>JANBXA010000651.1:94077500-95415000 GCA_030556225.1 Cricetiscus sungorus | reverse complement strand
GGAATCCAGTGTCCTTCTGTCTTACTTATAGGAGCCCATCTGAGGCAGATGAGTGCAGGCCCTGTTCATGCTGCCACAGCCTCTGTGAGTTCAGAGATATGCCATTCTGGTGTGTCTACAATACCTTGTTTCCTTGGTGTCCTCAAAACCCTC
The DNA here is from genome assembly GCA_030556225.1 of Cricetiscus sungorus. Taxonomy (NCBI): domain Eukaryota; kingdom Metazoa; phylum Chordata; class Mammalia; order Rodentia; family Cricetidae; genus Cricetiscus; species Cricetiscus sungorus. The sequence continues at coordinate 95,414,847 of JANBXA010000651.1, read as the reverse complement.
TGGCTCTTAGTCTTTCCACATCCTCTTTGAAAGAGTTCTCTGAGCATTTGGGGGTGCCTACTGTAGTAGGGTTGTTGGGCTCCAGTAGAGATATGTTGTCTTGGCTGTTATTTGTGTTTTTAGACTTATGTCTAGGCATTTGGGTTTGGGATGCTGGTAATTCTAGGTACTCATACCTGGTCTTGTGTTTGGTGGGTGGGTATTTTGTCCCTTAGTTTCTGTTGTCTTCTCTTTTCCTTAGGAGAGTGTGGAGCTGTGTGTTGCCTGGTAGGGAATGTATCTGGAATTCTGCCAGGTGTGGCCACTGGGGGATTGGGACTGAATATGTTTCTGAGTACTGAGAACTGACATTTATGAATAGAGATGGCCTAGAAGGGGGATGAGGGGACCCTGGAGAGGGAGGAAAGTGGAGTATGCCACTGGGATCTTTGTAGACCCCTGAGAATGGAGACAGAGGAAAAAGAGAGGCCACACAGGTACTTGTTACAGAGCTGGGGATGAGACTAGGGGATTGAATTTGGAGTGTATTCGACCATTGCTTCTAGTTCCCATAAACCAAGTAAAGATCCTTGAATTTTAAAATTGTAGAAGTCTTTTCTTTTCTAGTGTACTGGAGATTATTATGTTAGAAGTAAAATAATCAACAGGACTAATTTTTTCAGTGTAGAGTGTAGTAAGAGGTGAAAGTTTTGTCATCACTTGACTCTGTTTCCCATATCCCTCTCATAGTCAGCCTTTCCTGTGCTTCCAGACCTAAGAAGCCATGAATCTGTATCCTATCTATAAAGCTTTGGTTTTCAGCTTTGAAGGTGTCTGTCTCAGATCAATCGGCTTTGTCCCTGCTAGATTGTGACAGGGCAATTCCTCAGAATAGAAGCATACAGCAGATCAAAGCTGTTTACCTTACAACCAGTAAGCACAAGAGAAGAAGGGACTGGGAGTCCCATGCTCCCCTTCAAGGGCAAACCTACAATGTCTAAAGACCACCTGATTCTAATGTTTAAGGGCCCCACCTTATTCCCAGAACTTTTACTAGGCTTGCATCCATGGGTCACTGTCCACTTCAGAAAGAAGTTTGTCTGCCTCAGGTTGATAGCAGCCCAGGTCTATGGGCATTAGCATAATATTTAAAGGGCAATTTGACAAGTCCAATTACCAAAATATCAATAGCAATTTCTATCCCTGGGCCTTAGACCATCCCAGCCCTGAGCTTTTGACCAGATTACAGCACAAGGCATAGAAATCCATTTTGTGGAGCAGACCTCAGAAAGCAGTTCATTACCCCATAGCAGTCATGTCAATGAACTCATCTTACCTGCCAGGTTGGTATTGCAGCATTCAGGATCCAGCTGAGAGTAAGACTATTGCTATCTTTGCTTTTCCTGCAGCCTACACAGCACCTTCTGGCCCTATGAAAGGTAGCCAAAAGGGAGGACGTTTCCTGGTTCGTTTAAGATTGATTTTTCTGTGTCCAGTAGTCGAGTATGTGGTGTGTTCAGCAATAGGGCCAATGCAATTATGATGGGTTATAAGGGGAATGACAATTGACAATATGTCGTATTGTTTTGAAGACCCCTGGGGCTATCTTGACCAACACCAATACTGATTCCAATTCAAAATCTATTCATTTATTTTTTAAGTTGTGTTTTGAAATTAGCTTCCTAACTACAGGGCTATCATAGATCCTTAGTTTTGGTTAACTCACTTTCTCCTTTCCTCTATTCCCCAGCTTCCATTCTTGCTTAATCCTTTAATTCTTGGTATTCCTCCCTCTTCTTTCATTTCACATGTCTTCTACTATCCCTTCAATGAGTATTTTAGGTTGGGTTATGAGAGAGTCACTTCTGTGTGGCTTTTCACACCACACTACCTTCCTTCAGGTTAGCCCTCCCCTTCCCCACATTTCCCTGTATTACACATGAAGAAAATAATCCAATTAATACTGGGCTGTGTCTTAATATGAGGGGAGGTGCTTAGTCATACTGTTAATTGACATGCCAATACGCAGTGTTTTGTTGATATCCATGAAAGGCCTGCCCTTTTCTGAATAGAAATGGAGGAGTGGATGAGAGTCCAATAGGGAGGTTGGGGAAGGGACTGGGAGGAAAGGGGGAGGGGAAACTGTGGTTGGCATGTAAAGAAAAGAAACAAAGGAAGGAAGAGAAAGAAGAAGAAAAGAAGAAAGAAAGGAGGGAAGAAAGGAAGGAAGGAAGAAAGGAAGAAAGAAAGGAAGGAAGAAAAAAGGCTGTGGAACTGAACAAAAATTTCTCAAGAGAGGAAATGCAAATGGCAAACAAACACTAAGAGTTCTCAATATCCTCAGCTAGGGAATGAAAGATAAAACTGCTCTTCCCTCCAGGAAGAATGACAGCCATCATGGGTACAAATATCAACAAGTACTGCTGTGAATTCAGGGAAAGTGGAACTCATGTGGTGGTGGTGGGACCATAGACGAGTGCAGTCACTTTGGAAATCAGTCTGGGGGTGCCTCAGAAACCAAGAATTAGAACTTCCATGGGAACTAGCGATACTACCCCTAGGCACATACCCGCCAACTTTGTAACCTGCTACAGAGACACTTGCATTCCATGTTCACGGCTGTTGTATTCACAATAGCTAGGAAATGGAACCAACTACATGCTCATCAACAGATGGATGGATCAAAAATAGTTTATACATAAATACAATATTACTCGCTACAAAGAAAAGTGAAGCTTGCAAACTGATGGCTATAACTAAAAACATTATTTTGAATGAGGGTACTTGGCTTCTGAAACATAACGTTTTCATGTTTTCCCTCACATGTGGAGTCTAACTTCAAATGTTTTGTTGTAAGTATTTAACCTAGAGCTCAAGTGGAGACCAGGAAACTAGAAAAGGGACTTTTTTTGTGGGAAAGGGACAAATTGGGGAGGGAGGATAATAAATTATAGATAAAACAAAGTAGTAGAATAATGGAGGCAGAAAGATTTAAGCTGTGAGGGGCCTGCAAGAATAATGTCAAACAATTCCTATTATATAATATATTGTACTTACAGTAATTGTTCTCTTCCAAAGAAATACCTTACATTTTATATGTAGGAATTTCCTCTAGGACTTACACATAATATAGACTTGTGCGTGTGTTCTGAAGAGTAAACACAGGAGTGAATAGAGAGAAATGCTTGGAGGCAGAACATGGGTTCTGTGTTACATGCATGCCTTCGGTGGGCTGTGTTTCATTCTCACATAAACTCTGTCACCTGAGGTTTGCAGCCAGACACTGGATGTCACCATTGTGCTGTGTAATGTCACAGAACAGGTGTGCTACTTAATATTCTAGGCAGCACAAACACTTTCTTCAAGGCTTGGAGATGGGTGCTCCCTCCCTCCCCCTTCCTCCACAACCTGCAACCTGCTCATCCTGTAGGACTTTTTTCCAACTTACTTTTACAGTAGAACTGCTATAAAAGCATACGCATGTCCTAGTGATAAAAAACAAACAATGCTGTTAGCTCGGAGCCAAAACTCTGAAACCTGAAAACTCAGAAAAATGTGACAAAACCAGTCGGGTCCCTACTTACAGCACACTGTAATTGACTGGATCACTTTGCCAATAAAAATCTGTTGTAAGGATGTGTAATTGTTCCCAGAATTGGTAGGGAAGTGGAAAGGGTCCTTGTGAAGCTAATTCTGCAAGATTAGGACTAGGGAAGGCTAGGCAGGGTTCCTGGGGTCGGGGGAGGGGGAAGAGAGAGGAGGAGGCAAATGCCACCACTATTTCTTGCATCTTCCTTGGTGGATTTGTGAGGTGATTTTTCCTTCAAGACTGGGGCAAAACGCAAATGGTTATTCCATCAATCTGGGAGGGACTTGCTGCTCTGGGTAGCCAGTGCCAGCTGCTCTGTGCTGTCTGCCGTAGTGCATTCAGAACCAGCTCAAGCAAATCTGCATTGTCCCCCACTAGCTTTGCCTGGAATCAGCTTCTCCAGGTAGTAGCCACCAGTTTTCTTCTGTTCCAGACTTTTCTCCAGTGGGACCTTGCTGGGTTAGCTTCTTTCTTATTTATTTGGAGCAGCAATGCTTTTCATCTTGCTCTCCCAGTCTGCTTTATTCTTTACACTGCCCTCCCACAGATCTATTTACTCCTCTCTCTCTCTCTCTCTGCCTCCCTTGCTGAACTCGAAATTCTAAGTAGCAGTCTTCAGAGGCTGACCCTGTATACCCAGCTCCTGCCACAGCAACGTTCAAAAAAATGTCTTCTAAAAGAAAAGATGAACCAGCAGGTAAAGAATGGAAGTGCCTTTATTAATGTTTCTTGACTACAATTAGCTCTGTATTAAATTGCTACAGCAGCTTTAACCTACAGCCACCAGCTGCATGGCTTAAACAGAAATTTACCATCTTGGAGTTCTAAAGCTCAGAAATATGAGATGCAGATATTTCCAAGGTAGAACTATTTGAGAACATGGGAAATAGTCTGTTGCAAGCTTCCCTCTAAGCTGCTAGAGGCTTGAGGCAAATCATTGGCATTTCTTGGCTGGTAGAAGCATCTCTCCATGGGTGACTTCCTCTTCACATGGCCTTGTTCTGATGTGTCTATCTCCAAATACCCCCATACACATAAAGGTATCTACAATTGGAATGAAGTTAGAAGCTGCTATTGTGTCATGTCATGTTTACTTAATCTTGCTTGTATACAATTACCCTATTTCAAAAAGAATCATCATCTGAGATACTGGAGTCTAGAACTTCAGCCTGTACATTTGGAGAGAGGTCACAGCAGATCTGTACCAAAACCTTGTGTGAGCTTATTTCATACTCTCTCTGATCCACACGGGTCTTTAAGCAGTGAAGTGTATTTAATTACATCATCTGGATCCAGTGGTGTGTTGGTTTATCTCACAGAAAACAATGCACCACAATATATCTGCATTGCTCTGTAGACTGTAAGCTATCATTAGCATCATCATTTGGATATGTTGACGAACTATTGATTCTTTGGTAATAAGGAACAACTGCTTTAATTTGCTAGTTTTAAAATGCCCCCCTGCCCAAAGCAGACTTCCCTTTATAGCCCAACTTACAGTGCAGAGTACTTCAAATATCACCTGATTTCCTCCTCCCCCATGGGAACAGAAACACTCAGACTGCTCTTCAGCTTTAATTGTGGATAATTGTCTCATATTTTATTTATTCATTTGACAAACATGTGCAAATCATTTATTATGTATCATATGTACTAAGTGCTTGGCGGATATTAACTCACAAACCACCCCTTGTTGATTTTTATTATTAATAGTTACAATTATCTGAATTTTAACTATAGAAGAAACTGAGGCACTGCATGAAAGGGAAGTACTCATACTGACTATCTACTGGGTTGTGATGTTTCTAGGCCATGAAGCTAGGGGAGCTCCCTCCAAACTTTAGCTACAGAATGCTTTTCAGTCACTGAAAGCTCTAGGGATCAACAGCCTTTAATTCACACCACCAGAGGAACTAGGATACAAGGAGGATTCTAAGAGATTCATATAAGGCCCCTCACAGAAGGGGAAAGGGACAAGTTCTCCCAAGCACATGGGCAGTGTGTCGGTGGAGGGGGGGTGCAGTGAGTGGAGAGGGAACTAGGAGAAAGAGAAGGGGAGGAGAGGAAAGCACATGGGACTAGGAAGATTAAGTCAGGGGATGAACAGAAGATAGGGGAGAGAGAGAGAGAGAGAGAGAGAGAGAGAGAGAGAGAGAGAGAGAGAGAGAGAGAGAGAGAGAGAGAGAGAGAGCATAAAAGAGGGAGCCATTATAGGTTTGAAGGGAAAACTGAACCTAAAGAAATGTCCAGAGACCTACAAGACTGACTCCAACTAACAATTTGAGCAACCATGGAAAGGCTACCATAAATGCCCTTCCCTGATAATGAGATTATCAACTAAATTATCCGCCATCATGGAGCCCTCATCTAGTACCTGTTGGAAACAGAAGCAAACATCCACAACTAAACACTGAGTAGAATTATAATCCAGATGCAGAGAGAGAAGACAAGACCAGGTTGCAGAAACACATAGAGACAGCTGACCTGAACAAGGAGGAGCTAATGGGCCCCCAGACTGATAGCTGGTTTGAACCTGTCTGAACCGGTCTAATCTGGTTTGAACTGGGCTGAACCAGTTTGAACCCGTCTGAACTGGTCTAATCTGGTTTGAGATAGTCTGAGCCCGTTTGAGCAGGTCTGAACGGATTTAAACCAGTCCAATCTGGTTTGAACTAGTCTGAGCCTGTTTGAGCCAGTCTGAACAGATTTAAACCGGTCCAATCTGGTTTGAACCAGTTTGAACAGGTCTGATCCAGTTTGACCTGTTCTGAACCAGTTTGAACCCGTTTGAGCCTGTCTGTACCCATTTACTCCTGTTTTAACCGGTCTGAACCAGCTTGAACTGGTTTGAACTGGTCTGAATCGGTTTAAACAGGCCTAAACTGGCTTGAACTGGTCGGAACCAGTCTGGAGAGTTTTGAACTAGTCTGAACTGTCTTGAACAGGATCAAACTGGTCTGAACCAGTTTGAACCAGTCTCCATTATAGGTTTGAAGAGAAAACTGAACCTAGAGAAATGCTCAGAGACCTACAAGACTGGCCCCCAACTGATAATTTGAGCAACAGTGGAAAGGCTACCATAAATGCCCTTCCCTAATAGTGAGATTGACGACTAACTTATCCACCATCATAGAGCCCTCATCTAGTAGCTGATGGAAACAGAAGCAGATACCTACAACTAAACACTGAGCCAAACTGGAATCCAGATGCAGAGAGGGAGGACAAGACCAGGCTGTAGAAACCCAGCTGTCAGAGACAGCTGACCTGAACAAGGAGGAGCTAATGGGCCCCCTGACTGACAACTGGGAATCCAGCATGGGACTGACTCAGACCCCCTGAACATGGGTCTCAGCTAGAAGGTCTGAGCAGTCTAAGAGACCTCAGACAGTAGAACCAGGATGTATTCCTGGTGCACAAAAGGACCTTGCAGGCATATCCCCCATGGAGGGATACTCCCTTAACCTAGAGTCAGGAGAGAAGTCCTAGTCCCTACTTCAAATGACTTGACAGATTTAGATGACACCTCCTGGGTGGCATCACCCTACATGTGAAGTGGGGGGCGGAGGTAGTTGGGTGCATGTGAGGTGGGGAGAGAGGGAAAGAGGGAAAGAGAGAGGGAGGGAAAGAGGAAGGGAGGGAGAGGGAACTGGGATCTATATGTAAAATAAAAAAAAGTAATCAACATGTAGTTGCTGGGGCTCTTGAAAAAAAAAAAAAAGCTCTAGGGAAGATGCTGCCTTGTGAGACAAAGCAATGCTGCTTTGGCTGAAGATGAGGGTCTGGAGCACTGTCTACTCAGCACCCCTGCTGCCTTGTTTACAAGGCCTGATATAGGAAATACCACCTCTTGGCACAGAGCCATATGGGAGCTGTCTTCAATCCATGTTAGTATAAAACAAATAAAGCCTTTCCTCACTTTAATTAACTGATTGTGTTTTATTTTGAAAAATTTATCTGTCTAATCTACTTCTGGCTGAAATAAAATGCTAACATGGATTTTCCCCAGGATGATACTACCATATGGCTGGTTGGACTTTGCTATGTCGTTCCCTGCCCCCTCCCCCCACCTTATCTTGGATTTCTTTATTCCACTTAGGGGCTGTCAGCGTAAAGGTTTTCTGAACTAAAGAGAAATGGAATTGAATTATATATAGACACTGTTGTATGTAAAGCTTTGGAACCATAGAGGTTTGACCTCTCTCTGCTGTTATGGATGGCTAGTCTTCTGAGGTTATTAGGAATATAAAACAAGATGTGAAGTAACATTGATGTTTGCAGCCCATTGTCCCATTGAGTGCCTTCTGCAGGCAGCCAATAAAAACAATCCATTTTGCATTTCTGGGGATTGCCTCCCTATTTTACACATATATAAATTCTGGTAAAATTTTATGTAACTTTTACAACTAGCATGCTGGGAAGATGGTGTTTTTGAGAGAAAGCAATTGAGGATCACTTTTCAGGGATTGAGGTGAAGATGTCAATGTTATTAGGGATGAAATGTGGAGAAGAAAATTCATTTTAGGATCTATGACATGGGCCAATGTGATTGTGAGATTAGGGAGAATGAAGAAAGCAGGGGGGTTCTGTTCTAACATTCTATTTTAGTGATGAAATGCATGCACACAATGCATACAATATGAAAAATGACATTGAAAGTAACTCAGTGGAGAAGCGAGTTGCAGTGTAGAAGGAGAATTCGGCCCAAGCTGGGCAGTTGCTTTGCTTGCTTCCGAATTGCCCACTGCCATAGCTCCTGTTCCCTACTATGCCGTGATGCAGACTTTTTTCTTATGGAAATGGGCAGATAGTAAATATTTTAGTTTTGTTTGTTGTGTTATGCTTCTATTGTAAATGCTCACCTGTACTGTTGTAGGGCCAAAGTATCAGGGACGATATGCCAGCAAACAGCCACAGCTGTGTTATAGCAAAACTATACATGGACGCTGTTAGTTACTTTAGTATTGTTGTCACCATAGACAGCATAAGGACAGAAAGGTCTATTTTGAGATTTCAGAACATCCTGGTGGGAATGTAGAGCATCAGAAGCACCAGGTAGAGGCTGGTGACAACACGGCAGACCAGAAACAGCTGAGTAGGAAATGGGATGATTAATAGTTTTCAAAGATTCACTCTATTTACCCACTTCTGCCAGATATACCTAACTGTCCAAAGCTTTCATAGTCACCCCAAAACAGTACCACTAGCCACAGGAACAGGTGCACAAAACATGAATTTGACTGTGTTTCTGATTTCAGGCTACATTTGATTTTCTGAATTTCATGCTTACAAATTTCAACTTCATATACATTTCACATTTCATGAGATAATACACTTTTGATTGTTTGGAAGCATTACAAATATAGGAATAATCTTATTTTATAGGCTGTGCAAGCAGAGGGGACCAGACAGAAGGCAAAAGTATAGATTGCTGACCACCTTCTTCAAGTTTCTGAACTCATTGCTTATTGTCTCTAAGGGGTTTTATTTTTCTTTGAGCATTCAATTGCTGTTGTGGACCAAGTCCCTAATCCTGGAACAGACTTCGGAGGCCCAAGAGAGGGAAGTACTTCCATGTCGTTCCACACAGTAGACTTGCAGAGTTGATGTTGCCAAATTGAGTTCTCCTGAAACAAAGAGAACGGTTGCTGCCTTTTGAGAGGATTTGCAGTAAAATGGAAAATTCTTGGCATGCCCTGTCAATTTCATTGAAGATTAAAGGATAAACTCAGGGCTTTGTGGCTTCCCTGGAGGCAATCTTCTTTCAACATGGTGTAGGCCAATATAAAAATTCTCTTTGCCTTTTAGCGGCATGGGTCCTTGCTAGATTTTAAGCTTTCTGTTTTTTTTTTTTTTTTTTTTTTCTAGAAAAGACAGTCTGAATGGGGTGGAAATACCCTTGCACTTGGGGTAAAAGAGATCAAGGTTTGGGATTTGTCTCTGTTAGTTTTACTGTGATCTAAGCTAAGTTGACATAACTATGGTAATCTAACTCCCTAATCAGTAGAGAAAGTTTAATACTTCTACACCCAGAATCTACACATAGATTTCTATTGTAGCTTGTTTTCTATTGATCTGTTTTCTTATCGCTATGACATAGTGTCTGAAGCCCAACTTAAAGGAGGGTAGATTTACCTTGGCCCACAGTTTTGGAAGAGTGGCTCTGTGTTGGAAGTTCCTGTGGTAGAGCTCCTTGCTTGGAGGCCAGACCCAGAGGTGGAGAAATGGATCAAAAGGAAGGCCTGGCTTTAGTACTGAAAGGCCTTTCAGTGACCCATCTCCTCCAACCCAAAGTCATTTGAAGGTTCTGTAACCTTCCAAATTAGTGCCAGCAGCTAAGTGCCACACACTAAACTGGGGAGAACATTGTAGATTCAAGCAGCCTATAGTTTGCCAAACCTTTGAATAAGGCATGAATGTTGTCTTTCTCTACACTACATCGTCTCCAACTTTACTGATTATTCCTCCACAACAGGCCCTGTTGTCATCATTTTACCAACAGAAAATCCCAGCAAGGGTCTCTAACAGACATAATTTTTCTAAAAGAATATCTTAATTCCTTTAACCTTAGAAACATAAATGGTTCTTCAAGTGTGTATGTTTGTGTGTACATGTGTGCACATGTATGTTCCCATTCATGTTTGTGTACCTGCATGGATGTGTGCACGCGTGTGCATGCAAGTGGAGGTAAGAAGACCTGTTGTTTCTCAGATACTGTCCAATTTTTATTTATTTATATATATATATATTTGGAGGAATCCTTTTTCATTGACCCAACCCAGGTCAAATAGGCTTGGTTGGCTGGCCAATAAGTTTCAGGGATTTATTTATTTCTTAGCTCTGTAATGCTGGGGGTTACACAAGAGTGCCACCTTACCTGGCTTTTTTCTTTGATTCAGTGGGGTTGATTTCAACTCCTCACGTTTGTAAGGCAAGCACCTTCAAAACAAGCAAACAAAAGCAAAACTACATATGCCCAGTGTGTTTAAGGCAGGATTCAAACAAGATTTGTCTGTTATATTTGGTAGTATGTCTCTGAAGACTATTTTAAAAACTTTCTTTAGATTTTTTAAAAATTTTATGTGTATGTATGTGCCTATGTGTTTATATAGCACAGATATTCAGGTGTCTGTGTGTATGTGTAGCACGTGTATTCATATATCTGTGTGTATATGTAGCACATGCACACAGGGAAGGCCAGAAGAGGTTGTTAGATTCCCTGGAACTGAAGTTGTAGGTAGTTGTGAGCTGCTAATGTGGGTGCTGGAAACAGAATCTAGACCCTATTCAGAGCTTCAGGTCTCTTAACACTGAGCCACCTCCCAGTCCCATACTTGATCCTTAACAGACTTTGTTACAAGGATGCCTGAATATTGAAGCCTCTTGGGCTGTAATGCTCCTCATTAAACTTTTTAACCCCATGTTCTTAGATTAGCTTGAGGTTTCTTTTAGATCCATTCCTTTGTAAACAGTTACAAATGCTGCTTTTTCTGTCTATCAATTCTTTTGAGTTTACTGGCTACATACTATAAACCTTTTCCATTGTTAACTACTTAGTTACTGAAAATACAGTTAATGTATTAATGATGAGGCATGTGCTTGCTATATCTTTTTCTTTCTTCTGCCTTTGTCCTATGTCCATCCAGTTGTTGGCTCAGCAGTTTTCGTGGGTGGGGGAAGATAATGAAGACCATGGCAATAGTATGTTTTCACCTTTTTTAAGTTCAAGGGTTTAGGATTTTTGATATTATTCACTCATCACAGTAATTTACAATGGTTTCCATACTTTATTCAAACAGTATTTGGTCACCTATCATGTTTAGTTTTATGGACTTTGTGTCCTCAACCTGACCATCCAAGAAGTCTCAGCTTCTCTGCAGGAGGACATGGTATCTAGAGTACAGTCTGTCCACCAGGAATGTGACTGTCTACAGTGATCAGAATCACAATCACTGTGTCTGCTCGCTCCTCCTTCCCTCTTGTGTGGTTGTGTTCATGTTATTGTTTGTGTGTGTGTGTGTGTGTGTGTGTGTGTGTGTGTGTGTGTTTGTATGTGTGTATATGTTCCTCTGTGTGTGTGCATGTGTGTGTATGTTCCTGTGTGTGTTTGTGTGTGTCTGTAGTCAGAATCTCACTCTGGAACCAAGGCTGGTCTGAAACTTACTTTGGCAAAACTGCGAGTTGATATTTCTCTTCATTCATATTAGCCACCTTTTTTGAAAAAGAAAATAACAAAAATGTGATATTATATATTCATTCTGTCCATGTTGTTTTTTTAAAATTGAATCTATATTGTAAATGATATTCCACAGCAACAATTTACTTACCAATCTCATTCAAGTGCATTTGGATTCCTTCCATATTTTCTTTCTGTTAGAGGATCCTTTGGTAAACAGCCTTTATCAAGGTTCTGTAGGACCTGCACACACAGTTTGATTATGACTGCATTTTTAGTTCCACAGACATGTGTTGAACACTTACAGTATGCTGTAACATAGAGTGAATAAAACAGGGCCCCATTCTTGAGATTTTGTAGTCTAACATGAAACTAAATATTTGATACTAAAGATTTGATTGTTGCAAAACTCCTTTTATGTTGTGTTGCTGAGCTGATGTTTTATGTTTTCCTAAGGCCAGAACTCACGATGACAACTGTAAAGGTGACCACGGAAGTTCCCCCAAGAGGTAAGACAGAAAGTGGCTCTGTCTTGTATGGATCTTCATCAGCTCACATTATTGAAGAAACTGAGTACGTGAAGAAGGTATGAGGGCAGGGCACATCATCTGCATGCTGTGGTAAATGTATGTATGTATTTATGTGTGTGTGTGTGTGTGTGTGTGTGTGTGTGTGTGTGTGTGTGTGTGTGTGTATACACATATCGCACCAGTATGGATCAGTGGGCTTTGTGTCCTCATCCATGCTATGCATGGGAAGGGACAAACCTTGCTTGGCTTAGGACAACTGACAGCTTAGATTTAAACATGGCTAGTCATTCCTTCTTTAGATTATAAACCTGTGCCTACATGGGAAGTAAAATTATTTTCCCCACTCAGTAGAACTGAGTAATGGCCAGGACGGTTCAGTACACCTATTAGCATTTAATTCACACCCTACCACTTGCTGCCAGATTTCCTGCTGTTTTATGACCTCTCCTGGTGGTTTCCTGAATGTGGATGCTGTGCTCCCAAGTAGATGTTTATGTTTCCTGCTGATTCTAGCTCTCTTTCCTCACCTGGTCCCTAAGTGCCAGTGACCCCTGCAAGTAATGTCATTAATAATGTAACTTCTGAGAAATCCACCAGGAACAGAACTAAGGAAGAATTCTCACATAAGCTCTTAAAATAGATAGAGAAATTCTGACACTGAGTTTGTAAACTTGTTCAGATCAGCTAATTGAATTGTCTGGCCTGTCTAGCAATTCCACAGGTCTGCAAGACTGGAACTCAAATTATATGCATAAATTTGTATGACCATGTCTTATGGATTTTTTCTATGGTAATTATTTTGTATTAATTACTAAATGGTAACTAATTTGTAGTGATTACTAAATAGTAATTGTTTTTAATAATTACACTAAATTAGTACTAAATTATAAATAGAAATGGACAAAATGCACAGTACTAATTACAAAATTATTTTGTAGTATTATATAATTTAATTTAGTTTGTCATATTTTAGGTTTATCTGAAAGAAAGATATTAAACCAAACACTTATTTTCATTAATCTAAATATTAACCTAGGTTAGAGTCTAATATTTAAATATGACATCAAGATATATATGTAAATAAAATGCACTGTAGCTGGTATACAGAAAGAAAGATGCATTTAGAATTAAGTATCTTATAAAAAATTAACTATTTCTTTTTCTCCCAGATTCGAACTACCCTGGAAAAGGTCCGAAATCACATGTTTAAAGATAAAGGACATGGCAATGGAAATTACAAACTAGATGCAGAGGTAATAGATGCATCAAGATTCATTCCTTGAATTCTTTAAGAAAATAGCATAAAACCATATAGATTTCTTATTTAATAAATTTTTCTGTCCACTATTACTTATTGAAGCTGAGTGGTAACTTATTTCATGTATGTCGAACATCTAAAAATGCATGTATGACATGTTAACTAGACATGACATTAGAAGAATCAAATCAGAATGTCCAGAACTTTCTGGAACATTAAAAACAGAGCATCATTATAAAGTAGATGGGAAGACACCAATGGACCAAGGAGAATACATGGTAGCAATACCTTTCAGAGACAAAGGTAAAAGCTTGCAAGCTTTTATTCGGTGGAACACCACAACTGATGGTTTGAATTGAGTGATGGGTTTGCTGATCAATAAGCTTAAGCACCTCACCCTAATTTAAGTTGGATCTTCATGTACTTAAAGTTTGGACAAACCTCTTTTAGCTCAAACTGTATCAAATTAAATACCACCAGAGCCAAGAGTACCTATCTCATTAGCTAGTGTTACTGACTATAAACCATGGTCACACCTTACAAGAGAAGGTAGTAGTATGTGCTACATAAATACAGTCTCCTTATGTCATTCTCAACTTCTCATATAAAATGGCTAGTGCTAAAGATTTTCTTAATTGCTCCAAAGCTGGGCAAAAAAAGAGATTGTATTGAGGTGTGGCAGAGAAGATTAAATTAATCATTTTGGGCCATGTTGACTTGACTTCTAGAAGTCCATTGGTGGGTAGACATGATTCCAGATATGAGAATACAGATCTGGATTAGATGGATTCAGTTACATTTGACAGGCTATTGTGGTGTCATGGTTGGTAAAGTCCTGAAACTAGAGATGGATTTGGTACATGAGCAGGAGGACAAGAGTGAAAGGCCTGCTTGATTGATACAGTAAAACTATCTCCAGAATAAATAATAAAATGCAATAGTTTTGAAAGTGGAGAGGATTGGAAAGAAAGTGAATGTAAATAGAGGTGACAGATGATCTAAATGCACAGTGAGGAATTTCCCAAAGCTTGGGTCTTTGAAACAAGAACCATCATGGAGGTTGACATGGATATTGGAGAATTAGGAAAAGCCATAGAGGATGGAATCCCTGAGGGTGGGTAGAAGGAGTAGCTATCCAGTGTTGTCCATGAGCCATGTAAACTGAGAACTGGCCAATGGCCACTGGAAACACTGTAGTGGAATTTTGCTGACCTTGCTAGGAGTAACTCTGGATGAATGGATAGAACATGGTGTTGCTACGATGTAGGGCCTTGCTACCATGTAAAGTGTGGACTGTTGGAATGGCAGCAGCATCTCCATAAGCTTTTGGGTTTGTTCTGCCTAGGCTTCTACCCAGACCTCCTGACTCAGAATCTACAGCTATTTACCATCCACTGACACCCATGAGAGCCCTGAGCTAATCATTTGCAACTGTCAACCACAACCAGTAATCTACCTTCAGCAAGAGTCTATCGGTCAATTACTATTTACTAAATATCATGGTTAGAGATGGGTTGGTCTGGACCACACACACACACACACACACACACACACACACACACACACACACACACACACGGCTGAGGATGTATTCTATATATGTTATGTGATTAATGCTTTGGCTTTGTTTGTTTGTTTGGTTTGTTTGGTTTGGTGTTTTGAGACAGAAACAGCACTCTACTTTGTATCCCTGGCTGTCCTGGAACTCACTCTGTAGAACAGGCTGGCCTCAAAGTCATAGAGACCTTCCTGACTCTGCCTCTTAAGTACTGGGATTAAATGCATGTACTACCATCGTCCAGATCATAGTTTTTATTTCTAGACTATAGTTTATTGTAGTAGAAAAACTAAGTTTAGTCACTAAGCAATCTTAGACTCTAAATATGGTTTCAAGGTTATTTATGTAGGTGTAAATTTGTTGTCCTAGTAAGCTTTAAGTATCAATTTGACCCAGCTTAGAATCATCTGAGAAACGAAAGTTGCTTTTAAGATGCTCTGATCAGATTTGCCTGAACGGGATTGGCTGGGTTGTTAATCAATGTGGCAAGTCCCAGCCAGGGTGGGTGGAACCATTTCCTGGACAGGAGGCTCTGGGATGTATAAGAAAGCTATCCATGCACCGGTGTGTGAATGAGCCAATATGCAGCATTATCCATGCTTTCAAGTTCCCACATCAGATCCTTCACTGATTTCTCTCCATGATGGGCCTGGAAGTTTACATAGATACATTCTTATATATCCCAAATTGCTTTTCATAAGTGTGACCTTTTTTTCCCAGCAGCAAAAATCAAGCTGGAACAATTAAATTTGTGAAACTCTAATTTTAAGTTTCCTCACTTCTTTAAAGAGGATAATACTTTCTTTTCTCTGTAGAACCTAGGCAAAGAAGTGTGTATAACATTGAAGAGATGGTGCATAATAGGTGCTTTATAAGTAGACACTGTTATCAAAACTGCAGGGTATGTGGGGTTACGTGGTAGTGTCTCTCTCTGCCATGAAATAGGTGAAAGAGCAGACAGTGCAGATGATGATCAAGAAACTGTGTATTAAACTCTTGTGCTTGCACAAACGTGAACGCTGCTCCTTAGTTTCCAAGATTGTGAAGCTGGTGGACTGAGATGTTCTCTAGTTTCCTTATCACCTCCACATCTCCATGAGACTATGCAGATTTATGTTCCAGGTGCATTTTCAGGGAGCATGACTTTGCAGTGGAGCTCTAGTCTGACATCTCTGATTAGAAATTTAATATGAAGTGATGGCAAGGAAACACTGTTAACACTGAATGTTTGTGACTCCAATTCTGTTTAAGCAAAATATATTTATAGGTGTGATTTTAATTAATCCAGTCTCATGGTTATTGTTTGGTATATTCAATACTTTTAATAACATATTTAAAGCTGGAGGAAATATAATAGGCATAAAGGATGTTTCTTCTCCCAAGACTCAGAACACATGGAAACTGGCTCATTTGTCTAGAATTAATCATCGAAATTTGAGTTCAAAGAGTTGCTTTTGCTGGCTTGAATCCTCTTTTACTCATGTAGTGAATGATAATCAGAGTCACCAATATTCACAGTGGCTTGTTGGAGGATGAGTGCCATTGTGGGGACAGGCTTTGAGGTCTTCTTAAGCTCAAGCTATGCCCAATGTGGCACACAGTCTCCTTCTGCTGCCTGTGGATCCAGATGTGGAATTCTCATCTCCTTCTGACTTCTGTCTTTGTTTATTTCAGAAATCTGGAAACTTTCAGAATGGCTCAGATTCCACAACAGACCCCAAATCTTTGTATTTGCTCATGGAAAACATAAGAAAAGACCAGCAGCTCCTGGAAGTGAACAGAGAGAATGAAATGTTGAAAATCAAGGTACAACTGCTAAGAGCTCATAAGTAGTTAGCATTCATCGAGGTACCCACTCACACCCAGAAAACCCACCATATTCAAACACATGGCCAAAATGTTGGAACGATGTACAAATTAAGTCTCACTGTTTTATTTTGGAGACTACATTAAGTCCTAAAGAAATCTTTTGAAGGTCCATGGTACAAATTTTGAGATTCCTTAGTCAGCTAAGTGCTTGCTCTACAAGCAAGAAAGCACCAACCCCAAAAGCTATGCATGAAGGTGTGTGTTTGCTCAGGAGGCGGAGGCAGGAGGATCCCTGGGGCTGCTCAGTATACATCCTAGTCTAATCTGTGAGCATTAGGACATTTTCCATTTTAAGGGGAAAAAATGCAAGATTAAACTCCAAGGTTGACTTCTGACTTCTCTATGAATGTATGAACTTTGTATCTGTATCCACACTTATGTGCACTTGGAAACATGAACACATACCCCCAAATCCAAATACTGATTCCAACCTTTATTATCAAATGCCCCATTAACTGTTTAGTTTAATCTGTTGTTGAGTGCCCTTTTGGGGTTTATGTTATGTGTAGACTCACAATGATTACTTTGGTTTGTAAATCTCAGTAGTGACCTTTGACCATTTCCTTAGGTTTTTCTTACTACTCCAATCTTGTCGATATTGCGGTTCAATAAGGGTCAGGATAAACAAATAGGTCGAATAGATGTTTATTAAGGGAGAAACAACTCACAACACAGACAGATGAACACAGCAGTTAAAACTGGATGCTCCTCTCTCCGTGTCCCGCCAGAAAAAGCCTTTCTCCGCCTCCTCCAGAGACTAAACTCCATCGGTCACTTCCGCCCCTGGCTCCACCCCTCAATGGGTGTGGTCAGTGCCACAGAAGCAGACACGGTGAATATCCCACTACAATTCCCCTTTTAGTCTAAAGAAAAGATTTAAGCTTGATACAAAACTATATACAAAACAGTGAATAACAAGTGTGCTCTAAGAAAAGGAAAATCGAGACCAAAACCACAAACATACCTAGTCCTAGGGTGAAGGCATAAGGGAGTTTACAATAGAGTTGTCCTAAGCTGAAAAGCTTAAGTCTAGTACTTAATATCTAACTAGGAAGAGAGAATAATACTAAGATAGTTTAATCTACAACCTCACCAAGACCTGAGAAGGAAAATTACAATACTAGGGTAGACGGGAAGTGCAGATGGGCAACTTCCAAAAGGTGCAGTGAGGACAGAAACAGCAAGCTACCTGGACAGTCACCCAAGGTCTCACAGCAATGTTGGTACAGCCAGATATGACTAAGGCCAGGAGTATTTGACAGACCACAACAAAAGCAGGGAAGTAGAAAGGCTGTTTTACCGTGACTTGGCAAGGTTCAGCAGTCTTCTAAGTTTGTCTCCTGCAAGCATATAGGACCGCATGTCCAAATCAGTGGTCAAGGCTGAGGCAGTTCCTTGCCCAAGAGGCCATTAGCCGAAGCGAGGATGAACTCCAGAAGGAGCAACAACAGTGTCCAACATACTTTCGGGAAAGTGCACGGTGCTGTCAGGAGCAACAGTGTCTCATGTCAACAGAGTACTAATATATAAAACATTTAAATGCCATGTTCTGCAGGTCTATGAAGTGATTGAAGATTAAGCATCTATGTCTGACTAATCTCATAGGCAAAGGAAACATGGGTGAGGATAATCTGTAATACTCAGGAACTTGGCTAACAAGCCTGAATAAAACTTCCTTGAGTAAAGCAAGGATAAATACCTAAACAATATAACTATGTACATGTATATATATATATATATATATATATATATATATATATCTCACATGTAAATTCCTAAAGTAGAGGTAGAGTAAAAATGTCTAAACAAGAGGTAGAGCTCTAAAGGGCAGCAAGACAAATATCCCAAATTGTAACAAATACAAAATGTCTTGAACACAAGCAAAAGTATACATACATAGAATATGGCAAGTATAATGTACATAAAACATCATAAATGGAAAGATTTCACACAATACAACAAATATAAGATACAATTCTTCCAGGAAGGGAATAAACTTAATTTTACATAGGTTACCACAGATAATAATATATAACAATATAAGCTGTAATACTAATGTCTCATTCTTACTGAATAATTCACAAGAAAATAGGCTAATCTACCTATATCCATTCTGAATCATACCTTTCCCAACCATACCCTATTCCTGTCTAAAAGAGATAACCAAGTCTAAGTATCACCTTCCAAACCCAACCCCAAGTAACTAAAACCAACCCTATGAAGATGAATATTATTCCTAAATTCCAAGAGTGGGGAAAGGGGGCGTTGTTATCTTAAGATTACTTCCTGCTGAAATGGGACGATGATTTCTCTATGGGATCCTGTTGGAAAAAAATTTTTAGCAACCAAATTTCTATACAGAACTGGCTGTAACATATGTAGGTAGTCATTGTATGGCAGAAAATGCTTGACTGGAATTCTAATTGAAATTTGGCCAGGTTGTAATAAGAAGGTGCACCAATACAGCTAGCTAGTCATGAGTTGTCTCGAGAAAAGCAGTCTCAAACCGGTTTAGGGTGCAGTTTGTAGTCCAGATGCATCAGGTTGAGTCAAGTAGAAATGTCCAA
The DNA here is from genome assembly GCA_030556225.1 of Cricetiscus sungorus. Taxonomy (NCBI): domain Eukaryota; kingdom Metazoa; phylum Chordata; class Mammalia; order Rodentia; family Cricetidae; genus Cricetiscus; species Cricetiscus sungorus. The sequence continues at coordinate 95,395,324 of JANBXA010000651.1, read as the reverse complement.
TTGGGGCCCCATCTCCTTTCCAGAGTGTTCAAAGATTGCTGTTGAGAACTGTTATAGTCCTTGTGGAAAATTTAAATATCAATATCAAGGTAAAATTTTTAATTTTACGGTATGCATTAGGGCAAGGCAACAGTAAGCATTAAAATGTAAATGAGAAAATTAGGATTTCAGACAGAAAATTGCGAATAAGTGAATGAGTCCTTCGATTTTGTTTTCTTCTGCCTTACACCAATTGGCTTCTTGATATAAGGCAGAAACTGTGAATTTAATCTTAACAACATGCTTGAATTTAGAGAAGGAAAGCCAAATCCAACTCCAAAGCCAGCACTGGTTTACATGAATCGGGACTACAGAAATATTAGATAGTAAAGAAAACTAGATTTCAGTATAGAAACAGTTTACTAGACTTAAATATTTTTACCATAAATCATATTCCTCTTCATTAAGTGATTCTTTCTGGAGAGCTGTCTTCTCTTCTGTAGGTACCTACATGTTTAGTGTCCTTTGGTTGTTTGAAGATAGGTGTTCTCTGTTTTCCTGTAAGGACAAGAACAGAACACTTCCCCTACCTTTGAGAAGTCTCCACATCTCTCATGGGACCTTATTTATTGGATTACTTGTCATTTCTCTTCATTAAGATGTTACTCTTGTTCAACCCGGATCTTGATTAACTTAGATGGTATCCATAGCTTTTCTTCTCCTGTAGATACAAATGCAAAAGAACTGCATTTGTTAGTATGTAATGAGCATTGGTGATAAGAGGATTACACCTCTGTGTACTGCAGAATGCCATCTACCTATGCAAAACAGTTTTGTGTATAGCATTGGGTTTGGCTGCACCATAGCAGATGATCACCTGAGTGCCCTACCAGAGGCTTCGTATTTGCCACTTTCCTCTTACTCAATACTAGCAACTTCTCTCCTATTAATTATCTGTAAGGATGCAAATTGTAATCAGGGACTGCTTTTAATTGACCATAAAATCGTTCTGCTTTTAACTCTTTTTATTCTGTAATATGTAAACATGGAGGGTGACTTTTACTTTTTCCTAGCTGGAAGCTTCCCAGGAAGCAGGAGCAGCAGCTTTGAGAAATGTGGCCCAGAGATTATTTGACAACTATCAAACACATTTTGAAGACATGAAGAAAAAGCAGGAGGATTGTAAACATTTACTACAGGTATTAGTGCCAGCTGCAGCTCATGAGATGGAGAAGTCAGCCACGTGTGGCTTGGAGATGCAATGTATGAATGGCGTTACCTACAGGAACAGGTATATGTGCCCTTACATTAGGGGCTTAGCCCTAACCTGAGTGATCTATCAAGAAGGCATACCAGGTATTTCCAGGAGCAGATACATATTTTTTTTCTAAACCATTTTGAGCTCTGTTTTACATATGCACACAAATACATATGTGTCCTATAGGTGGAAGTCAACCGAAGTCCCCTCCATAATGAGGACACTTCTTTTCTGTTACCTTTAACCCCCAGCTATGTATCTAATAACCTTGGAATACAGTGGGGGGATTACACTGCTTATAGGGTATTTTCTGAAAAGAAAGAAAACACTTTTAATTGGATATAAAAGATGTTATAGTCATTCTAGACAACTATTAAAAACAAAAGTCTAGCAAACTTTTTTTTTTTTCTGACCACAGATCAACAGTCTTGAAAAAGAGCAGACATTAAAGCAACGTGCTGAAAATCTGAGTCAACTTTCAGAAAAACTTGAAGAAAAACATGGTCAAATCATAGGACTGGAGAACCGTGTACAGAGGATGGAAAATGTAAGTGCCTAGAAAAGCAAAGGCATTCCATCCTGACAGTGCCATATAAGGGGAGGTAGAATGACATAAATTGGATTTGGGGGCCGATGCACAATTCTGCTTTTTACAATGCTGCTTCCCCCCTAGACATTTCATGGGACCTGCTCTGTAGTAATTGGCTTGCCCAGTTTCTCATTGTAGGCCATGTGTGTATTTAGTGGTCTTGGAAAGAAATAATGAGTTAGGTCACAAAGCAATCCTGTCAGGAACAATAACATCATTGGCATTTATCAGCCCAATAATAAATAAATAAATTAGACTTTAATAAATCTAGATGCATGAGACAGTGTTGTCTCTTTTTTTCCCTCTCAGCCCATGAATGCTTGGGGTTTATAAGAAACAGTGGCCACAAAATGTGCAATAAAACTGTGTTCTACTTAGGGAAGAGCAGGGGAGAGCAAAACTGTGAAAGTTCATGGAATACCTTCCAGTGGTTAGCACTCCAAATACCAACACAAATAACCTAAATTTAAGTATGTGTCTTTGAATTCAGAATATAGACAAAATAAAAAATATGATCTTGTCCCAGCAAAACAAATGGGAATATCAGAAACTAAATTGAGATTGGATACGAATATGGTCTCAGGCTTCTACTTCTAGTAAATTATGCCTTTATCATTCCTCTTATTGTATTCCTGGATAAGCCCCTAATCTACTCTGCGTCCACTCATTTGAGTTTTCTGAGGTTTTTTGACACAAAGGGAACGTTCACTTACTGGGTGTAACCTTTCAGAATAATGCAGGTTTCTGAGCAAAAGAAGTTGAATTCATTTTAAAATATTTCCCAATAATGTAAAATTTGATAACACCATGACTGTTAAATCTATAGTCCAAATGAAGGTCATGTGACATAGGGCATGAGCACAAACATAACAGACCTACTAATAGCATTCACCTACATCTTTATTATGCCATGGGCCGCTGTATCAGTGCCAGAATCAAAAATCCCTTGGAAGTTTGCTTACCCCAGCAAGCCAGATTAGGATTTTTTGGGAAAGCTGTAGTATTTGTTGAGTGCCTGATAGTGTTCGAATATTTTATGTTGCAGTAGATGGTTTGAGGACCTAAGATAGCACAGTTCATTGAGGGAAGAAAGAAAGTTTTGTATGGCAAATAGAATTATGGAATCAAACAACTGATTAACCAGCTTGAAATGGGAGAGCATAATTTCAGTTACCATCTCTAAAACCCAGAGTGAGGCTAATGGCCACCTGTGGGAGCATGACATTTAACAAAAGAGCAGTACAAGAAAGTTCCATTTTCTAGTAACTCCAGGAGTTTAATGCTAGATCTGAGCATGTATTGAACTCTTGGGTGTGTTTATTCTACTGTTATTTCAAGATATTTGAGTAACCACCATCAAATGCACATACCTGGCATGGGAGATATGTTGTTAATTGTGAATGAACTATCACCAATTATGATGATTACAATGTATAATACTGGATTTACTGAGCATAAGGAACTTTCCAGACTTCCTGTTTTTAGTTCTCCTGAGGGTACTTTGGAGATGCTGAACGCCCATGTAAGGTAGGGCATTGTGAACCAAGAGTGTTGATATTGGCTCGTAGTTGTGATTCTCTTTCAGAGCTCTGTGACATAGTAAGTATATAGGATGTTATGCTCAGCAAGGCTATGAGACAACCTTCTAAAATTTATTCTATAAAATCTATTCAGGAATAGCTAAAGGGTCCTGTTGGAGTCTCTCCAGTTAGTGGAGGTGAATGGGGATTGAATAGAGATCAATGTGCAAGGCTGTTGTTTTAAAAACACATTTAGAGTAATGTTATTTCATATTTCCAAACAAGTGTGGAAATAAGTAAAATAAGGAGCAAAGCTTGGTGACACCTTCTTGGGTTGAGGAGATAATGGGAAAGCATCTGTATGAAGTTTCCTGGGTGGGGAGTGCATATTGAAATAAAAGAGAGAATGCTGATCCTTCTTTCTGTATTAGTGGGGGCAAATACAAGTTCAAAACAGAAGTGAAGATGAAAAGCATACTCCTCAGAAAGGCTGAGAAATACTGCCCTAGTAGTGGCTGCTCCCTGAGAAGGATTCATTTGCTACTCACTTGAGCAAGGCCTTGCTCCAGTAAATAGCCATTAGTGCTGTGAGGTCTGGTAATGAAGACATTACTTAAAACCTCTGCCATCTGTCCCACTTTAATCAGGAATGCAGCGAGAATGAATTCTGAACACACAGCAAGAAGCTAGCAGAAACGCCCTGTAAGAGCATTTTAGCATGGCATATGTTCCTTTTGCCAGCAGTGCGATTCTGTTGGTTCACATTTGTTTGCTAGTGTCATTGATTTGGCCACACTGAAATCTAAGGGCTCGAATGTACTTCAGAGACCACCTACTTCTTCCTGATTGTTTTATAAATGAGGACAGATTTATAAACCATTCCATGATCTTATTTCTACATATAATCCTTCCTATTATACCCACCTGTTTTATAATGTGGGATAAAGAATATGTTCTGGGGCCAGCCAAATGGCTTAGCAGGTAGAGGGGCCTGCCACCAGCCCTGCCAACCTGAGTTAGAGCCTTGAGACCTATATGGTGCAATGAGAGAATGTCTTCCCACAAACTGTCCTCTGACACCCACATGCATGCTATGGCACATGCATAGAGACAATAAGTAAGCACACATGTAATCATTTTTTAAAAAAAGATTATATTCTGGGTTGTTAAGACATTCACATGTTAACATGTACCACTCCGTAATCATGTCCATTTTGATCAATAGTGAAGAGAGAAGTCTTGAATTCTGAGAGGGAAATCTTGAACTCTCAGAGATGAAGCAGATACCCATTGTGAGGTGTTATGTATGTGAGGAAGGCATTGGAAAGCAGTGTGTCCCAGACAAGTGTGATTTCATACACTACCAAAAAGGAGTTCATGAAGAGCCCATGACATATGTAAGAACCTGGCTAGGGTAGAACACATGCTTGTTAATTGCCCTGTCTCTGACCCTGGCTTGGAGCATTCATTATTCAAGAGAAAGTGCACATGTTCTCTGCACCACACATGTTCATAATACATGGTCTGTGAAAGTGTTTCCTTAGGAATGCAGGCATCAACATCAGCCTCAAGGTATCCCCCTGTCTCTTGGGAATTATTTGCAGACACTTAAGGCTAACACGGAAAGAGTTAATATGAAATCATTTCTATGAGGCAAGATTACTCTAAGACAATAATTTAAATGTTAGCATAATCAAAAGTAGCAACTTACACAGGATATTAAGGAATTGGTACCTTTGAATTACTGTGTATTGAAGTCCAACTACCTTCCAGGGAAGCAAGTAGGGTTCTGATCCCACACAAATTGTCTCCACTCCACTTATTTCATTTTAACTTCATTTTAGGGATATTCATAAAGTTAACAATATATCTCACATAAATAGATAATGAATACATTTTAAAATTTAATTTATCACTAATTTTGGAACCAATATGATAGTAAAGTTAGTTTATATAAGGCATTAATAGGTGTTGGGTGTGTCAGGGAACATATGGGTGGACAGAATACAGGGGTGTGTTAACAGTGTAGGTATATTGAATTAATATTCTTTAAGACTACTAAACTATAACCTTTAGAATTAAACAGTGTTGGGCATGTTTTGAAACATTTCTAGTCAGTGCTGCCCATGCTGTCAATACCACCACTCTTTCCTCCCTGCAGCCTTTCCTGGTTTTCCCAATGTGGCTCCAACCAGCAGCTCAAACTCTGCTTACCCAAGCTTAGCCTTTTGTGGAGTTGTCAGTTTTCCTTTGGGGTGAACAGTTGGGTTTAATAATTAAATCACCTCATTTTAAAAGATACACTTTCTCAGTCTTACAGTTTCTCCTGCTTCCTCATTAGAAAGTAGCTTTAACATTTGTGGCCTCGATCCCTCATTAAGCGTCCATTTACCTGTTTACTACGTGGTGACAGATGCTGTGAGAGCAGGTGGGAACATCACAGTGTGTGCAGTGGTGTCCTTGGATACCAACAACTCTCCTAATGTGGTAAAGAGGCAGGTGCAGCGGTAAGGGAATTCACATCAGGGTAGGCCATGCAGGCTTCTTACTCCAGATGGCATGGGCAAGGTGGGTGGGCAAAGTTACACTGCAAGGGCTCCATTTTGGCAGTAGGCTGGAGAAGGAGCAAGCTTTGTCATTCAGGATAAATGAGTGAGTTATGGAGACATTTACTTGTTTTGAGACAGAGTATCATGCAGCCCAGGCTGACCTCGAACTCCTGATCCTTCTGTCTCTACCTACAAAGTGCAAAGATTAACCAGAAGCACCACCACACCCACCTTAAACAATACTCACAGCACATCTCTGATTTCCCTTTAAAACACAAAGAACATTGCCTGGTAAGACTTCCCGGTGGTGCATTGTAATTGCTCAGATGAGATGAGCTCTGAGGCACAGACTATATTTCTAGTATCACAAGACACAGCTATTGTGAACAGTTTGCAAGCACACACACATACACACAAACAAAAGCTGTATCTTGTTTTCTCCCAGGAAAAGAAAACACTCCTGGAGAGAAAATTGTGTTTGGAAGGCAAGCTGCTGCAACTCAAGTCCAATGATGCACATTCAAAAAGGTTTGAAAACCTACCTCCTAAAAAGCAGTTTCTGATTGCTTCCTGTTCATGGGTGTGCTGGGCTGTAGGCAGGTGGGATTTATACATCTAGAGGGAGCAGATACAGTAGGGAAGATGCAGGGAGAAGGGATGCCAAATACCTAGGATTAACAGACTTGAGTCCCATTTCTTACCTATGAGGCATCAGGGGCCAGAGTACAGCAGGGTCCTGGAGACCCACTTGGAGAATTCATTCTTCTGAAGAGTGAGTCTGCCACTTCTCCATCTATTCAAAGATGTTAGAGGTATCTTTGTACTTTTTATCTTTATTAATGGTTTCTTCAACAGTCTACATTAAACTGGCTAGTCATCAAGTGCAACTATGATAGCCTGGCATTCTTCAAACTCCAGAGGAAATGAAAGAAATAGTATGGATCCTAGTTTCTCTGGCAGTGTGAATTCTTTGTTCTATGTCTAAAATCCATATATGAGCGAGTAATACCAGGTCTTTTTGTGACTGGGTTACCTCACTCAGGATGGTTTCTTCAAGCTCTATTCATTTGCCTGTAAATTTCAAAATTCCATTGTTTTTTTCCCCCTGAGTAGTGTTCCATTGTGTAAATGTACCATATTTTCTTTATCCATTCTTCAGTCGAAGGGCATCTAGGTTGCTTCCAGGTTCTTCCTATAACAAATAATGCTGCTATGAACATAAGAGCTCATGAACCCCCAGACTGATAGCTTGGAAACCAGCATTGGACCCACTCAGACCCCCTGAACATGGGTCTCAGTTAGAAGGCCTGGACAATCTAAGAGACCTCTGTCAATGGAACCAGGATGTATCCCTGATGCATGAAAGGACTTTGGGAACACATTCCCCATGGAGGGATACTCACTCCCTTAACCTAGAGGAAGGAGGGAAGGCCCAGACCCTACTCCAAATGACTTGACAGATTTTGTTGATACCTCTTGAAAGGCGTTACCTTTTCTGTGGAGTGGGGGGTAATGAGATGGAAGGGAGGTTGGGGGGGCATGGGAGGGAGGGAGACAGAACTGGGATCAATATGTAAAATAAGGAAAATTATATATATATACATATATATAACTTCATATATATATACATATATGTATATATATGTATATATATATATATATATATATATATATGAAAGCAGTTGTTTGTCAGGGTGGCTTGTCCATATCCATAATTTTCAATCTCTTATGTCCCAGTCCTTACTCACGAGGCTTATGGTCCTCACAGCAGCTGTCCTGCTCAGTTGTTCCCAGGAAATACTCTGGAATGTTAGGTCCTGACTCATATTACATTTCTCTAGATGTTTTGTTTTTCTTTTGCTTCTAAGCTTGGCTGTGTGTCACTGCATCTGCTTCTATCAGTTACTGGGTGTAGGTTCTATGAAGGCAACCAATGTACTCACTAATCTGATTGAAGGGGAAGGCCCATTCAGGCACACTCTCCACTATTGCTAGGAGTCTTAGCTGGGGTCATCTTTGGATTCCTGAGAATTTCTCTAGCACCAGTTTTCTTCCTAACTCCATCATGGCTCCCTCTATCAAGATATCTCTTTCATTGTTTTCCCCCTCCATTCCTCCCCCAACTCAGTCTTCTCAATTCCTCATGTTCCCATCCGTCATCTCCTCCCTTCTTCCCTCCTCCACTATAGCCATGCTATGTTCTGATGTCTTAGTTCAACCATCTAGGACTTCAATCACTATGTTTTCAGGCACTATTATGAGCCTCCAAGGGTCAGATTTTCACTGTACTTTATATTATCATATAGTCACAGACATCCTCATTCCTTAATCTTTTGACTTCCCCCTTTTCTCATTCCTTTTGCTATTATATCTATATTTTCTTCTCTTTTGTTATTCATTGAGCTTTTTGTCTGCCTGGTAACTATGCATTTTTGACCACTTATGACAATGGTCAGAATAAGGATGAATTTTAAATTGCACCCATATATTTGAATAGTCTGTCATAGTAAGCTGTTATTTTTCCTATCTCCCTCCCTGTGAATAAACATAGAACCCAAGGGAGCAGACATATAATAGCTGTGTATCCCTGTCCATCTTGGTAAACAATGATGTACAGAGAGCAGCTCAGACCCTGGCATAACCTACAGATAGTCACTAGTTAAGTTTATTTTGGGTTTTTCTCTTTTCTTCCCTTTCTTTTGCTTGGTTTCCTCCTTTTGCCCCTAAATATTACGGTCTTTCTCATGTAACTGAACTATGGACTTATACAATGTTCTTTCCTTTAAGAGTCTAGGTAGTCTCAGTTTGATGATTTCTTAAAAAAAAAAAAAACCCAACAAGCAACAAACAAACAGTAGAGGTGTCTTGTCTGATTTCAAAGCACACCAACCTCTCCTTTTAGTCTGCAGTATATTTGTAATCCATATGAAATTCTCAAAATATTCTTGTGGAGGTTTTGGAAAACTCTTGGGGAAGTGAGTGCTCTGTGTTTCCAGAAAGGTAACTGAACATCCAGTCTTATTTCACTTTCAAGTTGTAGACATCACAACACTTATCTTCCTTCCTACATTTGTTGAGTTGTGTGAGGGCATTGTTCACTTTACTGGGTGACAGCAAGAGCGAAATCAGCATGAATTAGATTCTTAAGTTGAAGCAATAAAAACTTGGTACATGCACCACAAATATAAGATATTTCTCTTAGTCTGAGGTTAGATAGGCATAAGGGAAGTATAGAGAAGAGAAAAGCTATTTTCTTAACAGTAGTATTAACTTCATATTGTTGTTGCTATTATCAAGTCTTTGGAGCTCACATTAATGGATTTTTTTTCCTTTTTATTTTTTTTTCATTAATGGAATTCCTTCTAGTGGCTTCTCAAGGACAAACTCTGTACTCCTAAGTGCCTAGCTCCTCACAAGATGTCTGGCTGGTTTGGCTTCAGTACTCCTATATGTAGCAGAGCCTTGCTTGCTGCCATGGAGGGTTTTGATTTATTTCATTTCTGGAAACTTCTTATAGCTTCCGAGACTAGTTTCCTTACTCCCCTGTATAAGAATTCAGGCATTATACTGGCCTGCCCCTGTCACCTGGTAGAGTGCACTCAGGCAGTACTCTGGTCAGCCCAGGGTTCCATGAGTTCTAATCTATAGGCAGGTGTAAAGGACCCCTTTAAAAGTCAGACCCCTGCCGACTTATCTCTCTTTTGCTTTTTCTTTTGCCTTCCATCTCTCTCTCTCTCTCTCTCTCTCTCTCTCTCTCTCTCTCTCTCTCTCTCTCTCTCTCTCTCTCTCTCTCTCTCTCTCTTTCTCTCTCTCTCCTTTTCTCTCTCTCTCTCTCTCTCTCTCTCTCTCTCTCTCTCTCTCTCTCTCTCTCTCTCTCTCACACACACACATCTCTCCTCCTTTCTTCTGTTCCTGGTGCCTCAATGTCTCTTCCCTTACCCCTCACTCTCCTTTTTAAATAAACTCCTCATTTAAGCTCTATCTGCCTGGTGTGTTATTCCCTCCCAACTTGGTCACCACCACCTGCTATAGAATCTGCTATGCTCTCCCTCGTGGTCCCTTACCTTGGGACCCCACTCAACACGGGACCACCCCCTTCTCCAGTTTCATTCCTATAACTGTAGCAAAATAACAACACCCTGTATGACAGTTAAGGAGAATTCCATGGAGGAATGCTGCTTACTGGTTTGTTCTTCGTGGCTTGCCTAGCCTGATTGCTCCTGTAACTCAGGCAAGCTACCTAGGGATGGCACTGTCCTAATGTTCTGGGCCCTCCCACATCAATCATTTATCAAGAAAATACCCCACAAACTTGCCTACAGGCCAGTGTGATAGAGGCGCTTTGTCAGTTTCATTCTTTCTGCACATATGACCCTACCTTGGGTCAAATTTATAAAACCTCAAGCCATATACATGTGTGATAAAGCCCTTTGTCTCAACAGAGCACCCAGAGTCCTGCCTCCTTACTGCCCAGAGGAAACCCAATTCTGATCATTAACAGGGCCATTGTTACTTCTTTTTCCTTCTCCACTGGAGGAATTTTTAAATTTTAACATTAGCTTCTGTATTAGGCTTCTGTTGATCCTCAGACCAAGAACTGGGCTTTTGGAGGTTGCCCTCTGTTGAGATTCCCCCTCCTCCCATCCCCTGAAATTCCTGTCCATCCCAAGACATCACAGCTGCCCTGATTGCCTGGCCCCAGTCTCCCTGAAACCCAAGGATTGCTGACTCTCTGGGTTTCCACACTCTCGTTCTATTTAGACTGTTTGAAGACCTCCAGAGTCCACAGCCCTTGGTGGCAGTTGGAGTTCCCCACCTCTTCCTTTGGCATATAAACCCTTCTCGGGGTATCATGAAATCTCTTCCCCAAGCTTCCCTTACTCTGGCACGGGAGCTGCTCATGCTGAAGCCTGGAGAGAACTAAAATCTGATGTCCCTGTGCACTTGTGAGGTGACAGCCACTCTCTGAACATGCATTTCTTTACATGATTTTGTTTCATTTTTTATTATTATTTTTTCTTATTTTACATATTGATCCCAGATCCCTTTCCCTCTCTTCCCTCCTTCCCTCCCTCCCATGTCCCCTGACCCCCTCCCATCCCATTCCCCTCCCCCCACTCCACAGGGAGGGTGATGCCTTCCAGGAGGGATCAACAAAATCTGTCAAGTTATTTGGAGTAAGAACTAGGTCTTCTCTCCTGTCTCTAGGCTAAGGGAGTATCCCTCCGTGGGGAATGTGCTCCCAAAGTCCTTTTGTGCACCAGGGATACATCCTGGTTCCACTGACAAAGGTCCCTTAGACTGCCCAGGACTTCTAACTGAGACCCATGTTCAGGGGGTCTGAGCTGGTCCAATATTGATTTTCCAGCTATCAGTCTGGGTGTCCATGAGCTCCTCCTTGTTCTGGTCAGCTGTCTCTGTGGGTTTCTATAGCCTGCTCTTGCCCCCATTTTCTTATCACTCCTCCCTCACTGCATCTGGATTTCAGGAGTTTGACTCAGTGTTTAGCTGTTGGTGTCTGCTTCTGTTTCCATCAGCTGCTAGATGAGGACTCTATGATGGCCGATAATTGAACATGCATTTTAGAAATGATGACATGTCTGAGAGTTCACAATCTAGTCTGCTCCATTCTCAGAAGCACAAACATTTCCTTGAAGAGCAGATATCCACCCATTTCTTTCCCAATACTTCTGCCCATGAACATGGGAAGAAAAGACGATTGACTATATGTTTAGTTGCTGGTATTTCCCACTGCTGGGAAGTGGATCTTTTAAAGGACTGTGCTACAGAAAGTGCAGAAATGGGGCCTCTTGTTTCCCTCTCTATGTGCCAAGCAGGCTGGCCTCTTGAGCTTCTAGCCATTTTTCAGTCTCAGCCTCCATGGCTGTGGAAATTCTGGGGTTACACATGCTTGCTACCATACACAGCTCTACATGGGGAATCTAAACTCAGGTCCTTATGCCTGTAGGGCAAGCACTTTTAGCCACTGAGCCATTTTCCTACCCAGAAGCAGCTTTTGACCTCAATGCATAAGTTATGCAAGCAGAGCACAGGACTATTCTTTTCCACCTTCCTAGTATAGTACATGGGTCCCTGGGACCTTTACTGCACAAGGCTCAACAGCAGGAGGGGAGGGCCGGTGCAGCCAAACATTCCTTTACTTCTTCCTCCTTTCTGTGCATTCTCAGTTGCCAGGATCTTCAAACAGAGATTTCCATCCTCCAGGAGCAGATCTGTCATCTGCAGTTCGTGATTCACTCCCAGCACCAGAGCCTGCGCAGCGTCATCGAGGAGGTCAGGATAACATTGGGGTGATGGCAAGTTTACAGTGCAAAGAGCACACCTGGGCAGTTTGGCAGGCTGAGTTCAGTTTCTCAGGCAACCTGGATCGGGAGCTTCTCTTGCCTATAATGTCAACACCTGTCAGGTTCTAGGTGAAGAGAGTTTGAGAAACTGCTTAACTGCTCTTGAGATATGTAAGTGATTTTTGTACAATCATAAATGTTCTGAGTCGGATGTTGGTCTCCTTTATACAGAAGACTTTGTGCATCAGGAGATTCCAATGTTTCTTAAATAATCAGCTTTGAGTTGTGTGTGATATTGAGTTTTTTCAGTGTTGTAGATTGCTTGTGCCTTACATATGCTAGTCAAAAATGCCCTAACACAGTCATAGCAACAGCCCTATTTTACATTGAATTTCAGATAGGGTCTTGCTTAATTGACCAAGATAATCCCGGAATTGCTATGCAACATAGGCTGCCCTTGAATGTGAAATCCTCTTGCCTCAGCTTCTTGGGTAGCTGACATTCCAGATACAACCAGACTTGACAGTTACATTTTTATACCTCCATAAGCACTGACTTTAAGGAGTATTTTTAAGCAGGAAATAGCCTGCACTCTGTTCCTCTGCAAGTTCTGCAGGATGAGGTACATGGTATTCACTTGCAGCCTTCCCTCATCTAGGCACCTGTTGGATTTTCTGTGAGTGGGTTTCTCCTATAGAAGAAAATGGAGGGTGGCACCATTTGGTAGTTATCTCCCTGGATAGCAATTTGGCTTGTGATCTTAGGGGGCCTGCTGGCTCAGCTCATGCTGGGGGATTGGATCTTTTTTATTTGATGAGCATCATCTGACCACAGAAAGCTGTGTAATTCTCAATTGACATAACTATTCCCCATGGTCTGACAAGATTTTCCAATTGTTCTTCCTGGTTCTTAGATAGAAGCATTAAAAAATACTTTAAAGGAACAAGATAAAAACATTGAAAATTTGAAACAAAAGGTCACCATACTTGAAGCTCAGGTAAGAAGAGAATCTGTACTGTCTGTTTAAGTGTCGGTACAAATGTGGTATGCGTGAAGTGTGTGCCTGCACATAAATGATAAGTTACCACATGGGTATATGATTGTGTGCCTGTGTGACTTTGAATGTGTCTCTGCAATTGCATTTGACTGTGTCTGAATGTACATGCAACCTAGTGTATATGCATGTGTCTTTATCAGTATATATATATATATATATATATATATATATATATATATATACATCTGATGTACATGAGAAATTGTAGCTTATTATTAACTTGTGGCTAAATTATTATTGAATAAATGTATTAACTTTTCATTACTAGCTTTACATAGTAAATAAATGTTAAAGGTTCAGTCACATTTTCCCTGGACACTCACTGTTTGGGCAGAACAGGTGATGATCTTGGGCTAGAGGCTTGGTTAAGGCTTCCCTTGTGTAAATTTTCTCTAGCCAGATGGTGAGGCTTCTTGACTCTTTGTCTATATACTTTTTCCTGACCTGTCATGTCCTTGTCTTTCTATTTTTCTCCATCCACATCCACTCTGGCTTCCCAGCTTTGCCTTCAAGCTTAATTACATCTCAGAGTCTGTTGAAATTGTCCTGTTTTAAAACTCAGTGTAAAATTAGAGGCTTTCTTGGGCGTTGTTTAGAAAAGTGGTGTGAGCCGGGTTTCCTTCACAGTAGAAGACTCTCCGTAACTGTAAAACCAAGAGCTTCCCACATGGCAGTTACATAAAGAACTAACTTTTAAAAAACTTAAAGTAATTTTACAGTTGTATTATAAATTCTACTTTTGACTTAAATTAAATGTTATTGTAAAGACTTAAAAAGTCAAAACGTTCGAAAAGAAACTTGAAGGTGAAGATACCATGAACTATTAAGAAGAAACTGAACCTATTTTCACAGGGTTCATAATCAAGTGGTTGCATCAAAAAGATGATTATGTAATCAGTATCATGTGTACCACTAATAGTATTGTCATTTGCCCATAAAAGTGAATCTCTGTAAACTCAAATAGTTCAAAGGATGAAGTACAGAGTATATTTTTGCCCCCTGGTATATTATATACTTTTCAGGGTGCATTTAATATTGTTTTCCTTGGTCCTAATGAAATAATCACAACATGGGGCAGGTGAGGAGTAGAGTGGAAACGTGGAAGATGTAAGCAATGTGGATTTGCTATCTGATCTCTGCCCTCTTTGCCCTCCAATTTTAGAATAAGGAACTAAAGACCAAGGTGGCACATTGGAGTGAAACTCCAAAGACATCAGTATCTAAGGCTGTCTCTACGAGGTAAGCTCTTTCCCCTTCCCATCTTCCACTTCAAATCATGTCTAGAAACCTCCTGAAAGAGATCCTCAGAAGTGTGTCTGCTAAGTTACTCTGAACCAATTAGGTTCATAATGAAGATTAGTCACCACACTATCTATTGCTCAAGTACTCTTCAGAATTGTTCATTTTATCCATGACTGCATACTTAAAGGTGGGTATATTAACACTTACTAAGTAAGGGCATGCATTGCATATCTTTCTCCCCTCTTGTCTCCCTTAAACAAAGCCCAACCTTAACTTTAGCACATTTTTTTCAAACATTACACATAACTTTCCTACATTCTCCTTTTTTCTTAGCTGCTTTGTTTTTTGAGCCATTAGTGGATGTTTTAATCACTAGTTGTTAGTACTTACTAGAATTTTTTTGTCAGCTGTCAACCAAATAGATTGTAAATATTCCCAGGAAACCTAGAGGTCCTCCTATTTCTTTTTATTTTCTGTACTGCTAAGAACTTCAGCAACTGCCAGCTACCAATGGATGATTTCAAGAAGTGATGATGACCCAAGGAAGCAATCAAAATGATACTTAAAATCAGACAAATTTCTTTGTGTATGATAGTTATTGTTGTTGGCTGATTCAGAATTTGAATCTGGGCTCGAACCTCATTTCCATAAGCCTTAGGAAATGATCACTTAAGAGAAAGCATAGCCTGTAATTACACGAATCATTTAAAACATGATTAAAAACTTCCTGTTCTAGCTGCTTTTGAATTCCACTGTCTGGTTCCCACAGGGAAGAATCTCATTTTCTTAGACTTTTGGGCACAGGGCCTGAGGTGGAAAATCAGACTTGCTATGATTAACATTAGTCTAGGAATTCAGACAGATTCATATCTTTCTCTCTAAAACTCCTAGCAACAATGATTCAGTTTGCTGATGTACATAATTAGAGAGTAGAAATGAAACCACTTTGAATCACGTCCTCTCAGATCTCCAGGTGCTAAATTCTCAAACTTGTTGGTCACTAGTGTGGTAATTTCTAAAATGAAAGAAATGAAGCCCAAGGGGCACTCAGAGAGGTGGACTTTCCTGGAGAAGGGGAGATGGTCAGTATTCGGTTCCCTGCCTTACAAAACTCTTTCCTAGAACTTGGTGAGATTTCTATCATAGTCAAGCTGCTTAGACACTGTAGGGAACAGAACCAGTGTGGCATTGTGGAGGAAACACTGACTCTTTCTGTTTACCGTGACTTTGCATTGATGCTGCTAATCTGGCTGGTACAGGGGTGTGCTGGAGAGAACCGTCTTTAGTGGTGGCTTTTAGCTACAGATAATTAACAGATTTTACTTCTTTTTTTTGGCTCATGGAGATAGGGTTTCTCTGTGTAACAGTCCTGGCTGTCCGGAAACTCAGTCTGTAGACCAGGCTGGCCTCAAACTCCAAGAGATCTGCCTGCCTCTGCCTCTCAAGTGCTGGGTTATAGATATACACCACCACTGTCTAGCTGTTACGAGCACGTTCCACCCCCCCAACTCTATCCCTCCCACACCCACCCCCCGCTGCCAGTCTGGTCCCAGTCTTTGTTCCTCCCTGCTGGCCACCTGGTCCCGCTGCCATGCGAGCCCCAATAACACGCTTAGACTCTGTATTTGATACAAGCTGTTGGCCACATATTATCATTGTTTATTGGCTAGCTTTGTCTTAATGATTGACCCATTTCTACTATTCTAAGTATTTCTACGTTGCTCATCTTACCAGATAGTGGCAGGTAGGCATCTTGCTTTCTGTATGCTCCCCATGCTGACTCCTCCTTACTACTTCCTCCTTCCTCCTAGTCTCTTAGCCCCACCTATCTTGCTTTCCTATTGGCCAACAGTGCTTTATTCAATAACTACTATGAGTAACATATTTACAGAATAACATCTCCCATCATCTCCTCTTTTCTGTCTAAAATAAAGAGAAGGGTTTTAACCTTAACATAGTAAAATATACCATACAACAGTTATCAAATAAGAATCACCTTTAACAATATTTAGTCCATTAACATTTTGTAAGACTCAAAGAAAATATTGCCGATCCTATCTTTGTGAGTCTAAAGTCCTATATGTAACTTATCTTTAATCCTAACTAAGGAAAACTATAACTATAACTATCTGTCTTCAACTCCATCAAAGACCACAGAAGGATACTATATAAACTCTAGAAATGACAGAGACAACTTATTGCCTGGTCAGTCACCTGAAGTTCTGTAATGTTCCATCTTCAGCCCATAGGCCATAGTGTGTCTGGCAGACCTCTCAGCAAAGGAGGAAACTTTAAACTGTCCATCTGTATTGACAGTTTGTCAGTTATTTTTCTCTGTGTCTTGTATACTGTCTGGCAGACCCTTACATGAAGCAGGAATCCTGTAGCATTGTCCATCTTGCATCAGCAGTCACTTTTCTGTGGGTCCTACATGTCCAGTTTATACAGCATAAAGTCAAACAATCCAGAAGAACAGTACCTTGCCCAAATGGCTATCTTGCCATATTAGAAGCAAACTCCATAATGTGTTTCTTCAATGTCCGTCTTCCTTTCTGATGCAGGTGGTGTTACCAGGAGCAGTTGTGCCTCACTGTCAAGAAAAACCCTAAACCATTTTAAATGCCATATTCTGTAGGTCTTTGAAAGGTTTGAAGAATGCCTATCCATCTCAAATACATCTCTATATATCTAGACATCTTACATAATTTAACTGTAAGGTTTGACATTATAAGTAACTATATATAATCTGCACTAAATTACACATTACATTTTTAACTGAGCTATATAAATACAATACCTAAACAAGAGGAGAAATACACATATCACAAAATTGACCTTAAATTTGTATCAATAAATGAAAATCCATTCCAAAAGAAGGCATTCATATCTATACCATAATTCCCTTTTTACCTTTAAAAAGATTGGTTATGGTCATTAACCATTTATAACCAAGCCCACTTAAATGAAAACAAACATTTATAAACAATATTTGGGAATTTGGGCATCATTCTTTCCAAATTGCTTCCTGCTGGTAGGGGGCACTGTCTTGGGGATCCTAAGAAGACACAGAAATCTTGGCTGTAGTCTGCAAGGCTGCTTTGTCCAAGCTGTTTTGAATGTTGGATCACCTGGGGCACTGTTTCAGGGGGTCTGGCTTGATCAAACCATATTAGTCTGGAAGGAATCCACAGCTTTTCATTTTCTGTGGAAACAAAATTAGAAATCTTTTTCCCCAGTAACTTGTCCTTAGACTTAAATTTTGGAGTCAAAGCATTTTTAAAATATATAAATTGAATTAATCCAGCAACATTTCTTTTATCAGTAGTTGTTATTTCTTCAGCAGTCAAACAATTTAAAGATAACAGAACAGTGTACAATATCCAAAGTTTTTCTGTACTTTCCATCTTTATGTGGATTTTTTATTACTCTATTTCTTCTACTTCTATTTTTACATATTTTGAGACAGGGTTTCTCTGTGTAACTTTTATCTGTCCTGGAATTTACTCTGTATACCAGGTTTCCTTTGAAATCACAGAGATCTGTTTGGCTCTGTCTCCCAAGTGCTGAGATTAACGGCGTGTGCCACCAGACCCAGCCACACTCTGTCTTTTTAAAACCATTTTATTTCTTTTCTCTTTCTCTCCCAAGCCTACGTATATTTTAAAACACAGTGTAAACCTTTAGCACTTTTTCTTAATGTGAATCTGTCTTTACTTTAAATCTTTATCTTTTTCTGTCCATGAGTCTTTTATCTGGGAACAACAACATTGCTAAAATGAAAGCCCTTTCAGCCTCGGTCTATCCAAGATGGCGGCGAGTAATTTTACTGCCAGCATTGAGAGCTGTGCTCACTGTCTTGGTCTACATTGCCATCCAACAGCATGCTGCTGGCTTGGAAATGTGGACACTATGATCACTAGCTCTCGTACACACCAAAAAATTGTTAGCAGAGCTCTTTAAAATCCGTGTGGTTTTTTGCCACTTATGCTGAGACAGGAAACCTCCCTTAAAGGAGCCGCACAAATCTTTGTTTGTCTCTAGCAAAACAGAATCCAACCCAGAAAAATGCTGCTACCAAGAAGCCTTGTTTGTCTCTGTTCTTTTGTTTCTAACAACTATTTTTTAAGCTTTTGTTAAGTTTTAAGTGAAAGTTCTCAATCCCACTTCTGACACCATTATTGTGGTTTAATAAGGATCAGGATAAACAAATAGGCGGAATAGATGTTTATTCAGGGAGAAACAACTCACAACACAGACAGAAGAACACAGCAGTTGGAACCAGATGCTCCTCCCTCTGCCAGCAAGAGAGCATTTCCTGGCTCCTCCTCAGACCTAGTTCCATGGGTTACTTCCACCCCTGGCTCCACCCCCAATGGGTGTGGTCAGTGCCACAGAACAAAGTGAATATCCCACTACAGTCTAGCTTTCAAGATTATACTTTTAAAGCATTTGTTTTCTTTCTGTGTCTTAAAAGAAGTCGACTAGGGGGAAATTTCTTAATTTATATAATGAAACTGGATGTTCTGTTTTTTTTTTTTTTAAATAGAAATTACAGTGTTAAGGTCATAAAGTCTGATCTTCATTCTCAAAATAGAGTTGGCTAGCTGCTGTAAAAAATGTAATTGCAGTATGGTTTGGTAAGTTAAGCCTGGATTTTCTAATATAAAATGGAATTATAATTTGAGAGAGATGGCATTTAAAACTTGTCTAGACAAATCAGTCATATTTACCCCCAAGACCTAGTTCTGTTCTATATCTCACTACATGTACACAAGATTTCTAACCCCTAGACCATTAAGGCATAGAGATGTTTCTTGAGATCAATACAAGAAGTGATATACTTGAGATAAGGGCCCATATTGCAAAATAAAACACATGCATGCATATATAGATGTGTGCATGTACACATAAGCACATATATGTATAGTGTTACATTCTAGACTCGCATGGCAAGGGAGAAGGTTCAGGCTCCAAGAAACATACAGAATTGCAATGCACTTCAGGAACAGATGTTTGCATTTTCTCATCTTCGGTTTACTCTGTTGCATAGTTTCACCCAGTGGGAAGGTTCTAACTCTCTGATTCCTCCCAATCCTCCTCATTCTTGTCCTGTTCTGTCAAGCTGAAATTGCTGATTGTTGAATGCCTTCCCAGTGTGATTCCCATGGGGAATCTATAAATACATTAATGGTTATCTCTGAGATAAGATTTCAAAATATGGTAGCAGTTGAGGTAGGGATGATGCTAGTATAGTCATTGTATTGCTAGGCTGTACTTTGTTCCGCCCTGATAATGTACATTGTCTTTTCTGTAGCGAATTGAAGTCTGAAGGTGCCTCTCCCTATCTGATGTTGATCAGGCTGCGGAAGTGAAGAGGCTGGATGAAGATCTGATGGAGAAGGACTATTTGGATCTTATTTATTCCTTGCAAAGCAGTTTCAGCTTCCAAGCTAACATGACACCATACCAGTGTTTATTTAAATGTAACTTATTGTACATCAATAAAATTAAAGGAAATTGATATTCCAGGCAATTAAATGTCTACTGGAGAGAAGAAACTTTATTTTTCTTTTTCAAAACTTCAAAGGCCAAGAAGGTGCTTTCCTATGATGGAAGATGAATTCTGCTTTAAACTGAACAAAAAAAAAATGTGTGAGTCCATATCCTCAGATATTTTACTAAAGGGACTCATTTAAAGCTTTCAGATTTGAGCTTTGATAGTGATTTTAATATGTATAGGTGAAAGGAAGTATGTAAATATATATGAATGATGTATTTAAGTTTGGCCTTTAGAGAATAAATACTTACTGTGACATAATCTCACCCCCTGACCCATTGTTAGTGGGAGAATTGATCATTATTGGTTAATGAGAAGAGGTTCAAGTGGATTCCTCTGGGCTAATCCAACAAAAAATGCTACTACCCTCTGAGGTTGAGATTCATGGAAGCCTGCTTGCCCATGTACTGCCTTAGAAGGTCATTGTTCTTCAGAAACTCAATTTCTAGAGGCAAACTTCACACGTAAACACATGGATGGTACAAGTGGTGCATGTTGTTTATTTTTTTAAAACTTGTTTTCTTCTTGATAGTAATGTTCTCTAAAATAATTAGGCAGAAGGATAGAACATGGTGCTATTACCACATACCTCTGAAATAATGTCAATACTACAGTTTAGTGGAACACTGGCTGCTGTCTACAGCCAGGAAGAATAATTCATGAGCTGGAATGTTATGCCTGGTGTTTCTGTGACAGTGTGCTCAAATTCTGATGCATGCCTTCATTTAAGGTGAGGCTTCTGGGTGCTATGAGTTAACACAAACTCTAACTATAGAAATACTGACACTCAAGACCAGGAGATAATGCACAACAGCTGAATTCACCTTCCTGTGTTCACAATGATTCCTATTAAGGGAGACACGAAATAGCGTACAAATGTTAGAAGGTACAAATAGGACTTGGAACCACCACCTGTAGCAGGCACCATGAAATCAATTCATCACCTAGATGGTCAGTATGTCATCTCTAAGACAGACTTGTAAGAATCCAGACAGCCCTCTCTGATTAAGGTGCTGAAAGACACACAACAGCCTCTGCAACAAACCCAAATATACCCAGACTAGCTTAATAACTGGCAGCTCTCTTATTTCTATTTCCAACTTATGATAGACCAGAGAGGCCTAAATATAGATACCACACCAACAACCATATGGGTTGTTCAGTGTCTATGTGACTTAGCTGTGGCTTTCTACACCAACAGCCTTGATTTAGACACACTTGAGCCCTCCCTCTTCTCTCTACAAAGCATTCCCACTCAGAAAGAAAGAAAGAGAGAAATGAAGAAAGAAAGAAAGAAATATTGAGTCACATTCAGGAAAGCAGACTGTGCTTCACTTGAATAGACAGAGACTGGATCATTGTCTTAGGGTTAAAATTGCTATGATGAAACACCCTGACCAAAGCAACTTGGGAAGGAATAGGTTTAGTCATATTACAATTCCCAGTGCTGTTCATCATTGAAGGAAGTCAGGACAGGAACTCAAACTAGGCAGGAATGTGGAGACAGGAACTGATGCCGAGGCCATGGAGGAGTGTTGCTTACTGGTTTGCTTCTTATGGCTTCCTCAGCCTGCCTTCTTACCAAACCAGGACCAAGCACAATGTGCTGGGCCCTTCTGTATTGATCGCTAATTAAGAAAATGATTTACAGCTAGATCTTATGGAGGCATGTTCTCAATTGAGGCTCCCTCCTCTCTGATGACTCTACCTTGTGTCAAGTTGATATAATACTAGCCAGTACAGTCGCTCAAAAGGAAACTTTACCTTAGGCCTCTGGTTGCCCTCTCAGGAAAGATTCTTCCAGTTGGGGCACATGCCATATGAAATATAAGTGTTATCCTTTAAGTAATTAAAGACATTTACAGGTGAAGCAAAGTGTTGCATTTATAAATATAGCCAGGTATTGCAGTCCTGGAAATGTTGCATAATTTTTTTTATTCTCTCATACAATATATTTGTTTCCCCTCTCTCCTCTCCTCCTAGTCCCTCCCCAACCTCTTCTTTCCCCTAGATCAACTCCTCACTTCTCTTCTGAAAAGGGCCTCCCAGGGATATCAACTAAACATGGCATATCAAACTGATAATAAGACTAGGCATACCCCCTCATGTCAAAGCTGTATAAGGCAACCCAGTAGGAAGAAGCGGGTCCCAAGAACAGGCAAAAGAGTGAGAGATAGCCCCTGTTCCCACAGGTAGGAATTCCTCAAGGACACCAAGCTATACAACTGTAACATACATGCAGCTGACAGAGGTCAGACCCAAACAGGCCCCCCTGGTTGTTGGTTCAGTCTCTGTAAGTCCATATAAGCCCGATTGATTGTGTGGAATGTGTTCTCCTGGTGTCCTTGAATTCTCTGGCTCTTTCTGACTTTCTCACCCTCTTCTGCAGGATTTCCTGAGCTCTGCCTAATATTTGGCTGTGGGTATCTGCATCTGTTGCTGTGATAAAATACCATGACTGATGCAACTTATAGAAGAAAACGTTTATTTTGGCTTCCAGATAGGTAGAGTCCATGGTGGTGGAGTCAGCATGATAGCAGGAGCTGATAACACATCTTCAACAACTAGCACAAAGCAGAGAGAGTGAACTGAAAGTCATAGAGGCCTTTCATCCCAAACTCCACCCCCTACTGATCTATTTCCTCCAGGAAGGCTGTGTTAAGGCTGCCACTTTCCCAAACAGTGTCACCAACCAGAGAGCAAGTGTTCAAATGCCCAAGACTCTGGTAGCAGGCTGGGTCATTTATCATTCAAACCACCACAGCTGTGAAAGCAGAGAAGCCCAGACTATATGCTTATTAAAATATAGGACAAAATATGATAGAAATGGGCAAAGGTTATTCAACAGTTACTTTATAAAATAAAATAGATACACATAAAAAGATGCTTAATACATTAGTAGTTAGAAAATTGAAAATTAAAACCACTAGAAGCTAACCACCCAACATCCATTAGAATAGTGGAAATCAAAAGATTGCCCAGTAATGAAGGTTTCGAACAATTGAATTGATCTATGCACTCCAGATATGACAATAAAAGTGGTGAAGCCACATTGGAAGACTGACAATTTCTTAAGCATTTGAACATTCATTTGTCATATAATCTATTCAATTGCCTAGTTGTTGCTGAAGGGACATCAAAGCTTTTTGTACACAGGTAAGTGTCCATGGTCTAGGAAACAGCAAGTTATACCACCTTCATACACAAATCCCCTTTCGCACTTACATTCTGTCATGGAAACCGTTTCTTTTATCTAATTTATAAGTATCCCTTTGAATTCTGTGTTGGGGAAGCTAAAGATTCTTAGGAGCCTGTATGGTCCCCCTCTTCCTCCAGTTTTCTCTAGAAGGGGCTATTGGAGGGGCAAACTATGCTTAAATGGCTCCTCTAAGTGGATTTTTCTCATTCAAAAGAGGAGGAAAAATGGCCTAAGCTCCTGGGTGGGAGTAGGGTGGTATGCATCTGTGTCCCGTGTGTTAAATGGCAGGGTTTGCTCTGTCTGGGTCACTTTCCAGGGTGAGTGCATGCATTGTGGAGTTTCTATCATCAATCAAACACACTGGGATGTCTTCTGAACTTTACAGCTGTTGCTGGGCTTTTTTGTTTTGTTTTGTTTTGTTGTATTATTTTCAAACACTTAGTATAAAAGAGTGCCTCATTTTTCAGAGACATACGAAAATGGTTCAAAGCAAAGATGATTGCAAAAAAAAAATGTGTTTAGCATAACAAAACCACTCCAGGAAGCAGACTGGCTTAGTAAAATTATAATCAGTGTATTGACCTCTAAACCTTGGTGTTTGTAGCTTTTGTGCATTTCCAGCAGAACAGCAATGCCCATGTTCTTCTTTTGGTTAATTCTTTCTGCAGAAGCAGCAACACATAAAAGTATTTTTTCCTTAGAGTAGAGAACTGTAGATAATGCAACCTACCTTAGGATTACACACAAGAAATATCAGGAGTCTTTATTTTTTCCTTTCAATATAGCATATACTATGCATTAAAGAAATGCTATAAGACATTTGGAAAGCAAGATCTTAGAGATTTGTATCAACTGAACTAGGATGAGGCCAGAAGCAAAATATTCCATCTGTGCACAACTGCAATGCTGGACAGTAAGGTCAAGATAGCCAGGTCAAGGATTTCCTAGCTTGCATAGGGAGCCTTGTTGATTTTTAATTTAAAGTCATTATTATCCTGGCAAAGCCTATCTAAGCAGCAAATGGAAAGAGACTGACCCCAGGAACAAGGTAACTTTGGGAAACAAACATTGAAAGGGAAGCTAGATGCCTATGGTTTAGAATACTACCAGGCTTTTACCAAGTCTGTGACCAAGATGAAGCCCATTATGCTAAAGCACTTTGATGTGGGTAAGGGACATGGAAGTGCTTATGGGCTACAGAAACCTCAACATGTGAGCTTCTCAGTTTAATGAGTGTATAATTCAAAACTATTAGAGAACTGCCATTGAAAAGCCAAGCTTTCAAATAATGAATAAAGACAGTTACAGAGATGAATGAAAGTCACTGGGATGGATTTAAGTAATGTTTGCCCCGCTCCAAATGGACTCCATTTTTAATGTTGCAAACGTTTCATGCTGGTATCTGTCAGTATCTTGCTCTCCATTCTCTGCGCATCCAACATCAGGGTACATACAAAGTTCATCTGAATACACATAATACTTGATTTTAAAAAACATCATTTTATTTGAAAACTGTGAAGGAACAATCACTAAGTACAGTTCTCAACAGTACTACTCAAACCCAGACACCACAAAACCATGGTCTGCTATGATTTCTGAAGCCACTCCAACTTTGACACAACAATAACATAACAGTATCTGTTTGGAACTGCTACCTGTTTGGGAGCACACTGAGTAATTCACACCCGAGGTCTTACATTAGGTTAAAAGCATTAGACATAGCTGACATCTGCATTGAAAGCAGACAAAACAAACATGCTCAGGTTAAAGGGATGGATAGTATTACCCGAATGGAGATTGGTGAGTCACCGTGAAGCATGGCAGTGTTGTCAGAAAACCTACTTTTAGCACATAAAGTAAAGCAGGATAATTTATTTTCTTAAGTACAAATACAGCAAACTTTTAGACATAAAATTTTATTTGTACATGGATTTTAACCAACTTATAGTATCATACATTGAATCTAATTGGTCTCCTTGAAAGAAATACAAGATAACACATTAGTTGAAATAGAGCTCATTGTTTTGTTTTGTTTTTTTCCAACAGTAAGGTACATTATACATTTTCAATCAAATGCAGTGACCTCAAGATGACTGACAATCCATTTAGCAGCCTATTACAATTTCTGTGTTGGCCCTGCTATAATCTTACCATGACAAGTGGCTCAAGTTGGAAGCAAATTTGTTGTTCTCAGTTTATGATAATGGTGTCTATTTATGAAAAGGATCAATTTCTTTAGTACCTTTCTTTGGAAGCTAACTTGAACCCTATGAGTTATTCACAGTGTGTTAAACTCTGTATGAGAGAAGCCACGTGGTCCTGACGTTGTCATTCCTGACTGTTTTCCTTTCTACAACAGACTCTCCATCAAAGAGCACATATGACTGAGTTCCTTCCTATGTAGTGGTTGACATGTGGACAACATTTGCTGGTTAAATAGGGAGCCATTCAGTATAGACCAGATTCAACAGGTCCTATAGGATTTGCTAAGAATATTGAATCACTAAGTTAACAAGATGTATTAGCCATAATGCAGATAACCTCCTAGAAAGGAAACAAGGCAGAAAAGCAAACTCAAACCAAAGGTGATTTCTAGAACTTGATGTCCTTTTATAATAGTTCTACCATTTCAGTACTAATGTTTTACAGTAGTTCATTATCATTTTTTTTTGTTAATGATGTTTTCATATATGAAACTACAAAATGTCTCAGCCATAAACTATTGGTTCAAAGAAAAGTGGTAATAAAGCATCTTTAAATGTTACTGCTTGAAAATTATTAAAAATATCAGACTCATTTAAAGTAAACAAAATACTTCTAAGTGTCATAGCTATTTGGTAGTCACACAGTTTTCTTACCTTAGTTTTAAGAGAATAAACTCCACTAAGCTGATAAAATAATGAGGGAACATTTCCATAGATCTAATTTAAAAGTGATAAATTGCTTCCTAAGTCAACCTATATCTTATCTCTTATATGGAAAGACCTGACCTAGATAGCTTGTCACTCTCATTTCTTCTCATAGTCTTTGATCAATAATGTCATTGTGGTAGAGAATTCAATGACAATATTTGTTTTTATAAAATCTTCTCTATACTCAGCAGTGTTTATCATTTTCATACTATGAGACAGGTAGCTCTATGCATTAAGATAACTCAGTTATTCCAAATAACCATAGTCAGGTCTTAAATTTCTGAAGTCATTTTAGAAATGAGCCAACATCATTGTGCTCAAATATCAAGAAGAAAATATAATAGAGTGAATGTTTAGGCAACTATAGAGAGTTTTTCACATCTTTAAAATTGATAAAATTTCTTTAAAATATTCAGACTTACTAGGCCACTTTCAATGTTGTAAAGCTTGGCTGTAGTAAAGAAAATCAGTTTTCTATCACTGTGGTTAAACGCAGCGTCTCCCTTCTTCTCCCTCACCCTCTGTTGCCTGAAGACCAAACCGAAGTCCCCAAACACACTACTCAGGTTTACTAAATATCTTGGCAAGCCAGAGACTTGGAACTATACTTCTTTATAGGTTGAGTGTTGGAACATAATTTAAAAACCTTCTATGGATGACAATTTTCTTCCAACTTTGTGTGTGATGCACAGCAAGGGAGGTGTATTTTTTCCTTTTTTAAGAAGAGAGAGGTGTAGAAAGTAAATGGTCTCCTTCACAGGCACTCCCAGGTTGTTCACCTTGTCTAGGTACATGTGGCATCACCACAAAGTTGCCTCTAACTAGGACCCTCAGATACCAATGAGAAGATGCTCCAGACTCATACAATTTGTAGAGTCCCAGATCACTTTGGATCTTTAAATGTTTGTAGAATGAAGCTGTTACTACAGATCTTTAATGTTGTGCTGTTATTTATGGTCAAGTTTCTTCTTTCTTTTCTTTCCTTCTTTCTTTCTTCCTTTCTTTCTTTCTTTCTTTCTTTCTTTCTTTCTTTCTTTCTTTCTCTTTCTTCTTTCCTTCTTTCCTTCCTTCCTTCTTTTCTTTTGATACAAAGGACAACAACACTTTGATTAAAATTCTTGATCAGTTATCTGCACAGCTTGGCAAACAATAGCTGTACAGTAGAACAAAGTCACCTACTGATGCATAGAATATCCCATCTGGTTAACAATGAACAGATAAAGTATTTAGGAAATGCTGGTTTGGGTGGAGTTTTTTGCAGTAAATTTATAGTAAATTGACTAAAGTAGTAAATTATGAATTTTGAAACTATTATAGAGAGATCTAAATTCATCTCACAACACTCAGCATTTTCTCCACTTAGTCAGGACTTGTTATGATAGTCAGACCAAGACCAACATATGTTCTCTTCACAATTTTGCATATTTTTCAAAAAAAATCATTCATGTATTAGAGTAAAAATAGCATTATACCAATTTATACTCTGGTTTCTCTTCAGATCGTATAAATCTTACACCTTTTACCAATTTATAGTTAACTTTCAAGAAATGTCTACCATATGACAGGTTAGGGGAGGACAGCAATAATCTCCAGATCCCAACAATGCTCCTTCAACCTTTGTTGACAGTATCAGCTGGCTTCCTGTTATATTTTTGTCCCTGTGAAGCCTTTTGGAGACCCATAATTAGAGAAAATGAGTTATGTGATTGGAAACAAGCCTGGTCACAGAGGTGTTTGAGGCACTGAGTTTGGGCAATGTAAACATCAACCAGTGTAAACACTCTAGACTTTGTCTCAGTATCAGAAAGAAGTGTCATGTACATTACATACCTCTCAAAACTACAATATGGTTCACTAAAAGCATTTGCGAGGTAATTAGTAAGAGGAACAGCTGAATATACATGTTGCAGTGGGATAAAAAAAAATATGGAGATCTTTAAGCAGAATATCCATGGCATCAGGTCATACATGAAGTTATATAATGAAATATACATAACTGGGATCTGGAAATCATAGGAGAGTGAATATCTAACAATGGTCAAATAGATTTCAAGATCGGATGTCAATATTTATAGATGGAAATATTTCTAGACCAAGTGTTTATAAGTAAAATACTTTCATTTTTGGCAGCTTGAAATGTCAACACTCTTGAGTTTATTACCCAATATTTGTTACTCTTACAGGCACATTTCTATATTTATAGTCAGCATTGACCTCCGCTTCCTGCTTCAGTTATCAATGATGCTCTTAAAGAAGGTCCTGAAAAATATTCATTCTGACAATGAAAGAATTTTGGCATAAACAAATCAATCATGTAACTGGAACACAACAATAAACAATAACATGAAAAGGTAAAATTCCTTCACCATTATATGACTCAACCATTCCCTGTTATGGAAATACTTGTATGAATTGAATCAAAATCAGAAATAGATTGACATCATGAAAGTTACCACATTCTGCCACTAGCTGTGGTCACTTCTTCCCATTTTCTGCCCAGAAGACATGTCGCAAACATTTACTGTTAGCATTCCCCCTTCATGGCACAGGCATCAAGATCAAGATGAACATCCCAGGCAGTGGGAACTGACGGGAATACCAACCTAGAATCAGTCATAGATGTTGGAGGTATTGGACTGTTAACACTGAGAATTGTACTAAGAATGAATCCCATACAAACTTTCATGTTGTGCTGAGTAGTAGCACAGTTCTAGATCTAACTTATCTTAAAACATTTTGTGTAGACATGCCTTGGGATCTGTTTGTATTTCTGAAACTGACTCAACATCAGATGGAGGTTAGCAGGAAGAGGATTAAAATGACACTGGGATTTTACTTTGTAATATTTGTAACTTTCGAAAGAGTCAAGGTATACAGACATTTGAGTTTGAAAATACTTTAAAGGATGAGAAACTATCCTGTCACCAAGCTCAAGGAAAACTAGAAGCTATTTGCCTTTGTTATTGGCAAAGTTGACCTACAAGTATAAACACTACTTTGATAGGATTGGCTTACATGTACACCAAATTAAGATTAATAAAAACTAATACAAAATGAGTTTTGACAATAATAAATCAATGGGAAATATTTCTGTGATTAACTCCAGAAAGAAAAGATAGCTTCAAGGAAAAATAAAACTACTGATTATAGTTTTGGTGAGATGAAACACACATCCTTCCTGATTATTTTCTCAAGAATATCTCAAATAGAGCTGTTTTTATTCTTGGCAAAATTAAAATATTCTAATACAGAATAAGGTATCACCAATTTTTGGTGATTGATGGTATGAAAATTCAGAGTGACCACAATCACTGGTCCATAATTAGTTTGAAGATATTGATCCATGAATATACCTTCATTGCTGTAACTGCTTCAGGCCAGGAGTGAGTGTGGTTTTAGAAGGAAAATGCAACTTAGAATTTCTAGTGCTTTTCTAAAATGAAGTAAAACCCAGAATTAATAATCTCTCACCAAAAATTTTATATTTAGAAACTTTAAGACTAAATCCTAAGTTTTCTTAACCACATTAGTAAGATATATTCAATAAAATTTTTTCTTGTGACTCTTAAAGAATTTAATAAAAATAAATAAAATGTGAACTTGGGCACCAGCAGAGGTGATGCTAAAAATTTGAGTAATTTAAATAGGAGCCTCAGAAGGCATTGTTGATCCAAACTGGTAATGTCAGCTTCAAATTGGCTTCGTTGTAATTTGGCTAAGTCACTTTCTAAGACTTATCTTAAAGATCTATTTAATGTCACCTTTTCAAATGCCAAATTCCCATGTTGCATTTTCCTCCAGGGAATGTCCCTTATACTTTTTATCCATGATCCTGTTCATGTCTCTCTGCCATTTATGAGAAATATAAAAATGGCATTATTGCAGTTTCCTACAGGAAGTCTGACATTCACCTGCTCACAACCTTATCAGTGCAGCTTATTGGGTAAACATAGCCATCCTTAATAAGCCACAAAGAATTCTTCATTATGTGTTCACTTTTAGGAATATATCTTCTTCAGTGCAAACATAGAAGTATGAATCATATCCCACATAAATAGATGCAAGCAGAATTTATCTTTTCATATTCTCCTTTTAGTTATCATATTCCTTTCTCCAGGCTCATGGTAATATGTGCTTTCATTTAAAACTCACTGATACTTCTCATACACACAACTTCTTTATAAAAATACAACTGAGCATTAACAATGATGATACCATCTTGACAAAACTTTGATTTTTTTTTTGTTTGCTTGTTTGGAAGGGACTCAGGTTAACAGTACAGTTCTTTTTAACACTATTGACTATTCTGGTTTATTAAAGTAGATTGGGACAGGTAGAGAAAGACATGCCATTGCTCATGAGCTACTCAACAAAAACTCTGTGATTTGCATTATTTCAGGACGTAGTATTTGGGTGTGCTCTTCATCACTTGTTCCTAGGAGTGTCTCTAGCAGGCACATTTCTTTTCTGCTGGCTTTTCCCCATCCAGTTTTCCTGAGTTTCCACCATTGACAGTGTCCGGAACCTGTGTCTTCTCTACACACCGTTCCATTCTCCTCATTATTAAGTCCAGAAGGGTTTCCACTGACTTC
Organism: Cricetiscus sungorus; assembly: GCA_030556225.1. NCBI lineage: Eukaryota > Metazoa > Chordata > Mammalia > Rodentia > Cricetidae > Cricetiscus > Cricetiscus sungorus. Next base: position 95,364,565 of record JANBXA010000651.1, on the reverse strand, counting down.
TCTACGTTTTGTCCCGTTGCTGCACTTGTTTCAAAGTATGGTATGCTAACATAGAAAACAAAAACAGATCTTTCAAACTGACCTGTAAAATTATATCTATGGATCATAATAACGTACTTTTGAAATGCATATGCATTATAGAAAGATTAACTCTAGCTAATTAACAAATATATTACTTCATAAGATCATCTTGTCTTATTACTATCCAAACTCTTTAATTCTTCAAGAATACAATATTACCAAGAATAAATACAGTCAACAGATTGTGACGTTGTGAACTTACTCTATTCTTGAATAATGCAGATAGTAATATTCTCATATAAAATCACTTTAAATCATATTTGGGGTTTATTTTTAAAAATATTTTGTTTTTATTTATGTATGTATACACATGCATGTGTGTGTGTGAGTGTGTGTATGTGCACACACACACACACACACACACACACACACACACACACACACACCAGCACACATATGCCCAAGAAAGCCAGAAGGAAGTGTCAAATCTCCTGGAGCTGGTGTTAAAAGCCACCAGACATGGATGCTGGGAACCAAACTGGTTCTCTGAAATGATGCCAAGTGCTCTTAATGACTAAGCCATCCTTCCAGTTCCAGAGCTGAGGTTAATTAAGAACCAGGGAGTCTGCTACAAGATTTTGTCTCCTAGAAATGACAGGGAAACTACACCCATGATACTCCAACAACATGGCTGCCTAAATAGAAGCTGGACAATGACAACACCATTTGAAATGCCAATGTAATAGGGAAATTGCATGGGGGCCCCACCCCTAAATGAAGAACTATAGTCAATTAAGGATTGCCAAGAGAGGAAGAATTAGACTTCTCCAGAGATGAACACCCTAAATAATTATCCAATCTCAACAGGTCAGCCCTACTGTGCTCAATATACATATGAGCAACACTACACAACAACACTACACAATCTTAGCAAATATATTCATAAACAGGGAAATGATGTATTTAAATTTTAAGTTTTAAAGTTCTGTTCTTTAAGAAGAAAACAGTCCTGTACAATAAAGGAACTTCTGGAGACATCACCATCCCTGACTTCAAACTCTATTATAGAGCTATAGTCCTAAAAACAGCTTTGTATTGGAGCAAAAATAGACAGGTAGACCAATAGAATCACATTGAAAACCCTGATATTAACCCACACACCTATGAACAACTGATTTTTGACAAAGAAGCTAAAATTATACAATGTAAAAAAAGAAAGTATCTTCAACAAATGATGCTGACATAACTGAATTCTGGTGTACAGAAGACTGCAGATAGATCCATATCTTTTGCCATGCACAAAACTTAAGTTCAAATGGATCAAGACCTCAACATAAATCTAGCCACACAGAACCTCTTAGAAGAGAAAGTGGGAGGTGCCATTGAACGAATTGTCACAGGAGACCACTTCCTGAACATAACTCCAGTAGCACAGACACTGAGATCAACAATTAATAAATGGAGCCTCCTCAAACTGAGAAACTTCTGTTAGACAAAGGACACAGTCAACAAGACCAAACCACAGCCCACAGAATGGGAAAAGATCTTCACCAACCCCACATCTGATAGAGGGCTGATTTCTAAAATATACAAAAAATTGAGTTCTTGTTACCAAAACATCAAATAATCCAATTAAAGAGTGGGATACAGAACTGAGTAGAGAACTCTCAATAGAGGAATATAAAATGGCTGAAAGACACTTAAGAAAGTGTTCAACATCCCTAGCCATCAGGGAAATGAAAATCAAAACAACTCTGAAATACCGTCTTAATCCTGTCAGAATGGCTAAAATAAACAAAAAACAACAAACAAACAAACAAACAAACAAACAAAAACACCAAAGACAGGTTATGCTGGAGAGGATATGGAGTGCAAACTTGTAAAGTCACTTTGGAAATCAGTATGGTGGTTCCTTAGGAAAATGGTAATCAGTCTACCACAAGACCCAGTAATTCCATTCTTAGGCACATACCCAAAAGATGCACATTCATATAACAAGGACATCTGTTCAACTATGTTCATAGCAGCACTATTTGTAAGAGCCATAACTTGGAAGCAACCTAAATGCCCCTTAACTGAAGAATGGATGTTGTACACAATGGAGTACTACTCAGCAGAAAACAAAAAACAAAAAACAAAAACAAAAAACAAAACAAAACAAAGAAACAAAAAACAAAAAACAAACAAAAAACCAATGAAATCTCGAAATTCACAGGCAAATGGATGAAACTGGAAGAAATCATCCTGAGTGAGGTAACTCAGTCACAAAAAGACAAACAAGGTATGTACTCCCTCATATATAGATTTTAGACATAGAGCAAAGGATTACCTGCTTACAATCCCCATTGCCAGAAAAGCTAGGAAACAAAGAGGACCCTAAGAGAGACATACATGGTTCCCCCACAGAAGGGAAAAGGGACAAGATCTCAGAGCAAATTAGTAACATGCAGGGAAGGGAGAGGGAATTAGGAAAAAGAGAAGGGGAGAAGAGGAGGGGAGGGGCGGGCAAGAGGGAGCAGGAAGATTGAGTCAGGGAAAGAATAGAGGAGAGCAAGAAAAGAGATACTATAATAGAGGGAGCTGTTATAGGTTTAAAGAGAAATCTCACACTAGGGAAATATCCAGAGATCTACAAGGATGACCACAACTAACAATCCAAGTAATTGTGGAGAGGCTACCTTTAATGCCTTTCCATGAAATGAGATTGAATGGAAGCAGAAGCAAACATCCATAGCTAAACACTGAGCCAAACTCCTGGAATCCAGTTGCAGAGAGACAGGAGTGATGAGCAAAGGGGTCAAGACCAGGCTGGAGAAACCCACAGAAACTGCTGACCTGAACAAGGTGGGAGCTCATGAACTCCAGTCTGACAGCTGGGAAACCAGCATAGGACTGACCCAGACCCCCTGAACGTGGGTGTTAGTTAGGAAGACTGGGCAGTCTATGGGGCCTCTAGTAATGGATCAGTATTTATCCCTAGTATACAAATGGTCTTTGGGAGCCCATTCCACATAGAGGGATACTTCCTCAGTCTAGACACATGGGGGAGGGCCGAGGCCCTGTTCCAAATGATATGACAGGCTGTAAAACTCCCCATGGAAGTCTGCTCCCTGGGGAGCCGAAAGGGGATGAGATGGGGGTTTGTGGGGAACATGGGAGGACAGGAGGGTGCAGGAACAGGGACTGACATGTAAAACAAGAGTTTTAAAATTTTAAATTAAAAAAGAAACAAAATAGAAATTTTGCTTGGTGCACAAACTGTACTCTAAAAGCAACAATGAATGTATGTAAAATGAAGCTTGTTTTATATAAAATGCAATACCTCTTCCTGTACTACAACCTCCCCCCCAAAAAAAACAAAAATAAAAGCAAAAGATGGCAACACAAATGTCTCCTACAGGTGGCTATGGGGAGCTCAATGAGCTGAAGTCTAACAACAATTGCCAGTGCATGATAAAGACTCAATAAATGTTAGATGCTATTATTAATATGACTTTTGGAAGTGAATGAAGGGTGTGTGTGTTATATGTATGTATGTGTAAGCTTGCCCACTTGTGAGTATTAGTCATTGAATCTGAAGTTCATCAATTTATCTAGACTGAGTGGCTAATGAACTTCATCACCTCTCCCAGCACTGGGGTTACAGACACATTACACCATATTACATGGATGCTAGGGATCCAAACTGAGGTATGCTCTGTACCCAGTGAGCCATCTTTCCAACCTGGAAAGTCATTTTAATTCAGTACTGTTTCTAATCCACAGGGATTCTTTCAACTGTCTATCTCATGGCTTTGCTTCATCTGTGTATGAGGTCAGATGGTTCTTAGTGAAAGTGACTTACCCATATTTTTCAGCCAGCTCCCGGGCTTGCCGTTCATTGACTTCTCTTTGGTCTGGCAGGTCTGCCTTGTTGCCAATTAATACTATATCTGGGTTTTCACAGTAAGCATTTGCTTGCAGTTGGCCTTGGTAAGAAAGCAGATGGAATCAATGAGTTAGTCACAAGCAAGCGATGTCAAAGGACTGCTCATACTCCAGATTCCTAACCCAGCTGTTCATCTGCAGCCTGGTCATCTCTCCTCAGTTTATTTATATAAATGGAGCTGATGCCTCACAAATTATAGATAGTAATGCTGCCAGATAGGTACACAGGGAATACCTGAACCAATACCTAAACATGCTCACCTATACTGGGGTTGCCATGTGACCTATGTTGCTTCCTGCCATTGATTCCTCAGATATGAATATCAGCCTTGATCTAAGCTTGGAGATAGAACATGATTTTCATGTATGATCATTTGCTCCCTTAGATGGAGGCTCTGTTCCCCTCTTCTGACATCAAAGCGACAACCTATGGAATGCACAAGTTTTTTTTTTAAACTGGAAATTTATGCAAAAACAAGCTTAAGATATAATCTTGTTTTCCTCTTTCTAGAGGTGTGTGTGTGTGTGTGTGTGTGTGTGTGTGTGTGTGTGTGTGTGTTGTACATGGAGAACAGAGGTCAATATCAGGTGTCTTCTTCCAATTGAAACAGGGTGTTTTGCTAAATAGGGCTTATTATATTGGTGAACTTACTCTATTCTTGAATAATGCAGATAGTAATATTCTCATACAAAATCACTTTAAATCATATTTGGGGTTTATTTTTAAAAAGATTTTGTTTTTATTTATGTATGTATACACATGCATGTATGTGTGTGAGTGTGTGTATGTGTAGGAGACAGAGAGAGACAGAGAGAGAATAAATTAAGTAACAAAGGAATGAATGAAAGGATGAAGTGGGAAGGAAAGAGGAAAGGAGGAAGTAAGAGAAGAAAAGGAAAGACAGACTACTCCACCTATGCCTTCTACCTCATTAAGGCCTGCTATGTGTCATGTGGCCAAGACTGGAAGAAGCACACAAAGGTTTATCCTGTAATATCAATGATTTTCATGTTAGAAACTCAGAGGTTATTAGACATGGCAATTAATTATCTTAAATCCCAATAATATCTTCCTGGAGACATAAGGGAGGGGACCATCTGCTTTGAAAAATGACAAACAAACCATTCTCTGAAAGAATCTAATAATCTTATTATTTCCTTGTCTCAACAGAATCTAATCATAGTACCAGAATTTGGATAAGGACATACAACATTCATAGGAAATAAAGACAGATCCTAGGGTAAACATTAATTTGGAAAGGCAATTAAGAAAGTCGGGCTTTGTTGATATTTTCCCTATTGGCTGCAACTGGTTACTGAATTTACATTCAAAACATAAAACTTTACCTTTTGCTAAATTTAGTGCATCACTAATTTTTACCTAGGTGTATTTAGTGCATGATAAATTTTGTGTAATGTGTCCTATAAGTAGGAACATAGAAATATAGACATAGATATAGCTAGAGTCTGACCGTGTCAGGAAAGGTGCAGAATATCACATTGGGGCAAATGGATAAAGCCTAGTCTTTCTCAGAGCATATAAATAATCAAAGTACAAGTAAATGCAAAATCCGTAAAGATGTCTGCTGGTGACAGGGTCCAAATGAACTCTGTAGTGTTGAGGGGGCACAGAATGATGGCAAGTACTCCATTAGGTGGAGTGGCAGGTCAGGAAGGCCTCTCTGATGAGAGAAATAAGGTCTAGGCAAAATCATAGGAAGAAAGGAAGTAGCACACAATGTCAGCTGCAGAAGAGAAATCCAGGCAGAGGAGTTGGGAAGGGCAAACATCTCTAGGAGGGAGTGGGCTTTCTGTTCTGAGTGTGGCTGAGAGAATACTCAAGCTTCATAGTGTTCCTGAATGTAACTGAAGGACTTTGGCTTCATTAAATTAAATTAAAGTCATAGACTCTGAGGGATTGTGGGAAAGCAGCTAGGGAGGGAGGCTGGAGATTTCTCTATTTGGATTGTCTTCAAATTTGGACAACTTATTTATTTTTGTGTGCATTCATGTGTATGTCACATATCTGTATATAGATATATATGCGCACATGCGTGCTTGCCTTTAGAGACCAACATTCAAAGACATTCTATTTTTCAAGTGTCATTTGTCTACTTGTTTCTTGAAACACGTCTCAAATCCTATAGATCCAGTGGCTGGCTAGGAAGCCCTGGTGGACCTCCTATCTCTACTCATCTAGTGCTCGGAGTAGAACTGTCTCCTACCATCATTGCCACCTTTGCATGGATTCTGGTAATTGTACACAAGTCCTCTTGCATACACAGCAAACATTTCACTGATTGAGCATCCTATTCACCTTCCTTTAACATTTTATTCAAGTAAAGCTTTGTGTGAACTGTGTGATTCCTGCACCATGCCTTATCAACATGGAGTAGTTCCTAGTTTAGTTAATCTTTTCACCCTTGAGTATGTCTAGTGCCAGTGTCCCCCTCCCCAGAAACACTATGGATGTTTTCTGTGTCTTGCCTAGATAAGTTTAATACCATACATGTTATCTTTTACCCTGTAAGAAATCCCCCAAGTCTTACTGGATATATGACATTAATGACCGCTTGATTAGAATACTACAAACCTCAGTGTTGGGATAGTCACATAGGCTTTCTCTAAGAAGACTGTCAAAGGAAAACAGAATTCTAATCCATGTTTCTTATTAACACAAAACTCCCCCCTCTGGAGGTGACACAGGGTACACTCTGCTCATATCTTTTCCCAGATAATCTCTGACTTCATTCCCACAAGGTAAACAAGCAAATAGAGGTGCCAAGTCCCAGAGAAACAGCCCTTGTGCATTACCCAGCCCACTTACTCATCCAGTTCCTGACATTCAAGAAACTCTGTTGACTGGTGAGGTCAAACATTAATAAGAAGCCCATGGCATCTCGGAAAAAGGCAGTGGTGAGACTCCGGAATCTGCCAAGGAAGCACAGAGACTGGTTCTCAGACACAAACTCACACTCACAAGACAGACAGCACTGTTTCCCACACATATATGCAGTCTCCAGAACATGCTCTCATCTTATGTAGGGACATGTGAGAGTAGGTTAGAAGATGACTGTACAACAAGAAGAGGAGGTCTGCTTGCAGTTTATTTTCCTAAAGACAACTTTTAGGCTCCACAGCCTCTTGGAATCTTTTTTTGTTTTCTACTTAAGGCTTCCTCTGGGCCACAATTAAAATCTTGGCCCATTTATAGTGAACTTGAACTTAGACTTTTTGAAATTTTCTTGTTTGCACACTGATGGGAGATGTTATTCTGTATATATGTTTCTCATACTGGTTAATAAAGCTCTGTGGCCAATGGGAAACAAGATAGGCAGGGCTAGGAGACCAGGAGGAGGAGAGAGGAAGTAGTTAAGAGTTGAGATGTAGACCTGAAAGAAAGAAGATGCCGGCTGCGGCTCCCGGATAAGACAACCACGTGGAAATACTTAGATAAGTAGAAATGGGTTAATAATTAAGGCAGAGCTAGCCCATAAACAATAATGGTAACTGGCCAACAGGATTGTATCAAATACAGAGTCTCTGAGTGTTATTTGGGGCTCACATGGTAGCGGGACCATGGCGGCAGGACCCGCTGCAGCCGGCAGGAAGAACCTGCCCTAACACAGACAAAAAGCAGGCCTTTAATTAGGCTGAGAACAAGAACCTCTGTGAGCATGCAAGGCATGCCACAGCTCAGAACTAGAAAGACTGATGAACTCCTTTTAAAGCATCCTTTGGGGTGAAACTCCCTCAGGTGGGTGTGTGAGTCATGAGGAAGAGGAAGATGATTGGGGAACTCAGGAGGCAGGAAAAGAAAGTGAGAATATTCATTCACAGTGATGCCGGAAGTATCCTAGTATACAAATGCTAAGATGCATTCTCACTGACCCCTTCCTGACTTTTTCAGTGATGATAAAAATGGCCTGACACCCACAATGACATCAGCACTGGGCAGAACTGGAGAATGCACACAAGGAAGGGTTGAAGTTAACAATGAAATTTCAGAGACACACATAGCTTTGAAATAGAGAAGTATTGCTCTTCTCAATTATTTTCTAATTTTCTGGCCACTCATTTTAGCATGTTAGTCATATATATGAATAAATAAATAAATAAATAAATATATTCATGTTGGTTTTTCTATTCTGGACCCTTCTCATTTTAGGCACATATACTGGAAGATGTCATTTACTCCCTTAGCTTAGCTGCAGCTTATGTGTTGAACAACCCAAGATACATAGGTAGATTTTTCAATTTGTGCTTTAGAGATTTTTCCACATAAACAAAACACAGACATTTCTAGAATCATCCATCTCAAACCCAACTGCTTTCCTCACTGCCTTCTTTTTCTGGCAAGTACATTCTCACCCTGTTGGTGGCACAGTCCGTTTCCTCTTTCCCTCCTCACTATGTGTCATCAACACAATCTTCTTCATTGACTTATCTCATTACACTATCTCCTACACACTAGCCTCTCACCCATGACCTCTTACCCTCAATTACCATCGTAGTAACCTTCCATGTCTAGTTTTGGGAGCCCTTATTCCTTCCTGTTGATTTTGTGATTCTTGCACTAACATTTTCATGATTGTGCTTGGCCCTTAAGGTAGCACTGAAACTCCTGACTAAAGCCAGCAAGGCTTTGCAGGATCCTCACCATCTATCATTAGATTTCACCTCTTGCTTACTACCCACAGGCAGGCTAATCTTCCCTTAGTTCTAAGAAAGTTCACTGTCCCCCCTGGGCTCTCTCACATGCTGGTTGTTCTGTGGGTTGCCTCATATTAGTCATTCTTCTTCCTCTGCCTGTCCTTTAGCCTGGATTATACTCCCTCATGCATTGTGTATGAGTGTAAACATAGCTCACCAGTGGAAAACACGGCTTCCCCTGAGAGCCTTCTGGGACTAGTCTCTTCCTGGAGGGCTCACTTACCACCTTCTGTCTTGAAGACTGTTGTCCTGGGGCTATGCTAAGATTGATTGTTTGTCCAGTGTCTACACTAATCTGTAAGCTCCAAGCAAAAAGGAACTGGTTTTCCAATTCAGAACATAGTCTGTTTTCATTGCCCAGAACATGCTGTTTACTTACAAAGTGCATTTTGATAAAAAAAAAATAAGAAAAAGATAGTGTATAGTAAAAGATTCACTATTCTTACACATTTTAAATAATATTAAAACAGAATGATTCTTTGAAATATGAAAGTAGAGATAAATCAATCATTTCTTTGCACAGCATTTCTGTAATACAAAAATGTAAATTACAAAAATAAAAAAAGGCATTATTCACTTTTTTTTCCATGTAGGTCTATCTCTTCCTTTGCCTGAGTGTTCTTAGAGATCACAGGCATTCTATAGTAGCTCTCTCTGTAGAAAAGCTATGCCCACAAAACTGTTACTTAACGATATGGCTGAGAAAAGTGAAAAGTGATCATTGGTATGTGTATATGCATGTGTGTAGGACAGTCTGTGTACCACTTTCCTCATTGCCCACAGCAAATGATGAAGCAGTTAAAAAGCCTGTTTCTGGTAGTCATCAGACTGAAGCAAATTTTTCTTCACTAAATAGCAGCACAGACAGGAGTCTGTTGCTATAGAGCAGACTGACATCCTACACTATTTATCCTTTGTTGTCCTTCTTTCCATTACTCCCTGAAAGAAATGCAACTGACATCCAGTTACACATACTTCTCTCCCATCTCACCATAGTCAGTGACTCAGGTGGAAAAAATTAACCATAAAAAGCACTAGACCTGAGAATCAGGCACTTTATTCTTCTTTATCCCTCGAGGGACACAAAAGTTAGATCCTTCATGTTCACACCGGATTATGTGTTTTCCTGCTTTCCCACAATTGACTTTATCAATGACTATTACCCTTACCTGGCTTATACTGCCAGAAGCCTCGAGGCATAGGGCTGAGGTCTGTGGTATTGTTTATCGTGTTGCTTAGCTACACCTTATATCCACAACTTGCAAAATTATTAAGGGATGAATAAGCCAAGAGTTACTAAGACAGTTCGTCCCAGCCCCTTATAATACAGCTGTATTAAGAGGACAGATGAGAGAAATCGGCCATCATGCAAGGCTGACATATCATGTGCCGGGACATATGGGAACCACATTTTTTTAATATTGCTTCTTCAAAAATGATTTAAATTGGTCTATAAAACATACATCTTTGTGACAACAAAACTGACACATGCAAAGAGGCTCTTATGAGGAATGACTTCGGAAGAACCAGCAGTGTTGAAGGGTGTGTGCAAATGGAATTCACAGTCAAAAAAGCTAACAGAGAGGGCCCGGCACCTCTCCTGGCGTTTACACTCACTGAAAGCGAGAACATTTTGGATGCATTTCAAAAATATGGGTGTTTACAAGCATCAGCATTCTAAGACATATGATGCAGAATCAGGGGCAAGATGTCTTCTACATATCTTTGCTGTCACTCTATTGCCACATTTATTCAATCTGATAGTAGAAGGTTTTATTAGATTTGGGTCTTTAACACTTTAAAATTGGGTCCCAAGAAACATGTTTGCATCAAATAATGGAATTATCACTGCAAGATCTAAGCAACCAATGTTGCTATGGTCTGTTTGTTATCTTGCATATGACAGTAGAGATGATGTTGAAAGACTAGGAAGAATTCTACCCTTATGCAACTCACAGCTTTGTTGGGATATGATAGCCGTCAGTCAACAAAGAGCAGTTAGAGATTTAAAAGTAATAGAAAATTTACTTTATTAAGCAGTGGCATAACATTCATTTAATAAAGTTTTAATATAGGTAGAATGTATGTGTCACTGAGGTTCCAAAGGAAGTGGAATTTGTTACTGGCTTCACTGGGAAGGTGGAACTTGAGCCAAGGCTGGGGAAAGGAGAGGGTTAGGAAGGTGGGAGAGAGGTTAAGTTACCAGGGCTAAAGCAATCTCTCAGTGTGCTCCAAGCGTGATCAGATCATTTCGAATCCCCAGAACACATGCAAATCAGACATAGTAGTATTCATCTGTAATCTAGATGCTCCTACAATGAGATGGGGAATAGGGACAGGAGGATCTGAAGAAGCTCATGGACCAACTGCTCTATCATGTGCATCAGTGAATAACAAGGGAGGATACCCTTCCTCAAACATGGTAGAAGATGAAGACCTACACTCCTACACCCAAGGCTGTTCTCTGACCTTGGCCTCCATGTCATGGCCATGCATGTCCACAGTCACTCACACTGGCATGTACACACACATATATATGCATCCATTATACATAATATGTCTGAAAATACACCCAAATCATACACAGAGCTTAATTAAAAATATTCATGATATACTCGGAGTGAGAAAAGGTAGTCACCAATCCTGTAACAAAGAATCTGGGTGGGAGAACAGAAAAACAGGGAGGGCGAAACACCTCTTCTTCAACTCTGTCTATGATCAGCTCTTGCAATAGGGCTAGCTCTCACTGGAGTACATCTGGAGACAGCGCTCCCCACTAGGAAGTTTGATTACTCACCTCTGATTGTTCGAATCTATACTAGCTACAGTTCTACTGTGGATAGCAAACTAGAAATAGTGGGCCTTCATTTGTTTATACATATCCATTCATTATTTTGTTTGGTTTATTTAGTTTGAGACAAATTTGTTCTCAATTTGTAGTCTAAACTGGCCTCAAACTTGAAGCAATCCTCCTGCCTCAAACTCCTGGGTACACTAGGGTTATAGGAATGAACTACCACCCTGGGCATCAATATCATTTTGAAACTGGTAGAAAAGCTGGACATCATTTATTTTTGAGGCTCCTAGATGACATTCACTTTTCAATGTTTTCTGAGTTATAGGTAGCTAGAAATAAAGGAATTTCCTATTACCGCTCTTGTCCAGCAGTGTCCCAAAGCTGCAGGTGGACCTTAAACGCTTTCCCTGAAGATCCATCTACTCCTTGTGTGTTGTAAACCTGAAAAACACAATCCTCCCAAATTATTATGGCTTTGGATTTTGTCAACATTGTAGTTGTCTGGGTTCACTCAGAATGTTTTCGTTGATTACTATAATCAAAGTTCATAGTGCAGATTAAATATTTGCTTTATTTTCCCCCAAGTATCACATATATCTCACTTTTAAATGTCAAGCACAGTATGATTTTCAACACAGTTTAAGCATATTGCAAACTTAAATTAGACACCTTCTGTCATTTCCTCATGGAGGCAGCAGACATCAGATTAGGACGAAAGCCCTAGGTTCAAACAACCAACTTTTCATTTAAACTTCTGAGTCATTATTATTATTATTATTATTATTATTATTATTACTATTATTATTATTATTATTTTGACAAGTTGAAACCATAACCCTTTCCTATTTTATAGTTGTAATAGACTTAAATGAAAATAGAAATGGGAAAAACATTTTAAACAAAATTTGCCTTACAAGGACCTGTGTATCTTTTAGCATAAAATTGACTTTCCAAATGACTTCAGTAGAAAATGTAAACAGAATTACTCAGTGGGTTACATTGGGCTCTTTCATCCTCTGTCTTTTGGCCTCTTCTTTATAGGGCATTTGTAGATAATGATTATAGCTTAGTGGAAATGTTCTACAGGCACATTTTTACAATATTTCTACCTAGATTGGTAGACATTGCTAAGCGGAGAAGTCAGAAGAATCCCCAAGTTTCTGGAAGCAGAGCTACCCACAGTCTACTGGCTCTCAGCTAAGACTTAGGAAGCGATTCAACTTTTCATGCAGTGGCTTTCCACCAAGCATTTCCCTTTGGGATTTGTGACATCAACTGGAAGTCACAGTGATCTTGGCAGTCAAGAATACCATGGGTGGCAGGAAATCTGGCTAAGCTTATGTGCCTATGCTACATGCCTCACATGTCACAATATCTTCCTTCCTGTCATTAGTGTCTAGCGTAGGAAAAGTGGTGTTGTGATTCTCACTTAAGCTCCCTTATCATGGAAAATAGCATGGATGGGTCTCACATTCTGTTCCTAACAAGCCAGTGATTGATGGCTGAGGCTACACATAAATAAAAACGCAGCAAGAACTTATAAATCTCATGTTCTAGCTCTTTGCCAATCATACTTTTAACCTCTTTGTTAGGAGCAAAGAAGAGAATCCTTCAACCTTCTAAGAAATTTACTCAGATCAATGAATTAATACTTCTAGTACTTTAATAAATACATTTTTTAAAAATTCCTTAAGAATTCACAGAAAACACATTAGCCACACATTCAACAACTCATTTATTCTAGTTTCTTTGTGTACTTTTGAAGACAGATAGTGTCACTCAATATTTTTCTATCAAAATGTTACTGGCACTTGAAAATGTAATAAATAACATTCTGAAGTTATGAGTTTCATGTGATTAAAAAAACAGGCACTTTAAAGTATGATAACTATAATTTTTCAATTCTTGTTTGATACAAATGAATAGGCAGTAAGGTTGACAATGTAGTTAAAAACTTACCACACGTTTTTCCCGGAAATCTATTCCCACTGTAGTGATGAATTTAGGATTGAATTTATTGTCTGTATATCTGTAAAGAAATGTTGTCTTCCCTACTCCTGAGTCTCCAAGGGCCAGGAGTTTAATCAGGTAATCATAATCCCCATCAGTCATAGTGGTGGTCTTGGTGGGCCTGCAGGAGAAAAACAAATATGATACAGCTGAAGTTGATTTCCTCTGTTTGCCATCAGAATACAACAAACATTTAATGAATGGCACTAATATCAAATGCCCCTATGGTGCCAAAATTCTCAAAGAACTTGGTCAAAGTAGCTTCAAGTGTGAGGGTACGCCTGCTATTTTGTCACCTTACAACATGGCACATGATACCAAGCATTTGTAAAATAGACACTGGTACCACAGTAACGGGTTAAAAAGTCAAGGACATTTGTTTCCTAAACAAGACTCTGGAGGATTAGCAGCGTGGTGCTAGGGAGAGGAGGGAGATATGAGAACAGAAGCTCCACATATGAGAAATGAAGCAGCAAAGGCAGAAAGCGATATGCACCTGCATGCAGGATGAAGAAGCTGGGATAGCTTGCATCTAACAATGAAATAGAAACTGCCTATTGTATTCATGTACAATATCCCCTTTTAGTCTTAATATTTTAACAACTAGCATGATGCCTTTGAAAACACTGATGTGAAATCCTGCAACAGCAACTGTTAGTAATCTTTCCTCCCCAAACAAGGAAGTCTCTATTCTCCACAAGTCTGGTTGAGTTACCCAGCAGCGATTTCCAGGCCTTGAGACAGAAGCAGAGCTACTACAAGGCACAGGTTCAGCTATTCTGGTAAGGCACCCCTTGTCTGGGTGAGCAGCATCACCCATTCTTTCCTCCAATGCATAGACCACATTCTCCCAGAAGCCATGGTGACTATGAACAAGTCCTTAGCTAATGCAAATGCATCTGAAGGGGTTATTCCAAGGTGACCAGAACACTCATCCAAATGACACCATCCTCCATTGTTGTGTAATCCCCATGATGATTTGAGATTTGCTACAACTTTCTGATTCATAGGTCACAGGAATATGTTTGTTCTATCCTACAAAAAAAGAGGGAGGCCTGTGAAGACATTGTTAACATGGAAAACATTGTTCTATTATGTGAAAAGAAGAGTTTCTTATTTACGAAAACCCAGCAGCCACTATATTCTTTAAGATAGTCAATTCTGCAATGATTAAAATTACATTTCAAAGACAGCTTATTAGATGAGTTAAAACATTCTAGTGTTTTCTGAAAACATAAAATTTGCCTGGTGGAATAGGCCTATTTAATTCCAGTTGTTTAGGAAGCTGAGGCAGGAGGATCACAACTTTAACTTTCTCCTGGGCAACTTCACCTGATCATGCTAACAAAATAAGAGAAATGATAAGGCACAGTTCACTGTATGTTACACACATGCATGCATGGGTGAGAAGCTGGGTTCCATTCAAATCATCACTAAGCAACAGAATAGAAGAAGATACACGTGGCTTATGTGTCTGTAAACATAACCCAAAATAGTTTTTCTTTGCTGTTACAAGTAGTGGTCCAAGATGAAAGACTTTATGTCCTTGGGTAAAATAATTGGTGAAGATAATGAGTTACTTATTCAGTAATTAATAATCATTAAATAGCTTTGGAGATTCTCATCTTTTAAATATAACTAATTCCTTAAATCTAAATTATATTGTTTCTGCTAAATAGGGCTAAATTGATTATGTGTGTTTCTTTCATTAAAAAATTGTTTTGACCTGTCTTCTCAAGGCTCATTGACTTACTTCTTATTTTGAATTCTGTGAGAGTTCCCCATATGTTATTTCTGAGATGCTAACTCCCACCTCAGAAATAACAATATCACTACTTCAGTGCTTATCTGTCCCCAGCAACTGACACAACTCATGACTAAGGCAACAAATGACTCCAAAATATATTCCTAGCAGCCAAACACCAAACAACTATTGGCTCCATAAATTGCAGATATGGCTATAACTTTAATGGCATACTTATAATCCATCCTAACTTTTCAAAAGGTTTCACAGTAAGGAAATTGCTTTGGGCATTTGAGCCATGGCAAATGTCCACTTCTCAATCTTCAATGGATGCATGTAATGGTAAGAAGACAACAACTCCAGGTCTGTCTTGCAAATCTCTTATCTCTAGAATTCTGAAGGGTTAACAGTCGGTCTAGTGATGTCAATAGATTCTTTCATAGCTTTTGCTGGTGCTTACTAGTTGTGATGAAAAATGAGCCACTGTCTTTAATATTTTACAAAATCTGAAGTTGTGTACTCACAGTGCAATTTCCAGAAATATCAACTGATAAATCCTTGTCAAAGTTGTCTCACTGCTTTGGTGAAGGGCATTGTGAAAAGATGTTGAGTGGGCCATTGTTCAGTGTTCACACTCCACAACAGACCTTAAGATGGACCTTAAGATCACAAATTGGATCCTAATGTCCATTTGTACACTAGATATAAATGTTATTTCATTACCAGGGAGTCCATACACTGCCCAGGCCTCCTAACTGTCATTCATGTGCAAGGGGCCTGGTTCTACCCTCTCAGCCTAGACATACAGGGAGATGATGTTGACAGACTTTGATCATCTCCCATAGAAGGCCTCACCCTTTCTATGGAGCAGAAGAGGGATGGGATGGGAGTTGGTGGGGGTCATGGGAGAATGGGAGGGAGAGGGAACTGGGGTTGATATATGAAATAAGATTGTTTCTAATTTAAATTTAAAAAACAAAAAAAAGATATTTAAAAAGATCACAAATTGGGAAAAAAGAATCATTTTGAAATAGGATAATTCATGTTGTTGTTCTTAAATTTTCCTCCTTTGTAATTTGCTTTCATCACTGAGCAGAACTTGCTGAGTCTTGTGACTATAAACACCTTTGTTTGCTTTATAACTATCTAGATAATGTAGACCATGGCTTAGAAAGCATGTGCAGCTGTCAGCAGCTAGCCTTCCTTAATGAAAGGACACAGACACTGGACTCCTTTTACAGATATCTGTGGGTGACTGCCTAGACTTATCAACTCTTAAACTTAATGGCTCTAAATATCTTCTCAGAGTTTTATAGTTGAATCTGCTGCTGGTTTTTGAGCCATACTGGTATCCAAGCAGAATAATGCTCTCTCCTGCAGGCCTGCATTACCATCTCTCCTGTAAGTATATTTTTACTATCAGCCTGCTCGTTTTTTTTTCTGGGAAAGTGAAAGTCTTAAATTTATTCTAAGATAAAAGTGACTGCTTCCACAGTCTTTCCTAGGTTTAAACCCTAGAGGAACAAACCTGGAACTATGGACTGCCTAAATAGAAAGTAAAGTTGGAAGATACCATGGGTAGTCCCTGGAAAAAATGAAAAAGGATAGAGTTAAAAGGTTGTATCAGCATGATCTAAATTTTATTTGAGTTTCCCATATTATTTCACTTTATTGTTGACAGGCATAAGAGAGACAAAATCTCAGACAAACCCAATGAAATCCATTAGCATATGGGTGTTGAGCACAAAGATAAAACCCCAAAAGGTATACTTCACAATCTTCACAGTCTAATTTCTGCCCAGCTTGAATGCGCTTAAAAGGTGAGATAAATGCAGGGGAAACCAAGGCTGTAGCTCAATTGGTCAAGTGTTGGCCTGAAAGGAATGAAACCTTGGGTTGACTCTCAAGCCTGCAAAAAACTGGCTGCAATCACACAGGATTGTGATCCCAGCACTGGGAAGGTAGAGTTGGAAGGATCAGTAGTTCAAAACCATCTTGGGCTATGTTGAGAGTTAGAGACTAGCCTGAGATATAAAAGACTCTGTCTCTAAAATTAAAATTAATTTGGCATGAAACCACAAAAACCAAACAGGAAAATGAAAACATGGATTTTCAAACTAGGACATGATTGATAAATGAGTGGATTCATCACTGTGCTGCTTGTAATTGAAAGCAGTAGCCTTTATGAACTGTGGTTTCAGTGAGTCTTAGAGAAAGATTAACTAGCACACAATCTTATATCACAACAAGCATCCAGACAGGGTGAGAACCAGGGAACCACTGCATGGAAGCTTACTTCCCACTTACACTAGGAAGTTCTTAACCACTTGACAACTACATGACATAACATGTGCTCTTGACTGGTAGCCAATGTATCCTCTGTTCATTGTATACATCCTGCCTGGGGAAATACCAGGGCTGCCTCTAAGTTAAGATCCAATGCAGGGGTGAGCTGTACCAGCTACCAGGGAATAGTTTTACTATGTCCCACGTTGCCTCTGCTCTACAAATGAAGAGTGTTGGACATACTGTGACATTTGACACAAATACCATATAAAATGACCACAAGGCCTGGCACTGTGAGAAACATTTACTTAGTGGTTCCAATGTAGTCTTTGACCTATTAAAATAACAATTAGATGGTTTATTTTTACATTTCTCTTGAAAAGATTAATATTCTGTTCTCTTGTTTATATTTATGTTTATATCTGTGCCTCTAAGATGTATTTGGTTCTTCTCTTTTTATTACCACATTATTTTCTGAGTTCTACAGTGATTGATATAGATGTTCTTTCCCTGTCAGGTAAACACAGCAGTACAAAGGAAAACAGTCTTGGTAAGATCTCCTTTTCCAAGAAATGGGATAGGAATTTATCTGGAAAGGATAAAAAAAAACCTGACAAGTTTTAACAACATTGTTTATTTTTTTGTGCCAAGATTAATAATCTTGTCATTTCATGGTTCTACTGGTCTAAAACAGACAAAAAGCCAGAGGACTGCAATGTTTTCCAGATCATGTCTGATTCTTGGTCTTTATCACAGTGTCACAGCTATGCCACAGAGCCAAGGGAACAGAGAGATACAGAAGCTGGGACACTGTGCTAAGAAAGGGGAAGGAAGGAGAGGAAAAAGATCTAAAATACATCACTCCTGCAGCTTCTTCAGAGTCTGGAAGTCAGCAGTAAATGCAAGTAATCACCTGGACCTCAATGTCCAGATATGAATTCATGCCAGAAACAGTGCTAAGCTTGCAGGTCAGACTACTGATTTCCAACTGAGCCAAATCCCACAACTTCCCTTCATTTAGTATAACTAGAAATAGAATACCAGCAGAGAAAATAGTCTTCAACCCTCACCAAGGAAACATCTTTCCAACAGATAGACCACTACAGAAAACCAAACCAATCAAAATGCAGAGTTGAGGAGCTCAAACCCATCCTTTGTCTGTTTCTGGATTCAGAGAACAGGGCAATGGTGCAACAACTCAGATAATATTTGTTAGCTAAATGAATATATTTGCAGTCCTCCACTATAAAGCAAAAATTTCATGACTAATTTTGTGAGCAGTTGACAAAAACGGGTTCCTTCTAAATTCAGCACATGCATTCCATTCTCTTTGTGAGATGGACATTTAGATGAACGGTTATTGTAGTACTTTCCAGCTAGAGAATCCTGATTTTTCTCTTTATTTTAAATGCAAGAGTTAAAGAAATCTGCAGCTGGATCTGAGGAGCAAAAAGCACTTACTCCTTCTATCAGAGGACCAGAGTTTAGATCCCAGCACCCAATTCTGCAAGCTAACCAGTTCCTGTAATTCCAACTCCAGGAGAGCTGTCGCTATTTCTGTCCTCTGGGAACACACACACACACACACACACACACACACACACACACACACACGGGGGGGTGTCACACATAATTCTTCATCTTTAAAAAAAAGAGTGTATAATTCCCTTTGTCTCTTAAAAGTATCCTTCTCTGTAGGATTCCCTGAGACCTTGAGGGAGGAGTTTGATGGTGATGGAGACACCTCACTTAGGACTTCATATTCTAAGGTCTCTTACCCTTTGCACATTATCCAGTTGTGGGTCTCTGTATTTGTTCACACCATCTTCAAGAGGAAGCTTCCCTGATGATAATTCTTCCCCCAATTGAATATTTTATCTTAGAAGAACTATTTTGAGATCCTTGGAAGACAAAGTGCTACTGCATATTTTAAAGAGACCATTTGTGCTCACACAGAGCCTACCAAGTTATCCTAAAACAAGCTTGGGCTTGGAGGAAAGGAATCCTCCAGGGATACATTTATTTGTTCATCTAAAACATATTCTCTGGTACCTCTTGTTGCATAGTTCTGAGGACACATCATATAACTCATACACACTGGAACCCCTTGCTTGCATTGTGCTGAGAATGTATTCCTTGTGTTTCTACTGGGAAGCTACAAGGACTAGAATCATGGGTAATACACAGGTAAAATTACTGACCAACCTGACAAATAACAGTCTCAAAAGGTTCTGACAAGCTGTGACCTTGTGAATTGAATTTATTCAATTAATAAAGAACAACTAAAGACTCTCAAGATGCTTTGGAAATTTTAAATCAGTAAGCAAATAAAGCATGCACAATATCATTTACACTTAGTGTAGATCATTTCAAAATAAGGCTGTCAGGGATTGTCAACCATTTACCATTTTTCACTAAACTGTATTTGGTTGGTTGTTCCCGCAGATCTATGCTGACTTGTGAAACTCTCACAGACGGTGCTTCCCTTCCTGAATGGTAACCAAAGAGGGGTTCTAACTGATCTTGAAGCATTTATTCCCAGAAACACATTTGTGTCCAGAATGTCAGATGTCCAAATTATGGACGGTTGAACAACTTGGCATCTAACCTATGGAACAAAAATATGCTGTGAGGGAGAAGCCCCTTCTAAAAGATACATTTTATTTAGTGGATTCCACAGCATTATTTTAATGCTAGAGAGGTTTATCAAAATTCATTTTCATTTTAGCTTAACAGCTGCTTAGGATTAATGAATGTGAGCTTATACCAAAGGTTCAGACTAAATATGTATGTATCTGTCAACAAAAATGAACAAACACACTGTCTGACCCTAATGAGAGTGAATTAATCAATTTTTTTTAAAAAAGTAAATAGATGTATTTTATTTTATTTGAGATCAGGGGCTATGACGTAATAAACTAAAAAATTTATTGAGATCTGCAACTTGGCTTATGCTTGCAATAAAGGCTAGAAATTCCAACAGAAAAGCTTAACAAAGATGCATTTATTTTGACATGTTACCATTATTTGTACATATGAAACTCATTTGTAAGTCAATTTCTTTTTACTCTGTAAATTTTTTTCTAAAGTATTCTTTTGGTTTAATTTAGTTTTATAGTATTGTTTTAGTTAGGGTCAATTTAAAACAAACTAGACTAGAGTCATTCAAGGAGTGAAAACTTTAATTAAGAAATTGCTTCTATCAGACTGCAGGCATATCTGTGGAGCACTTTCTTGACTAATGATTAGTATTCCCATTCATCATGATGGGAATCATGGCAGCGTGTAGGCAAACATAGTGTTGGAGAGGCAGCTGAGAGTTCTACATTAGAATCAGCAGGCAGAGATTGAGATACTTGGCCTGGCCTGAACATCTGAAACCTTAAAGCTCACCCCCAGTGACACACTGATGGGAGATGTCCTTTGTATGCTGTGAACATATGTTTCTCTTATCAGTTGATGAATAAATGCTGATTGTTCAGTAGCCAGGCAAGAAGTAGAAGTGAGGCTATGAGACATGGTGCATTCTGGGAGAAGGAAAGTCAGAGAAGGAGTTTCCAGAAAAGCCAAATAGTTTGCAGAGAGATCCAGAGGGCTGGGCATCACAAAGTGGAGATGCATAGATTAAAAGAAATCAGTTAATAATTAAAAAAGAGCTAGCCAAGTAAGAAGCCTGAGCCATCAGACAAACAGTTTATAGTTAATATAATCTCCTGTGTATTTATTTAGAACTAAAGGACTGTGGGACCTGGTGGGACAGAAATTTCTGTCTACAACACACTTCCTCTAACAAGGCCATAACTACTCCAACAAGGCCACACCTCCTATAGTGCTACTCCCAAAGAGCTTCTGGGGGTCATTTTTATCCAAGCCACCATACTTACCAATTCCAAAAAGTTAAGTATTTATTGAGCTTATTATTAAGTTTAAGTTTAAGGTAATGATGAAGGCAAAAATCAGTTTGTTCATTTTTCAACATTTAATTTTAATCATACTTGGATCATTTTTTAGAAGAATATTTATTATTGCATTTTCAGGCATTTTAATTCCATTATTAGGTAATTTTAACCTGATTTAATTTCTTATTTTTCACTATGAACAGGTATAATATTAAAAAGGAAACTTTGTAGGGGCGTACACAAATTCATGCACAAATGCTCATAGCATAAATATTCTAGATAATTACAAACTGGAAGAAAACCAGGTGGTCACCTATTGGGTGTTTACCTGAAATGTGGTATGTCCATGATGGAAGGCTATTTTTAGTCAGAAAAAGGAATGAGGTATGTATTCATGCTGTCATCACACAGAAAACTTGAAAATATTTGATGAAAGAAGCAAGAAGCAAAAAGCCACATACTTTATAATTCTGTTTATATGAAAGATCCTGAAAAGATAAATCCACAGAGACAGTTTATCAGGAGCTTGGGAAAGAAAAAATGTGTATGGGTATGGATTTCAGTGAACATTTCCTGGATTTAGAAAGTGGCATTGTAATAATTTCATGAATATACTAAAACCATTGATGTAAGTGCTTTAAAATGCGTATTCTGATGTAGATATGTCAATAACACCATTTATCAAAAGCTCCACAGTGTAAATATTATTTTATTTTCCAATTAACAATGCAATAACTTGTTAGTAATCTTCATGCATATTCAAATAAAAATACCCACTCAACACCCAAAGCAAATGGCCTGTGTAATGTATACTTCCTGTTTGATTATCACAGAGAAGGAGGTTTCTTATTCATAAAAATAGATGTTTTTTTTAAATTTGACAGGATTTCATAAGCAATCCTCTGTGCAAATACATATGGGAATCAGGACACTTAGAGTCTGAGACAGAGATGATGGGTCGTTATCTCACTGTGGCCAAGAAACACTGAAAAGCAAGCTGAGCATAGACACTATCTAGTACGTCTGCCCCTAGTGGGTCTCATTACTAGTATTCTCTGAGGAGTTCAGATTCAAACCTTAAAGCCTCTCTGGGATGATCAGAACCTCTGTAAATTGTGTAAGCTGACTCTGGAACATAGAGGTTAAGACTCTAGGCAGGATAGGGCAGCAGCCGAGAAGGAGCCATCTGTCCTCACTGGTGTGGTTCAACTTGAGCCATGTGTAGCAGTGACAGAAAAAGTTGAAACCCCATGATTCCTTTAGGCAGTTGAAAACCCATGACTGGTTCATGCAGCCCAGTCAGTGTAGAAAAACCACGGGAAAAGAAAGGAGTCAGTTTATCTAACTTGATCCTGTTATGGTTTTAAGCAATTTCCTCTACTTGATTGTTATTCTTTAATCTTGGTGCACAGACATTCATTCACTGATGGCTTCTTCTGATGAAAACTATTGTTGCCATGCCCTTGACATGGTGCCCAGCCTCCCAGAGTTGCTCTCAGATAGCCTAAGCTTTGTTTTCATGGAAAAGTCCAGCCAGCTTCTGAAACATAATAATCACTCATTCAAAACATATGTACAGGAGATGTCACATAAACTCAATTTAACAAACCAAGCTTCCAGGACTTTTGAAACATTTAGAATACTGGACCTTTTGGAAAGCTTCTTTGCTTGTCTGGTTACTGGGTTGCAGGACTCATTAATACTAAAGAAGTCATATTTTAAAATAAAAAGAAAGAAAAATTGTGCTGGGTTCTTTAAACTTGGACTTATGGTACAGACAAGAAAAAAAAAACATTGAAGGAGTAAATTCCTTGGGAATATACAAAGCATCTATCCTATTTCTTTCAAGACAGAAAAATGGTATTGATAGCATGAGAGGAGTAACCATTGTAGAAGCAATAGGATGTATATAGAGCCAGTGCCTCCTCAAGTCAGTCACAGACCAGAAAATGAATTTCCCAACATAATGGTTCTCAGATCTGTTTACTCTGAGAAGTCGCTCCTGCCCAAGGCATAATGGCCCCTACTGTGTAACCAGATCTGAATTCTGGTAAGGAAATACCACCTGCTATGAACCAGATGATCCACATTTTTTTTTTTTTTTTTTTGCTGCTGACTCATATCATAAATGAAAAGATACTAAATTTATAATGTAAAGTGAAGCTTCTATCCTTAGGATATCATTAACCTACAAAAAGAAATAGATTCAGCTTCAAATCCAAGTTATTTCTTTGCTCTGAAATAGTTATTTCTTGGTGCTGAGGATTGAACTCAGGCTTCCTGAGTGCTAAGCAAGTGCTCCACCAGGGTGTATGAAAGTCTGCCTTACATGCTTTATCTTTAAACTGACAAATAAAAATTGCCTGAGATTATTATATGTGACATATTTTGAAATATGTGCACATTATAAAATGGCTAAATGGAGTTAATTAACATGCATTGACTCATGCAATTATCTTTATGTTTCTAATGAGAGTTATTTCAAAATCACTCTTAGCAACTGTTAAAGATATATGTTGTGGGACTTCAGAGATTGCTCAGTGGTTAAGAACACCAGCTGCTTTTCCAGTTTTAGTTCCTAGCAGCCACCTGGAGGCTGAAAAAAATGTATGTGATTCCAGTCCAAGGGATCTGATATCCTTTTCTGATCATCTTGCACACCATGCACACAGAGTACACAGACATACATGCAGACAAGATAGCCATATACATAAAATAACAAATTTTAAAAATATATAAAATGTTATTATTAATCATAGTAACCATGTTACACTATAGTTTATCTTAAAATGTTGTATACTGTGATCACAATCTTCCGAGTCCCCTCTACAATTGTTAATAACTACAAAAGTTAGTTAGTCCCCTTTACTAACTTTTCAAATATTAACATAATAATGTTGAAAATTAGGCTCATTTGCTAGCAGGTTACTGAATTGAGGAAGTCATGCAGACTTCTGTTTTGCTTAATTACCTGCAAAAAGGCATCATAATCAAAATATCTACCACAAACTCTGCCTCTGCAATGTGACAAAGCCTAACTAACTATATAGCTTCAATGGAGTCGGGGGCAGATAGCTATGAAAATGAGATGGTTATATTATTAAAAGTTTCACATAAAAATTAACTTTATATAGCTCATGTAACCATGACATTCTAAGGATAAGAAAGATAAAACTTCCCAGAAATATTCGTGGACGTAACATTTACTGGTTATTGTTTAAGCTGATATTTCACAAGCATTTTGTGCGTAATAAGTACCAGGTGGAGAGAGTCCATCCACAGGGAATGGAGTGACAGCAAAGAAATTGCACACTTCACAGTGGCTTATTCTACATTCTGTAGATCTTAGGTTAAAGGAAATCTCTGCATCTGAATTTTATTTTTGCAGCACATATGATCTAACAGTGATGAGAAAGTGATGAAGATTACTGCATACACCTCTTAATTCTTACTTGGGCGGGGAGAACCCTGTGTCAGATATTTTATTTGGAATTCATTCTACTTCAGGAAATTTGGAACTCTGAGACTGAGCAGAATCCAAAGGAGAGAAACATTCATATGGGGTTGGGATGGAGAGTGAATGAATACTTTCTCAAGTAGGTGAGATGAAAGTTGGAGTATGAGGAGGGAAAGGGGAAAAAACAAGGGGGAAAAGCAAGTTGGAATTAGAACAATGGTCTTGGGGTGGGATTTGGCCCCAGAGTGGGAGACTTGGTTTCAATGTATGAAGTGTTCTGGTGGCCTGGGTTGACAAAGTTGAATATCCAGAATTAAGTGCTGCTTTAGTATGAGGCAGGCATTACCATGTATATCTTTATGTTTAGAAATATGATTGTAGACATTTTCTACTCATATGGTGAATTACTCAGCCCTTTGTTCTAAAGCTATTTATCTGCAATATCTGCTTGCCTGAATATTCAGGTATCCTGAATTTTTCTTCACTCCTGTCTTCCCAAGAAATTGGAAGTCATAAGAACGTTGGACCGTGAGCCTAATATAATTAAGATAATAAACCCATATGAATCATTAATCAGGGCTGATTTGATATATTTTAGCCTAAAATAAAGCCAGCAAATTTCCCAGAACAAAAGTGATAAGATAAATTCCCCCTGAAAAGATATAAGCTGCATTTTAAATAGTTGCTTTGACTGCTACTTTAGAAGTACAAAATTATTTTTGCCATTCAGGACCCTGCTGGAGCTCTGACTAGAGATAATTGTCTACCAATTACTGGCGATGGTATTACTGAGATCACAGTTTATGTCCTAGCAGTAACCCACTCAAATAACCATGCTTTAAACTCATATAACACTTTCTTACATACAACATTTATAATACAGTCTTTGTCACCTTTCAGCCCCAGTTGCTCCTGGTGAGGTAAATTCTCACTAGCACCCAGAACCACAGCCCTGGTGTCCTGGTGGGCTGCTTGGCACATTTTAAAGTTCAGTTGGAACAGAGCATAAAGTAGCATGATGGTTTCTCAATGATCTTGCCAGGGTTCTGACTGTCTAACAAGACAGTGTGGTTCTCAAGAATACCACATTCTTTAACATTGGGGCTGGTGAACAGTTTGTTGGCTAATAACAGTTTTTCCTGGCAGACTTTGTGAAATGTTTTAAAGTGTGTGTGGTTCAGCCATATCACCATTGTTGGAGTCAGTGTCTATGACTTCTGATATAGTTTCAAATTTCTTAGCTTATACTTCAGCCTCTCTTTTCCCCAGCATCACAAATTCCAAATCAGTCATCCCTGAGGACCAAGACACTAACTCTTAGAATCAACTCTTGCAACAAAGTGAACTAGATAAACATGGTCCCCAAAGTCCTTCACCAGTAATCATTCTTCAGCCTTCAGAACATAAAACATCCAATGGTCTTCAGATAGTATGGCTTAGGGACACAGTATTCTAGCATTTTTAATTGCATCTCAAAGAAATTCTTGGCTCTTAGCAGAAATGCACTTTCAATTCTTATGAAGGAAAATGCACACCTTCCTTCCCCCACCCTATTTCATCCATTTGTAATAATCTCAACTATACATGGGAAGTTCCTTCCACACAAAAGCATAGTCTTGTGATGGAAGATGTCATTCTGTAAATATGTTTCTCTTATTTGTTAATGAATAAAGCCCTATTGGCAAATAGGAAAGCAAGATAGGTGGGACTAGGAGACAAGGAGGATTCTGGGAGAGGTAAGAAAAGGTTTAAGATGTAGAGACTTGAGAGATGAAGAGGTTTGGACCCTCTCTCCCGTAAGATAAGACCCCATAGAAACACTTATATTAATAAAAATGGGTTAATATTTAAGACAGAGCTAGCCAATGAGAAACACTAGTTATAGGCCAACAGCTTTATATCTAATACAATGTCTCTGTGTGTTATTTGGGGCTGACGTGGCTCTGGAACCAGGCTGGTGGGAAAACTGCTCCTAACAAAATGGTGCTTCAAGGTGGGCTCTGAGAACTTTCACTTAAAACTTGACAAAAATTTAAAAGCGGGTTTTAAAGGTGAATCTGGTGAACAGAGTAAATTCCAGGGCAGCCAAAGTTACACAGACAAACTCTGTCTCAGTAAATAAATAGAAGTAAAAGAGAGTAACAGAAAAGCCACATGAAGATGAAAAATACACAGAGTCTAGATACTGTGTACTATTGTTCTGTCTTTAAATTGCTCAATTGCAAAAAAGAAATAACTGCTAAAATGCACTTAATTATTAATGCTGCTGAATTAATCCAGTTTATATATTCTTAAAATAGTGTGACTTCCAAATTTAAGTCTAAGGACAAGTTACTGGGGAAAAGAATTTCTATTTTTGTTTTCACAAAAAACAAAAAGCTGTGGATTCCTTCCAGACTAACATGGTTAGACCAAGCAAGACCCCCGAAAAACAGTGTTCCAGGTTATCCATCATTTAAAACAGCTGGGACAAGGCAGCCTTACAGACCACTACAGCCAAGATTTCTATATCTTCTTAGGATCCCCATGACAGCGCCCCCTGCCAGCAATAAACAAATATTGTTTATAAATGTTTGCTTTCATTTATGTGGAGTTGGTTATAAGTGGTTAACAATCACATCCAATCTCTTTTTAAAGGTAAAAAAGGGGATTCTGGTCTAGAAATAAATACTTTGTTTTGGAATGGATTTTCATTTATTGATACAATTTAATGCTAATTTTTGATATGTATATTTCTCCTCTTGTTTAGGTATTGTGTTTATATAGCTCATTTAAAAATGTAATATATAATGAAGTACAGATTATAGATAGTTACCTATGACAGTCATAACTTATAGTTAAGTTATTTAGGTTTTCTAGATATTCAGAGATATATTTGAGATGGATAGGCATTCTTCAAACGTTTCAAAGACCCACAGAATATGGCATTTAAAATGTTTTAGGGTTTTTCTTCACACTGAGGCACATCTGCTTCTGGCAACAACACCTGTGTCAGAAAGGAAGATGAGCCTCAAAGAAATTCGTTATGGAGTTTACTTACAATATGGCAAGACTGCCATTTGGGCAAGATACTGCTTTTGTCTGGACTGTTTGACATTATGCTATATAAACTGGACATGCAGGGCCCACAGGAAAGTGACTGCTGAAACAAGATGGACATTGCTGTAGGGTTCCTGCTTCATGGAAGAGTCTGCCAGACATTCTGCAGGACACAGAGAACAGTGACTGACAAACTGCAAACATAGGTGGGACAATTTGAAATTTACTGGTTTGCTGAGGAGTTTGCCAGACACACTATGGCCTATAGACTGAAAATGCAACATTGCAGAAGAACTTCAGGTGACTGACCAGATAGCGAGATGTCTCTGTCATTTCTAGAGTTTATAGATTATCCTTCTGTGGTATTTGATGGAGTTAAAGACATATAGTTAGGGCGATAGTTTTCCTTAGTTAGGATTAAAGATAAGTTACATATAAGACTTTAGACTCACAAAGATAGGATAGATGATGGAATATTTTCTTTAAATCTTGCTAAATGTTAATGGACTAAATATTGTTAACTATAGTTCTTATTTGATAGCTGTTTTGTTATATGTAATTTTACTATTTAAAAGTTAAAATACTTCTTTTTATTTACACAGAAAAGAGATGATGGGAGATGTCATTCTGTAAATATATTTCTCTTATTGGTTAATGAATAAAACCCTGTTGGCAAATAGGAAAATAAGATAGGCAGGACTAGGAGACAAGAAGGATTTTGGGAGATGGAGAAGAGGAGATTCAAGAGGTAGAGACCTGAGAAATGAAGAGGTCCAGACCCTCTCTCTGGTAAGATAAGACCCCATGGAAACACTTAGATGAATAGAAATAGGTCAATATTTAAGACAGAGCTAGCCAATAAAAAACACTAGTAATAGGACAACAAATTTATATTTAATACAGTGTCCCTCTGTGTTATTTGGGGCTGATGCGGCTCTGGGACCAGGCTGATGGGGAAATTACTCATAACAGTTTTGTGGCCAGAAGTTGTCTAAGTAGATGACATTATCTCAAAGGAGACACTGTTGGTTATGGTGGCTGAAGTCATGCATATTACATTTCAGAAGTATAAATTTCAAGTACATAGAACAGAAGACCAGAAATGCTATGCATTGCTCTGTGTATTTCTGTGGATACAATAAAGTGAACATAGCTTTGTATGTGCCTAATGGAGATTTTTTATATTTTAAAATAAACTTGCCAGGGCATTTGTTGGATAATGCCACTCAGCAGTTAGTTATCTTGTTTATATTAAGAATAAAAGGCTGATATTAAGTAGAAGTGGGGGCATAATAGGGCACACCTTAAAAAATCTTTAAACATGATCTGAGAAAAGGTGATTTTTCTCTGGTGTCTAAAACAGAAACTAGCTTTATAAATTCAATTGAAGATAAAGTGTTTTGGGGGAAAATCACAAATGTCAGCAAACAATATACTTTATCTCATAGTAGGTATGAAATTTTCATGAACAACACAAATGAATGAACTACAAAGACTGATGATAAAGATGCAGATAAAAAGTTTTTAAGCAAACAGCAAATATTGGGATAAGCAGACATTTACTGAAAAGATGAAATGATCCTTTAGCATGCAGATGCAAACACACCTGCACATGCCTGTGATTGCAAACAAGTTCATGCATACAAATGAAAATGTGCATGTGTACACACAGCCACACAGCAGAGCAAGCATTAAATATACTACCAGTCTTCTGGTGCAATTTTTGAAGTCCAGTCTACTATTTATTTGATCTTTTCTGTTTGGGGAGTTAGGATAATTCAGAAATATACTTAACTTAAAACACAACTTTTATAAAATATAAACTGGAATTTTCTTCTAATTTATGGTTCAAACCAGAAGAGTGAAATATCTCCTTTTTCTGCTTGATTTTGAGACATGATCTATCTATCTATGGTACAGACTGGTCTTATTATTATGACACTCCTGTCTTAGCTTCTTGGGTGCTGGTGGTAGTATTACAGGCATATGACACCACAGTTAGCTGAGATAGGCTGTTTTTCATTTGATGGGGCATTATGCAGGTCATTCCTAGGTCTCCTTATCTGAAATTACAGTGGTATCATAAACACATAGAAGAGGACAAACTTGATACCTGTTCGTGTTAGATGGAATGACAGGTTGGACAAACATCCCAATATTCTGGTGAAATGAACCCTGCCAGGTTGTCCACTTTGAACCTCCAGGGTTCAGTATCAGCTGTGATAGAGGATGCTTTAAAGGAAAGATAAAAAAGCTGTCTGATGACATTTCCTTTAGGTCCTTTCTTATCCCTGCCTTTGATAAAAACTAACATATTGAGTAGTCATAGAATCTCCTCCCTGTGAAGAACACTATAGCCAGAAGAAAAGAAATGAAGGGGGAAAAGGCAAAAAAGAGGGGTAGTTTTAAAATATTTAAAAACAATTATTGTGAGGTGCTAATGAACAACACAGGCATGGTTGCTTGGGCCTGTAAACCCAGCAATCAGGAATCTGGGGCAGAAGGATTGCTATCAGTTCAAGGCCTTACCAATATCAACCTGTATTGTGGGTGGTGGGATGATAGGACACTTGGGAAACTCACATGTTTTAGGGTAAGATTATTAGAGCAAGAGCTCCATGCAAAAGAAACACTGGCTCCAAAACTCTCCTCTATCCATATGGAAAGTGATTAGTGAAGCAACCAATTATGTCAGACATCAAATTTTGATGACTAATAATACAAGTGATCCATACTTTAACAACATCAAGTGTCTTGCTCCATATGCATTAAAATGGCAAGCATTTGAAGACATTTCTATGAAACCTTCTTAACCAGTATGAATAGAGGTTTTTACTTTGGACGTGACCCTTCAACAGCTGGATAAACTGATTTCTCTCTAAGGGACTGAACTCATGGCCAAATTTCAACTATGTTGAATTGCTGTGACCCATATTACAAAGATGATTTACAATCTGATCACCATTTATTTTTTAAGTGAGTTAAGCATGTGACAGGAAGAAATCTCTTATTTTTAAACTATATTATCTCCCCATAGCATTTTCTAAAATTAGCCTCTGTAGACAGGTTTTGAATATACTGGAAGACCTGCCTGGTCCTTAGCATCTGTCTAGCCACTTAACCTGATGTCCTCATGGAATAGGTATTGCTAACAAGTCTAGAGGAAGGAAGCCATGCTAACACAGAACAAGAAGCCCATAGATGGAGGATACTGACCAATTTCTCTCCCTCTTGTTAAGTAAAGTCATTTTACTCCTCCCTCCCATAACCAATCAAGTCCTACAAGGCAATCAGGATCAGCAGTGTTCCTAGTAACAAGAGATACAAACTTCCTGTTTACTAGGTAGTACGAAACAGGAAAGGTTTGCAATGGGGTAACTGGCATCAATGAAATTCCCAAGTGATAAAATAGAAGAGAAACTAGCACTGATTAGAATAAAGGTGATAGGCAGATGGAGGGCCACTTAAGAAGTCGTGAGCAGATTTCCAAAGTGAAGGTCCCATCTTTCCTACCTCATAATTTTGTTTAAAGCTGACTGTAGGGCTCAGTTATAATGAATTCTGACTCTTTGTATCTTAGCTGGTCTCAACCCACATTTGTTGAGCTCTTCAGAGTCTAAAGGGGATTGTGAATATTCTTCTTTTCATTAGTGGCATTTAACAACTGTACTTTTACCAATAAACTAACTCTAAAATGAGATGCAGTGAAATGATGGTGGTAAAGGGGGATTATCAAAACACTCAGCTAGAATTTATAAAAACACGAGCCTTACTGGCTTCTATGCATAAAAAGAAACCACAGGCACAAAGCTGCAGAACAAACTACAAGAAATAAAAGCCAGCCAAAGAAAGAGGAGAACAGTTAAATGAAAGCATTGTGGGTGGGGGAGATATTGAAAGGTCAGAACTAGACAAAGGGTGGGGGAGTTAAGAGTCCTGACAAGAATGATGCATTCCTCCAAGAGTCTGTGACATCTCTTCTTGTGAACAAAAGAAGGGAGAACAACAAAAACCAATGTGCCGACACACTGGAGGTCAAGGCACACGTGATCCCCACACTTTCTAAAAAGACAGAAGTTAGAGATTCAATGCACCAAGAAGTTAACCTACTTTGCAGCTGTCTGCTCTCACAGTTTTTACAATT
The DNA here is from genome assembly GCA_030556225.1 of Cricetiscus sungorus. Lineage (NCBI taxonomy): Eukaryota > Metazoa > Chordata > Mammalia > Rodentia > Cricetidae > Cricetiscus > Cricetiscus sungorus. The sequence continues at coordinate 95,332,528 of JANBXA010000651.1, read as the reverse complement.
CCTTTGTTGCTGTCACAGCATTATCCTTTGGCTTCTGAGCCCACACTCAATCCCTAATCACTAGAATCATTCAAATTGTGGTTTCATGTGTTCTGGTAAAAGCTAGTCCACAGATTGCGAGGCAGCCAAAACTTTCTCTATTTGATCATTCCCCTGGAGCCTCCAGTGTATTCCCATCTGCTGTTTTGCTGAATGTTGAGACTTTTTTTTCTTAAATTTAGTTGACCTTCTCAGGATGCTTTACTGGTATATGAAAACTGTGGAAATAAAAAGAAATCAAGATTCCATTTTGGTTTCCCTCAACACTTGTACCATCAATATCATGAAACTGGTTTTCCTAAATGACACAGAACACAGCATAGGTTCAGTTCTCAAAGATTGTATTAAAATATCCCAATAAGTTGAATATATATTTACTGAACATCAATTATTTGCAAGAAGATTTAAGAACTTCTGTACATATGGATTCTACTGAACCCAGCTACGTCAGTTTCTTCTCTCTGAATTTATGACTTAAGTTCACTGGAAGATATCATTGACAGGAAATGACCCTGAAACAGATACTCATACTGTGTCCACTGTGTAGAAACTCCCATGGTTTTGTGGTTTGTATCTACACTACACATGTCAAAAGGAAAAAAAGAGCACATCCGTAAAGGAAGAGAATGAAGATACTCAGAACGTGCAGGAACAAGATATCGACGCCCGGTTGTTTTAGTTTAAGTTCTTCATTTCACTTTCACATCGTGACAAGTGTATGACATTCACACAGTGTGAAGAGCATGGCAAAGTTCATTAGCATAAGAACTAATTTCCTTTCCCCTAACACAACCTGTAATAATTATGTCCTTTCAATTCTTTGTCATTAGCTTTTCATGCTCAGGTGATCCAGGGCAGGTGAATCAACAAATGTAAAATCCAGTTCCACCTTGTAAAGGCTTTAATAGAAACAGGAGAAAATTGATTCAGAATGTAACTTGTTTGCTTTGGATTGGCTGGTTCCTTCTAGAAGGCATTCATCAGCTGAGACAGAGAAACCACTGTGCTCACTGCTCACATTAAAAGTTGGAGCCTGTGAGTTGGATTTGGAAAGGAGGAATTTCAAAATGACAATAGAGTGGGACATAACTTTATAAAGACTTCGGTTTCAGATTATGGTTTGATTCATAGTTTGCCTAGTTACCAGCTACTTGAACAATTTCTTCAGCCTGGGTCTTAGATCCCTTGGAAAATAGGGACAGGTATGAAAAAATAACACCAAGTGAGGCCCAGCAGATGGTGAAAACTTCAGTGGGTAGAGGGGAGTTCTTTATGTGAACTACTTCTCCAGCTATTTTTGGCAATATTTGTACTTTTTGGTGCAAAAATTGGTGTAAGTTTGATAACAACAAATAATTATTAATAATGGTTCCCATTTTATATATCAGACTAAAATGAAGATGATAAAAACTTCTATGTTCAAGTGTACATATCAGGAATACTTGCAGAATGTCCATGTCCTACGAAGAAAAGAGGGAACTTAATTTTGAGTGATTGTTAAAATGTATTAATAAAATAGATATATGTTATTTGTTAAAATTCACTGAACTGAAAACTTATACTGGATACATGAATGTGTATGTTTTGAGTATATGTGCACAGGTGTAAATTGCTTCTCAGGTAAAGACCCTCAGTGCTTTTAAAAGAATTGTCGAAATTCTAGCCTTCAGAGAGTCAGATGAAATGGGCTGAGCATGTGGGAATTGTAAACTACCCCCAAGTAACCTAATGCATGGGACAAACAAAAAATCAGGATAAGACAATATGATGAGCAATTTAAGGACGTCAGATTTAGCCATTAAGATTCAGAAAATCCAGTTATATTTGAATATTAAATAAAACACCATTTAATTAGCAGTGTAAGTATGTCCCAATTTAATTGACTGGTCTGTATTTCATTGGGCAACTCCAGATAGCTTGCTAATTCTTATACTAAACAAGAGGGCCAGAAGAATTCATAAAATCTAGGAAAGACTTCTTGCTGTGTACTTATTCTGCATTTTTACTTCTGTACAATGTGAAAAGACATTTTAGAATGAATATTATTGTGAACTTAAGTAATTTCTAGGCAAAACTAACTCATGATAGAAATCTCAATATGAAATAGAGGGGACCTCATAGGGCCACACTTAGATGAAGTGTTACAAGCAGTTAACATCTTCTGAGAGAGGGAGAATTAGTTTTCTCCACTGATGAGCCTCTTGATTGGTTATCTAATATCAAGTGGTCATGCCTAGAAACATATCCATCTGGGCAACATGCCTGGATTCAGCAGGTTGTATTTATATATGATTTGTTTATATGCCTGTGTAACAACAACAATTAAAGAAGAGGAGAACATGAACATGAAAGGGAGGGGGAGATGGACAGGGTTTTATATGTATATATAATTTCCTTATTATTGAAATTATAATATGATTACATCATTTTACTCTTTCCTTTCCAAACCTTTGCACATACCTGACCTTTTTCTCTTTCAAATTCAGGACCTCTTTTTTTCATTAATTGTTATTATGTGCATATGTATATGCTTATATAATATAGATATATATGTATATGTTATGTGTATACATACCAATATTGTCTTAAATACAACCTCTTCAGTCTGTGTAATATTACTTGTATACATGTTTTCATTTGGTGTTAGATATCTAGTTGGTACACTCTTCCACAGGAAAGGCTATTTTTCTCACTCCCAGCATTCTTCAGTTGCTAGTAGATTTTTTTATGTAGGGCTAAAGCCTTGCGGTCTTTCCCTGTCCGCTTTAGTATGTCTATCTCTGCAACTGATGGAGACCAGTAGAGAAAACCATAATCAATCAAAATAGAGTGTTGTGATTATATTTTAGTTAAATAGAAAAAGAAAAACCTAACAGGAATTATTTAAATACTTGAATTTATTATACTCTGATTTTGCTGTATCACATGTAAACAGAATTAGTACTGGTAATCACTTGTTGAGTTGCCAGAGTACAATAAAAATTAATATTAACAACCTCATTGAATTGTTATCATGCTCACCACTTTACATATATTAATTCATTTAATTCTCACAAGAATCATGGAGATTTGCAAATTAAAAGACTGAAACTCAAAAAGGTAAGTCCTTTGCTGAAGACCACACAGCTAAAGTCAGGACTGGCAATTGAATGCAGGTCTGACACAGTCTCCAGCCTATTCCTTTTAAATACACCCCAGCACTTTACAATGAATGTTCCAGAACATATGTTCCTTAAACATCAGAATATTAGGCATGAAGATCAATTAGAAAAAAAATTGATGAATAAGCACCTTCACATTCCAGCATCACTTCCCTTGCTGAGGAACATGACATGTAAGCAAATTACCCCTCTCTCTTCCCTTCCCTCTTTTCCTCCCTCCTTTCTTTCTTCCTTCATTTTTAAGCAACTTCACAAGTATACACTGTGCACCAGGAAAACTGCTCATGAACAGCATTTATGCTAATGTGACCACATTTGATTGGGAATTCACCCTTTAAAAAGCTCCTCTGCTTTTCCCAGTAGGGAGACTAACCCCAGTTTATCCATTTTGACAAGGGTCAAAAGAAAATAATCTACAAGTTTGTTAATCATCCTTCAGAGATGAAGATTTCATACAAAAATGACTAGTACTTTTGTGAGATGATGCAATTTTGATAAATTATAGAATATTTAATGACAGATTAAAGTTCTGCCCTGTGCCTACCTATGGTCATCATTATTTTAAAAGTATGAGTCAATATTTTCCATAGAAACAAAATGCCACATAGCTTATCAAACCAGCATTATTTTCATAGCTCATCAAAAACAGGAACACATTAGAGGTTGCTTAGTTTTGTGCTGTAAATAGATCTGTAAAGATTTCTCTCAAATTTACTGTCTGCATTCCACATTTCAAGGGTCTGTCTTCTACAGTGTATATCTCTAGATTCCCCAGGGTCTGCTGCTATACTTCATGATCTGTTTTCTTCTATAGGGTTGATAGTTGGAGGAGGTCAGAAGAAAATATTGATTTGAATATGGCCATTGAAAACCAACACTGAAGGGTCTTTCAAGCTGGTTTTATAATTACTTCACCAGGAAGAGATCCATTGGCTCTTCTAATGGCTGTGAGAATTTGGACCAGTAACATATCATGAGTGGATACTTAAAACAGCTAGCCAGTTTGTCACAGCCCTATCTAGCTGCTCTAAAACATGGGAGAACACAATAGGGTTGAGACAACCTTGTCTACCCCAGGACTTTTTGCCGATACACACCAATACTTCAGAGCAGGCAGTATTGGGTATTGTGATTCTTAGTTCAAGTATTTTAAGAACTATAACTAGAAAAAACTTGACACACCACTCCTGTGAGTCTCTGTATGGCCAACAGTGGTTTCAGGTGCAGGAATAGCTATGCTGATGCCACTTTTCCTTATTGTTCCTTGTCACTTTGAGCATCTTCTTTGAAAGAACAATGTTAAAAATATGGTACCATTCTTGTCTAAGGTTGTATGTAAAAGCCAGTGAGTATTTTAGGACTCCATATGACTTTTAGCTCTTTATCCTTGCCACTGTTAACATACTTTCTGTATGATACTTACAGTTTTGGTTCATTGGATAATTGTGTAGAATGCCTTTTATTCTGGTAAGGTACAGACTGTTTTGAATTCATGTCAGTTTCAATAAATTAAATCACATTTCAGTGTAATTGTATTTACTATATTTGAGTCAAGATTTAGCTATTTTTGGCAATTTAAAGAAAGTAGGGTATTGGATTGTTTCATGACCACAATTGTTATAAAACCTTCATTGTTACAAAGCCCTCATTCCCTGCCTTAATTAAGCCCAGTAACTGAGAATTCTGTTTTCACTTTAAAATCATAAAGTCTTCTTTTCCAAATGTCAGAGAATAATAGATTTACCTATTTATGTACAAATTCCATAGATCTCTCCATTTCCTATTGCATTGATGTTAAGTAATGTTTCATGTAAAAAAATCTAATAATGGTTAATAATAAGTACCTAATACATGCAGGAAGGTCTAAATAAATTAATAAGCCTTGGTTCTATCATATTTTTTCCTTAACTTTTCATACTATTTGAGCTTATGGTATGTACTTTCCTACTCATTACATCAAAGACTTCTTAGAATCAATGCTAGAATGAGCTATTAATAAAATGGGTGAGGACTTTAAAGGGGATATTTCAAGTATACAGAGACCCAGAATTAACAAGGTATTTTGATTAACATCAGTCTCTGCATTGGAGTGTCGGCTGCGAATTGGAGATATCAGCCTATCTCATTCTTCATGTCTGCCATGAGGACGCTACTCTAAAGGCTAAGGCAGCTATCCCCTGCCTATAATGAGTTTTGGATATTGTAGGAAAAGAAAAGAGGACTCAGTGGGTTAGAACTATTCCAAAGGACAACCAGGGGTTCAATTCCCAGTACCCACACAACTGCTCACAATCATCTGTAATAACTCTAGTTCCAAGGGATCCAGTGTTTTCTTTTGGCCTCCACAGGCACCAGGAATACAAGTGGCGCACGTATGTACATGCAGGCAAAACAGTCATACAAATTTAAAGAAAAAAAGAAAAAGAAAGAAAACAAATATCACTCTTCAAACATGTTGACTCTTCAAGTTTTTCAGAGGACAGAGTATTTATATGATGAGAATTATTACTTCTACGATTCCTTGAATTGTATAGATATATGCTAAATATTCTGTGACAGAGCTATATGTCTATGTCAGAGCTCCAGAGTTTTAGAACCTTGCAAAAAATGCCTCTACATAACAAGAAAACAGCTTCAGTGCCAAAGGCTCTCTTTAGAGTTGCATCAACTACATTTCCATTTCATTTGCAAAACTACATGCAATTTGAAGCATTGCTCTTTGTATGCTTAATATTGCCTAGAACACAAAAAGAAAAAACTCTCTAGGAAAACTAGTATTCTTTGGTTAATATGATAAACATGGCCAAATATATGTGTCTTAACAGAAAACTCAGAAGAGTTCAGACTTTTGCACATGTACACTAACCATTTTTCAGATGATATGGACTCAGTCCATGCTTGCTTCCCTTCTTCTTTTAGGCATCTGACTGCATTTTTATCTCTAGATGGTTGCAAATCCTCTTATGGGAGGAAGCAAACACAGTTGAGTCTTGGTACTCAGGGTGACCAGCTTCTGTAAACAAGGCATGTTGCTGAGAACTTCTGCTGCATTACTTTCACCCGTGTGTCTCTGTTTAATGATACCTTGTTTAATGCATATTCTTGATTTATTTAGATTGAACTCTGGCTATCAGCTTTATGCCCTATCCCAAATGAAGTTTGTCTACCATACACACTTTCTCTCAAAGGAACATTACTGCTTTGTTGAACACAAGGCAGTAGTATTTCAGAACTGCATCATGGCTACTTTAAACAGGGAAGCTATTATCTCAAAACACCTAATTCTGAAAAATATTATGCTCAATAGTTCTTAGAAGACATTTTTTGAGAGTAGGAGTGGTAACACACATGGTTTCGGTGGGTAAAGGCACTTGCTGTGCTATCTTGGGAAGTGACTTAGATGCCTGGAGACCATAAAAAGGTGAAAGAAGAAAATGGACTATACCAAGTTATTCTCTGACCTCCACATGTGTACTGTGACATAGGAACTTGCGTATATACATAAATAATTAAATGTTCTTTGGCATAAATGATATAGATTCTCAGGGACCTATTATGTGAGCAGGAATTCAAAATAAATTAACGGCCTCATCAAATAAGTATTCACTGGTTTTCTCTGTCCTGAAGTTGTCTCCAGCACTAACCAAACCTCATGGATCATTCATTCAATGAATTTTTTGGATTGTTGACTTTCCCAAACTACTGGTATTTTAACTCATGGTCATTGGTCATAGCTGATGGCTAATCCAGAATCTGCTGCACAAAGTTAGGTCCTTAAAAGAATATATATGTATAAAACTTTATATTTTAGCCTGCTTTGTCGTAAACTGACTTTATCCCTACAGTGCCTTTTAAATTTCAGATTCCCATTAGTAGGAAACTCCTGCATAATTTCCTTGGAGTTGAAGCAAGATTCAGGAAGTAGACTCATAGGTCTCAGGAAGTCCCCAAAACTTACCATATATGAAAGGCCCCATCTTCCTTCCCAAAGTTACACAAGGAATAAATATTGATGAGGAGCTGCTTACAAGTTGTTCAAATATTTGTCACCCATGCTGGCTGGGAAGGATACAGCCACCACTGCGATGTACATGCATTGCAAGTAATATCTTGTCAATATTCATATAAATAACTTCACTAAAATTATTTGCTTCACCAAGGTGGACTTTGGTAATAATCTTACTTTGGTCTACTATCACTTTCTTATCTGGGGTGAATACTCATTTACTCATGTTTCCCCACAAACAGTGTAACAAAACAAGCCATAACACAGACATAGAATGACTTTTCTCTCATTCTATGGCTTTTATCCTCCTTGACTTTGTACAGAGCATTGACCTAAGCCTAACAAAATTAATGGCCAGCATACTAATGACAGCCTATTGGGGCAACTGGTCCAAGTTTGTGATTTTTAAAAATAAAATATTCTATACTTCATAATCTGGAAGGAGTAAACAATGACTAACTCCAGTTCAGTCAAACTTGAATAAGTATTGTAAAAAGTATTTTGCATTCAAATCACATTTTAGGAGACTATAGTCTCCTTTTACTGCCTAGTACTTTAAATTTTTTGAATCAAGTAGGCTGAACTAAAGATGAGGTTGTGTCCAGTTTCCCAATAAGCCAGCTTACTCTGTTTTTTTTCATAATACTTTGACATTGATCTCCTGACTCTGCTGATATGTGGCAGGTCTACACCTGGAAGGCTTAAGTGCTCCCATTATTTTATTGATTGCTAGGTGCCATGCTAGTTGTGCAGTGTGTTTAATACCACCCAAGTTTCTGGAGAATAAGGAGAGAAAACAGAAGTGAAACATTGTCCTTGGTACTACTTTACAAACAACCTCAAGGTAAGTTACTTTTCTATGAGTTAGAAGCAGCCAACATCTCCTCAATGGAGGGGAGTTTACCCCCACTAAAACAAAGAATGACTCTTATTGAAAATCTAGAGTTGTAAGTTTGCCATGTCCTCCAGCCTTTAATAGGCATCAGCTCTATAGGGTACCATTCTGTCTTTCTGTCTTGATATCTTCCAGAACTTCAATTAAGGAGCCATTTTGTATCATCTCCAATGAGGTGATGTCTCTTGCTGATACAATAAGCTATATCAACTACATATACATTTGAAGGACATGTCCTGCCATTTTTTGGAAATGTATGTGTAACTGCTCATATTTTTTAAAGAATGAGGCTTAAATTTAAGATAGCTTGAACAAATGTTTTTGTCTGAAACTAGCCAACCTGGGACAAGATTATCAGCTACAGTGTCTTGCAAACCAAGAATAATGATTGTTTAAATAAGCTTTTGGTTCTTGAGAGTGAATGCAGGTAACTTCTGGTAGCAATGGGCATCTTATATTTTAGTCAGTGTTTGATTTTTTTTTTAACCAGAAAACACAGGAAAAAGATTCTCATTTATCACAGTGAAATGTACTTGAAGATGTCCTGACAAAATGGTTATGATTAATGGTTGCTTGAGGATATTTGTTTTAATTTTCTTTTAGGCACACAACTTTACAAAAATCTTTTTGGAAAAATAGTCTTAAACTGCATGCAATATATGAAACTGTATGTCAGTATGTTTTATTGAGTGCCCTAGTAGTTTTACAAAGAAAATACAATAAAATCTGAGAATTTTAATAGTTATCAAACCCAAGCTTTCATTATGAAGTAGGTTGGTGTTGGGATCCAAACTCTAGCCTCATGCTTAGAGAGCAGGTGTTTTTATTCACTGAGCCATCTCTCCAGCCCTTTAGTTATCCTATCTTACAAACAGTGAGGCAATTAATGCTTCACTGGTTTATAAGCTTCACTGTCTTGAAAAATAATATTATTTGAGGATAGAGGAGATATATGTAGGAAAGCAGGACCAAATGAATTTTAAGAAGAAAGAAGAACCCGGAAGAGAATTTCCCATGATGAATCAATTAAGTTTGCTTTCAGGCTATTAATTAGATACATAAGACACTTGATCTTACTTGATAGTTCACAACATTTTCTAACATGTTCATGCTGCAATGCCAGATGTCATTTGGTTCACCATAATTAATAAGGTATGATTTTGTTGTTAAGGAGAGGCAACTGTTACCTCTTTGTAATGCCTCAATTTTAATCCCTCATTCTGTTTAAGGCGTCTGTTTGTCTAGGCTAGAGGCCCATAAATTGAATTGAATAGTACACTGGCTTCTATTTATAAAGGAAACAAAAGGTAACAATCTGAGGTCAAAAATCACTCTCAGATTACTGTGAAACTCCCAAAGCATAGACAGCCAAGATCCTTTTTTTTACTATCAAGTGCCTGAGGTTGGCCATTTACTTTGTAACTGTGGTCATGCTTGGAGAGCCTGCTGTTACTTAGGAGTCTATCTCTTGCTTTAGTAGTTAACTGAGGTTGGCTCTGAAAAATATTCACCATTCTTAATAGAATGGGCTTCTTGGCCAGTTATTATTACTTCAGCCTACAGGACAAAGCTACTGAGGAAAATTAAGAAACCTAATTTGGGCTGAAACTAATAATAACTTGGTATTAGTTATTAAAGCATGATATTAATCAAGCCAAATGGACTTATTCAATCACTTTAGAAATCTCTGAAGATCCTACATGGTACTGCATATTCCAGTTAACTGAGCTATGACTTGTCCTATTTCATAAGGTGGTTGGGAGACAGTACCATTGATCTGAGTCACACAGCAAGGGATGAATGGTACTATACTCATAAACTAAGGACTGCTGGCAAATTTAATATGTCTTTCTAGTTTAACAATGATAAGCATTCAGAAATATATATATATATATATATATATATATATATATATATATATATATTGTATTTTCCCTAGCAGAGTATAAATGGCATTATTAACCAAAACAAAAGACTGCTTATAGAAAGCAAATAATAATTAATAATAAGAATAATAATCACCACTGATTCTCCCCACAATTCAGGGACATCCCGAGAAATGACACTTAGTCTAATGGATGTTGGTGACCATCTTTTACCATTATTTTTAATTTCTACCACTATGAATCCTCCCAAAAGACCTATAACTTGATTGGTATTTTCCTGGATTGACCCAGTTAAATGCCATATGCATCTCAAATGGATTTATGTCTGTGTCTCTTCCCAAGCTGTTTCACTTTCTCCTTCCCAGATTTGAGTTTTGTGCACCATGTGTTATCCATCTACCCTTTTTAAAAATCGAGGCAGTACATTCACCTATATAAGCTTTCCCTCCCTTCCCTCACATCTTAGGGCCCACTTGTGTTAAGACTTCCCTGATCTGACCCCTTCCTCAATTTGGCAATTTGAGATTTCTGCTTGCTTGTTTGTTTGTTTTGTCTTTTGTTTTTCAAGACAGAGTTTCTCTTTGCAGCCCAGCTCTTCTGGAGCAGGCTCTGTAGAAGAGGTTGACCTGGAACTCACAGAGATCTGCCTGGGATTAGAGGCATACACTGCCACCACCAAGCAGCAGCCTAAACTGTGATCTTCTCATTTGCATTCCTAACCAAAGAGCTCGCCACACTTCAAAACTCTCAAGTCTACCTTCCTTCCTGTTCCATCAGCACTGTCTTTTAAGAATGACTGCAGTTTACCGGGTTATGGGCATCTGCTCACAGAGCCTCACCAGGCTTCATGTTCTTTGAGAGCAGACACCTTGCCTGTTTATCCTTACAAGGAAAGTTGCAAAAGCAGTGGTCACTACACAGAAGGCACTTAGTGTGTTGTCAACAAATTCAAATGGACTAAAATTGTATTGCAGATGAAATTGCAATAAGGCTTAAGGTGGTGAAAATTCAATGCTTGAAGCAGGGAGGGGGCAGGCAGCTAGTAGTCTCCATGCAGTGAATTGCATAGATTCCTTTAGTGCCACCAGGAATTAGGAAATCATTGACTGCTTGTGTTGTTCCTTTATCCAGGGATGTCTATGGGGGAAATGTCAGGGGATCGGAGGTTCAATCCAACTAAGGAGGTACCTGAATCAATAGGTAGACAGCCTCTTGTTGTAATAAATGGCATTATTAATTTTAACTAACTTGACATTTCTTTAAAATTTACACTGTGCTATTACAGTAAGAACTTGTGCTGACCAAAGAATGTCAATAATTCTTCAATATCTTGTGTTGCGTTTACCCTTTGAATGTGGTGACCACACATCATACATCTTTACTACAGAAAAAAATAAACCAACTTGAAAGCAGCTCTGAGGTATTTTTAACCCTCATATTCCAATTTTTGAAAATCTTGTTATAAAAAATATTTTACAAAATATTGTTCCACAAATGCTCCATTTTGAGAGTATAGGACCAATATTCATGAGTTTTTAAATGTATATTTGATTAATTTTAGTTAGCAAGCAAAGAAACAAATTTCATGGAGGCATTTCATAAATGTATATTTCTTTCTAAATTGTCCCCTTGCCCCACCTCTCTCTCTCTCTCTCTCTCTCTCTCTCTCTGCTTTCTTGGTTCACTTGTTAAGATTTTAGATGTAAGAGTCAACTTCAGACTACCTGAAAGAGTTAAAAAGAGAAACTGACACAACACACATTTAATAAAGAATTCAGTGCTTTCTTGAATCATGGAAAGTTGAATTTTTGGAAATAGCATAGTGAAGAATGCATATTCACTATAAGGAAAAAATCATTTCGTCCATATGCCCAAATTTGTGTGAATATTAGCATTTAAAGGAAATACATGGACATGCCATAGACATCTTCTAAGTCATTAACAGAAAGACCTATGGTCTCTTTGGCTGTTGCAGACTAGCTGTCTATTGAGTATCTAGCTGCATTATATCTTAGGAATTCACAACTAACCAAGATTTTACAAATAAGTGCCTTGATGATTAAGGTAAAGGAGATGTCCAAAGTCATGGAGGCAAAAGGCAAAAGGCAAAAGAGTAGAAGTTAAGATAGGGAACTGAATTCAGGGCTATTTGAATGAAACATTTGAATGGTCCTAGAATTTTTATTTTAAATTAGTTCTTGTTCTCAGGGTGGGAAGTCTTTATCCTTAGTGGCATGAATGTCTTTCAGATTGATTTTAAAAATCCACCTCAGTTCTCCAGACCACTTAGGCTCTGCCTCAACACTGCTTTCACTAAAGTAGCTCCAATTCAGTTCCTCTGGGAACTACTTCCCTGGTCTCATACACAGCTCTTCTTAGGGGATAAAGAGGACTCTGGAAGCTTGAGTGATGCAAGGAGCCACATCTTGAGATACATTCAATTGGAAGCTTTGTGGAGAACCAGAGAGAACATGCTAGTGGAAGGAGAGCAACTTGGTTGTAATCCTGTAGTCTTTTACAGAAAAACCACACAGGATTCAATGACACAGAAAATCTGCAGCTCTGGGCTTCTCAAGGCAGCAGAGAGGAGAACATCTACAGGCTGCAATGACTCTACCCATTGAAGCACCAAACATCCTGGACAAGAAGCTTTCTCTGCACTCTTTATAATCTCAACAGAATGATTTCTTAACACATCTGTCTGTCAACTCCCAACATTGACAATGGCAGATAGCATCCAAATTAAGAATTGCAGCAAGTGTTACTATTAAGTTAGACATCCTCCTTTTTCTACTTGGTTGTCCTGTAGTCTAGGTGAAAAACTGAAATTTAAAAAAAGGATATTTTGGGATAAATTCAAAATAAGAATCACTCAATATTATTCTAGGGAAGTTCCAGGACGAAAATAAATCTATTAAATGGTTTTCCAATGTGATATCTACTGAGTGGTCTTCGTCAGCTAGCATCAGTTTCCACCTGATGATTAAAAAGTAGGTCTTGCTTCTATGTTCTATTACTCACTGTGTACCTGCATGTGTTCTCTCTCTCTCTCTCTCTCTCTCTCTCTCTCTCTCTCTCTCTCTCTCTCTCTCTCTCATGCATGTGTGTGAATATTTACAGAGATTCAGGAGTTTTTTCTTTCTGTGCTGTCCCTAATGCTCTAACATCCCAACACTGATCAGCAGCATTCAAGAGTACACTATATTTTACTATACCTAGGAAGATTAAAATCAAACATAGAGGGGACAGTCCCAGGACTCCAGTCTGGGACAACGTTTCCATATAGTGAGCTGCAGTGTCCATCTTTAGTGTAGTCAAGGATTTACAAGGTTAGCAAAAGGATGGTGTCACGCCTGAATTTGTAGCCTTTAGAGGAAACCTTCAGAAAGTTAGAAGTCTAAATCAGTCCAAGAAATCACCCAAGTCAAGATGTAGCCAGTCTAGATATTAGAAATGGTTTCTATTCTTTCTAATCATAGAGAGATGCCCATTTTAGTGCGGCATGTTGGATACTTGAGCAAACTGTGTAAAGATGTGTCTCTGTTTTACCTCACTTGCCTAAGGCACTTGATTGGGTTAATAAAGACCTGAGCAGGAGAAGATAGGAAGACTTCCAGGAAGATATAGGAACCCTGGTTTATAATCTAGTATGAGAGATTTTGCCAACAAGAAGTGGAGCAAGTCAGATGTACAAATGGAGGGGAGGTAAAGAGCTACATGGCAGAACATAGATTAACAGAAGCAGGCTAATTTAAATTATAAGAGCCAGTTGAGAACAAAAGTAAGCTAAAGACCAAACTTTCATAATTAATAATGTCTCCTTGTTATTATTTGGGGGCTGGTGGTCCAAAGAAAGTCCATCAAGAAAGATCTGCTATGGAGGCATAGTAGCACAGGCCTGTAATCCCAGTACTCAGAAGCTAAATCAGAAGGATTAAGAGTTAGTTCAAGGCCAGCCTGAGCAAGTTCAGATGAAGAGGCTGTTAAGGAGAGTGTAGGACCCAATCTTTCATCCCCTTTTTGAAAAAAAAAGTGCAATTTCATTCTATATTTTTTGTGTTTGGACTTGGCTGTAAATATTTATCTGAAGCCTGTTTTATTAATGAAAATAATATACTGCAAGTGGTGACTAAGTACAGAATCATTATTATAATAAGCTCTCTGAGCCCTTGCTTAAGTTAAAGTGGAGAAATAGGATACGAATTAATTTTCTTTACCTGGGGTACCCCTTCAGCCAATTTTAATAGTTTCCCTTCTCTGAGCAAGTTGAAGTAACAAAAGCTTGAGTTGGCCTGAGTAAGCATAAATGGAAATGAGTGAATGTGCTATGGGGTGGGGATGGGGTGGGGTGAGGCTCAAATAAAGACTTGTGGTTTGTCCTACTGAAATCTCTCTCTACTCCTCACAAGCTCCTCTCATGCTTTTTATTTTACCTATTCTCTGTACCTCAAATGCGTTGATACAGAAATGGGACTGGGGAAAGGGAAGGAATGGGAAGGGAAGGGGAGGGGATGGGAGGGGAGGAGAGGAGAGGAAAGGAAAGAGAGAAGGAAATAAACGAAAAGCAGTATCTGTAGACTCCCCAGGTCCAGAGCTACAGAGTAGGGCATTTGAACAATCAATGGCATCTTTGAGTTTGCAAAGTCTTGAGATGGATTGTCATGTACTGTACCTACACACATTGTCTAGTGGTGGCAAAGTTTGCTTAATGACAAAGTAAACTTAACTGCTCTCTGTATATCACCAAGGCACGTACCTATATTTACCGCCAATGAAACAGCTTTACCTACCTAAATTTCTTTTCATATTTGAATATTAAACAATTGCATAAGACAGTGCCAACCTAATTTACTTTGATATGTTCTGTTTCTCACAACTAAAATTTCCATGATCACTTCTTAAGTTTTTTAACTAGGCTACCTACCAACTATTCTACATGTTATGTTCTCAGATACGTATGACCGTGCTTATAGCTGCAAGGTCATTTGATTGCATTTAATGTAATTTCACAGTGGAGGCCACACCTACAACACCCGTGATAAATAATCCCTTTGTATTGCCCTTCTTGGTCTTATCCATCCCAGTAATGAGTTCCCAAGGGGCATGCCCAAGCTCACCATGCTCCTTTCTGCCTCCCAATTTCTACTCTCCACCCTCTTCTCTCAGGCTCTTGAATGCATCATGCTCATTCCATTAGAAATCCCATAGATGTTTCCTTTCTACATAGTTTGTTCTTCTTCAGTTCTTTCCCTGTCCAGTACCAGATATCCTTCAGGCTTCAACTGACTTTCTGTATCTACAAACAAATCTCCTTCACTCCCACCATTATGTTTTCCATTTAAAGAAATTCCATGTGCTCATAATGACTGTTAACAGGCTTTTTTTTTTCTTTTTTAGCCCAGTGCCTCCATTTTTAATAATATTATCTTTCATTCAGAAATAAGAATGCAAAACCTAAGTCAGACACTTTGGTACATAGAATGGGAGGTCAGTGTGGCAGGTCAAAATGGAAATTAGGAAAGGAGACCAGGAATTGAACTCAGTATTAGATCAAGGATGCTGGAGGCCCTGGGTTAAGTCTCCAGCATCAGACTGTACAGGGGAGGACAGAGAGATTAATTCCACTTTCTCACTTTCTCTCACATTAATGCAATGATATGAGACACTTCCTCATCCACTGTTGTGTTCTGAATAGATGTTTAAAGAATTGATAGCTCTTTAGCACTTAGCCCAGGATCACTCTTCCTCAAAGTATATTGAACACTTGCACAACACCTTTGCAAGCATTTCTTTGTTCTACAAGCACATTTTAAAATTAATTTTTGAGTCTGAATATAGCTCCTGAATTTTTCTGGTGCTCTCTAATTTCTATTTCTCTTAGGATTAGGTGAAAAGTTACTTTTAAAGTTTTATTAGTTTTTCTGAATATTTTATTTGGAGAAGTCCATCTCTTGTTAAGGTTTCCCATGTCTCCACACTGCCATGTGTGATCACATATTTCTCATCTCAGTCGTTATCTTAGCAACATCTGGCACCACTGGCCATTCTCTAAAAAACTCCTGTCTTGTGTTCACGATGACAGTGTCACCTGATAACTGTCTTATCACTTGATGTTTCCTATTATAAGATCCCTCAATGTCAAATCAAACTATAGATAAGTTCTCTGATCTAGATCTCAGTTTCTCTCCCTAGCTCTCTACAGTTGATATTTTGAAGACTTTGGGTTTAGCTGTATGTTGACTTATGAATTTCAGCTGTTGTAGATACAAGGAGAAAAGCCTAACTGACTGTTTCCCCCCAGAAGCCTGAAAAATACTTCAGACAGTTGGTAACAAGGTCTTCACCTCCCTCTTAAATCTTTTCCTAACCTATCTCTACCAGTCTTAAGAAACAGTTATGATCTACCCAAGTTGTTCTTTATACATTCTGATGCTCATTTTCAATCTTTCTTTCTGTCATCCTTACCATTTACATGGTTTATTAGTAAATCTATTCAGCTCCACTTTAAAATTCTTTCTGAATGGATTTACTTTTATCAGAGACTGTAGTTCCAATGTTCATCTATACTGCAGGCATTGCTTGTCAATTAAAGTAGCCTTATCTCTGTCCTTTCTTCTATTGTAGGCAAGTTGCATCCATTGTCTTCAATGAAGCCAGAGAGACAGCTTTTAAAAAAATCATCTCATTATATATACAATTGTTCCAAAACAAAGTCAGGTTTTTGAAGAGATGAGAATGGAAAATATTTCAATTTTATCAGTTCACAATGTGTAGTTTTCTTCTGCTTCTACAGGGTACTGATTTAAGGGCCCCTAAGTATACCTGCATGAATAGAAGCATCAACCTTTATATACAATTATGTAGTATTTGCACACAACCTGCACAAGCATTATATATTTTGAACCTATACCTTGAACAAATTCTGAAATAGTCATAATCAATGTAGTGTTTTATATATATATATTTAATATGTATGCACATAAACTATTATATTACATTAAAATACACCTCTTCCAAAGGATTCTCCTGACC
The DNA here is from genome assembly GCA_030556225.1 of Cricetiscus sungorus. Taxonomy (NCBI): domain Eukaryota; kingdom Metazoa; phylum Chordata; class Mammalia; order Rodentia; family Cricetidae; genus Cricetiscus; species Cricetiscus sungorus. Next base: position 95,315,509 of record JANBXA010000651.1, on the reverse strand, counting down.
AGTGTCATTATTTTTACCCATTACCATGCTTTCTTTAATAATATTAAATTTGCAGGATTATTAATTTGTACATGACTCTCTCTCCCCACCCTAGGATGTAATGTGTATGTAGCAGAGTCCTTCTGTCTTTTTTTGCATCTCGTATTCTTGGAGCTTAGAATAATATTAATGTTTATAATATTCGAGGCAAGGATTTGTTGGAGCATGTTTCATAGTCTATTTAGTATAGTTTTTTTTCATTCACCCAAAGTGAAAGCCCAAAACCAACTATTTATTATCATCTTCAAAGCCCTCTCTGCCATGGCCTTATTAGTGCCTCACCCAGGAAATATGACTGGCATATCTCAGCTTCCTGGTTTTTCAGTTTGGAATAGTTTCCAGTGGTTCACTCTGTCACCTGCTCTAGATATTGAAATAGCTTCTCAGTACCACTCACCCTGGCACTTAATCTGCAGCCTGGCACTCTCACCCCCACCCCAACACTACTGAAACTTACAGAATAGTTCTCTCTTGCCCTGTACTCTATTTCTCTTAGCACCTGTGAGTCATGTGTCATCGAAGTAACCTGTTTGTCTTGTCAGCTCTTTGTCCCCAGGGTTAGGGATGTCTGGGGATAAGTAGTAAGATCCACAAGATTGGGGGTGTCTTCTTATTTTGTTCATGTCTGTCTACAGAGCCAATAACAGCCCTTGATGCTATTTAGAAATATTTGTTAAATACATGAACAAGCAACTGAATATATTATTTTCTTTTCTCAAGATACTGCACAAGTTCAAAATATTGAATTTATGAAAGGATTCTTTTAATCATTTATTAACCAGAAAGCTCTTATACACTACTAGTCCTTTGCTTATTTAAGGAGGGCTGGTAAGAGAAGCTCAACACTTGAGGGCCAGCAATAATAACTGAAAAGGACCTGAAGCCAGGCAAATATATAGTGCTAAGAACAGGTCCATCTAGTGATGTTGCCACTTCCTGTATCTACAGAACATCAACTCCATACTTCATACACCTAACCATGAAGAAAGCCAATCCTTTGCTAAGCATCTCTACAAATAATTCATGGCAACCATCTGGTTTGCCCTGTCTCTTTTTATTGGAACTGTTCTGCATCTCAGCATTACAAGTAATTGCTTCAGAGCTGAGCTGTTGGTTAACCAGCCTTGATGAATCAACACAAGAAACTGGACTCATCGTGAGATGAGCTTTAGATGAATAGCCAGTGTGCCTTCTATGCTGCACTAGGTCAGCCAGTGTTTCTCAACCTGTGGATCACAACACCTCTCAGGATCAAATGACTCTTTCACAGGGGTCACCTAAGACCATCAGAAAATACAGATATCTATATTATGATTCACAACAGTAGCAAAATTACAGGTATGAAATATCAATGAAAATAATTTTATGGTTGGGGGTCACTACAAAATAAGGAATGTATTTATGCAGCATTGGGAAGGTTGAGCACCATTGACCTAGGTTGAAAGCCAAACTCCAACTTTCTAAGAATGGGGAAAATCAGGAGATGCCAGCTGTGAACCACCTGGGACTTTGACATCCATGTTTCTAGAGGAGTAGTTATATAAATGAACACCCAACCTGAAACTGGAAGGCAGAAGTAGTACAATGTGGTGCACTATGAGTTAAGAGGATCGCTTTCCCAGGGTTACCTTCCTTATCAGGTCAAACATGCCTGCTCTAGAAATGACCTATGGGGAGGGAGAGCTGTGGTTTGCTTGCATTTGACATATACTTTTTATTGCCACTTGGCAAAGATGAGAACAGGCTTATCCAGTTTCATCTGAAATGTTTTGTTTTTCATTCAAGAGCAATGATAGTAAGAGATCAGGGGAGTTCATAGTCAATCCTTAATCAGAGAGGTCTCCTTAATGTTAGAGTACCTGGCAAGCTTATACCTTGTGGCGATCCATAGACGTTCCTGCTGTTAAGAATAGTGGGTAAGGATTTACCTTTGGAAACGTGAAAACTTGCTATTGGAGTGGGCATGGTGGTTTCAGGAAAGCACTTCTTTCATTTTATAACTACAAACTGAACTTTACAGTACTTAAAAGTCCAGAGAACCTATCCACTTGTCATAATATTGATGGCTGTCTTTGTTACTTTTCAAAAGGTTACAACTGTCCACTAGTACATTGTATGCACATGTAAGTATGAATACAACTAAATATTGAGAACTGTAGGTATTAAGCAGATTCAAATAGTCTTTGCTAATACCCCTGAAATTACATGCAATTCATTTAAACTCCAGCGTTAGTTTTAGATTGTGTCACAAAAAGCCGGCCAATGTGTTACAGGTGTGCAGGCTTTGACCAAACATAGCTTTTTCCTAGGAAGGCCATCACTGCTTACACACCACCTGAGTCAATGATTTCCAGAGGCTTGCTAAGATAATGTAGTGGGGGAAATCTTGAATGTGGTTGTACTGGGGCTACTGGCAGTAGCACTCACTCCCTAGATGCAAAACTTTGATCAGAATTCAGAAGTGATGGGACAAACGCTGGAATGGAACAGGGAAAACATTCTTCACTTTCTGTGGCTGATTCATCTTAAGGAAGTGCCAAGACAAGTCCTGTCTCTTGCCAGACCAGCCTCCCTTGGTTCTTTCTCTCTGCATGCCACTCTTCTTCTTGCTGATAATTTTTTTCTTAAAAAAAAAAATACAGATTGGCGTACCTCTGTCCAGTGTTTTTGCTTGGGTTTGTTTTCTGTTCTAATCAGCTTTAGGATAGGCACACACAAAAGCAAAGGGGGTAGAGTTTGCTGGGACCGTTTGAGCAGGAGCAGCCCCCAGGTCGGGCTCCTTCTGCTTTCTGCAGGCAACAGATGGAAGGCTGCAAGCCTAGGGGGCCTGAGCCCTCTGGGGTTCCCCTTCCCTGAAGCCCCACGGGCACCCACAGTGGGTGGGACCGAATTCCAGCCCACAGCCTGCCCTCCCCAACTCACCAGCCCGGGAAACAGCCACAGCGAGGGCGCTGGTGTCAGGTTTCAGGGCCGCTCCTGTCTTCCCGATCTCTGGGACCCACCAGCAGCCACTGCTCACCAGCAGCCTCACAGCGCCACTGTCATGGGCACGGCTCCCTGAGTCTGCAACCTGTGGCTCGCGATCAGTGCAACGCCAGGCCGTCCCCAACCTCTGTCTGTCCAGACTGCGAGTGGCTGGGCTGGTAGCACCACCCGGGAGTCCGCCTAGGCGCCTGGGATCAGGAAGGTTTGTGTGAGAAGAAGGCGTGTCTCTGAGTCCTAACGCGGATGTGCCTGGCTCACCTCGGGCCAGTCTGTCTGATGACTCAACCGCTGCAATAAGAAACACACTTGGCTGCTGGTAGATTCTCAAAGCTGTGGGGGTGCATGTCATAGCGGCCAGTTCGTTTTCATTGACTTATTTTTCTGGCTTTGCGCTGACACCTCTTTCAAAGAGCCCGGGGCAGTGTGGGGAGACCAGCTTTCATACACAGACTGCCTCCTCCCTGCGGCGGGGAGTGGGGTGAGGAGCAGCCTTCTAGAGCAAGGGCTTCCAGGTAGAGGGCAGAGAAAAGCATAGGATCAGAGTGGGGATTGGAAGGAAACTGCATTTCTAATGTTAGGACACTTAATATAAGAATGCACAGTCAATCCACACCACAGGAATACTTCCTTCCTAAGGCCATTTGGGAGCTAATAAATTACTGCTAAATAAAATAATAAACACAGTGACTAAACTACGTTCACATTATGGGGCAAGTCTTATACTAGATAAATGCTTTGAATTTTCCCATTAAGTGAAGATCCTGTGTAGCCTTTGGGCATTGCATTTGACATACTCTGGCATCCCAAAACACAGACTCGTGGACAAGGTGAGGATACAAGATTGAATACATTTAATAGCATTTGATGTATTGCTTTGCAAAGAAAATAGTTCCAAACCTGTTGTTTGTGCTTACTTTAGAGTTAGGAAGACAATGACTTAAGCTTTGGTTGTTTAACTCATCCCTGACCCAATGCTTCAGAGTTTAAAGCACTGCTAAGATCTGCTAGGAAGCATTTCTTGTGGGATGCCCAAACCACAGCCGAAGCACAAAGATGTGCTTTCCTTGAAGATAAAGATAACAGTGCCAGTCAGGGCTACAAAGTGAGTTTCTAGTCAGCTTAGGTTGCATGTGAGACCTGTTTCAAAGATGAGAAAAATCGAGAGGCAAAGAGATGGGATTTGTACAGTTAATATGAGTCAGTAGTCTAGAACAATGCCTGGCACTTTATCTTACAGAACTGTTGGCTGCACTTGTTATTTTAGTAGCACTTATTCTACCCCATCTTCCCAAAGGTATGTGTCGTGCCTGTATGTATGTATGTATGTATGTTTGTGCACACATGCATGTGCATGCCTGGTCCTCTAGAGGCCTAGAAGAGGACATCAACTTCCCTGGAACTGGAGTCATTGATGGTTGCGAGGCACCATGAGGGTGCTGGGAGCCAAAGCCTGTCCAGATCCTCAGAAAGAGTGATAAGTGCTCTTAAAAACTGAGCCATCTTCTTGAGCTGCAATATCATTTGACTCATAAAAATTGTTTTGGCTCTTCCAACAGAAAAAAAAATGTGCAAAGGTAACACTTTTAAAGGCTCTTTTGTGCCTGGGGTATATATGCCACAAATTAAACAGAATTTCTGTCTCATTCTGCAAAGCATCTCTGATGTATATACAGATATCGTTGTAACTGGGAAAGTTCTAGATGAAGTGGCAAATTCATCACTTGTGTTTCATCCTCCTCAAACTCCTTGAACACACACACAGACATACACACACACACACACACACACACATCAATTTTGAACTTCTAAAACTACTTTTAGGCCATAAAAGGAAATAAAAGAGACAAGAGGCATCACCAGATAAAATAAATTGTGATGGATGAATTTAAAGATGTCCAATCAGTTCGAGGCAGGTATAACTTAGAGAAGCAGTTTGCATAGTGCCTGTCTGTGGGCACAGTGAAGGACATGGGGTTATCAGCTGTTCTCCCCCCCCAACCCCCCAACCCTAGCAGACTGAGACTGTAGGAGGCCGAAATACTGGCACAGACTGTTAACAAGTTGTGGAGTATGGGGCTTGGTTAGAGACACAGAGTGGTTGGATCTGAAGTTCCTCCCCACTGCTAGGTAATCAACCAAGTTCCTTCATCTGCTTCTTCCATCCTCTAATCTTCCTGAGAAGGCAAGTAAGAGCTGAACACAGGCCCTTTGACTCTGCTTCTAGTGAGATCGAACAGCAATGAAATTAATCCTCAGTGAAGTAGAACAAAAGCTACATAAAATGTTGTAAGAAAAAAAAAAGTGACCCAAAACAATCCTAGAAAGTCCTAGAAGATGAGTTCTTCGTGTGCAGAAAGGGATGGTGAAGTGAATGGAAGGAAATAATGCTTTAAGAATTCCACAAATAAAGACTATGGACTTGTGAGACCAAAGGTTCCCTTTACACTTACTCATTAATTATATACACATCATTCTGAGATAACAGTAGCCCACAAACATTTAACATGTGTTCCACAGACACAGGCAAATCATTTACATAGAGGAAAATTGTTGAATTTCCCAAGAATAATAGCAAACAGAGATGTTTCTTTGAATGCCTTATATATTAAAAAATGAGTTTATTTTGAATCTAGAATAGTATGATATGACCAAATTGTTAGCCATGTAAATGATGACATTTTCATGTTTTTGAACACTCAAAAGTATCCATTCTTCCATGTAACCCTTGACAAACAGCTTCTCAGAAACAAGTAAATAAATCAAGAAGAGTCAGAGCAAAACTCAGAAAACTCAAGTCCAATATGAGAGAGAAATTATAGTTCCTTGGAAGAGTTCTTGTGAAGCAGGCCAGGGGTAAAGCGTGGAAGATAAGATTTCAGGGCAAAATGTTGTGTGATGGATGATTATTTGAGGAGAAATCAATTACACCAGAAACAGATGACTGCCACAGGTTCCAAGGATGCCTCCGGATGCTCTCTGTCTTCAACCAGGAAGTAAGAGAGCCAGCTGGGGTCCAGGACTCCAGAACTAGTTCCCCCAGGTCACTCCCACACCTGTTCCCATGCCCCACTGAGGGTGGTCAGTGCAACAGGTATGATCGGGGTGAATATCTCACTACAAGGGGGCAAGCAGGAGAAAGGCTGAAGTAGGTCTATCTCCAATCACCTGCACACCTGGAAATTATCCACTGTGCTCACCAGATCTCTTCCATTCTTCAGAGCATCCCTCTGGAATTCTGTCTGAGCTCCCTGCATGATGAGTGTTCAAGTGAGTGTTAACCAAGGGTGTGTGGCAGAAATGACAGACTTTACTACATGGCTTCTGAATGTCTCCCTTGCCTCCTACACCTAGACAGGGTTTCTCTGTGTTACCCTGACTGTCCTAGAACTCACTCTGTAGACTAGGTTGCCCTTGAATTCAGAGATTTACCAGCCTCTGCCTCCAAAGTACTGTGATTAAAGTCATGAACCACCACCACCTGTTAACAATCAAGCTTCTGAAAGAAGAAAGTTATGACCCTGAAGGTTTTAGAAAAAAAAAAAAAAAAAAAAAAAGAAAAAGAAAATCCAGCTGGCACTTCTGAACTATGACATGAGAAAGAAGTAAGAAGTAAAAGTGTATAATGACAGTAAGATTTTTTGAGGCTGTTAAAGCAATTAGACTGCTCTGACTGATACAATTTAAAAGAGTATTTGAAGGCAATTTTGAGTAGCTTAGTGTGTGTAAAAAGTACTACATAACATTTAAAGGCAGCTTACAAACTCCAGGAAAAGCAAAATGTTGCATAAGAAAGGGGATACATGATAGAATACTGCTTTATCCTGGTGTGAATATAATTAGGATGATAATATTCACAAGGGAATTAAGCAAACTGTAATAAAACTGCACATGAAAGGTGTTGAGAAGGAAACTGGAAATGTGTATGTGTAAGGAAGCTAACTGCATCCTTAATTACGGTCACATAAAGCTAGTGAGTATTGTGTAAGATGGCTGAATAATAATTACTAGGCTAACAAACCACTTAGAAATATGAAAGAACAAACTGAAAACAAGAAATTTACCATGGTGTTGAGCTCAAGACTTAAGGGAAGATTGGTGGCTTCTTTAACACCATTTCTTTCCTTTTCTGTTTCATTATTTTAAAAGGTCTCTCTCTCTCTCTCTCTCTCTCTCTCTCTCTCTCTCTCTCTCTCTCTCTCTCTCTCTCTCTCGGTGGTGGTGGTGGTGTGTGTGTGTGTGTGTGTGTGTGTGTGTGTGTGTGTGCGCGCAGGTATGTGTGTGTATACACACAGGTGCCAGCAAAGGCCAAAAGAGGGCATCAGAGCCCTCTGGAGCTCGAGTTATAGTCATCCTAAGTGGGATCAAAGTAGAAATAACTACCAGGAATCAAGCCCTGGTCCCCTGAAACAGCAGGAAGTGCTCTTATCTGCTGAGCCTGGTCTTCAGCCCCTTTAGGGATTTTTCCTTACTGGATTCATTTTTAATGAATTTGTCCTTTGTCAATGTCATATACTTATATAATGCTTTCTGCCCATGATCTTCCTCTAACCCTCTTCCTTCTCTCACCCCCAAGCCCAGATCTCATCTTTATTTCTTCTTGTTTTGCATTACCTTAACAAAAATACAGTGTAGAATCCTAATTCTCCTATCTCTATCTCCCTAGTGATGGAATCATGCATGTGTGATGCACTGCTTAGTTCGAGGATGGATAGATGATAGATAGATAGATGATAGATAGATAGATGATAGATAGATAGATAGATAGATAGATGATAGATTTAAACAACAAATGTGTTTGATTTCTTTTTTCTTGCCTTTTTTGGTATGAACTACAGACTTCAGATCACAATACTGACTTTGAGCTTCAAGGTTCTCTTCACACTTTTTTTCTGCTTAGACTCCACACTGTTGAACATCAAGGTTTCCAGATAACTTCAATCCTATAATAAATGACAGTGAAGGTAGGCTTTCCTGGGCAGGCAGAAGGGTGTGCCTGTACCTTCTGCTGATTGCTAGTTTGTGTGGTTTCTTCCTAATCACAAATAAAAATCAGCTCCTCCCCAGCTGGAGGAAACTCCAGAGCATGACTAACCAGTCACAAGACCGGACTCCCAGGCCATGCTGGTTGTCCTACCCACTTCCAAGGATGTAACTTTAGGACACGTGAGTGCTTAGAGCTTTAGACAGTAGGTTGACCCAATGCAAAGCACAAGAAACTCTTTAAGCATGTTTTCCACAATGGGCATGTAGTTACTATTGTATCTGGGCCATCCATGGGCTCTGGCCTTCTGTGACTTCTAATTTCATTTTGCCTCACATACTTAGAATGTGAAATGAGGAAACCTAATTTGGAGCTTATTGTAATTATGTTAAATTCCTTTTTCCTATGTTAAAGGAAAATACCTTGGCCAAGGCTCAATTTCATGTGTGTTTGCATGCAATTTTAATGAAGATCGATTTTTCTAAAGTCACAGTATAAGTGGGCTCTGATATAGACCTTCTGATATGGGCTCTGGTATGCCTATGAAAAACTGCTTTAAGTTTAACCATGAACACAATAATAAAAAGACATTGTCTAATCATTTCAATAACCATGGCAACAAATTATTAATTAGAAGACAGTTGTATTTTAGAAAACTAAGTATATAGGAAAATATTACTTATTTTTATGTCACCTTGCTGGCTAGTTTTATGTCAACTTGAGACAAATAAAAGTCATCTGAGAGTAAGTAACCTCAATTTAAAAAACAAAATGCCTCCATAAAATCAGTCTATAGACAAGCCTATAGGGCATTAGTGACTGACGTTGGAGGGTCCAGTCCACTGTGAGTAGTGTCATCCCTGGTCTAGTGACCCTGGGTTCTATAAGAAAACAGGTTAAGCAAGCCAGTAAGCAGCATTCCTCCATGGCCCCTACATCAGCTCCTGCTTCTAGGTTCCATCACTGTTATGTTCCTGTCTTGGCTTCTTTCACTAATGAACAGTGATGAGAAAGTGGAAGCTGAACAAACCCTTTCCTCCCCAACTTGCTTTTGTTTGTGGTGTTTCATCACAGCAATAGTGACCCTGACTAAGACAGTCATTATGACAATATTCTGCACACAAATGAAATGCAGTCCTCTATCAGCTTGTATAATGACACATTTGACAGTCCTACATGTGAGTAGTTACCTAGTCTGTGTTTGGCTTTAGAAAAATCTGTTTATTACTAGCTGAGGCATTAAATTTTGGAAATTCAGCTTTGTGAAAAGGAGTCAGAGCATTACACATCAGACTCTGGAAAGCACCAAACATATAATGTTTGTAGCAAGTAAAGGGAATTCTTTTAGTGTGCACATTTTTTCGCAGTGAAAATCAGAAAAAGTCTTGAAACCCTCCCTGTATTTCTTATGATGTAATGGTACAGTTAGTGTATTAGCAGCTCTCTCTCCTACATTTGACATGAGAGAAGCAACCACAAAAAGCTATGTCTCTTCCTGGATGCACAACTTTGTACCCTGTCATTAGTGGCAAAAGTGGGTTCAGAAACACAACCCGTATTTGCACTGAGCCATTGTGTTCTCACATGCCATCACCATGTGTAATCAACTTTCTTCAACTAACTGTGGATACTTAAAAAATGAAATATTTGCTAAGTCTACTCTACTTTTTAATAATGATCAATAAGCTCTTATGTTTACAATATAATCTATCTAAGATAATCCCTCATTCATTGTGGTGCAAACATATATTCACAGAATATAAAGTGTTACAATAAAAGCTTTAGAACTATTGGAAACAGTAAATTTTCAAGGATTAAATATTTTAGCATTTAGCTTCTGTGTTCTCACTTGTATTAATTCACCAGATAAATTGAGTTGTCTGTAAATTATTTCAAAATTTTGTTTAAGTGTTCCTGTTTGTTAGAGTTGAGACTCTGTCTGTGATCTTCAACTGGTTAGTTGTTTCAAAGATGGTAAAGATTCGTGGATAGCAACATTTCCTATCTCTATATGGTGCCGCAGCAAGCACTGACACAGCTTCTCTGGAGTTACAGTCAGAGTGGTGCAGTGACTGTTGCAGCTGTGCCCAAGCATGGAAAAGCCATCAAGAAGCTAGAAATGCTTTCTGGACTGGAGGACCAAGTTGAGAATGAGGAGCCCACCTCCACTCACAGAAGTCACAGAATCATGGGGTTAGGGGCTAAATGACCCTACCCCTCGCTCCCAACTGCTGGAATTATAGGTGTGCACCACTACTCCTGGGGAATTTTGATTTAGTAAGCATTATGGTGCTTAATGATTTCTGTACTCTCTGTCTGAAATTTCCTGTTCTGTGGTGCACTGGACATGAGCAGGCTGCTACTTCTAGGATTTTTCATACTAGGCTTCTTGTGTTCATTGGGTTTGAGGTCATTCATCAGCATCCTTGTGAAATTCTTCAATGACTTTTTAAATCTTGTTCAGCACAACTGATCTCTGAGCATTTACATTAATCCTGGACTCAAGACAGATATGGTACAGAATTCCTTCATGAAAACAGTATGAACAATAACACCAAAGCTTGGCCCTCTAAGTGTCAACTACAGTTTATTATCAGTGAATGCTGAACTCTTTGGCCCATAGGGTTTAGCTTATGATAATCTTTGGGCTTGGCATCCACTTTTACTTTTAAATTTTCTTTCTTTCTGTCATTTATTTTCTGAGTTGTTACAGAAAAAAACATTATTTTAAAATAGTAAAACAGTAGAAATATCAAGCTGGATAATTCCATTGAATAATAAAGTAGAGTGGGCTCTTTACAGGGGAGAACAAATACCCTGCCAGCAGGAAACAATGATCACTATTAGCAGTCATCAGAAAATGAAAACTAAAAGAACAACTAAGTGTTCATCCACATGGTTATAGGCAGGGTCCCAATGAGATCAAACACCAAAGAGGACACAGAACAACTGAAATATTCATTTCCCAGCAGCAGGAGTGTAGACTTGGTTTGACTATTTTGCACAACTCTAATCAACTAGTTACATTCTGTCCAAAAGTCACAGTAACTAGCACTTTGCAATAAGTTTCCCAGACATTATTTTCAACATCTGCCTCTTAACCTCAAATTTAAAGAATTATCCACATGTCCATGAAGAATACAGTTAAGAATAATGTATATACATAAATAGAACACTACTCATGAGCAAGAATGAGCTCTGTCTACATCCGCTAAATTCCGAATAACTCACTCCAGGGATAATAAATATATTATGTAGGATTCCATACATAATAGTGTTAAAGTAAGGCATGTAGGATCCATAACATCACAAGTTAAGACGTGGTTGCCCCGTGGGGATTTAGGTTGTGACTGAGAAGTGTCACAGAAGTCCCTAATAATGCTTTATTTCCTCACTCATATGCTACTTGTGTGATGTGCATGTTTCTTGTGCAGCCTTATGGTTTGTATGCACTTGTGCACTTTTTTTTATCTTTTTAATGAAAATCAATCTAAAAGTATAAGGCAACAGCAAAATAAGATTCATATGAGATGGGGTGAAAAAGAATGACGGACAAGATGAAGAGGAAGTTGGGCTAGTAGAGAGAATGCCTGCTCTAACAGTCACACTTCATACCGAAACAGATGATTCCTTCACTGTGTCTGTGGGAAGATAAGCAAATGTGTTGTTCAAGAGAAGCCTGAATCTATTCACAGGACTGAGACCAAAGCGGCATGTCTTCCATGCTTGGAGTGAGCTTTTGTGCTAGTCCTGAACTATGACTTGAAGAACACTCTTATAGCAAACACTTAGAAAGAGTGGCTGGGGCTGTTGCTCAAATTGCCATCAGCTCAGAAAGACCACGTTAATAAATTATGCAGAAAAAGTAAGCAAGTAGTTCAATGAGAAATAAGCATTTGGCAAACTGGTGCTCATGAACCTTGACTTAATCAATCAGAGTAAGAGCTTCTATAGCTATGTCCTGAGTCAAGAGGACTTGAAAATATGCCAGGCCAAGATTGCCAGGGGAGTAGACACAATGTGTTCTTTGTTAAAGGAAGCCATGTGGTAGGTAGGAGCCAGTGGAGGCAGTGAAGGTAAGGTGATGACTTATGGAGTAGAGAAGCCTGACTCATGTCTGTCTTTACAGAACTCCCTATTTCTGTTCAAGTTGAAAACACTGTTTTATTCTTTACAAAGAGGGTTAGGTAGTCCCCTCCACAAAGTGATGCTATTCCTAAGTTTCTGCTTGCATTAGTGTAGTCCCCAGGGGAAAGGCTGAAGTGGGTGTGATCCATACATATTTAACTGAGTAGTATTGCTTCTGGGGGCAAAATTTCTTCTCTGGAAGTGAAATAATCTTATCTTGTTTCCATATAAAACCTAAATAATGCATGCAGTATACAAAGAACTAGATAGTAAAACTGTAGTATGAAAATGTCATTTGGAAAATAATATCTGCAAAGGCTTTATGTGAGATGGGAGAGGTGAGATGATTAAAGAAAAACTTGGGGCAGGAGCAATAGCTCAGTGGTTATGAGCAAGTTCTGCTCTTCCAGAGGGCCTGAGTTCAGGTCCCACCCATGTCCTACCATAGTCACCTGTAACTACAGCTCCAAAGGACTTGAAGCCTTTTTCTGACCTCTAAGGGAAACTTCACACACTTAACGTAAGTTTACACACACACACACACACACACACACACACACACACACACACACACACACACTAATTAAATAAGTCTTAGCTCAGGAAAACAGACATTTAACCATTTAAACTTCATAAACTTCACTATTTGCCATTATCAACTATTTGAAGTGTATAGTCACAGGTTTAAAAGTGGTTATTCCAGTTAAATGTTACAATGATTATCAAAAAGATGGGCTTGTTTTCTGTGTTAATATTGTCCCTTGATTATTGTTAATGCCGCTCCTATGTTGAGAAATTATATTTCATTATATACTAAACAAGTTTTTCCTTTTTCATATCTTTAGTGAGGGAATGTGTGTAGCTACCAAATAAGTTTATGTCAGTTGTTTAGAAATATCTGTGCACATATGTTTGTGTATGTGTTCTGTTGAGAACTACTATTTCTGCTATTGCAGTTAAAATCACAATGAGCGTTCATATACTCTTTTCTAATCCTCTTCTTCCCTATTTAACCTATCTTATACAGTCCTTTGACTACAATTTTTTTTACATATGAAACATTTACTCCAAGTAGCATTTATTTCACACCACCTATATAAAATACAAAGATTATTTATAGCACAGTTCAAGAAGTGTATTCCTATTCTTTGTTTATTAATTATTTGTTCAAAAACCTTCATGATGTCCCTGGTGTGACTTTCTGAAATGTGTTATGTCAGATAATTTCCCACTGTTTCTCCCTTTACATCAAGGGCTTAATAGTAACACATGTAAATTTACATGCTTCAAACACATAATAGACAATTTTGTGTTAAATATTTAAGAAACACAGTATTCCCTGGGATTAATTTTTGTCAATGCATCAGGAACATAATAAATATCAAACCCACAGTAGAGCCTGAAAATTAATTTTACCATCAATGAGATGAAGCTACATAGGGGATTGGAAACCACCAAGACATACCTTTAGTGATGGCAGGCATGTTCACTGCCCTGACTCAGATAATGGCTTCCATAGTACACAATCACATCAAAGCCTATCATATTATGCACTTAAATAATATGTAGCTTATTACATACCATTCATACTCAATACAACTCTCAGCAGAGGAGTACTGGCAATTTATCAGCTTCATGAGGACATCATCATCTTTTAACTCTACTCCTCTCCTCCCCAGTATTCTCTGTGGGAGCTGCAATGTGGGCATGTGTTCTCTGTGTAACTTATGGTGTTAATCCTTCCATTGTGGCAAATTTCCAGTAAGGTTTTAAAAATCAGTTGATCTTGAACCTTCACTTTATTTCAAGGCTGACGAGCTTGACAGTTAGAGGAATAAAACTGTGACTGTTTTATTAATTAATTAGCCAAAATATCTTCCTAAGCTTAAAAATATCAGCACAATTGAGAATACTAGAGTACATACAAGGATGGGTATGTTCCTCAAATAGCAGTTAATTAAAGACAGCTCATTTTCCAAGAAATTAATCTTGACATGTTATATATCTAATAAAACTTTGCTCCGTTCTTAAATGATGAAGTGAATAATTAATTTACAATCACTTGCATGTACTTAACTAAAGCAACTCCAACAAGGCTTGCTCCCAAATGCTTGTCTTTGATGAATGCATCCGCTAAGGTTTTCCTGAAATATTGTTCTGCAATAAGTCACCCCAAACTCCACGAGTTAACGCAGGATCTATTCTCTTCCTCAGCGCTCTGTGGTTGGCTGCTCTTTGTTGGCTTCAGCTGTGCTCTGTGTTCTGAACTTCAAGTTCAAGTTGAGTTAAAGTCTGTTTCACATGTCTGCCATTCTCCTGGGGCCAGATATTCTCTGAGGAACGTGGTTTACTCTCCAGCCCTTATTTCTGGGACATACGCTAGAGCTTTTTTTTTTTTTTTTTTTTTTTTTTTGGTAAAATATCCAATGGTGTATTTGAAAGGCAACAGATAAACTGATAAACAGACAATGGCTCTTGAGGCTAATACTGGTAGTGTATGATAACCTGTCCATCTATAGTACTGGCCAAAGCAGGTCCTTGTGGGAACTCATTCAGCTAATAGTCTCTGAAGTACTCGTCCCATTGAAGCAGTGTCTCAGGTGCAACTGGTGGAGGGAGAGCAAGCAGGCATGCTCTGTACACATGCTGTACCTGAGACCCCGCCCCCAAAGGGGGCAGGTACCTAAAAGATTATTGGTTGAATGAGTTTCCACAACAGGCCCTGGGGATCTATCAACAGCAGTGAAAGGGGAAGTATGTTGAGAAGGAACTAAATGTTTCCTAAATTGTTATATAAAATATCACCACATGCTTTCTAGAAATTGGAAAGCAAAACACACAGAAAATGAGTTAATAATGCTAATACTACGAAGTTGCTTTACAGTTTTGTTTTTTTAACTTGGGAAATGTTTACCCCAAAGAATCTATCATGTACTGTAGCTGTATGCTCAATTTCCTTCTGTTAAATAACTGAGTTCACTTTTGCATATATAAAGATATTTATTGATTATGATTATTTTTTGTTGCTTCAACTGATTCATATGATTTATATTTTATTAGTGGGTAAATTTAAATGTGTGTATCACCTTAAACCAGAAGCTTTGTAAGGCTATGTGTGTTAAAGAAACAACAATCATTTTATATTTTGAATGTTAGAAAATAAATTGATTTTTGATTGGTCAATAAAACAGTGACATGACCAACCACCAACAAATTTTAAACCTATCCATTAGTGTGTATGTATTTGAATGCATGGGTACATGGCATGATCTTATCTGTGAGTGGCAAACACTTCTATGTTCTCTAACATCTCTACTCCTGTATAAATGGAAGTTGAAACCTTCTTGGCCTTTCAAGTATTGTTTGACACAGGGATTAGTTTGGCTAATAACATGTGACAAAAATGATGTAAAATACTTTCTATTTATTGGGTGGTCCTCATTATATCTCAGTGGTTGCTATGGCTCAAAAAAATAAAAAGGGTCCCTCTTAAGCTCATGTGTTTGAACAGCTGGTCCCCAGCTGGTGACACTATTTGGGGTGGCTGTAGAATTTTTGGACATGGGATCGGGATCATAAGAGTGAAGTTGAAATGTCCCAGACTCTGCATCGGTTGAGCTCTTTCTCTATCTCCTGATCTATTGATATGTGTACTTGTCAAATTGTTCCTGATACCACAACAGAGCCAGCTGCGTCAGTGTATCCTGAACCATGAGCCAGAATGCATCCTTTGTCCCTTAAATTGCTTCTGTCAAGCATTGTGACACAGTATACAGTGACTGTAGAAGGATGGGCTGACCTGAAGATGCCATGGACCAGGAACTGACAGCCTGGAATGTTGGGTGGGCATGTGAGTGACAGCTGCCTTGGGGGATGTGGCTGGATCTACCTGAGTGAAAATGAAACAGCTCAGACACAGGATCACTTGTTACCACAATATGACTTATTCCCTCTAGGTGATGACAAATGTATATTGTTAAGCAGTAAACAATGGACAAAACTTAAATATTTAAAGTATTTTAAATATATATATACATATATATATATAAAACTAATCTTGTTAATTATAATGGAAACTTCTCTGGCTTTTGGCTGGCTTTTATCAAGACTTAGCACATAATTTGTGCAAAATTAACTCCTGTTTTGTAAGGTAAAAACAGACTGAGGTGGTAAGAACACTGACATCCTAAAATTCACAGGCAGATAGGTAGAGGTAACCCAAAACCAGAAGGACAAATATAATATATACTCGCTCATAAGTGGATACCAGACACATAGCATACATACCTATTACCCAGCCTACATACCATAACCCGAGAAGCTTGAACCTTCTTTCAGAAACAGATGGAAATAGATGCAGAAATCCACAACTAAACAATGGGCCAAGCTCCTGGAGTACAATCAAAGTGAGGGAGGAGCAAAAATATGAACAAAGGAGTCAAGACCATGATGAAAAAACCCACAGAATCAGCTGACCTGAGCTAGTGAGAGATCAAGGACTTAAGTCTGACAAGTGGGAAATCTGCATAAGACTAAACTAGACTCCCTTAATATAGGTGACAATGGTGTGAGTGGGGCAATATATGAGGCCACTGGCAGTGGGCCCAAGACCCAACACTATGCACAAACTGACTTAGTGGAGCCCATTCTATATGGAGAGATCCCATGCCTAGCCTAGACACAGGGATGTGAAGGTGGAGAGGTGCCTTGGTCCTGCCTCAAGGAGATGATGGGACAGACTTAGTAGACTTCCTGTAGAAGGCCTTGCCCCCTCTTTGGTGCAGATAGAAGGAGGGAGGTTTGGAAGGAGTTGGAAGAAAAGAAGAAGGGGAAACTGGGATTGGACTGTACAAAGTAAATTAAAAGAGAGAGAGAGAGAAAGAGAGAGAGAGAGAGAGAATAACACACACACAAAGAGAGAGAGAGAGAAAGAGAGACAGAGAGACAGAGAGAGAGAGAGACACTGAGGACAAGATAAAGACCTGAAATGCCAAACCAAGTGCCATATGTTCCTATATTAAGAGATAGATTGTATCCCAGTAATACAAATTTATTTTGTAGGTTCCTCTTCTAATTTGCTCGGACATGGCTGCATTTCATTTTCAGAAGTAACCTAGAGGCAAGTACACATTGAGGGCAGAAATAGCCGGACCTTTAGCTTCAATGAGTGTTCAAGACCAAAGCAATGGAACACTACTAAAGAGATATTACAGGTGTCACTGCAACTCCACAATAGGAAAATTACCTATTTGCACTCAGCATTGATGAAGGGGCATTTCCCCACAGATGGTAGTAGAATGATTATGATGATGTTTCAAATGTTGCAAAAGAAAAATTTAGGTGATATTGTTTTTTAAGTGTGTGTGTGTGTGTGTGTGTGTGTGTGCTCTTTTGAGTCTTGTAACTGTCCTTGGCCTTAAACTCCTGATCCTCAGGCCCACATGTCCCAAGTCCTGGGATTATAAGTATGTGCCACCACATAAAGCTGAAATGTGTTTTGAGATCCAAAAAAAACCTAAAAAAACAAACAAACAAAAAAACCCAGCAGAATTCTTAACGTAAACAAATGCCATGATTTGGATTATCTGTTTGTTACTCAATGAGAATTCCTGAAAACTATTGCTGTCTCCCAATGGTCCAAAACCAGAAAAGCCCACATCTTTTATATGAAGAAGAGTCCTTGCATTCACACTATCATTCCTTATCAATCACTGAAACCTCACATAGTATTAAAATAGTGTTTCTAATACCTTTGTTTTAGTAGGAAGTTTTTCCTAAAAAAAACAGGTTGCCACCGGTATCTGTTAGTAGTATTAATTAGACAAGTTTAGAAACAATGGGAGTGGATAATTTTTGTTTGCAAAGGCAAACAGAATTGGGTCAGAAAGGTGGCTCAGTGATTAAGAACTGGCTGTTCTTCCAGAGGACCTGATTCAATGCCTAGCGTCAACATGGTGGCTCACAAATGTCTGCTACTCTAATTCCAGAAAAGGCAACATCTTTTTCTGGCCCCTATGGGCACCAAGCACACATGGTACAGGAACAGATATGTAGCCAAAATAGCCATACACATACCAGAGAAAATAAAACAACAACAAAATAGCCAAGTAGAATCAGTACAAGTAGCCTTCTTCGTGACTTACAACAAACAAACAAACAAACAAACTAGGTTAACATCCAGTGATGACTTCCTTGTAACTTCTTTCTTCTTTGACAGGAATGGTACAAATGCAGCCTCACTCTTAATACATCCTGCATACCCCAGTCACATTGGAAGTTAGAAACATTTCAGGTGACTGATTAAGAAAATAAATAATAAATATAAATATATAAAACACCAGAGCTACAGGGTGATTCTGACCATTTCCATTCTCATAATTTCTGTTACAATAACCTTGGAATCATAAATTCAAGTTTTTAAAATGTTAATGAAAAGGAACGTTATCTTTTTTTAAATTTTTCACTTAAGTATTGTATGTCTGTCTATACTTGAAATCAAGGTGAAAAGCAGAACATGGAGATAAAAAAAGGGACTGGTCCTCCAACCACCCTGTAGTGCAAACTATATACACAGAGGTGCATGCCTCTCCAGGTATCATCTTACAGAGAGCACAGAAGTGCTGTGTTCATCAGATGGTATACCTAGCAGCCAGTTTGCAGTCCTCAACCCAGGCTGAGTACATTATCTGTGCTGGCTGTCAGCATATTTCAATATCTGCCACTCTCTGAAGAGCATTGAGTGTGGGCATCAGAACAAAAAACTGAATATCAGAGTGCTTCCTTCTCTGAAGGAAATCCCACAGCTCATAAGCAAATCAAGTGAAGTGAATATGACATTCATTTTCAGCACAATGAGTCGTGATGAAACATTTGAATAAGATGTTCATCCCCAGAGTGGCTTGGCAAAATGAACACACAGTGGCACACGCCGTAGTCCTCTGTATTTATTGGAGATCTGTTCTATTTTGGGACCCTTGTGGATTCTTCAAGTAGCAAGTAACTGACTCCTACATTGATTCTTCCCCATACATATATCCCCATCTAAAGGCTTCAAACTCAAAATAATTGCGAATAAATTCTTTTAAAATACCCACATACCCACAAATACACAATCAAACCAATACAAATAGATAATTCCATTTTATTTCTCTAAAGTTACTCTGAATTCTATCAAAATCATTATTATTTCTACATTAAGTTAACCTTTTATTTAAAGACTTTAAATCTTTTGGGAGAGAAAGGAAAATTTAAGTAGTTTGAAAGTTTCATTTTAAACTTTCACTTTCTGAGACGTGGCATATCTAATCCAAACAGAATCCCTGGGGGCTCAGAGATGCTCACTGGCTAAAATGAACACTGGTTACTTTTGTGTAGGACATGGGATTGGATCCTAACACCTACATGGTGGCTCACAACTGTTTGTAACTCCACCTTCAGGGAATCCAACATCTTCTGGCGTCTGATGCACCAGGTACACACATGGTATACATGCATGCATACATGCTGTCAAATATCTATTTACATAAAATAAAAACAAAAAATGTCTTCCTTGGACATAGTGAAGTAAAGATTGATTAGTCTTTGGTTACTACTATTTTTCATGCACACCCATGATAGGAAAAGCTTGATGGGGAAAATTTTCAAATTTTTCATCCATCAGTGATTTTCTCATACACTTGATTGAATATATTAAATTAAGTTAGCAACTTTCATTTTGGCCATTTATTTAAAAAATAGAAAAATTAAAATCAGTTTTTAAAATTAAGCACAGTAAGAAATTAATTAATAATAGAAAAATAAGAACAATGCTAAAAACTTGCTATAATAAAAGTTATTTGAAACAGTTTTTTGTTCCTAGACTTCTCAATTTAATTTTTCAGAACACAGATGTCTCTGGGTCAGGTTGAGAGTGATAAGCACATCATTTTCACAGAGCAATTCTTATTTGCTTAATCCATGCATTTAGGGTCCTAAATTATAATTTCTAAGGAAGTAAAACTAAATGTCTTTCTGAAACATTACTCTTCAACATGAGATCCCATTTCTCTAAACCTCATCTTTAGTTTAAGAACTTTACTTCATAAAACTAAAAGTATTTGGTGAATGGGGAAGTTAATCTTAAGAAGATACTCAAGTCTATTAACAATTAAGAACAATTATCTACTCTTCCAGTTGAAGAAAGTCACAGAAATGAATTGCTTGCATCCACAATCATATGCACATACTTGTGCACATATCTGCACACACACACACACACACACACATATTTTCATTTTCATTCACAAATTAATTCACAAATTAATTATGTTAATATTTTCAAGTCCATATCACTAGTTTATCATCATCATCATCATCATCATATTTTAAAAGATGGGTCTTGAACCACACAGAGAAAGTCAACAGTGCATTCTCTAAGTAAATGAGAGGATTCATCATGATTATTATGAACATTGTTTTATGCTTTAGAGATGAACCTGTGTATTGTCAAGTTGACAGTGAAGATTAACCTTCACATTCTGTCACAGCATGATGACATTTTGCTTCCTTGCAATACCCATGATTGAATCTAGGGCCTCCTGAAGTCTCAGTAAGCTCTCTTATCTTAATTTTCAACTCAACAGGAGTTAGAATTGCCATGGAAACACACCTCTAGGTATGTCTGTGAGGGTGTTACCAGATATGTTTAATGGAAGAGGTGGACTCACAGACAATGTGTACAACACCATCCTGTGGCTAGAGTTCCAGGCTGAATAAAAATAAAAAAAAAAGAAAAGGCAGACCGAGAGCCACCCCCTCCCTTCTCCTTTCTAACTTAGATGCAATGTGACTGTCTGGATGCTCCTGCTTTTAAAACTTCCCTGTTGTGATAGACTGTATCCTCAAATTACAAGCCAATAGAAACCCTTCCTTTCATAAGTTGCTTTTGTCAGATATTTATCCATAGCAGGGAGAAAAGTAACTCATTCACTACCCATGTGTTAGATCCAAGACTTTATGTTTGTTAATCTTGCTAAGTTGTCTTGGGTGGCCTTACTAGCCACTCAATAGCCCAAGCTGGCCTTAATTTTTAATGCAAATGCTGGAACCTCCTGTGACTACAGGCTTACACTATAGAAGCCATACAGCATGTGCTTAAGCCCATTAAATGTCAACTTTAAATATAAAGGAATACATAATTTATGCAAGAAAAGGCAACTATAAAATCTCTAATAGTAAACAGTCATTATCACAAAACAAATATATCTGGGAGATATAATTGTTTCAACCATGTTTCTAGCTTTTCTGCAACTCATTATCACTGTGAATCCCATCCATTAATTTTCTCTAGTTATCTCTCTGATATTTAATGCTCTCTGTCCTTGCCTGGGACAGCATCTGCTGCAGAATATAAAGGAGGCTTGTAGAGAGTGTCTAGTGATGCTGAGGGGACCACTGCCTGCTAGCTGAAGCTGCAAGGAGGGGGCTCAGCATACCCTTAGATTGAACACTCTCCTGGTGCCTTCTTCTCCAGCTTGATCACAGCCAATAACAACCAAAACTGAACAAATACACAATGAACAAAACTATTCACCCATGACCCTTCAAACACACACAAAAGAAGAGACCTTCCATATATCCTTCATCTGGGAACCCATTCAAGTTTCGCTAGTTGTCCGAGTTGTATATTTTTAAATATTTTCTTTAATTTATGTATTTATTTTTAATCCTTTTGCATGCTAAAATAATTTCCCACATAAGATGAAGAGTTACATTTAGTTAATGTCTCTTAATTCACTTTAAGGAAATAATATGCCATCTGACTTTGACTCATACCATGGTGAATGTTTTGGAGACTTATGCTTCTTACTGCCAGTGGTCTCCCAGCTTGAGTTCATCTTATGTTTCTTCATGATTTACTGAATGCCTCCTCACCATCTACTTTTACTGGCATATAAATGTCATGGGGAATGTCGTTAAAGGCCAGACTCTGATTCAATTAGACTGTGGTGCAATCCACATTTCTTCATTTTTAACAGGCCTCCAGGCTATCCATGGTGCTGAGCTCATTTAAAATAGGACCAGCCCATGGGACACCAAATATGAAGAGGGGGGTATAATTAGGATTGAGTGCTTGCTGTGACAGCCAGTGTTAATTGTTAACTTGACAATATCTAAAGTCATGTGGGATATAAGCTTATTAACATGTCTGTAAGGGACTATCTTGACTAAATTAGTTGAGATGGGAACACCCACCTACTATGGGTGGGATCTCTTTCTAGGTATGGGATCCTGGACTGTATTAGAGTTGAAAAAATGAAGTGGGCACTTGTATGTACCCAAGCACTCTGCTTATTTCTGACCAGAATTTAGTGTCAGCAGCTCCCATTGCCACAATCTCCTTGTCATAGTCAACTAAAGCAAGTCTGGAACTAGGAGATAATACACCCTTTTCTCCTTTAGTTGCTTGTCAGGGCACTTTTGTTACAGCGATAGAAAAGGTATCTAAGACATCCACTTTCTCCTTCACCATGACCAGTACCTCAATCCTTCATGACTATTTAATACAGTACTTCCAAAGATCCACACTTCTCCCACATTATAGATTTTGGTACCAGAAAGCCCAAACTTAAAGAACTCGCTGATTTTCCTGGTTACTGCAGGAAAATGTCCCAATGAGCTGTGAAGTCAACATGTGTGACTTCACCAAGGACCAAACTACAAAACTAAGGGCTTTTTCAGTCTTCTTGACTAAACAGGTGATGCCAAAATACTATACAGAGAAAGTAGTGATGTGATAATGGTTCTGAGCCAGAGCCCTACCAATGTCTAGGTGCTCAAGGTCCATGAGAATCCCAAGAGTCGATGACATAAATGTAGAGCTGATGAACTTTGGAACTTCCTACCCATGTTTCAAATTGTGGCCAAGAACAGCAACTAAGAAACCTATGAAGAATACATTTGAGGCCTTCAGGTGTTTTTTAAAGAAGAGGTTGTTAACATCATAGGTGCTGAAATCCATCATAGCCTTGTCACATTTGGTGAGAAGATGACAGAGGACAAAGTTAAGATGCTGATAACAGGACATGAGGGTAGCAATGGTTTTATCACCTGTGAAGAGCTTGTCCAGATGGTGCTGAACAGCTGAGGAAATTTCCATATCCCAAGCCTGTGGTGTCCTCTGTGTGATTTTTCTATAGTGTAAAAGGCCTTCTAGTCCTCTTGTCCCAGCACCTTGCACCTGGTGATTCTTGGATGATATTTGTTGTAAGCCTTCACCAAATACATTTTCTCTTTGCCCCAAATAATTAACATACTGCTTCCCAATAACTCAACAAACTGCCAGAACTGACCATATAATTAAATATATGGTCATTAGTTTCATTCACCCAGTGACTTAACTGCAAAACAAAGAAAGCAACCCTAGCGTTTTCTCTTGTTCAGCTCTCCAGCCATTTCACTAGCATGGCTAACTTGAGACATACCCTAGATCTGGTCTTTGCTGCTTGTATCTGCTACTCATAATGAACATCATCTCCTTCGTTTCTTACCATGCTATAACAGTCATTTGCTTGTTAGTCTGGCTGATTTCATTTTTCCTTTTAACAGCCAAAATTCCTCCTACAGGCCTCTGGCTACATTCAGCAGAAGACAAAAATGTTCTAACTTTTCTTCTGCCCTTCCTCTTACATTCTACTCTGACTACTATGATATGCTTGACTGATTAATATTTGCACACTTATTTCTTTAGTAGACTTTCTCTTGAGCTTTGGCTAGCTCACCTCGTCCCTGTTACTCAGAATTCATCTCCAAATAATTTCTTTGGAGGACCTCTTGATCGACTATCTAAGATAGCACCTTTAAGCTGACCTTAAAGCCTACTGTCTGCTATCTGACTTCTAGGTAACAAAGAACTAATGGGGGGGGTGTCCTTCTGTATGCTGTGACTATGTGTTTCTCTTATTGGTTGATTAATAAAGCTGTTACAGCCAATGGACAGGTAGAATTTAGGCAGGTGGGAAATCCAAACTGGAAGAGAGAAAGGCAGTAGGTGGAGTAGGAGAGTCAACCATATAGCTGCCAGAGAGGCAAAATCCCTGGACATTTCTGGTAAGCAAAGGCCTCGTTGGGACACACAGATTAATAGAAATAAGATAATAATTAAGAAATAGCTAGTCAGTAAAAAGCCTAAGCCAATGGTCAAATAATTATAAATAGATGTTAAGTCTCCAAGTGGGTTATTTCTTAGCAGCTGTAGGGACCCGATTGGCTAGAGAGAACCCAGTCCAATGAGACTAAGACTAGATGGAGAAAATCTCCCAACAGATATGGGTTAATGATTAAGAGGGAGCTAGCCAATCAGAAGCTGAGCCATCATCAGAATACTAGGGAATCTGCTATGATGTGCTCTCTTATAGAAATTGCTGCATAATGATCTGAAGAGTGGAAGTATTAGTAGGCACACTAACAAGGGACAGGGGAAAATCTCAATGGGTCATACCTCTGGATAACATACTACAGGCAACTGCTGGCTGGAGAGAGAGAGAGAGAGAGAGAGAGAGAGAGAGAGAGAGAGAGAGAGAGAGAGAGAGAGAGAGAGAGAGAGAGAGAGAGTTAACCTTTCCCAGGGATGAGCACCCCACTGCATTGGTTGCTTAATAGAAAGTTGTCATCCCTTAAACCATATGCACACAAATAAAGACTAATTTATAAGTTGTAATTATACACACACACACACACACAGAGAGAGAGAGAGAGACAAAGAGAGAGAGAGAGAGAGAGAGAGAGAGAGAGAGAGATTTAATAATAATAATCAGGGAAGAAGAGGCTATTAATTTGCAAGTTGGGGGATGTGGGTGAATGTTGGAATGAGGGACCTTGAGAGGGACTGGAGAATGGAAAGGGAAAGGAGGAAGTGACATAATTATATTTTAATTACATATGTAAATAAAAAAGCACCTTCTCCAGCCCTTATATGCCCCTGTCACAGACCTTTGTGTTCCTCATTAATACTATTGCTTTATAAAGCCATGTTGCCTATTTGCTTACTGTATTGTCCCTTTCACCCTGGACATATATCCTCATAAGGGAAGGAATGCTATTTTAGTTTTACTTAGTTTCATTAGCTGCAGTGTTAGAAATAATGTAAATATTTAATAGATATTTACTGTGTAAATGAATGAATGACATGTTAAGTAAAAGACCAAGAATAAAGAATTGGTAAGGCTATTGTTCTTCCCTGGCAGCAATGTACTTTAACCATTAGTACCAAGTTTTCCAATCAGCTTGTGTTCCATCATCGTAAATGGGGTGACACTGGGCAGTGCACAGTACTTGACCCATCTTCTTATGATACTTATGATATTTCTTATGATACTGCTTAAAAATATAGAAAGTGATCATAGTCTAGCAAATACCTCTCATTCTATATTGGAAAGTCCTCTTGCTTGGATTGGGTTCCAGATGGCGAATTGAGTTCATATATTTAAACTCTCTTTGTCTTATATCCCATGGATATAAAAACAAAAATACAAATATAGAATTTAGAAAACAACTGTATAGGTTGAAGAAAGTCAAGAAGGTTGAACATCAAACAACTAGAATTTTTTTTCATAAGAGTACAGAGGTGATGGGTTTGGTCAGAAAGTTAAAAAAAAATCACATAAATTCATTAAAAACAAAAAGGACCCAATTTGGGCATAGTAATATTCTTTAATTGGTCTCACAAAAGTTAAATGAATCAAGACTCATTACATAAAAGATAAATCAGCAAAGCCTGAGCCAAAAATGAAGACCAACAATAAGGAGGGAAACAATATCCCAGTGTCCACAAATCTAGTCCTCCAAAGCAAAGGAACAAAAGCAGAAATTCCAGCTAATCAAGGTGAGTGTTGTCCAGCTCACCTTCACTATTGCTGGAAAAGAAATCCATTTCCTGTAATGATGATTATCCAGGAACAACAAAGAAAATTCTGAGAGCATAGAGAGCTCTTGTCTTCCTTGGCTCTGGAATATCTTTGACTCTTTTCACACCTGTGGTCAATCTACTGAAGGAAGTAGATTGTAAGTCTGTAAGTCTGCTGCTTACAGAATCTTGTAGTCATGTATCTTCCTCAAAGGAAGCCCCAGGGTATCTCACCTTTAGTTCACCTGACCCTTGAAGTCTGAGAAGAAGCTAAAATTTTTCCCCTTTATTTTAGTTTCTAAGGCCCAAATCAGAGATTATTATCATTTCTCTACAATCACACAAAAGACAACTGGAAGGATGATTTGAAGCAGGAAGAGCAAAATGTGATCTTTGTTACTGCAGACTGAGTTTTTATCTTCTACAGATTTGGACCACCCTCAGAGACTCTAAATTCTAAGGAGGTAGTCTACAAAGAAGAAAACATGAGTTCTTCTCTAGAAGACTTCTCTGAGCCTTGGTTGGTTGACACAACTGGGTGGTAGAAGATGTGCTAATGATGTCTAGTAGATAAAGATGATAGAGTTATTGCTAAGAACTACAAATTGGACTGGCCAGATTTCCAGCCATCCAAAGAATTATATGATTCAAAGTATCATTTGTTAGGTCTTAGAGCTCCTGCTTGTAGGTCAGCAGGTTCAGATACACAATAGTGAGACTGGCTATCAAGTATGCAGGCAACCCCAGGGAAGGTGGTAGTCAAGAAAAGGCTTCCCAAGTTTAGAAGACAGGGGTACGTTGTGTTTTCAGTGATAATTATTGCTGTAGTCCAGTTTTATAATTGATTTTGTAAGTGTTGAAAAATCAATTTTATTATTTTGAAAACCAAACCAAAATAGAGTACAAATGTGTAAAATAAAACCACTCAATAAGGCAAACACTTTTTTTAAATTAGTGCTCTAGATGAGACTCAAGGATTGCTAGCTTGCCATTGCAGGCTAAGTACTTTTTCTATTATATGTGAGGTGAAAATAACAACATAATTAACTCTAAGCAGCTGTGAGGGTAGATGGCAGTTAAAAGTTAACAATATGCTGAGAAATCACCAGAGAAAATGGCCATAACCAAGAAGTGTCTTATAAGCAAGAGCTGCATTTAAACAGCATCATATAATCTATGGCATCATTTCAAATGCCTAATGCAAAGAAGATTTCAACAGTGGATCAAACAGAAATTTCAAAAGAAAAATTATAAATAAAAAAGATGAATGATTATAATGAAGAATTACTATAACAAAGTAACTTGATAACCATTAAAATGGTACAGTCTTTATTAATGAGATGAATATGCAGGATGGATGAGTAAAGAGGCAGGTGTGGAACATTCTAATGCATTCTTAGAAGGCAAACTTTGCCATCTCAAAATCTAGCACATTTCAAGTGCATGCAGTCATTCATGTATGAATCTACAACTAGAAGTATCTTGAGGAAATAATTGAATAGGAGGATATGAAATGCATATGATTTTTTTCAATATAACATAACTTATATTGGCAAATCATTAGGAAAAAACCAAAGTTCATTCACAAAAGTTTCAATAGATTGTACTACCAGCTATAACACAGTCTTTTATGGCTGTCAAAGACAGTGAGAGAATACACTACTGAGGGGAGGTAGGCTATGACATTTTCTTGTACACAATAAAAATCCAAATAATAGGACCATAATTCAGTAGCAGACAGTGAGTTTGAACTCCAACATGCACAAGAGCCTGAGTTTCATCTTCAACACTGCAAAAGACAAAACAAAGAAAACATTTTCACTAGTTTGAGTTCTAATTATTTGTCCAGGCTGTCTTTCACTAGTGGAATAGTAGCTATTATACTCAAAAATAACTCTATAATTTTCCCTGTTTATATCTCAAGAATAATATTATTATTGGATGAAAACAAGTAATAATAGCTGTATGTAACCTTTAAAATGTTACTTTTATACAGAAATTCAATACAACACAATATATATTTAATGATAATATATCTACATATTACACCCTAGTAGGATTATATGCAGTATTTTATATAAAATTGCATTTTATGATCTGTGAAGCTAATGTACTAGATTTCAATGGATCTCTGAAGAATAAAAAAAATCCTAGTTGATTTGTTTGACTTTATCAGAGGGACAAAACTGTCCCACTAAGTTAGAAAAGAAGACATTTTCTGTCTTGGGTGATAAATTAAGTCATCTTAAACCATGTCTATGAACTTACATTTTTCCCAAAGGTGTTATCACTATCAGTTGACACCCATTCAGAAGTGAATGAATCATAGTTTTATCTTTGAATAGTTCTTAGCCTGGGGCTCAGCCATTTAAGACTTATAAGTGTGAAAACCTTTCTTTAGTCTCTGGGATCCATGTGGTGGAAGGAGGCAACTGACCTTTACAAGTTTTCCTGTGACTCATCCCTCTCCCTACACACACACACACACACACACACACACACACACACACACACACACACACCCTTACTAATTCACACAGACATGAATAAATTGTATTAAAAATAGTTAATCTAAGAGTATAATGCAGAACTTGTCACATAGTTGCTCCAATCCCCTACAAAGTTTCCTTTTTATTAGCCTGGGGCTCAGCCATTTAAGACTTATAAGTGTGAAAACCTTTCTTTAGTCTCTGGGATCCATGTGGTGGAAGGAGGCAACTGACCTTTACAAGTTTTCCTGTGACTCATCCCTCTCCCTACACACACACACACACACACACACACACACACACACACACACACACACCCTTACTAATTCACACAGACATGAATAAATTGTATTAAAAATAGTTAATCTAAGAGTATAATGCAGAACTTGTCACATAGTTGCTCCAATCCCCTACAAAGTTTCCTTTTTATTACTAGATCTGTGGCAGTCCAAAGTAAAAAACTGCATCAGGTAAATACTACCTAATAATAGCAATTTTCTTTTACTTATAAGTTAAAATGCCTGAAAATGCAATAATAAGTATTCCAAAATTGATCCAATTGTGATTAAAATGAAACATTGATAAATGAACAAATTGTTACCTTCTTTATAATCTTGTAAATTTAATAATTAGCTCAATACATACATAGTTAGTTTTTTTGGAATTGGTAAGTATGGGGGTTTGGATGAAAATAGCCCCCAGAGGCTCATGGGGAATGGCACTATTGGGAGGTGTAGCCTTGTTGAAGTAGGTATGGCCTTGTTGAAGGAAGTGTGTCACTGGAGGTGGACTTTAAGATTTCAGACATTCAAGCTAGACCAAGTGTCTCACTCTATCTTCCTGCTGCCTGCTGATCCAGATGTCGAACTCTCAGCTTCTGCTCACTGCCATGCTTCCCACCATGATGACAATGGACTAAGCCTATGAAACTGTAAGCCAGATTCAATAAAATATTTTCCTTTTAAGAGTTGCCATGGTCATAGTGTCTCTTGACAGCAATAGAAACCCTTACTGTCTTAGGGATAAACTATATTAATACCAAATGGCATAATTTTAAATGATAAAGTCACAAATAAACAATAGCATTTATTCCTGAGACCTAGCAATTTGGGAATTTTGAGCCTGATGAGGCGATAACCTCATATGTAGATCTCTGGAAACTTACTACAGTGGCATTCATGTCCTGTTTTGTTTGAAGACCACACATGCTAGTTGAATCACTCATGTTCAGTTGTATGCTTTTTTTCTACCTGTACTTACTAAGGATGATTGGCTGATGACAATGTGATTGTAGACAGCTGTGATGCTGCAGGCCCAGAGCCAAATTATCTTAGGATTTCTTAGCTTCTTAAGTGCCCATCTATTGCCCATATCCTCTTCGTATTTAACCTAATATCCTTATTGATTATCATCCCAAAGGCTAAGAATGTCATTGGAAAGTATCTGAAGCCCGAAGTAGAGACTTCTTCCCTACGCTGTAACCAGTGTTACTTACATTCCAGTGTTTGTTTTGTCTTTCTTTTTCAGTTCCTTGATTTAGTTTTATTTTGTGATTCTATAAAAATCAATAGAATTGATACCATGTTGGGACATGGAATTTGGGGTAACAAGATTCTATCTTCATAGGACATGCAAACTGCCATTAGATGATTTCTTATTTTCTTTGGGGTGAGAACTGTGTTTTCACACTGTCAAAAAGCAGTAGTTTGGATTGTTGCTGCTACTGCTGGTGTTTGTTTTTGATCAGTTCACATCCTGCCGCTGTGATAAACACCATGACTAAAAACAACTTAGAGAAAGGGACTTAGTTTGTTGATACTTCTGAGGCACAATCATATTGTGTTTGAAGGCCACACATGGTGGCTGAACAGCCCATTCAATGACTTCTTCTTGTTTGGACTCTGAAGAGATTCCTATGTTTTCCCATGGTGGACATCTAGACAGGGACATAAGTAAGGCAAGAACTTGAAGCAGAAACTGTGAAGGGATGCTGTTTAGTGGCTTTCTCTCTGTCAGCTTTCTTATATAGCCGAGGCCCACATGCCAAGGAAGAGTATCACACACAGTGGCTTGGACTCTCCCAGGTCAATCAAGTCACCTCCTCATAGACATGGACACAGGCCAATCTGATGCAGGAAATTTTTCAGTTGAGATTTTTCTTTTCCCTGGTGATTAGGTTGTGTCAAGTTGATAGTTGAAACTAACCAAGACAAACCTATTGTGCTTGCAGGCCATGCATGAGGCTGAACCACCTGAATTCAATGCATTTTCTCTACCTGCTCTCTTAATTGAGGACACTCATATGTTCTCTGATGGTGGCAAATAGAGAAACCCTGGAAGAACCACAGGCTTGATTCTCGTTTGAGCTCTGCCTTGCATGATTAAGTCTTGTTTCCTACATCTTCACACTTTCATCTTATTTTGAAGGAACTAGAAAAGCTGAGCAACACAGAAGCTACAGTCCTTCAGAACTCAAGTCCCTGCAATTTCATAAGCAAGATCCAGGGGCACATTTTAACCCTGATCTCAGAAGATTTCTCTTAGACTCTCTCAGCCTTTGAGGAAGGTGGCTCCGGTGTTCAGGTACATCGAGATGAAAGATTGTTTTCTGTCTGAAGTTCTTAGGAAATAGGAAATGAGTAGAAAATAAGGGGGAGGGAAATGAGTTTCATTGCTAATACAGAGAGAGAAAGTAGAGACACAAAGAACAGCCAGTTATTAGGCTGCAGAATAGACCTGTACCACCAAGGTAGTTGCTATCAGTGTTCAGCTCCATCCCAGTCAATTGCATTAGCATTTTCCAGACTAGGCCTAATACTAAGCAAATAGGAACAAAAGCAATAAATCTCCTAAGTATTCCCATTGTGCAGCCAGTATCGAGATCCCCAAGACAAGTTGGCAGTGAGACATTTGAGGAAATGAAGGAACTAAACCAATTCAGAAATATCATTATGTAAATATGATGCTTTCAAACTCTACAAAAAATTAGCAATGTTAAGTACACTTGGCTTACAAAGAAACCAAAACCATTCCTTTGCTGAGTCTACTGGAAAACCAGGCTTTCCAATCACTGGACTGGAAATTATTGTGCAATACTTTAATATCCGATCCTTATTAGATTTCAGACATAGGTCATGGGTAAATCTGTTTAGAGAGCTATTTGTTTAGTCTGTGTCCATAAATGGGAAAAGGATCAACTCTAATGCAGCTATTCTGGAGAAATAATTCACAGTGCTTATACATTTTAATAAAGCCATGGATAAGTTTTAAAAGCCTGCACACATACTTGAATAGTGAAATGCCTGCTTGCCTCTTCTTGTAAACAACTCATTTGCATAAGCTTTAATAAGACTGAAAATGTCTATTGTCAATGTTGAAAGAACTAGAGGCCTTATTACATTGTAAGTCCAGGGATGTGGGTGGGGGGTAGGGGACAGGGGGAATCTATATCCCAGATCCTGAAGCCAGACAAGGAATACAATTACTCTTGTTTTCTGACCTCTTGGAGAATCATCCTTTTCCTCTCCTAACACAAAATTGACTATTTAATGTCATAGCTGTTATGATAACTACCAAATGACTATGTTTTCAGAACACTACAAAGCTAAAATCTACTCTGTTATTAAGATGGGAAATTTTAGAAACTGAAGGCAAGGAGAAAACTAGGTTGATGCACTGACGTGAGAAATAAAAAGCATCATTTTGAGAAATAATGTTTGTGCTTCCTGTGATAATCCGAAGAGGTCCTAACAGCAACAAGTATGAATAGAAGGCACCCATGTAATTCAGAAGTTAGCATCATTTGTGTACATGGGACAGGTACACTTGTTTCTCTTTACAGTTTTCATTATTGCAGTGGGAAAGAAGGAGCCCTAGATGGGACTGTGACATTCTGGCTATTCATTACTCTTTGTACTCTAAATGGGTCAGGGGCTGGGTGGCATTTTCTAACCTGAGCTTCTCATTGCCCTGAGGAATAGTTTGAATTTCTTTCTTTTTTTTTTTAAGTTTATTTTTAAAATTTTATTTTGCATTTCAACCATAGTTCTCTCTTCCACCCCTCCTCCGGCCCCTCCTCACCTCCCCACTACCCCCAACAACTCTTCTCACAGGGTAAGGGCTCCCATGGAGAGTCTACAAAGCTTGGCCCATTAAGTTGAGGCAGGACGAAGCTGGTCTCCCCTACATTAAGGCTGAGCAAGACATCCCACCATAGGGAATGGGTTCTAACAAGATAGTTCATGCACCAGGGGTAGATACTGGTCCTGAGATCAGGAACCTCTCAAATAGACTCAACTACACAATTGTCTCCCACATGCAGAAGGCCTAGTTCTGTACCATGGAGGGCCCACGGCTGTTGATCTAGAGTTTGTGAGTTCCCACATGTTTGGTTCAGCTGTCACGGCAGATTTCCTCTTCATATTATCTTGACCTCCCGTGCTCATGCATTCCTTCCTTCCTTTCTTCACCTGGATTCCCTGAACTTGGCCTGGTGCTTGTGGATTCCTATATCTGGTTCTATCAATTACTGGATGAAAACTCTGTGTTGGTAATTGGAGTAGTCACAAGTCTGATCTCTTGGGTAAGCTAGGGGTGGGAGTTGGGGTGGTAAAGGGAGGAGATGGGGGATAAGAACATGAAGGAACAAGGTGAACAGGATTTGGAAGGAGGGATGGAGTGAAAGAGAAAAGAAATATCTTGATAGAGCCATTATGGGGTTAGGGGGAAACTCCTAGGAATCCACAAGGATAACCCTGGCCAAGACTCATAGCAATAGTGGAGAGGGTGCCTGGACTGCAGGATTCCCCTGTAATCAGACTGTGAATACCCTAGCTTTCCTTCTTTCTAAAGAAGGTAGGAAGGAAGATTCTTATGTGAATTCTCATTACAGATAATAGTAACAGTTATTTCCAGTGACTTTTCCAGTACCATAGGGATCAGACAGGATCTCTATCGAGAATTGGTCTACCTTTAGATTCATAGTTTTCCTACATGTGAGGCTCAAATTGTATAGTTTTGGGGATCCTAAAGAATTTTTTCTCTGTAAGAGCTTGTACAAAAGTGGCTGGCATTTCACTGTGCCTACTTAATTATGGGTAAAAGTCATGCCTTTTAATATAGTTACTTGAGCTCATTTTGATTATTCTCAACTTTTTATTTAATGAAAACATAGTCTTATGGAAATGTCATTGATAATGACACTCAGAAAATATATGCAAATGTGTTCATTTAGAAAATTTACAGAATACTCTTAAAGTGGTTGTGTGTGCAATGGTAACTAACATGTATACAGCATTCACTGGATTTCCACCCTGTGATAACTACTGTGTACATGCCCGTTAGGTTAATTTTTAATGCCAACTGCAGCAGGCATTCCTTTTTTATTTTTTTCATCTCTATACAGACAGAAAAACTGAAACAGAGAAACCTGAGTATCCAGTCTTACTTCTCACACAGCCAGTAAGCAGCAAAGCCTGGGTTCAAACCCAGGAAGGCTGATTGCAGAGTCCAATCTCAGCCCTTTCTCTGAGCTGGCCTTTGAAACAGAAAAGTGAACCTGTGACCTGGCCCTATGACTGTACATTATCATGTGAACCATGGCATTTACAATGGGATTTTGGACTGTAAGCCTTGTATTTCTTTTACACAGCCATGACAGCTTATAAAATTTGAGTCTTTGAAGTATGTTGTCTTCCAAATCCATCACAAATCTCTGGGGGGGGTAGTATTTTTAGTTCAAAGTATGATACAGGGAAGACTTTGTTTCTTCACAAAACTTTCTGATGACATTTAAAATATTTCACCAAATCCTAAGACGTGAAAACTTCAAGAAACAGACCTTCTAGATATGATAATTTGAGGGAAAAAAGAAAACAATGAGGAAGGGAAAACCACATTCCCTGCTGACTAGCACAATGACTGGGGACATCTTCTTTATGATGTGCTCACAGTCCTCTCTCATTCCCCATAACATCCTAGAAAGTTAAAATCAAACCCAGTAAGTTTTGCTAGAAAATGAGAAAAAAAGAATTTGAGTAAGTCCATCTGAAATTAGTGTCTGAGAAAGAACATGTCCACACACGAATCTGAACATGCACAACAGACTGTAGATATTTTTAGTAATGTTCTGTCACATAGAAATCAACAATTGGAACAATAATGCCTAAAAAACTTTTCAATAATTTGTTTGCTTACAATTTGAAATGAATCATTGTTACTTAAGCAATCCACATATCAATTCAGGACATATTGGTCACTTTGAAAGACAGTCATTGTTTGCCTAATTTTATGGTTGGGTTAAAAAAAAAGCCACTGTTAAGACTATAAGAATTCAAATCAAAACAACTCTGAGATGCCATCTCACTCCTGTCAGAACGGCTAAAATCAAAAGCATCCAGGGTAGTTTATGCCGGAGTTTATGTGGAGAAGGGAGAACACTCCTTCACTGTTAGTGGGAGTGCAAACTCCTACAGCCACTTTGGAAATCAGTATGGCAGTTCCTCAGGAAAGTGGGAACCAGTCTACCTCAAGACCCAGAAATTACACTCTTAGGCATATACCCAAAAATAAATATTCATAAACAAGAACACCTGTTCAACTATATTCATAGCAGCATTATTTGTAATAGCAAGAACCTGGAAGCAACCTAGATGCCCCTCAACTGAAAAACTTATAAAGAAAATGTGGTACATTACTACTAAGTGAGAAAAAAAACCCAAACCAATGGAATCTTGAAATTTGCAGGTTGATGGAACTAATTGATGGAACTAAAAGAAACCATCTTGAGTCAGTCACAAAAAGACAAACATCATTTGTACTCACTCATATATGGATTTTAGACACAGAGCAAAGGATTACCATTCTACAATCCATACTGCCAGAAAAGCTAGGAAACAAGGAGAACCCTAAGAGAGACATTAATGGTACCCCACAGAAGGAGAAAGGGACAAGATCTCCTGAGCAAATTGGGAGCATAAGGGGAGGGAAGAGGGGTTAGAAGAAAGAGAAAGGGAGAAGAGGAGGGAAGGGGAGGGCATGAGGGAGCAGAAACATTGAGTCAGGGAAAGAATAGAGGACAGACATAAAAGAGATACCATAATAGAGGGAGCCATTATAGGTTTAAAGAGAAATATGGCACTAGGGAAATGTCCAGAGATCTACAAGAATGACCTTGACTAATAATCTAAGCAATAGTGGAGAGGCTACCTTAAATGCTCTTCCCCGATAATGAGATTGATGACTACCTTATATGCAATTCTAGAGCCTTCATTCAGTGGCTGTTGGAAGCAGAAGCAGACACCCACAGCTAAACACTGAGTTAAACTCCTGGAATCTAGTTGCAAGAGAGGAAGGAGTGATAAGTAAAGGGGTTAAGACCAGGCTGGAGAAACCCACAAAAAAAACTGAGTTGAACAAGAGGGGAATCATGGCCCCCAGACTGCTAGCTGGGAAACCAGCATAAGACCAACCTAGAACCCCTGAATGTAGGTCTCAGTTAGGAGGCCTATGGTACCTCTGACAATGGAACCAGGATGTATCCCTAAAGCAGGAACAGACTTCAGGAGCCCATTACCCATGGAGGGATACTTCCTTAGTCTAGAGACATGGAGGAGGGCCTAGGCCCTACCCCAAATGAAAGGGGATGGGATAAGGGGTTAGAGTGGGCAGGGGAGGAGGGGAGAGAGAGGGAACTGGGATTGTCATGTAAAAAAGCTTGTTTCTAATTTAATTAAAAAAAAAGACTATATGAGTGAAGGGGCTTGCCTAGATCATAATAGGTATGATGATGCCTCATATACAAGAATGGGAAAATTTGGTGATACTCTTCAAGGTGCCCAGGGTGCTGGGTTTCATTCTCAGCACCCAATAGCAGCTAACAACTGTGTGTAACTACAGTGCCTGAGGACCTGAAACTCTCTTCTGATTTCTATAGGCAATACATGTGCAGGGGGCATAGATACACATGAAGGCAAAACACCCATACACATACAATAGGAATAGATATTTTCATTGAAAATTTGCATAGCTCTGACTCAATTACTTTACATTTTTAAAGATGCAATATTGGAATAAAAATAACTTTTTCTTCCAAATGGTTAATATCTTCCTTATTGGGAAGATCATTAGAAACAAATTTGAGAAAAACTATTGGTCACGTATGGGTGAAAGGAATTACACTTGATTAGAACCATGAATTAAACAGAACCTGTGGATTTCCTCATTCATAGCTTAAGTGACCTGCCTTATGATTACTGAAACAATGCACACAATTTGCCTGAAGCCAGAGGGTACACTGTTTATTCTATGCTATGACTTCCTAGGCCTAGTCTGAAGAAGTGACTAATCCTCCTTAGCTGGGTTCTGTGACTGGTTTCTCAGAACCCAATACTCGAGAGGATAAAGCCAGAGGATCATTGCAAGTTTGCAGCCAGCCTGGAATGCACAGTGAGACCCTGGTCTCAGAATTCAAACCGGAAAAATAAAGAACTGCCCCTTCCCTGCTGACACCGTTGGGAGAAGCAAATTGACACTCGCAAATGTAAGATCTCTTGTAAAAGTCTATTTTTTTCAGTTCCTTCTTACCTTATTTTCATCCTAAGAACTGATTAGGTTAGGAGTTTGCATTATGAAAGATTAAAGGTCAGAATGCAAAGAAGAAGATGTTGTAGACAGCCCCAGTGTTGTTAGGAACAATGGAGTAGTGAGAGAGCGGAAGATTAATGAGTTGTTCTTTCTCTTTTTTATTCTCTGCCTCATAATATTACCTGACGGTTGGGGAAGCAAGTCAAAGGTAAAGTCAAAAGACATCTAAGACTAGTCAGAATCTCTGTGCTCTTAAATATCAGCTGAATCACCACCCTGCAGCACCATGTGCAACTGCTCAAGCTTTAATACTAAACTTCCGGGAGTCCAGACATCTCTAAGCTTGTATTTCCTCCAATGTAGTTTCTTTACTTCGACCTTGTTAAAAGTGCCTTTTAAAACTTAATTGGGCATGATTCTTGTCATTAGATCATTTTCCTGGGCTCTCTGGGAAAATATAGCAAATAAGATCATAAGAAAAATCATTTCAAAAATGTAGATGCTCATACACTCTAGGAATATCAGCCAAACACTCAAAAGTTTGCTGTTTCTTAAATCCTGGAATAGACACTTCTGAATGGCATTGGGGGACTGATTATTTCATATAATATTGGTGGATCAACATTGCTTTAATGAACCCTTTTATAGGAACTTTAAACAATGTTAACAGGTCCTATAGCATGAATTATTAATACTTCAGGTCATCAATTACATACACACTTAATTATGACTATCTTGCCAGAGACTGACAAATTGTGGGGAGATTTTTACACAGTTAATATTTTTTTGAAATGTCTTATACAGTTCTTTATAGGCTTTCTCTATGTTTTATTACATTTCCTGAAGTTTGATGTCTATGTTGCTATTGCATAGGTTTTATTCACCTCATCGTATGTGCAAATACTAATATGTCTACTAAGCCTGAAATAGGCCTTCTCTCTGAACAGGAAGCATTGTGATCCTCCCCTCCTCCTCTTGTTCAAGTACAGCTTAGATGTTCTCCTTGGACTGAAAGGTAGCTATCGCAGGTTATTATTTAACCAGATGCCCAAGCCCTTTTGGAAATAGAACTACTGATACTATAATCAAGGAATCACCCTTTGAACACTCAAGACCGGTTTAAAATGCTTAACATCAACTTAGAACAATTCCAGAATATCTTGTGCTCTCACAGGAGATGAAGATGGAAGAAGTGGAGGGTATATTGTGACAGTAAGGCAGGAAAGGGATCCAGTGATGATGGCTGAGCAATGACGAGACAGGTATTGTGACTGATGCATAGTCCCTTTGCAAGAAGCTCTGGTCTGCCTCCTGCATTTGTTAAACACATTAACCTTTCAAACTTTCAAAGCAAAGTTTTGGTACAACCCAAAGAAAGCCACCCTCTCCCCGCCAAAAAAAGTGTGTCCCTGCATATATATATATCTGTGTGTTCATTTGTTCATGGGGGTAGAGAGGGGTACCCATAGCAGACAGGAGAGGGCATCTCTCCATCTGGAGTTATAGGCTGTTGTGAGGCGTCCAACATGAATATGGTGGTATCTTAATTTGAATCATCTGGAAGGGCAGCAAGCACTCTTATCATTGAGCCATTTCCTCAAACCCCAAAGAAAAAAGTTCCTATTTTTACCTTCAAAATGCAAAATGTAAAAGAAGATGTTCATGAAACACTCTAAGATAGTGCAATAGAGAAGGATTTGAGCTCATTTCTGTCCATTTTAAAATTAAATATATTTTGCATCCTTTTGAACCCATCTTCAATGTTCAGAACAAATTCTTGGATTTCACAGTTCATTTCCACTCCCTCTTAAAGTGTTAAGCTGCCTTGTTCAGGATGAATTGAGAGAAAAAAGTAAGTCTGCATCAACTTCATAGCAATGAATGTATTTGAGCATAGAAGAATATTATTAATATCTGTTGACATAGAGATGTGCTTAAACAATGTCATTCAGGATAAAAAATACTTTGTGACAAACTGTAAGGCCACTTTATTACAGACCAATTGCCTATTTAATTGAATTTACTTATAAACACACTTCCTCCATTTGTGTTTAATAAACCTGATTACCTCATTTGTAGATGAATATGTTTCAGAGATTATAAAAAAAACAGTTAACTGAGAAAATAGAACTCACAATTAGTTTTAAGTATCTCAAACTTTTGTTGTAATAAATTTCCTGTAATAATTTAATGGAAATTCATTTGACTATTTACAATCTATTTTTCCTTACTTCTATTACATGTGGTATGGAAGTAAGCTATGTATATAGAGTCAAATCTAATGAAGTATTGGAAGGTTTTATATAGCTCTAGCATTAGGTAGAAATGCAAGCTGGGACTTGATAATGTATAGTACATTGATTCAACCTCACTGAGAGCTACTTCTCTTTGGGGCCACCATATTTGCAACTGAGAGGTGTAAAATATCCAGTGGCTTTATCTTAGATCTCCAATGTAGTTCACTTTAAGTTTGAACTTCAGTAGCTTGCACATAACTATGCACAAGCATGTATTCCATTTTCCCATCAAATTAAGTAGCATATACAATAACACATTCCATATCTTTAAACAACTTGTATTTATTGAAGACCTCCCATGTTCCTGGCACTACCGAAGGCTCAGAGTGACTAATAGAAAACAAACTAAATAAGGCTCCAAGTCTTTGTGGAGCTGTAGTCTGATGGCAGACAAGAATCATAAGCAAAATTATATGCTGTAAACAATCTATGTGTAAGGGAGAATTACCAACATGAGGTAGTCATTTGGGAGTGTCCTTTTCATTTGTAGTGCTGAGCTTCAAACCCAACAACTTAGACATACTAGGCAAACATTCTGTGTTGGAGCTATATCCCCAGGCCTAGAGAAACAAAGAATTTAAACAAGCCCATGCCATTAAAGCTGCATAAGAAAATAAAAAGGGGGGGCAAAGAGAGGGGAAAGACCGCTTTTAGTCTCAGAGAAGCCATCTGATTGTTTCCTGCGGATGATGGCATAGTATGTCATAAGGTGATCCCATTGAAACTTTATTGAGAATGTGAAAAACAAAAAGAGTAAAAAACCCAATTATAATAGAAATTTGAAATTTGGAAGCTCTTTGGTTTCTTGGTTTGGTTACATAACTGGAATAAACTAGGTTTCTATACCTCAGGTTCCATCATACTCCAAAGTCTGTTGCTTGCCACTATTAAACCTGAGTTCCCAGCTGCAGAAATTGATTTCTGAAATAAGATGGAATTGGCATACTGTGATAGACTCCCCTGGGTAAGCCTCCATGACTCTTTGTCCTTGGAGTCTGCCTTTTCTCCTTTCTTTCTTTTATTTTCAAAGAGGTACAAACAGATGTGGATACTCTTTGCTCTTCTACAGGTCATAAGCAAGTGGTTCAAGATGAGCCATAATATAAGCTGACTCTGTGGGCAACTCCCCAGTGGTGTTTGTAACTCTGAGTCCAGAGTCTGCTTACTCTCTTGAGGATGGGAATGTCAACTTGGGACATGTTTTAGCATCTGTGCTCTGCTCTAGGGTGTGATGTGGCAAAGTCTAGCTATGTAGATAGGGGAACAAGAATGAGAGAGAAGAAAGCAGACAGAATTTCTTCCATGGCATTCCCCTGACCTAGCTTCCTTGATTTCCACTGGACACATTTATACTCTTAAAAATCATTCGCATTTTGCTTCACATAAATTCAAGTTAGTTAGAGCTAAATATAATCAAATGCTCTTTAATGCTTGGCATGACAACCAGGGATCCAAAAGTAAAATAATTTCTGTTCATGGTACTACTCTTATAGACTATCTGAATCCACAGGCTCTATAATTGGCATTTTGAAGCTGAAAGAAAAATATTTGGTAATTTGCTTACCACTTTCAAAAAAAAAACTTTTTTGAAAGAAATGGCTGGTAAAACTACAAAAAAATCACAGCAGGGGAGGTGATAAAACACATATTTTATACTCTGAAAGAAGTGAGATGATGATAATCATGAGCTAGACTCCACGTGTTCCCAAAGCATTTAAAAAGTTTTTGGAAACCATAGATGCTATCCTAAGAAATTTAAAATAACTGCCATTGTGTCACCTTTCCTTCATTTCTTACAAGACTTCACTACAAGAGTTTGCTCTACTCATGGAACCAAGGGGGGCACTCCATATTTATCCTATTTAAAATGTATCTATCATGGATTTCTGAAACCTTGCAAGAATCAGCATTATTTGTATTCTCGTATTCAGAACATGTAGGCACAACCAATGTTTCATAATCACATTTAAAGAAGAATTTCAATTTTGCTAACAATTTTGAAAATTATTAGAGAAGTATTTATGAAACTTTGATCATATCTTATGACAATTAATAAC
Organism: Cricetiscus sungorus; assembly: GCA_030556225.1. Taxonomy (NCBI): domain Eukaryota; kingdom Metazoa; phylum Chordata; class Mammalia; order Rodentia; family Cricetidae; genus Cricetiscus; species Cricetiscus sungorus. Next base: position 95,274,068 of record JANBXA010000651.1, on the reverse strand, counting down.
AAATATATATATATATATATATATATATATATATATATCAGGTACCATGACATTACACCTGTATTTTTTTGTGCCACAAGAGAAATAAACAGCAGAGGAAGAGAAAGCTCTAAGAAGTTATACCACACTAAATTGTTATAAAAGACATCTTCTTCAGATAGTGAATAATTTGAAATGTCTCCTCATTTAAGCCTCCTGTGGAGACTGATGAAATCCCTTTTCCAGTTTTCTGTTTTATAAACAGAAAGGTTTAATAAACCTTCTCATCTGTGTAATAACATGTTAAATACTTCTCTAAATCAAGTTTCAATATACTCTAGCAAACAAAACATGAAAATGGCATGACTGGCTTCATAATAATTATATTCTCATAATCTTTCTGTACATCAAAATAATAACTATACCTTGGGCATTACTATTTTTAGAATAATGAATATTCCAACAGTAACAAATTTACATAATGGATGGCAAATTGGCATAATGGAATGGTAAATTTTGATATGTATGTTAGTCAAGAGCAAGTAATCTTTCTCATTAACTTTCTAAAACCTACCTCTTGTACTTGAGAATGAAATGTCACTATAATTAATAAATTCTTACATTTTACATTTTAAACTCATCACTTTTTAATTCATTAAAATTTTCTTTAAAATCTTAGATGGCATCTAGTTCTTAAGAATTTATACCTGTTTAGGTTCTTTTTGTGATTGTAACATTTAATTTTGTGTGATAACTGAAATTTCCTAGGAAAGATAAAATATTACAGGGCAGTCCTCCCAGTGATTTCTTTTTATCCTGAGTAAACAAATACATATCCCAGTGGCCTGGTTACAGTTGGCTAGAGAATACTGCTAACATTGAGGAAGTTTAACAGCTTCTGTGTGCTTCATATACTTTTGTGATCAGTGTGGTCCCTCCCACAGGGAGAGGTCAGAGGGAAGAAGGGAGATCCCAAATGGATCAATGCTGGGAAAGGTCAATGTTCAAGTCCGGCATCAAAAGCAAAGGCTTTACAAACTAGTCCAAGTCCTAATGGTGGGACAAGAGAAAGGTCGTGGAAAGATTGGTGTGGAGTGCTTACAGTGTTAGGATCAATGGACCCTGAATCCCAAGTCACAGAGGACAGAGAGTGGTCAAATACAGAGTTATGTCAAGAATAAAGGCTAGCTGAGCCCAGGGCAAAAGACAAGGCCGGATTTCATTTTTTCATTCCACTGCCTTCTGCTCTCCCCTACTTATCAAAGAAAACTGACACTTAGAACTCAAGCAAAAGGCCACCTGGGAGGTGTTTTGGCCAAAGATGCTAACACCAGATACAAAGACTGCATTGTAAAACTTCCCAACAGGCAGCCAGCTGGGACTAGTTGCTGCAGCATTCCCACTTCCTGTTTGGTGAGTAGACAGGAGTGGCAGGGGCCTCATAACTTGGCCTCTTACTGGACCTTAGAGATATTGGTTGGCAGTGAAGGTGCAGCCAACATCTACTCACCCTTTGGGTGGAAGAATTTCACCCCATGGATGCTCAGCATGACACCAATGACTTGGGAAGTTTCTCCCAACCTTGCAAGCCTCAGTGTAATGTAACCATGTATAGGGAAATTAGCTTTTAGCCCTGCTATCACAAAATTAATAAATATGCTATTCCCAGCAAGCAGCTAAACATTTTCTTTAGACACCCAAAGTTCAGTGCTCAGTAGAACAACATGTAGCATTTGTCCAAACTCATTATACAGTGTAGACCAGAAGTTTTCAACCTGTGGGTTGTAACCCCTTTGGGTGTTTAATGACTACTTACCAGATGTTTGCATTATACTTCAGCAAAATTGCAGTTATGAAGTAACAACAAAATAATTTTATGGTTGGGGGTCACCACAACATGAGAAACTATATTAAAGGGTGACAGCATTAGAAAGGTTTAGAACCATAGGTATAGAGTGTACCTTAGTTTAGGGATGAAGCCCATGATACCATGTAAACCAAACCTCTAGATGGTTTTTACCTTACTCTATCATGATGACTAGAAGGACATATTTCAGAGGAAGAATTGTCTAAAATAATGGATACTAACTTCAAGGGAGTCAGCTAATTTTTGACAAGGTACAAAGGATTTACATGTAAAGAAAGGAAAGAGAAAGATTTTCTAGAATAATGGATTCATGGTGAACAAAGTAGAGAAGTAAGAATGTGCATGAGCACTTAGGAACCTTGTGAAGGCCATTTTTATTGGTAAGAGAATGAACAAAAGGGGAAAAATGAGAACCTATGCAAGATGGGAATGAGATAACCTGGTATATAAGATAATAACTACTTGTAGCTTCAACTTGTTCATTTACTAAAAACTATACAGGAAATACCAGAGAAACAATTTTTTTCCACCAGGACTAAGCATGTTGCCCAGTACAAAAGCAGCTCCATAAAAACAAAGTGAAGCAATACAAAGCCCTGCACTACCCAGTTGGCTTCTACCAGTGCGGTCTTCTTTTCAGTTTCACAGAGTTAATTAAATGGCCTGAATATCAGAGTCAAATCTGAGTCCAGAACTCCAAGATGCAAAGCCTAATCGCCTTTCCCCCTGCCACCATACTCTTCCTGAGAAAGAGTGAAGTGTACATTCTGTAGCAAGTTGAGGAACAGGGAGGGATATGGGGAAGAAATATTGGAGGTTGGCCAATGCCTTAGCTTTATTTCCTGCTGCTGTGATAAAATAGCTCAATAAAAAAATCTTAAGAGAGAATGGATCTATTTGGCCGAAGTTCTAGGTTACAATCTACTGAAGGATGGTCTAGCTAGCAGGAACTGGAAGCAGATATCAAAAGTTATACTCAGTGAAAAACAAAGCAATGGAGAGCAGGCTAGTATACAGCTTCCTGTGTCCTTTTTATTCATTCCAAAGTCCCGCCCATGGAATGATGTCACCAACATTCAGGGTGAGTCATTTAGTCTGATTAAGAAAGTCCCTCACAGGTATGTCCACAATACAACCCGATGCAGATGATGCGTCACTGAGTCTACCAATTCAGATAATTTTACATTGTGTCACAGTGACTATCAAAACTACCCATCACAACTCCACCCCTAGTCAAGCTGACACCAACACATCATGTTAAGCCTTAACCTTCTGTGCCTCAGACCCAGTCTCATGTTTACCTAATAATGTAAAATAAATTCCATCTTAAAAGTTCTCATAGTTTTTACAAATTTCAACACTTGAAAAGTCTCAAGTCTCTTAATGGTAAGTTTCTATAAAAATAAAAATTTTTAAAATGAGTTATATACTAATATCAAAATGGAAGACTCATACATAGTAAGGAGTGAGCTAACTAAAACCCCAAGTTAGTGGTAAAAACATCAAATCCTGAAGATCCATGTCCAGCATCTGGAACTCAGTGAAATCTGATGGGCTCTACAGGACTTGGGTAACCCCACTCCTTCAGATCTGCCGCTAGCAGCATAGACAATTTCTCTCATAGACTTAGGCCAACTGTCTCCTTGCATGTCACCCTTCTTGGTGGAAGGTCCATGGTCCTTACTCCTCTAGTATAACAAGATTCCTAATGCAGCTAGGACTCATATTCAAAGTTTCACATAGTGGCCTCTCAGTTCCCTCTCTGTAGGTATTCCAGCCCTACCACAATGACTCTCTCTTGACCCTCTTAACCTTGCATCTTTTTTTCCCCCTCAAAACTACAACATGGATGACACAGTCAAGTTCTTCTAGGAGCTGGACATGTAGCCCAGGTCCCTTGGAATGACATATACATCAGCTTCTGCATACTGACTCTGAAGAAATACCTCACATATAAATATATGTGAGCGACAGGTTTCTCTCTAAATAGTAATAATCTCATTAAAGATTGGTTTGTTATTTTTTTCTTTGTCCAAAACTTGGAGCTTGCACACACAACTTACCCACATTAGTTCATTACTTTTAAATTAAATTTTACTAAAGTTCCAAGGAGAATGAAGTTATATTCTTGACTAATGTATCATAGATATGGCCCTTAACCCAGTTCCTGGTAGAACATCTCCCTGTTCTCTTCTGAAAATTCAAGGTCTAGGCCTCTGTCTACAACATTTTTCTCAGAATTCTTGACTAAAAGAATAGTGCTGAGGTATTATGATGTACCACTGGGATATTCCACTATGCCTTGCTTACAGCATCCAATAGCTTTTCTAGATCAAAGTTACAAAAGCTCTCCTATTTCTTCTATAAAACAATTTCAAAGACCTAGAAATCAAGTTTACTGAAGTGGTAACTCTACTTATAGATACTGAACTGTCTTAATTTCCTTTCCTGTTGCTGTGATACAATATCCCAACAAAGGAAACTTAAGGGGGAACAGTGTTTACATGGCTTGAAATTCTCATTTAGAAAGCATTGAGAATACATGGTCCTCAAATATTATTTTTGTTTCAGAGTAAGGGAAGGAGAGCGATAGGAATAGAATTTTTGAATTCAGTTTGAATCCAGATCCTAGCTTGTCTTAAGTTCCTTTCCAATTATTATAATAAAATACCCTGACAAAAACAACTTAAGTATATATTTGGCTCATCATTACAGGGTATACTTCATCATTGCTGGGGAATCAAGACACCAGGAACTTGAAAAAAAAACTAGTCGTATTACATTCACAGTCAAGCTCAGAGAGAAATGAATTAATTCATTCAAGCCAGTGATTCAGACCATGACTTTTTCATGAAATAGTGCCTCCCACACTAATGGTGAGTTTTCCTACCCCAAACTGAAAAATTTCCTTAAGGGAATGCTCATAGGCTAATCTGTCCTAGATGAGTCCACATTGAGACTCTCTTCCCTAGCAATTTTACCTTGTGTCATAACAACAATCAAAATAACCATCACAAGTAAGATGTTCACTTTGCAGAAAGGTGATAAAAGTGTTCAAGGATGTTAAAGTAGGAGGTTCAGAATGGGGCTTGTTGATAGCAAGATGCCCAAATGCTAAGCCTAGAAAGAAGGATGCTTACCAATTCCATGGAACCTCATCAACCTTAGATTGGTTTTGAAGACAAGAACAATATATAGACCAATAAGTATTATAGTATATGGACAACCAGTAAGTATGAAAATATTATAGTACAGGGACAGCTTTTGTGACTTCACTTGCCACAAAGACTTCTGTAGAATTTTGACTTTATAGTCATTTTCCTTGTCTGATAGCATTGATACATTTGTGGGTTGTTTGTTTGTTTTTATAACTGGAGTAACAGTCAGAGAACCAAGAACCAAACCCCAGAGACTGGAGCAGGTGAGTGCTATTCCATGATATCCAAAAACTACTAAAAATCCAAATGCTTCTTAATGAAATTTGTGAAGGACTAGGTTTTGATTATGTCATGAAAGAATTAAGGGAATATTAAGGGAATACACTTGGCAATTTGAACCTATGTTTAAGAAGGTTAAGAAAATAAACATCAAACAGAAATTAATACAGAATGTTAAATGTAGTGACCCTTAACTGCAGTCAAGTGTACAGATGGTAGACTTCCTGAGTATACAAACTGCATGCTGGCTCATTTCTTTTATTCAATTTGTTCTAACAACAATAACTTATTTCCACACTGCTTCAAACATCTCTCCCAAATCCTTCTGGATTTTAGTTGCAAGCCTTTCACTGAATTCTAGTACAGTTAGCACAGGCTTAGAACATTTAGGTTTGTTGGGCTGCAGAGAGGCACTAGCAATGTTCCTTATTCTGAAAGAGCCAGTTTTCCTGTCCATAATTTCTACAAACACAGTCTCTTTCATCATCTGCTACATCCTGGTACCCAAGTGACCAGCATACTGCTTGTTTTTGATGAATTGATTCTTTATTTCTTTCTCACCATTCATCACATACCATTCTTACCTTCCTTGATAAAGTGTAAATTCTTCACTGCTGTAATAATTTAAATCACCAAGTAAAATCATGGTAAATTAGAAGACTTCTTTCATTTCCTCTGAATGCATAAAAATAAAGGACACATTCAAGCACCCTATTTCTATGAATGTCATATGTTATTATGATTAGATTAGTTTAGGCTTCATGTTGTCTTTATGTGGCTAAATTGGAGCTAAAGAGAAATCTGGGTATTGTGCAGAGGAAGATGAGTATACCTGCAAAGATGGCATTTTTTCTAAGAAACAGAGACATAATTTGATAGTCACAGAAAAAAACTTAAGAGACCCATAGAAATATCTGTACATGATACCATGGCAACACTCGACATATTATCATCCAGGATGATAAGAAAATTAGTTTACTGTTGGTTTTATATTGCCCCTGCAGCATTCATGACTCCTTTCTACTGGATTGTTTCCACTATGATTCATTCAACAACAATGGATGAGATTTTCAGGAAAACAAGGTAAGAAACCACTCATGGAAGGGTTGTCTCTGTTGATTGCAAAATTCAGGGTGTGATGATAGTCACACCTGGCTCAGGCCACTCCCATTCTATCTATAGTCTTGGCACAAGGATTCTTGAGGACTCAGAGTACATGCAACTCACTTCTTTGTGATGGATATGTAAGTGTGTGTTAGAAATGATGGCACCCTGCTTTTGGCCAGAATTTGCTTTGCTGCCAGTGGTGATGGTGGTGGTAGTAGGGAGGACTGGGACACTAGGACTTCTTTCCTGGTGGGTGGCATTGTCAGCAACTTCATGAAAACACTGAATGGACAGTTCTTTCTGCTCTTTCAGTTTTCTAAAAGACTATAGCCAAGCAAATTCAATTTATAAACAAATAGGGCTAATACCAAGGAATTTATAGATGCTGCATGTTCTTCTTGCACGACATATGGCCTATTTTCTAATTAAGCAGTCCATAAATCTTTGAGTAATTTACTTAAGTAAATATATTAATATCTCTGGCATTTTTTCTTGAAAGCTTGTTTACAGAGATCTCAGAACATTCCTCATAGTGCACTTCCATGTCTGGCTGCTGCAAGCACATTATTGATAAGCTATAGCTACAAGGTGTCCTACCAATGGACCATGCACTGGAGATGAGCCAAGAAAGCATCAAGGAAGAGAATAAGGAACCTTAGATACTGATTAGTTGTCCAGGAGAGGTTTCATAAGCATTTCAGGAAGGGGGAACATCATGAGTAAGAGCTGGGAGTTGCAGCAGGATGGAGAGTATAGAGGAATTGCAGGTAGTTCCACTGGAGCCACACAGATGAAGATGAAAAAAAACTTAAGGGTTAAATTTCAGGAAATGTTTCACATCACATTCAATTTATCATTAAAAAAAATATTTGTGGAGTTGAACTCAATGTGGTACACACATAACTTAATGGTAGCCTGAAGGCCAGGATTCATAATTTGTGAACTGATAGTAGTAGGAAGAGTTGTGGGATACCGAAAAGACAAAATCATTTCTTGAGGTCAATTAAGCTATTGGAAGAAAATCCCTGGACATATTTTTTTTATTGGCAACAAGACGCTAAGGAGAAAAATTAAGCCAAGAAGCTCAACCTGTATTCTAGAAGGGAAATAAGTGGAATATTGTTAACTTGGCATCAATTCCAGATCCAAGATGTAAGTATCAAAGGCAAGGATTCCATTCTGTCACTGAGCTAATTGGAGAGAGGGTAAAGAGAACTTTACAGACCGGATTTCAGAGATAACTTATTTTTGTAATGAAATCACTGCCTCTTCTAGGTATGGCTGAGCCAATAAGAAACTGGCAGAAGTTCTCCCAAAGGTATGCTTGTGTGGAAAACAGAATGGCTTGCTCCAAGCTTAAATCATTTGAAGTAACAATGGAAAACACAGAGGCCACTTTCCTTCCAGGACATAAGGGCAGTGACTGAAGCTCATTAAAAAAAAGCTTCATACTACCTTGGTGCTCCCTCAGTAGCTCACAGTACAGGTACTTGCTGCATGCCCCAGCTCTGGACTCTGAGAATGGAATCCAGAACGGAGAAGGAGAGTTATGAAACTGGAAGCTGACAATTGCAGATCAGTATCAGCTCCTCCAGATGGAGCAAAGTTCTGTAAGGAGAAATAAAGACAAGAGAACAGGGAAGAGCAAAAAAGACAGCCATGCTGTATGGTGTCTTAAGGAACTGAATGGTGCGTCTTTGTTGTAGAAAAACCAGACACGAATATTGTCTCTCTTCAGTTGTTAACTATGAGACCTAGTTGAGTATCTGAAGCACGGTAATAGCCACAGACAGCATCTTGTATTTTCACCTACATCTTTAATAAATCAAGGATAACTGAGTAGTTAATCTTTCTGAACAGTGCTAGGACAGCCAGCATCCATCTTGCCAAGCTTCTGATTGGATTCTGATTGCACTATGGTTCAGGTTCATATAATCAGAGTTTATTAATGTTTCTGGCTGTATTTTCCTACCTGTAAAGTGGAACAATAATGTTAAATTGTTAGGAGAATGAGTGAGATAATATGTATACAGGGTTTCTTTCAATTTCTGACACACTAAATAGATACTAATTAATGTATATATTTTTAAATCTATTTTAATCTGTTTTCAAAAAGATTTTCCAGCATAAAGCAGAGGCTTTTAAAGATCACAATTTTTTTCTAAGTAGAAATATTACTTTGCCCATTTTCCTTGTAATATTAGTTTTGGGAAGAGACAGAGCAGAATGGTGGATGAGATTACAAATTGCCAGGGATGTCATGTTGTTGGAGCTATTCATTCTCATCCCGATTCTTAAAGTTGCACTAATAATTATGTAAAGGCAATAACATGATAAAAAAACTGGAAGTTGTATTTTTCTGTGATTTAAAATATAGATTTGTGAACACTGCCTAGCTTTGAATAGAATATATATTGTCTTTGTTTATCTTCTGCTAGAGTATGATTTGTTATGGTAAAGAAGTTCCTTATTTGTGTGTTTTGTTAACATCCATGATAACAACTGGAAGGGTTAAATGTTTGGAACATTAGATGGCAGGGATCCAATTTGCCTGAATAGAAGCAGCTATGGGAACTATACTGGTCACCTTGTATCACAGGATGGGTTGGGACGCAGCACCATAGCAAAGGCTCTTTCTATGCCATTATTAAGTCAGAGTGGACTGATTCATTTTCAAAAGTCAGATTGAAGTTACTTCTACCTTTCATCCAGCTACCTTTTCTGCGTCCGCAGCCCCATCACTAATGTGTCATGCTACCTTCGAAGCCCAGCTTTGGTTTCACAAACCAAATATCCAAAAGCATCCTTGGAGAGAATAGACATAAATAACAGAAAATCTGATCCTTCTCTTTACCTGACTCATTAAAACAATGTTTTTCTTTAGTGTTTTACAAAATGAAATTTCAAAGCCCTTCTCTGCTTGATTCAATAAAGTGTAGGAAAGAAGTATGATATGGTCTTTGGCAGAATCTAAGCCAAAGAAAATTAGTGAAGATTAATTTAAAAGGCAATATAAGGATAAAGATATGTATTAAACTTTCTTAAAACTCTAAGGCAGCACTGATTGGAAATTGAACATGAATAAAGTCAAATTCATGAAAAGAACCTTGGCTTAAATTAAAATATATATATATATATATATATATATATATATATATATATATATATATATCATCCCTCCAAACAGCAAAGGGGAGTTGTATGAAAGATAAAGTAGATAGATGAAAGTGCTAAGGAAAACAAGTATAGCAAGGCAATACTTACCACTTTAATATAAGAAACACATCCTCAATAAAGTCTTAATGGGTGAATTCAAGAATAAAAAGTACGCCATATAGAATAAAAGATATAATATGTTGAGAAGAAAGTAAAACAACTGTTTTATGTTATTTTGTAATAATTTTTACTTTTTTAGTGACTGGATTTGGAGTAAGGATTTTAATTTTCTCAATTTAGTGTAATTCATTTAAAGCAACTGATTTCTTATGCTCATACTGGATTGTTTGAAATTTGGATGCCTATAACTATTAAAATGAAAGATCTCACATTTTGATTCAAATAGCTGTATGGAAATTTGGGGGTCATCAATATGGATAAGCCTAGAAGCCAATGCAGAATTAAGGCTGAGCCACCAGAACATTCTCCATTCTCCAGCAGAGGAGGAGAGCTCTAATTCCCAGGCTTCATTTGCACATGCTGTTATTCACAGATGAATAGAGTGTGCCACTTTGTTAGTCACCCCCTGGGTCCATCACACGTAAGCAGAGAGAGGAAATGGTCCAAGAACCATTGGCATCTAATCCACGATACATTATGTCACTAAATATCTGGCATGGCAGTTGGCTAAACCTCACCACTCAGTTGCCAAATGTCATTTAACAAAGTGGTCCCCATCCAGGACCTCTATGTGACTGTACTGATAATATTATCACTGGAGGTGAAGAGACACATTCCCCAAGGAAACTCATCATTAGAAATAAACATGGCAGCCCACCAGAAAGCATAAACAACATGAAGAAATCAAAGGGAGGTTTTTTAAAAGTGTCTGTGTGGGTCCGTGTGCACATGAATGAGTGTGCATGCTGCAGAAAATCTTTTCTCTCAAGCAATAGGGACGGTATGTATTTTCTCTTAACTGCCAAACCTAGAAATGAGTCTTTCTCAACACCACAAACAAAACAAGTATTTATTCTTGCCAGCATGGTGCAGAATAGTGCTCAGGGTTACCTGAGTTCTATTTTTTTTCTACCTATTTTGGTAAAATAAAAAAGCAAAGATTTATGTTCTTCTTTACTAGTAGAAATATCCCTTGTCTCTTTGTTGAACATCAAATGTGATATTTCAAAGAGAAAGCAGTTGCTTTGATGAACTTTTATCTTTCAAGGTCTTGTTGGAGAAGTCAACCTCTTCCCTTGGTACTTGCCTCTCTCCTCCATTTCTGTCTGTCTATCTGTCTGTCTGCCCATCTCTCTCTCTCTTACACACACACACACACACACACACACACACACACACACACAACTCTCTACTATCATATCAATGATCTGCCTTTTGCATTGTGCTCATTGTAGACTTTTCTTTCAAGATCCCAATTCAGATCAGTTATGAGGTACTTCAGAATGAAATGTAGTAGCCAATCCTGGGACCTTTATCTCCTGCATTTGAACAGGTTTACTATGCTCCATTTCACTATGCATGTCCCTCAACTTTCAAACACATTTCATTAAAACCCACACTGTCCCAAACACATAGATTTTTATAATTAAATGTGTGAGGTTATTTTGGTATAGCCACTGTACTTCAACAAAACTGTTAAAAATTACATCATGTCGATCTTTATCTACAAATTTTAACTCATCTGACAGTTAAAGCCTTTTCCTTGAATCCCCACTTTTTGGAGAATAACAGTAACTAAGCACTGGTCTTTCTTATTGAGTGGTATGTTACCTCTAATTCATTTTTAGCACCCTGAAGCACTCACTAAACTTTCAATAGCCTCTGATCCCCTACTCAGCCACACCTAAAGATCATTTATGTTGACAAGATAAAGAACCTGAGAAGATGGCATTGCTCCCAAAGTTATTTTATATATTGAGTAACTTAATGGTACTTATTACCCAACTAAAAACTTTTATTTTGGGTTGAGTGATGATGACATTCATATAAAATAAGGGGTGGAGAAAAGTTTGATAAAGGTTGTAAAGAAAGGAGTCTGACATATCAGCTAATGGAAAGCCACAACAAAAACAAGATATCTAGGGAAGGAAAAACTGCTCCAAGGAACACAGATGAGAAGCTACAAATTAATCCTGGAATACAGAAAATAAAGTATATTCAGTTCAGTGGATAGTAGGTTACTTAATCAACAATGTTGCCTAAGCAATTACCTAAATAAAAGAAAAAGAAATTGAGTCTGACTTTTAAACAAATAAATGCCACATCAATTAGAGACTTAGCTCTAGCGTCTAAAAAAATGATCAAACATAAGTTCATAACTATTGTTTTTACGAAGTTATCAAAATATAATGAAAACATAGTCTTCAACAAATGACTTCAGGGAAACTGAATGTCCCCTTGTAGAAGAATGAAGGTAGATCTATATTTCTTACTCTCTGAAAGAATTAGTTCAAAATAGATCGAAGACATTACTGTAAGATTTGAAAGAGCTAGATGAAAACATAGGTAAAACACTTCAAGGCACAGGCACAGACAAAGATAGGCTCTTCCCGCTGTGATCTGCTACTCCTGTTTCAAATTGCTACAGTTGTACAAACACCTTTACCGTTTACCCATAGAGCGCAAATTTCTACTTCCATAATATCCTCCATTCTCTGGTTATATTTTCCCTAGATATGCTAACATTCACACATGGGTTTCCTCTTTTAACTACCTAATCAGTTTCTACTCATCCCTCCAATGTAAGCTCACATTTGATTTTCTTCAGGGCATCCCTCCTGCTCACTCTCTACTCCATACTAGCTCCTAGCAGATGCTACTACCACTCTTACTTGCTGTGTCTCTTTTCTTCAAACTTCTACTAGCTTGAGCTAGCAAGAGCTTGAGGCTCTTGAAAAAGGAGAACATCTCTTTTGTGATAACATTCCTTATCTTCATTTATTGTTTCCACTAGCTCCTAACTGTACTAACTTCAGGTGACTTCTATAGAGTAAAGATTCCTTTACAGTCTAATTACTTCTTGGAGACAAAGCTGATCTCATTGTATCCATACAAAGTTATGTCACACAGTAATACCCAAATCCCATGAGAAGGTGGCACATTGAATATTCTTGCATGAGCTGAGAAACAAAGAAAATTAGCAAGCTCTGTTTTTTTTTCCATTACAGACGGATGAGAAGAAATAATATTAAATAAAAACATGAGTGATTATTGAGTAAGGTTAACAACAATGATCAACAAGCTTCATAGACTTTGTATTATTATGAGTCATAACTTAACTATATAGAGATAGTGGAGTTTCATTTATGAATATTTTGATACATAGTTTAGTTGAATTTTATTGATGAATATATTGATTAAAATATCTCTTGCTATAGTATTTTAGTTGTATGTTGTTTCTAAGAGTCACAAAACAGCATCTATTGATAGTTCTTCATAAAATACAGAGACAGAATTATAGCAATTGAAATACACATATAGTCATTCTCTCACCAGAAAACTCTATGATGACTTACAATCATTTCAGGTGGAATGGCATGGCCACTCCTAAAAGATCAATATGCCCTCCACATATGGGCATGAGCCAGTGGGTAAACCTTGGCATTGTAGAGTTATTTGACCTTCCAGGTTATTTACCTAAGAAGAAACCTGCTTGGGAAGTATTAAAGCAAACATGCCAGAAGGTAAAGGTGGAACATGGTTCATGTTCCATCTCCTGTAAGCAATATGTTACAAATTCAAGCCAGAATAGGAGGAAGTCTCTGGTTTCTTGGCCTGTTAAAAAAAATCTTTGTATAAGACCAAATTTTTTTTCCACTTTTCTGAATTGGAGAGTTCAAAGTTGTGTTAATTCACAAATTAAGTAAATTAGATTTTTATTCCAAATTTCCTAGTAGGCTGGGGCAAAATATGTTTATTCTTGTGATTTGGCACAATTACAGGAAAGGCCAAAAAGGAACCAGTCATAAACTCCCTCAGAAGAAACCATCAGGAAAGTCACATTATGACACAATAGTGATGATCTACTTCCACGCTTCCTTTTAAAAACTCCCTAAAATAAAGTGCTTTCTTATTTCAGAATGAGTAACTGAAATGGCATTTAGAACTAACAGACTTTGCTTGTTATCTCTGGAGAACTAGTGTTCAAACTCCTAGAGAAGACATAAAACATGAACCAGTCAGCTACACACACCTTAATATTGAATTCTAACACTCGGCTCACTGTGTTTCTGCCTTTAGGCATATTTCATGGGTTTATATACACAGGTGAAGCACAACTAAATGTTGTAGAATATTCCCTTATGCTGGGTGAAGATGTGTCGATGTGATTGGTTTAATAAAGAGCTGAATATCCATTAGCTATGCATGAAAGGGTTAAGTGGGACTTCTGGGGACAGATTGCTCTGGGAAAAAGAAAAGCAGGGATGATGGCTGGATGCAAAGGGAGCAAGACATGCAGGAGGACACGTAAAAGCCATGAGTCATATAGCAACATGTAGATGAGGAGAAATGTGTTTTTAGGTTGAAAGAGCTTGTGGGACAAGCCTAAGTTATAGGCTGAACTTTTATAATTAATGATAAGTCTCCATGTCATTTTTATGTGAGCTGGCAGCCTAAAGAAAAATCTGTCTACAACTAAAATGAAAAGAATTTATATTCTAGACTTCAGTCCTGAGAGGTATGTTATTGCTTGTTTTCTTTATATATGGATAAGAAATATCCTAGAAATGCAGAAACTTCCCTTTCCTTTTTCAAATGGGCAGTTGAGGGAAAAACCTAAGAACTGAACTCAGGTCTTCTAAATCCTCTACTGGTGGGTTTGCTTAAACTCTTGCTTTTTACCTAATCTCCTAGACAGCCTCCACAGCTGAAACGTGTGGGGCCATCATTCTCCAATCCAAGTTAGTAGTGAACTTATAATGCTTTATGTTATTTTGTTTTGTCTTTCTGTTGTTTTTGCTTTTCATGATACTTGAAGGATCTGGCATGAAAATAGAGAAGTAGTGAAATGGAACAAAGCCATATATTACAAGAAATCTGAAACTAAACTCCAAGTAGACTTAGGCTTACTGAGGTTTAATATCTATAGTCACAGAAGTGTGACTACTGAGCACCACTTTATAGGAAGTGCCACAAGAAAAATGTTGGTTTTCTAAGTTAAACAAATAGTTTCAGGAAATCATTATTTCCTTTAAAAGTAGATGATGTTTTTAATGTAGCAAATACTAGAGAATTAAAAAATTATTCTGCACCTAAATTGGTTCAATTTAATTTATTATTTCCTAATATATTTTAATCCAGAAATTCTTTGTGCAGAAGACTAGCATGTTTCCGAAAGAACTAAGTTTAGGCAGAAGAGGCATCTATCTGTAAGTTTCCTTATCACAGTGAGCAAGGGCTTTGAGCCAGTATCTGGCCTTCTAATACTCCACTATATTAAAGAGAATCCGCAACATGTTTCCTGGAGATATCTCATCGTGTGGTAGGAAAGAGATAGAAAATGGAAATGACACTTAACTTCTTGAGCTTATTGGTTACTATAAGATACACAACAACTAACCAAAGCCACAAGGTGGTGAGTAACTGAGCCCCCAGTGTCCCCTTCCAGTTCACATGAAGTCATTAGGGCTATAGACTGAGATCAACTGGAGTATGGTATGTTGGGAATTAGACAATAAAGGATGTAATGGAAAGTGACTTGAACAAGATGATCAGTATGTTTTTTTTTTTTAGCAGATGAAGGACAGTCTTGACTGGGAAAAGCATGAATAGCTTGAAGGCAAAATGAGAGTCATATGCTATTCATGGAAGACAGCGCTCTGGCAGGGCTGAGAGCGGTATTACGGCACTAGAGTGTAGGAAATAAGCCTAGCCACAGGGATATAAACAGAACAAAAATCTTGAGGCAACCCCAGAACTCCCTTGGATCTGCCCCTCACTCTTAGAATCTTGTACACAACCTGAGCAGGAGCGGGCATTTTAAAATGTCTAATTATATAATCAAATATATAACCCTGACAGCAGCACATATCAGACAAATGATGAAGTTGAAACAAGTCCTTCCTCTGGAGTAGACAAATATGAGATGTATTTTGAAAGAACAGTCAAGAAGCCTGGGTATGTGTGAATGAGAAAAACAAAAGAAGGGAGGAGAGGAAATAATAATGATGGAGTTTAAATTTAAAAAGTACCATTAATAAAGGAGAGACTCTGAGAAGGAATGAGCTTTGCAGTGAGATTCAGTGTTAAGGTGTGATGGCAGATTCCTTATGGGGATATTCTGTCCCCAGGGAGGTGGCAAGGGGGAAGCAGGGATAATTTTGAATCCTCCTTCACTTACTCAGAGCATTTTCCAAATGAGAGGTGGGTGTAGTAAATATAACCACATTTGACAAGGGAGAAAAATGAGTAGCAGAAATATCAGATGTTTGCTTTAAATATACACACATACAAATACACATGCACAGATGCACACACATATACAAAACACCAACAGACATGGGCAAACACACAAATATATACAGCAGGCATGCACACAAACACACATGAGCATACATAACAAGCACACATGTACAAAAACACACACACAAATGAACATGGGCACAAACACAATCACCATACACACATACACACAGCTCAGAGCATGGTGAAAAATTACAGCTTCACACTAATTTTACACTCACACTCAATGCTAGAGAACTGACTGTGTGCCTGACCTTTCCTGAGGTCTATAACACAATGAAGCAGCAAGGAAGGGAAAGTTGGAGGTCAAGAACTGACAGTCAGGGAAATGGGAAGATAGAAGATTCAGTAATCCAGCTGCCCCCAGAATAAATCTGTTCCTACTCCTCTGTGGATACCTACTGAACACAAGACAGAAAAGGGGTGGTGGAAAAGAAGTGCACACTTGAGGAGTAGGTGTCCTATCGAAGGAGGGTGTCTTATTAGAGATGACAGATACCAAGGACAACCAGGAAATGAGATCATGTAAAGTCTTCCCTACTCAGGACAGCTGTCCCCCAGTATCTACAGAAAATTAGTTGCAGGATCTTCAAACTCCAAGGACACCCAAGTCCATCTTATAAAATGTTAGTCAAATAAAACTACACACATCTCCCTGTGTGCTTTAAATCATCTAGTAAAATATAAATGCTATTTAAATAGTTGTTATCCTATGTTATTTATGGATTTTTGGTGAGAAACAAAAAAATCTGTACATGTTCAGTACCAATGAGATTGTTTTTATATTTTCAATACATGCTTGCTTGATTCCATGGATACAGAACTTGAGAAAGCCAACTGTATGTCTCACCTTGATGCAAACCCAGAGTCTCAGTTATTCTTTTCATTCATCAGCCTGTAAATGAATGCTGGGATGAGATATTTGCATCAGTCCAAGCCTGAGTATCAAGATTTGTGCTGAAAATAGTTACTTAGTTAAGAAACAACAGTATATTAAAATGTACAGAGAAAAATGAATTTCTACAGCCATATATCAAATATGTTAGAATGACAGAGATGCTTGCCCTATTTCTTCCTAGAATTACCTGGGAGAGTAGGCTCACCATAATTTGACACATAGAATTCTCACATCTGATTCCTCTCTATTATCCTCACTTACTACTCTTTTGACTATATCATTTAGCCTTTTAAGGTCCTTGAAAGTAAGGATCAAATTTTCAACTGCATAATATTCAACAAAACACTGAGGTTAGACACTTGGTGAATATTTCATGAATGGATGAATGCATTAGTCAGAAAATATACATTTAAGAGCTGGAGAGATGATGGTTTAGCAGTTAAAAGCACTTATTTACTTTAGCAAAGAACTAAAACCTAAGTTTAGTTCCCAGCACCCATGTCAGGGAGCTCTGAAAGCCAGTACCTCTATTTCCAGGATATCTGCTGTCCTATTTCTGGACCCCTAGGGCACTTGCACTCCTACATGTGTAGGCCTACATTCACACAACACACACACACACACACACACACACACACAATTAAAAATAAAAAAAACATGTATTTGAAGTAGAAGAGCATTATTCTTTGGTTCACATAGTTATTTACCCATACCTGTACACACAGTGACACATATTGCTCCAAGTGTTAGGGTTGATGTTGTGAACGAAACAGTAAAAATTTCTATCCACGCACAATGCAAAATATAGGAAAGAAGATTCAGAATTGTAATAAAAGAGTAAAATTCTCATGGGAGAGTGATAAGCCCTGAGCAGGACAATAAACTTGTGAATCCAGGTGGTGGGATACTAGGGTAGGAAGGAGGAAGGGGGGCAATTAAAACAGTCATCAAGGAGAAAGCTGCTGCATGGATCAATCAAGGAGGGAAGCATTAAGGAAGTGCCTCGGCAAGGCAGTACAGCTAAAGAGATGAGAAAGGAAAGCCAGGAAGAGATGAGGAAGTATTACCAAGAGAGGAATGTCAGCAAATAGGCCAATGTGGACAAAGTGGAATGAGCTGAGAGAGGAAGAGAAGAAAATGAGGATAGTTCTACAAGAGTTGCGGGACTTTTCTTAGGCTGCCCTAGACCATTGTCAGAAACCAGGAATATTCAAAGTGCAAATAAATCTGACATTGAGCTACAAACAGCACTGGCACCACCTGAAGCCCTTGCAAGGTGGGGGAAGTCACTGCAAGCAGGGCAGTACTTAGGCTACTAGTTTGCAGCTGCCTCCATGCAATGTCTCTGTCCTCACAGCTCCACAGAGCTTGGGTGTCTTCTGTTTATCCCTTAAAAAAACTACTTTTACTTTCTGTATATGAATGTTTTGCCTACATTTATGCCTGCGTACCATGTGAGTGCCTGGTGCCCGGAGTCTAGAAGAGATCATCAGATTTCCTGGGACTGGAGTTATAGGCTATAGACTGTTATGAACCACAATGTAGGTGCTGGAAATAGAAACTGAGTCCTCTGGGAGAGGAGTCATTGGCCTTGACTACTAACTCATCTCTCTAACCGCTTTCTGTCTCTGACAAGAATTTTCTTGGTAGATTTGGGGTCAATTGTTCATCTTAATGAATACCCTAATTATAAATGGATCACATTTAAGGTTTACAATGGCTTTGAACCTGGGAGAATACTGTTTGCTCCACTGTAAGGAGCAATAAGTAACTAGAGAATTAAGGGTATTGTTGCAATGTCAGTCATCCATCATAGGGATTATGAGCTTGAATTGGGAGACTACTCAGGTGAGAAGTGGTCCTCCTTTTAGATTTATTTTTAAATAGACCTAGTAAGATTTATTGAAACATTGAATTACTGAGTTCTTTCGGTTGACTGATGTGTAGCAACCTAGTAATTGTTCCTGTCTACTGATTTGGCTATAGGCAGATGACTGAGCACAGGTGATGGTTTATATAGAAAGAGGAAGTACAGGTCCTACTCCAATTTTATAATGTACTGCTTCTTCTTACTAGTGTCTATGGTTGCCTATCAGAGCAACAGTGGTATAAATGTCATGGGAGTACCAACCATTTTCTGCTTGGATCAAAGACCTGTTTCATGAGGTAGAACTCTTACCTGGTATTGCTAATGGGGCCAAGAACTTCTGGCTACATATGTCATAGGCCCTAGGGGAAAACCTAACATGATTATTCAGTTACATGGACACAATATTTAAAAAAATCCTAATGATTCATTACTATATCCATAGGTCAGTGCATCTCTCAACTCTCTTCTGAGATGCTGTTGCTTGCATCAGCTGACAATTAACACAGAGACTCTAAATTGGTCAATATATAGAGAATAATAAACTGCAGAGAACTCAATCCTAAATGGCTTAAATGTTTTGCAGGTGAGGGCAGAAGATTGTGAAAATCAGAGGTAGTGAATAACTTCAAGCACGTGGTGTTTTTTTAAACACAACCCAGTAGTTGTATATATGAAGTCACACCAATTGTGACAGCATACACAAGACATGCACAATCTCAAGCCAGACAAAATCCCAGCAGAAGCCAGGGAGGTAAGCATTAAATACCATCACCCCCTGCGGATTATTGGCAGGATTTTGAATTGGCATTCAAAAGCTACTGGGAGATAGAAGTCAGACTTTTTTTTATGGCATGCCAACTGTACTCTAGACAGGTCCCATTCCCAAAAATAATTGGGAAACACTAATTAGACTCAGTGAATTAAAAAGAAAAGTGGAAGGAGGAAGAAGGGGGCAGAAGAGGTAAAGAAGGTGGAGAAAGACAAGGACTCAAATTTGGGTGTATAGGGAGGTGAGGGTGGAGAGGGTGGATCTGAGAGAGAGATGGGGATGGATATGATCAAAATACACTGAAATTCTAAAGAATTTCTAAAAGTTTATTTTTTGAAAAAAATGTCTGTGACTTAATACATTTTCTGTTGTAATTCAAATAGAGCAAAATTCAAGGACAAGAAAGTGTTCTGATGCTAGAAATGCATTTGAATAACAAGAACAGATAAAAGTGTTGGATTTCTCACACAGATTCTAGCAGCAAAACAACAATTTCAAATTCTCAGCATCTATTTGAGTGAAAATATTTCTCTGTAGAGAATAAAATTGATCTCACCTCTCTAAGAGGAAAACAAAGGCCTGAATCTTAAGCAGCCTTAGGTGTTAAGCTCAGCTGGAAAAAAAATAACTAGGTGCAAAATGTGCTTCTGACTGCTTTGGTAACAGTTTGAGAAGAAATCTTTATTTACTTCCCAAGTTAGAAGCTCCAGGAGCTATAACTTGCAGGGTGAATGAAGGAAATTAAAGACTATAAATTATCCCCATTATGATGTTAAATTCACAAGCACATTTTCTTGATAGTCAATGTACAACAAAGAGAAAGAATGCACTAGAAATGGCACCTTCCTTGACCTTTCCTGATCATTCATTGTGGGTTTTGTTATATATTGTCTAAGAACTGCCCTTCCTTTTTAGGTTGGGATCCAGTCATTTTTGCCTGAAAAGATAAAGAGCCCTTAACTGGTCTTCCTGCTTGTATTTTCAAACTCTGAAGTCTATTCTTTATATAGGAATAAAACTTTTATTCTCCAAGTATATGATAAATCATAGTATTCCTTCCACAAACTCTTCCTGTGGCTTTTCATATCATACTGAAACTTGAGGTTCATTCTACACCCCAACACCCCACCTCTACCTACAACAGAAGCTATCCCCTCCACTTGACTCTCCAGTGCCTATGCTGCCTACCTACCTCCTTGGTCTGCGGTAATTTTTTCTAGTTTCACATCCTTTCACCTGCACATCTTAGCTCACATCTCAGATCCTCACAAATGCTCTCCCACAAGCCTAGATCATACCTAGAACATACCATGCTTCTTTGTCTTTCAAGCACCACCATATTATGTGCTTTGTCATAACACATATCAAACTGAAATACACACTTGAGTGGTTGGCCACTTCAACTGTGTGCAGATAAAGGACCATAACTGAATCAGCAGTAATTATCACTCAGTGTCTGCGAGATCAGCCTATAAAGAGTAATTAAATCTTCCTTTAATGAATAAAAAAAACACTCATTTTCCCTCCTACAACTTCGATATGCATTTTACCCAGCCTTTCTAGTTATCTTTCTATTTACTCCCCTCTAACTAGACATGTTGCAGAACACTGTGTCACACCTTAGGATGAGCGAGGATCTTGTAGTTTGTGAGTGATTCATCACTAGTGTGACTCAGAACAGGCTTATGGACCAACTGCTGTGTGTAAACACCAGCAATTTGCACAGGGAGGACCCATGCTTAAAATAGGAAAGAAACATTTTTTCCCTGTTTCATCTCTTAAAAAATAAGATGTCAGAAATTGGTGCCAGGGTTATATTTAATTATATAATTTCAAAGCTATATAAACACTTTTGAAGTTATGTGATACCTTCACCTTGTGTGTATGAGGAGGCATCAAGGTCTGAGCAGGGAATGAAACAAAAAGTCACTGGATGGCTGCTAAGAACCAAGATGTGCAGCCTCCTGCTTGCCGCTAGGGCATTTGTTCCTTGGCCTTAAACACACTAGGATCACTGTCCAATGCCATTGTTTTAGGAAGATCTTCGAAGAGGTTGTTAGTCAAGGGTGACAGAATTGAGGACAATCATTCAATTCCATGGAGAATCTCCAGGCTCCATCCTTGTTCTTCCTTTTTTATTTCTGTTTTTCTTTGTGACTTGCAAATGGAAAAAGGCATTTAAGTCAGCCTTCCTCCTCCTCCCTTTTGCACAACTGATGGAGTTCTGATGGCTTTGACTCAACTAGGCTGTTTACTGTTACTGATTTTGCCAAAAATTCAAACTGAAGATAGAATGCACCTGGTGTCCTGAAGATATATTCACATATTAAGACATGTTCAGGATGGTCTGACAATCCACTAAGCTATGTAATTAGTACTCTCATTAGCTTATAGAGGGTAAAATGACAAAGAGCCTGAATGGCCACACATTTCTCAATATGGTTTACAATTGTATAGATTCAATTGCCACTAAAGGAAGGAATTCTGTAGTCTTATAAATCAGAGACTACTTCTGGGTATGAAAGCCTTCCTTCAAGTCAAAGATTCAAGTGATTTTTTTGTTTTAATTTTTTTTCTTAAATTGTTTATATTTGATATAACATAATTATATGTAGTATATCAAATATAAGTTACATATAATATTATTCATGTATATATATTCCCATTCTCTCATTGTATGGAGAGATGTTTGGATTTTTATTTTGAGTTAAGGTTACATGTATTCCAGCTGGCCTTAAACTTGCTGTGTAATTGAGGATAACGTTAAACTTTGGATCATTCTGCATCACCTCCTAGAAGGTAGAGTACAGCTGTGCCTGCACCAACAATTCCAGGTTTACACAGTGCTAAGGTCCAAGTCCAGGACTTTGTGCATATAGACAAACACACCACTGAGTCATACACACTCCCAGTCCTAAAATACATATTTAAATGGATGTAAATAAGCACTCCCAAATGGCTGGCAGAACAATTTACTGTGTGGAAGGTGTCCTATTTCTTGCCTTTTCTCTCACAGCAGAGTCAATATTTCTCAGAGATAATGGTAATAATGCTATCATATTCATACAGATAACTTACTTTATGGATTTTTAAAAACCAAAAAGACAACCAAAGATCATTATTCCTAAACAGGGTGCCCTTTGCTTGGTCTAATTTTCCAAGTGGCAATAGAAAAGTCTATAATGGCAATAAGATCTGCTTGTATAAATACTTCTGAACACCAAATGTGTGTGTGTGTGTGTGTGTGTGTGTGTGTGTGTGTGTGTATGTGTGTGTGAGTGTAAACCAGAATTAATTAGTAAAATAATCAAGAGTTACTTTACAAAATAGCAAAACTGATGGTCATGAGTAAGCAAAATAAGTGACAAAGAATTGGCTTAGCCAATACACTATCTTAAGTCTTTTTCTTTTTCTTTTTTTAATTGTTCATTACACTGAATTCATTATGAAAATTAAATGGGAATATTTTTGTTAAATGCAAACCTATGTAAAATAAATGCTAAATAAGATTTATTATAAACAATAAATTGAATCTGGAAATATGCAGTAGTAGAACATTTGCCAAACATTCACAAGATCTTGGATTTGATTCCTAGTACCCTAAGGCACAATAACCTTTTTTCCAATAACAATTTAACACTAGGAGAAATACCTTATATACACTTCTTGATTAAAGTCTCGTTACAAATATACCTACAGAGAAGGAAGGAAGACCGGGGAAATTTTAATAGCATGCCCAAAGTAAAACATCTAGTAAGTATAAGAGCTTGCAAGTTAGAATTTTATTCTTGAGAATATACAGAAAGATAAAAGCCAATGAGGGACACACACACACACACACACACACACACACAACACACACACACACACACACACACACACACACACAAAAACAGAAAAGATAACACAAACCTCTAGGTACATGAGTGTAAACCATAGCTCACATGGTTATGGTTCAGTCCTGGGAAGTTAGGGTAGGGGATCCAGATCGCCTGGTGCAGTTTCAGACTCTGCTCTGTTCCCAGTACTTTCACAGTTTTCCTAGCTGCCTGAAGGCCAAGAGAAACTTCTAGATTGCCTGTTCTTTGAATCAAATGCCTATCCTGCCATTGTTTCCTTTTAAGGCTAAAAAACTAACAAATATAGGTTATTGAATCCCCTGAGCTGGAACTGATCTGAATGCCCTTTCCCTATGGACTATCTTTCATAGCAACAGAAGCCACCATGTAAACTTCCAAAAGAAGAAACAACCAACATTCTGACATAGCATTGACACCTATGAATTACATCAATAACTGGCAGAGCAGGATAAGCCTAAGGGTGCAGTAGTGGCATGCATACCTTGCAGGTTAACTATTATCTCTGTAATTAGACTTGAGAACCAATCAGCAAGAGGAAACCATGCCTGGTACTGGCAACCTGATTAACTACTCTATGCTAGTGAAATCATGGCTACTGGAGGAGAATCTGCAACCACTAAATTACTAAACCAGCAAAATCCCTATCAACAATCTATAAACATTTGTTCTATACCTGTCTTAGTTAGGGTTTTTATTACTGCAACAAAACACTATGGCCATAAAGGAAGTTATAGAGGAAAGGGTTTATTTGGCTTACACTTTCACATTGTTGTTCACCACTGAAAAAAGTCAGGATGGGAACTCAAACAGGGCAGGATCTTGTAGGCAGGAGCAGATGCAGAGGCCATAGAGCTGATGCAGAGGCCATAGAGACTTTCTGAGTCTGCTTTCTTATAGCGCCCAGAACCACCAGCACAGAAATGGCACCCTCCACCATGGGCTGAGTATTTCCCCATTCATCACTAATTGAGAAATGCCTTACAGCTGGATCTCATGGATGAATTTCCTTAACTGAGGCTCTTTCCTCTCCTCCCTCTCTGTCAAGTTGATGCACAAACCCAGTCACTACAATACCCATGGATAAGTGCCATCTTCACCCCTTTATCAAGGGTAAATATTTTTCTTTGCAAAAGATGGAGACCACTACAGAAAACCACAACTAATCAAATTATATTACTGTGGGGCTCCAGTTCAATGGATATTTCAACAAAACTATCCCACACCTAAGATTTGCAACATTTTAGATGAGGAGGCAGAGAACCAGGGAATCTCACGTTAAAGGTTCACTAAGGTGACTGCCAAATGTAAGCTGAACAAGGATAACACCAGAGGAAATTCTAAAGTCAAAGCCCACTAGGCCTCAGCCCTTTACAAAGAACTACAAGCAACCGAGGAAAGCTGGGAGCAGGAGAGGTTTTATTCTCCAGGGAAGAGGATGCCAATTGGTTGTTCAGTGCCAAACAGTCAGACCTGAAAACATACATACAAGTAACATTATAAAAACTGAACAGTTATATTTAGGAATATGATAATACATATTACATGAATGTATATATGCATACATAATATATGGATGTGTATACATATTCACACACACACATACATATATACATGCAATATATCAAGAAGGCCGTGAATTTGAAAGAGAACAAGAAGGATATACCAGAGGGTTTAGAGAGAGGGAATGGAAGGAAGAAAGGTTGGAATTATGTTACAATCTCAAGAGAAAAACCCTTTTTGCCTGATCCTTTCCTTGGACTTTCATTTCTCATTTCCTACTCACCACATGATCACATGGCTACACACATTCTTCTTTGATTTAATTTCCTTGGCATGGCTCAGCTTTGGCAAAATGGATATTTCCTTACTTTATGGCCAAGACCTCAATTTTGCCTGCATAATAAAAAGCACCCTGGGAACTATTAACATGTAGACAGACCGGGTCCCAAGCTCAGCAATTAAGTTGTAATCTCTTGGGGGTGGACCTCCCTCGTTTACTCTTCTAGAGGCACCTAGAGGAATAGATCCCAGTGAGCTGCCACGGTTCAGGTTTGAGCCCCAAAGTCTTGTCTGAATAAACCCAGGCTCCTGTCCAGTCACTTGTCATGTCTCACACTGCTTCAATTCACACATGAAGTAAGCACAAGAAAGTCTCTCCACTATGTTGTGAACTGGCAAATTGAAGCTCTGTAACCAATGGAACATCTGTGGCTGAAACAACCTTGTCCTTTCTACTAACTTCACAAATTGGATTTAAGAACATGAGTCATCGAGGACCCCTCAACCAGTGCAAACTATTGCTTTGCAGCCTCAGAAAAGAAGTAATTAGATTCATACCAATTTTGGGAACCATGTCCCCAGCTCATATGCCCTAGCATTTTCTCTCCATCATTTCCTCAGCTGCTTCCTCACAGCCTAATAAGGGGGGTGCAGTGCCCTGTTATTCTTTCTCCTGTGCCTTCCTTCCTTTCATGCTTCTCTAGTACGTAGGCAGGTTTAAGCATGTCAATCATAACTTACATAATCTGAGAGAAATGCTGTCCATGTACAGATATCTGGTCTCAAACACTCGTCTTGTTTAACCTTATCTCTGGGTTCTATGGTTATTCTAAGAACTCTTGAATTCATCAGACCTCAAACTGAACTCTATTTTTTGATGTCCTCTGTAGTCTTGAGACTCTCAAATCTCCAATTACTTTCCCAGGCCATTTTACATGTCCAAGTATCTAATTGGCTATGATGAGTTCCCGCTAAGAGTGGCATGGTCACCGCAAAGTCCATGAGTCTAAAACAAACTGACCACTTCATTCATTCCTTATTCCACATTCTCGGTTACTAGTACTACCTGCCAATCTGGTAATCCAAACTAAGGCTCCTTCCTTCATTTTCTTTCCATTAACCATTGAATGTTTTCCTCTTTTATCTTTCTCTCCTACCTTTCTCTTCAGACAATTGTTACTATGTCTAAAGCAAAATGGTACACCAGCCAGAGCACACACTCATGTGCAGACAAACAGACACACACACACACACACACACACACACACACACACACACACACACACACACCATCTGACTGCCTAGAGGTTTTGTCTCTATTGTGCTCCTACTCATTCGTGATCTCCTTCTCCACTCTTAACTGTTCCCACCCCGTGAAAGGTGCTCAGTTCTCCAAAAGGTTAAGGCTGCTTGCAGTATCTCTTCAAGTTTGCTTGTGACCCATGCCTTTGCCCCTTTTGTTTGACTATCTCCTACCCATGAATTATGACTCATTTCTGTCACATCTTCTTCCAGGACACTGTGTCTGCCCCCTCCTCATTCCCAGGGTCTTTCTTGCCTTCAGAATATCCCATGCAGCTCTCTATTACCATGTTTACTACACTGTATCATAATTAATCATCACTTCATTATATAATGTGAGTCCCTTAAATTCACTGAGCATGCTCATGTCCTCAGTAGCTAGACAGAGCCTGGCACTCAATGAGACATTATTGAATTATAAACGAATTCTTCCACTGTACCCAGCATGCCTTGCCTCTGCTGTACTTATTACTTCCCATTGTATTTGCTGTGTCCTCCCTCTGTCTCTTCAATTAGGCTATTAAATCCAGAGAGCTGTCAAAGAGAATGTTTTATGTGTTTTTGGTTTTTGCACTGTTAACCTTGTGCCCTGCCTTCGAACAGATGCTCTGCCAATGACAGCTAAAAGAAAGGAGGAAAAGAGCAGGAAGGAAGGCCAAGGTTCCATTTAATCATCCAGTACAATTTGAACAATTTAAAAATTAAAAACTCAAATAAAGTCAGTGTGTTATCCTTTGGTCCCAACTCAAACAAATGAAACAATGACAGGGTCTTGAAGTTAAAAGAGAAAGTTCTGCTGTAACATAATAGAACTTAAATAGGATGGGCCAGACAGTGGTGGCACACACCTTTAATCATAGAGTTCAGTAGGCAGTGACAGGCAGATTTCTGTGAGTTCAAGGCCAGATTTGTTTACAGATTGAGTTCCAGGACAGCCAGGGTGGTTATATAGAGAAACCATACAAAAAAAGAAAAAAAGAAAAAAAGAAAAAGAAAGAAAGAAAGATAGTAAATAGGATGTAGGTTTATGTAACCATGTCAGAGTTGGGGTCTTTATAAGATTCTGGAAGGGATCTTTATTTCATTAACTAAAAATTGAAGGAAACAGTTCCTTTAAGTATGTGAATAACATTTGTGCTAGACTGGCCTGTGGAAGAAAGGCTGACCTCTCTTGAGTAAATATAACCTGAGACATTTGCCTTTTTAACTCAGACATGGTGACATGGAAAGAATAACACTCTTTAGACAAAATCTCAAAAATCAATGATCAGAGTTTTGAGAATCCTATCTTTAAAAATACATAGATACACATTTTAAAAATGGTATATTTTAAAGTTCAAAACAATGAAAGTAAAGTTAACAAGAAGCTTTAGTTAGTTCTGAGACACTGTGAAAACTTCAAGTGGAGAAAAGTGGATATTTCACAGTACTTCTGCACAGCATTGTGAATATTTAGAAAAGCATTGCTTTTTCCTCTGTATCATTACTTCTTACACACAAATAAATAACTAATAATCTTAGCTGTCTTTGTACATTCTTGCTTTTACTAGATGATTATTTTCTAGTTCTGTCTTTTTCTTTTTTCTCTTCCTTTCTTTCTTTTTTTTTTTTCTAGACACAATTTCTTAGTAGAGTCCTGGCTGTCCTGGAATTTGCTCTGTAGCCCAGGCTAGCCTCGAACTCACAGAGATCTGCCTGCCTCTGTCTCTCTAGTGCTGGGATTAAAGTCATGCGCCACCCCTGCCCAGCCAGGTTCTATTTTTGTTTTTTGTTTTTTGGTTTTTTTTTTTTGGTTTTTTGTTGTTGTTGTTGTTGTTGTTGTTTTAAATGTAACATGTTCTTTTTAGAAATAAAGCATGTTTTCTAGTTCCTTACCATCATTTGGAAGTGGAGAAACTGTGACTTGGTGGCCTTCTCTATAGGCTCTGATGGCATGTCTCAGGAGGAAGGTGACTCATATTCTGACCTGGCAACTGACAGCACCTATGCCAAGGAGTCAGAGTATGAGAGCCAAAACCCCTCTGGCTGGACACTCCTGCAAGTCTTAGCAGCTGAGAGGAACTCATGAGCTCTGTTTGAAACAGGACGCTTTGAGTGAATGTTGGCTGCTGTATCTGAAAACCTGAGCTCCACCCATTTGTGTCAGCATCACTTAGGAAGCTTGTTAAAAACAACTTTCTTGTGGCAGGAGGGGATGGTTCAGTCCCTAAAGCGCCTGCCTTGCAGCTAAGAAGTGCTAGTTTGTGTTTGACCCTCATAACTCACATTAGAAAATAGCTTGATGGTATACACTAATAATACCAGCCCTGGAGAGAGAGAGAGAGAGAGAGAGAGAGAGAGAGAGAGAGAGAGAGAGAGAGAGAGAGAGAGAGAGAGAGAGAGAGAGAGAGAGAGAGAGAGAGAGAGAGAGAGAGAGAGAGAGAAAAGATTCCCCGGGGCCATCCAGGCAACCAGTCTAGGCTAATTGATGAGCTCCAGGCAGTGAGAGACCCTTTCTCAAAAGAGATAAATACTGTTACTGAGGATGACATCCAAGGCTGTCCTCTAATCTCCAGGTTCATCTGCACACACATATTTTGACCACTGAGCTGTCTCTCCAGCCCCAGGTGCACACACATATTTTAAATATTGTTTCCCTATTATTTTATGTGTATGTGTGTATGTGTATGTCTGTGCAGCACACATATAATGTGTCTGTGGAGGCCAGAAGTAGGTGTCTGACTCCCTGATACTGAAGTTGCAAATGGTTGTAAACTGCTACATAGGTGCTAGGATTGAACCCTGGTCCTCTGGAAGGCACCCTGTGCTTTAACTGAATCACCTTTTCAGCCCTTTCACACACATACACACACATACACACAGATACACATGGACACACACACACACACACACACACACACACACACAGGAAGGAAGGAAAGAAGGAAGGAAGGAAGGAAGAAAGGAAGGAAGGAAGGAAGGAAGGAAGGAAGGAAAGAAGGAAGGAAGGAAGGAAGAAGAAACATGCTTCTGTTTTACTCCAGAGCTATAATCTCAGAGACTCTAGTCTATAACTCCGCCTTTCTCTAGCTTCCCATAGTCCAAGGTCTTTTATTTTAAGCCCTATGTAAAATACCTGCAATTACTGCTTTTTCCTGCACACACAAGGATCATATTCTTTTAGAGAGGGCCTAAGTCTACTTAAACTTCAGCAGTGCATTTAGAAACCTTTATGTTTTGTTAATAAGATGTTACCTGTGACATTCACTTCAGTAAACCCCCAAGTGTTCAGAAGTAAGGATTGCCAGGAAAATGCAGTTCACTGAATCCAGTCATCCATCCTTTAGAGTTTCCTTAGAAGACTCTAGAAGACAACCCCTCTGTGTTTATATTTTTTAATGACATAATCCTCCTCAGGAAATATGTTAATCCTTAGGAGGACTCAGATGATTCTGTGGATACAAAACAATATTATAATTTTAAATGGGATTAGAACAGTCTCAGAAAAAGCTTCAGTAAAAACAATGCAAAATACTTAAACTGGAAATTCTGATTTCACAGTCTAATAACTGGCATTGTCTCTAAACGCCAAGCATATTTTTTAATGTCTCAAATATAGAGGAGGCAAAGTTTGAGATGCAGAAAGAGAGAGCAATTGAAACCATAGGAACTCAACAGTCTGGCACATGGAAATGTGAATTAAGGGTCAGATCTAATCAGTGATGTAAATAATGAACTTGAAGTCCTTGCCTACTCAAGACTACAGGACCAGAAGGGGGTTATCTTCTGCTGAATTTCTCTATCCTAGTTATAAAGTACATTTTTCAGGACAGGCAGCTCCCTAGTCTTCCCAAAGTAGACCATGGTCTGATACCTTCTCTAAAGCTGCCCCCAAGCTATATACAAGCTGACACAGACACAAACTTCACAGGCCTGCCAAGCATACTTTTAAAGAGATAGACCTATCACTGTTGTCCTGGGACACAGCCAACATCTATAGAGGAATGTGAATGTTACACAACCGGAACGTCTTTGGTCTTGATATTCGAGCTGGCAGCCTTCTCCCTGTGGTTTGGTTCCTGGGATTTGCTGTGTTCTCTGTCACCCTCTAGCAACACAGAAAATGTGGGAGCCAGACTGCTTTACACCCACCATTCAGCTGTCTCCAGGACACCTGTTCATCAGATTCCTTGCTTTATAATCAAAAAATGCAAGTAAATTTAGCAGGAGAAGCAAATATATATATATATATATATATATATATATATATATATATATATATATATATATGTACGAATGGGGTACATCTGTTATATGAACAGCACATGAATTCTTACTAGAAACATGAACTATTCAAGTGACCTTATACTTAATATTTATATTACAGATCCCCTTTCCTTTTTTAAAAAATTATGGCTTAAGTAATTATATATACATATACTTTTGGACTTTTATCAAGTCAGAGGATAAAATTATGTCCAGACACTTTAGCAAAGAGATAAACCTTATTTATGATTGTAACCACAACAGTATTCACCACCATTAAGGCTTACAGAAAGGCAGCTCATGTAAGTGTCCTGGCAAACAATGCTCCAAGAGGTACCCATCTTCCTCTAGTTACAATTAATTTACCTTCACAAGCAATCCCCTTGAATGTATTTTCTTTTAATCAGTTGTCAAAAAACAAAACAAAACAAAAGTCTACTTTGGGTTCTCTTTTTCTCTCAAGTTTGGCACATTAAAGTCCTCACTCTCCAATAAAAATCTGCACTCCCTTTGATACTGGGAGGCACTATCATTTACAGTAGGAGCCTTCAGGCTAGCACCAACCCCTTAAGACTGATTTTGCCAGAAGGAAGGATATCAGAATTCTTAGAGCTTGTTTTCACAAGTAGTTCAACTCTAGAATAAGTCTTCAAAAACTGCACTTGAAGTTTTAATCTGCTGTCACCTTCTGCCTGTAGGTTCAAAAACCAAGCCATGAAGCCAAGAGAGAGGCCACTTTTCATCTACACCAGCACTTGCACAGCTCTGTCAAGCAACATATTGCATACCATTGGAGAAGTTCTTAGAGTTTCATTCTTGGAACTCCATAGCTTACAGGCTACTTTGTATGTGTATACTTGTAAGTTTGGTATGTGCTTAGCACATACTAAAGGGGGGAAATATAGATGACTCTTTACCACCACGGACATGAAGAATCACTAAGAAAAAGAGCTGTTAGGCTTCAGGACAGGATGGGGCAGTGAAGGGGGGGGGCAAGGTGGCAGATTGGCAGAGGGAAGTAGGTTAGGCTTCTTGGCTTTTTATGTGTTGTTTAAATTTTGTATTACACATTCAGAATTTTTAATGGTCCCATAGGATGGTATTACACCCTTCAGTAAGTGTTTATCTTATGTTTGAAAGTAATTCTGACACCACATGGTTCTTAGGTCTATACACCAAGGTTCTTTATCCCATATCCACGACCTCCAAAATAAACTGCTACTTCTAAAGTAGACCACTGTTAGATGATTGCTATTACCCAGAAGGCTGAGTAGAATTTATTGAAACAAAGACCAACTATTAATCTTCTCTTCTTTTTCTAACATTTTCTTGGCCCTCTTTCCCCCGTTAATAAAACTGAAGCAGAGGAAAGAGAATTTCTTTCTGCATTTCACCATTCATATCACCAGAATAAGAAAGAAGTCTTCATTATTTCGTGAGCATTTACATAGAAGACTTGTAGCCCGGTTTCGTAGTTGAGGGAGACCTTGGTTCAGGATACTTAAGTGACTTCCCCAAATTGCCCATCCAGCATGCAAGCCTAATGCTGCCTTACTACAGAGATCTCACCTACTGAATGAAAATCCTTATGAATGTAAGAGGACTTGAAGTGCATGGTGTAGAATTTGCAATGCCTGGTGTGTGGTAGGTGATCAATAAACATTAATTGCATCTTTTCCTTTCCAGTTCTTCTTAACGCGTAAAGTATCAACAGTACCTTTAAAGGCAGATGCGTATAAAATAAATATCAAGAAATCACTGCTAAAGAACAAGTTTGATTCTGTGGTTAATCATCTAAGTACCATCAAAGGAGTCTGGCACAGTGTGTATACTGTTTTGTTTCTTCTCTCGTGACATACTGGTATTTTCTACCAAAATCTGGTATCTCTTTTTTACTGTATGATTTGGTATTTGGAATGCATTTAAGAACACATTTTCATTTTTCATCTTTGTCACAGATTTATAGAAAGCATAAACTATAGCCAATACCTCTTTTGTAAAGATATGGTATATGTATAGTCAAGTTCAATGAGACCTGAACATATTGGTAATTTTAATTATCTTCAAAAATATTTCCTGTTCACTATTAGTCAAACAATCTAGATATAGTCACATTGATTTAAAATAACAAGTTCACTTATCTAAAAAGATCAACCACGAATTTCCTTCTTAGTATGTTCATATGTCTAGAGCCATTCACTTATTCACTTATTGAGTCTGTAAGACTAGAGGGACCCACCTCTGGCTACGGACATCTGCCTAAGGATTAAGCATCATTAAGCACTGTTACGAATGTTAATTTAATGCTTCTTGTTGTTAGCACTCCTCCAGGAAGGGAACAAAATTTTGAGAAGTTTATAACAGTAGTGAGAAGAAGTTTGAGATAAATAGAAAGGAGGTTGTACCGATGTGAAACTTGTGATTGTTTTTTTATGAAGGGCATGTGGTTTGCTGAAAGCTTTATATACTCAAAGCTGTGATTTGTGGAATTACAGTCCACACAAATGCATGGAACACCCTCTTCTGGCAAAAATAAATGAGCAAAGTCCGATGATTCCAATTGCACTGCCTGTGGCAATGAGGGATCTGCTGAAGAATGAGCATGGTCAGCCCCTACTGAGGACCCCAGCACCCGAAGTTCAGCATTGCAACACCAAAAGGTTGCTAGGTATTTCAGAGCCATAAGAAAATGTAAGTTCACTCGAACCCAAAGCTCCAACATACAGCACTAGGAGATGGCTGAAGAGTCAGAGAGAATAACTGAGGGAAGAACCTGAAACTGGACATAAAGTAGCAGCATTGAGAGATGAGAGCTGATAGAGAAGAGAGACCCTGTGCAGAGCCAAAAGTGGGAGCTGCTGCTACAAATACTGTACACTCCAGTTAGTAGCTGAGTTCATGTAAGAACTACGAAGGATAGAATCTAGGGTTCCATCCCCAGCACTTAGAAGCTGTGCTCTAGTCACTAACTGCTGGCACCCTAGTTACTAAGTGCTGGCACACCTGAGCATTTACAGAAATTAGCCTCTGGCATTGAAAATTAAGTGTCATAAGCCTCTAATTTTTACATCTTAGTTCTTAAAGCTTCTGGGTTTGGATGCCCATTGTGAGAGCCTCTGGGGCTGTCAACACTAAAGAAGCTGTTGCTTGCTTGTCTATGATTTCTATCCAGATAGAGCAAATGAAGCCCAACCCATTTGTAACACCCAATAAACATGTTATTGACCATCTATCTTTGCCAGATACGGGGTTGATTTGTGAAAAATACAGATTATTATATGCTTACATTTTAGAAAAGATCTTATCATTGAAAAAAATTGCTGTGGATATTCATAGCACATGGATAAAAACATCACATGAGGTATGTGGAAAGATCCCAAGATGATGTACCAAAAGAGTAAAGAAAATGTAATTATGATTCTTCTTCTCACTACTGTTATAAACTTCTCAAATTTAATATCATTTGAACATCTGAACATAGATATCCCATAACTGGTACTGCCAATAAAAGTTGAGCTATTTGGTCAACAAAGTTGTTACTATTTTCTCAGGCAAGGGTAGAAACACAGTTTCTCTGACTGTATACTTAGGTACCCCTAGCTTCAGTAAAGTCAGCAAATCAATTCAAGACAAGTTCCTTATTAAGAGGACAGGTATGACTTCTTCTTACATTATGTTTAATTCTTTTCTTAGTAGACAACTGTTTTGTAAACTGAAGTTAACAAAAGTATTCTAAATGGTGTGTAAATCTCATTGACTCTCTTTTTACTTCAAATCAAGTATCTCTTGTCTACTTATTTTCCATTGTAGTAAGTTATCTGCTTAGGATGAATAAGCCTCTGAGCCCATTTGTAGATGGACATATGGAATAAATCCATATATTAACTGAGTCTAAACTTGGAATGTCTTTAGAAGAAATCTCTCTCTTTCTGTGTCTGTGCTTGTGTGTGTTATCTGTGTGTGGAGTGTGCATACATGCAGACCTGAGGGGAATATTAGATG
Organism: Cricetiscus sungorus; assembly: GCA_030556225.1. Taxonomy (NCBI): domain Eukaryota; kingdom Metazoa; phylum Chordata; class Mammalia; order Rodentia; family Cricetidae; genus Cricetiscus; species Cricetiscus sungorus. The sequence goes on along the minus strand of JANBXA010000651.1, from coordinate 95,239,314 downwards.
TCCTGCTCTGTCACTCTCTACCCTGTTCCCAGGAGAAAGGGTAGTTCACTGAACCTGGACTTAAGTTTGTATCCAACAAGCCCCAGAAACCCTTCTGCTTTGAGAAATGGTAAATCCCCCTTTACCATTTCTCAAGTCCCCACCCAGCACTTGGGTTATAAGCATTGAACAGCCATGCCATACCACACATGCATGTGTGGTAGAGATCTGAACTCAGGTCTCCATGCTTGTGATGCAAGTAGTCTTACCCAATAAGCAATCCCTCCAGTCCCTTGAGAATAAATCTTACCTAATATAGTATGGCAGTTCATGATTTAAGAAAGTATTTAGAACTGTCAAAGTTTCCCAGGAAACAACCAGCTGAGTACCTGCTTCCTAAAAAAGAGGCGGCCAAGTAAAGAGGTGACTTCAGATATGCTGTGTACTTTAGCAAAGTTAGGACATCTTTATAAGGAAGAGTCCATCAAAATGTGAAGAGAATACAAATGAAACATAGAAGAAAGAATGTTTGGTGATTGGCTCTTTAGAGGATTGAGAGAGGTTAGAAGTCTAACCCAGCATTTCTTATGCAAATTTTTAGCTAGAAGTGAGTTTCACAGCCTCGGTGGTTACTAGGTTCTTTACAACCCCATAATGTCAAAGCCAGGAAGAACCACATAATTAATGAGTGCTTTTGATACATCTATAGAAATAATCAGATTTAATCTACTTTCCAGTAACATCAGCCATGTAACAGGCAGTTGGCTAGCACACAAACTTAGTTGGTCATCCCCTCCTCAAACCATGAAGCAAGGCGACAAGCAGAAATAATGTTCAATGAGATATGCAGACCAAGAGCACTCAAGATTGTTTGAGGGAATGACTTACACCATCTCATTATTTATTATGTGCTACTCTATGTTTACAAGTGTTAGCATAAACTAATTTCTCCAGTGGCTTCTAAACATCTTCTGCTATCTTTTAACAAATGAGTTAAGAATCATCTTTTACATTCATTCATTTTATATTTATCTTAGAGTTTGAATTTTATTTTAGAAATTGCATTTCAACATAATTATATGCTAGCATAACAGCAGTTTAGGAGTCACAAAACATGGCTTTTCTTTCCAGTTCTGGATGTTATAATATGGGACTCTAACTGTTGGTAGGGTTTTCAAAACTCCCTTGGAAACATCAATTGAAATATTTTAAAACTGAAAAGTCAGATTATAATAGCATAGGCAGAATGTTATTGAAACTTTCATAACCCAAAAGCAGCTAGAAGAATTCCAGAGTACACAGCCTTTCCATGCAGGGTTGTGGTCGGCTTAACTCCTAAAGTGATTACTCTGCCAAAGGCAATTGCTGTTTAATTGAGCCATTTGTACTTCAGATAGATGACTTCTGGCATCCACATAGAAAGATACAAGGTTCGTGTCTTTCTCTAGCATTTCCTTCTTGCTAAATCATACCATGAGGTCATTAGTTATCCAGAAGCATACTCAACACTCAGATGAGATGTGACAAAGTGCCACAGAGCTACAAATAAAAAAAAATAATAAAATGGCAAGTCCTAAATAAGTAAATGTTTCAAAAATGGCCATTGGAATGATCTTGGAGTCATAAAAAGTTCTTTATTATAAGTTTATTTTTGGACAATTTATATAAGAAGTAAAGGGCAAGACAATAATGGAAGTAGCACAGGTACAAGCACAAATTTAAACTATGATGCCAGACACCCTGAGATTGTTTCAATAATAGATTTGACTAGTGTTTATGTTATTGAAAGATTTTCTTTATTAAGAAAATAAGGGTAGGGAGTATTGGGGGCTATCTTTGTGGGGCTGCAGTTAGAGTCAGCTGGGTAGCCCACAGTTCATACCTAAGATGGGGAGTGTAGATATAAGAAAAGCTAGCTAAAGGGTGAGAGATGAGACAGTCACATAGGATAGTTGTTGGGGGGGGGCATTCAATACATACTTAATTTGTTGGGGTCCATAAAGATTAGCTCCACTTCAGTTTGACTAAAGGTCAGAGAGTTCAAAAATGTCTATAGCTTGGTGGCTACAGGATGTTTTGGCCTTGATAATGAATGTCTCTGTCTTAATAACAACAGACCAGGGCTCAGGTGTCTTTACTTTTGTCCCTGAAAGCAAGATGGCAGGTGTGGCTACCAAATACCTGGAGGATTAAGGGAAGGAAGTCTCTTTGCCCCTTATACATGATAATAGAAGTCTTCTGCCATTACTACACTTTTGGTTGGGTACTTAAGATTGTTAAAGAATAAACTCCGGATATTCAGCATTTATCATGTTTCAGTATGGAATAAATGGCTTGCCCTTCTGACAGTACTCCTGTGTCTCTGTCTCATCTCTTAACTCCATTAGCTAGCCCTTCTTTGGTTCACACTCCCCCTCTCAGGTACAAACTGTGGGTTTCCCAGCTGGCTCCAACTGTAGACCTGCAAAGACAGCTTCCCATAAGGGAGATTACTTTTTAGTGTTCTTTAGCACAGCAGCACAAGTGTAATATATAATATTTCTCACACAAATATGCACACACACTTTAGCACTTCTAGGGATGACATCTAGGTTCTACACCAAACATTGCTGTGCATCTTATAAAAAGAAGACAGAAATGCTAACTACCTGATTTCTACTGGCTGTGAGACCAGGCTTGCTGGAAAATGCTTGTAACAAATTGGAGCCTACTACGTGGGTACTAAGAACTTACACTTAAAACTTGAGAAAAGCTTGAAATGGGATTTTAGAAACAAAAGAACAGAGACAAACAAGGCTTCTTAGAAGAAGTTTTTCTCTGGTGGGCTCTGTTTTGCTAGAGACATGCAGAGACGCGTGCTGTTTCTTGACTCAGCATAAGTGGCAAAAAACCACATGGCTCTTTTAAGCATCCCTGTTAACAACTGAATGGTGTATACAAGAGCTGGCAGTGGCAGTGACCATATCTCCAAGCCTGTAGCATGCTGCTTGATGGTAGCATAGACCAATTTGGTGAACATAGATCTCACTGCTAGCGGTAAACATAACCCTGCCATATTGGAAAGCAATGCTGTTGTTTAGCAGATAAAAGACTCGTGGCTAGAAAAAAGATAAAGATTTACAGTAAAGACAATTAAGATAAAGTTACAGTGTATTTTGAAATATACATAGGCTTAAGAGAGAAAAAGAAACAGGATAAAGTGGTTTAAAAAAAAGAAAGACAGAAAGGGAGAAAGAAAGGAAGGAAGGAAGAAAGAAAGAAAGAAAGAAAGAAAGAAAGAAGGAAAGAAAGAAAGAAAGAAAGAAAGAAAGAAAGAAAGAAAGAAAGAAAGAAAGAGAGAGAGAAAGGAGATTAGCTGAGTGTGGTAGCACATGCCTTTAATTCCAGCACTTCAGAGGCAGAGGCAGGCAGATATCTGTGATTTCAAGGCCAGCCTGGTATACAAAGCAAATTCCAAGGCAGTCAAAGTTACACAGAGAAACCCTGTCTCAATAAATGAAAAGACAGAAGTAAAAGAAATAGAGTAATAAAAAAGCTACCTAAAGATGTAAAATACACAGAGAGTCTGGATACTGTATGCTATTGTGTTGTATTTGAATTGCTCAATTGCTAAGGAAGGAACAACTGCTAAAATACACATGATTATCAATGCTGCTGAATTAATTCAACTTATATATTTTAAAAATGTTTTGACTTCAAAATTTAAGTCTAAGGACAGGTTACTGGGGAAAAGAATTTCTATTTTTGTTTCCACAGAAACTGAAAAGCTGTGGATTCCTTCCAGACTAGCATAGTTTGATCAAGCAAGACCCCCTGAAACAGTGTCCCAGGTGATCAAACATTCAAAACAACTGGGACAAGGCAGCCCTGCAGACTATGCCAGGATAGATGATACAATATTTTCCTTAATGCCTGATAATGTTAATGGACTAAAAATATTGTTAACTATAGTTCTTATTTGATAACTATTTTGTTGTATTAAAGTTTTACTGTATTATTTTACTGTATTAAAGTTAAAACCCTTCTTTTTATTTTAGACAGAAAAGAGGAAATGATGGAAGATGCCCTTCTGTAAAAATGTTTCTGTTATTGGTTAATGAATAAAGCACTGTTGGCAAATAGGTAAACAAAATAGGTGGGACTAGGAGACAAGGAGGATTCTCAGAGACATAATTAGGAGGAGTTGAAATGTAGGACTAAGAGGAGTAAGAGGTCCGGACCCGCTCTCCAGTAAGATAAAACCACATGGAAACACTTAGATGGATACAAATAAGTTAACACTTAAGACAGAGCTGGCCAAAAAGGAATGCTAGTAACAGGCCAACAGTTTTATATTTAATACAGTATCTCTGCATGTTATTTGGGGCTCACAAGGCTGTGGGACCAGGCTGGCAAGAAATTGCTCATAACAAGAGACACTTCAATTAAATGTTTCTTATAAGGGTTGTGTGGTCATTGTGTCTCTTCACGGCAACAGAAACTCTAAGACATCACCACAGTAGATCCAGCAAATGTTTGCCATTACCTTCAGAATCATAAGCGGGGAAATTATGAGTTTTATCTCTAAACCTCTAAACAGTACCCTGGGGTAGAAGGAAAAAGAAGCTGTGCCTCAGAAATAACCCTAAGAAGATAGACACATGGATTCTTGTGGGCTTCACTGTGATCAAATGAGGTTTGGGAGCCATTTTGTAGCTGCTATTAAAGATGTTTCAGTTTGGACTATGCCATCTGGTAGAACACTGTATGATTCATGCTCAGGATAAAGAGGCATTTTCTTGTGATTAAACAGTTTTAATTGTGTACACTGATCTTTCTCATCTGTTGAGACTTGTATTGTAACCTCCCCCTTTCTGACTGTTAATGAAGAATACTTGCCCATGAGCAGAATAAGAATGCTTTGTTGGCTATGGGCCTCACAGATAAACCTTAACTGACATTTCTCTAAACTTCACTGTCTTTAATTCTTGCCCCCACATCTGAAATGTTTATAGTCAAAATTTTCACTAATATGACAGATTTGTTCCTTATTCTTGTTTTATGTACTCTTTTATAAGTTTTAGGGTATATTCTAAATGCTTGTTAACTCCAGACAGTTATATTTTACTGATGAATTGTACCTTTTACCACTATTTTATGAACTCTTAAGTCTTAATTATATTTTCTGCCATGAAATTCACCTGCTACAATTGTTCTTGCTGCAATATTCATTTAGGAGTGCCTGGCACATATTTAAGTATATTAACAATCCCTTGTTTAATGATGTTAATTTGTTCCTAAAATCATTGTTGCCAAATTAAATATCTTCAAATACAAAATAAAAATGGCCACTAATAGAAAAAAAATGATGTTTTTTATGCCAACCCAAGATTTTAAAAACAAATTTCAGAGAAAGGCATATCAACTTTACTATGAAAACGAAGCTTTATAAACAACAAAAATAAATCAAGGAACAAATAGAGTGTACACATAAAACAGAACATGAGAGTAACTTACTGTGCTTGCTAATAAGACCTTATTAATACCCAAAGGTGGGTGATGGAGGACTGTGTGTTTGTTAGGCATGATCTTAGTCCACACCTGTATTTCTGCTTGGGGGAATTAATTTTTTTCTTTATTCCAAATACCTTGTAAATGGAGTAGTAATCCTAGATACTATTTTTTAGGCAATGGGGGAACTAAATACACAAGGCCACCTAAATCTATGTTAATAGTAATACAAATAAGCAGAAAAGTCACTAAGGATTAATTTTCCTCCCTCCATTTACTACACAGCATTTACTAAATATTCTTTGTAGAATCTGATCTTTCAGTCTTAGAAATTTGTCTTTATAAGAGATTATCCAAGCAGAAAATTTTATTTAAGTTTCTCAGCTTTGAATGCAGGTAAATACAAAATACTTCTTCTTGTTTATTTGTTTGATGTATTTCTTTAAAAAAAAGTCCCCTATAAATTCATGTCATAGCAAACAGAAGGAACTAGGCAGTTATTATTAGGCAAGCTCAACCTCACAGTTTTTTGAAGGCCAGAGGTGTCTGATGTCCTGGAACCAAGTTACAGTCAGTTGTGAGCCTTCAGATGTGGACACTGGGACTTGAACTCCCATCCTCTGCCAGAGCTATGTATATTCTTAGCCACTGCCATCTTTCCAGCTAGGGAATCTCTTTTATATACGAAATGAGTAATCCATATACATTATTATAATCACTGATAAGGTGAATTTTATGCTTCCATTTATGAAATTTCTGGTTTGTTTGTTTTTGTTACTTGCCTGCTGTGCATGGATTAATCAGTTTATAAAGTGTCCTTTCAATTGTTTACTTACTAATTATTTGTTTTTATATGTGTACATGTGTGTCCCTGCATGAGTTTAGGTACACCACACAAAGTTCTAAGCTGCCTGATGTGTGTGCTGGTGTTTTAAAAGAATAAGCAAGTGTTCTTAACCACTGTGCCATCTCTCTATGCCCTTCTTGTATTTTTCTAAAGTCAAAATTTACAACATTTGTACTTGAATTGAAATATGAAGTTACTAATGCAGTTACAGATTTCTCTAACAATGCTATAAGTTGGATTCCTCTCTCATTTTCCCATCTTATCATAGTCTCATATTTACTTCCATCTTGCTTTTACAGTAACACTGGTATTCTGTCTTCAATGGTGTTCCACAGTCTATTTCCAGTGTATTTAGATGGCTGCCTCCCTTCCTCCATATCTTGATTAGGGTATGCACATTCATCAGTTTTTAGGGAGGGGTCTTTGCACCATGAAACTGTAAGCCTTTTGCCCCTAGAATTTGACTTCTCTGAGTACGAGTACCTCTCTACTATCTCCCCCTGGAATTCTTTTTAGATAAATATTATTTAATCTTCTCTTTCTTGTCCTGCTGTTTCAACTCCTATTTCTTGAATTTGTCAAACATCTTTACACTAATGCTTTGTGCTCTATTTATTCAATCAATAAATAGAAACTTTATAAATATAATATTATATAGACTACCCATTGTGGTACAGTTGACATAAATACTACTTTAGAACACAACAAATTTCATCAAACAATGTTACAATTGTTTTCATTTAAAATTACATTTTGTGTGTGTGTGTGTGTGTGTGTGTGTGTGTGTTTGTGCACGCGCATGCGCGCATGTGCGCTTTATGTGCATTTGCATGTGTGGTGAGAGTTCACAAGCACTTCCATGGTGCATATCTGGAGGACAAAGGACCAACAACTTGGTTTTCTCCTTCTACCATGTGACCCAGGGACTGAACTCATTGTCAGCCTTAGGGTCAAGAAGGGAGGACATGGCAGAGAGAAATATATTTTTTAAATGATGAATAGGTTTCTCTTGTTTTCATTTCTTCCCATCGGATGGCTCCCTTCAATAAGTCTAAGCACCTCTGGGAAACTTGCATCCTTACTGTATCTGAAACACACACTCATACGAAGGCAATCACTGCTAAGACACAGGAAGAAAAAGGAGTGTGTGTTGTGGGGGGATGTAAGGGGTTTTGTGCATGTGAGTGAGTTACAGGCAATTGTAAACCACCAGAAGTGGATGCTGAGAATAGAACTTGGGTCCTCAAAAGAATAAGAAGAGATCTAACCCACCAAGCCAGCTCTTATTCAGTTTTTAAAATATTCATCAACCGCTGCCATTTTCTGGATTTTATTGTACATGAAAATAGTGGGCTTCAAATTCCTCTAATGTTTGCATTTGAAATAAGCATAAATTTCATGATTATCTTAAAAGTAGTAGTTGACTAACATAAATATTTAAATAAATGATAATTGATAATTATTATAAAATTCAATCCCAATAAGTAATGTTTAAAAAAAATACAGAAAGAAAAGAAGAAGAGCAAAGAAATGAAGTTGCATTTCTGGAACAGGCAAGACTCCAACACTCCATGACTGCAGGTGGGGCTTAAATGAAGCTGGGAAATGTCTTAGGAATTAAAATTTATCCTCTTTTGGTTCTCTCATTAGTTAAAATGTTGCTCAGAACTCCTTTCTTTACCACACCCTACACCCCCACAGGATGCAGCCCTTTCATAGTTCTGCACAAGGTTTTAATCTGAATTTTTAATTTATCTATGTCTGTCACTCTGAAGAGTTTTGGAATTAAATCTAGACCTATCAGAGTCATGCATGCCTGAAGATGGACGGATGGACGGACACACACACACACACACACACACACACACACACACACACACACACACACACACACCATATCTCTTTTCTATACTAACCTTTTTCAACTCGAAAAATTTATATTCACATTTTATTTTTGTATAAAATAGCTTTGTCTTCATCTAGCATATTCCATCCTAGTTTGATTTTCAATGAGATGACATTTCTGAAATATTTGTTGCTATTCCTAAATGTGTCATTTAGAGGTGATGGAGAAAAAAAATTAAATCATGACACCATAATTTCCCACTTAAAAACTGACTCTAAATGGATGTAAATTGGGGTGGGTAGAGAGGGATGGAATCTGGGACAACTTGTGAGAAGAGATAATATGACCAAAACAGATTGTATGAAAAAATATTTTAAATTGTCTCAAGCAGTTGGTTTGGTATATAAATGTGGTTATTTGTATGCATATGTGTATATCTTAAGTGCACAGTACACAATGAACTACTCTCTTCATCCATGAACTTTCTTTATCATCTTCCATATGAACTCTGTACTGTACATTGTGATGTGCCAGACTTGGCCATATTGAATTTCTCAAGTTGCTTTTGATGAGCAGAGCCAAGTATGGGTATGCACAGTTTAGCCACGAGCTATGAATCTAATCTGCTGGGTATATTCATCTCAGCACTGTTCCCTGAAAAAATACCATCATAATTAACACTGGTCAACCACAGTGTTTATGGTTTTAAAGCTGACCAGAAAAATCCATGTCAATGCAGCCTTTTTAAATGTTTGAGCTTATAATGTAACTATATAATTTCCTCCTTTCCTCCCTCTAAACACTCACATATACCCTTCCTTGTTCTCCTTCAAATTCATGGCCTCCTTCTTCATTAATTGTACACACACACACACACACACACGCACTCATTCACACACAAATATTTATGTATTTTTAAATATGTAAATATACCCTGCTCAGTCTGTATGATGGTGTGGTGTGTGTGTGTATATATGTGTGTGTGTGTGTGTGTGTGTGTGTGTGTGTGTGTGTGTGTGTGTGTGTGTTTGGGGAATGACCTTTTGGTATTATGTAACCAATTAGTGTGTCTCAGCATCCCTTAGCTATCTGGAGTTCTTCCTGTAATATTGAGGCCTCATCAGTTCTCCCCATCTATTGTTGTCCCTGTTCAGCTTATGTTTAGCCAGTCATGTCAGTGAGACTTGATTGTAGCTTCTTGTATTCCTCAGAGACACTAACTCACAGCATCTTCCTGTTCCCTTGTCCTTTACAGTATTCTGTCTACCCTTCTTCCTCAATGCTTTCTGAGCCTTGGGTAAAGAGTTGTGTTGTGGAAGTATCGGTCTCTACTTGGCTTTATAGTTTTGCATTTTGATTGGTTGTATTGTCTGCAAGTTTCACAAGTAGTGTTGTCTCTTTCCACTGCTGGTGGGAATGTTATTGTGCAAAGGTAACTTAAGAAAAGATGGGATAAATCTTAGTTCATTGTTTGAGGAGAGCCCATCCTGGCAGGAAAGTCACAGCAGCAGTAGTATGAGGCAGCTGGTCACATTCTAGCCACAGTCAGGTTCAGAGAGAATGAATATTGACACTCGGGTTCTCTTTCTTCTTTCTGCTTAGTCTAAGACTTCAGCCCAAGTAAGAATGTAATAACGACAGCTATGTATGCATAGTTACCTGAAGCAGGAAGAAGAAATCAAAACATCGTTCTGAATTAGCCTGCTTATCAACACATGTATAGCACACATTTTATATTTTTATTGGTTTTATTCTCACATATTTCAAAAGCTTTCTGCTCTGTGTACATATCCTCCTTCTCCTTGTCCTCCTCCATTTTCTTCTTCATCTTCAATATCTTCTTTTCTTTGTATCTATTGTTTATGAAGCGGTACTTTCTTGTGAAGCTTCCATTGGCCTAGAACTCCCTGTGTAACCTGGGTTTTACTTGATCCTGTAATCTTACTACTTTTGCCTCTCAAATTTTGGGGTTACTGGAGTGGAAATAGGCACTGCTCAAACTCATTTTTTTATATATATAAGAAATAGTTCTGGAAATGACATACCTTGGTTCTCAAAGCTAGGTACATAATAACTTTCTCTTTTTGTTATACTTTAACAAAATGATTAGCATTGTCCTTTCTGGCTCATGGCAGTGTGAATATGATGCCACCACTGTGCTCTCGGTGACTTCCCTTTCAGTGTTTTATTTAATAAGTTAAGAGTATAAATGACTTGCAAAAGAAACATCTCAAGATACACAAAATTTCAGCCTGTTGTGGCTTAGGTAGGACAACCACTCCTCAAAATTTCATGTGTGAGTTGTTATTTTCTTCCTGCCTGAATTCAAAAGGGTGGTTTCTCACTTCTTAAAATTTCTTCTTTATCCATTCAATGAATACTGCCTTCTCACATCCCCAGATTCCTATTAGAAGTTGAGCCTGTTTGACTTCACTTTTTCATGGCTAATCCTGGGAACCACTGTTTCTAAGCAAAGGGCAGGTGATATGAACATACAAATGAAAGTCAGTTGTAATAGCAGAGGAATTTGAAGAGGGTTCCCTTCACTCTGAGGAATTAAATGATGCCAAAACCACATAAAAATTGGGAAGTGTCCTTTTAGGGGAAAAAATGCCAATGCTAAAAATCAATGAAACCAAGTTCACTGTTTGCCAAATCTTTTTTAATTGAAAAGTGAGTTATAAATGTCCATTTGGCTGTTATCCTTGGGATCAAGATAATACTAATCCACTTGAATCTCAGACATTAGGCCTCTCAGGGTGTCACAGGCTTCTCCTCTGAGCAGTCACCAGAAGATTGTTGCCTTAACACAAATTGGTATAACCTGTGTATATTATTCTTCAGCTTAAGCTCTGCTTGTCGCCAGAAATTCCAGACATCCTCTGAGCTTTACACCCATCATGTTCTTCCAGTTAAACACTGAAGTTCACGAGGGGCTGTTTTCTGAGAAGAGTAGCCAGTGCTGAATAACATCTGTGTTCTTGGGACAACTTCCCACATATTAAATCTACATTCAATCAATCTATCTTTAAATGATTTGTGGTAAGACACAGATAATGATACATGTCTTAGTCAGTGTCAAATTGCTGTGAAGAGACACCATGACTATAGCATCTATTACAAGAAAGCATTTAATGGGGGCTGGGTTGCAGTTTCAGATGGCTGGCATCTATTATAAGAAAACGTTTAATCGGGGGTGGCTTACAGTTTCAGAGGTTCAGTCCATTATCATCATGGCCAGAAGCATGGCAGCATGCAGGCAGATGTGCTGAGAGTCCTGCATCTTACAAGCAACAGTCTGGGTGTTAATCCCACTGAGAGAAGCTTAAGCAAAAGAGACCTCAAGGCCCACCCCCACAGTGACACACTTCCTTCAACAAGGCCATACCTCCTAATAGTGCCACTCCCTTTGAGCTTATGGGGGCCAATTGCATTCAAATTATATAACACGTATCACATAAAACTGAAGAATAAGCATGCAGACCACTATATGTTGGACATAAAGTTTTCAAAACTAAGCTTTAATTTGAAGAATAGAGTCATCTTTCCAGAGTTGAAACACAGAAAAACATTTTAAAGCGTAGGAAACGCCACACAAAGTTTACAGGCTTACGTACCACAGCTATGTCAACAAAAGAAAAGTAAAATTAAAATCTGCACTGGGTTCATAAATAAGTGACAAGAGATTGCCATGCCTGATCTGAGTTTTCTTTCTACAGAAGTTTCAATGAAATGATTTTCTCTGCTTAAGAGATATTATGACGGGATATTAACATTTGCTTTTTTTTGTATATTCGTTGCATACTAGAGATATAGCATATTAATAGTTACCACCACTTTTAACTTAATTTAAAATATTATATGCTGTGTTTATATGGTAAATATTGGAGCTCCATGTTCAAAACATAAAAAGTATGAAATAATTCAGTAAAACATAGCTACCCCTACAGCTCATGTCTCTGCTTGTCAAACACAATGTTTTAGGAGAACTATAGGCACCTGTTCAAAGGTTTTGTTACTGAACATGTTCTCATTAAGGAAATTTCAATGCATCAAGTATTTGGCATCAAAATATTAAACTTCTTGATCTACTACAGTTCCTCAATAATTGCTTTCAATGAGCTCATGACACCGATGTCTTGCATTGCATCTTGATTATTTTCTTTCCCTGGGCTTATCTAACAACTATGAATTTATTACTAAAAACCTCCCTATTATGAACATCTGTGAATGGATTTGCTTGATGCAATCTAAATGGATTACTGAAGAAGTTAAGATGCCTAACAATCTAACCATGTCTTAAAGTTTTCCGTGCCTGATGTCAGTACCAAGGCCCTAGAAGGCCTCTTCTATGGACTTGTAAGTTATTTAAAGAAAAATCTCACCCTTCCTCATAAAACTGTGTTGCTTTGGATTTTCTAATAAGAAACCATTCCTTCACTACACATGTTGATGCATAGAATAGAATCTTAGGCGGCTAATTTTTCATATGCTTCTATGTGCAGTCTCCTAACTGGGCTGTTGAGCATAAGTGAATGTGCTGATCAGCTTTCTGAAAGTCCACCCTACAGTAAGAGTATGAACTGTAGACATAAAGGAGACAGGAAGAGACCTTACACTGCACCAGAGCAGTGATTAGAAAACAGTGCTGAGAGCTTTGAAAACAGAAACTAAGCCAGCAGTCTGCAACCCTGAGAAAAAACACTCTCCTGTACAAATTGTGTGAACCCAGCCTTTCTAGCGAACTGCAGCCTTCAGGAAGGAGCCCAGTCACTCCAAAGTGGAGTTTCAGGCCCATCACTTGCGGTTTCTGTCATCCCTCTGTTGCTCTTCATGAATGAAACATGCAGATGGCACCGCACATTGGCTCCTTCAGAGGAGGAAAAGGGTCAAGGGACACAGCACAGCCAGTGCGTTAGAGATCTGACACCAGGTACTTACACCTCCAAATGCTTCCAGATCACAGCCTCAGGAAATAGCTAGCCCATATCTTTACGGCACTGTTGCTTCCATCCGCTGTGGATATTAACATAAAATAATAGAGTAACCCGTTAGAGCTGGACAGCCCTGCAGAGCATCAGATTGCGTGAACACAGAAAGGCACGCGGACATTGTACCAAAGCTGAGCGATAAATAGCTCGTCTATACCTTCTTGTCTGCAAAAAGGGAGGCAGTGTGAGCCTTGGTGCCCGCTGCTGCTCTCTTCTTGTGTAACAGCTAAACCGGCTCAGTCCTTCTGACAGGGTGAGAAGCGCGCCTGCAGACAAGTGTCTGGGCGGTCCTAGTGCCTGCTCAGGTTGGTAGGCTAGCAGACTCCACAGGGCCTCCCTGCTGTGTCTTCCAGGGGCTGCCTCCAAGAGGTTTTAAGAAAGTCAATATGGCAAAGCAGCAGCAAAGGTGGGCATTATGTATGGAGGAATGCTAAGTAAATAATAGTTTGCTAATGCCATTCAGACTATGCTGCAGAGAATAAAAGGGTTAGGGATAAAGAAATTGTGCTGTCATAGGGCAGAGGGTCATAGGGCAGGAAACCAGTTTGCACAGACACTGTGATTATCAAATGCATTTATTTTGTGAGGCTATTTGTTTGTATGTTTTTTTTTTTAAGTCCACATTTAAATTGTGAAGGGAATAATGCAGGGGTTGTTTTTTATTTGTTTATTTATTCTCTGTTTACAAACACTGTAAGGTTCTAATCATTGAAGCCTTAGCCTGCCCTGTTAAAAATACAAGAGAAAACAAATGGCAAACAAATGGAGACTTGTGGAAGCTTTATTCTTTATAGGGAGCAAAAACTAAACTAAAATAAAATGCAAGCCCCCACTTCAGACAACCGCTGCTAGGTCTTCCTCTACTCATTTCCCCTACCTTTCTCCACACTGCTTTTCCACCCATGGCACTCACACTTTCTTTGACTTTGCTATCATATAATAGTACTATACCATTTGCAAAGGAGCCTATTGTGTTTACTTTGCACAGTAATTCAGCACATGCTGGGCTGTCAGTAAATATCTGAGAAAAGAATGAAGCAGACAAAAAAGTGACACTTTACTGTGCATAATATAGCTACTGAAGCCAGTTTGCGAGCTGATGAAATTCAGTTTGCTGTATCTCTCTAAGTAAATATTTCTATTCAGGTACCATTCTGGGGACACATTTGCCTCTAGAAATATCATCATTTGTTTTTATGTAATTTAATTTTTAAAAGATGTGGTTTTATTTATGCATATGTATATGTGTATGTGTGTGTTTGTGTGAATGTATGTCACATGGGTGAAGGTGCCCGCAGAGGCCAGAAGAGGGTGTCAAGACCATTGCAACTGGAATGCTGATAGCTGAAAAACAGCCTGGTGTGGACACTGGGAACCAAATGAGTCCTCTGCAACAGCAGCAGATCCTCATAATCGCTGATCCAACTCTTTAGCCACATCATAATTGAAATTGGAAGATTAATCTATGCATTTAAGTATAAAAATCATGTCTGTGTAAAATATTTGCCTTAACATAATGGGTATCATAAGTAAGATGTTTCAATGCTTTGGGCACAAAGCTGAAAAATTAGGTCTCTTTTTAGCCCGTGTTCCCAGTTAAGAGATTGAGTGCAGGGAGCAAGTTAGTACAGATGGGACTATAATCCAAAAAGTCAGCTTCATTGATATTTTTCTAACAAAAGTACATGAAAATAGCAAAATTGGCAAAGGGAAGTGAGAAGGTAGATGTGGGTTGCACACCTTGGACCACAGCCTAGCATTGGCAAGTGGTCAGCAGGAGTTTGTCCATACCTAACATAGCTGGCTGCCTCTGCCAAAAGAAGGGACACCTCCCAACTCATGTCTAGGTTGTAATGATGGTGTTAGATAACTAGGAACAAAACACATTAGACAGTTAGTACATATGCCACAGAAGCCAAGACTCCAGGGGGTTCAGCTAGAGAAATTCAAGACAAAATTCTCACTCAAGAGTTTTCTGTTATGAAGATTAGAGCTCTACTTAGCCTAAGCATCAAAGGAAGAGAATACATTAATAGCCTAAGGACCCCTCAAAAAAGTCAATGGCTGGATGGATCTCAAGCCTCATATAGGTATGAAAGAGCTTTTGCTGCTTGGGGAAAGGAATGTAAGCACAGGATTCTGTAGGTCATTGCAGAGTTAGGTTAGCCCCAAGCATGATTCTCGCTCAGTGAATAATTGCTTGGTTGAGCCCCGTAGACCAGGACTGGCTTCTCTAATATGCTTCTTTGTGCATCGTCCTAATTTAGCATGTTTTTGAAAAAAAAATACTAACTGCCCAAAAGGATGGTAATGTCTTATTGAAAGATGCTTGTGAGTAGAAACCATGCATGACTTGGTTTGAGCTAGGGAAGTAGCTATATAGCAAGTGAAGGGCCAATGTTGGCCAACCATCTGTAGCTACTTATTTCTATGAATATTTGAGAGCCTTGGTAGGAAGGACGTACTATAAAAAGGATGAGTCCTGGAGACAACTGGCATGTATCTGTGCAATAAGGACTGGTGAGGGTAACAGCAGTAGAATCCCAAAAGAATCCTCTGTTGGAAGACCCTTGTGTAGAGTGCAAATTGTAATTTTAGAAAAGATCTTAAAACTTTAAAAAAAGTACAGTATTCTAAAACAATTTTAAAAAAAAACAAGAAACAAAAATAAGAAAAAACACAAGGTAGGAATGTCAGAGAGATTTCTCCCTCTCCTTTTGTCACTTTTGGACAAGCAAGTAGTCAACAGTCCATAGCCCAGAAGAGACACTCACTAGAACCAAAAGCAATCCCTGTTTGCACCTTAATCTTAGATTACATCTTCCAAAATTTTGAGAAAGTTTTCTACTGATCTCAAGCCACTCCTCTATGGGACTTCATTATAGCAGTCTAAACAGACTAACTATGGGTTCTTTAATACTTTGAGGTTCAGAACACTTAAAATATGCACATACTGCTCCCCTCCTCCATAGAGTGCTAGGCTCTCACAGCGGAGGAATACCTGTTGCCTGACCAGCCCTGGACTGTAGCAACATCCATGTAGTGCTGCTCTTGTCAGCAAAGATGGAGTGACATGTTGGTATCACACCTCTTGGGATCAACCAGCCAATGTCAGTAGTGGCTATGAAAATAGAGTGCTGTGGAACTAATATTGTCTTTTAAGTGCACTGCAAGATCAAGAGTGTGATAAGGAACTCAAATTTCTGTATGAGCAGGTGATGGCTCAATCCCATAGTTGTTAATTACAAGAAGCCATATTTGCTCACATATGCTAATGAACTGGGGCAGTCAACTGCCTTTAATAAATGAGAGTACAGTGAACTCATCCCTGGCTTACAGACCCACATTTAGATGGGAGGAACTTTTTGTATCCCAATAGACTGGAGTTAATATTTGTTTTTTTCTAGGCTTTATGTGATAATCCACTGTGAATTAGGTTTTATTGCATAGTACAGGGCATTGCTAATAAAAACGGAAGTCTACTATGAAAATTAAAACACTTTTGCATTCATAAAAATGAACCTACTTAATTTTATGGCATCAAAGTTAAATACTGCTGCCCTGCAAATTGTACAGACAACAGGAACTTTCAAAGGTCTTGGGCTCTGAATCTCTTGCACCTTGAATCTCAATTTCATCATAAGTATGACCCAGCAGTGAAACCACAACCAAGAGTTGGTTAAGGGCTAGACAGGCTTATGCATAGCATGGATATTATTTTCATTAGTGAATCAAGGAATGATTGTATAAATTGTGATTTTTTTAAAATAATATGCAGTTGAAGCTCTACCTTGTGGAGGCATGTAAAACATAAATTATGTGCTTTCTATATTCCTATACTAAGGACAATTTGCTTATTAAACAAATAAGCATGTTGGCTCTTCATGGTCTAAGGAGCATGACAACATAGAATAATAAAGTCAACCATGGTAACTTGTCTAAGAATAAGGCATGAGATTAATTTAAATTGTGTTGTAAAGTATTTCCTACCAGCCCAACAAGTCTTTGTAGAGACTTGAATTCCACAATATAGTCATAAACTTGAGCAATTAGTTACTGATGCTGCATTGTGGTGTCATGTGTATTGAAGATCAAAACATGTTTCTTTCTTTAGCTAGAGATTTCTCTTTTAAAGATCATAGTCATTGCCATATTCTGCACTGAGCTCTAGTTCCTAAACCCCTTTCTAACTTACTTTCTCATCTCCTTTACAGAACATACTTCCTAATGTGGATCCATACTGAATGTCAGCATGTAATCTCTGGCTCACCTATATTCTCCTCATATAGAATTGGATCCTCCCCAAGTCTATTTAGTCAGATGGACTGTCTCTGAGATTATAGAATTCAATCAGAAGTATTGATATGGATAAAATATTACTGCCAAAGACATTTAGTATTTCTAAAACAAATAAATGTAATGTCCTTTAATAAATAGATTGAGTATGGTGAGACATTATTAAAAACTCAGGTGTAGGCAAAAAATATTCTAGACAGTTTAGTTCAAATTTGATTGAAAATATAAGATAATCCCTCAAGGGTTAATGTGCTTTCTCCATTTCAAAGAACTAAAATTGGAGTCATAGACACTTGCTGACAGTCATGATCACTAAAAGGAAGGACTTAGCCTTACTGAAAAATGTCAAATAAGTAATAAGTTGCAGCAGAATTTTTGGTAATATTTTAGTGCTGAAACAATAAAAATTATTACTACAATAGCCATTAATATTTTTATTTAGTTACCAGGCTTATATCCTGACCATAATCTACTCCATTTTAATTTTTTGTTATGACACAATTTGAATACCCTTTCTTGTGTGAACTAAATTAGATATTTATAACATCATTTTCACTTATTTGTAGCACTGGTATTGCATCCTGGAACCTCCTGAATAATAAGCTAAGTAAACCATTTTTTTCTTTATAACTAACTCAGACTTGGCTGTTTTGTTATAGGAACACAAACTGAACTAATACAGTCTTAGTTAAGTTCTACTTAAGACCTTTGCCCTCTCAGGTGTGTTTTGATTGTGATATCACCATCACATATAGAAAATGGAGATATGCAAAACATGTAGATATGCAAAACTACTTTTATTACTACATTATACTTAGTGGCTGACGCTAGAAGTTCTTATGATGGGAAATGTCCCAGGATAGCCTCTTTCTTATCCCAGATTGAATTCCCATGGCCAGTGGCTTTGATGACGTATACTGAGAACCGAAATAAGCATCCTAAAGAACCACATCTTAGTATTGACTGGCTGGAAAAGAATTACTTAATATGAAAACAAATGTTATGTTCTGTCTTGAAGTAATCAAGAGTGCCAGTCTTCTAGCAACTCCTTGGTCAGAAGCATGACTTGATGGATGCATGAAGCTCCTTTAGTTTCCGCAATGCAGTCAGCAGAGTGCAACCATTTCCTGTGAGTGTTCATTTAATCTTTATTTTTATGGTAATGCTCACAATGATGAGATTTCAGCAACTTTTTCAAGATCCGCGATGTGTCATCTTCCCTGTAGCAGTTATCATCCCAGGGCAGCAAATTTTGCAGGTTTCTGCTCTCTGCAGATTGATTTAACTTATTTTCCTTATGCATCCAATAATCCTGACTAGGCACTAAAGTTTCCTCTTTCAAAAATATGCTCTTTTCATTTTAGAGAATAACATAATTATGGAATTAATTTAGATCAATTAGTCTTAGCATATTGTAAAAATTTTTATCATTTTTATTTATTTCCTCCCTCTCCTCCTCCCCCGTGTGTGTGTGTGTGTGTGTGTGTGTGTGTGTGTGTGTGTGTGTGTGTGTGTATGCAGTGGAGATTGGAGATCAGAGGACAGGATGTGAGAGTTGGCACTCTCCTTTCATCATGTGGATCTGAGGGGTCTAACTCAGATATTGATAGCAAGCTCCTTCACTAGCTGAACCCTCTCACAGTCTGATGTCTTTATTTTAAAGTCAAGCAAACTGAAAACTATGTAAATTTAAGAGTTTAAGATCATCATAATAGCCCGAGTCTCCTGATAAGTTAGAGCTTGAGGAAAGGCTTTAATACTTATGTTTTATTGGGGAGAAATACCAGGATGAATGATTCTGTAGCTGTCAAAACCAACCTAGGATATATATATATATATATATATATATGTATATATATGTACATATATATACATATATATATATATATGCAAGTATGCTTCATTAGAGTTCAGATACCAGTGTTTAATTATCTCACATGAACAAAAAATATCAGTTCCTGAGCTCATAAGTAAGGTTCAAAATGATCATAGTCTGTTAATGAGATCAATGTCTATTCCATTGTAAACAATCAACATTCGATAATTAAAGTAAATTAAAAGATCCACCAACTATCATGCACTATCATTTTACATTGTTTCTCATTTGTGTGTACAAATTTACATGTTTTAAACAAAACCCTCCCTGGAAAGTACAGTAAACTTTTGAGCCAAGAGTATATTAGAGAAAGGGGCTGTAAAGATGACTCAGTAAATAAAACACTTATTTACAAGCAGGGGGACCAAAGCTCAGTTCCGGTTAAACATGCCTAACACAGACATGAGGGAGCTTGTGATCCCAGCTCTGTGGTTGCAGAGACAGTAAGATTCTGGGCTGGCCATCCACATGTAATTGGTGAATTTGCAAACCAATGAGAGAGTCTGTCTCAAAGGCAATGGATGGCCTTCTAGCCTCCACACAGATACACACATGTCTCAAAAGCACATGTATGTTTAGAGAGAGAGTACATGGTGGAGCAGACTGAAGAAGATTGAATAAATAAATCAACTGAAGCCCTGGCTATTGTGGTTTAATAAGGATCAGGATAAACAAATAGGCCAAATACATGTTTATTCAGGGAGAAATAACTCACAGCATAGACAGATGACCACTGTAGTTGGAACTGGATGCTCTTCTCTCCACATACCACCAGCAAGAGAGCATTCCCCAGCTCCTCCTCAGACCTAGTTCCATGGGTCACTTTTGCCCCTGGCTCTACCGCCCAATGGGTGGGGTCTGTGCCACAGAAGCAGACAAAGTGAAAATCCTACTACAATTCCCCATTTAGTCTAAAGAAAAGATTTAAGCTTGATACAAAACTATATACAAAACAGTGAATAACAAGTGTGCTCTAAGAAAAGGAAAATCAAGAACAAAACCAACTACATAACTAGTCCTAGGGTGAAGGCATGAGGGAATTTACAATAGAGTTGTCCTAAGCTGGGAAGCTTAAGTCTAGTACCTAATTTATCTAACTAGGAAGAGTGAATAAGAGTTGTGATAGTTTAATCTTCAACCTCATCAAGACCTGAGAAGGAAAATAATGATCCTAGGGTAGACAGGAAGTGCGGATGGGCAACTTCCAAAAGATGCAGCAAGGACAGAAACAGCAAGTTACCTGGACAGTCACCCAAGTTCTCATAGCAACATTGATACAGTCTGTTTGGGCTAAGGCCAAGAGTATTTGACAGACCGCAACAAAAGCAGGGAGGTAGAAAGACTGTCTTACCCTGACTTGGCAAGGTTCAGCAGTCTTCTATGTTTGTCTCCTGCAAGCACATAGGACCACATGTCCAAATCAGTGGTCAAGGTTGAGGCAGTTCCTAGCCCAAGAGGCCATTAGCCAAAGCGAGGTGAACTCCAGAAGGAGCAACAACAGTGTCCAACATATTTTCAGGAAAGTGCATGGTGCTGTCAGGAGCAACAGCGTCTCATGTCAAATGAGTACTAATATAAAAACATTTAAATGCCATGTTCTGCAGGTCTATGAAGTGATTGAAGATTAAGCATCTATGTCTGACTAATCTCATAGGCAAAGGAAACATGGGTGAGGATAATCTGTAATACTCAGGAACTTAGCTAAAAAACCTGAATAAAACTTCCTTGAGTAAAGCAAGGATAAATACCTAAACAATACACACACACACACACACACACACACACACACACACACACACACACACATATACACACACACACATGTAAATTCCTAAAGTAGAGGTAGAGTAGAAATGTCTAAACAAGAGGTAGAGCTCTAAAGGGCAGTAAGACAAATATGCCAAATTGTATCAATATACAAAACGTCTTGAACACAAGCAATAGTATACATACATAGAATATGGCAAGTATAATGTACATAAAACATCATAAATAGAAAGATTTCACACAATATGACAAAATATAATATACAATTCCTACAGGAAGGGAATAAACTTAATTTTACATAGGTTACCACAGATAAGAATATATACCTGTCGGGAGCCGCATTCGCCATTACAAGATGGCGCTGGCTTCCTGCTTCCTGATTCTTGTTTACAGCACTAGCTGCGTTTATTGCACATGCGCCACCTTATGCTAATTCGAATATGAGAGCTCTCCCTATCAGAGAGGGTATACCAATCAGGCATTGTGCGGAGCACCAATTACAGACGAGCACGTTGCCCTGCAGGCTATTTAAGCAAAGCACATTTGGGGCTTGGGGTCCTTCACCATCTACATGTAAAGAGCTCTACAATAAAGATTCTGCTGGACAAATCTTCGGTTGCCGCGTCTTCCTTATCGGCAAAGGTTGCGCGTGACAAGTGGTGCCGAAACCCGGGAACCTGCCGACCCTGGGCGGAGGAACGACTTGAAGGACCCTCGACTGCTCGTCGAAGGAAGATTCAAGCCAGCGGAGTGAAAAGCTGCAGCACTTTTCAGCAAGATATGACTTCTGTGGTCTGGGTAATTCCGTTTCTTGTTGTTAGTTTCGTTTTCGTCTTGCTGTGTTGTTTGTGTCTTAATTGTGAGAAACGGGAGAAAACCTGCAGCCGTCCGTTTTGCGAAAAGGTTAAGGAGGGCCAACGGGTTTTATCAGACCATCAGGATAGTCTATCAGAAGCTGAAAAGGGACAAAAAGGTGAACAGGAAAGAAAGCTAATGAAAAAGAAATGAAAAAATAAGAATAAAAAAATGTTAGATAAGCTAGCTGAACTTGAAAGGAAAGCAAGGCAACTTGCAAAAAAGGAAGAGGAGCTCGAAAAGCGAGCCAAAAATTTAAGATTAATACCTGCCTCCGAGAAAGGGGCACGTAATGATTCTATAACCTCTTCCTCTGAGGAGGAGACGTCCTCCAAGGGGGAAGATGAGCAAGAATCATCAGATTCTGAAGAGGAAGCGGGACTTGATCCTGCTAAGCAGGCAGAGCTAGATGAGGAAGCTGCAAGATATGAGGAAAGGAGGTATGGGCGCGCCCCGCCTTATGCACCTGGGCATGAACCAACAGTGCCGCCTTATGAAGCAATAAAGAAAGGTAACACAGGAGGAAGAAATTCCATGATTCCTGATAAGGAGACAAGAAAGATACAAGCAGCGTTTCCAGTATGGGAAGATGCTAAAAATCAAAGACAGCATACCCCTTTAGATTTAAAACAGCTGAAGGCTCTAGTAGAGGCAGTACAGACCTATGGAGTTAGTGCATCTTTCACCGTGGCTTTAATAGAGAGGCTGGCTATGAATGCTATGACCCCCGATGATTGGAATAATACAGTAAAGGCTTGTCTATCCATGGGTCATTATCTGGATTGGAAGTCTATTTATCAAGAGTTATGTGCAGCTCAAGCTAAACAAAATATAGCCAACCAGCGCCCTCAATGGAGTTTTGATATGCTCATAGGTCAAGGTCAATGGGCAGTTAATCAAACTGCATATCCATTGGAAGTATATGAGCAGATTAATAGGGCTGCTACTCGAGCCTGGAGGAGTCTGCCAAATAAGGGGCAAGTTACTGGAAATCTGACAAAGATTGTGCAAGGAGCCACTGAGCCATTTTCAGATTTTGTGGCCAGAATGATGGTTCATGCATCTCCAAAGGAGCTAGTAAAATGGAAAGATGTACTTGATAATCAATGGAAAGGACCGGATCCTATATTAATAAGATCCAGGGGAGCTGTTTGTGTTTTCCCACAGGGCCAAGAAAATCCAATCTGGGTTCCAGCGCGGTTGACCCGAGTGATAAAGCATGACGACCCTGCTTCGAGTCCTGCTGCTGATAGGGATGCTGATGATCCTGGAGGTGAAGAGCCAAGAGATTCGATGGGGGATCCTGTCGACATTTCCTCGACCCATGCCGGTGATGCATGATGCCCATCTGTTCCCAAGATTCTTTACCACCAATGAGTCTCTAGACCTGCCATATTTGCCGAAGGATGGACACATGGCTGCGATGCAGGAGAATGTGACTGTCCCCCTGAAGGGAACTTTGTGTTTCATTTTACCCAGAAATACTTCTGATAATATTGATGAGTGTGTAATTTTGCATCCAATCCTTTTGATGTTTGGCTTTTGTGTGGGGTTAATGGAAGTTGTACTGATTTAAGTCCCATGAGCATGTTAAGAGGAGGCACAGTGGGAAAAGCACAGTTTAAATGGAATAACACGGTACCATTTGAATCCTCAGTTAGTCTGTCCACTCCTTATAGCAATATTACCTTTAATTCCACTCCTGTTTGTGTTTGGCCTCCATTTTTTTGGCTGGTAACACAGGATATTCCTTCTAATGGAGTTTTGAATTGTAGTTCCTTTTCTTGTAATTATCCCTTTCCTGTTGTTGTTTCCCCAGAAATGAGTTCTATGTCTTGCTAAGAAGGCATAGGCGAGATTTTGGTATTACTGCGGCTATTGTTGCTATTGTTGCAACTGCAGCCATAGGGGCCTCCCTTACTGCTTCTGCTTTGGCCTTGCAGGGTCAGATAGCTACTGCTCAAACTCTTAATAATTTATCAGCCTCTGTGAGTGAAGCATTGGATACTCAGGTATCAATCAATAGCCAGTTAAGAGGAGGGCTGATGATTGTGAATCAGCGCATTGATTTAGTTCAAGAACAAATAGATACATTATGGCAAATAGCTCAATTAGGATGTGAAATTAAATTATCAGGATTGTGTGTAACCTCTGTTCAATATGATAATTTTACCAAAGCAGCAAATCTTTCTAAAGAATTGTCCAAAATGTTGCAGTTCAATTGGAATGCAAATTTTGATGCAACCCTGAGCAAATTACGTCTTGCAATAGTTCAAATTAATTCCACTCGTTTGGATGTCTCTGTTACACAAGGGTTGTTTTCCTAGATGTCTTCTGCCTTTTCTTTCTTTAAGGAATGGGTTGGTATAGGGATGTTTGGGGTGATGTTATTAGCAGGGCTGCTCCTCTGTTTTTGTTTGCTTCGCAAATTCAAAAAACAACAACACGCTAAGAATGTGGCCATAGTTCAGGCTATGCTGGCTGTTGAACAGGGAGCATCCCCTCAAGTTTGGTTAAATATGCTTAGCCATTGAGACGCTGTCGGAACTTACGGCACTCCTGACGGGCACAGGTTCCCATTGCACCAGGATGCTGTTCTGGACAGACCTTTGCATCTCCCAGGGCTCAGGTTCCCATTGCACGGGGTTTCAGATGTAAAGGGTCTCTTTTACTATGTAACCTCCTTGATCGCTTATGCTGTTGAATCAGTGAGCTGATCGGAAATCTCATAGTATTACCTTGGCTTCGCTTCTAATTTTAAAGAAAGGGGGAGATGTCGGGAGCCGCATTCGCCATTACAAGATGGCGCTGGCTTCCTGCTTCCTGATTCTTGTTTACAGCACTAGCTGCGTTTATTGCACATGCGCCACCTTATGCTAATTCGAATATGAGAGCTCTCCCTATCAGAGAGGGTATACCAATCAGGCATTGTGCGGAGCACCAATTACAGACGAGCACGTTGCCCTGCAGGCTATTTAAGCAAAGCACATTTGGGGCTTGGGGTCCTTCTCCATCTACATGTAAAGAGCTCTACAATAAAGATTCTGCTGGACAAATCTTCGGTTGCCGCGTCTTCCTTATCGGCAAAGGTTGCGCGCGACATATACCAATGTAAGCTGTAATACTAATGTCTCACTCTTACTAAATAATTCACAAGAAGATAGGCTAGTCTACCTATATCCATTCTGAACCATACCTTTCCCAACCATAACCTATTCCTGTCTACAAGAGATAACCGAGTCTAAGTATCATTTTCCATACCCAACCCCAAGTAACTAAGACCAACCCTATGAAGATGAATATTATCCCTAAATTCCAAGAGTGGAGAAAGGGGGCATCATTATCTTAAGATTACTTCCTGCTGAAATGAGATGATGATTTATCCATGGGATCCTGTAGGAAGAAAATTTTAAGCAACCAAATTTTTCAACAGAACTGGCTGTAACATATATAGGTAGTCATTGTGTGGCAGAAAATGCTTGACTGGAGTTCTATTTGAAATTCTGGCCAGGTTGTAATAAGAAGGTGCACCATTACAGCTAGCTAGTCATGAGTTGCCTCGAGCAAAGAAGTCTCAAACTGGTTTTAGGGTGAAGTTTGTAGTTCAGATGCTTCAGGATGAGTCAAGTGGAAATGTCCAATTGGGGCCCCATCTTCTTTCCAGAGTGTTCAAAGATTGCTTTTGGAACTGTTATTATTTCTTGTGGAAAACTTAAATATCAATATCAAAGTAAAATTTTCAATTTTTACGGTATGCATTAGGGAAAGGCAACAATAAGCATTAAAATGTATATGAGAAAATTAGTATTTCAGAGAGAAAATTGCAAATAAGTGAATGAGTCCTTAGATTTTGCTTTCTGCCTTACACCAATTGGCTTCTTGATATAAGGCAGAAACTGTGAATTTAATCTTAACAACATGCTTGAATTTAGAGAAGGAAAGCCAAATCCAACTCCAAAGCCAGCATTGGTTTACATGAATTGGGACTACACAAATAATAGATAGTAAAGAGAAATATATTTCAGTATAGAAACAGTTTACTAGACTTAAATATTTTTACCATAAATCAGATTCCTCTTCATTAAGTGATTCTTTCTGGAGAGCTGTCTTCTCTTCTGTAGGTACCTACATGTTCATTGTCTCTTGGCTGTTTGAAGATAGGTGTTCTCTGTTTTCCTGTAAGGACAAGAACAGCTAAATAATGTCTATAAACCATTAAGAACAAATAAGACAAAAAAGTTACATAAAGTGAATATTCAAATTAACAAAAATATGTAAAATTTCCACATAAATTTCCAACTAGAAAACAACAAAAGTTAGAGAATTGTAGAAATCTTCAACATTTTCTGAACGAGGGTGGAGAGAGATGCACTACATGAAAGAATCGAGCATCACAGGGATAACAAGTGTCAGTAGTGCCATTTTACAAACAGATGATGATGGCCATGGCCATCACTACCAATAGGATCCCATAAACATTAACAAGCTGATATGAAAAAGAATTGTTGGATGTTGTTATCACACTAGTTGTCAAACCACATTGTAAAATAAGAATAATTTCAAACAGGATGATATTGGTAAGGAATTTACACATTTCATCATGGAACCATTAGGTGCAGACCAGAAACGTGTACAAAACTTACACTTTATAATAAAAGTAGGATTTATAACCACTTGTGAGGGTTAGAGTCTAGGTCATTAGAGTATGATTTTAGCACTCATGAGCCCCAGTACTTATGGATGAATGAATGAATGAATGAATGAATGAACAAATTGTAAATAAATCTGAACACAATTATGCACATCTATAACACCAACACTTGACAAGAAGAGGAAGGAACACAAACAATTTCAGGGAATCCAGGGGTACATAGAGAAAAGTAGATAGATAAACAGGATTGCCTGAGCTACATAGAGACAGGTAGATAGATAAATAGATAGCACTTAGATGACAGATAGTCAGCAAAATGGCACACTGAGTACTTAACAAATCAACCTGACACCTTCAGCCATCTGCCTGAAACAGAATGTCAAGCTTTTATATCACACCATGCTCAAAGTAAATAAAAACCCATTACATATGTAAAAAAATGAACAATACAAACTATTAGGGAACATTCCTATAATACAAAATTTCTAAACTCTATTAAACACAGAAGTTGAACGATTGATACAGTAACATTCTATAGTTTCAGGAAAGTAATCAAACTATGCATTAAAACTTGGTAAATATAATTAACAGGAAAACAATAGGGGAAATAAAGTCATCTAATAGAAAAATGGCCAAACTAGATTAAGAACAAATTTTCAAAGACACATACTATAAAATAAGGAAAAAGTTGTATATCCTGCTCACAAATCCAGGACATTCCAGCATAAATTAACTAGCTTTCATCCACGGCAATGTCGAATCATAAGTAATTAGACACAGAAGTCACTCACAGTCAAAGTTTATGCACTGCGCCTAATGACTATTCCTGAAGTATCCCTGAAGGTTTTTCATGTTTTCTCCCAAACAAATCAATCCCTTGCATCTGAAAAGGCACCCATTAAGTTAATCTATATAAAAGAAATTGTACTCTCAAGTTTTTATCTGTCCCCTTGGCACAGTCCTGTTTTGAGTCCTTAATTTTTCATTTTTCAGACTCAGACTTCTGATGATCAATCATATCAGCATGAATATAACCAATTCTCTGCTGATGTCATTGGCAAGACTCCTTTGGGAGTTATAGATAGGGTAACATAAAGGACACTGCTATGTGTGATTTGATGACTGGATATAAATTACATACATAGAAGGCAAGACACCAGCTGAGATATTTTTTAAGATATATTTTTCATGAGAAAGTGTTGACAAACTTTTCAAAAATGGTTTCATGAATCTCTATGTCTTCTAGTGATGACACAGACATGGAAGAGAAAGATGGAGATAAAGATACTCTATCTTTTAGTTAATGTTTGCTAGTATCACACTTTGTGGTTGGAGTGTTTTAAATAACCTTTATTTGTGAATATCTGTTGAGGTCTTTAACTTATTTTTCTATTGGACTTTGGGAATTTTAATATTACTTTTGTTTGTTAAATATGTATGCTATGAGTATCTACTCTCACACGGTGGATTGTTTTTTATTTTTCTTTTGTTTTCTACCTTCTATGCAACCAGGCTTTCCCTATCCTTATCACTTGACTTTAGTATTTTCCTGTAATTCAATTTATCATTTTTTTTCTTACTTTTGATATTCCAAGAATGTTCCAAGTTGACAAAGTTGACAGAGATGCTATGATGTCTTATCTGTCTGATATTGAAAAGCAACAAAAAAGTAAAAGATTGACAAGATGTCAGATGTAGCAACATGTAGTTTAGTGACTAATTACCAGTATAATTTTACCATGGAAATTAGTGTTTTCATACTACATTGTAGGGAAGGGATACTTCAGTCCCACTTAGTATTATAATAGTCAACTGTGTGATACATGTGAATGAAATGAACTGTCCCTTCACTCCAGGACTCACAAGTGTAACAAGTAGACACATGCAGAAGAGACAGGTTAAGTCAACATTAGTCATACTTCATTTTGTCTTTAGATTAATATTTATTATTGTGACAAGTGAGAAGACATACTCACCACTGTGTAGAATACCAAATAGGCTGTAAAAGATGGAGTCAGCTTCAGTGTCACACTAAAAATGGATTATGACCTCCACTGACATGAGCAGGCATGCCCATTCCCCACACCACTGTAAAAAGTTCACATCATACATTTTATCTTCTTCATTTTCTTGGATTAGAAACATAAATGTGATTAAAAATAATTCTTAAAAATACATTATTATATTTCTTAAAAAACAATGTGTCCCTTTCCCCTAATCATTACAGATGTTTTCTCTAGAGTTCACAAATTTACAAGTCCTAGGAGATTGTAAAGTTTTATGCTATCCATGGCTTAAAACCAGCCATATCGTGTTGAGAGCCTGTGCTTCCTGTAGGAAAATCTGCCAAGTCACCAGCCATAAGGTACAATGTAATTACAACACCATGTAATCATCTGCTTCTGTGTCTATTTATTATCAAATTAAAATATGAAAACTATATTCAATATTTTAAAATCGGTGAAGTAAGCTACTTCTCTGTCTTTTTATTTTTTTATTTTTATAACTACTCTTATATGACTCCTTTCACATGATGACTGCAAAGACTTGTAAAATTGAATGTGTTTGGAATATTGTGGGAGATGGGTTTCTTTATTCTCCTAAGGGTTCCAAAAGAAATTATATTAATGTATCTCATTCTTCTTGCATAATATGTGTTGTAGTATCTTCCCTTTTAAGGAATTCCTCATTACTGTTTGAACATTAAAATAGTTCCTATCTGCTCCCCATCTCTTTAGTCTCTTCTCAAGCTGAACTACTCTGTGTATTTCCAATCATGTCTTACTATGGAACTTGTATTATGTTATATTTGTTGTTATTTTGCTTTACCTATTAACTGTGAATGATTCCCATTCTTGGAATGAAAACATGTAAAATGTTTTAATCTAGCATCTGAGGTCTTGTAGACCTGGCTGAATATACCTTCCTAATACTCACCACATTCCTTACATAAACTTTAATAACTACCTGTCTTTGCACAATAAATATGCATATTAGCATGTCTCTACTTTGAGCCTATGGGATGCAGGGGTAGGATGGGGGTGGTTGGGGGGCATGGGAGGACCAGAGGAAGAGGGAACTGGGATTGATATGTAAAATAAGATTGTTTTAAATTTAGATAAAAATTTATTTTTTAAAAAAGTGTTTTCTTTATTTGCTAATGTTGCTTTTCTCATCCTTAGCTAGTCCACAAAGCCAGCCTGTCAAAGCTAACCATTCAATACCATGACATTTTATCACTCCCTCTTATGCATACATGAATCTCCATGGAGAACAAATTTTCTTCTGCATTTGATGTCTATTAAATTTTGCCACACAACTATCCAGTCAGTGACAAACATCAAGAATCTCCACCTGGGAAGATAACTCAGTGGTAGCACTTGCCTAGCATGTTTGAAGACTTAAATTTAAATTTCAAAATTGGAAAAGATTATAGCTGTTTCCAAGAGCTAGGGCAATAAATGCACCTGCATGATGCTAGGCTCTCAGGGCTGAGAGGCAGTGGAGCCAGACATCAGAGCACCAAACGGCTGGCATGGCCATTTAAGGTTTGTCTTGCAATCAGAGAAGGCTAGAGGTATGCATTAAAGTGGTCCAGACTGAGAAAACCTTTAAACAGATACAGTAAAAAAAAATGGGTATAAACAGTCATAGAAAAAATAGTTTAAAAACAATACAGTAAAGTAATGTAAAAAAAAATACAATACTTAAAGATGGGAAATACACAGGGTGTCAGGATCCTGTATGGTCTTTGTTTACTTAAAAATTTTAAATGCTTCAGTTGAGGGGTATGTATGTTGTTTCCAGGTCCTGGCTATTACAAATAATGCTGCTATGAACATAGTTGAAGAGATGATTTTGCTGCATGAATGTGCATTTTTGGATGGGAGGATGGGAGGGAGAGGGAACTGGGATTGATATGTAAAATGAGAAAAATATTAACTAATAACAATAAAAATTTAAATGCTAATGTGCAAAAACCAATAGCTGCTGACAGACACTGGATTATGGAAACTACTAAATTAAACCAACCTATGTTTTACGGATATCTTAACTTCAAAATGGAAGTCAAAAGTAAGATTTGGGGGTCGAGATCATGCATTAGTTTCCACAGAAAACAACAAAAAAATGTTTTCTTTAAAATTAATGAAAATCAGTTTTGATTGGGAAAGACCTTCTGAAAATCTTGTTTACATACAAAAGCGGAAACCAAAAAAGAAAGACTACAGCGCAGGTGACATCTGAGACTGGATGAGACATGATAAATTTTGACTACAGAATCCTCGTGACTTAATATTACATGCCATCTTTTCATGTGGCATGAATAGAGGTTTGTTTATATAGTCCAGAAAAACTTATAAAGTTGACAGATGCCCTTTACCTGCTCAAACAGAAACAAAGCATCATCTTTAACTGAACTGTGCACACTGCACATTCTACACTTGTGTTAATACAGATATATATGTTACCTTTAAAAGTTTGTATATTTTCAGAAAGAAAAAGAACCAAACACCAATGAAGACAAGTAGCCCAGGTGATATAGTCTTTCACAATGCCTTTCTTGCAGTTTCCTCAAAATTCTACATCCAGAAAAAAAATTTCAAAGCTGCTAGTTGAGATGGTACAGCCTCCCAAACTATCTAGCTGAAACTTCAGGTAAGCTCTACACTTTCCCAACACTTATTTGTACACTGTGTGAAAGTGTGCTGCTGTGATTGGTGTAATAAAAGGTGATCAAAAATAGATGGGCAGGAGGCTTGGGTGGCGTTTTCCCGGGAGAGGGAGGAAGTAGGAGGAGATAACTGAGACACAGAGGAGATGCCAGCAAGACACGGGGCGTGGAGGTTCAGACAAACAACATGAAAGGTTAAAAGCCACGTGAAAAAAATGTAGATTAATAAAAAGTATGGGTTAATTTACAAGTGCTAGTGGGGCAAGCCTAAGCTAAGGCTGACCTTTCATAATTAATAATAGGTCTCCACTGTTTGTAAGCCTGTTTATTTCTGAGCTGTTGGCCCAAAGGAATGTCTTATTACAAGAACAGTCCAGTACTGTTGGCAATATTGAAAGAGTAGAAGGACCGAGGTCAACTTTGAAGGCCACATGTCTTGCAGAATTTCCTTCTTAGTGTATTGAAGAGAACCAACACGTTTTGCAACCAGAGGACAGAAAAATCTCAAGATCTGCCAGGAGCTAAATCTTAATACTGAAAAAGAAAGAATCCATGAAAGATTCAGCTCTGCTTATAATTAAGAAACAAACAAGAATGCTGGTGTGGAGAATGTCAGCAGAGTTTTAACCTGTTTTCTTAGTTTGTTTTTGCCCTAAATTCAGTATTGTTCATTTGACTTTACCACAAATGTGACAAAATGGAAGACATTTATTTTTATATTTAAATTTGTGAGGTATAATGCTCTATCAGCAGGCTACCTTCCAAGTAAAGCCTAAAATGGTTCAATGTAGCCTCCAAACAGGACTCTTCATGTGATTCTTCATGAAACCTGAGACTGCTTCCTAATGGGACCAAAATGTCTGAAAGCCACCCATTTCCAAAATTGCATCATTAGAAGTCATTCAAACAAGATTCTAAAGCAATTTGAGAGAATTTTTAGAAATCAGAGAATTAGAGACTTTTTTTTAGTATCTCCTATATTTTTCCATGTTTCTTTCATTCTGCTATTGAGTCATCAGGCTTGCTCACATCCTGAATTAATTCCTTTTCATTTCTCTTCTGTGCTGAAGCAATCTGTATAATTGTGAGCACGTCATTATTCATTTTTTCAGCTGACTGAAGCTCGGTTTAGGACCCAGTTGCCAGCCTGCATGCACTCCAAGTTCTCAGCTGGAGGAGTTCTAACTGGTATATGATGTTGTAATTATGATTTACAGCTCCTGATTCTGCAGCATGTTGCTTAGCTACTAAGGCATTCTCCTTCCACTGTGATCTCTTTTCCACAAAAGCCATCATCTGTATGCCGTCCATTGAAATTCTCATCTTTATCCAGAAAAGTGCCTAATTTTGATCACAACATCATTTCCTAAGAAGGTGAAACTAATTCATGGGGAAATGTGTCTAACCATCACAAGAACTTTGATTTCAGAAGTGTATGTTTACTTCATACCTGACACTGAGCAGTGATATATAATGTTCTGCATGCAATGATGATACACACACAGGTTTGAGCTCATTTTGGGGAGTAAGGCACTTTTGGAATATACCCATAATAGAATGATCATGGATTGCATCTTTTACCAGCTGACCCATAAAAAACGATTCCTCTCAAATTGAGCAATGTGTAATATTTAACATTTTAATTTCTATCATAAATGCTAAAAATATTTATCATCTTTCTGTTTTACCTTGTATGCTGATTAACAACTTTCAAATATAAAAGAAATTTGCAATATATTTTGTGTTGAATAGTCATAAAGAAGAATAAACTTAATGAGAAAATAAAATGTTATTAAATCATATAAAATGTAGGTTGCTATATCAGTAAGGGGTTGATTGTATAATTTGGAGCCACAGCAATGTCAGGAAATTCATATCAAGAAGAGATCACATGAGGACAAATGAAGTTGCAAAACTTCAGAGACTACAGTAATATGAAATCTGGCATATCAAAAACTCCTCATTTAAGATATAGTTAAAAGTAAACTAACATAAAAATTTAAAATGAGAGAATTTTTCTGTATGAAAATTGGGTATTAATTTGCCTGGGAATTTGGAATGTCACAGATTACAAATACTTGAAAATGTCTTCTAATAATCTTAATGAGTCACAAATGTGGAGATTTTTTTATGGTGGAATAAAACATATTTTTATCATTTAACAATGCAGTAATGAAAAAAACCCAGATAACACTGTCAAATATTTGAAACAATGAAAATAGGCTACTATCTTACACCTTCATTAAGTTTAACATGCTATATCTGTGTTCTTTCAATTGTACAGTAACATTACTTGAGGGAAAATTTTCTGAGATTTTTGTGCACCCAGTGGTGTAGTTCAGCATAAACCAAGAGAAATGCAAACACTGACATGTACTTGACTCATAGCCAAAAAATAAATTACTGTCTATTCCCTTTTATTATTTCATTTATTAATTTATTACATTCTAATCCAAGTTCCCCCTCTCTCTTCTTCTCCTGCCCCCCCACTTCCCTCACACTTCCCATTTGCTCCTCAGAGAGGTTAAGTCCTCTCCTTGGAAGTGGACTAAGTCTGTCCTGTCATCTCATTTAGGCAGCATCAAGGCACCACTCCACCCCCTACATGACCCTGTGTCTAGGCTGAGCAAGGTATCTCTCCATATAGAATGAGCTCCACAAAATCAGTTTGTTCATTAGAGTTATATCTTGGACCCAGTGGCATCATGTTGGACCTCAAGAAACCGAGAAGCATCTGTAAAGCTAAGGACATGATCAACAAGACAAAACAGCTGCCTATAGAATGAGAAAAGATCTTCACCAACCCCACATCTGACAGAAGATTGATCTCCAAAACATTGTCCATTCTTTGACTTAATCATGTGGCATAGATCTTATTTTCCAGATACCTTAAATATCCCTGTATTCTATACTTCTTATGTAATCAGATTAGGATAATGTGGCCATTTCTAGTCAAGGAGCTCATGGCAGTAATGTGTAAAGCACACTACTTCTAGGCCAAGGCTTTAAGAACACATGTGCTCCTCCAGCCTCCTTTGCCCTTGTTAAAGTGGAGCTGGGAGCTGCATACTGCAATGGTACTATTGAAAGATGAAGAAATCTTGGGTGTCCAAGTCATTGGGTGGAGAAAACACTTAAACAACTTTGCAAGGAAGCAAGATCTTCACTCCCCAAACCAGACGTGGCACACAAGTACCAGTGGGCCGGTACTGACCTTTAGTATTCATATGTATTCTCTACAAACTGAGAATAATTTCAAATGTTCAATAGTTGGAGAAAACAAAAGCAGACATAGACTGAATACTTTATGGTCTGTGAAATCTTATGAAGTTTGAAGTTTAACCCTTTTGTGGACAAGTAAGGTTTATAGAAACACAGATGCTCTTGTTTGTTTACTGAATTGAGTACGTCTGATTTTTTTTGCTATAAAAATTGAAAATTATGACTAATACTATATGAGGCATGAGCCAAAATATTTTCACTCTGGTTCTTTATAGGCCCTTTTGGGAGCCAATGGCTCCATTTCCTGACAAGTCCTCCTTGAGATGGGTCCCTCAGAGTCAGTCTGTCTTTTGTAGCTCATTCCTCTCTGTCCCCAACAGTTAAGTGAGTCAGAGAGTTGAAAACTGACCCAGATTAAATAAGCCAACTCTATGAGAAAAGTACAGCCAAATTTGAAACTGAATCAATTGAAGAAGCAGATCATCGATGTAACTCCCAGAGCCAGAACAAGATAATTTAGGAGCTGTGTTTGGTCATTGACCAATATGTGATAATAGGCAGAAGGATGTAAGCATTAGAGGCAGAGCATTGTATGTATCAGGGGAGAAAGGGATGCCTTCTACCTTGGGCTCCTGCGTGATTTCCCGTTGTCTTCAGGGCTGCTACACTTCCATAGGAAGCCATCCCCATTGTTGACAGGGCTCTCTCATCAGTTGATTGGACTGCTTTCTTCAGTTAGTGTGAATGGATTCATTTTACTTGGAATGAAAAAAGGCTTCTACGGTCTCTGACCTCAAGGAACTTTTAATTAAAATTTCCAGAAAGCGTTCATCAATATTTAATAGGAGAAAGCACTAACAAAAAGAAACAATCTGTCATGGAGACAGGAATGGCATCCTACAATGGTCCAGGTCTTCTTGCTAAGTCTCTCATCCTTATGACAAGTTTGAGGTTTAAAAAATAAATAAATAAATAAATATTGTGCTTTATACTTCCTTTTAAACTTTAACATACTAAATAAAGAAGTTTATTTTTACAAATAAGGAGCTTAAACTTAAAATTCATTTTTTATTTGATACATATTTTTGTAGAGTAACTTAAACAGATACAATTCTAATGCTGTTTTGTTCTTAATTAAATAAGAGCAATGCTTAGTATGTCTACCAAAAGTATTATTTATCTTGAAATTCATAAATGAAACCCAGTAGACCATTAAATGCCCTTTTTAATGAGTTATATAGATATACTTACTCTCTGTTTTCCTAAAGAGAACATCAGATTCTTAAATGATGTAATGATCCAAAATAGGGTTAATACAAAGACTTGTCATCAATATCAAAGAAAAAAATTGACATGAGAAACTAGCAATACAATACAATACAGAGGACCAGGGATGTGTGTTCATACAGTGTCTTTCCCTTATAATCTAGTCAGGCCTCTTGCCTATTTGAGACTTATTTTCCTGACTCTGTTACAATTATGCTGAGGATAAAGACTCATAGTCCTTTGTACGATTTCTATTGTACTTAAGTAGGAAAGCATTAAATATTTATGAACAGATTGCTTTAAAAAAGCAAATTCTGTGTGCATTATTTAAATTATGAAATAATCCCTTTTCTTCTCATTTTACAACTTCAGTGGATTTTTGCAATGCTAAGGATAAGCCCAGGACCTCACCTGTCCTAAGCAAATACTCTTTCCTGAGTTCATTTCTATTCCTCATATTTTAATGTTTTAGATATGAGATAAGAGATTAATTTGAGTTTAGAGTCAAATGTCCCTTGCTCTGTCTATTCATTAATAATTTGTCATTTTAATATTTAAAAATTTTTGTATTCTGGAAATGACAAAAATCTTTGTTCGATTTATCCCATAATCCACTCCACTTCTCTTCCAAGAAATACAAATTCTTGGGAACTGAAAAGTTTTCAACAGCTAGTCTCTTTTGATCAGCATGTGATTATTTATCAGTTTATATGATTAAATATACTTGGAAGTGTTCCAGAAACTGATGTATTGGGAGCTTCGTCTCCCAACATAAATGGTTTGAAGACGGTGGGACTTACAAAAGGTCATTACAATGTGGAGGCATCACATTTGGATGAGATTAATGACATCCTTGAAAAGCAAGAGCAGTTCCCACTAGAGTATAACAGTGATCCCACCAAACCCGGTCTGCAGTACTTTTTTTTTTTTTTTTTCATCTCTTGCTTATCTGTTATCTGTTTCTTTCGTGTGATGCCATCTACTGTGCTGTGACATAACCAGGGCTTTCTCCAGTGAAGTTCTGCATCAGAAATCACTCAACAAAACCAGACAACTGCATCCCCAATTCAGGATTCTTCTCTGAGGTATTTACCTCAGGAATATTACTGCTATCCTGTCATGATTGAAATTTTTTTTTTACAACCCAGCTGCCTTAGGCCTGCTTCCTTGTCAGTTAGGACCCTCCCTGCTACCACATTGCTATTTGGTTGCTATATAACCAGTCCTGGGAGGCATTTCTACTGTGACTGTGCCTTCCCTCAGATGGATGATCTTTTTAATGTGTTTTTATTTAGCCACAACTTGAATCTAATGCTTTCAATGTTCTCAGCTGTGGCTCTGAACCTTGAGTTTTACAAACCATTACAGGACACAGCTCCTAATATTTTGCTTCCTATCTGTCTGATTCTCCAGGAAATGTTCTTTTGGATATTTCCCTTGGTTAGCCTTCTTTCTGGTTTAATTTTGTCATGGTTTTCACTGTCAAACAGTCAAGAATTCTCAAATTGACATTCTTTCATTGTGGGATAATGATTTGTAGTGAACATGGAAATATCTGTGTTTACAAGTCATATGTAGTTGTTTGACTTTCACTTTAAGAAAGAGTTTATTTGGTTTATACTTCCACATGCTATTCACCACTGAAGGAAATCAGGACAGGAACTCAAACAGGGAAGGAACTTGAAATCAGGAGCTGATGCAGAGGCCTTGGAGGGGAGTTGCCTATTGGCTTGCTTCCTCTGGCTTGTGCAGCCTGCTTTCCTATAGAACCCAAGACCACCAGCCCAATGGATGGCACCATCCACCACTGATTGGTCCCTCACTGACCACTAATTGAGAAAATTCCTTACAGCTAAATCTCATGGAGGCATTTCTGCAGATGAGGCTCCTTTCTCTCTGATAACTCTAGTTTGTGTCTAGTTAACACACAAAACCAGCCAGTATGACTCATCCTTTGTCAACTAGACACACAAACACATCATTATTAAGCCATAGCCCTTCATTTCTTACCCATCCCCAAAATCTCACATTTAAAATCATAAACAGTTTTAAAATTTCACAGTCTTTACACATTCAAACACATTAAAACTTCAGTCTCTTTAAAATATCCAACCTCTTTAAAACATTCAAGTCTTCCAACTGTAGGCTCCTTTAAAACCCAAAATGATCTTCAAGATCAAAGAACCAGGGTAACATCACAATCTGAACCAAACAAAACCAAATTCCAACAGCATAAAAAAACTCAATGTCCAATTATCTGGTATCCACTCACATTCTTCTGGGCTCCTCCGAAGGCTTGGGTCACTCCTCCAGCTCTGCCCTCTGCAGCACACACAGCTGTCTTCTAGGCTCCAGCTGCTGCTGCTCCACTAATGCTGCTGCTCTTAGTGGTCATCCCATGGTCCTGGCATCTCCAAAGCACTGGGGTCCTTGGCTGCTACTGGGATGCACTTTCACCAATAGCCTTTCAATTTTGTGTCCCCTGGACTGGAGTTACAGACAGTCCTGGGGCATGGTGTGGAACCTGGGAATCAAACCTGAGTCCTCTACAATAGCAGGCAGTGTTCTTAACGTCTGGACCATATCTCTAGCCCCTAAAATATAGTTTTAAAGATTGAGATTAGGTTTGTTTTTTATCTTTTTTAAATTTTAAAACAATTTTTTTCTTATTTGACATATCAATCCCAGTTCTCACTCCCTCCCCGTCTTGTTCTCATTACTTTCCTGCCACCCCACTTTCCATCCACTTCTCAGAGAGGGTAAGGCTTCCCATGGGAAGCCCAGGAAGTCTGGCACATCCATTTGAGGCAGGAACAACCTCCCCTATATCTATGTGAGTAAGGTATCCCTACAAAGAGAATGTGCTCCAAAATGCCAGTCCAAGCTCTGGGGCACCTGTAATAAGATTGATGGCTACCTTAGTTATCATCATACAGTCTTCATCCAGAAATTGATGGAAGCAGATACAGAGATCCATAGATAAAGATTGGACCAAGCTGAAAGTGAGATTAGGTTAATGGCTAGGTTAATTTTAAAAAAATATAGGAGAATTGTCATTGAAGAGTTTGATTATATTCTCAAGGAATTGGTTTCCTCCCCCAAACCCATCTAAAATGAAAACTACAGATCTCCCAATTGTAGCATTTTCAGCTGTGCAGTCAGAGGAACCCAAGCCTGAATAGAAGTGCCACAGAGACATCTACTGGCAGCTTGCTTTTCTTCTGGCCTGGCCTTTCTTGTATTGTGTCCTAAGGAAGTGTAAATGAACAGCCCTATTCAACTATGCATAGGAAAGCTGTATAAATACAACCATGTAGACAATTACATTGCCCAATAACCAGGGACCATTAATTGGAAGTCTGGAGGGACTGATGTGCTCACAGACCAATCTTCCCACCACACTCACTCCACTCCACTGGTTTTATTGCATTCTGACAGGCATGCTGGAAAAGCGCCATCCCTGTTAAATGCAGCCAGCGAGGCAGAGGGTGATCACAGACAAGAAAAAAATCTGAATGCTTTTTCTAGTGCCCTCAAAGATGGTTTCCTGTAGTTTGGCACACAGGCAATAATTGTGGAAATAGTGGAGGGTTTGAAACCCTTCCTCAGGGGCATATTCTTAGAGTCAAATCCAAACTGGACAGCCTAATATTCCAGAAGAAGAAGGGCAAGGCAGTAAGTCAACACAGCTACGTGGCTCTGTTATGGAGCGGCTGAGCACATGGACAGGAAGGGACAGTAGCTTTGATGTCTCTTTCCTGGCTGCAACTCAGTGCACAGCACAGCCACTTCTGCTGTCAAAGTTTTTGTTTTTGTTTGTTTGTTTGTTTGTTGTTTGTTTTGGCTGCTCCTCCATG
This sequence comes from Cricetiscus sungorus, assembly GCA_030556225.1. Classification (NCBI taxonomy): domain Eukaryota; kingdom Metazoa; phylum Chordata; class Mammalia; order Rodentia; family Cricetidae; genus Cricetiscus; species Cricetiscus sungorus. The sequence continues at coordinate 95,199,699 of JANBXA010000651.1, read as the reverse complement.
TTTTCTGCTTCAAAGTCATCTTTGAGGGTCTGGTTGTTTCATATTTCACTGCAGCCAAACACAGTCACAGAGAACAACTGATAGGATATACTGGCTGTGTAATACTTTATTAAATTTTCACTCATTTGGAGGATGATTTGGAATCTATGAGGTGATCTATGCATTGAAGTCATCGTAAAGAGACCTAGGTGCCTGACACAGTTATGTACTGTCCCTGGAACTCTGCTCTCTTTTTCTAGAATCAAAAGTTCATGCCATCAGAGCGGGTTCCAGGACAGGCTCCAAGACAATACAGAAAAACCCTGTCTTGAAAAACAAAAAACGAACAAACAAAAAAAGAAAACGTTCATGCCAGAACGATGGAGGGCAGGAGACATTGTCTAGCGGAGTTCTACTTACAGGAGAGCTACATTGATATTGACCTGTAAAAGAGAGAAGAGAGATGAAGGTTTGCACAAAAGAGTGCTTCTCCTACACTTCGTAAAAATTAATTTTAAAATTGACCACACTTAAACATTAGCCATGAGATAGGACTTTTGTTATGCTTGCTGATTGGAGGAGTGGCATGTTCTTATTGAAAAAATCCACTGCCTATATATCCTACTATTTTCTAGAAAAAAAATAACCTGCCAAAAGATGCTCTCTAATATTGCAGTGTTTGTATACATACACAACTATGAATATACACTCAAGTCTACATATGAAATATTATGCTGCTTGTTACCTAGTCATAACGTTATTCCTGAAATCATGGGGTCAAGTTATTTCCTTTCCTGAAGCTAGTAGATGCTCAGTTCTTTCCAAGTGTATTTTATATGTACTGAGGCATACCTCTTGATTCAAAGCAGGAATCAGAGCGTGTGACCTCCACATTTGGCCTTTCCCCTATTTCCTGTCTGGTGGGAACTTCATTATTATTTGATATTCTGCTCTCTGTACTTTCCTCTCAAGAGAGCACATGGGCAGTGTTCTCATAACTCTTTAATTCATTCTCCTCTGCTCATATGGAAACATTCAGTGAGCAATACCTAGAGTGTTGCAAGACCTCCATTCACAGCTGATGGACAAGAATCAGAAAAAGGTAGTCATACAGTCCACTATATTGAAACTTATAGTTATTGGGATATTTCTTCCTGGGTTACAGGAATATATGACAGAAATCAGGAAGCAGCAGGTGAGAGAGGGAATGAGACCATTTCTCAAAGTTTGTGAAAGCCAACATTGGAACCACTCTTACTATCACATACCACAGGTTCAAACGCCTTTGCTTAAAAACTCATCTCAGAAATACATGGTCCCCTAAAGAAAGGAAAGGGACAAGAACTCCTGAGCAAATTAGGAGCATGGAGGGGGAGTAGAAAAAAGAGAAGGGGAGAAGAAGAGAGGGGAAGAGAACAAGTGGGATCAGGAAGACTGAGTCAGGGGAGGAATAGAGGAGAGCAAGAAAAAAGAAATCTTAGTAGAGGGTGACAGTATAGGTGTAAAGAGAAATCTGGCACTAGGAAAATATTCAGAGATCCACAAAGATGACCCCAACTAAGAATCTAGGCAGTAGTGCAGAGTCCACTTTTGATGCCCTTCTGCTATAATGAGAAGGATGACTACCTTAATTGCCATCCTAGAGCCTTCATCCAGTAGCTGATTGAAGCAGAAGCAGGCACCCATAGCTAAGCACTAAGCCATACTCCTGGAATCCAGTTGTAGAGAGGAAGGAGGGATGAGCAAAGGAGTCAAAACTGTGCTGAAAAAACCTACAGAAACAGATAGTCTGACCTAGTGAGAGCACAGAGTTCCCAATAGTAAAGCTAGGAAACCAGCATTGAACCTGACTAAGCCCTCTGAATGTGGGTGTCATTTATGAGGCCTGAGCAGTCTATGGGACTCTAACAGTGAAACCACTATTTATCCCTAGTGCACAAATGGACTCTGGGAGCTCATTCCCCATGAAGGGATACTATTTCAGCCCAGATAATGGAGGAGGACCTAGGCCCTTCCCCCAAATTATATGACAGACGTTGATGATTCCCCATGAAAAACCTCACTATCTTGGGGAGTTGGTAGGGGGCATAGGAGGATGGGATGGAGAAGGAAGGGGGGATTGATGTGTAAAATCATTGTTTCCAAATATAAATAAATAAATAAATAAATAAATAAATAAATAAATAAATAAATAAATATTCACCTCAAGGAAATCTTGTAGGGACAGAGATTTCTTTCTGACTTCTCTGAATTCTGGCAAATAAAAATTTATTTGTAGGATCACTGGAGTCTTTGGCCTTGCATTCAAAGAGGCTGAAAGCAACACCTCCTGGAATAACCAAGAAATGTGGAAATATGAAAGGAAATGAGAGGAAAAAGAAGATCCCATGCCTCTCAAGTAAACAGACAAGGAAAATATCAGACTCCTTAGATGATTAATTTTTAATACACATTTATTTTTAACATAGATTCTTACAAAAATGCTTTGTTCAGAGCAGATTAAATCTTAGTCTTGGTACCTATTATAAAACAAAATTAACTTTCAAGAAATGGGTCTAACTCTGACATAAAATAACCTCCTTTTTTACTATAGTTTCCTTTTAATTACTACTGGGGTCATGTGTCATACCCTCTGGTCATAGTTACTGCTTGTAATTTTCTTCCACAAGAAGTAAATTCATGTCTGTTGGTCATTTCCATTTTGGGATACTTAGAAATACCAACCACATATTTGTCTGAATGTAAAAAACACTGCACAGCAGATTTCACCATAGTTATTTCCTTAAGTTTATATTGATGTAAATTCTGGCAGAGATGAATTGTAGACAGAGCCTTGGAGCTAAAAGATATGAAAAAGAACTCATAATGAAAAGAGAAAATTGAGAAATTTAAAAACAAAAAGGGAGGTACACACGCACACACACATACACACACACACACATACAATTTCTTTGAAAAATAGTAGCTGCCCCTAGATATAACCAATGAGTCTTTGAGGACATTCTGGGGCATGTGTCATTCTCCATTCTCATTAGAATTAGGTACACAGTTGATTAGATTAAGCATGCATCCAGTCAAATAAAGCTTTAAATAACCTGGATGATCATGCCAGACTGTGTAACATAGATTTCCACGGCTGATGCACAGAGACTGAACTCTACAAATACAATTCTTGTGATAGTGAATGTTGCTTGTCAATCACCTACAGATAAAGCTTTGTGCCTGCCTGTGAGGGAGTTTCTAGACAAGGTTAACTAAGTTCTGACAGCCCACCCTCAGAAGCACCACCCTACAGGCTGGAATGCAAGACAGAATAAAAAGGAGAAAGTGAACCAAATTCCAGCATTCATCTCTTTCTGCACTTAGACAGAGATGCAGTGGGACCAGTTTGTTTCCTCTCCTACTGCCATGCTTCCCCCACATGACAAAAAGATGTAAAAACGTGTAATTTTGCGGAGAGTGGGGGGACTGTATAGTCACAGATAAAGGCTGAACATGGTGGTGCATGCCTTTAATCCCAGCACTTGGGAGATAGAGGCAGAGGCAAGATCTCTGTAAGTTTGAGGCCAGCCTGCTCTATCTAGTGAATTCTAGCAAAACCAGGGCTACCTAAAGAGATTCTCTCTGAAAACAAAAAAACAGCAGCAGCAGTAACACAACAACAACAATAAATAAAGATAAGGCAATTGCTGGGAAAGCAGATATAATTCCTTTATAAATTATCATTGTTTTATCTCTCTGCATGTCTCTGTCTTTGTTTATGTCTCTTTCCATCTCTCTCTCTCTGTATTTCTCTCCTCTCTCTCTCTCTCTCTCTCTCTCTCTCTCTCTCTCTCCCTCCCTCCCTCCCTCCCTCCCTCCCTCCCTCCCTCTCTCTCTCTCCCTCCCTCTCTCTCTCTCCCTCTCTCCCTCTCTCTCTCTCTCTCTCTCTCTCTCTCTCTCTCTCTCTCTCTCTCTCTCTCTCTCTCTCTCTCTTACCCACAGTCATCTCAACCCTGCTCCTACCTTCTGCTCCCTTTCCTCTCTGGACGAATGTAGCCAATGATCCTGACAAAGAGGCAGAACAACACCTTTCCACAATGATGCACTATTTACTCAGACTATGAGCAAAATAAATCTTTCTTTCCTTGAGTGGGTTAGGTCAGGTATTTTCTCACAACACTAAGAAAAGTAACATACACTTTTGGAGACAAAGGCAGTCCACAAGTATGTGGAAGCAAAGCTTGCTTAAGCAGAAAGATTGTAGGACAAGGACTTTGCTTGAAGACCAATACCCTTTGTTAATTTCAATGTGACCTTGAGTATGTCAATGAACCCCTTTAGTCTTAGTTTTTTTATAAGATGAAATGGGAGAAGTTTGGCTCTCATTCAGAATAAATAGATAAGAGTATTTATTTCCCTTATTATTTTGAGACAGAGTCTCTTTTAGTATCCCCTGCAGTCCTGAAACTCACTGGACTCAACAACCTGGAGCTTGTTAATAATCCTTAAAAGTAGTCATGTATTAAACTATTCTCTGACAACATCTTTTTTCTTCCTGTATAAATGCTGTTACGTGAGACTGGAGGCCTATTCAACTACAAACCAACATGGGTAAAACAGATCCTCAAAGTTAAGTACCCACAGCTGGGAAATTAATGCTCTTGTCTTAAGCCACCAAATGCCAAGGCTGAGAAGTGGAAATTTTCCACAGAGGAGCAAAGACCATTTCACCCTTGGCTAGCCACGGATGGGAGCCAATCTGTGATCTCTTTCAATGTATTAGCTAGTATGATGAAGCAGGCACATGATGATGTGACAGCCCAGAGACAACATGAACAACCACAAGCATCCACAGTCATATTTCTGAAGCCAGGGTTTTCTAAACAGTGTGGAATTGAATCATCTGTGCCAGAAAAGGGACAGGGGGAGGCAAAAAAGATATTTTCTAACTATCTGATAATCAACAATTACAGGCTTAGCATTTGTGTGAAAAATTCTTATAAGTTGTTTTAATCAAAACAATTAAGATCAAAAGATTATCCCATCAACTTTTAATGGAATGTTTCAAAAATTAGGTCCTACAAAGCATTGGACAGTGATTGTGAAAGAAATCTTAGTTCTGGTTCTATTCCTGCCTGATCTCAAGAGCTATCAAGTTTTAATATCAGCTAGATTCCTTGTGGTCTCTGAATTTCCTTTTTCTATTTCAGGTAATATTTCAGATATAAGTGCTGAAGACTTATTTTAACAGAGTACAAGGTAAAAACCTATAAAGAAAAACCTTGTCCTTCCATTATTGAGGGCCTTCATCTTATTGCTTTGAAGCAGGCATTTGTGTCTAACTGGTTCCTTCTGGACTAACTTCTGATCTCCTATGAGACTGAACAGCACAAAGGCCTTGATCAACCCTGTATCATTGTTTTCTTCTGTTTGCTGAATCTGATTGTCTTGGATTATCATGTTATTATAGCCTTTCTTCCCATAAGCACGTTTCCTGTGTCCTGCTTCTCTTTACCCTCCTGGAAAGGTGAGACATTTATGAGTGGAGGGTCCAGCTGCCTATTTCCTATGCTAAAAAGAAAATAAGCTACAATTTAAATATTATTTTTTGATTTAAAAATTAAATTTCTATACTGTGATATGCAAAGATCACCTAATGGGAATGGTTTTACAACTACAGACCTGTATGAACAATAAGACTCTTGCCCTTTAAATTGATTTGTAGACTATAAAGCAAACCTCATCATAAGTAATTTTGTATTTGTCTCTTGGAAAATCTGGTCATATCTCCATTGTCTCCAAAATTAACTTCTTGGCTAGATTGAGAGAAATGGATTTGAAGGACTATTGGAAAGGACAACACACAAGAAAAGATAAGAAGTCTCTGATGTCATGGAATATTATTTAAATTACCCAGGCCTAGAGAGATAGTTTAGTGGTGAAAAGCACTTGCTGCAGAGGACCTAGGTTTGGTACCCAGCACTTACACAACAGCCCAGAAGCACACATATTTCATGTTTCAGGGAATAAAATTCCCTATCTGCATTCCATGGGAACCAGACACTAACATGGTACATACCCATGCAAACATGCAGACAGATACTTATATACATAAAACAAATATGCATAAACCTTAGAAAGAGTTTCCATAGCCCCATGTCCATGGATTCTGATCCTCTAGGATGGGATTCTGCCTAGAATCAGCATCTATTATAAGCATTCTGGATAACTGTCTGCAGGTGGCCTCGAACCACAAAGTGAGTAATGATGCAATAGGTGATATAGTTTTAGAGCAAGAGGTATTGAAAAATATATATACACTGGAAGAACAAAAATTGCACCAAAAGACAGAATAGTCTATTTAACTACACTTAAAAGAAATAAGTCAAAAGTAGAGGGAGCATGGATTGCTGGGCAGCAGAGTTTAAGAATTTTAGACTAGCATGTTCCCAGTCTTCCATCTTACTCTGTTCTGCTTTCTACTAAGTTGTTCAATATACATGATAACTCTATAGTGAGTGAGAGTGAGCTCAAGAGTGGTTTGAATAGAATTCTGAGTGCAAAAATTCCCCTGTTAATATAATTTTATTCCAAGTAATAACTTTTGTTTAACACCATTCTTCAAAGAGGAAATATTTCTGTTATTTTAAGCCCCTCAACATATTCTTCGTTTGAACTTAAAAATAACATTTTATTCTGAACTATTTTTAGATTTATAGAAAATTTTAGAAATCATAAGTAATTTCCAAACATTCCTTACACAGCTTGAAAGAGAAAAGGGACATCAATGGAAAAATTCTTGGTTTTAAAATCAAGTCTTTTGTGAAAGAATAGTGTACAAGCGGGGAAGGAGGGCACATGAACTTGGGACTCCTCTGCTGGTCACAATGACATTAGTGCTGTGCTTAGCCATCATCAGAGAAACATCTTTTTGCAGTGGGTAGCAGTTAATACAAAGACTCTTAACTGGACAAAGTGTGGAGAGTAAGAGACTGCTGAGTGCTCAATCCTAAATGAGACATCTGTATCTACTGTATATTCCATGGCATCTCTCAGCAGTGGAGTGTACAGCATTTATCACCCACTTCCAATGCTCAGAAGATGACACAGAATAGGGAGCAGACTGAGGCCTGGGCAGTCTATGGGGCCTCTAGCCATGGAAACAGTATTTATCTCTACTGCATAAATGAACTTCAGGAGCCCATTCCCCCACAGAGAGCTACTTTCTCAGCCTAGATACACAGGGGAAGCCCTCCCCCAAATGATGTGGCAGACTTTGATGATCCCTCATAGAAGGTCTCATCCTCTTTGGGGACAGCATGGGGGTGAAATGGGGGGATTTGTGGGGAAGGCAGGAGGATGGGAGAGAGAAGGAGCTGGGATTGATATGTAAAATAAAAATGTTTCTAAATTAATAAAAAATTTAAAAGGAAAAAAAAGACTCAGAAGGTGGGAGGAAGTGCCCCCAAACTGTCTTCTTGATGAGGATAACCATTGCATACATGAACTCCCTGCAAATCTGGTAACTTGTACAAGACTTCCACTATTAGGTTGATCAGGTGGCAGCTGTTTGGTGCATGGAACTCAGACTTCTGCAATAGCAGTCACCAGAATTAGAAAAGGAGTTTAGTTTTCAAGCAACTGATGATGAAAATACAAAACATGGTGTGATAGGTCACATTTGTGTAAACTTTTATTCCCATGTGCAATTCTATATTGATGTTTTAGAGATTAAAGACCATGGTCATGCTATTATTTTTCTATTTCATGAAAAAAATCTGTCATGGAAACAGAATTTCAGAATTTCAAGAACATCTTAGTGTTTTCTAGTTCAGTCACATGTACCATGACAAACACATTTATGACAGAATAAAATTGATATTCATTTAATTTTTGTTGTAAATAATAAAAGCAAGAGTGTGAGTTTTGGATGTAGACAGCCCTGCTTCCAAACACTTCCAACCCACCCTACCTGTGTAGCTCTCACAGATTTATCGTTTCCCTGTGTAAAATAGGAAAATTAACACTATTAACATTTGAGAAAATAATTATAATTCTGAACACAATGCATGGAAATTGGTTTGGATACATAATAAGGAGTACAGTTTCTGTGAGTCTCCATTATAGTCATCTTCATCACCAACATCGTCACTCCAGTGAGACATCCATATACAATAAGCAAGTCCAGTCCACCTTCCCAGAATTCTCTTTACCAAGTTTTTGCCCACCAAGGCAAAAGAAAAACCAGATTTTCAACAGGAGTTCTAGTCATCTATCCTGTATTTTCAGTTGTGCTTATCTGCTCACAATCATTGGCAAAAATGCTTTTCTAGCAACTTAGTATTTCACAGTATCAACATCTCAATCAGTGGCATTGACTAATACACATATAGATATTCCATATTGAGCAGGATACTAGATAAACTGAAAAAAAATCAGTAGCTCTACTATATACAGATGACAAAGGGGCTGAGGAAAAAATCAGAGAAACATCACCCTTTACAATAGCCACAAACAACATAAAGTATCTTGGGTAATACTTACCAAACAAGTGAAAGACCTGTATAATAATAAGAATTTTATGTTTCTAAAGAAAGAAATTAAAGAAGATACCAGAAAATGGAAAGATCTCCCATGTTCTTGGATAGGTAGGATAAACATAGTAAAAATGGCAATCTTGCAAAAATCAATCTACAGATTCAATGAGATGCACATTAAAATCCCAGCACAATTCTTCACTGACCTTGAAAGAATAATAATCACCAACTTTATATAGAAAAACAAAAGACCCAAGATAGCAAAAACAACCCTGTACAATAAAGGAACTTTAAGCTTTATTACAGAGCTATCTATAGTCCTGAAAACAGCCTGGTATTGCCACACAAAAAAATAAAATAAAAAAAAATAGACACGTAGACCAATGGGATTGAATCAAAAATCCTGACATTAACCCACACACCTACAAACACCTGATTTTTGACAAAACAGCTGAAAGTATACAATGGGAGGAGGAAAGCCTCTTTAACAAATGGTGCTGACACAACTGGATGATTGTGTGTAGAAGACTGCAGGTAGACCCATGTCTATTGCCATGCACAAAACTCAAATCCAAATGGATCAAAAACCTCAACATAAATCCAGCCACACTGAACCTCTTAGAAGAGAAAGTAGGAGGTACCCTTGAACAAATTGGTATAAGAGACCACTTCCTGAACATAACTCGAGTAGCACAGACACTGAGATCGACAATTAATAAATGGGACCTCCCAAACTGAGAAGCTTCTGTAAGGCAAAGGACACAGTTAAAAAAACCAAACAGCAGCTCACAGACTTGGAAAAGATCTTCACCAATCCTTTATCTGACAGAGGGTTGATCTCCAAAATATACAAAGAACTCAACAAAACTTACTAACCCTATTTAAAAATGGGGGTATAGAACTGAAGAGAGAAATCTCAATAGAGGAAATCAAAAAGGCTGAAAGACACTTAAGAAAGTGCTCAACATCCTTAGCTATCAGGGAAATGCAAATCAAAACAACTTTGAGATACCATCTTACTTCTGCCAGAATGGCTAAGATTGGAAACACAATGACAACTTATGCTGGAGAGAATGTGGAGAAAGGGGAACACTCCTCTACTGCTTGTGGGAGTGCAAACTTGTACAGCCATTTTGGAGATCAGTATGGCAGTTCCTCAATAAATGGGAATCAGTCTACCATAGGACCCGGCAATCCCCCTCTTAGGTATATATCCAAATAATGCACATCCATGCAACAAAGACATCTGTTCAACTATGTTCGTGGCGGCATTATTTGCAAAAGCAAGAACCTGGAAGCAACCTAGACACCCCTCAGCTGAAGAATGGATAAAGAAGATGTGGCACATTTACACAATGGAATACTACTCTGTGGAAAAAAAATAAAGAAAAAGAAAAAAACAATGGACCCTTGAAATTCGCAGGCAAGTGGATGGAACTTGAAGAAACCTTCCTGAATGAGGTAACCCTGTCACAAACAGAGGAACATGGTATGTACTCACTCATATATGGATTTTAGACATAGAGCAAAGGACCACCAGCCTAGAATCCACATCCCCAAAGAAACTAGAATACAAAGAGGATTCTACAATATTCATATAAGGTCCCTCACAGAAGGAAAAAGGGACAAGATCTCCTAAGCATATTGGGAGGGGGGGCAGTAAGTGTAGAGGGAACTAGGAGAAAGTGAAGGGGAGGAGAGGAAAGCACGTGGGACTAGGAAGATTGAGTCAGGGAGAGAGAGAGACAGAGACAGAGACATAGAGACAGAGAGAGAAGGAGGGAGGGAGGGAGGGAGGGAGGGAGGGAGGGAGGGAGGGAGGGAGGGAGGGAGGGAGGGAGGGAGGGAGGGAGAGAAAGAGAGACCATAAAAGACGGAGCAATTATAGGTTTGAAGAGAAAACTGATCCTAGAGAAATGTCCAGAGACCTATAAGACTGACCCCAACTAACAATTTGAGCAACAGTGGAAAGGCTACCATAAATGCCCTCCCTTGATAATGAGATCAAAGACTAACTTATCCACCATCATAGAGCCCTCATCTAGTAGCTGATGGAAACAGAAGCAAACACCCACAACTAAACACTGAGCTGAACTGTAATCCAGATGCAGAGAGGGAGGACAAGACCAGGCTACAGAAACACATAGAGACAGCTGACCTGAACAAGGAGCAGCTAATGAGCCCCAGACTGATAGCTGGGAATCCAGCATGGGATTGAGTCAGACCCCCTGAACATGGGTCTCAGCTAGAAAGCCTGAGCAGTCTAAGGGACCTCAGACAGTAGAACCAGGATGTATCCCTGGTGCACAAAAGGACACTGGGAACACATCCCCCATGGAGGGGTACTCCCTTAGCCTAGAGGCAGGGGGAGGGCCTAGTCCCTACTCCAAATGACTTGACAGATTACATGATCCCTCCTGGAAGGCATCACCCTACATGTGCAGTGGGGAGGGGAAACAAGAGGAGGGTGGTGGGGGATATGAGAGGGTGGGAGAGAGGGAAAGAAGGAGGGGGGAGGGAGAGAGAGGGTCTGGGATCGATATGTAAAATAAAAATTAAAAAAAAGAAAAAAGAAGTAATAAATTAGGATTTTTCATTTAAAAAAAGGAAAAACAAAGTCATCATTAAAAAAGGCATTCATCAAGTAATGGCAGAAGATAAACAAGTATCATGTTTGTGAACCTGATAAAGAGAAAAATACTATAAAATCACTACTGTGAAATATGTGCTAAAACACACTGTTATTTTCCTAAAGTATTTATTTGTAGTAAATGTTATGTTCACTATGAGGTGTTATAAGAATTTACACCTTTTAACACTTGTATATTTCATAGCACTATCGGCTCACTTCCGAGTAGTATACCTTACAGTTTTTGATTAATGAGAACTATGTGTTGTAAAAGTGAAATTTATCTGAGAACTTCAATTTTCTCAGTAAAATAGATTAACTATAAGCTATTTAAGCAAACTTAATGCATTTCTGGGCCAATTGCAGTATTTAATATACTAGAAAGCAATTTTAAATTTTGATGACTCTAGATTGTTTTAATGTACAAAATCTGAAATCAAAATATTGATTCAATACCTTTACAAATAATAAGGCACACCAAGCTTCTTACAACTTTAATTTTTTTTTTTTTTGGTCAAAATAAATCAGCCACTAGATGGCACTACACAACTGACTATAGCTGGTCTAAAAGTTAGCCCAGAAATCTCAGTGATTGATGGAGCAATTGTCCTGGGCAGACACATGTAGCTTCCAAGTCTCCCAAGATGACATGTAAAGTTCATGTAGGCAGCTGTCTGCTCCATAGGTTCTATGCACAGGGCCAGTAGCTAGATCTTAACACAAATAGTAAAACATGTACATGAGCCTTGTGATTAACTGATTGTATTTCCACACTGACTCTATCTGACAGATTAGGTCCAGACTGTCTCCCTACTTATATGAAGCATCCTAAGTTGTTTCTTTTTTTGGACAAAACCTGACAAAACAAAGTGAAATAGAATTCCAAGCATACCATTTTATGCTTTGAACAATAATTATAACTATTCTTATTTTTAATATTTATGTGTGGAAGTCTGGTGTGCGTGTGTCGGTGTGTGTGCATGCATGTATATATGTGTGCTTGTGTATGTGTGTGCACATGCATGCTCAACATTCTACAGCATGTCTGAGCAGGGATGAGAACAACTTTTGAGAGTCAGTTGTTTCCTTCCACCATGTGGGTGCCAGGCGAGGAGGTCAGACTTGCTGGTAGCTCCCTTACCAGCTGATACTCTCCACCTTTCACCACCTCCAAAGTCATAGGTGCTAGTCAGTGAAGATAGTGTAAAAAGTGTTCTTTTTTTTTAAATTTATTGTCACTTAAATCAATCTTCAGCAAGTGAGCTAAACTTTAAAGTTGACAAAATTAGAAATACAGTATACTAACACAAAGCCAAAATTCCCCATCTCAGGTAAAGGCCACAGTGTGATATTCTCTAGTAATACCCCACTAGCTTGTTGGAGGTTGATGTATTTTCAGCCACAAAATGAGGTTGGCTGATTGTCTTCACGCCTTTCTTGACAGTCAATTCCCTATTTGTCAATTATAAGTCAAATTTCTAAAAATATAGTAACTCCATTAAATTCCCTCACTTGAATTTAAAATAGAAAAGGCAATTATCTAATAAAGTGTTTTGAATTTAGACCTGTTATGTCTATATGATTTTCAATGTACTTCTAGCTAATATGTAAGGTGATCAATATTTAAGGTTAAAAAATTTGAAGGAAATATGCAAAGAAGCACAAACAGTCAATTATAATCAATCACCAGTGATAAGTGTTGTTAATATTTGGTGAACTCTTCCATTCATTCTAATGGGCAGCTTGCATATACTGTCATCTATGCGTGCATGTTCATTTTCACTTTGGATTAACCTGAGCAATGGTGATTTTAAAATGGCATTAGTCTGATAGGTCTGATGTGAATAAAATGAGGGAATATTTGTAAGGTATTGGAATAGGGCTAGCTCTAAAACAAGATCATCCTCTTTGTGCTCTAAGCATCTTCCTTACAGAGCCAGCTCTAATGTCTCATTTTTTTTTCTCCCCAGCTAAAAACCAGAGAAGAGGGGATATTCTTCATTTTCCCATTTCTCTCATTCTCACTTGATCTTATGTCATCTGGTGTTGGAGCAAATGGAAAGAAGACAGAATAAGATTGGGCACATTTTGCTCCCTGATTGGAAAGGCTATCCGCTGTAAAGCCTTCTCTGTCTATGGTAACTGTTACAGCAGGTTTCCCCGCCAGCTGCCGCTGGTTTTGCCGCCATTGTCCTGCAACCACGTGTGCCCCAAATAACACTCAGAGACTCTGTATTTGATACAATCCTGTTGGCCAATTACCATTATTGTTAATGGGCTAGCTCTGCCATAATTATTAACCCATTTTTACTTATCTAAGTATTTTTACGTGGTCATCTTATCGGGGAGCTGCGCGGCAGGCGTCCTCCTTTCTCCCTGGGCTACATGTCGACCCCTACTACTTCCTCTCTCCTCCTCCTGGTCTCCTAGCCCCGCCTATCTTGTTATCTCATTGGCCACAGTGCTTTATTAACCAGTATGAGAAACATATATACAGAATCACATCTCCCATCAGGTAACTTCCCTTTTGTTTCTCCCCCACAGCATGCATGAAGTTCTAGGGTTGACAGAGGGCTTGGTGGGACCTCCAAAAGTTCCATGAATTGGCCTTGGCTCAGGAAAGACATTTTCAACCACTCATGTCCAGCAAGTCCTTCCAGCTTCTTATTCTGCAGTGTCTTCTGGACAGGCCATCCATAGCCACAGGAGCAAAAGGTCTCAGGACAGTTCCCTTTCCCTCATCAAGCTAAAACAGTGTACCATTCTCATTGCTCCAGTTTCATTTCTGTTGCTGTCGTAAAAGACCCTTGCAAAAAGGCAGTTTGCAAGAAGAAAGAGTTTATTTTGGCTTATGATCCCAGGTTACAGCCCATTGTTATGTAAGCCACAGAGGGGGCTTAGCTCAAGATGGCTCAAGACTTCCGAAGTCAAGAGCAGAGACAAGCAAACTTGCCCGGTTGCATAGTGTCTACTTACCTAGCTTTTCTTACTATCTTAACACTGTTTAGGAACACCTGCCCAGACAATAGGTTGCCCACACTTGGATACATCTTCCCTCATTAACTACCAAGAGAATCCTCTATAGATAAGCCCCAGGCCAACCTTTCAAGCTAATTCCTGAGCTGATGGTCTCTTCTCGGGTGATTCTTGGTTGTAGTAAGTGATAAACACGAACCACACACTCATCCTCACTTGCCATGAAAGATGGCATGAATGTCAATCACTGCCCTAATTGTGTGCATTTTTCTTACTCGATTTTCTCCCTTTCTCAGGTATACACAGGAAAAATAACAAATGTAACAAATGTAAACATCTGGGAAGTGAGAAGACATCTATTTCTACCTGGTGCTCTTTGCAGAAGTTTCTTAGTAGACTTCTATGTGGCTAAGAAGCATGGAGGAGCATTGTTCCTTCCAGTTGGGACGGGAAGAAAAAGCCTATATTATTGGTCTACCTTAAGCATTCATGACTCTGGGATTCCAGATATCTCTAAGCACACTTCGCTTTTAGAATTCAGGAGTGGGCACATAGAGTTGTTGCCATAGGACTGTTCTGAGCATTCAGGACTCAGCATAACCTAATATGTTTCTACCCCTCTTTGGTGCTATGTAACATGAATAGCATAGAGTCTTTCTAGTTCATGCTAGCTGCACAAAGCTTCATGCTTTATTAAAAAATGAAGCAAAAGGAGAAGTGTCATTCACCATCCCTATGAACATGTTTAGTATTTTTTCCCTAAAGCAACATCTTTTGCTCCACATCTAAGCTCCAGACATTAATATTTAATTGTCTATGTAACATCCTTTCTAGAATCTCTCAAGAACATTTCACACTCAGTATAGAGTTTCACACTCAAGATAGAGTTTCTTCCAAACATAGTGAATTCCTATCCATTTTTCAATCACAAACCTCTTCTTTATCTGGTGAAGCTGATGTTAGAAATATACATATCAGTGCATTTCTCAGTTTCTATGATCAGAACATTTATCCTAAGACCCAACATTTTCTACTTGTTTTACTTAAATGGTCATGTTTGCTTATGTCTACATCTGACCCAGTTCTGTCCTCTCATTTGAACTTTCCTTTGCAAAATGTACACAATAGTTTATCACTGCACTATGTAAAAATGATTCAGTGGTGCATTATTCTTCACATCTAAAACTTTAAATTAAAAATAAAACTAAATATCTGTGATTCGATTTATGAGAGCATCCAGCTCTTCCTATAGTAGTTTGACATTATATCCACAAAATCTTTGGCATCATTACATTGAAGCCTGAGTGTTGAGCCTCTCCCTTGAATCTGAACTAAATTTAATGACTGGTATATCAATAAAATAGAAAGAAATGGTGCTAAAAACATTTCAGACAAGGTCATATAAGGTAAGATTTATTGAAATTCTTGGAAAGTGTCATGAGCTATAACTTAAAACCTACCACCATGTGGAGAAAACTATAAATTAATTTTTGAACATACATTCAGTAGAAACCAGGGCTGAGATAAACATTTATTTCCTTTGGTTTCTCGAGACAAGGTTTCTTTATGGCTTTGGAGGATGTCCTGGAACTAGCTCTTTTAGAACAGGCTGGTTTCAGACTCACAGAGATCCACCTGCCTCTGCCTCCTGAGTACTGGGATTAAAGGTGTGTGGCAAGATAAATGTTAATGCAAACTTAGGTATTTGGCTACACTTGTCTTTCTCTCATAGTTGCTATCTATTACTCTAGTATCCGCTAAAGTAAATTTCTACCTCTGGAATTCAACAAATGTACTGTAATAAGCAAATGAGAGCTGAAGATGAACTAAAGCATTCTATATCCATAGTTGGAGCCACATTTTTTGCTGTTCCTTTGTGTCTACATATTCTTGCAAAATTCTTTAGTTGATAACACTGTTTCTTCATACAGTTATAGATTAATTTGTTTAATGGATATCCCTTGGATAATCAGTTTTGTAGTATTTGACTTTTACCCTATTAACCACTACTCACTTGAAAATTCTTATATAAAATCTTTGTGCATCTTCCAGACAATTTCCATAGGAAAAAATTATTAGAAATGTAAATGATTGGATCATAGAATATCATTACTTTTAAACTTTTGCTATTTGTTTATATATCTTTTTATTGTGTGGTGTGTGTGTGTGTGTGTGTGTGTGTGTGTGAGAGAGAGAGAGAGAGAGAGAGAGAGAGAGAGAGAGAGAGAGAGAGAGAGAGAGAGAGTAAATGTTGGTGTGCATGCCATAGTGCAGATGTGGAGGTCAGAGGTCAAGAAAGTTGGTTGTCCCCTTCTTATGAGTTCCAGGGTTAAACTCAGGTCATTAGCATTGGTGCAAGCATCTTTACTCATGAAAGATTTTAGTTCGCAGAGCAAGGATATGGGAAAGGGGCCGGAGAATAATTCTTGCAAATGGAATATAGGAAATCATAAAGAATGGACATTGACATGGGAGGAAAAAACAGATATGAGAACAAGAAAGTTACTATGGTGATGGGGCTATTGGTTATGCTAGACTGATCTTGTTAAATGGGGCTAGTTACAGCCAAGAGAAAGCCAGAGCATGAAAAAAGGTTCTCCCAGGTCTTAGCCCACAACAAGGAAATAGACCCCCGACACTGGAACAAATGGTCCCAGGTGGACAGCACTGTTTGGGTCACTCCTGGACAACGAACAGTCTAGGGACTTTCCAAGTCATTCTATGGTTTATCCTTTGAATAAGAACAGGTCATACCTGGCTGGGCTCTCAAACATGAGATCATACTTTGTAATCAATCACCTTGTATCCCATACATGTATGCTGATTTGCTGTTTGTCTCTATAAAAAGGAGTCTGAACCCTTTGGGGGAGGGTGCAGCTTTCCCAGAGATTGTTGTCACCCGAGTGCACTCGTCCAATAAACACCTCTTGCTTGTTGCATCTCCTGGTTTTGGTGTTTGTGTCGTGGGGCTCTCACACCGGCCCAACAGGACCCCGAAATTAGGGTCCAACACATCTAATTGCTGAAAGGTTAGACTTGATTTTATAAGCCCTGCAACTTGGTAGAATTATCTTTTTAGGATGCAGAGCCATCGATTATTCTTTTATAGGACAAAGTCTTATTTAAAAAAATAAAAATTAAAAAAGACATCTTATTAAGGAGCTGCAGATGCTTTCCAGTATATAACAGTAATCTCAGCTAGTGGCTGGGTAGTTTATGTTTTTCCATCACATCAACCACTTTAGATCTTTTGTTTCTTAACTCTAATAGGAATACTAATCACAGCAGTTTCTCAAGGTACGATGTTATACTACGAAGATTCATGAATAAAATACAAAATACTCTCAAGAAACCCATTGACTTTGAACCCATTGAATTTTGACTTAGTCTCTCTTTTATTTATTTATTTTTCTTATTTTACATATCAATCCCAGTTTACTTCTCTTCCCTCAATCCCTCTCTCTCTCCCACCCTCTCATGCCCCCCCCCGACCACCCTGACAGCCCATCACCACCATCACTCCATATGTAGGGTGAGGCTTCCAGGAGGGGTCGCCTAAATCTGTCAAGTCATTTGGAGTAGGGACTAGGCCTTCCCTCCTGCCTCTAGGTTAAGGGAGTATCCCTCCATGGGAAATGTGCTCCCAACATCCTTTTGTGCACCAGAGCTGCACCCTGTTTCCACTGTCAGAGGCCCCTTAGACTGCCCTGGCCTTCTAACTGAGACACGTGTTAAGAGGGTCTGAGTTGGTCCAATGCTGGATTCCCAACTATCAGTCTGGGGGCCTATTAGCTGCTCCTTGTTCAGGTCAGCTGTCTCTATGTGTTTCTGTATCCTGGTCTTGTCCTCCCTCTCTGCGTCTGGATTCTAGATCAGCTCAGTGTTTAGCTGTGGGTGTCTGCTTCTGTTTCCATCAGCTACTAGATAAGGGTTCTATGATGGTGGATAAGTAGGTCATCAATCTCACTATCAGTGATGGGATTTATGGTAGCCTTTGTACTGTTGATCAAGTTGTTAGTTAGGGTCAGTCTTGTAGGTCTCTGGACATTTCTCTAGAGTCAGTTGACGGGAGATGTCATTCTGTAAATATGTTTCTCTTATTGGTTAATGAATAAAGCACTGTTGGCCAATAGGAAAGCAAAATAGGCGGGACTAGGAGACAAGGAGAATTCAGGAAGGAGTAGGGAGGAGATGGAAGACGGAGAGAACAGAATGCTAGCCCCTCTCTCCAGTGAGATAATACCACGTGGAAATACTTAGATAAATAGAAATGGATTAATGTTTAAGACAGAGCCAGCATATAAGAAGTGGGTAACTGTCCAACAGCATTATATCAAATACAATGTCTCAGTGTGTTCATTGGGACTGGCATGGCAGTGGGACCAGACCAGCCAGGGGAAAACCTGCTCATAACAATCAGTTTTCTCTTGAAACCTATAATGGCTTCCTCTTTTATGCTCTCTCTCTCTCTCTCTCTCTCTCTCTCTCTCTCTCTCTCTCTCTCTCTTGTCTATTCCTCCCTTGACTCAATCTTTCTAGTCCCACGTGCTTTCCTCTCCTTCCCTTCTTTTTTGCCAAGTTCCCTCTACACTCACGGACCCACCCCCCACTCCCAATATGCCCAGATCTTGTCCCCTTCCCCTTCTGTGAGGGACCTTGTATGAATCTCTTAGAATCCTTCCTGTATCCTAGTTTCTCTGGTGCTGTGAATTATATACTGGTGATCCTTTATTCTATGTCTAAAATCCATATATGAGTAAGTACATACCATGTTCCTCTTTTTGTGACTGGGTTACCTCATTGAGGATGGTTTCTTCAAGTTCCATCCACTTTCCTGTGAATTTCAAGGGTCCATTTTTTTTGTTTTGTTTTTCAGAGTATTATTCCATTGTGTAAATGTGCCACATCTTCTTTATTCATTCTTCAGCTGAGGGGTGTCTAGGTTGCTTCCAGGTTCTTGGTATTACAAATAATGTCC
Organism: Cricetiscus sungorus; assembly: GCA_030556225.1. Taxonomy (NCBI): domain Eukaryota; kingdom Metazoa; phylum Chordata; class Mammalia; order Rodentia; family Cricetidae; genus Cricetiscus; species Cricetiscus sungorus. Next base: position 95,180,618 of record JANBXA010000651.1, on the reverse strand, counting down.
CTACAAACATAGTTGAACAGATGTCTTTGTTTCATGGATGTGCATTATTTGGGTATATGCCTAAGAGTGGTAGACTGATTCCCATTTATTGAGGAACTGCCATACTGATCTCCAAAATGGCTGTACAAGTTTGCACTCCCTCCAACAGTGGAGGAGTGTTCCCCTTTCTCCACATCCTCTCCAGCATAAGTTGTCACCGTGTTTCCAATTTTAGCCATTCTGGCAGAAGTAAGATGGTATCTCAAAGTTGTTTTGATTTGCATTTCCCTGATAACTAAGGAAGTTGAACACTTTCTTATGTGTCTTTCAGCCTTTTTTATTTTCTCTATTGAGAATTCTCTCTTCAGTCTGTACCCCACCTTTTAATAGCGTTATTTGGTGTTTCGTTGACTAGTTTCTTGAGTTCTTTATATACTTTGGAGATCAGCCTTCTGTCAGATATAGGATTGGTGAAGATCTTTTCCCAGTCTGTGGGCTGCCATTTGGTCTTGTATACTCTGTCCTTTGCCTTACAGAAGCTTCTAAGTTTGAGGTGGTCCCAATTATTAATTGTTTATCTCAGTGTCTGTGCTACTGGCATTATGTTCAGGAAGTGGTCTCCTGTACCATTTTTTTCAAGGGTACCTCCTACATTCTCTTCTAAGAGGTTCAGTGTGGCTGGATTTATGCTGAGGTCCTTGATCCATTTGGACTTGAGTTTTGTGCATGGTGATAGACTGGGTCTATCTGCAGTCTTCTACACACAATCATCCAGTTGTGTCAGCACCATTTGTTGAAGATACTTTCCTCTTCCCATTGTATATTTTTAGCTGTTTTGTCAATAATCAGGTGTTCATAGGTGTGTGGGTTAATGTCAGGATTTTTGATTCTATTCCATTGGTCTGCCTGTCTATTTTTGTGCCAATACCAGGCTGTTTTCAATACTATAGCTCTATATTAGAGCTTGAAGTCAGAGATGGTGATGCCTCCTGAAGTTCTTTTATTATACAGGGTTGTGTTTGCTATCTTGGGTCTTTTGTTTTTCCATATAAAGTTGATTAGTATCCTTTCAAGTTCTGTGAAGAATTGTGCTGGGATTTTGATGAGTATTGCATTGCATCTGTAGATTGCTTTTGGTAAGATTGCCATTTTTACTATGTTTATCCTACCTATCCAAGAGCATGGGAGATTTTTTTCAATTTTCTAGTACCTTCTTTAATTTCTTTCTTTAAAGACACAAAGTTCTTGTTATATTGGTCTTTCACTTGTTTGGTAAGCCCTACTCCAAGATACTTTATGTTCTTTGTTGCTATTGTAAAGTGTGATGTTTCTCTGATTTCTTTCTCGGCCCCTTTGTCATCTATATATAGTAGGGCTACTGATTTTTTTATCTTGCATCCTGCTAGTTTGCTGAAAGTGTTCATAAGCTGTGGGAGTTCCCTGGTAGAGTTTTTTTTTTTTGGGATTACCTATCTAAACTATCATATTGTCTGCAAATAGTGACAGTTTGACTTTTTCCTTTCCAATTTGTATCCCCTTGATCTCCTTTTGTTGTCTTAATGCTATAGCTAGATCTTCAAGTACAATATTGAAGAGATATGGAAAGAGAGGGCAGCTTTTTCTTGTTCCTGATTTTAGAAGAATGGCCTTAAGCTTCTTTCCATCAGTTTGATGTTGGTTTACTGTATAGTTCTTTTATTGGGTGTTAGTTTCTTGAAGATGCTGCTGTGTAACATTAAGATGGCAACATCTAGCTCCAGAAGATTTTTTCACCTTCTGATGGGAGCTCTTAGATACCAGTTGCTAGTGTCAGGCCAACCAAAGCTCCTTCAATAAGTGTGCTTGAGACACCTGTTAGAAGTGAGGATGCAACTGTGAACAATTTTTAGTAGAAACACTAGCTCTTCTGTGAGAAGCATGATGGCTATGTAACACAAGAAGAATAAAATTTTCAGGCATTGGTTGGAATTTTGCAGGGATATTTGTACATTAAATCTTAGCCTCTTCCAAGTGATAAACCAAGAAACATTGAAATTTCCCTGAATTCATCCCTGTGCCTTTTGAAAGAATCAGCCTTGGACACTTGCTAAATATGAACTTATAATTGATGCTACCTGGAATAACTATAAATCATTCAATTTCGTAGCTAATTAAATAAATGTGTGTTTACTGTCTCTGTCACATATTCTACATCTCTGCTCTGGCTTCTAGGAGATCTAGAGCAAGGTAGAAGAGAATGGATGAAATAGGGAACAAGCTATAGCTTCATTTATTTTGTGTTCTGGAGCCAAAAATAGGCATTGAAATTTTTTTCACAAGATCACAGTTTCTTACTAGGTGACTACTTTTGTAACAATAAATCTGTGAGATCAATGTTAGGTATCTTTTAGCAATGTGACAGATATCTCAACAGACTATTGTTATTGGTAGTATAATATTCAATAAGCTATTCATACTAAAAAACCAACTAGGCATCCAGGAGTATTTTGGAACTCAGAACATAAGATGAGTCATTGTAGCTTTACTCTGTATTGATGAGGAAGTGATGTTCAACACATTACATGACTATGTGGTATTCATATTAAAATACACAGGTAATAGAGACACAGTATTTGTTCTTTGACTTCAAATATCAATTAGTGAGATATTATGGACAAAGGTTTTCTCATTTTTCCAAAATACTAATATTTATTAAAGTATTAATTAATATTTATTTATTATGTTTATGACAAATCACCAACTTCTACCCTTTCCTATAAAAAATTCACATATCAAATCTTACTATGTTAAAGATAGATATAATGTGGAATGTTAATGTATTAAAGTTTAATCATATGGGAAACACCATTATTGCTATATAGTTCACATGAAGTTGATTCATTTAAAGAATACACACATACTTCGCTGTATATGAAAAACCATTACCAAAATCAACTTTAGGATATGTTCATCACTACATAAAGAAGTGCTCTACTTATTAGCAATTATTGTCCATCTTCTCTACCTATCCAACTCTTAAACAATCATTAATAAACTTTAGGTCAAATAGAATTGCCTGTTTTGGAAATTTAATGTAAATGTAATAAAAAATCAGACTCTCCTGTGTCTATTCTTAATTAGCTTAACATTTTGAGGTTCATATATGATCAAACACTTATTAAAACTTTATTCTTTTTGTTGATAAGTAACAAGTAACACTGTTGCCTTTTAACATTCTATTGTATGCTTTTGTTTAATGCCTTTGTTTCTTGTTTTAAGAATTTCATATGTTCCGGGCATTGGTGGCGTATGCCTTTAATCCCAGCACTCAGGAGGCAAAGGCAGGAGGATATCTGTGAGTTCGAGACCAGCCTGGTCTACAAAAGCTAGTTCCAGGACAGTCTCCAAAGCTACACAGTGAAACCCTGTCTGGAAAAACAAACAAACAAACAAAAAAGAATTTCATATTATACACATATACATATATATTATACAATGTGCTATGACTATATTCATTCACTTTTCCCTCCACCTCTCCTTGTATCTTCCCAATGTGTCTCACTTTTAACTTCATATGTAGATACTTTGTCCAATTTGTATAACCTATATGTGCTTGGTGAGGGGTATCTCCTTGACCATAGACAACTTCCAGTGGGCACAATCTCAAAGGAAAATGACTGTTTTTCTCTACCCATGAACTACCATTAGTTCCTAAGCTAGGGTTGTGGCCTCATAGGTCAGTTTCTCACCTATGCTGAAATCTTGACTGGCTTGATAAGTTATAGGTCTTCACAATAGGCAGGGAATGCAACCAACCTAAAAGTCCATCAACTGAAAAAAAAACTGATTTTAAAAATGCTATATGCTGGAATACTATTTAGCTCTGCAGGAAAGCAAAATTACAAAATTTTCGGGAAAATCTATGACTTAGGTCTCACAATCTCAGAGAGAGAAAAATACATGTTCTCCCTCAGATGCAGGTCTAGCCAATAATATATATAAACAAATGTATATGTGGGTATAGTACAACATGTACAAAAGAATAACAAAGCTTAAATATTAAGGGATGTGGAAGGTCTGGATGTGAGAAGGGAACATTCATTATGAAAGGAGATCCAAAATTAATTGATCCTTTAGTTTTAATGTTATCATAGATTTTTCATTTCTTGTGGTGGTTAAGTGGATTTAAATATATATGTGACAGCAAAAATACAAAATCCAATGTGACACTCCTCAGCTTCTGGCCTGAGTAGTCACTCTAATCTTATAGAAGATCATTGAGTTATACAGTCTTTGGGGCTAGTTAATTTTGACGATGCATGCATGCATGTATGTATGTATATATGTATGTATGTATGTGTATGTATGTATTGCTTCTTATTTTATAATACATTTTGAAATAAAAATTATTGTAAAAGCAAACAAAATGGAAGGTGTTAATCCACTATCTTACAACCCAGTCAAAAAAATAATTCGCTCCTAAATATTGTTTATGTTGATATGTATAGATCTAAGCTACTCCCAACCTTGATAAGGGAAGCTTCCTTTTGCAGTGGGCAGCAGTTAATACAGAGACCCATAACTACTCAAGGTATTGGGAATAGGTGATTGTGAGTCCTGAGCCCTAAGTAGTACATCTTTATGACATGCCTATTAATGGCTCAGAGAACATTGCAGAAGAGGGTGAGAAAACAATGTAAGAGCTAGAGGGTGGAGAGTACTGTGAAATGTTGTTTTAGGGACATAATGCAGTTGTTGCATTCATTTATTTTCCCTTTTAATTTTATTTATCCATTCATTGGTTGATAAACATTTGGGTTGTTTTCATTTGGAGCTATTATGGAAAAATTGCTTGGAATAATCATAAGGGTTTGAAAGGATATGATTTTATTTCACCTGAGTATGAGAAGGGATGGGTTATATGTTAAATCTTTAGCATTTTAAGCAAATGCTAGACACTTTTCCATAACATCTGCACCAATTTCTAATCCCACCAGAAATATGTGAGGCTTGTGATATCTATGGTGTCTTTTAATGAAAGAACAAAATTGAGCTGGTGAGAGTATGTTTATTAGGTCTTGTAATGAGGTGAGTGTTTTCAGATCATAATAAAGAAAATGTATTGGAATTCTCTCAGTTCATCAAGAAAAAGGATTGCACTGTCCGAAATTTCTAAATTGCTATCAGGGTGCAGTTTAGATGTTCAATCAACCCAGCTTAGATTGGAGGGAAATGATGAAAATTTTCACCTGTTTCCATTTGCAACTTCTATTAGCAGTTTTGCTAAAATAAGAATATAACAGCTATGTTTGTGTTGATAGCAATGCAAGTGGGTTTGAACCCTGGTAGTGATATCAAATTATTCATGAAAAGATGTAGTTTTTTCTTTCAAATTAAAACTAGAAAAGAAGTCAATTCCAGCGCACACATTATTCCTATCCATAGGTCCCCATTTCCAAGCAGATTCTTGTGCCACTTAGTGTCATTAATAATTTTATAGCTTTTAAAGGGGAAAATCGGGAAGACTATCCTATGGGCTAGGACATTATAAACCAATCTAAAGAAGGTATCTGTGTGTACTATAGATGGATATGAAAATTATAAGTTCATTTATCTAAAGAGATTACCTGTTCACGAGTCCTAATGAGGGATCCCATTTGGTGAGCATTTGGCTAATAACTCAGCAGCTGTGGAACATTATTGCTTATCCTAATTATTTCTGAGGAGATGTGATCTATATTCTACTAATATAAATGCAGGCAAAGAAACAAATCTTGATGTTTCTAAGTATTTTAAATTAACCATACAATGTAAAAAGACAATGTTTACCTGTGGGCCACCTGCATTCCCAACATAACACTACGTCTATGTCATCAGTGGCAACACAGACTGGAGAATGAAAACAATTAGATGGATAATTAAAGGAAAAGCAATCATTACCCCCCACTTCCTTTATCCTCTTTATCTCCTCAATTATCAGAAAATTAACATGGAATATATTTTCTTTTAAAAATGAACTGTGTGAGTAATTGCTTTAATATCCTGCTTGCTTTTCCTAGAAAATTGTATCACATGAGAATTCAATGAGGAAGACTATTTTTTTTAACTACTCAGAAAAGTTAATTTAAAAGATTTGATAAAGTATCCATATTTCCATGTGTATGAAAATCTCTTCCCATTTGTATGGAATCATTTGGGACTAGACGTACCACCCCCTTAAGATGCAATTACTTATTTATGCTTTTGTACAAAAATTAAATGAATAATTATGGCAGGTTTGGTATAGTCAATACACTCTTGAAAATAAATTATATTCTACATGATTTCATGGTCTTAGGTGAACTAAATGATGCCATGAATATCTTTTGGGAGATTCATGCTGAAATAGCAAGAGGTGAAGTGTGAAGATATTTACAGGTTACTTTGAAAGTATTCAGCTCCCTACACCCACAAAATGACTGAACATGAAGTGAATGCAGTAAATTGATAACAATAGAGAATTTGTGTCAAGAGAAAAACAAATATCTTTTCCTTCTTTCCATTTTGTACTTTTAATCTAAGTTTGCAATTTGTGATGTAAACTGTAATTTGGAAAAAGAATTGGAAAACATACTCCTGTTGCCTGAAAAAACTTGTCATTTAAAATCTGCTTTAAATGTGTGTGTGTATACATGTGTATGAGATACTATCTGCTCCACTGAATTTCACCTCTTTAAACTATCATGTTTTATCATTATCCACTGAATTAGCAATTAGTCATTTCTACTTCTTAATAAATGCCTTTTAATTGACTGGCTGACTTGTTGATTGATTTAGATTTGAAGTTCAAGCAATCAGTGTCCAACATAGAAGCTTTATGTCTTGATAACACCAATTACAGTGATCAGGCCATTATTCTGTGCCACTTTTTTTTTTTTTTTTTTTTACAAACATTGAATCATTTTTCTGTTTTTCAGTTTTCACATGGAATATTGGGTTTCATGATTATTTTTTGTTATTTAGTGTTTTACTTTTTTATTTTTTGTGATATAGTCTTGTGTAGCCCAGAATGGCCTCTAATTCACAGCATTGCTAAAGTTAGCTTTAAACTCCTGATCTTTCTGTCTCCCTTTTCTTATATCTTTATTTTTTTTTCCTTTACAGCTTACATACCCCAGGAAAATCTCTCAAGCAGTATAAAAATTATATTGTATTGAATACAAGTAAAAAGCAACATGTTTTCCATATCCCTACATGAGTAAACATTTTACATAATATAGGTGAAAAACAAGGTATCACAAGAACCCACTTAAATTCATGTCCAAGCAACTTGTTATAGGTTAACAGAGTGTAAGAAAGCTAGGTATTTTTCTTAGCCAATTTTTTGTTCGTTTGTTTGTATGTTTGTGGTTACAAAGAAAGGACCCATCATTTATTATTTATCTCAAAAGGTAAATTTATAAAACAATCTTAAAAGAATCACAAATCTAAACTTTTATAAATAAAGTAATCTCTACTTTAAATCCTCAGGATGATTTCCCACTCATCAACAGTTTTTTGTTTTTCTTATTTGTTTGTCTTTTTTTTATATCAGAAAACTGAGGGCAGAAATGGCCACAAGTCATCATCATGTTTGACCACCAACCCTTCCTAACAAGAAAGGCATGTCAGCTAATAATAACCTTCATGTTCTTGTTCCTTGACCTTAATGAGTCCCTTGCTCAACTACGTGCCTTTCTAGACTTTAGATTGTTTCCCCCAAGTTTTTCAGCTCAAAGCTACTAACAAAAGCATCTTGATCTAAGTTTATTAACAATTCCACATGTGTAAATTCTTTCTAAAGGTGTTGGTTGAATTGTGAATTGGCTCAAGCCACAATGCTTGGAAAAATTCAATTCCTATTGTTGTAAGAACAGATTCTGTCAAGTGAGGGGCTAGAAACCCGGAGAGTTTTCATATAACCCATAGAATATGAGGGAAGTGCTGACCACGAAGGCAGCAATCAGAGCAATGCTCAATAGCAGCATGAGGTCCTTAGGACACATAGTCCTCAGAGCTTGGCCTCTCCAAGACTCATTCAGGATAGGCTTTGCCAACCACCAAGCCATGTGCCATGAGTTCCAATGCTGACTATGAATGGCAGGCAGTAAATGGCCAACAATGAACTCAATGGTATTTATTGGAGGAATTTTTTTTTGTTTGTTTGGTTGGTTGGTTAATTTTTGTACGTGCCTACCCCTGCCAGCAAGAAAGACGCGACTCCGGGAAGATCTTCATGCAGTTTTAATCAGGATCCTTAAAACATGTTTCCTCTGACCCACGAGAGCCCGGGGGGGGGGTGGGGGGAACCACTGCACAGGCTTAAATACCCTTGAGCTAACCAACCCCAGTGAGCCACGTGGACTCTGCAGATAGGCTACTCTAACGCGGAAGCAGACAGGCTGAACAGACTTAACCAAATAAGGGCTTATTTACGACAGAGAGTGCTCACCCATGGGGAGGTGGAAGGCGGAAGCCAGAGCCATCTTTAAGGCGTGGCACTTCGCGGCTGTCTACAAATTTTGTTTTTCTGACTGTCAATACTTTGTCATCTGGACATTTTACTCATTTTTCTTCTTTTTCTTTTCTTTTCTTACAAATTGTTTGCTTAAATATTATGGTTTATGATTTGTTTTAATGAATTCTGTGTGAAAGAGATGTGTTACTTTTACTTTGGCTATTTTCTCTTTGTTTTCTTTTCTCTATTCATGTTTACTTTATTTGTTATTACTATTGTTTTGTTATTACTATTCTTATTTTCAAAGTCACTTGGTATTCTAACGTGTGTGTGTGTGAGAGAGAGAGAGAAAGAGAGAGAGAAAGAGTGAGAGAGAGAGATGGAGAGATGGAGAGAAAGGAAGACAGAGAGAAAGAGCTGTTAATTTGAGTTGGTGAGGAAGTGGGGAGGATCATAAAGGTGTGAGGGGTGGTTAGGAGTAGGAAACCCTAATCAGAATATATTGATGAAAAAATCCATTTTCAATTAAAATAAAAAGAAGGAAACCAGTGTAACCCATAATGCTGCTTTCCTATGATGCTACACAACTTGGATGTTAGCTAGCCCATAAACAATAATGGTAACTGGCCAACAGGATTGTATCAAATACAGTCTCTGAGTGTTATTTGGGGCTGGTGCGGCTATGGGCCCAGACTGGCGGCAGGCGGGGGCGGGCTAGCAGGCTGGCGCTGGCGGGAACAACCTGCCATAACATAATGGTATCAGAAATTGGATTGAGAACTTTCACTTAAAACTTAACAAAAGCTTAAAAAATAGTTTTTAGAAACAAGGGAACAGAGACTAGCAAGACCTCTTAGTAGCAGCATTTTCTCGGTTGGATTTGTTTTGCTGTAGACAGAGATTTGCACAGCTCCTTTAAGGGAGGTTTCCAAAATTAGCATAAGCAGCAAAAAACTGCCTTGCTTTTAAAGAGCTCTGCTAACAATTCATTGGTGTATATGAGAGCTGCAATGAAGGTTTACACTGTGCTTTAAAAAATACGCTGGCTCGGGAGAGAAAAAGAAACAGGATACAATGGTTTAAAAAAAAAATAAAGGAAGTAGAATGGATGGATATGGTGGTGCATGCCATTAATCCCAGCACTCGGCAGACAGACGCAAGCAGATCTCTGTGATTTCAAAGTAAACCTGGTATACAGTGAATTCCAGGACAGATAAAAGTTACACAGAGAAACCCTGTCTCAAAATATGTAAAAATAGAAATAGAATAAATAGAGTAATAAAAAAGCCACGTAAAGATGGAAAACACAGAGAAATTTTGGATACTATACGCGCTTCTGTTGTCTTTAAATTGTTTGACTACTGAGAAAATAACTACTGATAAAAGAAATGCTGCTGGATTAACTCAATTTATATATTTTAAAAATGCTTTGACTCCAAAATTTAAGACTAAGGACAAGTTACTGGGGAAAAGGATTTCTATTTTTGTTTCCACAGAAAATAAAAAACTATGGATTCTTTCCAGACTTATGTGGTTTGATCAAGCAAGACCCCCTGAAGCAACATCAATGGGACATTGCAACCTTACAGACCACTGCAGCCAAGATTTCTGGGTCTTCTTTGGAACCCCATGACAGCGCCCTCTACCAGCAGGAAGTAGTTTGGAAAGAACGACGCCCAAATTCCCAAATATTGTTTATAAATGTTTGTTTTCATTTAAATGGGCTTGGTTATAAATGGCTATAACCACAAACAATCTTTTTAAAGGTAAAAAGGGAATTATGGTATAGATATGAATGTTTTGCTTTGGAATGGACTTTCTTTTTTATTGATAAAATTTAAGGTCAATTTTGTAATATATATATTTCTCTTCTTGCTTAGTTACTGTGTTTATATAGCTCATTGGAAAAATGTAATGTATAATTTAATACAGATTATAGAGAGTTACCTATGTTAATTAAAACTTGGAGTTAAGTTAGTTAGGATTTCTAGATATACAGAAATGTATTTGAGATGAATAGGCATTCTTCAAACCTTTCAAAGACCTACAGAATATGGCATTTAAAATGGTTTAGGGTTTTTCTTGACAATGAGGCACAACTGCTCCTGGTAACACCAGCTACAGAAGAAAGGAAGATGCACATCAAAGAAACACATTATGGAGTTTGCTTCTAATATGGTAAGACTAGCCATTTGGGCAAGGTACTGCTCTTCTGGACTGTTTGACTTTATGTTGTAGAAACCGGACATGCAGGACCCACAAAAAGATGACTGCTGATTCAAGATGGACATTGCTACAGGATTCCTGCTTCATGGAAGAGGCTGCCAGACAGCCAGACAGTCTACAGGACACAGAGAAAAATGACTGACAAACTGCCAATGCAGGTGGACAGTTTAAAGTTTCCTGCTTTGTTGAGGAGTCTGGAGACACACTATGGCCTATGGGCTTAAGATGGAACATTACAGAAGAACTTCAGGTGACTGACCAGGCAATGAGTTGTCTCTGTCATTTCTAGAGTTTATATATTATCCTTCTGTGGTCTTTGAAGGAATTGAAGACAGATAGTTATGGTTATAGTTTTCCTTAGTTAGGATTAAAGATAAGTTACATATAGGACTTTGGACTCACAAAGATAGGATAGATGATATTTTCTTAAAGTCTTACAAAATGTTAATGGACTAAATATTGCTTACTGTGATTCTTATTTGATAACTATTGTATGTTATATTTTGCTATGTTAAGGTTAAACCCCTTCTTTTACTTTAGACAGAAAAGAGGAGATGATGGGAGATGTTATCCTGTATATATGTTTCTCATCTGGTTAATAAAGCTCTGTGGCCAATAGGAAACAAGATAGGCAGGGCTAGGAGACCTGGAGGAGGAAAGAGGAAGTAGTAGGTTAGAGTCAAGATGTGAGCATGGAGGAAGCAGGACGCCAGCCGCGGCTCCCTTATAAGACGACCACGTGGAAATACTTAGTTAAGTAGAAATGGGTTGATAATTAAGACAGAGCTAGCCCATAAACAATAATGGTAACTGGCCAACAGGATTGTATCAAATACAGAGTCTCTGAGTGTTATTTGGGGCTCACGAGGTGGCGGGACCATGGCGGCAGGACCCGCTGCAGCCGGCAGGAAGAACCTGCCATAACACTTGGAGATCTTTAATGAATTTCGTACGGCTTTAAAACTAGAGGTGTAAGCTATCTAAAGTGTAAATTAATCGGGAAATAATTTGTGAAGGATACATAATGGCTCCATTCATGTCTAGTGATTTCATGCCCAAGGCAATCTCTAGTTGAAAAACAATGCATTATGCAGCCCTCACATCAATCCATCAGGGTGCTTGGCCAGGATCACCAAAGATCCCAGATTTGTCCAGAAATATTTGAAAGCATTTATGAACTGTTATTAACCATCAATGAGTAAAGTTAATTAATAGAATCTCAAGGTCCATATCCAAGTGGATGTTTGTCTTTTTATCTACATAAAGCTCTATAATTGATTTCCCATGGCTTTCATGTTAAGCATCATTAACTCATGACATTCAAGGTCAAATCGTTTAGTCAAAATATTACATACAACTGTGATCCTTCCATACAGAAAATTACACAGGTAGCTAGTGTTAAAACAATTTGTCATAGCAACATGGGACTGACCTAAGAAGATTGGACCTGGTTGTTAAGAAAATTATTGAAATGGGAGGATAGTGATAGAAGAACATAATAGTTATTTGCAAACTAAATATATAGATTTACAATATTGTCATTGAATAATCAAGTAAGAGTAATCATTAAGTAATTATGAATGATACTCTTCATTCAACCAATTATAATGATGTATTGTTGAGTTATCTAATTTATGGGAGAATATAGACATATTCATAGTTTCAAATGATAAAATATAATTATTATGTTTGGAACCGGAATGTTAGCACATTTGCTTAACAGAAAATTGGAGTTCAGCTTTGCAAACACACTGGCAATTTTGAATATTTCAAGCATGTCAAATCATGTTCAATATCCCCAGGGATGGGAAAATGTGTAAGTAAGCATCCATTAAGGGGGTCCTGAGCCAACACAAGCAGTATCAACTACAATGGGGAAGTATATCTTCCTCAGTTAAATAAGACCTTCTAGTTCAATCAAAAAGACAGTAACTGGCTGTTAGAAGAGGAAAGTCTGTTGCATTCATTATATTTTTATAGGACACAAGCGAGAAATTTTAGGAATCTTTTTTCCATGTATGGAAAAAGTTGCATGTTTGTGCTTCTTATAATTCCACTCATATTCTTCTATGAATGACTTAAGTCTTGAGAGCTATGTAATACCTAAAACAATCACTGGATAGATAGCTTAACAACCAGGAGAGAGATTCAATTTTTCATAGAGTCTACAGAAGTCAAGATGAAAAACAGATGGAAAATGTTTTCAAGGCCCTTCACAAAAAAATGCACCCTTCCAATCATACTTCCTCCATATTGAGCCTTGAAGCACTTCTGAGGCTTTTTTGCATGTATTCTTTTCTCTTGCTAATAGCCATATTGTCATCCTCTCCGCATTACTGCTCTATGTGACGAGTATGACACGTTCTTAACATGCAACATTGTGACTGTGAAGTCACTTAAGAGCCTCAAAAGATGTAATGTTGCGTAGAGCATAGGTATAGTCAATGATACTTTGAAACATAGGCAAAAAGGAAGTAGGACTCAGTATTATAAGATTTTTAATACATGGTTTTTATTGCAAAACATATATAAGAAAATAAAGTCTTAATAGTCCTACACAAAATCATTGATAGTACTTGCTTCTGTGTTATGGTAATTTAAAAATTCATTTCCTATTTTTCAGTCAGTTGTTTTCTGTGAACAAGATTTATTTTCAAGTTGAAAAAATGTATAAAATATAAAACACAAAATACACTTGACTTTATCTGTGTCTGTCCCAACTAAGTAATCAAAACTACCTTTTACTTTACAGCTTACAGAATATTGAACCTGGTGAAAATGTGCCTTCTCCAAGAGCAAGCAAACAAATATCAGTAGGCAAGGCCTCTATACTCTCATTAAGCCCTGTATACCATTTAGAGAGGTACCTTTTAGTGAGTATATTGCTATTTGCTCCAACAAAACCCAAGGGCCATGCTGGGGTCATGATTCCCAGATGTCAGTGGGAAATTAGACAACAGTTCTTTTCATCTTCAAGCAAAAACATGTCTCTGTGATAGGATTGCTGGGCAGGATACTCATCTTTGAGGGAGAACTTGCTCAATCAGTAAGCTTCCTTCAATCATCTTGGTGATGATTCATATTTACTGTAGATAATGGTTGAGACATCCAGGCACATCATTGAGTGAGAGCTGCTTTGTGTTTTCAAAAGCTCCAGGCCTCTGACAAGTCTCAATACAGAAAGGACAGGAACAGCCCCAGAGAAAGCCTGTCATCTGGGAATAACTAGGAAACCTCAGTGGGGCATGCCACTGGCAGAACCACTGACTGGGAGTTTCCCATCTTCCTTAGGAACCCATCTCTGGCCAGCTGGATGTTGTCTCTCTCGTGGGTTTCTCCACATGACCTGGGTTTTTCTGCCCTGGATGATTTCAGGCTTTCCTAAGCTGTAGTGCGTTCTGGTACCACTTCCCAATTTTAACTAAATAGCTTTAGAGTTAAAGGATGTGAAGCAGCTGGATTTGTTTTGTTAACAAGAGGAAAAGAGGAGCAACATGCCATTGCATCTTCACTAAATCACAGGCAAATAACTCAGAGGGAGTAGGCAACTGTGGGTTTCACCAACATGAAGTTCAAGGGTCATTAAAATAACTTCTGAGATGTTGGAGGTAAATTACCCTTCAGCGATCATAAGTGGTATGTAACTGAAGGACAGAATGTGAGGAGAAAGTGACTTCTTGCTAATGAATCAATGACTTCTCTCTGACATAATTTGTGATGATATATTGGAAGATGTGCCTAGGAAAAGCACTGAGTATGTTATTTCAAATGCTCAGACTTTAGTTTTACAGCTTAAGATTTAATGTTTAAAAATGGATGTTTTAATAAATCTGGACAAATTATCTCAATTTGACCTAACCTTATCAAAAACATACTTAATTTCTGAAGTTAGTACTGTATTTTGTATGTGGGGGGCACTTCAATTCTAGTCACAAGTGCTTGAGTTGGTTGTCTCTCCTTTTCAGAAGACTGATTTTTCCTCAGTATTGCTTGTGCATTGCTTTGGTAATTCCTGGATTCTACATTAATATTCAGTTTCAACTGGTGAGCCTAAAAACTGCTCACAATACTAGAAATTGGACCTGTAAGGAAGTTATTGAAGTGTTTATATTACTCAGACCCTGGCATTATGCATATGCTACATTAGCATTTTTCTTACCAAATTGATCAATTGCTTTTATCTTACTCTCTATGAATTACCACATTTGATGAAAAAGGAGGCAATTCATTCAGAGACAACAGAAAGTGCAAGTGTACATTTCACATGTGCACGTGCCATGTTTAGCACATTTAAATGTACATGTGTCATGTTAAGCATATTTAGCATATATCTCACCTCAGCTAAGCTGGATTAATTTCCTGACATTAATTCCAAATTTAATTTCAGTGTGTTGTTCACAGTAAACATACATTTATTTATTTTTTTAAAAAGACAAAAATCACAAGCTCACAACAAAAATCTCTTCATAGAATTTTCTTTAAATATTTAATTTTATCAGTCTACAAAGTCTTTCCATCTACCATAATTTTGAATTACAAAAAGTATAGCAATTGGATTTTCCTGTGCATTTGGAATTATTTTCTGCTGTTGTCACCAGTAGTTTATCACCATTAGTAAATTTTGAGTGATTTGAATTGAATCTATGGGACTTCCCTAAATTCTATCTTTGGTCTGCATATTGGATAGATAAGGAAATTGAGATTATCTGAAGTTCTCCCATGAGAGCAGAGAGTGAGGCGGAATGAAGGATCTCAAAGGCTGGAAATCTCTCCTGTCCACATTCCAGGGTGTTGCAATGAAGCAAGATGTTCATTGCCTTAGGCAAACCAGGTCTGGTTTACCCACTTTAGAAGAAGAGAATAAAGTTGGATAAAGCCTACAATGTCAGACAACATCATGACAGGGATAAAACACGCATCAAATTTCTCTGGTTTAGCTACTGAGCACTGCTAATTCTATTTCTGAGTTTTCTGTCAACCACAAAGAAGAAAAATTTGCACAACAACAACAACAAAGCATATGTAAACACACACACACACACACACACACACACACACACACGAGTACATTTCCCAATTCCCCTCTGTAATTTTAATAAAATGTGTTATAGTCTCCAGAAAGAGCCAGAAACAAGAAGTTAACCAAACTGAGCAATAGTTAATTTAAAAATGAAGGATATGGTTATTCCTTTGGTACTACAACAACACAAATTATAGTTCTTTTACGATATCTTCATCCTAAACTTCCTGAATATGTAAAATGTTGAAGTTATATTGTGGGCTAACAGAGTTATGGGGATTCTTGTAAGAGGAAAACAAGTAAAGCAAGGTGATATAGACATATTTCAATATTCTCTGAAGGTTGGAAAAGGTGTTCATGATTTCCATGGAACTTCCAAAGGATGTGACCACAGAGTATCTTGAGGCTAATTCTTTTTTTTTTTTTTTTTTATTTTACATATCGATCCCAGTTCCCTCTCCCTCCCTCCCTCTTTTCTTCTCTTCCACTCTCTCATGCCCCCTGACCACCCTCGTCTCCCACCCAACCCCACTCCACATGTAGGGTGATTCCCTCAAGGAGGGGGTCATCTAAATCTGTCAAGTCATTTGGACTAGGGACTAGGCCTTCTCTCCTGTCTCTAGGTTAAGGGAGTATTGAGTCCAATTCTTAAGGATCACTTCTGATAAGCAAAATTTTAAGAAAAATAATGTTGTCTTAAGCTAGTAAGTTTCTAGTAATTTACACAGCAACTACAGATAATGAATGTAGACACTCCTCAAAGACAACTCAGAGTGAAAAGTCTGGTTCTGTCATTGTGTCACCGTGGTTCAACATGGTCAGAAGCCACTTGTGAGGAGATGATTATATATAATCGATGATCATTAATCACCTGGGGAATGTAAGACCATCAACAAGACTTGAAATCTTTCATGAGTGTTCTCTGTGAAATTATGCAATAACAGTAAGCCAACAAAAGTAATGTTCTTTTACTTTTTTAATAGTTGCCGAGAAAAAGAAAAGCTATATAAAACTAAGCAGTAATGAACTTTGAACAGTACCAATACCATCAGATATAAAATTCCAATATGTTCTAAATTCTAAGACAAGATACATTTAAGAATATCATGAAAGGATGTGTGTAAGGACATGATTTAGACCAGTATGGTAGGAAAGGCATTTCCAAAGGGAAATGCTGATTGTGAATCTGCCCTCACTCCAAACCTCCCATCTACAGAAAAAGAGAAAATAGAGTCCAATCAGAAGATTGCTAAACCAGAATAGTACACTAGACATCCTCCACAGAGCAGATGGGCACCTGGATTTTTTTTTTAATGATAAAAAGAAGCCTTGACCACAAAAGCTTTGACTGATCTCTAAACCCAATATTCTTAAAGACTTATAGACTCCATACAACCATACCTCGGGGTCTAGTAACTTAATGTCTTGATACAAATATGCATCTTTTAAGGATATGATTGAAACTATATGGAAGCATGGGAAAAATCACAGGGGAGGATAATGGCTGATTTTATTCAGCAAAAAATGGAGACAAGGGAACTAAAGTGTTTTAACTGGACACAGAGCTGTTTATTGAAGAATCTCTTGATGAGTATACTGAGGTTGTATGAGACATTTGTTAATGTTAATTTATTAACAGTGATAAGATAGCAGCAAGGACTAGTGATATGAAAATGAACAAACCACTACACATCTAGGGAGCACAAGGAAAGACCAAGTTTTCCTCCAAAGCCAGGGACTGGTTATCAGTTCTATGTACACACAGCCTCTAAGAGTGGCTCCATCACAGAAAATAGAATTGTTATCTAGTAAAAATCCTTTGGGTATTACTACAAGACTATGCAGCAAGTAAGATATGGGAACTCAGCCAAAGAAGTCAGGAATTAAGTTTGACTCCCTCTGAATGTTGATAAGATAGCAGCAATTGTCACATACATCTTGTTACTATGCTTTGTCATATATATCTACGTTAATTCTCTTTTTATGTTATTTTATTTTATTCTATTTGTGTTTATAATACTAAAGTGCATTATTTCCCCTTTCCTTCTCTCCCTTAAACCCTCCCTATGGACACACCCCTGTTTTCTCTCAAATTCATCATTGTTGTTGCATATAATACACATATATACATATGTGTATATATATACATGCTATGTATACCCATATATGTGTATTTACATATATATGTATATGCAATAATAATTAAACATAAAGATACTCATATATTCCCAAATTTTCTTGAATAAATACAACCCTCATACTCCATATAATGTTACTTGCAAGGATATAATATCATGCACTTCCACTTGGCATTGGATAACCAATTGGGAAACTCTTCCCTGTGGAATACTAACTCATCCTCACTGCATTCTTTACTCGCCTATAGTTCTTTGACTGGGGTTGGAGCCTATGAGATGTCCCCTTCAATGTTAGCTTATCTATTAGTAATATCATTGTTCAGGTTTTATTTAAGTAGTCGTGTTGATGAGAATTCATAGGTGTTCTTTTCCAATAATTACGGTGGATACAATTCATAGCAAACTTCCTGTTCCTTTAGTTCTTACAATCTTTTCACCCCATCTTCTGCTGTAATCCCTAGGCTTAAGGTGCAAGATTTGTGTTATAGATTTATTGTTATTTTTATTGTTTTAATTTTTTAAGTTAATTTATTTTTATTTAAATGTTTCATACAATATATTTTGAATATGCTCTTTCCCTTCCCTAAACTCGCCCCAGATCCTCCCTACATCCCTACCCACACAACTTCATGTAAGCTCTCTTTTAAAAAATTAAAACAAACAAACAAATCAAACAAACCAATGAGACAAAAAGTACCAAAACAAAACCAAAAGCACATAAAAAGCAGGGAATCTCTTTTGGATTAACCAGATACTTTAGGCATAAGGCCTGCCCTGTAGTGTAATCGATATACCCATTAAAGATATACTCCATTAGAGAAAACTGATTTTCCATTTTCCAGTAGGCATCAATGCAAATAGCTTCTTGGTTAGTGGTGAGAGTTTGTGTTCACCTCCCATTCTCAGTGCTGGGATTTTGTCTGATTTGAATCTATAGAGATTGTGAATTCCTATGTGTATCGAATCTGTTGAATCTGGATTTCCTTGAAATCAGCTACCATCTCTGGCTCTGACAATCTTTCCAACCCCTCCTCTGCATAGATCCCTAAAACTTGAGTAGAGCAATATGATGAAGAATACCATGTAGGCCTGGGTACGCAAAAGTCTCTGCATTTTATCTAGTTTGTCTCTGTGTTAATTCCCATCTCCTGCAAGAATAATCTTCTCTAAAGAGAACTGCATAATTCCCCGATCTGTGGGCATACCACTGTAGCATTAGTAGTCATTTTATTGTTATAAGCTTTTAATAGAACGACAGTTGTAGGTTGCCCTCCTGGGACACCAGACTTATCTATTCTCGGGTCCTTGGGCACTTTAGCAGAGTCAAATATGGGTTCAAGCTCATAGAGTCAGCCTAAAATCCAATTTTTAAAAAATGGTTACTTCTATAGTAATTTGTCCCTTTTGCACCAGCATCTTGCTGTCAGGTCACTGTTTATAGCTAGGTGATAGTGGTGGTTACTTTTCTCCTCTGGTAAATAGGATGAAAACTATCTTCCATCACAACAGATACTTGTCAGTAGGGGTGAAGTTTTCAGTTGGGTTCATGTTCAATGACATGCGTAAATTGTATCTTCAGAAACAGTGCTTACCACCAAGTTATTAAGAGTAACCAATATTCATGGCAATAGCCAGTGATGATTGAAATGAGAATAACGGGTGGTCAATAGACCAAAAAGATGGAACTAGTCCCTAGCACTGCAGGTACCACTGGGTGGAATATGATATCTAATAGTGGCATTGTCTCCCTCACTAGATGGTGTGTCCATAAATTCCTTTCACACACATATTTATTAAGAGACTAGGAAAAGGCATCTGATCTCTGGAGATGGAGTTACAGATGGTTGTGAGCTGTTCATTCGGGGCTGAGACTGAGTGGGTCCTGTGGATAATGAGTTCAAGATTAACCCTGGACTACAGAGTATCTCAAACACAATTTTAAAACTTAAAAATGTTTAGAATTGGGTGTGATGACTCACACACGTAATTCTAGCAAAGACAAGAGGGTTTTTATGAGTTCAAGGCCAATATGGGCTATATAGTGAATCTCAAGCCAGCCCAAGCTATAGAATGAGACTGTGTCTTGAAAAAAAATCAACAAGAAAAAATTGGGGG
This sequence comes from Cricetiscus sungorus, assembly GCA_030556225.1. Classification (NCBI taxonomy): domain Eukaryota; kingdom Metazoa; phylum Chordata; class Mammalia; order Rodentia; family Cricetidae; genus Cricetiscus; species Cricetiscus sungorus. The sequence continues at coordinate 95,160,685 of JANBXA010000651.1, read as the reverse complement.
CATATAGAAATAGTAATTCCTCTGTAATATATTGTGCACATGAATGAAAATATCACATCATGCCACAGAAATGTGTATAATTTAGATAATAGTATTTAAAGAAACATAGTTCTAGGGGAATGGTTAGGGGCTCATAATAGCTCAGTAGTTTTTATAGAACTTGACTTGTGTGTCAAGTTACATTCCATAGCAAAGCTTGCCAACCAGAACTATGTAGAAAAGAAAATAAGGTCTCTCAATCCAATTATCCTCCTTATTCCTCTGAATTATTGCCTTGGAAACTTCTTGGGAATTCCAGCATCATGTAACCCAGGAGACTGCCCCATTCTGCACAGCTTTTCCATCAAGGATAATTTCTATTCCTCATATTCCATAGTTGTTTTTGAGACTCTAATCTCCTATAATTCATCGTGGCTTAGAAGACTATTATTTGAAATTTTTACTCACTCTGATGCATAATGTAGGGATTAATAGCTGGCCTATGTATGACAAGCTAGGAGTAAAAAGACACTCCACCTTCAGCAAAGGAACACTGACCTAGTTAGGAGTCATGGGAAAATGAGATCAATATGGGGTGTGAGCAGTGAAAATTAGCCAGGAAAGGTCTGAGTCACAGTTGAATTTAAGGGGGAAAAACATTTTTAAAAATCACCCTCTCATAAAAGAGACAGAGTAAATAGTTACATAGGAGAAGCAAGCTAAATAAGAAAACAGGGTCACCTTAATATTCTACTAGAAATCACATCCCTAAACTTGCCCCTGCATGCATGACTGCTTTGGACTAGAACACTGAAGGGCACTCTGAAATGCACATGCAGTGGGCCCTCTTGAAGTCAGGCTTACTGTGTACTCAGGAGAGATCACCTTGATGTAGGTTATTGGGAAGTGAACCTAGTGCAGAGAAACTGTCCCTGGTGAAACCCTGAAAGAAGAAGCTGCTTTACTGAAGCACCTGCTCCCCTAGCAGAGAGAATACAAGCAGAAAAGTAATCCTAGAAGGAGGTATCAATGAAACAGGCATCACCTTTTGTCTGGGAGGAACTTTGGGACAAGCTATTAGTAAGCCAGGTACCTCAAGTGAAAACTGATTTAACAAATGTCTGACAAATATTAAAGCTCATGGTGGATGGAATCATTATTCTACAGGAGACTATTAAACTATATACTATGTATAACTGTATTATAACTCTTTATACATGTAGTCACTACAATTATGCAAGCCATATGCTACTGTTGTTCCTCCTTTAACTTATGGGCATCCCACATTGGACCTTGAGGAGGTCACAATTAATGCATGGAACTTGAACTGGTATTCTAATTTTTTTTGTCTTCCAAATTCATTTTTCTAACCACAGTGGGTGAAGCTTCACTCTTCTATAGTAAACATCTACTGTTACCAATTTCTAGTTGTTCTTATAACTCATAAAAGAGAGTAAGTAAAAGTAATCCCAGCTTTCCTTGGGATGGTCCTCACAACTGCAGAGTGTCCCCATGCCTGTGATAGTCTATTACCTTCAGAGCAATTTTAGAAACAAACTCAATGCCTCAAGTTTATAGATAAAGATGCTGATGAGTAGGGAGCTTAAAAGATTCTCCAATTAAGGGTCATGTAACTGGGAAGTAGAAAAGAAAAACTCCAAATCTCTTTTAGTCTTTCATACCCAATATAGAGACCACATCTTGTGATGATCTGTGAAGAAGTGGAGGCAAGCTGTTTCTTTTGTGTGATGCTTGTTTTTTTCAAAACAAATTTGGGAATAAGAACACTCTGGTGGGGATGTGGATTTAGGTGGATGGCCAGTTAGGGTGATGGGGAGGAGCTGGGGAAGAAGAAATTGTAATTGGAATATATTTTCAATTTAAAAGAAAAGGAAAACAAAACAAAAACCATTCTGGCTGGGAAGAAGAAATGCATAATGAAGCATTTGAGCGCATCTCCTTGCCCTTGTTCATGCTGTAGACCAACAGAATGTAGTTCGTTTATTGAAAGTCATCAGGTCAATTGCATAAGGGTTATTAACATGTTTTTGGGAGAAAGTTTTGTGATAATCACAAGTGCTACAGAAATAAGACATAAGAACATACCTCACTTACTTGTTGAAATTTTAATTCTCTGAATTATGATGGTATTCATAGTAAAAATGTTATTAATTTTTAAAAATTATTTGTTGTTTTAGGAGAAACTTTAGTGTAGTTCACTTGATGTCGCTTTACTATTGAACATAGTCTATGTCATTCTTGCAGGACAGAAGGTAAAGCCTTTAACCCCCCACCCAAACTTCACCTCTACTCATTTCCAGGGTTTTCTGCATACACGTTATTTCTATTCCAGTTGATTCTAACTTGTGTGGCTCTTTGAGCAAACCATGAGTAAAACAGACATTTCAGTTCTCTCATGACAGTATTTTCTGGGTTGGATAGCATTGTCACTTGAATTTCTCTCATTATTTGTTTCTAATTGAAAAAGTAGAAATGGCAACAGCTGGACCAGATGACAATGGAAAACCTATCCTTGATTTTTAAGGATTTCATCATTATTTCAGATTGACTGACAGCACTGGTTAACATCTACCTAGTGTCTGTCATGTGCCAGGCTACTATTCCATGTGCTTCATAGGTACCAGTTCACTTACACACATATACACACAGCAAACCTACAAAATAGTCAGTGTTTTACCCTTTCTTTTTAGGTGAGAAAGGGAGGAGAAGAAAGGTGATCTCCAAGTCCCATTATCACATAGTAACTGAGGGAGCTAGCATTTAAATAGTGATCGCTTAGTTGTAGAATGTGAACATCTTAACTCCTGTAGCTATCCTTCAGTGAGACCTAGAAAGAAGAAAACCTGAATCTCAGAGGCAGTGAAAGGTAAAATTGAAGATAAAGATAGAGAAAACATCAAGAGCAAATGGTAGTGGAGAATCTCCTCCTACTTCTTCCATTTGGAAATGTAATGCAGCAAGTAAGTAGAAATCTAAAGACAGACCTGAGCACATTCATAAATAAAAGGAAACAAAGGTTAGGGAGAAAATGTTTCATGCTGGAGCAGAGCCCCACAGTTTCAGTTTTAATCTCAGCTTTAGGCACCAACGCACCAATAGCATCCATGGGGTGAAGGGATTAAGTTCTTTGCACCATGCCTGCATGCCCCACAGCCTTCCAAAGATTGTTCCAGCTCCAGTCCCTTCCCAAGTGGAAAGCGTGAATTGGACAATTCGTAAGGCTCTTGTTGCTGCATGATGTCTCCGTGACAATGTCAGTGTACACATCCGAATAACACATGTACTTTGTTCTTCCTGCCAGCACAAGGCTGGGCTCTTTGGAGTTCTACAGAGGTGGAAGGCATGAGACACTCCTTCAGGGAGGGTCTGTTGTTGTTCACCAGTGAAGGTAAGCTTCCCGGAGACATGAAACTTCAGCCAGAGAGGTTGCCACCTGAACGCAGCTCATCCTACCTCTATAAATGACTCATGATTATAAGATATCCTCATAATTTTGTAACTGCCAGATATTTACTTAAGAATTATATATAAAACCTGGGGATCATGGAGAGAATAGAGAAAGAGAAAAATGCTTGTATATTGCTCTTAATGTCTTTACAATTTTTTATTATTTGATATTTTTCCTTATTTTACATATTGATCCCAGCTCCCTCTCCCTCCCATCCTCCCATGCTCTCTACCAACCCCCTTTTATCCTTGCCCCCATTTACTCCCCAGGGATGGTGAGGCCTTCCATGAGGTATCATTAAAATCTGTCAAGTCATTTGGTGTAGGGCCTAGGCCCTCTCTTGTGTCTCTAGGCTAAAGGAGTATCCCTCCGTAGGAAATGTGCTCCTGAAGTCCCCTCCTCTTCTCCCGTCCTCTTAATGTTTTAATTTAATTACTGAGTCAGACTCTTGTTTGTCCCCAATATTCATTGTCTTGTTTTCTACATAAATACAACCCATATTGTTAGATAGAAATATCCACACACTTTCCTAGCCATTTCATGGAAACCAAATATGGTCATTTGACTAACTTCTGGAAACAGAAAATAATAAAATTGCATGGGAATTTGGGGAGGATTTGCTGTGTGAAGTTGGTAACTTCCTTTATCACTTTTTAATCACAATAAACTTCACATTAGTGACTGATAGAATTGTCTTTGAGCCAGGAAGTTGGAAGCAATAATTCGTAGTTTCTTTTTTCACTTAAAAGAGCAGTTGTGGCTCCATCTAGGTCAGACACAAACCTACACACCTGATATCAAAGAACATGTGCACATAATACTTGGATAAATCCAACTAAACCTTAGAGATGTATATTCATATGAAGGACATGATACACTTCATGGAATTATTTTAGCATCTTCTCTGTTGTGTTTATTTAGTTTGTTTTGTGCTTTGGGGTCTTTCACAGACATTTGAAAATTTATCTTGACTGATTTGCCCAAAAGAAATACACAGAAGTAAACTCACACAAAATAAACAGAAACAGAAAGATTATGAAAAGTGTTGTCAGATCTTTAAAATAGTGAACCTCTGCGTGAATGATTTTAAATGCATCACTGCCACTAGAGTTCGTGGATAAGTATTGAAGTGATAAATACCTGAAAGTATGATGGTTTTAGTACATGTTGAGTTAATCATTAAAACTAGGTGAGCATTAGATATGATTATAAGTAAGTTCATTTACTTGTATTTTTAAAATGTTATCAGGTTAGATACTTTTACACATTAAGATAATTCCCACAACTCTGTGGACTATTTGTTTATTAAATCATTACATCCTAAAGCAAAAAAGAAATTCAAGAATCCATTCCAATCTCTTTTTTATTAAGCACAGATACTTGATCATCTCAGATAACCTGAATCAGGATCCCTTGTGAGTTCAGTCTGTTTTTGTAGCGTTATCAGTCAGAGAGTAGACAGGCAGGTTTCGTCGCCACTGAATTGAAATCTTATGCTTCAAGAATTAATAACTAAGAACGTGAGTACCATTGGAAAAACAATCATCAACAATGTACCTATCCAGTTACAATATTAAGTACAGGGCAAAAAAAATAGTTCAAAAATTTCTAGGTAGGTGCTTAAAATATCTATAGAGATAGATGAAGCAACGTGCAAAATATGAAGATAATATCTAGAATGCCTCTTGAGAAATTTTGGTGTGAGTGCAGGTATATACATCCCTTATCTCCATCTGAAGTCTTGCTCGGTGTGCCTTTTATTTCAATTTTATTTTATTCCTTATATTCTCATGTTCTGTTCTAATACAGGTATTTATTCACCTTTGTCTTACATTAAATCTTTGACTAAAACATTCATAGTTTATTTTTTTCAAATTGTTTTTGAATTCGTCAGTATGAAAATCTTTTCTGTAAAGATCAGTAGGTATTTATTAGTTTTTGAATTTCACTTTAATGAACAGATGCTCCTCTTGGAATATGCTCACGGAAATGCAAACAAAAACAAAACAAACAAAAAAAAACAGTCAAATACAAGAAACTAGGAAAGACTTCCAGTGGCTAGAAGATAGATGGTGTCTAAGGAACTATCAGGCAAGAACCTACATTAAGCATGGCCCATGCAGCATCCTCTCTTACTGTTGGCATTCTCATTGCAGTATATCCCTCCTGAATCATGATTGTGGCTATGCATGCTGGTATGCACACTGTTGTAGAAGAAAAAAGTATGCCTCGATCTTACTTGTAAACCCTGCAAGCAAGAACAACTGGCCTGTTGAGATATGCCCACCGCTTGTAAGAGGAGCATAAATGTTATGGGAGTAACTAATGATTTTCTGATTACATCTAACCCCTATTCCATAACATAGTAATTGTTCTTAGTACATTTACTGGGCCCAAACCCATGGCTTCCTAGGTCATAGGCTCTAGGGAGGGCTTAATAATATCATTCTGCTAAACAGACATAGTAATAAACTGCCCTCTAAATTCTTATCTTTAATTCATCAATTGGTACATCTCTTAACTTTCATAAGAGAAGTGCCTCCTTGTAATATATGTCAATTAACCCCCTCAACTAGTCAAATATGTTTAGTGTTTGCAGCCCTAAATAGGATATTCATACCACACCCATCTGCTCAGGGATCTTTGTGGAAGAGCAGACAGAAAGCTTCCAAGAGCCGGAAGTGGTGGATAACTTCAAGAAACACTGTTTCCAATACACAATAGAGCAGTTTCAGGTAGGACCTCACAGTAGTTGTAGTGACAGTGTATACAAGGCCTGCATGAACACCAGACTGACCAAAAACAAAAATCAGCACAAAAGGGAGAAGGTAAATGGCATCCCTAGTTGTGGAGCTATTGGCATTTGACAGCTTCTGGGAGACTGAGAGTTAATTTTCTTTAATGATGTAACCCTGGTAGACAGACCATATTCCAGGCCAAACTCCACCCCCACGACTAGCTGGGCCACACAAGCTAGGCTCAATGAGGGAAGAAGAACACAATTAAAAATAATTAACATGACAGTTGGTTGTGAAGGGATGAGAGGATGAAAAAGGTTGCTCTGGGAGAAATCAAGGGAGGAAGAATATGTTCAAAATATATTGTATTAAATTCTTAAGAATTAATAAAGATAATGCAAAAAACATTTGATAGTACAAGAGAGGGGATGATACACTCTTTGTATTAGCCTACATGAGTTAGTTGGAGCCTACTGAAATGTTGATTTTCCAGCGTAACATAGTCAGTATGCTAAGTTGCTGAGAAGTCACAGATAACACTCAGAGGTGGCCTGCAAGAGTTAAGGTTTATTGAAACTTTTAAATAGGTAAGAGAGAACAACAAAAGGTTAGGCAGAGGACACCTCAACAAAACCCCTGAGACTCAGTGCTACAGTTTAGACAAACAGCACCTCTGTCCTTCACAGTGCCTAACAATTCATGTCCTCTACATGATGTTACCCTCCCTGGATATCCAGAGCCACTAGGTAGATCTAGAGTCCCTGCACCTTTCATGATACTCCTTTACCACCCTTAACTGTACAAGGGAGAAAAGCTGGAAAGTTGGGATTCATAAGCAGTCACACGATTACAGCAGCTGACTTTGTTTTTGCATGGCCAGCATGCCATGGAGTGACACAAATGCAGGAAAGATGTTCTCTTTTATGGAACAACAGTTCTATATCATGCAAGACAGGAAGTCAATGACCACATAGAAAGTTCTCACCCATATTTCTTAGCCTTAGTTCTTTTTCATTGTCCCCCTAACATGGTAAAATCTCAGAATGAGAGAATTTCTAGAAGATAGTAATTGCTGAAGCCCTAGTTATCTCAGGTATTAAATAATTAGTGCAAGACTATTACCACATGGAAAGCAGCATAGATTAGTAGAGAACTGGTACTATCAGAACCCTGTGCTTTGAGATGTCATGGCAGGGTTCAGAATCTTGAATATGTCCCCTTTCAGCAGGGAAAATGATCTGGCTTGAGAACTGAGAGTTCATAATGTTATATTATATTCAATGTCAACTTCATGTTCTGTGGTAGCAATAGTTGGCACTGTAGGAGATGTGGGTGGGTTGGTAGGGGAGCCCGGGGTAGTTATGGCAGTAGAAGATGAAGTGGTCTCAGGTCCAGGTGGAGGTGTTGAGGTAAGAGATGGTGTAGAACCAGTGGTGCAGGGATCCTGACCAGGCCTTCCATCTGTATTAATGATGATGGTGGTATTGTTGGGATTGCCAAGGGGGCCAAAATAAAAGGCCAGAGCTGTAATGGCTGTGGCAACTAAACAAGCCAGAAGACACATAAGAAATATTTTCCAGAGTGAACATGGGTTTTCTGAAACCTGAAAAGCATTACAAGAGTGATTATCGCTGCAATTAAAAATTAGTAACAAGTAACAGATTTCAACTAGAATAAGACCAATGTATTTTATTATTCTAAAGACTATTGTGAATCCACAAATCCCCCGACACACACACACACACACACACATTATACATACAATCTTATGAGGACAACAAAATCCCTCAGTGATCCCTTTTGTATTACAGCATTAAGCTTTCATATTAAATAGCTTGCCTTAGAAATCACAATGATATTATCAGGTACAAACCTCTCAAAGCAGACAATATTTTCTGATTAGCAATGACAAGTATAAAAATAAAGACACACGGAGGCAGTTGTCTTTGAAAGGTGGAAAATTACAGAGACCTTGTCTATTTTTGCTCATTGTTCATTTTTCTAAACTTTCATATTAAATATTAGCATTCATAATTAAAATTACTTATTAAATATATTTAAATGTCAGGCATAAATGCAAGGGATCTCATTGAAACAAAGTAAATTGTCTTTGATCTATGGGATCTTAAAGACACACAATCTAGTGTTATCACTTTATAGGAGAACTTATGTAACAGGAACCTCACAGAAGTGCCAGAGAAAAAACTTGACTGTCCTATTTCATATTATTCTAAGGAATAATAGATGTGTCTAACCACCTCCCTCAGACCTTACCGGGTGCAGCTCACATGTCACATGGTGTGATCTACAGCCACAGTGTGTTCCTTCAGTTGTACAGTACGGATTCCTTAATAACTATACAGAAAGAGGCAAAGTCAATAAATAATCAAATAGATAGCAAGTCTTAAACTTTAAGAATGAGAGACGTTTATGTGATCTGGGAACGTGAATACATATAAAACAAACACAGAATAATATGACTGTATCATGGCATAAAGGAAGCACTAGGTAAATTCTATGGGCATCATAATGGTTTAGTGATAAGACACAGATATGTTTGTATTTCACATCAAACGATCAAAGAAGAAAGATAAGTTAATCATATCAATAGATGCCCCAGTACAATTGAACAAATGTAAGAATCCCATCCTGACAATAGGAGGTAAGCAAAATGACTCTACATGAACTAAAACTGAAGGAATAATCCCTAAATGCAACAGGAAATGTTTACCTCAAATAATGGCCAGTATGTTTTAACAGTGAAACATGAAGGTCATCACATTATAGGAAGAAAAAGTGGATAATGTTTTCTGAAAGTACTACTCAGTATATTGGATAAAGAAAGTCAAGAAAAAATTGCCAACATTTGCAGGAGAGTCTATTATCAGAATCTTGAATAATCAACCATATAATCTATTATAATAACATCTTAACGAGTTCATTGACTATAAATGTGAAAAGAAATGTACATAAAGCTTTTTATGGTGGGTGCATGTGTGTCACGATTCACAGTAGTAATGAAGTACATAAAATATGAAAGAATACACACAAAGAAAACCATAAATCTGTATTGAGAAAAAAAGGCAGCTTTAAGGTGTATCCTCTTATAAAAAGTTTCAGTAGAAGTATAACCTATTAGTTCCCTGAATTATAATCAATATTAATTAATTAATATGTAGTTAATAAAATAATAATTTTTGGTGGACATGCTTTGGCTGTCTGATAATAATTCCATGTTACAAAAAACAAGGATAAGATTAAATTAAATTTGAAGTGAAAACAGCAGTGACTTTAGGTAGGACTATGGGTTTTTAAAATTTTTTCTAAGGATCCCAAGATAAATACACATAATTATCTAAAGCAAGGCTCCCTTGCTGCAAGTTTAAGCACCACAAGAGGGTTCAAGATACCTGTCAGGAGTGCTGAAAATCCATTAAATTCTAATCTCTTATTTCGTTTCATCTTTTTTTCTTTTATCCCTTCCTTTTTTCTTTTTGTCATCATAGAAGTTTGTCTCATTTTCTTGGCATAAGTAAACACTTTACATAATAGACTTAATTGCATCAAGATTTCCATTATTGTGAACAAACACTATAAATCATATTCAGTAACAAATGGAGACATAACCAAACTCTAATATATGAAGTTAAAACAATGATGTCATACACCATCCTTGGAATTTGGAGAATATAAATTAAGTTTATGGAAGTCCAGTTTTACATAACAATTTTTCTAGGACATTCTAACTATGCTGTCATTTTGTATACAAATTCTAGTTGATAAAAGTAGTTTTCTTGTGTCAGGAGTATAGATACTGAACTTAAAGGTAGTTTTTTTTTGTTTTTTTAAAGTAGCACATGTAAAAAATATTTAATTTCTCACTCTGAATAGCTAGCTACATGTACTGATAAATACTTCAATTCCCTCGCTTATAAAATGAAGGCATTAGTTTTAGTATGGAGTTACACTATTCAGATTTGTTTTCCTGGGTCTAAGAAAAGGCTGATTTGCATACTAGTAGAGCAATATATTTTCAGCAAAATTCCCCTCTCCATGAGATATTTTCTGCAGTTGTCATTTTGATTACAAGTAGACTACATGTAGGTGCAAAAAAGATCAACTATAAGTACTTTCATTGGACTAATCCATGTACAAATTAAAAAAAAATATGTTGCAATATTTGCTACTGAGATAACCCTTAAAACCATCTAACCAGGTTGTTTTGTTTTGGAGTGTTTTTTGTTTGTTTGTTTGTTTTCCATGCTGGTACCTTGTCTTTTTATATAAACACTAAAATACAAGATTCAAGCCTAATTCCTGGATTCTCGGGAATATAAAAACACAGTCTGTCATACTGAACAAATCCATTATAATGACCACCAGATTCACTCTGCAATGGCAAACATAGAGTTTAAAAGACCCTACACGATTAAACACTGAAACCAAAATTCTTAGAAAGAAGAGAAATTAAGAGTTATCTGCATTACTCACCTGCTCCCCCGAGCTTTGCTCAACATTCATAGTATACTGCTGCTGCTTTCCAACCATTCTGCGGTGATGATCTCAGATGCAGCTCCAGCAAGCTCTGTGTCAACTTTGTGGACTACAATTTAGAAATGCTAAACCTCTACTGAATTAATAACTGTGCCTTTAGTCAATATAAATTCGATAAGCTAATAGTTATTTATCTTCTTGGAAAAGGTGAAAAACAATACAACACAATTAGATAAAGAAAAATAGAGGCACTGGCTGCCTTTTAAAGTACAATGGAGGAAATGTTCCTTTGTATATGAATGACTTTAGGGTTCTGGGAATATATAAGCTCTTGCTCTCCTGATTTCATGCAATTTCTCACAGTTTAGGAATCCTGTGAGGCTCCTGAGCAAGCCCCAAAGCCACTCCCTGATTATTCATATTGAGGAATCCTATACCTAAGCAAACAGAAGGATTAGGGTGTTGGCTAACTTCAAAGTGTTCAGTGATAAGACATGCTAAGATTTGGGGTTTAAAATAAACTTAAGTTTCACAGTGAATACAAGTGTCTTCGTTTTTAACATAGGCACAATCTTACAATGGTAACAGGTGTATTCTCTGTCATGAGACAGTTTGTCACAGTGACCGCACACTTGAAACAAGCAAAGCTTCCCTCTAGGTTTGAGATTGTGACACCACAAATTAGATAGAATTAAATACATTCAGAGTCTTGTACTAGTAAAAGAGAATGTAAGTGAATTACCAGTGGTAAACACAATTATAAAATTGGAGCAAATGTAACTAGGAAATCTTTGTCAATGAACAACAAAAATCATTTTTCTTTATCCTTTAAAAGATATCAATTTAAATGGATTGTGGAAGACATCCCCTGTGTTATTAAAATCAGTGATGGTTGAGATGAATGAATAAAATAACACTGGTATGATTTTTAGCTAAAGGTAAATATCAGAGACGATGTATTTCAGAAGCTCTCAATTCTATAAACTAAAGATGAAATAAAGCTGATGCCATCTGCTTCTTGGGACACTGGGTCTTCTTTTAGGCTGCACAGTGATTTCCCCTGTTTTCCATGACACTTGGTCTTCTGGATCAGAGAGGACCCAGAGAAAGAAATTGTGTCTTTGGTTATTTTTCACATTTCACAATGGAAAGGACAATACTCAATATACAAAACTGAGGTGATCTGGATATTAACTTCAGAATTGCTGCCTTCTGTCCTACCAGCGGGATGAAAGTGTAGTAGAGGATAAAGAAAAGTGACTTTAAAGACTCTGTGCACCTAAAGTTTCTAAGAGAGCACTCACTTTTGAGTGAATAAGTCATATGCATTTTCAAAATATCAATAGACCTACACTCATGCCCTAACCCAAGATCATTAAGGAATAAATAGAATACTATCCCAATAGTAGTTTTTAGAATACAGGTGTACCTTAAACATACTTATTTAGTTTCTGTAGATACGATCCAGAAGTGAAATGTCTTGATTATACGAAATTTTAGATTGTCAAGGATCCTCTATACAGTTTTCCAAAATGACTGTATTAATCTACCAATCAATCAATTAAGTCACATTCCCACAATACATAGTGTTCTCTCTATCCTCACTAAACTTTCGTACCTTGTCATTAACCTACTAGACTGGTGATATCTGGCTTATTATTATGAATTACTAGGTTCTTGCATATTTTGGATGTACAAAATGCATATGCCACAAATGCTCTCTATTAGTGGTTAGTTGGTTCACTTTGTTTATTGTTTGCTCTACTGTGCAGGATAACACATCTGTATTCATCTGCTTTGTTTTTGGGTCATATTCAAGAAATTCCACAATCCAATGCAGTATAATTGTCCCCTGCTCTCTTGCAATATTTTCTTCTGGTTCAGATCTTACATTTCTATTAATTTAATATAATTTTAGGTGGATTATGTCCACTAGGTATGACAAAGGTAGAATTCCATGGATCTGCTTATAGTTACTGGTTTTCCTAATACTATGAACTGAAGAGACTGTCCTTTCTTCATTGTATCTTCTTGCCACATTGTCAAAAATCAAGTGACGATAAATATGTAGATTTCACTATGACTTTCTAGATTTATTTTAGAATGTCTTATTTGTCAATATATTTTAAGATTTATTTTATTACCTGTATGTGTATACATGCTCATGAATGTGAGTTCTCACACAGGTCAGAAGAGGGTATCTTACCTCCTGTAACTGCAATTGCAGGTAGTTGTGAACTGCCATTGGGGTACTGCCCAGACCTTTGGCAAGAGCAGTAAGTTGTTCTTACCAATGAGACATGTCTCCATCCCCTATCAATGTATTTCTTTTTAATTCCTTATAGTTTTATTCTAATATCTTTGTAAAAGATTTTGAAGTCAGCATAATATGGCTTCTGGCTTTGTTGTGTTTGCTTGTGATTATTTTGTCTTTTTGTTTCTTATTTTTAATATTTTTTGGTTTCATAAAAATTTTAGGATTATCACTTTTCTTTCTGTGAAAACTAATAAAGAAATTTTTTCTTTGAGTATATGTGTGCTGTGTCGGGGCGGGGGGGGGGGTTGGAGAAACATATAAAAGCTAGAAGAGTCTAGCTCTATCACTCTCCATTTTACATTTTGAGACAATCATCTCTCATTGAACTCATCAGTTTGGCTAGATTGGCTGGCCAGCAAGATTATAGGATCTGCCTATCTTTGCCTGTTTCTGTGCTGGAATTATAGATACTCTCCACCATGCCAATCTTTTCACATAAATGCTCATGATCCAAACTTGGGTCCTCATGTTTGCAAAGCAAGCACTTTGCCAACCAAGCCATATCTCCAACCCATGGTGTTTAAATTTTGATAGTAAATTCACTGAATCCATACACCAAACTGTATAGCAAATTTATAGTACTAAGTTTTCTAGCCATGAACGTAGGATATCTGTTCACTTCTTTGTATTTGTGCATATATTATCTATGATTGGACTCTGATATTAACTTCCATTTTAAAAGAACTGACAGGATAGTAAGAGATAAAATATGACATAAACTGCTTCATATACTTGTTTGGAAAAAATCATATAATTTTTTAATGTTAGCAGTAGTGTTTGCTTTGTGACAGTTCCTTCTTTATATGCAGCTTTAGTGGCTTCTAATCCTAGTGTCTTAGCACCCCATTTTACAAAAGATACTGAAAATATTGAACCTTGGTGCTTCCTGGTAGGAAACAGAGTTGGTATTGTTGGTATTGCTAGAGCAGTCATAACATCAGTCATTGTGTACTCTTGAGCTTATGTGAAAATTTTTCTTAGTTTTCTGAATCATCAATGATAAAATTCTAAACTTGAACCATAGCCCTTGTGGTCTGTCCTAAGCTTTTGCATCTTAAGCACTTTGTTTAGTCTTTAAGACTTGTTCTTTGCCTTGTCATCAGAAACAAGACAGCGTGTAGACACCTCTCTTTTCTAAGTGTTTAAATTTTGACAATTTCTTACTTGCATACAACATATTGTGATCACATTTTCACCTGTTACCTGTTTATTTCCACCCATATCAGCTGACTCTCTTCCTCACAGAGAGTTGCCCTCCTATTTTGGTGTCTTTTTTGTGTCTGTATACAGGTGTCAAGCAAGTGGCCACAGCTGCTGTGTGTTAATGATTGCAGCAGCACTTCTCCCCATTCTCCAACTCTTACAATCTTTTCACTACCCATTCTACTATGACTCTTGGCCTCAGGATGGGTGACATATGTATCCTGTTTAGGGTTGAAAGTTCATCACTCCCCTGTGCTCTTTACTTGATAAAGAATAAGTGTTTTGACTACTTCCCACTGCTAAAAGAGACTTCTCCATCTAAGGCTGATAGCCAAAACATTCTATAGGTAAAAACATGAGATTTAGAAGGAAGTTAAACCAACTGTCCATGTAGGAAAACATTAGTAAATTTCCCTAAAGGGTCAATGGCTTTGCTAGTCATGGGCTTTTGACCAGGTTTACAGCATACATGCATTCCCAGCCATGAAGCTAGCCTTGAATACAACCAGAAAGTTGTTATTATTTCTGGAATAGCCTTGCCAGAGTTCCATTGGTGAACATATATCTGTTTGTTTGTTTTTCTGTTTGTCTGTCTGATTGTTTGTTTTCTCAAACTGTTGTATACTGTTGAAATCAGTCTCAGTTGCCAAAGTCTTAAAGCATAGCATTCAATCTTTATCTGCATTTCCTGTGATGTTTCTTGGGTTTAATCTGTTTAACCTCTAAGAAAACAAAAATAAACACTAACAACAAACAGTAGAAATTCTTCAGAACTTTTAGAAGATTAATAGATTGTTATTATAAATTCCATAGCAAGTGTCTTTTAATATTTTATATTTGTGTCACAAACATATATTCAACCCCTAATCTCAAAAATGTCTACAATACAGGGTGATTTGAACTGTGAGAAAATCCTGGGTCAAGGAAGAAATTAAATACTTCCTAGAATTCAATTAAAATGAAGGCACAACATACCCAAATTGATGGGACACTTGAAAGCAGTGCTAAGAGGAAAGTTCATAGCACTAAGCACCTACATGAAGAAACTGGAGAATACTCACACTAAATACTTAACAGCATACCTGGAAACTCTAGAACAAAAAGAAGCAAACTTACCCAAGAGGAGCAGATGCCACGAAATAAATCGGGGGCTAAAATCAATAAAGTGGGAACAAAGAAAACAATACAAAGAATCAATGAAACAAAGAGTAGGTTCTTCGAGAAAATCAAGATAGATGAGGCAGACCTTTATCCAAACTAACCAAAAGGCAGATAGAGAACACGCAAATTAACAAACTCAGAAATGAAAAGGGAGACATAACAATAGACACTGAAGAAATCCAGGGAATCATCAGGTCATATTTCAAAAACCTGTACTCCACAAAATACTAAATCTTAAATTAAGAAACTTCCAGGATACACAACCAATAGTTGATACAGTCTATTCTAAATCAGTGCCCACTCTAAAGCAAAACCCATGTACAAACAGAAAACTGACACATTTCACATGAGCATCAACAAGCAAATCACAGGTTCAGACTTCCTTATTTAAAAAGTTATCCAGTAACATACGCTTTTTTGGATCTATTTTATATTTCATTTTAAAACAATGCTTACAACTACTGTATACAAAATCAAAGAAAGTCATGCATGTATTCCTGGGATCAGATTAGTTAACTTACTACCTTAAGATATTCGTGGCTATTTACTGGGTTGTGAAAAATCCAGCTGCATATATCTCTTTACAATTAAAAAGGTAATACAGTTAATGTTATAGAAACTTTGGGAAATTAAAATTGTCCACAGCTGAAATTGTATGGATTCCTTCCAGACTTTTTCAATACATATGTAATTTGTATTGAAATTACATATGTATTTGGCTGATTGCTATTGTTCTGTTACCTGCATATTAGTCTTATATAAAGTTATTAACATTTATTTAACCATGTTTTCATATGTAAGTATACAAATTATCTTCAAGAAGAATTGATTAGATTAATTGTTATTTATAAATATGTCCAAATGAATAAAAGTATGACAGGCAACATTGTCATTTACCATTCTATTATAGATACTGTACTTTGTATTCTAGTCACCTTTAAATTTTGACAGGCTTTGCTTAGACAATAAGATCATATAAAAATTCATGTCTGTTTGTCTCTATCTTGTGTGTATGTTCATATACATGCATGTGAAGAATTTACTTTGATTTTTCACTCTAAAAACAAAAGCAATTAGAATAATTTTAACCAATACTCATAAAGTGGTCATATGTGCTTATTCAAAATAATTTTTACTATTTGTGTTCAATTTTATATTCTGTGACAATGTAGCTCATGTGGTATAACAGTACTTTTAAATGAACACTTTATTAATAGATATTAAGGAACCACAGATCTTGTATCTAAATATATCTTGCATCTAAATATATCTCAGTACTTCCCAGTTTTGTTATTTCTCTAAATAATTTATAAAAGTTGTAAAGAGTTGAAAAGTTAGACATTTTCACATGATATTTGTATTTCATCAGTTGATTCATCAGCACATGTTACATTAATTTCCAATCATTCTTCAGTGTTCTTTAGAATATTGATTGTATAACATTTTTATGCATGCCAACTCACAATCATTTTTCATTGTATATTGTTTTTTTAGGTCCTTCGTGGTAATTTAATTATAAGCAAATATATTTATTCAAAAGTCAAAAACTATTAAAAGTTGGATTTTAAAACTGTTTGCCACACATAGAAATTGAATGTTTTGAGTAATATTCCATGAAGATGCCAACTTTTGTACTTGAAGTCTTAGGAAATGCTGAAACTTACACATTATTGACATGTGCATTAACCCTTTACTATTCTTCACAGTAAATACCCATATCTGTGTCAAATAGTATGAGCACTTGACTTCTGACAGACGTCCTGTACTTCAACATTGTCTTTTTCTGCAACAGTTCCATCATTCTAATTACCATCTGTATTTCTGTATTTCTATCCTTTGACTCTCAGTTTTCTCTCTACAGACACTCTAGTACTAGGTTAGACATACTCTAGGACTTCCATGAGCACCTATAATTTAAAACATTAGTTCTTCAAGGGTGAGCCCTAGATTTATTATATAAAATGAATTTCTTGAGTGGTTCATACCTCACCTCATATTTTATTATAGCCTCATTAATATGGAGTTACTAACTGATAAATTACTGGTTTGGGCTTAGCAAGCTCCATAAATGCATAGTTTATGATAATTATAAAGGATCTTCCATTTGTTTGAGACTTTGTAACAATTAGTAGATAAAGAAATTACTACACATAAATACTAGGTGTGATTTTTATGTCTGAGAATTCTACCCTTCCTACAAAAAGCTGCATTAACAGTGAAGGGTTTAAATCTCTCATTTGTGTTATCTTGGTAATTTTTAACCCTCAATCTGTTATGCAGCTATCACTGCTCTAGACTCATTAGCAGCAAACAGAGACTAGGGTCCCCAAGGTTTCTGTAGCTGTTGCTTCCACAATGTATGGCTAACTCTTGAAAAACCATGTCTAGAGTGATACAAACAGCCAATCTTCACCCAGGAATAAGAATTAAGAAAGGAATGAGGATAATTTATTATAATAATGTATTCTAGAAATTCATAAAATTTAGCAACACAAATATAAAGAATGGCAAAACAATTTTGTGTCTAATGCCTATCACAACAAATAGAAAGCACTACTATTAAACTCCAATGTACACATACAAGACAATGTCTTCTGACTTCCAAGATTCCAAATCTCTCTTCTATCATTCCTGTAGTTACCGTCATAGATTCCACACCTTTGTAGCTTTGGAAGCAAGTAATAAGTGTACAAAAGTATGCTTACGGACTTGCTTTTACTTTGTCATTGTTACTGGTATGATGGTGGTTTTAAATAAATCAAGCAGATTCATTCAGGCCCTGTGTTTGATATTTCAATCACTGTGAGTGCATTAGTTGATTCAGTGGGCCATGTTCTCCTCATACCCTCCATCCCCTATGACTCCTACAGTCTTTCTTCTTCCTTCCTGAGTTCCCCCAAACTCCTAGGGGAGGAACCTCTGTACCAGGTCCTCTGAGTATATGGCTGCTAGCTTGGTGGTTTAGTGGGATGTCTAAAAGTGGGAGCAAATATGTCTCTGACTCTTTTGCCAACCCGAGACTCTCAATTTTAAGGTTTTCATCTCATTTCATCAGTTGATTCATCAGCACATTTTACATTAATTTCCAATCATTCTTCAGTGTTCTTTAGAATATTGATTGTATAACATTTTTATGCATGCCAACTCACAATCATTTTTCATTGTATATTGTTTTTTTAGGTCCTTCGTGGTAATTTAATTATAAGCAAATATATTTATTCAAAAGTCAAAAACTATTAAAAGTTGGATTTTAAAACTGTTTGCCACACATAGAAATGGAGAGGGGGTGGATCTGGGGGAAAGGGAAGTTAGGGAGGGCTGGGGGATGTGGTTGTTATTATTCTGTGAGAAAAGAATTATTTTCAATAAAAAACAATAAATACTGGTTTTATGATCATCTGATACACACTTCCTGATGCTTGTCACTGGCATATTCCATGGGATAAAATTTCTATCTTACAAGGTATATATACTGCAAACCTGCTGTAAAATCACAAATAGTTTCCTATTTACATGTTCCTCATGCCTGTGAACATCCACCACTCTAGATTACTACCCATATTTTATACTTTCATAGCTAAAAGTAGTTCCCACTCTAGAGGGCATAAAATATGTCAACATGGTGAGAAATTTCCATTAAAAAAGGCTACATGCATTAGGATAAGATGTTCATAAGCTATCTATATTTTTATAAGACATAAGACATAAGACAGAAGTTCTCAAGAACCAAGAGTCTCAGGAAATGCCCTGATGAAAATAGCACTAATTCTGATAAATGAAACGGTTAATGTCATTCAGTAAATTGTCACACTCTGGAAAAACTGGGGATTTAATTACTTGTAGTTATTTTACAACTCTAGTAAAAAAAAATTTCCTGCTTGAGAGTCCCTTCTTAGTTTAATGCTTCTGTGCCAGAAACAGACAACTCTTGGAATAATGAACACAGAATTCAAAAACAATAGTGTTCATGAAGAAAAGTCACAGGAAGAGGTAGGAGTGGGAAAAAGTTATGTGATGGAAGCTACAACCATGAGACACACACATACACACACACACACACACAGAGAGAGAGAGAGAGAGAGAGAGAGAGAGAGAGAGAGAGAGAGAGAGAGAGAAGAGAGAGAGAGAGAAAGAGAGAAAGACAGAGACAGAGACAGAGACAGAGACAGACAGAGAGAGAATTACCTAAACAGGAGTGAAAATTCCATGCCAATGATGTAAATATGAAAAATTGTGACATTTAGAAATGTGGTGAGGAAAAAATCACAAGTAAAAGTCATGATGTAGGGTCCTCATAAGCATAATAGTAGCATGTCAGTCATAATTGTCATGGGTTATGGATGAAGTGAGATGAGTTAGCTCTATTCCAAGCATCCTAAGAGCATTAAACTCTCTGTACTCATTCTACAGCCATGAACTTCAGTGTCCATTGCTAATATCCCTACCATAGCATCTTTCTTCTTTTATCACTCTCTGTCTAGATTGTGAAACATCTGGAGTGACATTTAAATTTATTATTAAATTTATTTTTGCATTAACTCTTTATTGTTTATAGACATTTTACAATGTTTAATTTTATATACTAGTCACTCCAAGCATAATTTTGGACCTCAGCTGACACCAACCAAAGGGTACTGTATTTCTTTCAGAGATGTTTGCCATAGTCAGTTACTTCCTTTGAATCTGTGTCTTTCTTGGCCCTTTTTAAACACTGCTAAACTCCCAATGACTCTTTCCAAATATCTTCTCTTGTTTTGTTCCCAGCCTATGCTTTACATTTCCTGTAGGACAGTGACTTTAAATTCTGTTTTTTAAGACACTTCATGATGTGGAAGATAACATGCAAATGCAAAAAGATGATGAGCTGGGGATCTCACCTAACAACAACAACATGAAGTGAAAGAGAGTTGCTGTGGCTTGTAGAAATAACTCAAGTGTCCCCATGCTAAAGACTCTAAAACAATGGCATTCCTCTTAATAGATTTCCCTTTTCCCTACCTGTATGACCCACCTCAAACGAGAAAAACCTACTTTTTACTCCTTGTCCTGCCCTCCCTAATCTTAGCTAATGAGAAAAGTACTCATCTTAGAACCACTGCTACAAGTGGACTCCATGTCCCACTAGTCCCCCACTATTAAAAAAAAAGAAATAACACCAAACACCAAATTTAGTAGTTTAAAACTAATGGAATTTCCCTGGCAATACAGAACAATAAAGTGCTTGTCTAGCATATGTGAGGCCCTTACTTTCAACGTCTTGTGCCATATTTATTTTTTTTTAAAGTATATCATCAAGAAGAGTTAGTTGAAAGCCTCATCCCTGCAAACCTGGAGACATAGGCTTGTCTCTACCAACTTGTTGTCCTTTGACCTTCACTCATACATGTGGACATATGATGTGTACACATTGACATGCACACATGCAAACAAACATACATATGCAAGCACAGGCATACACACAA
Source organism: Cricetiscus sungorus (assembly GCA_030556225.1). Lineage (NCBI taxonomy): Eukaryota > Metazoa > Chordata > Mammalia > Rodentia > Cricetidae > Cricetiscus > Cricetiscus sungorus. Next base: position 95,139,862 of record JANBXA010000651.1, on the reverse strand, counting down.
AATAAATAGATAAATATTTTAAAAAACCAAAGAACCCAGTGTTGTCTTCCATCACTGTAAATCAGAAGTCCGAACGTAAGCTCGCGGAGCTAAAACCATGGTGTTGGCTTGGGTAATAACTATTAGGCATTGTTGCTGGCTAATGCACTTCCTTGTCTCCTTTACCTTCTAGAGACTGTCTGCATTCTGTGCCTTGTGGCTCTTTCTCAAATTCCTCTAACCTAACTTCTACCATAGTATTGGCTACTTATTCCTGTATCCTCCTTTTATGGGAACATTCAGCCCATGGAGTCATTTAAACTAATTTTCACATCCTTCTTAGGAATATATCAGTTATAAAGTGTGGGATTCCACTGGTATAGCTCCATACACACATATGTACTTTGACCACACTCCCATGCCTTGTCTTCTGTCCCTATTCTCCTTCCATATCCCTGTCTCTATGTTATATTTGTGGTGTCTTTTCTCCCCACCCCCATATTCCACAAATAAGGAAAACAGCTCTTTGTGAGGCTTAATAGTACGATCTCCATTTCCATCCATTTTCCTGCAAAAGACATGATTTTCATTTTTGATGCCTAAATAAAAACTCCACTTTGAACATACACCACATTTTTCATCTGTTCTCTCCTATCATAGTCTTTATGACCCAACTTCTAAACATTCTTCTCTTCCTGACACATTTTCTTTTGCATTCATGGTACTTAGCACAGAGTTGAGCATATCACAATTATCTGAACCACATCAATGGAATATGATGAACAATAGAAATAATTTGCTTTAAGAGATAATGCTAAGCTCAGAATCTTTGTAACATAAGTATTCAAATAGTGTTTAATGGCTAATCTTACTCATCAGAAAAACTGAGATTCTTTTTAGTGTAGAAAAATTCTCTTTATATTCTACATGGACAATTGTTAAATAGACACTACTTTGCTAGCTTGTTCCTAATACTTAGAACATATTATCTATTTTTTTTGCTATTATACAGTGATTTATCATCTACCAAATAAGGTTTTTGTTGTATTCTGCAGAATATAATTCAAAGATTTAGAAAATGTTTTTATAAGAAGAAAATATTTAGGTAGAATTAGGAACCCACCAAAAATTAAAAAGGCACACCAGTGAAAATTATACTAAGCAAACATTGTGTTCAAAGTGTCCATCTTTAAATTTTTTACTAAGTCCAATAAAGGAAAAGCAAATAAACCACTATGAAGTAGAATAAGACAATGATGATGTGACCGGTATCTATTAATAAGGCTTGATTTCTTACATGACTTTCTTGGAGCCTGTGTTAGCAGGCATTGAAGCCAGTGACAATGTTTTAAAGTGCAAAGCAGACTCTTCATGAAGTCCTTCTACCATTTTCTATTTTGCTGCCAATAAAATCAGCGAAGGTTCAACATAGTAGGATTCCTGCTTTATTCCCAATTCATTTCCTTTTAGCCGGAAGCTCTGTCTGGACACACAAGCCTGTGCCAGAGTGATCAACACACTCAACCTCTTTTGTGTTTTTCTGTGTCTGTAAAACACGTCATCGACCCTGTTCAATTTCAACCTTGTTAGACTCAAGTGATATACAATGGCTAGCACTGCTTTATACAGAGGTTATAAGCTCTGAGTTCCCTGACTCAGATTTGTACACCAAGGAAAAGTGACTCCAATCCCTGCTTTCACAAGAAGCAACAGGCACCTCCTTTCAGAATTGCAACATTTGTGTTCCTGACTTTAATCATCATGGACTAGCCATGAGTGAATGACTTTGTCTTTTCTGGTGATTGCTGTAACTTTAACTTTCTATTTACAGCTTCTTTGTAAAGAAAGATTTTCTTTGGAAACTTTGGTAAGTAGAAGAAATGAACCTGGAGGGATGGAATTGTGAAGGAAGACTTTCCAGTCTTTCCCAATCTGCACTCTACCCTAGAACTTTTGCCTCTGCCTTGCAGGATGGCATCGTAGAAGCCTGGCTCACCATGCAGGCATCTCTCTTGACTTCTAGAAAGTAAGATGAGTTCCATGCAGGAACTACAGAAGACTATAACCATAGAAGGAACCTGGCATCCAAGAGTCTAAGACAAATGGACACAGGGTTGACCTTGTTAGTCCTTGGGCTGAAACCCAGATACCACAAGTAGTTTGGGCTGGGTATCTGAGACCTCCTGGCTGCCATCAAAGTCACTGAGAGGAGCTGGCAACCACCCTAGAATTAAGCAAATGAGCTTCATCTTCTACCAGTGCCACACTTTGAGAAACTGTAGTCATAGCTTGCCTTCAAATATTGTCATACAGGACAGTTCTGGAAAATTAACCTGGGAGACAACTGGATGATCAGTAGAGCATGTGAGCAGCCAGCCAGTAGGCAGATACTTGTAACAGAGGGTACCTAGCAATGCTGGTGATGCTGATAGGGTTCAGTCATTTAGAAAAGCAAAGATTAGAGCTTTGGTGCAAGGGCACTCTGGAGAAAATAAATGTGTGCTGATAGGCTACAAAAATTAGAGAAATCAATGATATGTGCAAAAGCCTTTACTATGTGGCTGGGTGTTATAAATTTATTTATGGTCAGGATTTTTTCCCCTCTCCCATTGTTCAAAGTCTTTATTTCCTTATGTCATAAATCTGGAAAGAGGGCACAATGTCCCGGCAAGAGTATCCATAGACTATTCTTTTCTGTCTGCAACTCATTCACTTGGCTACCCCGGCCATTATTTTTTTCCTGGCCCTCCTAAATTACAAAGCATCATATTTCTGAAGATTCGCTAGCTGCTCTACTCATCTTTCACCCTTTAATTTCCATAGTACCAGTTAGCCTTCTCTGCAGCTCTAATCTCAGGCTTTAAAGTAAGCTTATCTATCTGCAACAATAAACACCATAAGTGTACTAATGACTCTTGAATGTCTATCCGAAGCCAGGATTGTATTTTAGAACTCAGACACTTGTGTTGATAAACATGGTGATATCACTCAGATGTCTGCCTTGCATCTCAAACTTCTGTAAGTCAATAGATAAACTCTTAATTCTATTTTTCAAATACTTCCACATTCCAAAATATTGATTCATCTCTGGTTTGGATGACCTGCACCCAAAATCTGACACAGATGCTGTGTGTGACTAATAAGGCCACATAAACACTATGAGACTATGACAGGATTTATGACTCAATTAATCAGACTTTCGGCCGAGAGTAGACAAGTGTAGACGGAAGCTCTGGCAGTTACTAGAAAGAGCAGGGTAAGAGGCACTGGCTTTACTGTGAACAAAGTAAAGAGACAAGGTTTCTGTAAGCATTTGTAATATCCATGATTTAATTACCCTGCTGGGGATGAAAGAGAAGCCACTTGAGACTCATTGTTCGGTAGTCAGATATCAACCATAAAAGAGAAGCTCTCTTCAGTCCAATGTTCCCAAAAGGTATTGATTTCTTGGGTGTGATCCCAGAGTCACTACCCATTTCAGTAAATGGCAACACTATTCTTTCCAGATCAAAGCAAAGCACTTGAGATTGTCTTATACCTCACAATTCATCCAAGCAAATTCCTATGGCCCCATCATCAAGTCTACAAATCCTAAAATTTTTCCTAACCTCTGCTACCTACTACTACCTACTACCTACTTCTTCCATCCTGTTCAAGTCCCAACTATCCTTTACTGCACAGTTTCAGTTCTCCCCTATCTAGACTCCTTGCTGATACTCTTGGTCCTTTAAAATTTATTCACTATAAAGCAGAATAACTATTTATTATGTCATTCTACTCAAAATCCCCCAATGAATTCTCTTATTACCAAGATAGTCCTAATGGTGTGAAAAATCCCATGTAGACTGCCCTTCCTCATCACATACTCCTCTGACTTTTATCACCAGCCCTTTAGTCACTTCACTGAAGCTCTACTGCCCTTGAACCTGTGGGTTATTCTAGGTACTATACCCTTCCCACAGCTACCACAGGTTTTTTTCTTCATTTAAATTGCTGCTTTTGCTCGTGATCATATATAAAATTTCATCATCTGTAGTGAGATCTGGCTCCCTCTTCTGGCATGCAGGCAGAACAGTATATACAAAATAATTTTTTTTAAAAAAAAAAAACAAAGTATTTTTCTATGCCCATTTTCTAGAAGTGAAGTTTAATGTTAGTTTAGAGAAATAAACATATTTCCTGGTGAGAAGCTTTACATTCTAAGAAAATAATTGGTACTAGCCAAGCAGTAAAATCTTAAATCATTCCACTATATATTTGCCTGTGTCTTATGTGACCGAGTCTTTCACTTCCCAGGGATGCTGGAAGAAAGCAAACATTGGACTATCACATTTTGATGACATTTTACCTTTCTCTGCCAAATGGCTGAGAAGTCATCTCAACCTAGTTAATGGGAAGGAGTCTGACTTCAAAGACCAAGAATAAGTATGATGGTAAATGCAAAAGAAAAAAATTAAAGAGGAACATTTAAAAACAATCAGACTATTGCCTTCATATTAGATCAGATGAGAAAGCCAGAAAACAATGCCAAGATATGTACTTAAAAGAGAGAGGCAATAACATCTAGGGAAACAGAAGCTAAAGACAAAGAGCAAAGCCTAGGTGTGGCCCCAGAGCAGAGTGCATTTGAGACAATTTGGCTACTGTTCATAGTCTTTGATGTCTGTGTTACATGTATCTGGGATGCTCTGTATTTTGTATTTTGTGTTAAAGCAAACATATTGAGAGGTGCTGGCTGACAACCCACAAAAACAACACTAAGTTCTCCCTGTGGTACTACTTTCACAAACAAGTTCTATCCTGTAATGTGACCAAAAGGGGAAAAATATCATTATCTGTGATACATCCAAAGTTTCGAAGATTTATGTGCCAAAATATGAAAGTAACTGTCAAGAAACCAAGAGGTGTAAAGAGTTGTAGCATGTCTGTTTTCCGCGAGCCCACCAGCTGTCGGTCTGGTCCCACATCTGCGCCAGCCACCAATAACACGCTGAGACTCTGTATTTGATACAATCTTGTGGGCCAGTGACTATCATTGTTTATGGGCTAGCTCTGTCTTAATGATTAACCCATTTTTATTATTTTAAGTATTTTTACGTGGCTCATCTTACCGGAGAGTAGCGGACCACATCTTGTTTTTTTTCTAGGCTCTACATGTTGACTCCTCCTAACTACTTTTTTTCTTTCTTTCTTTCTTTCTTTTCTTTTCTTTTCTTTTTTTTTTTTTTGTCTCCTAGCCCCACCTATCTTGCTTTCCTATTGGCCACAGTATTTTATTTATTAACCAGTATGAGAAACATATTTACAGAATAACATCTTCCATCATCTCTTTTCTGTATAAAATAAAAAGAAGGGTTTTAACCTTAACATAGCAAAATATACCATACAACAGTTATCAAATAAGAATCACAGTTAACAATATTTAGTTCATTAACATTTTGTAAGACTTAAAGAAAATATCATCTATCCTATCTATGTGAGTCTAAAGTACTATATGTAACTTATCTTTAATCCTAAGGAAAACCATAACCATAACTATCTGTCTTTAACTCCTTCAAAGACCACAGAAGGATAATATATAAACTCTAGAATGACAGAGACAATTAACTGCCTGGTCAATTACCCGAAGTTCTTCTGTAATGTTTTATCTTTAGCCCATAGGCCATAGTGTGTCTGGCAGACTTCTCAGCAAAGCAGGAATCTTAAAACTGTCCATCTGTATTGGCAGTTTGTCAGTTATTGTGTGTGTGTGTGTGTGTGTGTGTGTGTGTGTGTGTGTGTGTGTGTGTGTGTGTGTGTGTGTGTGTTTGTGTGTGTGTGTGTGTGTGTGTGTGTTGTAGACTGTCTGGTTGTCTGGCAGCCTCTTCCATGAAGCAGGAATCCTGTAGCAATGTCCATCTTGAAGCAGCAGTCATTTTCCTGTGGGTCCTGCATGTCCAGTTTATACAGAAAAAAGTGAAACAGTTCAGAAGAGCAGTATCTTGCCCGAATGGCTACTCTTGCCATATTAGAAGCAAACCCCATAATGTGTTTCTTTACTGTCCATCTTTTTTTCTGACACAGGTGGTGTTACCAGGAGCAGTTGTGCCTCACTGTCAAGAAAAACCCTAAACCATTTTAAATGCCATATTCTGTAGGTCTTTGAAAGGTTTAAAGAATGCCTATCCATCTCAAATACATCTCTATATATCTAGAAAACCTAACTAACTTAACTCTAAGTTTTGACTATCATAGGTAACTCTATAATCTGTACTAAATTATACATTACATTCTCCAATGAGCTATATAAACACAATACCTAAACAAGAGAAGAAATATACATATCACAAAATGGACCTTAAATTGTATCAATAAAAGAAAATCCATTTTAAAACAAAGCATTTATATCTATATTCATTTTTAAGGTTTTATTAGTTTTAAGTGAAAGTTTTATAGACACGTTGGGCACCATCTGTAGCATGTCTGTTTTCCGCCAGCCCGCCCGCTGTCGGTCTGGTCCCACAAAGAGTAATCAATGTGTGTGGAAGACTGCTGTACCAGGAGAAAGGGAACAAGAAGAACAGACTCTTAAGAACATTCTTCCTTGGAATATTTAGATTATGAAAGAAAAAAAAGTAATCCTGAGAAAAATCATGGAGCAAAGCTAACTTACCCAACCTTATACTTGTAAATATACATTTGTTTCTTTAGTTGCAAATATACTTTTTGCCTTGTAACCTTCAACCTAACAGTTTTAGTGTCAATTCATGACTCTTTCCTGAGTTATTTCAATAGGACTGTGAACTATTTCCTAGTTTCCCACATTTATTCTGAAAATACTCTGCCAAAGAATTTCCTGTCATCAAATGGAGGTAAACTCCAGGTCCTACTGGAAAGGTAGGTTAAATCCATAGTTAAGTGGTAACTTAATTACAGAATTTTAGAGGGATGAATTCCTTTAGTAGAACAAAGCAATAAAATGAATCTTAACAACATTCTGCTATACACATAGATCAGTGTGTTCCTCAACTACAGTCAGAGAAGCTTCCTCTTGTAGAAGATGGGAATTGAAGTAGATAACTGGAGTATGGCGCAAGGTTCAAGGAACTGGCTCAAATACAGATTAATATAATTTTATTTGGGGTAAAATCATTTATACGCAATGCAGATGACCGCTTCAAGTCCCTGCTCTGAGGATCCAAACTGGCTGCCCACTGTGACCCGATCAGGAGAGAGAGAGAGAGAGAGAGAGTTGGGGTCTGGGACCTCAGATCTAGCCTCCCACAGGTAATGTCCATACCTGTGCCCATGACCCAATGGTCAGTGCAACAGGTGCAGGCAGGGTGGATATCTCATCAAAATTCTCTTTAGTCTAAAGTAAAGATTTAGGCTTGATACAAAACTATATACAAAGACAGTAAATATCAAATATGCTTTAGGAAAAGGAAAAGTAAGAACATACACACTTAAACCCTATTGCAGTGAACTGACAAGAGCAAAATGGGAAAAGCTACTTTCTAGTCCTAGGGTAAAGGCATAACAGAGATTTCTATAGAGTTGTCCTAAGCTAGAAAGCTTAAGTCTTGTACTTAATATTTCTATCTATTTTAGGGAGTTGGGAGATGCTGCATTGGTAAAGAATGGACATGGAGGGCCTGGGAGATGATATATGATATCTAATATATCTAATATTAGATATATGATATCTAATAGGTAGTTATATCAACAGTATCAATCATAACATCCAACAAGGAAGGAATTATTACCCAAAGTAATGTAATTACTAAAATGCTATTACTTATAGATAAATATAAACAACAAAGCACAATTTTCAATATCACCAATGACTGTCCCCTTGTACCTAGTGTAAGAGATTAAATTATTTAATATTTACAAAAACATTGAAATTTTAATTTTTTCTTTAAAACATACCTTTACCATTTAGTAAATGAAGCATCTCTAACTTAATCATAGATGCATCAGTTAAACAAACTTTTGCTCATAGTCTTTATACATAACATAATCTGTGGGCTTTTCCTCTTGCATGCTGGAAACATAATTCTGATTTGTAATATTTTAATGGTAATTTTTATCCCTCCAGGAAATGCCATTGTTAACATTAGACTTTTAAGTCTATGATTAAAATTTCAATTATTTTAAATTTTTACATCTTTATGAATAAATTCGTTTAAATATCCTCTGTATGAAATTTTTATTTTTCTGCATATAATTTATACACAGGGAAATGCAGTGTCATGAGCTTAAGCAAAATATACTAACATCTAAGTTAGTATATACTAACATCTAACTTTGCTAGATTTTAGATGAAACTTCTTAATGAGCTTCTAAGTGAACCAGTTCAATCATTTTCCCATACAGAATTTTTCTACTGGAGGCTACAGAATCAAGTTAAAGTTCAGAGACTTATAACTTAAAAGTTCAGTCACATATTGACACTTTCATAAAGACTATGTTGGCTTTGTGAAAATTGGAATAATTATTGCATTAATAGTGGCCCAAATTACTATTCTCCAAGTTGCATCCTTGTGTACACGCTTTAGACATGCCCATGATTTGTGCGTGCGTGCGTGCATATATATATATGTGTGTGTGTGTGTGTGTGTGTGTGTGTGTGTGTGTGTGTATATACACATATATATGTGTGTGTATATATATATATATATATATTTTAGCTGGTATGAAAGATTTTTCTCCATGCATGAAAATATTTGGAGACAAGTCAGTGTGGAAGTAACTATGGGTTGATTGATAGTAGTGATAACTAAAAGTGTACTTGATGTACAAGAAATTATTTTTGTGATTGACAGTAGTTCTGTTAAGTCTAAAGTGGTGTTTGTGGCAGTTTCCCATGACTAGATGGAGATTATAATTTAGTGAAGGAGAATAAAGAGCTCTGTTATTGTAGGCTAAGCAGAAATTACAGTTGTAGGTTAAACAAAAGTAGTAATATTTGTCAATCCAGTTGAATAAAGGTTCTACTAAAGTGATGGAGAAAGCCATGATTGCTTTGACTGACAGCTGCATCTAATTTGTAGTAGCACCTGGTGCTATTGAAGTTTCTGCTGTTAGAGGGCTTATTAAGGTGATGGCATCTTGGTGGGCATATGTTGCAATTGTGAGTATAAGGAGCTCCAATGGAGATCCAATCGCAGCAGTGGTGCTCATGACCTCTTCCACTCTAGGTTGTACAGTAGTTGATGTTTCTGTGGCACTGGCAGTGGATGAAGTGGTGGGCAGGATTAAGGTGTCTATGCTTGTGGGTTCAGATAAAGTCATGGGGGTGGCTGTTGTGGTTACAGGTGAGTTGATGTCATGCCCGTGCTTGTTATGACACTAATTTCAGTGGACACTGCAGAGGTTGTAGGCTGGGTTGAAGTGGGTGTGCTTCCTGGCCCAGTAGAAGCTGTGGTGGATGTTGTGCTGATGTTTCAGGGGAAGTTGTGGAGGATGTAGACTCTGTAGAAGAGGCCTCTATGGTTTGCAAAGTAGTAGAGGCTCCTACAAGTGTAACTGTAGATGTTTCAGTGTTGGAGGGTAACTGGATAACAATGGGGATTTGTTTCTATTCACCAGGCTCAGTATAAGTACTCCAATCACTATTGTTAGCACAGAGGCTAAGAGGCAAGCCAGAAAGACATTCCATAGGGACCAATCATCACAACTGTTTCCAGCCACCTAGGAAAAATATAAATTAGAACATCAGTAATAAAGGAAAACACTTGTGGCTTATCATTTCTCTTGTATTTCTTTTAACTTACTTCATTAACATTGCTTGTATCTGAACGTTTGACTTTAAAATCCTGGTTATATCCAGGCTGGAAGTAATTCCATCCTTTGCCTAACATAAGAGGAAAAAGAAGGGGACAAACCTGTTAATTTCTCTTTGCTTATTATATTTTCTTTTGATTTTAAAAATTAGACTTTATATTGTATGGCAGTTTTAGGTTAACAACAAAACTGATGAGAAAATAAATACATGCTCTATATACATTTTGCACCTAAATGAGCCCAAATCCCCAGTTATGAACAACTACCATCATATGCTTTGTTACAACTAATGAATCTGTATTGATATACACTTAGCACCCAGAATCCACACTTAACTTAAAGGTAAATACAAAATCATATATGTATATGATATATATAAAAATACATATATATATATAATAGTATAGTGAGAAGAATAACACTATAGTGTTGTACAGAGTGGTTTTACTAACTTAGAATTCTGTGTTCTACTTGTTCCTTCCTCCCTCCTTTATATGCTTTGGCTTGTTTTGTGAACAACAACAAAAGCACATTAAACAAGAAATTATTTTTTTCTCTCCTGGACATTGCCATTTCCCTGTGCTCTGATCACTGTGTCTTTCCTTCCAGTTATTTCTCCAACTACTCCGTAAAGACTTTAGGCTTGAGCAGTGCTTCTACTTCACGAGCCCACATTTCACTTATATTACCCCTCCATTCCCATCAGCCACCTCTTGCTCCACTATTGCAAAAAAAAAAAAAAAAAAAAAAAAAAAAAAGATCTTGCTTCATGTTCCTTTTTTGTCACCTCTTTGACAAATCAATGACGCTGATTTCTCTGGAGCAGCTCACCTAGTGGACCCAGCCAAGAGTAACAACAGCACTACTGTGCAATCACCCTCTTTGGGATCTTATGCTCTTCCCTACTATTCTATTTTATGTCTGGGATTAAGATATTGTCTCAATATTAAGATAAAGTCTCAATACTTCCTCAGCTCCCCTCTCTCTCTCTCTTCCAACCCATCACTTCCACCCGTCCATTCTCGTGCATGTATCACCCCTTCTCACTCCCATCAATGACTTTAATTTCTTCCTGATGCATTGGAAAACTTAAAAACACCAAATGAAAACTCAGGAAATTTCTATTGATGGAAAGTCTATGAAGCTCCAACTATCCATTATTCTTGACTTCTGCCACAGGAATATCTTTTCTCCTAAGAGTGGCTACTGTGCTTTGTATGTCACTGTCTCTGGCCTTTACAGTAATTCGTCTCTTTTGATTGCTCTCTCTTCCTCATAGATCGAATATTTACCACTTATCTCACTTGTTAATGTTCAAATATGTCCCATTTTACACATACGAAAACCCAGTGTGGGACTGACTCAGACCCCCTGAACATGGGTCTCAGCTAGAAGGCCTGAGAAGTCTAAGGGACCTCAGAGAGTGGAACCAGGAAGTATTCCTGGTGCACAAAAGGACCATGCAGGCACATCCCCCATGGAGGGATACTCCCTTAACCTAGAGACAGGAGAGAAGTACTAGTCCCTACTTCAAATGACTCGACAGATTTAGATGACCCCTCCTGGATGGCATCACCCTGCATGTGGAGTGGGGGGGGGTGAGAGGGGAGGGTGGTCAGGGTGCATGTGAGAGGGGTAGAGAGGGAAAGAAGGAGGGAGGGGGAAGGGAGGGAGGGAGAGAGAACTGGGATCAATATGTAAAATAAAAATAAAAAAATAAAAACAAATATCCTTTGATGCCAAAACTTCTTAGCTATTTTTCTATTTCTCCAAAAAGAAAATTTCCCTGGAATTTGTTGACATAACAAATTATATCAACAATAATAAAAATTGCATATTCTTCAGTCCAATGCAATGTGACATCAGTTCCCATCATGCCACTGAAAATGTCATCAATGACATTCACACACTAAGATCTTACTGACATGTTCAAGTCCTCTTCCAATCTAAGCTCTTGGCAACAATTGCCACTGGGGACCATTTCTTCCTGTTTTGGAACCATCTCTTTCATTCACTTCTATGATGGTTCAGTCTCTTTGATTTCTTTCTAATTCCCCAGAATCTTCCCAATTTCTTTTGAAGCCTCATTATTAATGCTCAGCCTTGATTGTTAATACTCCCATGCTCTGTCTCTTTCACTGTTGCTTTGGCGTCAGCAACCATTTTTACATATGTATTTTCAGTTACTATCACAATTACTGCAATCTTCCCCTAATGTGAAAGTAGTCACTCTGTGTGCAGTGTAAGATGAAGCACACTATATTTCATGAAACTTTATTTCCAAGTCAAATCTTGCATCCCTCAATCATTTTCATATTCTCATTGTTTACTACCCATAACTGAATGGCTCTCCAGGTTATCTCCACTCCAGGCCTATCCTCCAATCTTCAAATGAATACAAATACCACTCCTTTGATGTCTCAAATATGCCTTCAAGTCATACATATTAATACATCTACAGTGAAACTGACCAGCTTCTCTGTCCCATCAAATGTTTTCTATTCCAGCCATCTAGTTCCACTAGCTAGAATGAGGGGGTCATCACAGAAGTAGACCAACCCATTGCTAATGTTTCTTAACTCACTCTGCTCTATCCAGCATTGTCCACTTTCTCTCCATCTCTTGGTCCATTCCTTAGTCCTAGTTTCCTTTCTCTCTGCCTTGAGCTTGAACAATATTGTTGTATTACATGGTCCCCTGCTCTGTTTCCTCAAGATAGTTGCATTATGCTTACTTGTAAATTAGAACATTGGCACAGGCAAGTTTATCAGATGACTATGCCATCTTTATCCTTCATCTATCACTGATAAAATGATTTCCACTTCCCATGCACCACACACAATGCCAAAAAGTAATCCTTCTACAGTGTGTAGACACTTAATTTTGCACAAATACCTAAGTACTAGTCAATGGTTATGTCATTAAGAAAGGAATGATAGTGTAGAGGGCTACAAAATTGTCCTTAGAATACCAAATTTGCTAAAGAATGTTGATGGCCAGATGATGTATAACTTATAGTAATAATCCTTTATAACTTTCTATTCTTCAATATGTAGGTAATTACCTAGGCCCTAGTAAATACAGTCATAGTTTTATTCTAAAGATTAACATCTGGAATTATACAATGAATAGAACTTTCTCAAAAGTTTGTATTCATGACAATGGTTTCTCCTTATGACTTTTCCAGAAATAGGTAATTGGCCATGCTTATAGGAACAGGTATTAATTGCCTCCTATTAAGACTCAATTCAAATTAAACAGATGTTGGTTATCCCAAGATCAAAAATGTCATTAATGTACCACTGGGGATATTTCCAAGAGTGAGAAACAAATAATAGTCTTACCCAGTTGTAAAGCCTATATAAACCAACATAATGATGTTCCAGAAAAAAGGATCACTTTCAATATTGTGAGAGCTAGTCCTAAGGGAAAAGGACTTCTACATAGGTTCTAATTGGATTTCTCCAAGTCCAGTGTCTAAAGAATGTGATATTGTCAGCCATAGTGTCTTATCGTCAGTTCTGGGAGGCATCCAAGAGGATGGATATAATTTATTCTGTTTGAGGAGTTTCTTGAACCCCCTTCTAACAAACTTATATAAAAACATCTTGTTGAAAATACTAGAAACAACATGTATAAAATCACTAGTTCTCAAAGCAGTATAATTTGAGATTGGAAACATGAATTTGGAGATCAAAAGTTATTTCTTATCACCTGGATGACAATAAGCCCCTTAAGGAATAGAATCCAAAACATATAGTTTCCAGCGAGATCAGAGGAAGACTTAAACTCAAGGTGTACTCTATGGTATTTTCTGAAGAAAAAAAAAGTGGTGACACCAAAACAGCTGGAGTAAGATGAGAGCTGGAGACAGGGTGAAAAACCAAGGTTACCCTGATAAAAGTTGTGTGACTGGAGCTTTAAAAGTCTTGAGGATGGGAATTAACAGAGGATCTGTGCACATCTTGCAGGGGTCTAGAAATTTCAGTGGATTCCTTAAGTGAAATATGATACAAGTTACAAAACAATGAAAATCTCTTCTTATGTTTTGGCTACTTCTAGCAAGGATGATGAGTTCTTTAAAATCTCATTTTCCTTGGCTTTAAATGGTCCATGAACAACGTTGTGGCAAAAGGAATTGAGTGAAGAGCTCACTAGCTAGCCAGTCTAGCCAAACTGGTGAGCTTCCTATTAAGAGAAGAACCTGTTTTGAGATACTTAAGTGGAGAGCAAAAGAGGAAAATGCCCAGTGTCCTGCTCTGCCCCCCACATGAACACATATGGACATGCATACCTACATACTCTTATAGTCACTATACAGCACACACACAGACATCAAAATATAGAAACTCATATATATGAGTTATTTATGACTCTTCATTTCATAGGAAATTATATTTACTTTTTCATGAGGATTCAAACACATTGTTGCCTGACGTCTCTCTAGTTTAATAATTAACTGCCAAAGATTTATTGGAGTGATTGAAGTAAATAAAGTGATGAAAAGAATGAATGTCTAGCACAGTGTGCACTCACATACTGCTAACTGTTGTGGGATTAATGATCTTACTACTATGGATATGAGTAGTAATTGTTTTTATATCACATTGGTTTAATTGCCCTTTATTAAATAGATACAGAAGTAATGGTCAACCAACTAGTACCACTCGAAATGTCACACTACAAGTAAATAAAAACTTTCAGATTAGTCTTACATGGAGCCACTGACCAATTAAAAATCATCACACGAAAATACAAAAGGTGCAATTTTCACTAATTACTGACAACTGTATATAAACCAATTACTTAAGTATTTCTGTAAATATAAAATCAAAGAACCAAGACAACTCTACTATTAATGAGGGAAATCAAAGAAAATCCCACTATCTTTCACTTTACATATTTAAGGAGGGTGCAGGCTTATTTCACAAAAAAAAAATACCTGATTCTATTGCATTGGTTTCATCCAGTCTGGATGTGACTGACAAACTCAAACTTAATGCACATTGTAGTCAATGTAAAATTGATTTGGTGGGTTATTTTCTTTCCTTATGGAGAGCTATACAGTGATCTTGACTACACGATAGCAAAGAGATACTTAATATTAACATATAAAATGAAATTTTGATGTAGACAAAACATCAAAATGGAGAGGTAATACTCACTGACTGTTTTCTAGAGTGCTACATATTCACTACATATTTTCCATGTTTCTTGTCCATTCTTGAGCTGCAAATATTGCAAGCTTAACTCTAAGAATATATCCACAGACCTTTATATCTACAGCCATGAAAAACAATGAAAGCACTTTTCAGAAATCACTAGGATGCATCAGTGCAGGTGTGAATTAAAATAAATAATACGTAATTATTCATTAGTATAGTACCCACCTTAGAGGAGGAAATGAAGTGTTAATTATAGACAAAGGACTCGTACTACCTCAGCACTGGTTGACTGTGCCCACATCACTCGTGACAGAAAATCATTGAAAATTCCCTATAATTATTTTTGTTGGCCTTCTTTCAGGCATTTGCTTTATATTTCAGGACCAATGCAAACCCAAGACAAAATTTCAGATGTGAGAGGCACCATCACTTTGTCTATTATGAAGCCCTGATGCATTCAGACCACTATTAGCACCATCCTCTTATGTAATGAGGGACAGCTGCCTTTTCAGTTCTTCCAATTATATCTGTACATCAATCCATCAGTTACTTAGTCCATTTACACAGTCCAAAATTTATTAGTATCAGTTTCCTGTGCCTTAAAGCCAAATGAATAATGAAGAGCTAAAATGCTTTAGAGAGGTCTGTTACTGTTGTTAAAATGTTTAGCTTGGGACATGCAAAATAGCTCAGCAGATAAAGGTTTTTGCCACAAAACCCTGGGGACCTGAGACCAATCCTTGGAATAAAGGGAAGGAGAGAGAACCAAGTCTCCACATACATTTCATGGCACCTCTCGCACACCACACACCACACACATACATACACACACACACACACACACACACACCATAAACACATGCACATGCAAACCTAGTTTGCCTTCAATTTGAAAAATCAGTAAATCTTCTCTAGACATATTCACTCAACAAATCAGAATAGTGTTTGGAAGACACACCATATTTTTTCTAGAGCAAAATCTTCAGTAGCAAAGAAAAAAATGTAAATGTCATCCTTTCTTATCTCATATCAGAAAGAACACATGAGACCATAGAAGATTTGAGAAAGTAAAAGAGTTCACTCAAAAGCAATTAAAGCACTGATGACTTCCTAGAAGGTGGATAAATATTGGGAACATTATTCAAGTGAAACGATTCAGACTCTGAAAAAAGGGCTATTAGATTCTCAAAGTTGTATGAGGACTTAGATCACTAGAAACATAACTTGAGATGTGCTTGCTTTCAAGGGGTTAGGAGAAGAGGAGAATGAAGGCACCTTATTTCATGGATATAAAGGATATAAAGATACTGGCAATGGTGACAACTGTACATTGGGAATGTACTTAATACCACTCAGCCATTCACTGGCTGAGTTGATAAATTTTATATATATATATATTTGAAAAAAATTGAAAAGCAAAGTGATGACAATAATCTGTAAAGATTTTTTATTATTTTTATCATGTGTATGGGGAGGCATGTGCACATGACATGAGTACATGTACTCACTGAGCCCATTGAAGACATCAGAGCCCTGGAGTTGGTGTTCTGAGATGCCTTGGGTGAGCCATCTCTGCAGTCCACTCACTGTGAAACATTGCTCCATGGATGAAGATTCTATAATCTGAAACATGAGCTTTTTTATAGGATCAAATTGGCACAGTATTAAAAAAGACACATAATTAACATATTTTTCTAGTATAGTCATAATTTTATTCTGTATAAACATTTATTATTGAACTGGACAACACAGAGGAAAAATTCCATCCCTTTTCATGGAACCCTCATATTAAATTACTATATAAAGAGTGAGATTCTCACAATCTCTAATTGATGGAGTTTTTAAGACTCAATTAGAAAGTTTTGGAAATTTAAACGTGTGTGTGTGTGTGTGTGTGTGTGTGTGTATGTGTGTGTGTGTGCGTGCGTGCGTGTGTGCACATGTGGTTGTGAAGACCTGAGGTTGGCAATACTTATTGTGTTGAAGCCTTCTCTGCCTTAAATTAAAAACAAGTAGGATCTCTAGCTCAACTAGGAACTCAATTCATCAAGACCATCTAGGTGGCTAGCAAGCCCTAGAGACCCTCTTGTCTTGTCCTCCCGAAAATTGTGGCCAGCAACATACACAGCTGTGCCCAGCCTTTTCATATGGATGCTGGTCTCATGCACAAAAAGCACTTGACTTTCTTATTCATCTCTCCAGCCAGTTTTGTCATTTAAAAAAAAAAGAGAGAGTAATTAAAAACTAAAACAAGTGATTATAGTTAAATTTTCCAGGTTAAAAATAAAATGTCTTTACAGATGCATGTCAGTAATTTCTTACAAATTTCCACTGAAAGGTCATCAGGAAATTCAACGCAATTGGACTGCCTTGTGAGCAGAGAGCCTGATGCCTTTCATTGCTTTGTCAGAATTCTCTTTGAAAGATCTTTATTCCAAGCAGAATTATATCCCAAAAAAAATCCAAATGTAGGTAGGGCAAACTCTTTGAGAGTTGGCTCTTCTTTGTCAGTTGAATGAAAATGTAAGGATCCCATTTACCAGTCAACTTAATACAGAGGTGAATTACACTATTGTCTCAAAAGTATAGCAAAAGCTATGCTTTCAATTATGTCACTCAGAAATTTTCTTTCTTAAGTGCTATGTTTATTTCCTTGGAAGATGACAGCTTCAGCCCCATGACCTGAGCAACATTGTAAGGAACAGGATTAATGCCTCTTCATCTTCAGTTGCCTTATGTTCAGACACAGCATGAATAAAATACAGGCATGCAACTCTATTAATTCAAAGTGTGAAATAAAGACAATGAAAAATATGTTTTCGATATATCCTATCAAAATTATCACATAGACATAGCTATTGGAAATTAAAAATTAAAATTGAATTATTATCAAGATATATATGTTATTATAACCCCCTCCAAGTGTTTTTACTATAGGTTACATTAGCAGGACCATCTGGTCCTCTTCAGTTATTCCCTGCTGTTTATGAAGCAGCTAACACACACCAGAACTGACTGATTCCTGGAGAGCAAACTAGTGGAAGATCCACACACACCCTAGACTTTATGATGTTTTGGCTCTTGGTTCAGCTTTCAAAACTATCTCAAAATGTAAGATTTTTGTTTAATGAAAAAAATGTGTTTGTGGCTTGTTTAAAGGGAAGATTTGTATGTGAGGAAGAACCACAATGGTATGCGTCAGAGTCAAGAAAATAAGGGACATTTGGGTAATTTATCTGTGTTTGATCACAGTGACCAGGTCAGCAAATTTGTGACTTTTCTCGTGGCTAGTCTTCCACCTTAGGGTAACTTACTATGCAAGAAAGTCCTTTCCTTATGAATCCAATTATCTTTTCCACCTGCTACCCAAAATAAAACTGTTGCAGTTCAGAATAGGAGCTATGGACCCTGGCTAGAACCTGAAAATTTCTTTGATGAAGAAATCTGACAATTATTTAAGGGTAACTATGTTCCCTTTTGTTCTTTTTGCTTTGAAGGGCTATTGTATCAAAAAACTTCAAGTATTAAATAACTACTTAAGACTGGTATTTTAAAATGTGGCCGAAGTACATGCCTGTAATCCATCCTTGGGAGCCTAGGAGAGGAGGATTGTACTATTTTTGGTCAAACTGGGCACACAGCATGTAGATCATCTCATGCTACAAAAGAAGATTCTTTCTCAAGAAAAGATAAACTTCAGGCCCAATGAATTGTGCACCACATGCCCTAAGAATTGGGGAAAAAGTTAAGGACACTTGAGATTTTGACCTCACTCATAAAGAACATATGCACAACCGTTGAACCTTTGGAGATGTTTGTGCTCTATTCCAAGAAGGATCTAGCCAAAGGTGATATTTCGTTAAAGTCTGTGAAGAAAGTCTATGTTTACAGGGTGGTGTTGTCATCATGAACTAGAGCTGTTCAGATGGCCAAAGAATGCCTGAAGCCAACTCCAGGACTCAGCAACTCCCAAGGGTGTAGACATGGCTTATCATTCATATTGGCCCTGCAAATTCTGCTGTGTGTCACACAATCACTCCCAAGTCCGCAAAGCATGGGAGAGCTTTCTAAGGACTGCAGATGCCTTGGTCCAGAAACAGGTCCACCCACAAAAGATTGAGAGTTGGCAGTAATGGGCATAAAAAGAAGACAAGCGTTCTCGGACTCATTAAAATTAATTGCAACAAATAGACTGGATATTAGAATGTGAACACAGAATGGAAACTGAAGAAAATCCAAGTTCTTAGACAGAAGTCGGTGCTTGGGATGTCCAGAAAAACAAGTGGATTATTATCAGACTTGGATAATTCTAAACCTAGGATTAGTGTGGAACACAATAGCTCAGGGGTGGGAGGTTACAGCCCTGTTCAGGGCTCACTGTACAGACAGACCCAGTAGTCTCTGAGCTTAGGGTTGACCTCAGATGGGATGGGGGATAGTGTAACAACAGCTTCACCGAGCTGGAACACCTCATGGAACCCCTTTCTGGAAAAGATTTCTGTGTGCCATTGTGGGAATTGAGGCAGTGCTGGAGGAGGTTACAGTGAATTCAGCTTTGAGGAGACAGTGGAGAGGAGACAATGAGGCATGGCTGTTGTAGAATATTAATTTAAGGTTTGTTACTTTTGTTTATGGTCAGTAACATTTATTTAATGATGCAAAGATGTGTTTGATTAAATAAAATTCACCTGTGGTCAGGAGGCTGGGTCAGCAACTAGCTGACAGGAAGTTGTAGGGAGGAGCCAGGTGGAGAAGGATTTATAAGGAGGGGAAAGAAAGAGCAACAGGACTTCTTGGGAGATGCTAAGAGATAAGCTAGGTGAGCTGCTTGTTGTTTGGGCTGTCTGGGAGGCAGGATTCTACCTCATCCTTTGAATCTTGAATTCTTTAGTGTAATGGAGATTTAAGTAAGTTTCCTTAGTAACTTTGAAAGAGTCTGTGTTTGAGGGAACAGAATTCCAGCCCCTGCTGGTAGCAGCAGAGCTGCAATTGCTGAATAGGATAGCCAGAGCCTAGCTTAAAGGCTCAAAACAAGTGAAGAAAACAACAGAGGGTAATAGAATAAAGTGTGAACAAACATATTAAGGTTAATGATCAATATATTAGGACAGCAAAGGGATAATGGACCTGGTCACGATTTGGAAAGGGCAAGTTCAGATCCAGAGCTCGAAGCTCTTGGTACACATAGTGGGAAAAGAGGACTAAGGGAACAACATGGTTTTGCAGAAGAAGCCAGGGTTATGCAATGAAATAGAGAAGAATGGTCTGGAAGTAGAGTGGTAGTATAACAAAAATAGATTAGTTAGGCTACTTAGACAAGGGGAGTCACAACAAAATATAAGAAAGATCAATTGGATGACAAATGGATGAATGGATAGATGGACGGATGGATGGATTGATGGATGGATTACAGTACTAAGAATTGAACACAGGGCCTGATACATGCTAGGCTAGCCATCTACCACCGATCAATATACCCACAACCCTCTTCTTTACTTTCCATTTTGAAACAAGGTCTCAAAAAGCATCAAGCAATTCTAATAACTGTGGTGCTAAACAGAAAAAAATTTAAGGTGAAAAAATTTGAAAATAAAATAATTGTGTATGTTAAGGCACCAAAGTATGGTACTCAAAATTAATCTGTGTGTGTGTTTATAGAAAATGCATCACATGAGTTCACTGCTATTACTAAAAAGCAAAATGCTCTTTGCAGCAAAACTCTTTCTTCCCAGTGTTGGACCATTTAATTTCCTTAAAACAAAAAATATATAGAAAAGGAATAATATCCAATATTATTAAAAATTTTGCTATGAGTTTTCAGCAAATTGCTTGGAGAATCACTGTTAAAGTTCAATTACTCTGCTAGGAAATCTCAATGAACTAAAATCTTAGTGATAGCAGATATTAACAAAGTCTTGACAAAATGCAGTCCAAATAGAAATGAGATCTAATAATAATAGAAGTGGCAAGTTTGGGTGCCAATGTGACACTGGGACACTGGCAATGGTCTAATGTTATCAGACCCCTCCACCACACCAGTCCTAGTCCTAGCCAAGCTTTGGCTGATCTTGATAACACGAGAAATTTGGGGTGAGACACAAAGGCAGGGATGAGAGCAGGAGAAGATTAGAAGACAGAGAGCACCAGCGTAGTGATGGAGAGTAGCTACAATAATTTCAGCCATGTCCAGGGCAGCAGCAGACACTAGAGTTGTACCATCTTCCAACTATTATGCCAATAATTCAACAAAATGGTATCATTGTTTTGGTTGTAGGATAAATTGCAGGAGTTACTTTTGTGTTTGGTGCTGTGATTATATATTAAACAGATTTTAACTTCTAGGCACTTGAGACTCACTATTCAAGATTGTGTTCATAGGCTCAGTTGAAAAGTTGTCATGAGTATTATAGTTGTCAATTCAGTGGAACTTGGTGGGTTCTACTTAGGTTCTTGTGACTGATGTGTGCCACACCAGCCCCAGTGGAGACAGTGTAGCAACGGCTGAGAAATCTCAGTGGCTCCCTGTCCAGAGGTTTGCACCACAAGTGGTTACACCTCCTGGGGGAAAAGTGGTCTAGGTCCCTGCAGGTGCTTGCTTGGCTGACTGTTTGGAACAGATGCTAGATGTATTTTATGCTATGTTAACAATAATGCTGTTTGATTATGAATGTTTTGGCCTGTAGCTCCACTGTTAGTCCAATGAAGCCTAGAGAATATTCAGATATAGTTTCAAGAATTGAAAGAGTTGCAGACCAGCGATCAGCAGATGAATGTCCCCTGTGCCCTCAACCACAAGACCCATGGCACCAGTTGAGCAAACAGGTATCAGCTCAAGGCCTGAGAAATTAATAGAGTTGAAGCTATATGAACTTGCCTCCAATGTGACCCTGCCTGAAAATAGCCCACCCACAGCAAAGCTGCTGTGGGATTTACTACAAAACTCTAACTTGTCTTTTGGGGATCTTAGGGCCCCTAAAACAATGCAAGAGTTATTGTCAATGCTGTTGTAAGTTTACGGTTCAAATTCAATGACCATTCTCTAAACTCAGTGAACCACATGTCTGGCAGGTTGACCACAGCAGACCAAAATAGAAGGAGTTCCCCTGGCTATGTACTTGTGATTTCATGCTTCAAGGGAATTATTGATGTGCATTAATTTCTGTAGAGTATCTGTAATTTTCTTTGAATTGTGGCCAGAGAGATGTTCTTTGAACTTTCTGCTTAAAAACCTGATGATCTGAAGTAAAAATTGCAGCAGTTCGCAAACCTCCTCAAGTGTGTTTGTGTCTGTCTGTCAAGCCAAAGCCACTCCTGACCTGGTCATCCGAGTCTTGGTCTCCACGCAGACCTGTTACCCATTGAGCAGTCTGTGGCAGATGTGGATATCAGCCCAAAAGAAACTTATATTTGATTTGTAGTTTAAGGGAAAAGTAGGGTTTATTTTTTAAGTATTGGATAGTTGACATGAACATAAGAGCTACTTTGGCAGTACATTTACGATAATATCCAATGAACCTTTATGTTCAGTTATTGGTGGTAACTATTTCTGGTGATTGTCCTGGTTGCTGTGGTAGATGCAGCTTTAATTGAAGCAATGGTGCTTGTTTTAATATAAATTGTTCCAGAATTGATTCAGTGCTACTTAAAGCCTTAATATTGTGATTTCAATTGGGAATAAAAGTTCAGCTGATGCAGTAGTGCAGATAGGCTGCAGGTGTGGGTGATGTTCTGAGTAGTAGTAGTCACATGAGCTAAATAGTAGTAGAGGGAGTGGCAGCTGCTGATCAGAGATTTGTGGTGGTTGTGATGGTGGTGTTTTTGCATTGCTACAGAAGTAAAACTATTTTCAGATTTTATTTGTGGGTGGGTCACTGTGGTTTTTGTTGAAGTAGGAGTGGTCAGTGATAGAGTAGCAGACCTAGTCAATGTGGATGGTGGCAGTGTTGGTGATCTTCACAGTAGTAGATAAAAGTTAAACCACCTTCTCCGCTTCTAATAATGGATTTGTTGGAAAGGAACAAGACTGAGGCTCAGCTGTCAGACTAACAATTGCTGTAGTCATTGGCTTAGTGGCAGTGAGAGCAGTGGTTTCTGTGGACATGGATTCAACTAGTCTTGCTGTTCACAGAGGTGACAAAGGCCCGGCTCTGGCTGTATGTTCAGCTGATGTGGATATTTGAACTGCTCTCATAATAAGGATGGCTACAGAGTAGTGGGCTGCTGATTTCATTATCAGGGCTGTTTATCTGGTTGTAATAGACTCTAGGGTCAGGAAATATTGTTTAATGATTATTATTTAAGAGTTCTGTGGGCAATGACTGGACCAGTGTTATTCCACACTTTATAGACCAGATGTACAATGACTGCTCCAATTGTTTTTATGGCACCACAAGCTCAAGAGCAGATCCTTAAGAAATTACATTTTACCACTAAAGAAAACCACACTGCATGAATTCAAACATGCCAAAAACAAAAACATAACTTAGTATTTGCTTATTTTACTGAGAGTTACTAACCATAACATTTATGAATATGAAAATGACTTACATAATCATCCAATAATGCATATTTGTCTCAAAAATTAAACTCCTTATTCCTAGAAAAAAATAATCTTTTGCTTTGCCTGACATTAGGAGGAAATGTCCATTATCTTCTCAGATATTCTTCAAGCTGGAATTCAAATTTTTAAAAATGAAAAGTGGATAGAAAATTAAGTATTTGTATAACCCACCTTAAACAAAGCCATGACAGAGTGTCTAAGTCTGTTGATTCTGTCAGGTTGAACAAGCTCCCTCCATTTATTCATCAAGAACTCCCTCCTGGCCTTCCAGCAATGAACTGCATTGTCCTTGGCTGACCATTGCTCCTGACTCAATCTCTTACATTATTTCAACTCATTGCTGATTGACTATACAAAAGCACCTGACTTACAAACTAAGATAAAATATCTTCTTAAATTAAATACCCTCTAACTTAGAAAGCATTTGTTCTTCAAACACTTGAAGTTTGGTGGTGGTCAATATAGCTTTGTAGTAGAGTATTTATCTAATATGAGTGAAGACCAGGGTTTGGAGCCCAATATCATAGAAAGAAAGAAGGAAGGGAGGGAGGGAGAGAGAGAGAGAGAGGGGCAGAAGAGAGAGAGAGAAAGAGGAGAATTGACCAGGTTCAAGAATATTTGTTCAAAGGGCTGGAGAGATGGCTCAATGGTTAAGAGAAATTTCTTGTGTTCTAGGGGCTCCAAGTTTGATTTCCAGAATGCATGTGGGCACCTGCCCTGTTTGTAATGCAAGTGCCAGAGAATCTAACACCCTTTTCTGAACACTGAGGGTACTAGGCAGGCATGCTCATGATACATAGACATACTTCCAGGCAAAGCATCTATGCACATAAAGTAAAACATATTTTCAAATGATATGTATTAACTCAATACCATTATTGAATCTTTTAAAGATTAAAAGTCACATTTTTTCTTTCCAAGTAACAAAATATATATTTATGGATGCAATAATAAAATGTGTCAAAGCAAGGGAAAATAAACAATTCTAAAAGGTTTTGTTTCAACCAACTTAGTAACAGCAATTGTGGCAGATAGAGCTCTATATACTACAGATGTTAAAAGTACCCATGCTTTTTTTTTAATTTACTGAAGTGAAAGGGCCACAGAATACTATATTTCTCTTCATATTATGTGAATATCTTAAACGTTTTTCACTTCATCACTAAAGAATTATATTTCAGGGGCTGGAGAGATGGCTCAGCAGGTACTGGATATTTTTCCAGAGTACCTGGGTTCAATTCCCAGCATACATGTGGCACCTTGCAACTATCAGTAATTCAACTTTCAGAGGATCTGACACAATCATACAAATGCACATAAAATAAATGAATTACTAAAAAGTTAGATTTCAAAAAAACTATTTCTAAGTCCTCTTGTAAGAACAAGACAAGCTGTATTGTCTTAAAGTAGTTAATTAATGCAATCACTGATTATTGAGTTAAATAAAATATGAAAATCACAGGAAAGAACAAGGTAAACATGATCTGGCTTGCTTCCATGTGGGTATAACAATAGGTCTGTCACATCTATAGATAGATAGTAGTTAAAAAGACAAATGATAGATAGATAGATAGACAGATAAATAGATATAGCAAAAGGTTCTGATAGGCTATTTTGTACAATAATATGATTTTAAAAATGATGATGTATATCAGTGAGATGGTCCAGTGGGTAAAACATTTGCTACAATAACCTTAGATCAATCCCAGGACTCCATGGTAGATGAAGAGAATTGAACTCTGAAGTTTAATACCACCTGTGTAGAGCTACACACACACACACACACACACACACACACACACACACACACACAAAACACAAACACACACACACAAACACACACACACAAACACACACACACATACACACACACACACACAAGAAGAAATATTATAATGTATTACATACTTCAAAAAGAGATAAGTCCCAATCAGGATGTTTCACAATAAAGAAATGATACATGTTTGAGGACACAGGTTTTAAACCTGAGCTAGGGCTACTCCATGGATGCATGTATTGAAACACCTCGTGGCACCATAAATATTTATCATTTTCATGCAAAAATGCATGAAATTAAAAATAATAATAATATCACAATCTTGTCAGATATTTCATCTCCAAATCACTTTAAACTAAGTTGTTTTTCAAAATGAATAAGTTGTTTTACTCAAAATAAACTAGTATGCTGTCTGTATATATTCTCTAAAGCATGTGCCTGAATTATATTTGTATAATATATTCCTATAGTCTACTTTTTTATCCATTTCTATATATCTGTCTGTAATTCTATCTTCTACTTGGTTATTTTGAGGTAAATAGGATTAGTGAATTCATTTGTTATTAATGATATATAAGTAGATACATAGATATATAGATACATACATATATAATATATGTAAAACATATGATATATGTTATGTATTATCATTACATAAAACATATAATATCATTACCTATGAGATATATATCATTTCATTATTATGTATATGTGTATATCATAATGAAACTGTCAAATAATTGAACACACAGGAAGGTATGGCTACCAACTTAACTTTTTTCTTTGATCTATTGCTTGCGTGGAGAAAAATATTCCTTCTGATCCTTTATATTCTTCATTTCAAACTACTTTTCCACATTTGTCTCTGCTATCAAAGGGACACGACATTGTTGTCAGGTATAAAAACCTCATGATATCACCATATGAACCAGAGTTACTTGATTTACTGTGCTTACATAATATTAATATTAACTTCTGCTTTTCAAATACACTAGAATTACTGAGTACTGAAAATCTTAGACATTTAAAATGCATTAATTACATACAGAAAGCTAGGCATAGGTAATTTCCACCTGCCTGGTTTTTGACCCCCACAGCTGGTCCTTTACTGGAGTTCCGGGCCCCTCCCAGGGATCCACCTATATCTACGGGACCATTCTGAGTTCCTGCCTGCAGGAATCTTGACCCCCAATCTCAGGGGCCTCTGCTAAAGAGGCCTCAGCTGGAGAGTGCCAGGTCCCAGCTAGATCTGCCTATTGGTAGATACCATCTTACTCCTGCCAGAATGGCTAAAATTAGAAACACCAATGACAACTTATGCTGGAGAGGATGTGGAGAAAGGGGAACACTCCTCCACTGCTGGTGGGAGTGCAAACTTGTACAGCCATTTTGGAGATCAGTATGGCAGTTCCTCAGGAAAATGAGAATTAGTTTACCACAGGACCCAGAAATCCCCCTCTTAGGTATATACCCAAATGATCCACATCCATGCAACAAAGACATGTGCTCAACTATGTTCATAGCAGCATTATTTGTAGTAGCAAGAAACTAGAAGCAACCTAGATGCCCCTCAACTAAAGAATGGATAAAGAAGATGTGGCACATCTATGCAATGAAATACTACTCTGCAGAAAAAAAATAATGGAATCTTGAAATTCGCAGGCAAGTGGATGGAACTTGAAGAAACCATCCTGAATGAGGTAACCCATTCACAAAAAAGAGGAATAGGGTATGCACTCGCTCATATATGGATTTTAGACCTAGAGCAAAGGATCACCAGCCTATAATTCACACCACCAGAGGAACTAGGCTACAAGGTGTATTCTAAGAGATTCATATAACGTCCCTCACAGAAGGGGAAGGGACAAGTCCCCCAGAGCACATGGGAAGTAGGGGGGCAATGAATGGAGAAAGGAGTAGGAGAAAGAGAAGGGGAGAGAGGAAAGCAAGTGTGACTAAAAAGATTGAGTCAGGGTTGGAATAGAAGACAGAAAAGAGAGCGCGAGGGAGAGAGAGAGGGAGGGAGGAAAGGAGAGAGAGAGAGAGAGAGAGAGAGAGAGAGAGAGAGAGAGAATGAACATAAAAGGGGGAGCCATTATTGGTTTGAAGAGAAAACTGAACCTAAAGAAAGGTCTAAAGACTACAAGACTGCCACCAACTAACAATTTGAGCAACCATGGAAAGGCTACCATAAATGCCCTTCCCTGATAGTGAGATCATCAACTAAATTATCCACCATCATGGAGCCCTCATCTAGTACCTGTTGGAAACACCCATAACTAAACACTGAGTCAAACTAGAATACAGATGCAGAGGGAAAGGACAAGACCAGGTTGCAGAAACACATAGAGACAGCTGACCTGAACCAGGAGGAATTAACGGGACCCCCAGACTGATAGCTGGGAATCCAGCATGGGACTGACTCAGACCCCCTGAATATGGGTCTCAGCTAGAAGGACAGAGCAGTCTAAGGGACCTCTGACAGTGGAACCAGGATGTATTCCTGGGGCACACAAGGACCTTGTGGAACTCATCTTCCATGGAGGAATATTCCCTTAACCTAGAAACAGGAGAGAAGTTCTAGTCCCTACTTCAAATGACTTAACAGATTTACATGGCCCCATCTGGATGGCATTGCCCTACATGTGGAATTGGGGTGGGGGAAGGTGATTAGTGTACATGTGAGAGGTAGAGAGGGTAAGAGGGAGGGAGGGTGGGAGAGAAGGAACTGGGATCGACATGTAAAATAAAAAGAAAAGAAAAAAGAAAAGAAAAGAAAACCTCAATGCCTAACCCCACAGTGACATGCTTCCTTTAACAAGAAAAACCAACTCCATCAAAGCCCATATCATACTACTGTCATTAGTGGGAGCTCGCAGAATATGGACTTACTTCTGTAGGACCTACAGGGACACAGACTAGACCCTTGAATGTGGGTGACAGTTATGTGACTTGATCATTTGGGGGATCCCTGTCAGTAAAATCAGGACCCATTCCAGGTGCATGAACTGGGATTTTGGAGCTCACTCTTTATGGTGGGATACCTTGCTCAGTCTTGATAAAATATGAAATGCCTTGGACCTTCCTCAGCTTTGTATGCCATGCTTTGATGACTCCTGAAAGACCTTACCCCCTCTGTGGAATGGATGGGGCATAGGAATGGGGAGAGACAGGAGAGAGGGGCCCCTTGGGTTGGTATGTGAAATGAAAACTAAATTTTAAAAATAAATTTAAAAAGAAACAGTGTAAAAGAAAAGCTAGACATAATTTTAAAAAGTACTTTCTCAAGTAGCCAATTATAGCCAATAATGCATGATAACTGAATAATAGTTTAACTCATAACTAAATTATACTCCAGGAAAATATTAATATTTAGGTTCAAAAGTGCATTGGAAAGCTCTCCTCCAAAATAAACAAGTTTTGATTCTTAAGTAGGTGTCTGTCCTTCAACACTCATTATACTCTTTGGAGAGAACTGCCATAAGCATTATTTCTATGATGTTATAGGAAAACCATAGTTTTCTCTAAGAACTGGAAGTCAGCCTCCAGGGCCACAATACCAAAATGGAGCAGCACTCACCAGCTCTTTCCAGATGTTTATGCATCTATTTCCCATATTTCTGCTCTATCATTGACCTGCCAGCATGGTATTTCATTTCAGAGCTGTTTTTCCCTTTGATTCCTGCCAGAGATAGCTTTGATCTTGAGTAATACTTTACTTGACTGATGGAAATTAAGTAGGATGCAGGAAGCAGGTGATAAATGATACACTAAATATCACTTCTCACAAAAGACCTGACCCAGCTTCAGTCAGAAGTGTTCATTAAGTGCCTTCAGAAACCAGGAAGCCACCCCGCCTGGGAGAAACTTTGGCTTCTCCCTCAGCAATCACACAAGTTACTTAATACTTTCTTATTTGTCCTTTACCATCATTTTTCAGATTTCATTCCTCCACAGTCCAAGGCCAGTCCATGGCAGATTTCTAAATTAAATGAGGATCCAGTCAGTCCTGCCTCTACTGTATCCATGGCAGCTTGACTACGACTGCCTCCAATGCTTTGACCTTTCCAGTATAAAAGCTGCATCCCTCATTCTCCCACCTCAGCATTGATCAAAAGAAAAATCTCCTGGGGACTTTCTAAATCAAGGGGAACACTGAAAAATAAGCCAGCAACTACTCATGTACTTACTTACCAAGTTTCTTTTCTATTACAGAACAATATATAAACACTATGTTTTATATATTTGATTGAGTTTTCATAATATAAAGCTATAGTTAAAGATCTGAAGGAAGAATTACTTCCAAATCTCTTCTCTTATCTCAGATAAAGAATAAAAAAGGTTTTTTTTTTTTTATAGAAATGTCTTCTTTTAATCAAGGTAACTAAGTACTGAAAATAAAAAGCTAATAAAACCAAATAAGTCTTAAGTGACCTACCTAAAACCAGCATAAACACAAAAGATTTTTTGCAAGAATGACAATAAAATATTTTAAAGTTTTCAAACAAATTTATGTTAAGCAATCAAAACTAATGTCATACAAAAGAAGCAGCCAAGCCAAATTAGGTCTGATCTTTGCAGAAAATGATTACGTCCCTGTTACTAGTCATCTAGACATATATCAAACTTGTCAGGTCAGAATTACCTCCCGACAGGACGAAATTAAAAGATTGAAGTACAGGTGATAGCAAATGGAACTCTTAGGTGTTGCTGGTGGGAATGAGAAATGCCATCAGCCTCAGAAAATTAGTTGACAGCTCTGTTGATGCTATATATTTATATATCCTGCTATTTGCTCATATTCCCGAGACTGAGTAGACATGGTTTATTATTATTATTATTATTATTATTATTATTATTATTATTATTATTTCCTATTTTACATACTGATCCCAGTTATTCACAAGATCATCTGTGGCCTTATCCTCTATACCCATAAACTAGAAAAAAAAATAACTCCAGAAGCCCATCCATCATATATGAGCAAATTTTGATATGCTCATACACCAGGATGTAACATATAATTAAAGAACACAAGCACATTGGATTTTAAATGAGTTATTGTTGCAGGCAATAGCACTTTGCATGCCCACTCACACTGTAAAACATACATGGTTACAATATAAAGTTGTCATTGAATAAAAGCATTCAGACAATAATAAGGGTCCTGAGGATTGTGCTTGGAGTTGATGTAAAGGACACCAAAGAGGATCTTTGAAGTATGTGAACTGCCCTCTATCAGAATGTGTGACATGTATATGCATTTTAATGTGTCAGGTTGATTAATGAAGTAAGTAAAGCTAACTAATTCCATTGAAAATTAATTTGTAATGAAGAACCTGAAAGTTAGGAAACACCACCCACCTGCTGTGAAATGCTGTACTGGGTGTCTCCTGTCTTTTAGTTTAGTTCCCTCTCAAATTGTCAAGCACATGAAAGATGTAGAAATACATATTTGCAGATAGAAAACACAAGCCCTTTGAAGAACTAAAGCAAGACTGAATTATCAACATTTTAAAAATTGTTATAGTTGAGGTTTCTACTCCCAGGCCAGCAGTGAATCTGAGGTGGATCTGAGTTGGGCATCATGGAACAGAAATTTAGATGACACTTTTACGTTATGACTTGAGCTAATCTTGGGGACTGGAGAAATGGCTTGCTGGTCAAGATCACTTGCTTCCCTTGCAGAGGACCTGAGTTCAGTACCTAGTACCCACATGGTGGCTCACAAATATCCACAACTCCAGTTCCAGAATATCTGGTCATCTCTTCTGACCCAAGCAGGCACCAGGCATTCACATTGGGAACCTACATACATGGAGAAAAAGCACCAAAACATTAAAAATCCAGAGACAATTTTTGAGACTAGCCCATATTAAAACATTTATCTTTGACTCTGTAAAATACCTTTCAAGAGAAATTTAAAATCAAAGTAATTTTCCTCAAACTTAGGAAAGTTTCATTCTAGAAGCTACTTATCAAAACACATTCTATCCATTGTGATAATCCCTAAGGGTTCAATGATAGATAAACTAATGACAACTCTGCCCTGCTATTACACTTTATCACATATATCTCAAGAATAGTAAGTACATTCTACATGTAAAAATAAAGAAATGTGGCACAATCTGAAGTCTCTGTCTTGCTTAGATTGTTGACAAGTTTCTTGCTTTGTTTTGACACAAGCTAATATTTTCTTGGAAGAGTAGCTTTAGTGGAGAAATGTCTCCATCATTTTGCTTGTAATTAAGTCTGTAGAGCATATCTTTGCTTAATGATTGATGTGGGAGGGCCCAGGCCATTATGGATGGTACTAACCCTGGGAAGAGTTGTATAAAAGAGCAGGCTGATAAAGCCATATGGAATAAGTCAGTATGAAGCATTCCTCCAGGGCTTCTGCTTCAGTTCCTGTCTCTAGGTTCCTGCTTTGAGTTCCTGTCCTGGCTCTCTTTGATAAAGGCTGTGATGTGGAAGGCTAAGCAAAATAAATCCTTTCTTCCCAGGTTGCTTTTGGTCATGGAGTTTTATCACAGCAATAGAAAC
Organism: Cricetiscus sungorus; assembly: GCA_030556225.1. Taxonomy (NCBI): domain Eukaryota; kingdom Metazoa; phylum Chordata; class Mammalia; order Rodentia; family Cricetidae; genus Cricetiscus; species Cricetiscus sungorus. The sequence goes on along the minus strand of JANBXA010000651.1, from coordinate 95,108,070 downwards.
CCTAATTAAGACACTCAATAAAAACGAATGGCTCTCAAAAGTAGGAAGAGTTCTAGGAAGGAATATCTGGTGTTCAAAGTTTTTTTTTTCTTGATTTATAACATTTAGTAGCAAAGAAAGATAACATTACAATAGGAAATACTCTTTTTTTTTTAAGAAAACACTAAATTACTGGATTATAGCTGTTAGGTCCCTGAGAAGTTCCATAAAAGACTGCCAGTCACTTATGCAATCTGGAAGAACATAAATAAGAGAAAAAAATGCCAACATGCTGGGGTGGCAAGTGGCAATAGCTGGAGAAGCTCACATGCCCCTTTTGAGCTGGGTTAGGGGAATTCCAGGGAGGGGAGAGTAGTCTGGGAACTGATTGGTGGGTGGCTCTAGTAGATAGGAATTTTCCAATGGCTGTGTAGGGAAAAGCTATCCTTAGCTAGCAGGAGGTTATAGTCATCTGTGTAGCTAGCAGAAGGCTGTGGGGAACTTGCTGATTTGTTGCCCCTGAGTTGTGGCTTTCCCAAGAACTGCTTGCTCAGCTCCAGCCACCTCCAGTAAACCAAAACTAGGTTCTGGTCCCTGGCAGGCTATTAGAAACCTGTCATGGCTCTGGTCTGGCTCCATGGCCCTCTCAATGAGCATGCCAACCTGGCCTAGTGGCTTTTCATATAGTAATGGACTACAGGGCATGCAATAAGGAGACTAAAATGAGTACCCTCCCTCACACACAAGAAGAAATATACCCTCAGATTCAGTCAGTTGGTTTCTATTTTCTCAACCGGGAACCCTTACAGACCCCTACTGCCCACTTCCAAGAGTCCTTCAAATTCAGTTTCCAGTAATATTCCCCAAAGATAAAACTCTGTGGTCCCCAGGATGCAAAATAGTATCTAGCAGAATCCATAGATGTATCCTCATGGTGAAATCTAAAGCCGAATCTTCTCATGAAATTAAATAGTTTCATCTTGTCCTGGAATACCACATATGGCTTCTGGGACATTGTCATCAGTTCCTGATAAAATTTTCTTAAGTTTTTACTTTTTGACCATGGTGGATTCACTTTTTCTGAGTTTCTCTAAAATAGTATGGCCTTCCTTTTTCATACACTCTATATGTTGCTTCTTTTCTTCATAGAGGATAAGATGCAGTTTCCTTTACTCTTTCCCGATCATTTTACATGGTCTGTCCACAGAGTTGTCTTTCCTTTCTTTGTCTATAGATACTCTTGACTTTCTTATTCTTCTCCCATAAAGATGTCATTTCTTTTATAATCCTCTGTTTGCCCCTCAGCAGTCATTTCAATGGGACAATGTCTATGACCACTATATTCCTGGGTGTCTGGACAGAAGTGACCGAGAAGGATCCAGTTTTGTATCCTCTTTGTCTCCTTGTGAGCCACATGCTTATGCTTCCCAGAGCACAGGTGCTTCATCAGGCTGGCTTGTCTGGCAATGAATGCCAGCTTTCTCAGAAGAATGCTGGTTGTGAAGTCCTTCTACTGTAATGCTTGCCTATACATGGAATAATGGACAGGAAGTTGAATGTCTTCCCAGGAAAGATGAAGGCAGACCCATCAGAAGCTGTGGGCACAGCTTATGGTGACTGGGTCTGTAAGACAGCTCTGGCAGATGAAGCAGGTTGTATCTCACACCCTAAAAATTTCATTAAAAAGAATCAAACCATCTAATTTTGCCCTAATATTTTCAAAGATGGATTCTGAAAGGTTTCTACCAGTCTATTCAACCAGGAGTTAAGTCTTTGCAGGATATGGCTCTGACCTGAGAGAAAGGGAAGGGCTCTATCTAATGGTCTCCTATCAGGGAACATCCTTCACTGTAGTGATTTTAATTCAAACACCAGGAAGAGGCTATATATAAGCTACACATGGCCTGACCTCATCCATAGGATTCCTGCTAACTATAATTAGAAGCAGTTCTTATCTGAACCACATTTCTATCTACAAGACTCAAACAAACTTTACATACAGGAAATCTTCACCATACTAACAAATCGAGCTCCCTCATCCAATATTTAATGGAATAGACAGAGTATGTTTCCAAACCGTCTGGCTCCAGAGACTAGAATTACCATATCCACACATTGAAGATCAGACTCCAGAGCTGAGCTAATACTTTCTATGTTTATAAAACAATTCTCAAGAAATATGTACACCATAACCCTTATTGTTCTCTTTACTACTCTTATCTTATTCTGATCCTTATCAAAATGTTCATAATCAATCTTCTGGGGGAAAGGTAGTCCTCCATTGTTAAAGAAAAAAGTAGCAATTGTTGTACAATTGCTATCAGTGATATACAAGCTCTGAAAAAGCAATTATTTAGATAAGGTGGAAACAGAATTTAGAAAATAATTGGAGAAAATTTCATATGTTGCAAAGACTTTTTTCCCCCAAAGCAAAACTTATAATCAAGTTTCCAAGTCCAAGAAGGCTCTCAGGAAGAAAATTACTACTATGTTTCTGTGACACTGTCATGACCTAAATTCTTACTCAACAACCCTAAATTATTACTCAACAACATAGATAGTGGACCAAAGCTCTGAAACTGTAAACAAGCTCCCGGTTAAATGATTTTTCTTTGTAAGAGTTGCCTTGGCCATGATGTTTCTTCACAGCAGTAGAACAACAAGCTAGGTATGCCTTTGGGAAAAATATCATGACTCCAAGTGTATGCGGAGGAAGGGAGCTGATCACCTACTGGCCAACCAGGAATTATTTAAATAAATTTTCAAGCATCTGAAGACAAGTGTCATATTTCTATCCCCTAGCAATAGTATTTCTAACAGCCAAAAGTAGTGCTTATATTGAACTTCTATCCAATAATACAATTTAAAAAGAAATATTTGTTAGTGGTAGGAATAAAAAAAACAACCTAGCACTTAGTAGGTATTCCTAAGACACCATTTATGACACAATTAGTACATTTATAATGGAAAGATGTACATGTTGTTACCAATGAGTGTACTATGTGATCACATCCTGGTTCTCATTAGACCTCCAGGTGTGCTCATCATGACTGCTTACCTGATGAGATGCCAAAGCCTTTCAAAAACACTTCCTAATGTCAAAGTCAGCAGTAGAATTCCAACTCCATATACCTCTGCATCTCTATATCTAAATAATCAAAATAATGGATGGGACAAAAGGCAAGGACAGACATTTGGTAGGCCAAATAGTCTGTGGTGGGAATTAAGCAATGCCACACCAGTCCCAGTGGAGACAGTGTAGCAATGGCTGAAAGAAATCTCAATGGCTACCTGTCCAGAGGTTTGCACCACATGTGGTTACTCCTCCTGGGAAAAAGTGGTCCAGGTCCCTGCAGGTGCTTGCTTGGCCGGCTGTTTGGAATGGGTGCTAGATGTGTTTTGTGCTATGTTAACAATAATGCTTTTTGATCATGGATGTTTTGGTCTGTAAGCTCAACTGTTAGCCAAAACCCACAGCGCCATGTGTCAGCCCAAGGCCTAATAAACAATTAGGGGTAAAGCTCTAAGGAAGCAGCCCACAAAGTGACCTCGTCTGTAATCAGCCTACCTGCAGCAAGGCTATTGTGGGAGTTACTACAAAACTCTAACTTGGTATCTTAGTGCCCTTAAATCATTGCTATTAAAAGTTTACTGTTCGAAGACAATGATTCTTCTCTAAACTCAGTAAATCAAATCTCTGATATGCTGACCACAAGCAGGCCAAAATAAACAGAGGCTCTCAGTTATGCACTTGCTTAGACGTATTTACTATCTCATACTTCAAAAGGAATTGCTGACATCTTTATAGAATATCTTTTTATCTTTAAACTGTGGCCAAATATCCGTTCTTTGAACTTTCTGCATAAAAACCCAATATTTTGAAGTAAACTTTGCAGCAATTCGTAAACTTTCTCAAGTGTGTTTGTGTCTGTCTGTCAAGCCGAAGCCACATTGGAGTCTTGGTCTCCACGCAGTCCTGTTACCCACTGAACAGTCTGCGGCAAAGCAACAGCAATGAACATTGAAATTCTACTGAAGTTCCTTAAGATTTAATTAGGTGGAATGAAAAATAACTGCTTTATCAATCACAAATATTTCTACAGGGAGCTTATTGGTTCTACAAAGGAAATTCAGCAGTTTGAGTAGGGAAGAAAAGGAAGGCTTAGTTAAAGATAGTGGGGTGTAAGATAATTAGGTCTGAGTTTATGTTCTTTTTAAAAATTAACTATTATTATTATTTTATGTGTACAGGTGGCTTGTATGCATGCACATCTATGTGCCATGGGTATGCAATACTAAGAAAGCTAGAAGATAGCATTGGCTCCTCTGGGTTTTATTAAGCTAAAATTTGGACATAAAAAATTATATTACAAAAATTTGCATATTTACATTAGTAAATATAAGAAATTATTTTAAGCTATCCAGGCATAATATACTACACAAGAAAAGGATAAGGTTTGTGATTAACTATACTGAAAAATTGACTTTTTGATACGTGGTGGAAGCACACACTTTTAATCCCAACACTTGGGAGGCAGAGGCAGGCAGATCTCTGAGTTCTAGTCCAGCCTGGTCTATAAAATGAGTTCCAGGCCAGCCAGAGCTACAGAGATAAATCGAAATCCTGTCTCAAATAAACAGAAATAAACCAAAATGAAATTAACTTTTCATCAATAATTATTCTCTCTAAAGATTATAAAAAAGTTTTTCTGTAAATCCTGCAAATATAACCTCAAGAAAAGAAACTATAAAGATACAGAAACAAGTACAAATCAATTATATTTCAGGGATTCAAGAAATATTCACTATATATATTTCTTTTTTGCTTTCACTTTGGAAAATAGACTACAATATACCTAACTTAAATATCTTCTTTCAGTTTGGTCATTGTTCTTTATACTTGAACTCTTTAAAAACAAGTCTGTTGGTGTAGGTTACCATCTTATTATATCTGATACATCATCACAAGTGTAAGTTAAACTAGGTAGTAAGCAATCATCTTCTATATGAAATCTACCTTAGAGAATAACTCAGGAGTAATTGAAACTGGAAGTAAGAATATCTACTATTCCTGCAGGAGATTATGAAGTCCCTATCAGCCTTCCAGGAAAAAATAAAAAAGTATATCATATTATTTCTTGTATTTTCAAAACATCACTTCTATACCCCATTCCTTCTATGCCCTTCCCTCTTCCTATGTTTAAGGCAACCTCCATGATAATGTTTTTTTCTTTTCCTTTCCTTTCCTTAGACAGGGTTGGTTTCTCTGTATAACAGTCCTGGAACTCACTTTGTAGACCAGGTTGGTCTTGAACCCACAGAGTCTATGATAATTTTCTAAAGATGATCCTTCCCTTTCTTAGGTACTTATAACTCTACTCATCACATCTTGACATTTTCAGAATCTCCTTCCATGCACTAAAAGCATTTCTCATGCAGGTATTATTATACTACTCAACAATAAGAAGAATATACCAAGGTTGGCTGCATTGTCTGAGAACACCATGGACATCTTCCACATTTTACTTAGAAAATACTTTTAGTTGTGAATCCTGCTATCTGCATATACTTTTAGCCAAGAGAATTCAGAAACATTACATAGTTAATAAAATACTGAAGAAATTTGGATTTCAATATTAATCAAACACCCTGGTTTCCTTCATGTTCATCAATCAATGCTATGTCAAATTGTTTCATTTTTAACCTCCCTCTCAAAAAAGAAAAAGATTTTGAATAAAATTTTACAACACACAGTATTTCATTATTTGGCTGAACAAGTATGATAGTTTTGGTTTACTGGTTCTTGACAATTTGGGAGTTGAAACTTAGTTTCAACTTAGTTTGCATCTTAGTTTGTCTTCTGTGTTATTTGTTTGATAATGCAGCAAATAAACCAGATAAAGAGGTTAAAAATATTCCTCAGTTATTTCCCGTTATATATCTCAAATACAAAATGTTCCCTAGACCTTAGGAGCAGGGGCTGTGCTATAGATATATCAACTATCTCTCAATTAACTTAAAGGACTAAAAATCATTATACAAATATATGGAAGATGCAAAGAACTTTTCAGACTTCTTTTCAGAAGTCCTAGGGAGGTTTCTCTTTTAGTAAAAGTAATTACCTTGCAACCATGAGGATCTGAGTTTATTCCCCAGAACTTGTGCTAAAAAAATTGCCAGGCAGAGCAGTATGCACCTATATCCTAACTCTGGAAGACAGACACAAGAGAACTCTTGGGACCTTTGGCCACCAAAATAATAAGCCCTATTTAGCAAAACACCCTGTTTCAATTGGAAGAAGACACCTGATATTGACCTCTGTTCTCCATGTACAACACACACACACACACACACACACACACACACACACACACACACACACACGTACACTGTTAAAATTGGTATTGGTTTGATGTAGTGCATTGCATAAAATCACTAAACACTAAAAGAAGGAAGGAAGTTGAGAGTGGATTTTTGATGTTGTTGTTGCTGTTGTTGTTTTATTTGGGGTTTGTTCTGAGACAGAGTCTTACAATGTAGTCCACACTGGCCTCCAGTTCACAGTGTTCTGAGTACTGGGATTACAGGTATGAACTACTACATTTGGCTAGAGAAGGGGGAGCCAAGGTGTTCACAGCTGTTGTAGAGGAGAAATGGGAGAGGCACCATTGTTGGCCAATGTGGTTGCAAATTCAATAGAAGTGCTCAATTTTGCAGTGCTTGGTTCCACTGAAGTTACAACTGCTGTTGTAGTGGTGGGTGGAGAGGAGTAAGTAGAACTAACCATTAAGCCTGGGTGTTCCACTGAAGTGCTCGCATTTACAGTACTGACTTCAGTTGAAATAATAGCAACTATTATAGTTGAGGCTTGGAAGGGTATGGTAATGAGGCCCAATATTGCTGTAGATACATTATATATAACAGCTAAAATAAAGCTTGGTTCACTTGGAATGCAAGCTGTTAATGAAAGTTTGAGTGAAGGCAGTACTTGGTATGCAGTACTGCTGTGGATTTAGTAGAAATGCTCCTTGTAGTACAGCTTGAATCTGTTTCAGCAGTGGATGTTACTTAAAGATTTTGTGGAAGTAGCACAATCATTGTTCTTGGTTCAGGTAAATTGCTGACTTTGGTTGTAGAAGATGATTGGGAGATGACAGTAATGGTAGTCAATGCAGAAGGTTTGAGGGAGGTTGTAGTGATATCAGATGTTGTTGTGGATTCATTTCAAATGCCAACTGTAGCATACTGTGATGCAGTTTCAGTAGCACCTGCTGTAGTGGAAGTCTGTGGGGATATTGCTGGGTGAACAGTGTAGGTATCAGTAGCAGAGCTCGGCTCAGGTGCAGTAGTAGCTGTTAATATAGTGGACTGTTACAGGGAGGCAGTAATGGTTCCAGATGTTGTTGTAAGTTCAAAAGAAGTTCCTACTGTGATATAACTTGGTTCTGTTGGAATAATAGCTGTTGATGTAGTGGGAGGATGGTTAGAGGAGTCGGTAGAAGTGGCCAGTGTGGTTATGGTTTGGTTCAGTAGAAGTGCCTGATCTTGTAGTGCTCTGTTTAAGGTAGTCTCTGATGAAAGAGAGTGTTGAGAGGACACAGTAATGGCTGTGGGTTCAGAGAAGGTACTTGCCACAGTAATGGTTGCCTCAGTTGAAAGAACAGCTGCTATTATAGTAGAACACCAAAAAAGAGACACCGTCAGCATGTTTGTGGACTCATTAGAAGTGCCCCCACTTGTCTGAGTCTGTTGAAGGGGGGAATTCTCTGGTCATATAGTAAGAGGAGAATCTTAACTTGTTAAGCTGCAATGAGTTGCACAATTGCCATTCTGAATTCCTGAAGAGACTTGAGAAGTAAATATTAGAGGTTGAATGCTGTGAGCAGATGATTTGGTTACAGAGTAAACCTGGGGGTTTGGGGGGGGGAAGGTTGAGGGATAGGGAGTAATGAAAACAGTAGAGCTGGAGTGGTCAGGAAGAGGAAGTAGACATAGATTTCTTTCAGTGTGAAAAGTTGCCAGAGCTGTTGCACCAAAATAAGTTAGCAGAAGTATTGTGGATCTGCAGAGCATCAGAGGGACAAAGCAGAAAACAGAGGATGCATATGCAGAACTGTGTCTGGCCCAGGGTGAAAGGGATAAAGGTCCCATTCAGCCAGTTTCTCTTCACAGCATCTGAAAGATCATTTTGCAAATGTGTCAAGAACAAATGGAGCTGTTGTAGGGTGGAAGCTATTGGAGTAACTCATGTGGAACATTCTATTTCAGTACAAGGCGGGGTTAAAAAAGTAAAACATTTACAGGGCAAAAACTTATGTGGATAATAAGGAGAAGAGGAATAATCCAGGGGAGGAGCCAGAGTGGGAGGGAATTAGAAATTTTTGTCTTGTTCCTGTCTCTAGCCCCATTTCAAACCATTTAGAGTTCATTGGCCTGGAGGCAGCATCATTCATAGAGAACATTAATCCCATTCTTAGCAGTAGGCATGTCTAGTCTTTTTTAATTGTGTTGTACTGCAGCCACCAAGCATCCAAGTTGATCCTGTGGGATGTTACGTTCATCCAAGCTGGTGAGACAGATAGATATGTTAATTGATGCAAAGAAAGCTTCAGTCCGGCTATCTCAGTTCTGAGTCCCCAAACAATGTCCAGAGTGGCAAGAGATGAGTTGGATGGCCTATGGCCCATGAGTCCCATTTTCAGAGGTTACCTGAACTTCTTTTAGTAGTTTAGGGGTGTCAATCTTTCAGTGACCACTTCATGGTTGACATATGGTTGGTGAGAAGGAACCTGCAGTTATAGTACCACAGAAGAGAATCCACTCAAGGAGCCATGAAAAAAACTTAACAGCTTTCAAAGGTTTAGAGCATAAATCATATTAACATAAGAAAGTAATAATTGGACAACTTTGTGGGGAGCATTAACAAACAAAGTTAATGAAAGAAATCTTACATCAAGACTAACATGAGTGAATATAATACAAGGTTGAATATAAAGCTAGCTTAGGTTAAATGCAATTGTACGATTGGCTGGACCATGTACAAGAGTTCCATAGAAGGATAAAGTAACTGTAATTAGCTGTTTGTTTACATCTGTCCCCTGCATAATGAACAAGCACATGGAAACTGTGTAAATGGGGCCAGTTAAAGCCAACATCCAAGGAATGACTGTGAATAACACAAGTCTAAGTGATAATCACTGTTTCCAAGTATGATGGTCTTCACATATTTATTTCAAATATAAACAACAATAAGCAAAAATGTTAACTCAAGTAAAACAGTGTTTGGTTAGAAAGTTTAACATTTTCATCATGTTAATATTCTACCATAGCTAGATTCTGAAAACATATTTTTGTTAGGCTCAAATTGTTACACCTATACTACAAGATTATAAAGTAAATACATTTTATATTGTCACAAATTATATTCTCAGATCATCTCGGGATGAGCCCAGTTTAGAGAGAATCTCCTTAATCTAAGTCATCTCCTCCTGGAGACCTAAGGGGGGGTGGGCACAAGGCTATGCATGCTAGGCAAACACTGTAACACTGAGCTGTACCCACAGTACTTCATGTGTCTTTAGAAATTCCATGATCACCATTTTAATTACTAAAGTTTTCTTATATTTTTGGTTGTGAGCCTAGCCTTTAAAGGGTGACCCATCTCTCCAGCTGTTACTAAAGCTTTGTAATAAAGTATTGAAATATATTATTTCCTTAAAATAATTTATAGAAAGAGAAACTAGCTTAAGAGTCTTACATAACAAATATTGGGCTCAAACCAGTTATAATTAGAAAAGACTCTTTATGTTCAATATTAGAAAAAAGAAATATTTGAGAACATCTCATGCCTTCTTGTTTTATGTCTATATTTCAAATGTTAAAGATAATATTTTTGGATATAAAAACTCTTGACCTACTGCTATCAAATGAAGCATCCCTATGTGTGGGGAATGACTATTGGATACAGTTAATTAAGAAACAAAAATATTGAAAAGGGAGCAGGTTTCAACCCACGTAAGAAGCAAAACTTGGCACATGTGTCTGAATTTATGGAGTTATGGAGTCTTCTTCCACAGTTAAGAAAAGCCCCCGAGGCAAATCATCTGGCAGAGCAGTCCTTGCATGGAGGCCTGGAGAAGCCATTGTGTGAAGCTATGAAGAAACAATCCCCACAACCACCACCACTACTGCCCTGCAGAGAGACCTGGAGGCAGGAAAAAACATCCTCCACCCTCTGCCATTCCTGTCTTGCCCATCCACCCTCCAGTAGAGAGGTAAGTAATGGGGGCTCCTCCAGCCAACCTTTCCCTCTTTGAGTCACCTGACCTGAGGTGGCCATACCCTTCCTGCCAACAAATTCCCCAAAGGAAGCTAGAGGTAAAACAAAGCATCCACCATCGGCTGCCATTCCTGTCTTGCCCTTTCACCCTCCGGAAGAGAGGACAGGATAGACCCTTGAACCCATACCCACCAGAAGAGGGAAAGACCCCACCTATACCCACTGGAAGAAGTGATCCAACAAAATAGACTTATATGAATATGACACCACCAGAGTCTAGAGATTCTACGCCAGCAAGACTTGAACATCCCAATGCAAATGAAGCAGAAGAGAATAACCTTAAAAATAACTTCATGGACCCTGAATCTTGCTCCCCCTATATCCTGTCCCCAGTGAGAACAATCCTAGTACTCTAATCCACAAGCCCCTCCAACCAGAACCTGCCCTTCCCCCACCCTGTGTCCTACCTAGCCCACTGCCTACTGCTCTGGTTGTGCACTGGACCAGAGGGCAGATCCAACAATCCCACTAACTCCAGGAATTTCCTGGATCTGCTCTTAGCACACTAGACCCACCTATCCACGCAGAAACATCCCAAGTCCCTGCCTGCCTGATCTTTGGTCCCCATTGCCAGGTCCCTGCCTGAGGAGAGACCTCCTAGAGAGTTTGGACCACCCAGAGCTACAGACATCAAACTCCTGACCCACCTAAGCCAACCAGGGGAGTAGCAGAGAGAGAGAGACAGAGACAGAGACAGAGAGAGACAGAGAGAGACAGAGAGAGAGACAGAGAGAGAGACAGAGAGAGAGACAGAGAGAGACAGAGACAGAGAGACAGACAGAGAGACAGACAGAGAGAGAGAGAGAGAGAGAGAGAGAGAGAGAGAGAGAAAGAGAGACCCCACCTGCACTGGAAGAAGCTATGGGAAGACAGCAATACAAGAAAACACCTAACAATAGAAAGACAAGCATAACACCACTAGAATCTAGGGACTCTATACCAACGAGACCTGAACACACCAAAGCAGATGAAGCATAAGGGAACTACTTAAAACATATCTTCATAAAAATGATAGGAGCCCTCAAAGACAATGTGAGAAAATCCCTTAAAGAAATGGAAGAAAAAAAACAAACAAATTGAAGAAATGAACAGATCTCTCTAAAAAAGAAAGGAATGCCAAGGTAAAACAAGGCACCAGTTCAAAACTTGAAAACTGAAATAGAGACAATAAAAGAAAGCACAAACTGAAGGAATTCTGGAAATAAAAAAAACTGGGCAAATGATTGGGAACTACAGACACAAGTATAACCAACAGAATACAAGAGAAAGAAGAGAGAATCTCAGGCACTGAAGATAAACTAGAGAAAATAGATTCATCAGCCAAAGAAAATCTTAAATCCAACAAATCCTTGACATAAAACATCCAGGAAATGTGGGACACTGTGGAAAGGCCAAACCTAAGAATACTAGGCATAGAAGAAGGCAAAGAAGCCCAGCTCAAAAGGGCCGAAAACATATTCAACAAAATCATTGAAGAAAACTTTCCCAATCTGAAGAAGGACATGACCGTGAAAGTATAAGAAACATACCAAACACAAAATAGACTGGACCAAAGAAAAAAGACACATCAACACATAATAATCAAAACACCTCATATACAGAAAAAAAAAAAGAATATTAAGAAGAGCTAAGGAAAAAGGCCAGGTAACATATAAAGGCACACCTATCAAAATTACGCCTGACTTCTCCATGGAAACTCTCAAGGCCAGGAGGTCCTGGTTAGATGTTCTACAAGTACTAAGAGTCCATGGACGCAGCCTAGGCTACTATACCCAGCAAAATTCTCAATCACTATAGAGGGATAAAACAAGATATTTAATGACAAAGCTAGGTTTTCACAATATGTATCTACAAATCCAGCCCTACAGAAAGTTCTGGAAGGAAAACTCCAACCCAAGGAAGTTAACTATGCTCACAAAGACATAGACAATAAATAATTCCACTTCACCAGAACCAAAAAGATAAAGCAGGGCAAATATATTCACAATACCACTTCCAACAATGAATTTAAAACAAACAAGAATAAACAATCAATGATCCTTACTCTCCCTCAACATTAGTGGTCTTAACTCACCTATAAAAAGACACAGGCTAACAGAATGGATACAAAGACAGAATCCATCCTTCTTCTGCATACAAGAAACACATCTAAGCTTCAAAGACAGACATTACCTCAGAGTAAAGGATTGGGAAAAGATCTTCCAATCAAATGGACCCAAGAAGCAAGCAGGTGTAACTATCCTAATATCTAACAAGTTAGACTTCAAACCAAAATCAATCAAAAGAGATGAAGACAGTCATTCCGTATTCATCACAGGAGAAATCCATTAACACAAAACTTCAATTCTGAACATCTATGCGCCAAATACAAGGCACCCACATTCATAAAAGAAATGCTACTAGAAATCAAATCTCACATAAAACCTCACACACTTATAGTAGGAAACTTCAACATGCCACTCTCACCACTAGACAGAACCACCAGTCAGAAACTTAAGAAACAAAAGAACTAACAGAAGTTACATCTCAATTGAGTTTAACAGACATCTATAGCTCATTCCATCCAAACACAAAAGAATATACCTTCTTCTCTGCTCCATATGGAACATTCTCTAAAATCAATCACATAATAGGCGACATAACAAACCTCAACAGATACCAAAAAAAAAATAATTGGAATAGTCCCCTGTATCTTATCAGACCACCATGCCTTAAAATTGGAATTCAACAACAACATAAATCACAGAAACCATACAAACTCATGGAAACTGAACAATGTGCAATTGCACCATACCTGGGTCGAAGAAGCAATAAAGAAAGAAATTAAGGTCTTCCAAAAATTCAGTGAGAATGAGGACACGACATAGCCAGACTTATGGGACACCTTGAAAGCAGTGCTACGAGGGAAGTTCATTGCACTAAGTGCCCATATGAAGAAAACAGAAGATAGTCATATTAGATAATTAACGGCACAACTGAAAGCCTTAGAACAAAAAGAAGCAAATTCACCCTAGAGGAGTAGAAGCCAGGAAATAATCAATTTGAGGGCTGATAACAATAAAGTAGAAAACAGGAAAACAGTACAAAAAAATCAATGCAACAAAGAGTTGGTTTTTTTGAGAAAATCAACAAGATAGACAAACCTTTATCCAAACTAACAAAAAAGATGCATATTCATACAACAAAGCCATCTGTTCAACTATGTTCTTGGTAGCATTATTTGTAATAGCCAGAACCTGAAAGCAATCTAGATGCCAATGAATAGAGAAAATGGGGTACATTTACACAATGGAATACTACTCAGCAGAAAAAAAAACAATGGAATCTTGAAATTCATAGGCAAATAGATGGAACTTCAAGAAACAATCCTGAGTGAGGTAATCCAGTCACAAAAAGAGGAACATAGTATGTACTTTCACTCATATATGGACTTTAGACATAAAGCAAAGGATCACCAGCCTATAATTCACACCACCAGAGAAACTAGGATACAAGGAGGACCCTAAGAAATTCATACAAGGTCCCTCACAGAAGGGGAAAGGAACAAGATCTCCTGAGCATATTGGGGGGGGCAGTGAGTGCAGAGGGATTTATGAGAAAGAGAAAGGGAGGAGAGGAGAACATGTGGGACCAGGAAGATTGAGTCGGGGGATGAATAGACTAGAGCAAAAACAGAAATACCATAATAGAGGGAGCCATTATAGATTTGAAGAAAAAACTGACTCTCGAGAAATGTTCAGAGGTTTACAAGGATGACCCCAACTAACAATATAAGCAACAGTAGAGAGACTACCTTAAATGACCTTCCCTTATAATGAGATAAATAACTAACTTATAGACTATCATATAGCCCTCATCTATCTGATAGGAACAGAAGCAGACACCCGCAGCTAAACACTGAGCTGACCTGGAATCCAGTAGCAGAGAGGGAGGAGTGATAAGAAAAGGGGTCAAGGCCAGGCTACAGAAACCCACAGAGACAGTTGACCTAAACAAGGGGGAGCTCATAGACCCCTAGACTGATAGCTGGGAAACCAGCATTGGAATGATTCAGACCCCCCTGAACATGGGTCTCAGTTAGAAGGCCTGGGCATTCTAAGAGACCTCTGACAGTGGAACCAGGATATATCCCTGGTGCACGAAAGGACTTTGGGAGCACATTCCCCATGGAGAGATACTTCCTTAGCCTAGAGACAGGAGGGGGGCCCTAGACTCCAAATGATTTGACAGATTTTGATGATCCCTCCTGGAAGGCATCACCCTCCCTGTGAGGTAGATGGGGAATGGGACTAGAGGGGGGGTCGGGGGACATGGGAGGGAGGGAGAGGGAACTGGGATCAATATGTAAAATATGAAAAAAGAATAAATATAAAAAGAGAAGAATACTGGAAGTTTAATATTTAGATGTTTTCCATGCACAGATTTATACTTAGAAAAATTTTAGTCTATAAGTAGTGGCAAAATAGATAGCTATCCTTAATGTAAAAATTTTATTAAATTTTTCCTTTGGAGAACTCAGTTGTAATTTTTAAAAAGTATTTATATATATAAAATATATAATATGCATATTATATGTCTAATATATGTATGTTGTACTGTCAACATATATGTATGTATTACATATATGTTATGCATATATGTATATATATATACATATACACATATTTTCTTTTATATGATTTTGTGCTATCAGAATGTGTACCAATGTCCCAGTTAGCTGCACATACTCACTGGGTAATTTACAGAACGCTCAATATTTGCTATGTATTTTCTGGCCAATCTTGATTTGCCAGTATCACACCCTTAATTTCAGACACGTTTTTCTGATTGTTCATCACACTTGATACCTGCAACCTTGAGAAATAATTAAGTTGATTGATATCCCACTGTGAGACATAGGTGCCAGTGGGGATTAGACTAAGCAGGAGTTAATTATTGTTTATGTGAGCTCTAGCTTAAAGGGAGAAGTGAGAGGGGTGTTAACAATTATTTAAAACATAAGATGCTAAATCCCACCTCAGTGACTAGACTCCCTAAACTCCACCAAAAGGGCATACTCCCCATGTCCACTAGCTGGGATCATGTAGGGCTCACTCTTCTGTCCCTAACATTGGTGCAGGGTCTGACTTAAAGCACAAACCACAGCAGAATTCTGAAATAAGTGGAGATTTCTTTTTGCTAGCTGGATGTGGTTGACTTTTCAGCTGTTTGTGGCAAGCAACTTTTACACACACAAGGCCCACTCACAGCTTACCAACTCCTGCCCTGTTAGGGTTTCATCTTGTATTCTAAAGCTACTCTAAGCTTTGCCCCTGCTTCCTTACCCTTTCCCCCTCCTACACTTCATCTCCATTTGGAAAAACATGAATCTAACTTGATTTATGATTCCTCAAACCTCAAGCTAACATGGACAGTTTTGTTGACAGGGTGGCTCTTTCAGTTCTTCCAAGCTATGATCTAAAGTAAAGAGTTTTATTTTGTTTTGCTGTAGAAATGTCTTTATCTAGACTTTAAATGGCAAGAGATAAGACATCACCTTCAATCCCTGAAATAAAAGGATCATTCTTCTTTAGTTTCTAAACAGGGATCTAGGAAATTTCAAATAAAATCAAAGTACATGATTGTTTATGAAGAATAGTCCTTAAATAATTTGAATTTGTCTAAAAATATCTCATTAGTAATAAATACACAGATGCTTGTTAGCAAACCAGCAAAGTAAAAGCACTTGTGTTCTTTGGATAAATAGTAATTTGTCTTCTGAGGCATTGTTTTCTTGACCAGATATTCATCAGGTTTCACAGATCAGATTCACCCAATAGTAGAATCTCATGATGTCTGAGTGATCTTATTCCAGCTAGACCATTTTATAGTTGAGAAAATGTAGAACCAAAGAGATGAAGAGAAAAAGTCAGTTGTGGAGCAGAACCATCCTAATAGCCCACTGTAACAAATGTTGACTCAGAGTGGCATTTTACCAAGATGGATAGCTTTCTAGCAGATCAAGGAGACAGACTAAGTGATGGATTTCAAATATCTGGCATTAGACATGATCCTTTGCTAAACCTATAATGTACCTGGTGCCAGCTAACACTGAGTCAGACTCTAATAATCAGGAAGTCTGTCTTTGTCCAAATATCAATAACATGTGGAAAATACTTTACTAAACAATAATTGTGAGAGTGATTGTGGGGTATTTGAATGTCTTAGGGGAATTTATATTTGTAAAAAAAGACTTTTTTCTAAACTTCATAGTGATGAAGTTGCCTATTCTCTCAATAAGCACTGATTCTCTACTATACTTGGTAGAAATGCAAAAGGCTGGGAGGTATATTGAGCAACTGCATTGTTCAGTGGGACAGAAGAGTCAACATCCCTGCTCTCCTATAGATTATGTCTTAATTTTTTTTACTAATTTTTTCTTTTTTTGTTTTTTTTCTTTTTTTTTTTACTTTTTTAAAATTTTTTTACACTTTTGTGTTCTTTTCAATAAACATTTTAAAGTTTTCATTGAAATCCAATGAAGCAAAATAAAATAGCCTTTGATCTGCAGCCCACAAAGGGAATGTTAAAAGGCCAGAGAAGAGGATTTTATTCCCAGGAAATAGTAATTCAATAAGTGATTTCATAAAGGCAATGAAAAATACAATGCACTATTCAGATTGCAAGATATCACTGTTAGTAAACATGACTACTAGATAAGATAATGGATTTACAATTTAATTAGTAGCTCTAGAAACTCACATTTCAGTTAGGCAGGAATATGCAATTTGTTTGAGTTTTTCTTCCTATATTAAATTTTGCAATTGTATTTTAATTACAACCTTTCTCCTTCCCTTTCCTCCATCTAAACTTTGCCATGGATCCCTATCCACTCTCCTTCAGATTCATGGCCTCACTTTTCATCAGTTACTATGGCACGCATACACACACACACACACACACACACACACACACACACACACACACACACACACACACATATATATATATATATATATATATATATATATATATATATATACATATTCCTAAATATAACCCATTGAGTCTATATAATGTCATTTGTGTATATGTTTTCAGAGATGACCATTTATCTCTGGGCAGCCAATTGTTGTGCTTTTCCCTGGGTCCTAGTAACTTTATTCAGCTGTCTATGGTTTTTTGTGTAGGATAGAGGTCTCTTGGGCTTTTCCCATCCACTTTGTCATGTTTATATGTGTCATCCTTGTTCTGGTCACATTTGGACAGTCTTATTAGTAATACATTATGGGTGTAGCTTCTGGTGTTAAGAGAAGACATAATCTCACAGCAAATACCCTGATCCTCTGGCCCTCACAATCTTTCTGGCCCCTCTTCTGCAACATTCCCTGAGCAACAAGAGTGGAAATTCTACAGAGTTATCCACTTAGACTGGGCTCCACAACTATGAATACTGATGGGTTTGAGTTTTTCTTAAAACCAGTATATCCTTATAGGGATGAGACAATCATTTTTAGATATTTTGCTGGCAGTAAGATAGCCATTAAGTCAAAGAAGCTTAAGCAATGTCTGCTTTATTTATTACATATAGTGTTGCGAGCCAGACTTACCCAAGACTTTCTTAGAAGCCCTGATGAAAAGACAAAAGGAACTAGGCAAAGATAATCTGGGGCTACAGCCAGGGCATGAAAAATCTTAAGGTTTTGATTTCTGGAAACTGGGATTTTCCCCTGAAGAGGCTGGAGCTATTAATTCCAAGGCCACTGTGTGCTCAGTCTATAATGTTCTTGAAATACTCTATGTCTCCCTTGTGGAAATTGTTTTATTATCCTCCTGATGACTTCACATTGTGTGATAGTTTCTGCTGACTGTGCCACTTCTCCCCAGAAATTGTATATAAGATGCTGTACTTCTTGGTAAGTTTGCTTGGCATAAGATATAGCTTGTGCAATCCCAAACCTATCTGTCTCATCTTCTGACCTCCTAGTCCTCTCTCTCAGGACCATATCACCAAAGAACAGTTTCCTGGTCCAGTTATCTATGGCAGGTTTATGAACTTTTGACTAGAAAAATATTTCCAGGCTGCCAAATTCACTGCCTTTCATCAATTGACCTTTACAAGAGCCAAAGCAGGAATGAAAAATTAATTACCATGTACATAACTTTTAGGATAAAATTAAATATTTATTGTTGACATATTTGTATTTATTGTCTTACTGAGCAACAACTAGTATGCAATACACATTCATTATTACAATGTGGAAAGAAATTATAGACATTTCTCATTAGTATGCTGAATATGTCCAAGGAAGCTTTTTATATCTGCAGAATTTTAAGCTGGACAACTTTGAAAGTCTGTATTAATTGAGATTGGTTGGCACCCTTTTAACAACTAATAATTTTTTGAGACAAAAGGATGATAATCTGTCAGTATGTGCCATCTGTCTTCCTAAAAGGAACCATACTGTACTCTCAATGATTACAACACAATTGATTTGTAGGTCACGTTACTCATATTCAACTTGGTTGAAATTTCACCAAGTTCTGTTACTAATTAAGACATCTTTGTACTTCTCCTTTGGTCTTCTTAAACGATTAAAGCCAGGATGACAGCTCCCTCAACTTTAACAGCTTTTCAGACCTGAATTATTCCAGCTCATCCTGTTGCATTGAGAGATTAATTAGTAACCAAGTAAAATGATATCAGAAATCAAAGGCTTCCGTACAGTAGTTACATTGGGTCAATCCCGTTCATTCAAAGTGGAAAGTGTATTGGCTCAAAATGTATGATAATTTATAAATATCTAATCAAAATCTAAATGATTCAATGTTATATGTGAAAAGTTGATCAGGGAGAAGACTGAAAAACCTAACTGAACTCAACAACAAAATCAGGGCTTAAATAAGCTGTAGACACTTTCTTTGGCATAAGAAGGCGGCTACCTGAAAACTGTTCGCACAAAGGTGAAATTCAGAGAAGCAGAAGTTGCATCCTATGCTGGGGAACACATTGGGTCACACAAAGGTGCTGTTTCACACTGGAGGCCCTGACCCCACCAGGGTTTGCCATTGCATTATTGACATTTCTTCAGGGAGACACCTCCAATGCATACCACATCAGTCATATCTAATCCTCCAAATTCCTTCCTGAATTATCACGTCCCCATTTTGCTCATTAAAAAAAAATACCATAGCACTTAAAAATGTTTGATCCTAAGATGGCAGTCCCCGTTGTTTCCCCAAGAAGTGACTGTAAAATTCTTACTCTAGTCACTATGCAATGACAGATGTGTAAAAATTTTAGAGACAGATAAAAAGAGAAATAGAAAATTACGTATGAATAAAAATGTAAATCAATAAATTCTATATTCTAGTTGTATGCTTCAAGATCTAGCAAAGATGCATGGATAGGAAACAAAGCACTGTAGTGTAGGGCCCTGAATGGACCCCCGAGACACCTTGAGCAAGCCTGAAGCTGTTGGCTGGAACATCTTTCACCAGAGTAGTACTTGGTACTCTTTTTGATTTGTTAAACACATCTGCTGGGGAGGAACTAAGCCCAAGAACTTGCACGCTTGACCCTTGATTGTTTTCCACTGTGCTGTAAGTCAGTATATAAACCCACACCATCCCCTCAATAAAAGCCATTTGGCATTCAGCATTCCAGCTCCATGAATGACCTGCCGTCTTGTCTCTTATTTCAATCTCTAGGCCTTTGCCTGATTAGTGAAACAGATTGTAGCGCAGGTGCTACAAGTGGAGGTTCCACTGAGATCGGGAAGAAAGGATCACCTAAGAGATCGCCCTCGGAGACCAACAGGCAAAGTAAGTGAATGAGGGTGTATTGAAGGATGGGGGCAAGTAACTCTAAGGAAATCCTCAGTAGGCAATTAGTGGCCCTATTGAAAAGACAGGGCACCAGGATTAAAACTAAGACAGCTAAAGAATTCTTTGCCATATTAGAGAAACATAGTCCCTGCTTTATGCACTGTGGAGGCTTCAACATCCCCGATTGGAGACAAGTAAAAAGAAATCTCCAAAAGGCTTTTAAAGAAGAGAGGCCTGAAAATTTCCCTATTGCCACATTTTCCCATAGTTAAAAATGAGCTCCTGAGCAACAATGTTAAAGTAAAAGAACAAATGGCTGAGGTGAATAGGACTTTTGAGGAAGTACAAAATTTAGAATCTGTTAAATCTATTAGGGAACAATAGGAATCCCAACTAGGAGATGATAGTCCTACTGTAATTGGAAGCAGAAATTGAAGCTGATGAGCACGAATGCCATCTGCCGCAACACAACTCCTTTTGTGATCTCTTTAGTAGGTCCTCTGTGCCGCAAGGAATGAATAAGGATGTCAAAGAGTTAATAGCCAAAAATTTAATAGCCAAACATTTAATAGCATTAGAAAAAGAAAGACAAGCTTTTCTTGTGATTGAGACTGGATCCTTAGGATAACAGGGTGGGAGCAAAACCTATTAAATTTCAAGGATATAAAAACAACTTAAGGAGACTGTCACTGCTTATGGGCCCCTTGCTCCTTTCACTCAGGCAATTTTTGAGTCTTTCACAGTGTTTTGTACCCCTAGTGACTGGATGCAGCTCTGTAGAGTCACACTGAGTGGGGGCCAGGTGCTAGCCATTACCTTTTCTCAGAAAGTTCTCAGATGCTCACAGACGTGGCTCTTTTCCTGACCACGAATTATAGTTTGGGTAAAGCAGCTATAAATTTACACTTTAGTCCAAAGGATAAGAATTTCACCTTCATTTCAGGCACTTATGTTCTGACTCCCTTCTTTTTCAGTGTGACTAATGCTACTAATTTTGGAGAAAGTCTCAATTGTTCACAGCAGGTCTGTCAAGGTTAGCTGCTGGATATATGAAACAAAAGCTTTTGTGGTTCTCATACCCAGGGTGATACCTATGCAGGAGACCTCTACAGATGATCAATTTGTGCAGCAGAGAAGAAAGGAGATTTCGGGATCACAGCTGCCAGTGCCGACTCCACCACTGCATCAACAGTTTCAAGGATAGCCCTCTCCTAATCTGTAAATACTGTGAGTATGATAGAAAAACTATCAGGTGAAATAGCTGAAGCCTTAGCCACCCAAATACACATGATAATCTAGCACAAATTGGCATTTTAAAACTGAATCTACAAACTAGCCTCCTATAGGAAAAATAGGATTTATTGTGGGAGGCCCATATGGCTTCTTGTTCTCCCTCTTTCACATATATCTGCCATACTCTAGTCCCTTAGAGTGGCTTCTGTCCTCAAATTCCAAAGCCTCCATGACTGAAATTATAAATAGACTCTAGAGCTAAACCCTTGATTTTGAATATTGGCACACCAGAGTTTCACATTTTCTACTATGTCCTAATAACAGGTTCATGGCCTTGGGTTGACAAAACCTGATGCTCCAATGGGACCCTTTGGTTCTCTGAGTTGGTCCTGCTAAAGTTGAGAATGCATCAGTTGTAGTTAGGTTTCTCCAGGGGTCCTGGAGTGATCAGTTTTTAAATTATGCACATGCTTTAGCCATGCAGATCATTAACATCAATGAAAACAGTGATGCAGAAGACCTTTTGCAAGGACTTCACCTCGCAGGCAGATTAATCAGAGAACAAGCAATCGCTCTCTCACTGGGCCTCATGGCCCTTGTCCTTGGTGCTATCTGCCTGATCTGCCAACACCACCACAGCATTAGACAGGCCCAGCCCAATTTCAAACAAGACAGATTCTACTGTCTTTAGCTCAAGAAAAGACCTTTGTCCAAGTACGGCTGAATTTGCAGATGAATTAATCACCAGAGATGAGTAAGGCAAGAGGGGGCAAATATCTAACCTAAGACAGGAAGGTTACTTGCCTGAATGACCTCTTCATTGACGGGTAAGGAATTATGTTGACATATGGTGTTGCCTAAGACAGGTGTTAATTTATATTAAAAGAAAGGGGGACATGTAGGGCCCTCAATGGACCCCCAAGGCACCTTGATCAAGCCTGAAGCTGTTGGCTGGAACATCTTGCACCAGAGTAGTTCTTGGTACTCTTCTTGATTTGCTAACACACGTCTGCCAGGGAGGAACTAAGCCCGAGAACTTGCACACTTGACCCTTGATTGTTTTCCACTATGCTGTGAGTCAGTATATAAGCTCACTCCATCCCCTCAACAAATGTCATTCAGCATTCAGCATTGCAGCTCCATGAATGACCTGCTGTCTTGCCTTTTATTTCAATCTCTAGGCCTTCGCCTGATTAGTAGAACAGATTGTAGAGAACGCACTATATTTTTCCCAATCTCTGCAATGTTCAGGGTGCTTATTAAAACAGTAACATCAAGCACATCCAGACCAACACAGAGAACCAAAGGGTCCCATTGGAGCATCAGGTTTTGTCAACCCAAGGCCATGAACCTGTTATTAGGACATAGTAGAAAATGTGAAACTCTGGTGTGCCAATATTCAAAATCAAGGGTTTAGCTCTAGAGTCTATTTATAATTTCAGTCATGGAGGCTTTGGAATTTGAGGACAGAAGCCACTCTAAGGGACTAGAGTATGGCAGGAGGGATAGAATGAAGTGATAGTAAACATGCCAAGAGGGAAGCAGTTCATGAGTTGGTCCTCTGTATCTATAGGTTGTACTTCATTTGATTCAAACAACTGTTCATATAACATAAATAACTAGCATCTGCAGAAAATATATGTAACATAAAGTCTTGTTACTATTACCTTTAAAATATAATATGGAGGGAGATAAGAAGATGGTTCAATGAATACAGTGATTGTTTCTGTACGTGTATGAGGATCTGGGTTTCGATCACTCAAGTAAAGTCTGGGATACCAAAATGAATGTACAGGCCCAATGCTAGACAGGGCAAAGACAGGGGAACACCTAGAGCTCATTGGCCATCCAGACTAGTGGGATTCATTTTAACACCAGGTTCAGTGAGAGACACTACTTCAAAAAAATAAGCACAGAAAAACTGAGAAAGTGCCAGGCATTTACTTCTGGCTTCCTCATAGAAGTACGCACACATACATATGTATGTATGTTCATATATACCATACACACACACACACACACACACACACACACACACACACACACAGTTCAGTTCATATGCCATTTACACTTAATCGGGTATTAGAAATAATCTAGAGAGTGTTCCTTCTAGCGATGATTTAAGATGATGTAAGTGGGATACTCTGCATGAGTTTCATGTAGTTACTGTACTGTTTTATACAAAACAAATAAGTATCTTCCTCAAATGGGATGTTCCTATAATCACCAACACTACCCAGCCAGCCACAAATACTAATATACAGTTACATAGAACAAAGCTAGTGACTGGAAGCTGCTTTGAGGCTCTAAATCCTGAGTCAGGCATTAAAGGGTGTCAGCAATTGCATAAAGGAAACATTAAAGAGCCTTTGAGACAGGAACAGAGGCAAACATGGGTGCTTTGTATGGAGATGTTGGAGAATACCTGGGTTACAGAGAAATACCAGCATGGGACTCCCTGCCAACTCTTGGCCTATGGTAGGGCCTTCTGTGGTTCACCCTTTGGTAACTGCAGTGCCCTCCTTGATGGCCTCCTCAATCTATTACCCTCTTGGGAGACAGGATCCTTAGATGCCATTGCATGATACCACACCAGCTCCATACTGATTCCCATACCCTTCAAGAAAATAAAAAAAAATGTTTAACAAATTCTAAAGGCCCTTAAAAACTTCACAAAATCAACTGACATCTGCTTAGAATGTCACACACACACACACACACACACACACACACACACACACACACACACACACACACACACATTCCTACCACTTTAGGCAGGCTCCTTCTTGCCCACCTACACAAAGTAATGACCCTCTAGGAGAGGTCCATTTCCCAACCTTCACAAGTAGTTACACAACAGGGAAATCGTGATTATAGATGGATTCATGTGGCTGATCTTTAAATAGGGAGATTATCCTATGTGGTTCCAGCAACTGCAACAGTAACCCCGGAAACCTTCAAAATATAAAAGGAAAGCAACTTGCCCACAAAATGAGTCACAATGAAAATTGTCAAAGACATGAAATTTTGCTGAATTTTCAGACAGAAGGAGGAGGCTGTGAACTAAGGGATGTAGCTAGACTCAATATTGGTAAAGCAGGAAAACAAGTTCACACTTTGAGCTTCTGGATATTCCTCAGATATATTGATTTTATTTGGGTGAGATGATAAAGTGCATTTGGGCTTCTTATCTTTAAAAAATGATGTCTGTGTGGTTTTAAGTCATTAAGTTCATGATTCTTGCAGTAATAGACACAGAAAACTAACACACTATCGCTCTGGTCTCACTTTCTCATTTTCCAGTTTAATTACCTTTACTTTTATAACTTCCTAGTATTTTATTCTTTCTCAGTGCCTATCAACTATTCAATACGTATTCATTTAATGGTCATTTATATAACATCTATCATTCTTTTGATATTAAAAACATTCATCAAGTTTTGAATTTTGTAGTTTTTAATCATATCTCCAGGATAAGGCACAAGGCAGACTCACTTAGTATCTATTAATAAGCACATGAAACAATTTTTTTATGCCTTCAATGTATTTTATAATAAAATAAACTGACATTCAAAAGCATTCTACAATCTACTTAAGGCAAACAGCAATGTCATTGCCACTTGAGAATTCAAACACGAGTTGGTCTTGTATTACTGTGACCTTCCCTCAGGGACAGTGGCTGAACCAAACGGAACCCAATTCTTGGCATATCTCAGTTTCTGTGAATATCTCCCATGGTTGTCACTGCCTCTTCAAGAATAGTATTGTCCTCAATAACTTCCTTCTAAAGGCAACTGGAAGGTCTGCAGTCACTCAAGGTCATCCAGAATTGACCAAGCCCCATTGACTACAGTATTGAAGCTGGTAACAAAATCAATGAGGCAAATTTCAATGCTTATTCACAAAAAAAAATGGTCATAGAATGAAAGACAACCAAAATCTGTAGCATTTTTTAAAACATAGCATTTTTAAAGAAAAGAAATAAACATTGGGAGTTATTATTTTAATCTACTGGATGGGGGTTGATCATCTACTAAACAGTAATCAGTCTCTCCCAGTTACCACTTATTCATGACCTTTCCTGACTCTAAAGTTATGCATACTCACAGCCTTGTGTGCCTGTATCTCAAAAGCATTTGTCTGCCCTTCTGCAACAGGCCTGACTCAGGGTTAGTGTCATATGTCAAAAGCACTTTCTCACCTAATCCTCACAGATGCATTTAGGAGCAGGTAGTACTGCATCCCCATGAACCACAGAAGCAAATGAGATTCTAAAGCATAAGAGCTGGCCTGAGGTCACACCATCACACTGCTAATGAGCAATTAGATCCCAAATGTCCTCCTTCCAGGCTCCCAAGGTTTTTTTGTGTTTGTTTGTTTGTTTGTTTGTTTGTTTGTTTCAAAGCCCAGCCTGAAAGCCACCCCTCTGCCTAGTCTTTCCATGTGACTTCAGGAAGTCCCTCTCCTATCTTCTGCTGGAAGCTTGGCTTCAGTCTTGCTTCTAAATGACTCATAAACCAGTAACTTATACTTAAATGAATTCATACTTAAAATGAATGCCTCACAGCAAAAACAAAAATGATAAAGTAAGTTTTTGTTGCATTTTTCATCATCATCTTTTAATTCATATATCAGTACATCATACAAACGAGAAGCTATTGAGAGTGAGGGAGGGAGAGGTTGTACACATAAGAAAATATAAAGGGGGGAGCAGATGAAAGGTTTGGGCAAAAAAGGAAGAGGGATGAGACTGGGTGATAGGGGTGAAAACAACTGAGTGCTTTATGTATGTGAAAATGTCAAATACAAACAAAAAAGTAAATAAATAAAAGAAAGCCTGAAAAAGGGACCTCTGACAGTGGAACCAGGATGCATCCCTGGTGCACAAAAGGGACTTTAGGAGAACATTCCCCATTGACGGATACTCCCTTAGCCTAGAGGTAGGAGGGAGGGCCTAGTCCCTACTTCAAATGACTTGACAGATTTTGATGATCCCTCCTGGAAGTCATCACCCTCCCTGTGGAGTGGTGGGGCGGGGGGAATGGGATGGGAGGGGGGGTTGGGAGGCATGGGATGGAGGAAGAAGAAACAAAAAAAAAGGCCTGAAAATAAGTAACCAACCCTGCCAATAGCTCCTGGAGTATCACCAACGCCACAAAGAAGCTTTGAAATAAAACTCCTGTCATGGAGAAGAGTGAAAATAAAAACTGACTATATACAAGTGTCAAGCATCTTTAGGGCCAAGTAGTAATTCTCTCCCTCTCCTCTCTTTACCTCTTATCCCTTCATCCTACCTCCCTCCTCCCCATTGCTCATTCCTGCCCACCACCTCCACTTCATCTTTCTGATTTGTTCTCTCTTCCAGTCTTAGTGATACACTTCAGACTTGAGTGGCATAGATATATGAATGCAGTTAAATAATTAGCTAAAATTAGGAATTAACAAACATCTTCCTCACCTGGTACAGGGCTAAAGTAACTCATGGTTTACACCTTGCTTTCTTCTCAAAGAGGGCCCAAGGCAAGAACTGCAACATTGTAGACCACACCCTCATCTGTGCCAAGACCTTACAGGGCAATTTCTAGGCAGTCAGCCTCCTTCCCAGGCCCTGCTGACTAGAGAGGCCTTGGGCCTCAGGGAGTGGAGCTGTACACTTACTTGGTAATTGCACCTGTCATAAAATCCAGGTCAGTTTCAGAAAAAGTTTGCTCTAGACACTGAAGGCAGGTGAATCATGGCACAAAAATGATTACATTGGGCCATTAGGGCTATATCCAACATGAAAGCCACAAAACCGAACCCTGACCCACCCAGCTTAAAACTGCTCTCTGAGACTGGCAAGATGGCAAGTTGGTAAGGGCATGTGTGGTCAAATCTAACGACACAATGACTTGATATCTGGGACCTGCAAGGAGGAAGAGAAGAATGGACAGAGTGAAATTGTCCCCTGACCTCCACATGTTCTGTATGGGACAGACACAAACATGCACTCATGTGCTATAAATAAATAAGTACATAAATAAATATAATTACATTTACAAAAAGAACTGCTGCTTCTGTGTTATATCTCCACCATCCCCAACCACTCACTAAGTAGGAAGGGAAAATGCCACTATCTGTCTCTAACCTAGGAAAATAGTCATTTACTTATGCTTTGTTATCACTGGAATTGTAATTACTAAGCATCAGTCAACAATCCTAAGGACCTTATGAATATTAGCTAATTTAGTCCTCAGAATAACACTAGGAAGTATTTTCCTCATTTTATAAGGAAACAGAGACGTGGGAAGATGATACACTTAACTGCCCACACAATAAGGAAGTGAGGGAAGACATGGTACCACTCCAGGCAACTTGGGCTTCATTCTTCATTTTTCATCAACTGTTCAGAAGTGCCCCATATTTTAATAAGGTCCATAATCTCTCACTGAATTGATTGAATATTGTGACTTTCTTGATTTTAACCCAGGAGTACAATAATAAGCAGTCAAGAAATGCAAAGCAGCACAGAAACAAAATAAGGACAAACACAGTCAGTTCAATAGAAGCAGAAAACACTTTATTAATATTTCACCATACCTTCATGATGAAATCTTTGAAAAAACTTTTTAAAAAGGGTCATTCTTAGACATAATAAAGGCAGTGAAGGACAAGGAACAGTTAGATATTTCAGCCAGTAAGATGCCATGTAAACATGAGAGCATAGATCCCCAGCACCCACATAAACACCAGAGGAGAAGCATGCATCTTAACCATAGTTGGTGCGGGGATGGGGGAGGGAAGCGAAGTCCACTGGCCAGCTGGGCAGGTGAATTGATTAACTCAATGTAAAGTGAGAGACACTGTCTCAAAAATAAAAGAGAGCAGTGGGGAAAGACATCTGAAGTTGACTTGCATCCAGTAATGAGATATCCACCCGACCCCCACCTGTTACACTGATCACGCCCATTGTAGGGGTGGAGAATCTGGGAAAAACAAATAGACTGATGGATGTTTCTTAGGGAAGAAATCACTTACAACAAAAAACAGATGACCACCAGAAGCTTCCCATTCCAAGGATATTTCTGGATGATATCTGTCTCTGACCAGGAAGCAAGAGACAGCATGCTGGGGTCCCTGACCCCAGACCTATTTCCCCCAGGTCATGTACACACCTATCCCCACCCCCAATGGGCATAATCAGTGCAACAGGTGCCAGTGGATATCTCACTATGGTATCATAAATACATACATACATACATACATACATACATACATACATACATACATACATATACACCTATCTGAAGAAACATAACACACACACACACAATTTAATTGAATTACATTTAAAATGTAAATTTAAAATTGAAAAAAAGGTAAATATGACACACTCATACTTAACACTGAATGAGAAAAATCAAAACATTTCCTCTAAAATTTAGGATTGAGAAAAGGCTGTCCATTTATCCCACTTATGTTCAATATTATGCCTCAAAGTTTATCCAAAGCAATAAGGCAAAGGAAAGAAAGGAGACATGTCAAATTTTCTCTGCAGATGATATGATCTTATACTTAAAAGACCCAGGACACTGCAGTAAAAAGTCTTAAATTGGATAAGCACTTTCATCACAATAGTAAAGTATAAAACTAATCTATAAAAAGCATCAATTTCTCCAAGCGCCAATAATAAGCTTACTGAAGAGGAAGTCAGTATATTCATCCCATTTGCAGCAACCTCATAAAAATAATTATATAAAAGGACTAGACAAATATCTAGTTGCTAAAGGCTTCTATAATAAAAAACTATAGAGCAGCAGTAGATAGAAAGATACCTGCTGCTCTTAGTGCAATAGAATTAATATTTGAGAGATGTCAATGTTTCCAGAAGTGTGATCCATATCCAATACACCATTTAAAATTCTAGTAACAGTCTTCAAAGAAACATAAACCAAGACAACAATGCCAGAGCTAAAATCAGTACCTAACTTCAAACTATAATGCAGAATTGTAGTAGCAAAACACCATGGTACTACCAGAAGGATATGTAAACCAATGGAAGACCCCTGAATACACACACACACACACACACACAAATTAGAGAAGCTTTCATAGAGATGCTTGTGTATATAAGAATACACAGCTGTAGCCATCTTGACAGAAGCAGCCAAAATTTACCCTGGAAGAAAGTAACCTTTATAATAAGTGAAGCTGGGGGAGCTAGACACCCACACACAGACAAATAAAATGAGATTACCATCATATCTCACTATATAAATATCAACTCAAAATGCTTCAAATATTTTGAGGTAACACATGAAACTTTAAAATATAAGTGAAATGCATAAGATATTATCATAAGCACTAAATTGCTAAATCAAAGTCCAATAGTTTATGAAGTAAGAACAAGAATTGACAATCTTGCCATTACATGTTCTAAATTCAATTTGCATAAAAGAATACATCAATGAACAGTAAGTGACATTTAGATACCGTGCATTTGATGGTAAATTATAATTTTTAATAAGTGAATGTATTCTGGATACTTTTATGTCAGCTTGACACAAGCCAAAGTCACCTGAAAGGAGGGAACCTCAAATAAGAAAATGCCTCCAAAAGATGGGCCTGTAAGCAAGTTTGTTGGGCATTTTCTTAATTAGTAATTTATGTAGGAGGCCATTGTGGTTGCTGCCATCTCTGGGCTGGTGGTTCTGGGTTCTATAAGAAAGCAGGCTGAGCAAGCCATGAGAAGCAAGCCAGTAAACAGCTCCCCTCCATGGCCTCTGTATCAGTTCCTGCCTCCAGGTTCCTGCCCTGCTTGAGTTCCTTTATTGAATTCCTTCAGTGATGAACAGTGATGTGGAAGCATAAATCACACACACCAATTTTCTTAGATCATGATGTTATACCACAAAAATAATAACCCCAAGAGAGAATGGGTGAGGTCAAGATGAGCCAGTATGATCCAAAACGAAGAGCTGAATCTGTGTGTCCTACAACGAAAGTGCAGAATGTCTTCAGCAATGAAGTCTTACCAGCCATTTCTGATGGATAACCAAAAACAACCACAATAGTTTATGTCATTTTTCTGGTTTCTGTAGCTGTTTTTATTCAGCAACTCATAGAAATACATCCTGCACCTGGCACTAAGATTTTTTATTTGATGACCCATGACATCTGTGATTGGCATATCTACTTATGCTGGCTACCTCCATTCTAACTCTTTTTAAGATATATTTTTAAATAATCATGTAAAATAGTAGGCTTCATATGCCTTCTTGTTATATTCTTAGTTTTGGTTTCCCAGCCCACCTCCATCTCCTCTCCCCTATTCTCCTACTCCTTTCCATGCAACATTCTTACAAATGCATTATTCCCATGGGTTCTATCCAACCTCCTTTAAACAGATTGCATGCCTCAAAACTGGTATTTAGCATCCTGGTTTCTATAACATTATAAGTTAAATATAAAAATAAATTTGAGATTATGATCTACATATGAGAGAGATCGTGAAGCATTTACCTTCTTGAGCCTGGGCTGTAGGACACAGAGACTCATTATCCATTAATCAGTTGATGGGCATTCAGGCTGAATCAATTTCCTAGATATTGTGAAGAGGGGAGCAATGAGCTTAGAGTTAATGTCAATTCCATGGGTTTTATAACACTGATACCTACAGGATCAGAAAGTCTCCCTGTGGACTGCATTGGAGTGGGTACAGTAAGATGTCAGTCAGGGTCTAGAAGTCATAGTTCTGGAGTTGTAGTGCATCAATGTTCTTGTTAGGAGATAAATGGTTTGACTTGGAATAGAAATCACACCAGCTTAAATAAAGACTTCTGTTCATGTATCTGTCGAAACATCCGTTCATGTCTTTTTGGTAAACTTTTCTTTGGGTTCACTAGTTAAACCATGCAACACTGGCTGACATGTTCCTGGTGGGAGATGATGAATATAGAGAGAACTGCTGAAAGTGGCATAAGATACTTTTTTTGGAGAACCAATGACCTATAACAGATCAATGTTGCTTGTGAGAAATGATATGGTAGGAACTGGTACCAGTAAGTGTTACATTTCTGTAGTGATTAGCTGTGTACACAACATAGAAATACACAGGAAGTCCCTGTTTAATCGATTTGTGGCCTCCCAAAACAAACACAAGCAAACTCACAGAGTTCTATTAATTACCTGTCTCACAATTTAAAAAAAACTAATTAACAAGCATGGGAGAAGGGAAGCTATGTAAAATTTTCTTGTAAGTAATATTTATTTAGAAGTAAGTTCTGAGTCTTAAACGGCCATAGCCAGGCTCCTGCGTGCTTGAGCTGTTTTATGTTGTGTTAAGGTGCCATCTGCAGCAAGCATTGAAACATTGGCAGAAAGTGGGTCTGTGAGTTGCTCTTCCTGTTTATTTCAATGGCAACCCCTTACATTAAGCCCCACTCCATCAACCCGGTCCATTTTTATTCTGTGGTAATTTCCATTCATTATTAGTGTCCTTTGGAATGCAGGGACTATTTTTGAAAGGAAATGAGCCAGTCAGACATATCTGGGGGCTTCACAGATGGCATTTTTTAGAATAGTTTTGTTTTCATTTTGCAATTGAAAAGTCCTCTCAGACCCTTTTGCAACATACAATAATGCGCTCACATTAACTGATACATGATGTGTGCTTCTGCTATTTTTCCTCTGCTTCACTTGGCAATTAAACACATGATTTCCCTGCAAATGACTATAATTTTTTGCTTCCATAATATTTATGTCAACTCCAAAGGAGCTGGGAGCTGGCATGCTGAAAACCTGACCATCTGAGGCAGTGGCAGCAGCATGTAATTTCATCTGTATCCACTAATTACTGGATGATCAGAACACCAGAAATAAAAAATCATATGCTAAAAAACCATAATGCATGCCCTCAGCTGGCTAAATCAGTAATTTGAAGCCATGTGCAAATGAGCACATAACTTTCTGAGTGATTTATTGCTGTTTTGGGAATACATGTGAGGCTTTGAAAATATTTTTATTTGACCTGAAATATCAACTTTAAGATGAAAGTTACTCAAAGCATCATTCAGATAAGTCTGCAGGGTCTGTGAAAGTGGCCCTTCCAGAGTCAGAGAGAGCAAAAGCCTAGAGAATTGTCCATGGGTTGTCTGAACCAAGTGCAATCGTTGACAGCAGAACTGGATGACATGGCAACTCCTGTGATTGTTTGTATTTGTGCATTTGAGCCTTCTGAGGAACAGATGGTGTAGGACTTAAGCTCTGGTAACATCCCAGGAAATACCAGATCTCCCTTTCCACATTCTCAGTTCACTGGCCCTTAAATATTAAAGTAGTAGAGTTGCTGCATTTTGCATCCAATATGACTGAGATCTAGGGAGATAAGGTGACTTTCCCCAAATGACATGTTGCAATAGTGGCAGAGCTGAGACAAGAAACTGGTCCATTTGTTTCAGAGTCTTGTCTGCCTTCCCTTGTCTTTGCTATATTAAAACTCCCCTCACCTGTGACAACTGCCCTGACCAACAGGTAGATGCAACCACAAGACCTAGGTCTAGCATAAGATATACCTGTGTTCTATAAAGTGTCTGTACCATCCTCAAACTTTTCATTAATCTTGTAAATTTTTAGTGAGCATTCACCATTATATTAAACATACATGTGGAGACTGACCACTCCTAGGGCTGTGAAGATATACAAACAGCAGTCAGTCCTTGTTACTCACAGAACACAAACATGGAATTAGCAAATACTGGGCCACTACTCCAAAGAAAATGTCAGATCAGAGTCTTTCAAAGCTTCTGTTCACATTATCTTTGTATTCATAACTGTGTTCTTCAGGTGCTTCTGTTTTAATATACTTCACTTGATGCGATTTTTAATTCCCTAACACTGAACTCATGGCAAAGAGTACTGTAACTCATGCCTGAATGAAGCTTTTCTAATATATGAATTTTCCTGATATGACATACCACAGCCTTTTCAACATATAAGCTCTCCACATGAGAGTAATTTTAAACAATTTTTAAAGGAACTGAGTAAACCATGAAAAGGACACTTCTTCACATCATTTAACATCACCTCCATTCTGTATATCTCTACAACTGAATGCAACAGTTTCATAGGCACTGACTTCAGAGTTGCAAGTGAATTCTAGCCAGTAAGCTAAGCCAAAAACATAAGACCCATGACTACATGAATCCATGACTGTAACCCACGTTACTAATAGAAATGAACATTATAAAAACACAGGGTAATGTCCACTCATCTACCTGCACATTTAATTTCTTTTAACAGCCGAATAATATCCCATTGCATAACTGTGCCACATTTTTACTATCCATTCATCACTTGATAGATGAGCAAATATTTCTGTACTAGAATGTAGACCCCTTTTGGGTATATGCCTAAGAGTAGTGTGACTGGACCTTAGTGTATATCTTGAGAAACCTCCCATTTATTTCCATAATTACTCTCCAGGTCCCACTCCTAAACAAGAAGCTACATGAAATTAATACCAACTGGCAAAGGGAAAACCCGTTTTCTGGTTCTCAGTGGAGTATCACTGGGTACTGGGTATATCAACCACACTCTGGAGCAGGCTCCATGTCCAGGAGTACTTTGAAAACACAAAATAAAAATGAACTTCATGATTCTTTTGTGGGGTTTTTTTTTGCCTTGTTTTGTTTTGGAATGTTATGTCTTACTGAATTGTTTGTTTTTGTTTTGCTTGTTTTATTATTGATTTTGTGAGTTGCTTTTTCTTATGTTTTGTTTTTTTGAATGACAGAGATCATAAAGTTGGGTGACGACAGAGGGAGATGTGGAGGACCTAGGAGGTGTTGGCGAGGGGGAAAACATGACCAAAATATATTGTATGAAAAACATAATAATAAGAGATCCTTTTTAAAAAGCACCATGTATCATAATATAGTCTATAAAAAAATCTAATTTCTACTTTAAAAAAAAAACTCTTTTATCAGAAGAATCAAGTGTTGATCAACTGCCTGAAAGAGATGACCTTGGTCACCAGCTGCTCAGAGAGCAAGTCTTCTAGTTTTCCTGTAAGAAGAGCTGTGCTCATCTGTCTTTGTGGTGTGACCTAATGAGAAAGTGGTTTGAAGACAATTACAAACAGTAGTGTCTCCCTGCTTCTGTAGGAGCTGCCTCATAAGATGGACTTTAAAGAACTAATGGAGCCTAAGTGAACAAACGAGGATGTTTAAATGGACTGTTTTTAATTTCCCATAGATTCCCCAAACACAGTAAAATGAAAATGCCTTCTTTTTCCCTGGAAAATGATAAGGTGCTGCCAGCTCAATGAAAAGAAGTGGAAATTATCAGATTTGAGACAATGAAAAGCACAGTCCGGAGAATACCCTTGCTCTATCTCCTATCACACAATATATATTCCCCTTAAGAGTAGGCATAACCAAAGGGCAGGGAAAAGTCTGCAGTACAGTCAGAAAGGTGATCACTAACCAGCCAGCAAATTTCTGGAACACAGTGAGGAGTATAGTCTTCTGGCCCTTGCCTATTTTGTAATGCTCGGCTCACATGGACTACAGTTGCTGTGTAAGATTTCCTGCTGTATTTGCTGAGTTTGAATGACCTCCAAACCACTTTAACATCTTGCTATTTACTTGTCAACTAATAATTTGGACACAATCTGACATAAACCCAGTTGATATTTGCATAAGTATCATTACATAGTCTTCTTGAGAATTGTACTTCAACATGTCGCTTATTGAATATGTGCTCACATCAGGCTATAGATTCAGTGATGGGAGTAACTTTTGATCATTGGTTACCATCATTCCTGGCACATTGTGTGCACAAAAACCTATAAAAATCAAGGATTTTACTTTAAGCAATTCTAAATCATTCTGTGCAACTCCCTTCCTTCAGTTAACCTTTAAACATGATCCCATAAATCCTTGTTCCTTTGTGTCTTTATTGCTTTTTCCTAGTAAGGGTGAGGGCACACAGGGGAAGACAGGATTTTTTGTAAATCTGGTTCTGGCGTGAGACTTCCTTCTTGGTACAGATATGTGAGCAGATGATGTACTTAAGTGGAGCTGTATAGTGGAAGAGAAAATTAGTCACTGGAAGTGCAAATAAATCAGGTTTAGTGCACACATGGGCAGAGATAGATCACCCCGAAGTAAACTGAAGCCACTGATTAGCAAGGAAAAAATGCCTTGTGGTTTCTATTATGATCCAAATGAATTTTTAAGACACTCTTCCAAGTCATTTCAGCCAAAAGTGTATCTTATCTTCACAAAGAGGATAGGGAAAGTCTGAGGGAAACCTGTGAGAGTAGGAGGAAAGAGTGATTAGGGTCTTATTTTGTAGGTAGCCAACTTGACTATTTGCTGAGGGGGCAGAAACAGAATTGAAAAGGTGTTTGTGGGTTAGGGGAAGGAAGTGAATCCAAATCCAATCATATAGGATGTAAATTATCAGTGAGAGGTGTCACTGAGTTCTATTTCACAGAAATCAAATGAAAATCAATAGAGAGCACAGGAGAAGAGAAGGTAGAAATAGTGGGAGATGAGGAGGAATGCTGGGAAATGCTGTCTGCTGGACATAACATGGCTGTTGCCCTCATGGACTCACATGCTATGGCTACCTGTACAAGACCTGTACAAGACCAAACCATGGAAACTTACAGCATGGATTAGATGGAGACACGGTAGGTCTCACACCTGACTGAGGAGCTAAGTTGACAGTTGATAGCCACAGGGGATGGGTAACCATTTTTCAGAGATGAGATCATTGGTCAGTCGCTCCAATGGATGGTCCCACACCCATGCACCTGTGAACCAAGTAGACTTGGATTATTGAAACCAAGTGGATTATTGAAAAAGAAGAACAAATGAAGTTGGGAGGTGTAAATGTAGTGGAAGATCCACTGAGGGGTTGAAGGAGGAAAACAAAAGATGGATATGATCATATTTCATTACATATACATATGAGATTCTCAAACAATAAAAATATTTAAAAAATAAATATGTAATTGGGAGCCATGAGCAAGAATTAAATGTGCCAATTTTAAGTTTTCAACTACTGACATTAGAGACAGTAGAAATACAAGTGAAATTATTTGATTAATATAGCCTAACTCAATATATATATATAAGATATTATTCATACAAGTATAAGTATAAAAATTTAATAAAATACTTTAATTTTTATGTGACATATTCAAAGCCTTCAGTGTACTTTTCACTGGCTACACAACACAATTTAGATTAGCCATGTAGTAAGTATTCAATAGCCACACTTACTGCCAGGCCGCCACAGTAGACTATGGAGGACTAGAGGAGTCTGTGCCATCCCTTAGGCCTAGACTAGCCCTGAACCATCCATTTGCATCTTCCTTGTTTAATCCAGTGTTAGCTAGCCTGTGTGTTTATATGGCTAGGTAAGGCAGAAGTCTACAAGAATTAGCAGTATGAAGAACAAAGCCTGAAGTCACATAGTTATATATAGAGAAATACAGCCCAGAAGCAGTTTGCTTCTAAGAGCAGCTCATGTACTTCAGTCCTGAACCATTCTTAACATGGGAACATGGGAAAGGTTAGATTTCACTACTATATATTGCTTTCCATTTTGACATTTCTTTATTTTGCCTTTAGAGCCTACCCACACCAGCTAAAAATTATCTTGTGAGTCCCCAAACTGCTCTTTTTCCTAGTACCTTCATTATAACCTAATGGCCATAACTGATTCTACTAATAACCATAATTATCCTTCATTTTATATTAGTTTTTCACACATATTAACTTGTTTGAGCCTGCAAAAAATCTCCTGAGACCATCCCAGTTTATGGAAGAGGAGATGGTGATTCCCGTAAGGTTCAGTTTTTATCAAGGTCACACTGCTTATAATTTGGGAGGAAAAAAATTCATATCAACACTGGTCTTGATGACTGAAAAATGTATAAAAATATCATCCTGAGATGAGTTTTCAGACATGCATGTATTTTTTTCAGAGAATTAATTTTAACTGTATTGATTCATCATTGTGAGAACTAGGATGCATGAGTAATTTTATACAAATTTTCTTGAATATAAATATATATTCATATACATGTGTATGCATTTATATATGAAATTGTTAAACAAATCACCATTAATTTTTCTGTTTTCTGTCTTCCCAAATGTGGAAGACAATGGTTGAGAATTGTTTAATTGTAAACAGACATATGATTTGCATACACTAAACTCAAAATATATTTTGAGGAATATATAATTTATGAATTCATCTCCAGCCTTATTAAATATGCTTGTATTAAGACAATTAGGAGAGAAAGAAGAATCAGTATGTTGCTTGCCTCATTAAAATGGGGAGGAAACACACACTAGAAGCTACCCTGAGTCACCACTGCCCACAAGAAATAGATAAAATGATATTTTATATTCTTTCATCCATACAAAATCTCAGATAATTGTGTATATTTTACAGTTACAATATGTTTCAATTTAGCCTAGTTACATTTCAGGTCCTCCCTGGGTATCTATAGTTAGCAGCTGCTACACCAGATAAAATAAATCCTATAGCATAAAAGTAGACTTAAGATCCCTTATTATTCTTCATTCCATGATGTATTAAACACCTACTGTGCATCTATTTGGTCTAAGAAATCAAATTTGGGGGTGAAACAACAAATGTCATCAAGCCCTCCTATGTTAGAGGAATACTCAATTGAACTGTCTAAACACACGAATGAGGATGGCCAGATTGTATCTGTCAGCAGAAGTCTTACAAACCAGAAAAACCAAACCACACAACAAGCTCTTCAGTAACTGGCATAGAAGGGTCAGGTCGTGGCCAACGGCTGCCAGCTTGCATCACTCCCTCCACACTTAAGATCACTCAGAGAAAGCCAAAGATACTCCTCACACCAGCTCTGCACAATGACTACTTCTAAGCCACCTTATGAGTTCACACAGTGACAGCTGCAGTCAACATATACCTGTGCAGTGTTTACAGCAGAAAGCTGTCCAGTGCGCCTTCCTGCCTCCACGTTGACAAACACAAGGGTATTGTTACCCTTCCATGCTAAAAATAAAGTGCTTCTGCTCATTTCACTCTTCATTCACTGCCTGAAAATCTTTGATTAGTCTTTTCTAATCAAATATCCTCTTTGAATTTTGCCCTATATTAACATGGTTCATGGATACAGTGACCCTTTGCTGTAAATTCTAAGGTACTAGCCATTGTGCTGCTTGTTAAGGGGGAGAGTAAAGCACCAGAAACTGGGGTTTTTCCCTCAGGGAACTTGGAACTTTGGAAAATCACACACAAATAAATATTTGATAGGCTGCAATAAACACTACAAAGAAAAAAAATGCACCAAGAATGACAGTATGCAATGGGACCTCATTTAATTCTTGTAAGATCTGAATGCCAACTATTTCAAGGAGAAAAACTTGTATGCCACTATTTAATTGAACTTCTAAAAATGCTTGGCATCATAAAAGAACATATTTTCTCAATAGTCTTGGACATAGACTATTAGACATGCCTTATCTCCCAGTTTCTTTACAGTTGTTTTCTGAGTTGTTACCTGTGTGACTTCTGGTACTCCTTCAGCAAGTGATAGAGGAAGAAAACAAAAGTTCCATTTAAATAAAGTAACTGTAGCTCACTCCGGGGTAGTTTAAATGCTCCTAATTTCATGTTTATTAATAGTAATTCTCATCTTTATCCAAGGACCGTGCCAACATTTGATTGCATCAAACCTGAAATAGTTTTTATTTTGGCTAAATTTCAGATCACTCAACACCCAGTGTTCCCCAAACTTCCCCTAAACACCTGCTAAGATTTTGCTAAAGTCATATTTTTTTAGTCTTGGAAAAATATATCCACTTATATTTTAAGTTTATATATTTTCCAGTGGTTCTTTTATTTAATATATTTCTATTGTCATGAATTTTCTTTGACTAAGAATTCTCAAATTTTCAACTTGAGTATTTGGTAAATGTATGTGAAGTATTAGAAATCTAGAACCTATAAAACATATTCATCTAATGCTAATCTCTCTTCATAATAAGTTGAGTAGGTTGTGTGAAAAGTTACTCCAAAATGTCTTTTACAAGCTCCTCCTAAAACCCTTGGAATTCTACCATTGGGCTATCTATATTCATCAACTCAATACTGAATCAAATCAGTTTGGAGAGGAGGCATATCAGTACATCTACGAATTTTGAAAGTCACAAGTTCAAGGGTTGATTGACTATGTAAGTTCAAAGCCACTCTTGTCAAACTAGCAAAACCCTGACTTGCAGAAAAAAATAAAATTGGAAGGGATATCTAGGAGTGTGGTGCAGTAGTAGAACATTTGCCTGAAATGAGCCAAGTAATGGGTTCAATCTCTGGTATGAAAAGACAGAAGGAACAGAGGAAGAGACAGAGGGAGGGAGGGAAGGAGGGATGGAGAGGAGAAGGAAGAAAAACAGAGGAGAGAGGGAGGAATGAGGACATGTAGGAAGGAAGAACTAGAAGAAAATTTGTATAAAATGAACACCTTCTAATTCATCAAAACTTACATAAGCATCAAGCACCAATTCTGCACTCTGGATGGTTTAGAGAAAGCTATACTGTAAGTAATACACCTAGGAAGAGTCAGTTTTGTTTTGTTTTTCTTTTATGTGTGTAGGTGTGTTCCCTGCATGAATGTCTGCACATACAGTACCCATGGAGGCCAAAAGAAACCACCAAATTCTGGAGTTATAGATGGTTTGGGTTCTGAAAATCCAACCAAGGTCCTCTGGTAACCAGAGCTCTGAAACACTGAGCCACCAGCCCCAGAAAAACTAGTTTTTATTTGTAAAGTCCAATATAAAGATGAGATTTTCATGCAAAGCTTGAGCATAAATCAAATGTCTATGATTTTATATCCTCAGATTTTTTAATTTATTAAGATTTTATTAAAATAACTTTCAAAGAAAATCATGTAGTAAAATTAACTGTACAAATGTCTATACATCTCAGTGAACTTCTATGCAGTTAGAATAACAATTCTGAAGCTATGGAACTTCAAATTGGATTTTATGCTTTCAACATCAAATACATCTTTATGCACTGATCCATCACCAAAACTGAGAAATCCAGGACAAAGTTAAAACTGGAAAAAATCAATTGGCTTTATGTCCTCTTTAATAATTCAAGTGTCCAGTATCTGTATTCATTTATTTCTCATATATATAATTTCTTTGACAAATAAGTTTTATGGGTTGAGACATTTTTCCAGTAACAGAAGTATCATACTGTTATCTTCCCCCTCTTAGCTTACTGGCTCAATGAACAACTTTTCTACATCTGTGAAAAGTGCACTCAAAAGACCAAGGGCCTTCTCCTCCCCTGAAAAGAACTTCACACAAATTTTTAAAGGCTTTAGTGCTTCTTTATCAGACATTCCCAACAACCTGGGGTCAAAGACCACAAGAATAAAGCTACTTGTCCTGAGTGACCGAGGAAGGAATCATCGTCCACACACATTCTTGCATTACAAGATCACTTCTTTTCTCTTTTCTCATTCTCCTCATAACAATTCTTAAATGCAGAGATTAAGTCATCAACCATGTGATAGCCAGTCTACAGATTTAATACTGACATATACTATTTTCAAGACCCTTCACCTTTTAGTCTCTGTTTATGTGATTATTGTTGTTTTTCCTCCTCCTCTCCTTCTCCTTCTTCATCATCTTGTCCTCATCCTGCTCCTCTTCCTCCTTCTTTTCCTGATCCTCTGCTTCCTGTTCTTCTTCATCTTCCTCCTTCTCCTTCTGCTCCTCCAACTCTTCCTATTCTCCTTCCTCTTTTTCTCATTGCTTTCCTGTTAGGATTCTCCCACCTATTCTCCATGTACTCTCAGCTCTCCTTTATCTAAAGGACAACCGCCCTTCTATTGGTACCTGTCATCAGGTATGTAACCTACACTGCCTTGGTTTTGGTTTTGGTTGTTTTTGTCTGTTTGTTTTTGTTCTGTTTGGTTGCTTTGCTTTGTTTTGCTTTTTGAAATTGGCCTATAAACAGTGACTATCACTAATCTTAAGCTCACATAAACAAATGACCTAAAACATATGCCATAGAATGGATAATAATATATGATTAATGTTTCCTAAGACCAGGAGAAGGGGAAAGTTTGCATGGGCTAACACTATAGAATTTAAGCTGTGCTTAAATTAACTAAGTCCTGAAAATAACTAAGAACTCTCAGAAGAAATATTTTTGATGGACTGAATACATTGAAAACAAAACCATGCCATTTATGGTCAGGACAGCTACCAGCTATTGGCTACAGCCTGCTGTATGAAAATAAACTTAGCCATCTAACTATATAAAATTGTGAAGGAACATTTCAATAAATACGAGATTTTACTGGTAGGCTTTCCTCTGAAACTAGTATAACTACTTCTAAAAAGAAATTCTAAATGTACCCTGACATATTTAGCAATGGCAGGAGACAAGAAGCACCCCAGGGATAGTTGATTATGGATAAATAGCAAAGGTTCCTTTCCAAAGGACAGCCATGTCTGCCTTCCTGCAGGTCTCATGGACTGATTAAGAAGCTCAGTTAGTCCTAGCCAGCAGTACATGAAGGGCACTAACCTGGAACACAGCAATAATTTGTGGGTCAGACCCTGTTTGAGCCAAATCTACAAGGTTAAACACTTAAAGGATGACAAGAAACTTACTCCACACAAATCAGAAGGTATTATTAAATTAATACGTAAAAGCTAAAAACAACAGCACTTTAATCAGTGGCTCTCTTAGTATGTAACCCTATGCAACCTGCTTGCTCATCTGGAAGGTGAAAATTCTATAGAGTAGTATAAAACCTGGTAGCAGCTGGAGCTCTTTCCATAGATTAACTGGCAGCACCTTCTGACCACTGTAGCCTGTCCAAACGACTTAAATGACAGCCTGACAAGTTCAAGTGTTACACTACACATCCCAAAGGTGTTCCTAACAACTACACGTGTTCTCTGTCATTTATTTCCATTCTAACATGTTCATCATCACTCTGGCTTTGCCTGGCTCCAAATGACTGCAGTAGGGTGCCACTCTGCTTCTATCTATGGGCATGAATTGTCCTCAGTGGGTCAGATCTTTGAAACTCTTCTCCAAATGCTTTGTGTTTGATTAGCCCCAGTAGTTTTTCTGCTGCCAATAACCTTGAGTTGAATCTAGACTATGGTTCACTATCTAAATAAAAGCAAAATGTGTAAATGTGTCTTAGAAATACATAAAAACCTAAGACTTTCACATTTAAAAATTAACCTTTGGCTTTCACTAATTTTAGACTCAGAAAATTTCAAAGGGCACACATAGTCTCTCTTACACTCCTCATCCTATATCAATTTGCCTTGACATTATCATCTCATCTAACTATAGTACATTTGTCAAATCTAAGAAAACAAGTTGTACTTTATTATTATCATTAGTATTGTTATTAATTATGTCTAGACATTTGTGTATACTAATTTCTTCATTAAGATCCTCTTTTTCCAAGATCAATTTCAGGATCACATGCTGCATGAAGTTAAGTCACATTAGTTTGCCTTTGACATTTTTCTCAATCCTTCCATGTTTTTCCTTTTTAAATGCTTTGTTAATTCTTTAAAAACCTCATGCAATGTATTTTGAGCATATTCACACCACAATTCTCCAAGACACACCCTGCCTCCCTACATTGCCAACTTCCTGTCCTCTTTCTCTCTTTTAAATAACCCATCAAGTCTAATTGTACTACACTTAAAATCTTGAGTGTGGTCCATACAATGAAGCATTGTCAACCTACCAGGGCCCATACCTTTAAAAAAAAACTGGTTCTACCTCCTCTAGAAGCTAACAACTATCCATAACTCCTCAGTTAAGGATGCAGGCATGATCTTAATATTTTTTTAAGAATACAGGACCAACCAAGTTTTTGTCACAATGTTTTTCAATGTGCAATGTACCCTGATGTATTTTTCTCAGAATCATACCAAATTTAGGGAGGGAGTGTGTGTTTGTGTGTGTGTTTGTGTGCTTGTGTGTGTGTGTGTGTGTGTGTGTGTGTGTGTGTGTGTGTGTGTGTGTGTGTGTGTTTGTCCCAAGTATAAAGTACACTTTCTCATCATAACAAAATAAAGGATGATTGTCTGGTATCTCCATGAAACAATTAAATATTAGTCAGATTTAATGTAATATTTCCAACGTTGTTCACAATCAAATCACCTTCCTTTTCTATCTTTGAAAGTGTGGTGCATATTTTTTTCTGAAGCAGAAAGAGCTAAATTTGCTAGGGAAAACTGAAGAAGAATCAAGCTGAGAGATAGAAAAAACCTAAAGAGAGTACTATCCCTACAACTGATGAAAGATTTTAGTTTGCAGAGCAAGGATGTAGGAAAGGATAAGAAAAATACTCCTTGCAAACAAAATATAGAAAATCATAAAGAATGGACATTGACATGGAAGGGAAGAACAACAATATAGTTACTATGGTGATGGGGCTAGTGGTTATGCTAGGCTGATTCTGTTAAATAGGGCTAGTAACTGAATCATCAATCTTTTGTGAAATAACAAGTGAAGTCTCTCCCAGGTCTTGAACCACAACAAGGAAATAGGTCCCCAACACTGGAACAAATGGTCCCAGATGAACAGCACTATTTGGGTCACTCCTGGCCAACGGACAGTCTGGGGACTTTCCAAGTCATTCTATGGTTTATCCTTTGAATAAGAACAGGTCATACCTGGGTGGTCTCTCAAACATCAAATCATACTTGGTAATCAATCACCTTGTGCCCATGCATGTATGCTGATTTGCGGTTTCTCTCTATAAAAAGGAGCCTGAACATTTGGGGGGGGGGTGCAGCTTTCCTGAGATTGCTGTCACCTAAGTGCACTTGTTCAATAAACACCTCTTGCTTGTTGTATCTCCTGGTTTCAGTGTTTGTGTTTCAGGGCTCTCCCACCGGCCCATCAGGACCCCAGAATTAGGGTCCAACACTGAGGAAACAGG
This sequence comes from Cricetiscus sungorus, assembly GCA_030556225.1. Taxonomy (NCBI): domain Eukaryota; kingdom Metazoa; phylum Chordata; class Mammalia; order Rodentia; family Cricetidae; genus Cricetiscus; species Cricetiscus sungorus. The sequence goes on along the minus strand of JANBXA010000651.1, from coordinate 95,063,710 downwards.
TGGTTCTAGAAGGAGGGCATGGTCAGATTCACCAGGTAGTAAACTAAGAAAATTATTGACAAGGACAATGGAAAGCAGGGATGGAACTAACAAGAGCAGTTTTAATTGTGTGACAAAGTAAAACCAAAATGCAATATGTGGGTCTAATTACAACAGTGAACTTAGAATATACATTGCATATACTCTACTGTGGAAAGAAGTACATGAAAAGCGTGTTAGCTAAAGAGTGAGTCACAGAGCCAAAGATTTACTTTTGTTTGTTTGTTTTAGTTGTTTAATGGGGAAGATAACTGAAGAAAACATGTGCTTAGAAGAAAGAGACATTTGAGTAAAGAGAGAAAGAGGAGTAGGGAATGCAATCCAGACAATGCTGCTGGTACAGTAAGTGCCCACGTGTTATGACACAGTATCTACCTTAGAATGGGGTTAGACTTGATTGCAAGAAAATGTTCATTATTGGTGAATTGTTTGTTGGGATTGCACGGAGATCTAGTGAGAAAGAAACTACCAGCCCAGGAAGTTTATATGCTTTCCCCCATTCTCTCCCTCACTCTTCTCTCCCTTCCCCTTCTCCATTCTCCCTCCTCCCTTTCCCTCCCTTCTCTCTCCCCTTTTCCTCCCTCTGACTTAGCTCTCTCTTCTCTATTTCTTCAAGGAATCCAAGTCTTAACAAAATTATTCCTCCAGATTTTCAAAATGAAACTAGATGCATTATTACAGAATTTCCCGCCCGGACAAGATCTCCTGAGCATATTGGGGAGGGGAGGGGCAGTGAGTGGAGAGGGAGCTAGGAGAAAGAGAACAGGAGGAGAGGAAAGCACATGGGACTAGGAAGATTGAAAGATTGAATCAGGAAAGAAATAGACCAGAGAAAAGAGAGAGAGGAGAGAGGGGGGGAACCATAAAAGAGGGGGGCATTTTAGTTTGAAGAGAAAACTGAATCTAATAGAAATGTCCAGAGCCCTACAAGACTGACCCCAACTAACAATTTGAGCAACAATGGAAAGTCTACCATAAATGTCTTTCCCTGATAATGAGATCGACTACTAACCATCATGGAGCCCTCATCTAGTAGCTGATGGAAACAGAAGCAGACACCCACAGATAAACACTGAGGCAAACTTGAATCCAGATGCAGAGAGGGAGGTCAAGACCAGGCTACAGAAACACATAGAGACAGCTGACCTGAACAAGGAGGAGATAATGAGCCCCCAGACTGATAGCTGGGAATCCAGCATTGGACTGACTCAGACCCCCCTGAACACAGGCCTCAGTTAGAAGGCCTGGAGAGTCTAAAGGACCTCGGACAGTGGAAACAGGATGTATACTTGGTGCACAAAAGGACTTTGGGTGCACATTCGCCATGGAGGGATACTCCCTAAACCTAGAGGCAGGAAAGAAGGCCTGGTTCCTATTCCAAATGACTTGACAGATTTAGATGACCCCCTCCTGGAAGGCATCACCCTACATGTGGAGTGGGAGTTGATGGGAGGGGAGAGAGACATGTGAGGGTGGGAGAGGGGGAAAGAGGGAGGGAAAGAGAGAGAGAGGGAACTAGATTTGATATGTAAAATTAAAATAAAAAATAAAATAAAATAGGAATTTCCCACCCAGTTCTGAAGCTGACTTGCCCCAAATAAACACACAGATGCTATATTAGTTATAGTACTGTTGAACATTAATAGAAATAGAATAGAATAGAATAGAATAGAATAGAATAGAATAGAATAGAAATAGAATATATTTCTATTAATCTATGTTTTTCTACTTGTTCTTATCTTACTGGAGAAAGGTCTTCGAACTTCTTAATCTGCTGGCATCCTACATCTTGACTTCTCTCTGCCTACACCTGCCAGAATCCTCCTCATCTCCTAGACCTGCCTATCTTCCTGCCTCATTGGCCACAGTGCTTTATTCATCAACCAATAAGAGAAACATATGTACAAAAGACATCTCCATCTTTTCTTTTCTGTCTAAATAAAAATAAAGGTTTTAACTTTAACATAGTAAAATTATATATAGCACAACAGATATCAAGTAAGAACTATAGTTACAATATTCATCCACTAACATTTAGCAAGATTTAAAGAAAATATTCCATCATCTATCCTATCTATGTGAGTCTAAAATCTTCTATGTAACTTATCTCTTATCATAACTAAGAAAAATCACAACCATAACTGTCTTTAACTCTATCAAAGACCATAGAAGGATAATATGTAAACTCTAGAATTGACAGAGACAGTTTGCTACCTGGGCAGTCACCCAAAAGTTCTTCTAGTTCTTCTGTAATATTGGGGCATCCATCTTTAGCCCATAGGCCATAATGTGTCTGGTAGATTCTTCCATGAAACAGGAACTCAGAGATTGTCCATCTTGTTTTCTAAATTTAGTAGTCACTTTCCTGTGGGTCCTGAATGTCTAGTTTATGTAGTGTACAATCAAACAGTCCATGTAAGAGCAGTTTCTTGTCCAAATAGCCAGTCTTGCCATGTCAAAGGCAAACTCTATAATGAGTTTCTTCAATGTTCATCTTCCTCTCTGAAGTAATTGGTGTTGCCAGGAACAGTTGTATCTTACTGTCATGAAAAGGCCTAAACCATTTTAAATGCCATATTCTGCAGGTCTTTGAAAGGTTTAAAAATTTTAATTCATCTCAAATATATCTCGGTATATGTCTAGAAAACCTAACATTACTATGAGTTTTAACTATTAAAGATAACTACCTATAATCTGTACTTAATTACACATTACATTTTTAAATGAGCTATATAAACACAATACCTAAACAAGAGGAGAAATATACCTACCACAAAATTGACCTTAAATTTGTATCAATAAATGAAAATGCATTTCAATACAAAGTATCCATTTCTATATCATAACCTTCTTCTTTCCTTTAGAAAGAGATTGGTTGTGATCCTTAACCATTTATAACCAACCCCATTTAAATGAAAATAAACATTTATAAATATTTTTTGGCTTTTGGACATTGTTGTCTCCAAACTACTTTCTGGTACTAGGTGGCATTGAAACACCATGGGGATCCTTAGAAAACACAGAAACATGGCCAAATCCTTGTTGTAGTTGTCTGCAAGACTGCACTGTCTCAGCTGTTTTAGTTCCATCCAGTAAATCTCACACAGTGGGTAAGTTCCCTTTCAGGAAAGCAGAACAGTCTGACTAGAAACTTGCAAAGATTCTTTGGTTAATAGAGTACAAATTACTCATTCTGGAAACTAAAGGAAGTACATGCACAGTACATGGAAGGAAGTGAGCTACATTTTTTCATTTTTAGTGAGCCCCTTTGATTCTTTGGTATTTAAAAGAGAAGAAGCCACAAATTCTCCCTGCTCACAATTCAAAACAAGTAAGTAAAGGCAATGCTTCTAATGTGTGTGTGTGTGGGTGTGTGTGTGTGTGTGTGTGTGTTGAAATTACTTTTTATTTAAAAGTCATTTTACTTTACTTAAGAGTCATTTTATTTAAAAGTCAAATATTTTATTTAAAAATCATAATTTTTTTAGCTTTTCTCTTAGACAAACAGGAATTGAACCTGATGTTTGTGGTATTTAAAGCCCTAACTCTGAGTTTATAAATAGGTAGATGTAGGTAGGTAGGTAGATACATAGATAGATAGATAGATAGATAGATAGATAGATAGATAGATAGATAGAAGGAACCAGGACACAAGGGTACTTCATAAAGAATATTCAGCTTCAGCACATGAAATAAAAATAAATAATATCTGTCTATCACCTATCAATTATCTATCTATCTATCTATCTATCTATCTATCTACCTCTCCCAGAACCAACAGTATAAAAGAAATGTCCTCATAGCTCCAAATTCAAAGGTGACCCACTTACCTTCCTGTGCAACTAAGGAGAACAACCTATTTGCCAACACAGAATCCTTCAAAACTGCCCAGAGTGTGAAGAGAATCTTACATCACCACATACTTGTGTAACCATTTTCTTCCCTCAGACTATCTTTAAGGGTTGATGGGACACAGTAATCCTCCCAACAAAGACCATTTCAGGGCATTGATGTACCTCCTAGTCAGGAGTGCTGAAGGGCTTAGCTATGACTGTGCCATGGGATGTATTTGTTGCCAGTTGTCTCTACAGTTCCTAGCTCTGCTGCACTATGGAAGTATTCCTCTCTGATCACTTTTGAAGTCCCTGACATTGTGTAGGATTATCAAACTATCTTACCAGAATTTGATTATCATGTGAGTGGTTTACTGTAAAAAGGGAGTGACCATTGAAGCAAAACACAAATTGAAACAGCCATCTAGCCAACAATCCATGAATGTAATCTTGAAATAGAGCTGTATTTAGATGTGTATTAAGAAAGACACTAGTATAGAAGAAAGTTAAGCAGTCCTGAAAAAAGAAATTATAATTTATAGAAGAAGGTCAGATATGGTTTCTCTGGGACTTTGAAGATTAATTCTTACCTACTTAAGTTTTAATGCATCCTGATAAAGTGTTAATCTCTTTAGAAATTATTAGCTTAGTTTTTAAATTTAACTATAGGTTAAAATCAGGGGTAAAGTTATCAGATATGTCTCTATGCCAAACACATTAAATTTATTTGAAAACAGTACCTGGAATGTGAGTGTTAATTGTCTCATAGTTCCATTTCTCTGATGTTAATAATAAAGAAAATAAACTCACTTTTCTAAGTTATATACACTGTGTACAGAAATTTCAGAGAAGCGATCAAACTCAGCTGTTTGTTTTTAAATACTACCTGGTGTCTATTAGATTACCTCTCCTTTTCAAAGTGGTCAATGACATTATTCTAGAACATTTTTAGCCAAGGCCATTCGGTGCCCCTGGGGTTTAGATATTCCCATCATAAAAGATTCACAACATAATTTCATTACAATATCAAATTAATTCTGTTGGTTAGTTTTGTGAACTTCAGAACAGTAGTTCTCAACCTTCCTAATACTGGAACCCTTAAATATAGGTCATCATGTTGTGGTGACCACCCAACCATAAAACTACTTTTGTTGCTGCTTCCTAACTCTAATTTGGCTACTGTTATGACTCACAATGTACATATTTTTGGAGCTAGAGGTTTGTCAATGGGTTGCAACCCACAAGTTGAGAAACAATGTATCAGAGCCTTGTTAGCATTAACTTTGAAAATTCATTTTGGTCTTACATCTGCACAATAAGTAAAGGCCTAAAGAGGATGCATAAGCCATCTTATATACATAAGACATTTTATATTTGACCATTACAGTAAGAGTATTGTTTAAAAGTTCAAGAATTTGATGTTTTATCCACTATGACATCTCCACGTTAAGAGATTCATACAAGGTCCCTCACAGAAGGGGAAAGGAACAAGATCTCCTGAGCGTTTTGGGATTCAGGGGTCAGTGAGTGGAGAGGAAGATATGAGAAAGAGAAGGGGAGGAGAGGAAAGCATGTGGGACAGGGAAAATTGACTCAGGGGACATATAGATGGGAGAGAGAGAGAGAGAGAGAGAGAGAGAGAGAGAGAGAGAGAGAGAGAGAGAGAGAGATGCCATAAAAAGGGAACCATTATAGGTTTGAAGAGAAAACTGACTCTAGAGAAATGTCCAGAGACCTACAAGACTGACCCCAACTAACAATTTGAGCAACAGTGGAAAGGCTACCTTAAATGCCCTTCCCTGATCATGAGATTGATGACTAACTTATCCACCATCATAGAGCCCTCATCTAGTAGCTGATAAAAACAGAAGCAGATACCCACAGCTAAACACTGAGCCAAATTGGAATCTAGATGCAGAGAGGGAGGACAAGGCAAGGCTGCAGAAACCCACAGAGACAGCTGACCTGAACAAGGAGGAGCTAATGAGCCCCCAGAATGATCACTGGGAATCCAGCATTGGACCAACTAAGACTCCCTGAACAAGGGTCTTAGCTAGAAAGCCTGAGCAGTCTAAGGGACCTTGGACAGTAGAACCAGGATATATCCCTGGGGCACAAATGACTTTGGGAGCACATTCCCCATGGAGGAATATTCCCTTAACCTTGAGGCAGGAGGGAGGGCCTAGTCCCTACTCCAAATGACTTGACAGATTTTGTTGCTCTCTCATGGAAGGCATCACCCTCCCTGTGGAATGGTGGGGGGGGTGCGATGGGAGGGTAGTCAGGGAGCATGGGAGGGAGGAAGAGAAGGAGAGAGGGAGGAAGAGGGAACTGGGATCAATATGTAAAATAAGAAAATAAATAAATAATTTAAAAATATATCTCCACATATTTCAAGACCCTGAGGAACCTGTATTCATCCATTGCTGAGGAAACACAGGCTCCCCAGACAGGGGTCTGGGGTTTGCTGACAGCTGCTTTTCTCTTGAACCAAAGCAGAAAACACAGCCAAGGATGCTGAGTCTAGAAGATTATAAGCAAGCACGTCACTTGTATCTTTAAAAATAAAATCAAAATAAATTGGAGTCAAGTGAGAGACTAATTGGGGAAGAAGCTATATTTATAACCTTTTCATTTTAAATTGATTTTTAGATGAAAGACTGAATTTTTTTCAAGTCTTTATTTCTGAGTAGAAAGGTGTATTGGCTTGTGCTCTGGCCCCAGAAATAGTATAGAGGCAAAAAGCTAATCACATTAATTATCTGAGTGATAGTCATCCATCATGCATTTTATGTGCTCTGATGAATTTTTAATTAGCATCTTCTAAATTTCCTCTCCTTTCTCTGATCTGTTTCTTAGGCAAGAAAGAAATTAAGAGAATGGGGGGGGTCGAAAGGGAAATATTTTGAATGTTCTGATGATTCATCAAAAGCAGAAAATCAGAAGTTAGTAACTTCAGCCACACTCTTCAGAGTAGGATAAATCACGTTAGCTACTCAGGGTCATTAAAATCCTATATTAAGTCTGTTATTGCAGGGTTTTGACCACATGTTTCTAACCCAGGTGACTCACATATAAATCATAGGGTCAGCACCTAATTAAAGAAAATCCCAGACAATTCCATCCTGTTTATAACCAAGCATATGCCCTTTTTTGTGGTTGTGAACACCACAAGCCCTCTCACATTTCCTTATCACCAGCCTCCCTCATTATTTGGTGACCAGTTTCATCTTCAAATCAAATGCCTAAGTGTGATGCCAGGTGTCTTCCTGAGGTACAGTTATGACCTTGTCATTGTCTATATCCTCATCTGACTTCTCTGGATGACTAGCCCTTGAAATGCTGCACAGATCCCAGTACTACAAGCTGCCATGATCTAAGAACACAGGCTTTGTGTACTGCCTGGATGTTTTGACAGGAGATTGTTGTTACTCAAATTTATAAATTATGTTTTCTTTAAATTCAAATACCATGCAGTAGAAAATATCACCATAACACTTAATAGAAAAGGGAGTAGAAGGGTGTAGATAACAGTACATCTCCCGATCACTGTCTGTGAAGGGGATTTGGGAGACTCCAGTCTATTCCGCTTTCACTTACTTCATGGCAGTCCCACTCTGAGGTACTAACTCTCACAGGCCCAAACAACAGAGCCAATAAAGCATGGCCCTAAAAACCAAAGACTGTGAGCCAAAAAACAAACAAACAAAGAAACAAACAAAAACAATAACAAAAAAACTTGTCTCTTTGTAAGTTGGTTATCAGTTGTTACAGTGACAGAGTAAGTAGAGTAACAAATTGCATATCACTTAATTATTTGGGTGTATTTTTCATTTTTTCTTTCTCTTTTTGTTATTTTTGTTTGGTTACTTTGCTTTGCTTTGCTTTCTGTGTATTGTGATGAGATCTTGCTATGGAGCACAGATCAGCCTCCCTAGTGTTCCAACTATAGTCATGTGACTCTACAACCAGTCTTAATTTGAACTCTGGCTATGTGGATAGCATATGCATCATATATAAGCATGCCAACAACTATATATCAGGTTACTAGCCAATGGGTACTTAATCTCATCAGTTTCATTTCACAATTGGAAAAAACAGACATCAAAGTGCACACCATACATTACACATTAGAATAGACCAGTGGAACCAGCTCTGTCAAAAATCAAGTAAAGATATGCGGCGAACCACAGGGCTCTCTAAGTGTCAACGGTAACCTATATTTTACATTCTTAATAAGCCTATGCACACAAAAAAGCCATTCATCAGGCATTTGATTTGTTTGTTTAGTGTTGTTTGCTTAATCTCTCTGTTTTCTTTGGCTCTTAAAAGATATATAGCTGAAAGTAATATATCTAGGACTAAGAGAATATTTGATGAAAACAAGAAGAACAGAATAAAGGAACTATTCTGATGGGAGATGTTATTCTTTAAATATGTTTCTCATACTGGTTAATGAATAAAACACTGTTGGCCAATAGGTGGGGCTAGGAGACTAGGAGGAAAGAGAAAGTTGTTAGGAGGGTCAGCATGGAGAGAGAGCCTGGAGAGAGCAGCAAGTCGGTAAGACGACTATGTGGAAATACTTCGATTAATAGAAATGGGTTAATCATTAAGACAGAGCTAGCCTATAAGAAACAAGTAACTGGCCAACAGCATTATATCAAATACAGAGTCTCTGCAATTGGGGCTGGCTTGGCAGTGGGATCAGACTGGAGGCAGGGAAAACAAATTGGCGGTGGGACCAGACCGGCCGAGGGGAAAACATACTCCTTACACCATACTCAAGACAATAGTGAGGGCACACCACCCATTGTGGGCCTCTGAGATCACATCCCAAGGCATCTTCGTGTCTGCATGGCTCTTTAAAAAGACAAAACTTTATAATCCTTAAAGCACTATGACCATCGCTGTATTTTGTCATAAATTTACCATATCGGCTTAGTAGTGAGTGTAACAGACTTCCTTAGGCTGAAAAACTGCATGTCTTGTTTTATATGAATTGTTTTTCAAGAAGAGTAAGCTCCTGAGGTGATTATCCTCATACAGCCCTGTGGAGAGGAGCTCGTCACTTACATTATCTCATCTTCTTTATAAGTCCTAATGATGTGTCTAGACATGCGGAAGGAAGTCAAAGAACGAAGCAATCAACTACATAATTTGGATAGAAAATCATATTCAGCTGAAATATTGAGTTGATTGGACAAAATGAAATAAACTGCCCAGCAGTTCTGAACAGGGCTTTTCACTGTCTGCTCAGACATAATTTTTGTCTAGAATATAGAAATGGAGCAAGAAATTGGTGAAAATCTATGTAGTTCCTCTACATTGTTGACAACCACTTCGTCTCAGCATAAATTCATCAGTCACAATGAAGTAAACCCATTCTCCCAGCCACAGTGCCTCACCCTCAGCCTAAGTGTGTGTATTCAACGTCCTCCAATAACTGGGTGGGAGTTGGCATTTTGGCCTAAAGTGCAGATTGATGAACAAGCAGCTTCTACGTTTTGGATTGTTAGTTTCTCCAGATATTTATAAAATAGCTATTTACTAGGCCTTGTTCCACAAATATAGAGACAAAATCATACCTTCAGTTTTTAGAGGTGTGTTTGGCTGGAGTGACAGGAGAGAAAGGTTCTAGGAACCCTATATAATAAGATACCTCTTGAAATTTTGAGAAAAGAAAACCCTTTTCAACAGAAGGTGTTGAAAAGTGACCAGCATAGGGACACAGTCTATCCTAAAAGAGAAGATCCCTTTGCTCAGAAATGTCACAGGCTGAGCTGGCCTCTAATGGAAAGGGTCAGCATTCTCTCTAAGTAGGTGACAGAGAAGAACAAGCCGAGACCAGAGCTCCTTCACATCTTGTGAAGCTGCTGAAGTCTGATAGGTGAAGTGAAATTTGACCAGTCACACAATCAGGAAGGAATGGGGTATGATCACAGAGGACTCCTTCCTTCCTTCCCTTTATCCTATGTTTTCTCAAGACAATGCCATGCAAGACAGGGAGTGACCACAAGGCTATACTGCTGCTTTGCGTAGACCACACTCCTGTTGTGGTTTGAGTTACATCCTTCATGGGAGTCAGTGCTTGACATCTAGAAAGACTCAAGCACATGGTTTCTAGACTCGGTAAAATGTCTTTCCTTGGGTCATATGAGCGTAGTCATATGCACAATTTTATTTGTGCTCAGAGAGACCAATTAATATATGAGGTTTTATTTTGTCTTAGAGAAACAAGATTAAAGGACCCAAAGTCTCTTTTGAGGTTTTTGGCTGGTGTATAAGAAATTGCAAAGATATTGAATAGCAAAATGAAGATTAAGAATCATGTTATCAGCTTCTTTTATAGGAAAATACTAAGAATCAAGGCACCTGGGTCTCTAAAGTTAAATGTGGGCAGTTGCATGGTGGCCTTACTGTTGTTGTCCACCATCTGATGTAGCATCTATTCTACAATAAGCACAATTTTCAGATTTGGTTTGTATGTTCCGGGGGAACACCAGCTTTCTTGGCTCTAAGCACATTTCTAAGGTAGTCAGAAGGAATTTAGGCAATGTATTAGCTACATCTGAGCTAAAGTAAACATGAGTGTGCCTCTGTTCTGCTGCGGTGAGGGAGTAACTTAAGCCATACAAGTTACAACAACGGAAATTTGTTTGCCTCATGCTTCCAGGGGCTGGAAAGATTAAGAACACCATACTGGCATCTGATGAAATAACTGCTCACAGTGCCACAGCAGGGCAGCAGGGCAGCAGGGCAGTGGAGAATGAATGTTAGAAACAAAAAAAACTCACTCTTTAATAACTGACCCACTTCTGTAGTAATGACATTAATCCGTTTCTGAGGGCAGCGCCCTTTGAGGTATAATCACCCTAAAATAATACATCTTTTAATACTACTACAATGGCAATTAAGTTTCCATGTGAGTTCTACAGGCTGGTACAGGAAACCACCCTGTGGCTAAAAACTGCATTAAGTAAGCCTTGGTTATTATTATACATTATTAAGGCATTCTTCTCTTTTATTAAAAAGCAAAATGTGGGTATTTGTCAATAATATGCTGCTGCTTTTGTAAGTTGTCTTTGATGTTTGACAAAGCAGAAACTAATGTTTCAAAGCTCTTTGTACTAGGGAGCAGATGAAGTCTTCTCGCTGCTAACCTCATGAAAGAGAGTGGTCAGTCAAGTCAGTATCACTTCAGAAAGAACTGCCAGGTTACTTTGTAGCTAATGTCACTTTGTTTGGTCTGTTCAGGTGTCCAGAGTTCTTCAAGGATTCATGTTCTTCAAAACCCTGGCATTGCACAGGTACATCACTGACTTTGCTGGTGTTTTTAGAAGTTAACAACTATGGAATATTTAATGACAGGAGGCTGTGTCTTAGACTGCTTGTATAAATCACTATACATACCTATAACTATGGATTGTAGAACTTGAAGCTTTTCTAAAATGGTAAAAATAAGGGGCTGTAGAGATGGCTCAATGGTTAAGAGCATTGTCTACTCTTCCAGACGATCTGAATTCAATTCCCACAACCATCTATAGTAGAATCTGATGCCCTCTTCTGGCATAAAAAAATGTATATGCAGATAGAGCACTCATATATACAATAAATAAATAAATCTTTTTAAAATGTTATGAATAATGGATGAAACCTAGGGGAATTGAATGACTCTATACAGCACCCCCAGTGGTAGCAGTGGAGGGAAAACCAGACAGCAGTTGTGTCAGCCTCTCTGTGTGTGCCTATCCCATAGCACCCTGTGCCCCCATGTTCACACACAGCACCAAGTCATGTTTGTGCCAGTAGTGTTTGCTTCTCGCAGAATATACTTCAGAAGGTAGAAGTCTATTCTTTAAAGTTTTTGTTTTTAAAATGTGTGTTGGTGTGTGTTGTGTGTTATGTGTTATGAGAGAGAGATAGAGAGAGAGAGAGAGAGAGAGAGAGAGAGAGAGAGAGAGAGAGAGCAGATGACTTGAAGGCCAGAGGAGAGTAGCAGATCCTCCAGACCTAGAGCCAAAGGCAGTTGTGAGCCCCCTAATGCAGGTGCCTCTGAAAGCAGAAATCTTAACTTTACAAACATTGGATTTTTTGGTGTTTTACATATGGGATATAAATCAGTCAGGCTATTTCTCTCTTCATATTTTAAGCTTAAAAGTCTAGAATGATAAGTAAGTGCTACAGCTTGCTGCCACCTAGGCCAAATTTTCATTTTAATAGATAAGCATTCTGTAATTTGTCTCGTGTAACCTTTCTACAAAGTCTCTTTGGCACTGTCATCTTAATACTGTTATTTCTCATTATTGTTTTATTTCAGTATTTTATATTCTCATATTCTAGAAACTAACTGAAGAAGGTCAGATTACTAAAATTCATATAAATTAAATATTTAAAGATTTTTTTGTATGGATAATGTGTGAAGTATCTATAATAAGGTAATTACTAAATTCAACTGTGAATTTTTATCCAGTAAAGTCAGAGCCCAAACTCAGATGAAAATAAAAGTTGCTGCAATGCCTACTGTATAGTCAAGCCTACCTTGATTGCATCAGGTTCAAGTATGCACAAACTCTTTTCTTGTCATTAATCCCTCAACAATACAGTATAACAACTGCTTACAGTGCTTACGTGTATTAAATATTTTAACTAATCTAGAAATGATTTATAAAATGCATGGGAGGGTCTGAGAATGTGACTAAGTAGAAATGCACTTGTTTAGCATGAAAGCAATTCCCAGCAAAAACAAAATAAAATAAAAATGTATGGGAGTAAATAGATAAGTAGAAATGGGTTAATAGGTACTTCTCTTGCCTAGACTGTTTGACTTTATGTTGTAGAAACTGGACATGCAGGACCCACAAAAAGGTGACTTCTGATTCAAGATGGACATTGCTACAGGATTCCTGCTTCATGGAAGAGGCTGCCAGACAGCCAGACAGTCTACAGGACACAGAGAAAAGATTCCTGCCTTGTTGGGGTGTCTGGACACACACTATGGCCTATGGGCTGAAGATGGAACATTACAGAAGAACTTCAGGTGACTGACCAGGCAATGAGTTGTCTCTGTCATTTCTAGAGTTTATATATTATCCTTCTATGGTCTTTGAAGGAAATAAAGACAGATAGTTTTGGTTATAGTTTTCCTTAGTAAGGATTAAAGATAAGTTACATATAGGACTTTAGACTCACAAAGATAGGATAGATGATATTTTCTTAAAGTCTTACAAAATGTTAATGGACTAAATATTGTTTACTGTGATTCTTATTTGATAAGTGTTGTATGGTATATTTTGCTATGTTAAGGTTAAACCCCTTCTTTTACTTTAGACAGAAAAGAGGAGATGATGGGAGATGTTATTCTGTATATATGTTTCTCATACTGGTTAATAAAACCCTGTTGGCCAATAGAAAACTAGATAGACGGGGCTAGGGGACTAGAAGGAGGAAAGAGGAAGTAGTAGGGAGGAGTCGAGATGTAGCCCAGGGAAGAAGCAGGATGCCCGCCACGGCTCCCCGATAAGACGACCACGTGGAAATACTTAGATAAGTAGAAATGGGTTAATAATTAAGGCAGAGCTAGCCCATAAACAGTAATGGTAACTGGCCAACAGGATTGTATCAAATACAGAGTCTCTGAGTGTTATTTGGGGCTGGTGCGGCTATGAGCCCAGACTGGCGGCAGGCGGGATGGAGCCAGCAAGAAGGAGGAACCTCCCGTAACAGGAGTATTCTTACAGATTATATGCAAACGGTTGATCAATCTCATACAAAGAAGTCAGGCCCATGGAGCATCCTGGAACTGATTTAGTATATGGTGAGACAATTTTATGTGAAACTGATAAAAAGTGAGACTATATTTTTATATTTGCTTTTTTAAAACTAATTCAAACTCTGTGGCAGGTCTTGAGCTTGATAGAATAGACTACTACCTTTGGTTTTGTTTTTTGTTTCGTTTTTATTCTCTCATACATTATGTCCTGATCACAGTTTCACCTCCTTTCACTCCTCTCAGTGTCCCCACCCCACATCCATTGTCCCCCACAGAGCCACTTCTCCTCCATTTCCCTTCAGAAAAGAGCAGGCCTCCCAGGGATAGCAACATAACATGGCACAAGTCACAATAAGACTAGTCACAAAACCTCACAGACTACTGTCTTTTATGGTGAGCAAATGCCTAATGCTCATGAGTGAAAATGAATGAAAATATACCTTGATAACAGCTTTGCACTTATTCTGATTCACTCTCCAAATGAATATTTTTATCTGCCTTCTGTTATGAAAAAAAGAGCAATATCATGTTACCTACTAATACAGGAATTCATAAACTCAAGATACAGTCAAAGATGACATGACCTGCAAATTTGACTCCAGAGAATCTGGCATAGTGCATAAATAGAATAAAGGTCAAAAGAAAGAGAGGAGAGGAGGGTAGTCAGGGAAGGGGAGAGGACTCAGGAGAGGGTAAGGAAGGGAAGGGGAGAGGAGGGGAGAGGTAGGGAGAGGAAGGGAAGGGAAAAGCATTTAGCACACACCAGAATGCAGTTGGGTTTAGGTGAACTCTATAACATGTTTCTGTTCACACACACACACACACACACACACACACACACACACACACTCCCTAATATTCAAAAATCCAAATATTCTTCCATGAAATACCATTATTCTGCCTTTGTTTTGGGAGATGAATACATCAACAGTCACTTAAACACTTGCAAAAACACTGTCTTCAAAGTGGGAAAGGTGATTATTAGCATGCAATTGACAATTGTGTCAATGCCAGGAGACAACCTTAATTTGCTTCTGAATTTTATTTATAGTTTTCTGTTCTTATACTCTGAGATCAGTGATATTCTCAGTGAATTTCTTTTCAGTCTGAATACTTTGTGTGTGTGTGTGTGTGAGAGAGAGAGAGAGAGAGAGAGAGAGAGAGAGAGAGAGAGAGAGAGAGAGATCATCAAAAGTTTTGAAATTTATTAATTTATAATTTATAATAGTTGTGACATGAAATATCAGTTTAAAATATTTACAGTCTAAGAACTTTTTAATTGAATTGGAACAATGCCCATTAAAAAGTAGAAAAAAAAGTAGCTTCAATTTTTTCTTTGATTATAACATTATTAGTGCTTAAACTTGATTTACCTAGCTGCTTTAATCAGCTTTCTGCTACTATAATAAAATGCCTAAGATAGTCAATCATTGTCGAAAGAGAAAAGGGTTAATTTAGCTTTCTCATACTTACATAGGTTCAGTCCATCAACATCTGGACTTTTAGCTTTGGACCTGTGACAGTGAGAGAGTACATTTGTCAGGATCACAGGTGCTCAGTGGCTATGCAGTGAGCATATGCTAAAGAAAGAAAGAGTTGAGCTAGGCATAGTGGCACACACCTGTAATCATGGCATTTGGGAGGTGGAAATGAGAATCAGGAATTCAAGATCAACCTTGGCTACCTTGTAAGTTCAAGGTCAGCTTAGTCTACTTGAGACCATGTCTCAAAAAGCCAACAGGCAGGAGGAGGGGGAAAAAAACACCACATTAAAGATAATGCATCTCTCATCTGTGCATTTTTGTGACTTTTGTAAATGAATATGGTAAAAAGATTTAAGGCCTAATCTGTTGATAAACTTGAAGCTGAACACCATTCCATTCATTAGCTTTCCAGAACTTAGTCATGTTGAAAACTGATGTTCCAACACAGAGTTCCAAATTCTCCCTCACTTCTACCTGTGCATATATCAAATACTCAAGCTATGTAGCTTAAATCTTTGCAATTAATGGCAATGATATTTTAATAAGTAAAAAAACAAGGGAAGAAAGAAAAAAGGAAGGAAGGAAGGAAGGAAGGAAGGAAGGAAGGAAGGAAGGAAGGAAGGAAGGAAGGAAAGGATAGAGGAAAGAAAGGAATGATCAAAAAGGAGGAGAAGGATCAAAAAGTAGAAAGGGGGACAGGAGGTGAGGGATGAAGAGATAAAGAATGAAAGAAAGGGTAACTCAAGAAGAGAAATTAATAATCACTGTTCAATAATTACTCGTGACTGGTTTAGTGAACAGTTTAGCATAACTATAATTCCTAGCCCAATGAATTAATATTTTTATTCAACCTGTTAGCTATACAAATAGCTTATTACTATGTATTTAGGTAGTTTATTTTTTCCCTAAAGATGGGTATGTACCAATGAAAATACTTAATTCAAATTTTAAGGAAACAAAGGGATATGCTAATTAGAAAAAATCTGGAAATACAAATATCTTGGGAAAAACTGCTCACAATCTGCACTGAATTCAAAAGAGTTGTGTGAAAATAAATTGGACATATGTTGTTTTTTTCACTCTGTCTTCACGAGACCTGATTCTGTTGTCTTCTTTTTTTCTTTGTCTCTTCTAATCAGCTGCTGATGTAAAGGTTTAATGCTCTCTGAAATATACCTAGCCAAAAATAAATAGCCCATTTTCCTAGTTTATGATTTTCACTGATTGTTCCAGAAACAACAGGCAGATTGCCATAAGGGGTTTCATTTTAAATGTAGTAAAATAATATTTCAATGCCTTGACCTGAAGATCTCTGGGTGTTCTACATTGAATACTGCAACTTTTGAAGTTGTGAAGAACTCAAAAATGACCCTGCCTCTCTAACAACATAGTGTAAGAATAGGTAAGTACAAGACCAGGCACCACAATTCCCAAGATCAGGTCTGAGTGCAGGGTCATACTTAGCCTTCCTGTGTCTCACTTTCCACTCTATAAAATAGGGACAGTGGTGACAGTAATGTCACAGCCACACCATCCCTATGAGCACTAAATGGGTTCTGTAACACAGAATGTTATGTGGCATTTACTCACATTTCTTTCTAAAATGCACTAATGGCAGACAAGGCAGTTTCAAGAAATACAAGTAACAAGATTCTCCACTGGTCAAGGGTTTGACAGATGTGGAGAACCCCATCAAGGAAAGCTCACCCACACTCATTGCTTTCAATAGAAACTCCTTACCACTATGATATGTAAGTGGGAAGTGTTTGTTTTTTTAGATTTTAGAAAGCTTCAGAAATAACTGATTTTTGTCTAATAACAGTTCACAGTTGTTTTGGACCTAACTCTCCATGACCTGTTGAAATTAAACATTTCTTGAAATTTTTGCTTTGCTTCAACATTTCCCCACCAACTAAAGTTTCACTGAGACTTGCAGCCATAACTTAGTCTCCTCCCATTGCTTCTCCAAGTCCAAGCACTAGATTCTGGGCCTTTAAAAATCTTTGTTGTAGCCAAGTGTGGTGGTCCATGCCTTTCATCCTAGCATTTGGAAATGAGAGGCAGATACATAGTAAGTTCCAGATTGTCAATGGCTACAAGGTGAAATCCAGTCTCAAAACAAGAGCAAACAAAACAGAAAACTTGGAGCTGGAGAAATCAGTCAGTGGTTAAGAGGGCTTGCTGCTCTTCCAAGGGACTGAATTTCTCTTCCAAGCACCCATGTCATGTGGCTCACAACTTCCTATAACTCCAGCTCCAGGGAATCATACACCCTCTCTTGGCCTCTTCAGCAGTGCATGGATATGCACAAACATGTATAAATAACTGAAAATAAAAATGAAATTATTTTAAGTCTTTGTTGACTCATCTTAATAAATCTTAAAGCTCTTCAGTACTTTGGAATTCACAAAGCACCTAACATACACCGTTCATTTGATGCTCGTGAAACAGTACATGGCATTTTCAGTATAAAGAATTAGAATTGACAGAAATTAAATAATTTACTAAAGACCAGATAAACTTATAAGTGGCTCATAGAAGAAAAAGAAGAGGAGGGTGGAGGAAAAAGAAGAACCACAAAGTATTTGAGCCCAGGTCATCAAAGAGAACCCAGCCTTCTTCTCACCATTCACTTCTCATCAGCCATGCATCCCCTTCAACCTCCAAAATTGATGGACTCCCAGGTACACCCAGTCTCACTTTATTTGTTGACAGTACAGTGATTTGGAATCCGAAGTCTTAACTCTTTTACTCATGATAAAAAAATAAACATAAAAAACTGAACTTAGTCATAGAAAGAAAGAACAATGGATCATCAAAATCCTAATTTCCCCTTTCCTCAAGCCCAAAACCACAACCAAAGATATTTGAAATCACTCAGACTTTATTTATTTTTTTGTTATTTTTTATTTTTAAAAAAATTTCATTTTACATACCAACCCCAATTCCCCCTCCCTCCCCTTCTCCTATCCCTGCTTCCCATCCTTCCCAAACCCCATCCACTTCTCAGAGGAGGTAAGGCCTTTCTTAGGGAATCAACAAAGTTTGGCAGACCAAGTTGAGGCAGGACCAAAATTCCCTTCCCATATCAAGGCTGAGCAAGGGAGTGAGCTCCATAAAAGTCAGTTCGTACCCCTGAGATAGGTCCTGGTGCCACTGCCAGGGACCCCCACAACGGAAAAAGTCACATAACTGTAACTCACATGTAGAGGATCTAGTTTGGTCCCATGCAGTTTCCCCAGCTGACAATACAGAATCCATGAATTCCACTAGCTCAGGTCAGCTGTCTCTGTGGTTTTCTCCATTATGATCTTGACTGTCCCACCCCTGCACCAATGTGATCATATGATCCCTCCTCCCTCTTTAATTGGACTCTAGGAGCTCAGCCCAGTGCTGGCTATGCTGTGCATCACTGCATCTGCTTCCATCAGTTACTGGATGCAGGTTCTCTGATGACAATTAGGGTAGTCACTAATTTGATTAAAGTGGAAGGCCCTTTCAGACATCCTCTCCACTACTGCTAGGTATCTTAGCTGGGGTCATCCTTGTGGATTCCTGAGACTTTCTCCAGCACCAGGTTTATCCCTACCTCAATAATGGCTCCATCTATGAAGATATCTCTTTCAATGTTCTCTCCCACCATCCATTCCCTGCTGGTCTTCTTGATCTCTCATGCTTCCATTCCCCACCCCTTCCCTTCTACCCTACCTCCCAGTTTACTCAGGAGATCTTAACTATTTCCCCTCCCTGGGACCCTCATGTGTGTGTCTGTCTTATACCCCCCCCCTTTTACTTAGCTTCTCTGGGGTTATGGACAAGTTCACTCAGTTTTAAAAGAAACTTGGTGAAGTTCCCTGAATTTGTACAGAAATAAAAATCCTATATTCATACAATTTACTCTTAATACATTATGCAGAATTTTTATTATTGTTTGGACTTACTCAAATGTTTGCCTTTGCTGTGAAAGATCACTATTTTCCCTTCGAATCAATTAGCCATAAATTAATTCTGGTGTAGCAGACATGAGTCTCAGTTCACAAGAGCAGGTGTTCAACAAATATTGCTCTTTTATTGCTTTTAATCATCTTAACATGGCACTAAACCTGCATTACCATCCAGTAATTGTCTGCTCAATTATCACTCTCAAAAAGAAAAAAAAAATGATTTGTGCTCTGGTCAACAATTTGTGGTGACCAGCATTGGCATTCTGACGCTCCAAGCCCAGGAAGGTCAGAATCCTGACCTTTGCTCTTTGTATCAGGGACCTTTTCTAGATCTGAAATAGCAATGCCCTTTTCTCTGCCAGCTGCTGCCCAAACATAATGTATTCCTTCCTGGTCCCACATAATTCTCAGACCTCTTTCATCTTACTACTTTGGAGAAAATCCTTCTAGAATTTTCCAGGCCTTAGAGCCTTATTGGTTTCATTTTCTGTGATAGAACACTCTAATTATCTTTTAATATTCAAGTCTAAAAGGAAACAAGGGAAGGAGATGGGAACAACCAAGTGACCCCAAGTCACTGAGCCAAGAAGGCAGGACAAGGCTCTCTTCCCCAAATGTAAGTGAGAGATAAAATAACACAGAAAGGGACAGTTAGGATTTCACTAATTCATTCTAACATATTGTTTTGGTCTGGTATTTTTGCAGTCTGTAAGGGCTGATCCTAAATTATTTCTCATGAAACAATTATTTAAAAAAACCTCACAGGAGAGAAGTCCTAGTCCCTACTTCAAATGACTTGACAGATTTACATGACCCAACCTGGATAGCATAGCCCTACAAGTGGAATGGGGGGTGGGGGGATGGGAGGGGAGGGTGGCCAGGGTGCATGTCACAGGGAAAAGAGGGTAAGAGGTAGGGAGGAAGAGAGAGAAGGAGGGAGAGTTGGAGGGAGGAAGGGAGAGGAAACTGGGATCCACATGTAAAATTTTTAAATTATATTATTAATAAAAAAAGAAGAAGAAATGCTGCTGGATTAATTAATTTTATATATATATATATATATGTGTATATATATATATATATATATATATATATATATTGCTTTTACTTCAAAATTTAAGCCTAAGGACAAGTTACTGGGAAAAGGATTTCTAATTTTGTTTCCACAAAAAATGAAAAGCTGTGGATTCCTTCTAGACTAATGTGGTTTGATCGAGCAAGACCCCCTGAAGCAACGCCAATGGGACAATGCAGCCTTGCAGACCACTACAACCAGGATTTCTGCATCTTCTTAGGATTCCCCCATGACAGTGCCCCCTACCAGCAGGAAGCAGTTTGGAAAGAAGGAAGCCCAAATTCCCAAATATTGTTTATAAATGTTTGTTTTCATTTTAAAAAAAAAGTATTTGTATAAATAAAAAGAAAACAAAAAACAAAGCAAAAAAAATGTGGCTTGAAGTAAAAAAAACAATCATTAGAGAAAGAGAATTATGATAATCATAATAGTAACAATAAAAAAGCAATTCACTGATATAGCAGGGTTGTTTGTATGAATCTAATGACAGTCCTAAAATTTAAATTTAGTAGAAATATAAAAAAGAATAAACAAATTCATAATGAGAGCAAAAAAAAAGCCTCACTTCTCAAGAATGTGAAGTTAAGTGCAGAGGAGGGCATATTGTATTGAACACCCATTGAAGGAGACCTACACAGTGGGGGTTCCCTACCCCCTCGACCCTGGACTAAGCACAAACCACACCCAAACACCTGTGTTCACAGAAAGATCCTCTATTGGGGGTGGGGGATGTTAAAGTGGCTGCTTTCTGACTTAGGCAGAAATACAGCAGCAAATGGTATTGTACCTTGCAGGTACAATTTTTTAAGAATAGAAAAGGGAGAGGTTTGTTTTAGGTTGGGCTAGGATGCAGGGGTACATTTTAACTGGGTATGTTAGTTAGATGAACCAAATGGGGCTTTTGATCATTGGACTCCTAAACACACATGTATACACACACACACACACAAATGTGAAGATACACACTTAAAGACACACATGTCCATCATCATCACGATGAGAAAACACCACAAAATAAAGATTAAAATTGTTCGTTTTGCAAAAGGCAAACTTGACAATCTTAAGAAATGTTCAAAGAAAATAATATGAATCCTTTAGCTTTTAGCTCTAAGACAAGCGTAAATTTTATACACCATTATTCCCAGTTGTTGACAGAAAAGACTGAGGAAAGGCCACACTTGGTGTTTATATTGCACTTAAATTTAAAAAGTGAGTGGCCTATTAAAACAAACTACTATAAGGCAGAGATGTAATGTGAGACAAAACCTAGTCCTTTAATGTCACTCCATCTGGATGTGCTTCAGATCATACTAATTACTGAAGGGCAAGTTGGTGTAAAAAGAAAAGAAAGAAAACAGCAAACGAACGGCAGCAAAGGGCAAAGGCACCTTTAGAAGGGGCTGAAGCAACCTGGAGACAGCCTTACCAGCTGGGCCCGCATTTCCAAGTTTAAATAGGAGTTAACAGGGATTACTGCCCCTTTTCTCCCCATTTTTCTATCTGCGCTACTTTTAGGCTCCCACTTAAAGCACCTAGATGGTCAAAAAGAACTAAATCCAAGAGGGAGGCCTTAAAAAGTTATTTAGGAAAATATGAAAGTCCAGGTCAGATCTAATATGCCTCCTGGCAGAGCTCCTCCCTCCCTTCCCCACCACTCACAACCCAGTAGGAACTGTCCATGGTGCTGCACCATGGGCAACTGCAGAGCAGAAGGTCTGAGGAAGAAGGCTGTGTCCATCTTGCTTGACCCCAGCCCTTCCTGGGCATTTAGCTGGTCAAACAGCTCTGGAGAGTGGAAGCTTGGGAGAAAAAAAGCTCTATTTCTGCTCCACACCTGGGACCCTTCCTTCCAACAGTCTTTTCCAAAGCACATAGTAAATGGAAATCTTTGTATGAGTGTCTATGTGGTCATATACACACATGAGTATATGCATTCCTTCAGAAAGAGAAGGGCATTTGATTCCTTGGAGCTTGGATGACAGGAGTTTGTGAGATAATGATGTTGGTGCTGGGATCTGAAGGCAGGTCCTTGGGATTTAGCAGCAAATGCTCTTAACCACCAAGCCATGTCTCCACCTTATTTAAATCTTCGTGGACAGAATTGTTGACTTAAAAAGTCTGAATAGGGTGTCTCACATTATAGCCTCTTCTTTCTGCACCTTGTTCTGGGGTATAATACATGCATTCTGTTTCCTACATACACAGTACATGGGTCTTTCTTCATTTTAAGTACAATTCCTTTGGGGTTTAAAGAATTTTAATCCATTTTTTTCCTGATTCTGACCAATCCTCAGTACTTCTCAACAATTTATTTTCTCTGCCATCCCCTACATAAGCGATTTCAGAACATGAGTTTTAAGAATCACTGACCCAGAATTGTATCCCCGGAGAAACACTTCTCTGAAAAGGTCAGGCATATATCCAGCAGAGACTGCTTAAATCTACCTGCTAATCCTGGAGTCTAAGCCACATCCAAGACCAATTAACATGGAAGCCCTAAGAGTGAAAGCCTAACATCAGCATTAAAAGTTTCAAAGCTTTCCCTTAGAGAGTCTAATGTACAGCTGTGTGAGAAGCACCTTGCAGACACTAATAACTTGCTGCAAACCTGGTCAGGCAGGATTGACATATATCTCTATAATGTCCCCTCCTTGTCCACACAGGATAGGGTTTCAAGATCCTCTGTAGTGCCTGAAATGACTGGTAGGTAATATGTACCTTGTATGTACTCTATATATAGCATATTTTTCCATCTACATATATGTATGTGTGGTAGCTTAATTGATAAGTTAAGCAGAACAAGATTTTAGCAGTAGTAGCTTTTACATATAATGTCTTTATTATTTTTTAAGAACTTGGGTTTTTGTTTGTTTGTTTGTTTCACTTAAATGATCTACATTATGGATTCTCTTTGTCATTTCCAAATTGCCAGCACCACTACTTCTGTACTTGGGAGCATGATTGTGTGAAATACAGGTTTCTTAAACACAGGCAGAGCAATAACCCACAGTCAGCCTGACTACCAAGAATATTAATTCATGACTAAGCCATGAGACAAAGTCGATACTCTAGAGATGACTGACACCTGAAGGGAAGCAGCATACTTCATCATATTGACCCGCACAGCAGCCCTTTGAGAGCTATGAATTGTTTATTTAGGGCCTTTTGCATTTTATATTTTAGACCACAGTTGAACACATATAGATATAACTATGTAAAGAGAAACTGAGGGTGTACAGGAGACCTCAGTGATGTTTCTGAAAATCAGCTTATGATGTGAAGAAAATCCTCTTGACTAGACTACATTTGGAGCTCTTGTACGTATCCACTCAACTTATTGCTTTAGTAACAAAAATCTCTTCTAAAAACAAACTATGCATAAGTTCTGAGAACATCACTGGTGTTTAGTTTTCTTAGAAAGGAAGATGCAAAGAGACTAGCAGAAGTGGAAACAATAGCTACGTGCCCTAGTAGTTACACGTTCTGTATTTCTATGCAGTGTTTCTTAAATTTTCCTGCTTTAATTTTAGAGAATCACTGAAGGATGGAACTTCCAAGAGAAGACAACTGAAGGCCCCAGTTAAAGGTAAGTATTTATCATGTATCATGTAAATGATCCCCAGTTAAAATAAACCTGAGAAGCAACTGTGGAAAAGCCAGACGGAGCTAAATACAGCAGTCTCAGCACAAGTCTGCATCCAACCAGAAAGGCTCAAGACTCACTGAAAAAATCTAAAAACATAAAAGAAATAAGTAAATGTAATTAAATAACAGTCTAACTGCAAGACCCATACAATCAGCCCTGAAAGGGAGCAAATTGATTTTGTAGTTTGCTTTGTTGTAGTTCATAGATTAGCATGGAGAGAGCAGAACAGATCCTAAATAATATGTCTCACTCATAAGAATGAAAAAACAAAGCTGGGTGTTGGTGGTGCATACCTTGGATCCAAGAATTCAGGAGGCAGAAGCAGGTGGATCTCTATGAGTTTGAGGCCAGCTTGGTCTACAGAGTGAGTTTCAGGACAGGCTCCAAAACAATACAGAGAAACTCTGCCTCAAAAAAGACAAACAAAAAAAGTATAACTTCAAGAGATTTCTAAATACTTGAGGAGTAACTTTTTTTCAATTGTTCTAATTTTTTAATGATCTTTTATTAATTTAGGAGATGACCCTAAGTAGTGTCCTTGAACAACAGTGCTGTGTTGTCCTTCATGAGGTACAAAGTCCAATCAGCACTGTGAGCTAGGTGTCTAGACAAACTATACCTCTAAAAAGTATCCCTCTTCATTAATTTAATCTTATATTCAATACACCTCTGCATGGTGTATGAGTGACCATCTGCACATGTATGGTAGCAACCTCAACTGTGTGCTAGGTAAGTGTGGTGATTTGTTTTAGTTTTGTGTGTGTGTGTGTGTGTGAACTTGAAAAGCTAGAGTCATCCAGGACAAGGGAACCTCACATGAGAAAATGTCTCCATTAGATGCCTGTGAACACAACTGTGGGGTTTTTTATTGATTAATGGTTGATGTGGGAGGGTTCAGCCCACTGTAGGCAGTGATGACCTTGGGCAGGTGGTCCTGGGTTGAATAAAAAAGCAAGCTGAACAAGCCAATGAGCGATCCTCCTTCATGTCCTCTGCTTTAGTTCCTGCCTGAGTTCCTGCCCAGTCTTGATAGTCTATGGTGTGGAATTGTAAGCTTCATAAACTACTCCCCAAATTGCTTTTGGTCATGATGTTTACCATAGCAACATAAAGCGAAGACAGAGAGTGGCAAAACTTTATTTCAACCGAAGTTGAGACTGGATTGTTCTAGGCATGTCTCTTATGACCTTGCCTGAAAAATAACTCAGGTAAATGTAGGACCACATGTTGTGGTTTCTAAATACAATTTTGGCAAAGGTCCAAGAGGAGGATGAAAACAGTTACCTGTGAGAGTGGAAATTACAGCAGGCTGTCAGGCATTCTCTCTATTTCTCTCTCTCTCTCTCCTCTCTCTCTCTCTCTCTCTTTCTCTCTCTCTCTCTCTCTCTCTCTCTCTCTCTCTCTCTCTCTCTCTCTCTCTTCTCTTTCTCTTTTCTATTTACCTGTTTCTAAAAGAAAGTGAACCTGAACAGGGAACATAATATATTGTGGTTACTACTGAACAATACCTGCTATGGGAAGAAGCCCTTCTAAAAAGAACTTAATAAGTTGGTCTTCTTTATTGAACTCTGAGAACAGCTGTATCTGTCATCTTCATTGCAGTTTTCTGTTTTTATCATTCCCTCTAAAATAGAAATTATTAACTTGTCTCTTAGTATTTACTCTCTTCTAAATACAGACAATATTCCTATTCCTCACTAGGAAATGGATGGGGTTACATAACTAGGTTGTGGTCAATGGGATGATTATGAAAAGCAATGTGTACAACAGATATAACATATGCTCTAGAAATATGGTTAGGAAATAGACATAAAGTAGATCATTTCAGCCTTTGCACACAACAGTCTTGCAATGGTAGAGGAACAAGAGAGAAGTCCAGACCCTCAGACTTGGTCAGTAAAGAGGGTCACTATTGATGGGAGATGTTATTCTGTAAACATGTTTCTCCTATTGGCTAATGAATAAAGCCCTGTTGGCCAATAAGAAAGCAAGATAGGTGGGACTAGGAAACAAGGAGGATTCTGAGAGATATAATAGAGAGGAGTCAAAATGTAGAACCAAGAGGAGTAAGAGGTCTGGACCCTCTCTCAAGTAAAATAAGACCATGTGGAAATACTTTGATTGATAGAAATGAGTTAATATTGAAAACAGAGCTAGCCAATAAGAAATGCTAGTAACTGGCCAACAGCTTTATATCTAATACAGTGTGTCTGTATGTTATTTGGGGCTGGTGTGACTGTGGGATAAGACTGGCAGGAAAACTTCCCATAACACACTATAACATTTCAGAGATTTCAGATGGGAGAAACAACCCCAGGAGCTAATTTAGTCATTACTGGATTCTCTTTTTCATAGTTAAACCTAACAAGTGTGACTCCTAGTATACTTATTCAGTAACACTTACTGGTGGCAGTGTGCAAAAGAATTAAATAGCATCACCATTCTGACAAGGTCAACCTCATAATAGTAGTATGATATCATAAACCATCTTGAAAGTGGTCATCATAAAACAACCAGGTGGCCAGACAAAAATGGTGAGAGTGGTCATGCAAAAGGATAGTTTGGATAAGATGAAGATAAACCCAACTTATCATAAATAAGCTAAAGAAAGGCAAGACCTAAACCAACATCAATATGTGGATTACACCTAAATTTAGACAGCTTAGGATGAGAGCAGGTGAGTTAGCACCAAAACCTTTATGTAGGCGAAGTAGATATTCAGTGTTTACCACTGAGTAACTCCATGACATTTTTTAAGCAACTTAACCTCCCTTAGCTGGCATTTTCTCATCTGAAAATAGAGTTATTAATAGTCACTTCATAAGGAAATTGTGTGTGCTTAGATAAATGACATACCTTGACATCTGGCACTATGCCTGGCACATTGCAGGTACTCAGTAAATAGCCGTTATAAATTCCCTACTTCAACCAAGAGAAAAATCATTACTTATTCTCAGAATAAAGACCTAATTAGGACTGAACTATTACAGCATTATAATTATTTCTAAAAAACCATCCTTCCTCCCCTCAATTATCTTCCTCAGCAGGTCACTCTCTCCCTTTTCTGGATTCTGTGGTCATCTTGTCTTGTCTGAATCACTTGCTGCAAGTTGATCCCACACTGTTTTAGACACGTCCATCTTCCATTAGTGTCCAGCATTTCAGAGTGTGTTCCTGTCCTTCAGAGCATGCATCCTGTTGTGCTCCTAAAATGCTCATTAAATGATACCCTTCGAACAAATGTGCATGTGTATCTTCCAGAGAGCCAAGTTGAATAAATGTCATTCTATTCATATACTGAGTCACCAAATGGCAGAATACCTTAAACTTTAAAAAATCAAATTAATGGAATTTTGACATTTGCAATCATGGGTAAAGCCAATATGATGTACTTTAAATTTTGCCTTAACAAGAATAGTCCCTCCTCAACAGCAGGTGAATTTTAACTCAAGCTCCACACCCTGCTCATCTGTTTCCTTGCCATTTCAAAGCCCAATGTGATGCTATATTGTGTTGGCTATCATCAAGAATTATTTTTTTGGCTCAAATAGTCACATGCTTAGTAACACTTGGGACATCAAAACTAAATTTAAAGGGTTGCCAAGATAGTGTTATTTGCAACTCACCAGTCTTGGTGAGATAACCTGCTAATTTGCCAGAACAAATCAATTGAGTGGCACAAAGTTCAGGAGATGACCAAGATTGAAGTGTTATCAAGGGGTGTCTCCTTTTGGGTGTTCTGTACCAGTCTTCTGCTTCTGGTGATTTGCTGATAACCATGGTATTCTTTAACCCAGTCTCTTCCTCCATGCTCATATGATGTTCTCAGTATGTATATCTATTTCTAAATGTTCCCTTTCTGCAAAGACACTAGTCTCATTGGGTTAGCTGCCCCATGCACACCTCCTGCAAGGTCACATTTTGAATAATGAGATCTGCAACTACTCTTTTCCCAAATAAGATCATATATAAGGTACTAGTAGTTAGAATTTTAACACAAGAAGAATTGTGAGTGGACAACATTCAGCCCATAGCAGCTACTATGCTTGTGCTTCATATTCAACAAGCAAACCCAATGACAGGAGACATCTGTATCAATGATAAGTCTAGCTTTGTAGAAAGTATGGCTGTAATCAATGTTTTCAGTGCAAAAGTCAATCTGTGTAAAGTGTTTACAATGGTTCCCAGCAGTAGAATAAGTACTTGACAAGTGTCAGCTATTAGCAGTGCTATTCAGATTATTAGTATTATTTTGATCTTAAATCATAGTATTCAGTGTAGTGTCAAAAATATGTCAACCTCTTCTGTGAGTCTGAATAACAGTTGAAAACTAAATGGGTAGAAATAACCTGTAAATGGGAACTCACCAATTACACTTTTCATGTCCTAAAATTAATTATGAATTTAAAATTAAAGTGTAGTGAAATCATTATGTAAACATTTTCCTGATGTATCTGTTCATCCTCTGTTTTCATTTTGAAAACCAGCAAAGAGGAGGCAACAATGCTTTAATAAGATATATCTCACAAATTATATGCAAATTATTATATGCAAATTATATGCAATTATTTGCAAAATATTAGAAATATGATGTAAGAAAGGTGCTCAGGTTATTTATCTCAGAGGTATGAGATTTTAAGATGAATATATAGATAGCTAAGATGGACAGTATATAATTTTAAATTTTTAAAGAATACACAAAACAATGCTGATGTCTAAAAATGACAAGTTAGGCTGATGCACACTCATTTCTGAAACTGATTTAACACTTTTATAATAAATAATTAAAATTTATGTGAATTGATCATGAGAAAAATTGACTTTGAAGCAAAATGGGATTAGGAAACATTGTTGGTTTGTAAGCATGAAAGGAAAGAAACCCACAAGGCACAAAGCATTGTTTAGTTGGCTTTAAAGAGAGACACAACCTTAGATGTGGAGCTACCTGCAAGCTTTGGTTTGGAGAAAAAGCAGTGACTGGGCAGGAGCATGAAGAGATATGAGTATGCTATCACAACATGATATTAAGATCAGTTGTTCAGTGCCAGGCATTGGTGGCACACACCTTTAATCCCAGCACTCGGGAGGCAGAGGCAGACGTGTCTCTGTGAGTTCGAGACCAGCCTGGACTACAGAGCTAGTTCCAGGTCAGGCTCCAAAGCAATAGAGAAACCCTGTCTCAAAAAATAAAACATAACAAGATCAGCGTTCAAAACAGTATGTTTAATAGTAATAAACATACATGAATGCAGAGATTAAAAGACACCATGAGTTGTTATTACAAATATGGTAGAGTTTGAAATGAGGAAGGAATACCAGTCAATGGCCTAGGAAAGCTTCCTTAAATACTAGGCCAGGTGTTGGGTCCTGTGAGACAAAAGGTAGACAAGAAAATGATGATCTGGAGTTGAAATGTAGGACCAAGAGGAGTAAGAGGTCCAGACCCTCTCTCCAGAAATGAAAAGTTGTGGATTCCTTCCAGACTAACATGATTTGATCAAGCAAGCCTCCTGAAATAGTGTCCCAGGTGATCTAACATTCAAGACAGCTGGGACAAGGCAGCCTTGCAGACCACTACAGCCAGGATTTCTGGGTCTTCTTAGGATCCCAAAGACAGCACCCCCTAAAAGCAGGAAGTAGGTTGAAGAGAACAACACCCACATTCCCAAATATTGTTTATTAGTGTTTGTTTTCATTTATATGGGGTTGGTCATAAACGGTAATGATCACAGTCAATCTCTTTTTAAAAGGAAAAGTGGGGAAATGATATAGGAATCAATACTTTGCATTGGTATAGATTTTCATTTATTGATACAAATTTAAGGTCAATTTTGTGTTATGTATATTTCTCCTCTTGTTTAAGTATTATGTTTCTATAGCTCATTTAAAAAATGTATAATTAAGTACAGATTATAGATATTTACCTATCTATGACAGTCAAAACTTGTAGTTATGTTTGTTAGGTTTTTATAAATATATAGAGATGTATTTCAAATGGATAGGCATTCTTCAAACCTTTCAAAGACCTACAGAATATGGCCTTTAAAATGGTTTAGGTTTTTTCTTGATAGTGAAACATAACTGCTCCTGACAACACCACCTGCATCACAAAGGAAGATGGACATCAAAGAAACTCGTTATGGAGTTTGCCTCCAAACATGGCAAGACTAGCCATTTGGACAAGAAACTGCTTTTGCCTGAACTGTTTGACTTTATGCTGTACAAACTGGACATGCAGGACCCACAGAAAAGTGACTGCTGAAACAAGACGGACAGTGCTACAGGGTCCTGATTCATGGAAGAGTGCCAGACATTCTGCATGACACAGAGAAAAGTGACTGACAAACTGCCAATACAGGTAAACAGTTTAAAGTTTTCTGCTTTTCTGAGGAGTCTACCATACACATTATGGCCTATGAGCCGAAGATGGATGCACCAATTTACAGAAGAACTTTGGATGACGTCCAGGTAGTGAGATGTCTCTGTCATTTCTAGAGTTTATATACTATCCTTCTGTGGTCTTCAATGGGGTTGAATTCAGATAGTCATGGTTATAGTTTTCCTTAGTTAGGATTAAAGGTAAGTTACATATAAGACTTTATACTCACAAAGATAGGATAGATGATAGAATATTTTCTTTAATTCCTGATAATGTTAATGGACTAAATATTGTTAACTATAATTCTTATTTGCTAACTGTTTTGTTATATATTTTACTGTGTTAAAAGTCCTTCTTTTATTTTAGACAGAAAAGAGGAGGTGATGGGAGATGTGGTTTTGTAAATATGTTTCTCTTATTGGTTAATGAATAAAGCCCTGTTGGCCAATAGGAAACTAAGATAGGCAGGACTAGGAGACAAGGAAGATTCTGGGAGATGTAGTAGAGAGGAGTCAAAATGTAGGACCAAGGTGAGTAAGAGGTCTAGACCCTCTTTCCAGTAAGTTAAGATCATGTAGAAACACTTAGATTGATAGAAATGGGTTAATATTGAAGACAGAGCTAGCCAATAAAAAATACTAGTAATAGACCAACAGATATATAGATATAGATATAGATATAGATATAGATATAGATATAGATATAGATATAGATATAGATATAGATATAGATATAGATATAGATATAGATATAGATATAGATAGATATAATGATTCTGTGCTCTGGGCAGCAAGGAGGAGTAGCAAATCTTTAAAGAACAAACACAATAAGCAACAAAAACTTCACACTTTCTCTGGTCTGGCTGAATTTATCTCCATCCACTTTTCACAACATGAATACATCTAAGTACATATGCTTCTTCTAGACCAAGCTGTGTCTTAAGATCTCCACTCTGGATGAACCCATATAGTCAGCCCAGAGACCAAGCAAGTCTGAAAGAGGGAACCAAGAAAACAATGAGAGACATCTTCTCCACATCTTACCAACCCAAATATCACCGACAGTCAAAGATTGAATTGCTCAGTTAATTCCAGTGGCATGACACTGCTTATAGCAGAGAAGTAGGAAGATAAAAGAAGCAAGAAGTGACCCCTGAACTGTAACTAGGCTACGATCCAGCAGAGTGCTTCTTCTTTGCAGGCCTCTACCTAGGTCCTGCCAGCCCTAGGTTTTTGTGTCTTCCTTGGTAGTTTTCTATTGGTGAAGATTTGCCAGACATGATTTCAATTGCCATGTAAAGATAATAAAATCGTAAGCCTTTTAGTAAATGCTAAGTTTGTGTATTGTTTCCTAACCTACTCATTTTCCCTGTGTTTGCAAAAGACAAAAGAGTTTTTCCGCAATATTCTTGCAGAAAAAGAAGATGGGAGTTGACAATGCATAGTATAAACTCACTTCCCCAAAGACCAGAAAACATTCAGGGACCTGATATTTGTGTGTAAAAAATGTAGGGAATCCAGGCCTGGTGACACACTCCTGTAAACCCAACACTCAGGTGGCAGATAGAAGGAGACTTCTGCAAATAAAACAGTCTTGGCCTGCATAGTGAGTTCCCAGCTATCCAGAGTTGTATAGCAAAATCATGTCTCAAAAATAAGTACATAAATAAATAATAATCCAAGTGACTTTTTTACCATCACAGATGCCACGGGCCACCACTCTGGGTGGACTTCTTTATAGATCAGTGGAGATTGTGTGGTATTAATACAGTGTGGTCTTTTTAGTTGTCTGTTTCTGCCATTCCCTTCATTCTGTAAGCAAGCTATCTAAAAGCACAAAGACCTTGCAGTTTGTGTATTATAATGAAATTTTACATTTAAACCATCTTCAGTGAATAGAGACACAAGATCAAAAGTCTACATGAAATCAGTTTGCTTCAAATTTCACTTAAAACCACAGTTATCCACCTCTGAGACAGAAACGAAAGCCAAAAATGGTTTGCAGAGCTTCTCTGGTGGTGTGCGAGCGCCACCTGATGCCCAGAGAGAGAGAGAGAGAGAGAGAGAGAGAGAGAGAGAGAGAGAGAGAGAGAGAGAGAGAGAGAGAGAGAGAGAGAGAGAGAGAGAGAGAGAGAGAGAGAGAGAGAGAGAGAGTGGCTTCCGTCTCAGACCTTCACAGAGCACACAGAAGACAGTAAGCATGCTCACTGCCTGCCCACCTTCACACTTGCTCTCCCTGTTTTTCCTATTTATGTTCACATATTCAGAATTCCTTCCACATGCTTTTATACATATGTTATCTAACCTTCCAAAAAACTCATGATGCCAAAAAATGCCATCAAAACACCCAGCTGTCCCTTGGCTTCTGTTGAAATTCTTAGTAAAATGTAACTCATAGTATCTGTCACGATTTCTTAAAATCTTATGGAACTTTTATTTCCATATCTTTTTATAGGAATTTTATTTTATACTAATGTCCAGAGCTTGGTCAACCCCCCCCCTCGTGTGTGTGTGTGTGTGTGTGTGTGTGTGTGTGTGTGTGTGTGTGTGTGTGTGTGTTTGTGTGTGTGTGTGTGTGTGTGCTACCTCCACTCTAATGCATTCAGCCAGCATTTGCAGAACCTTCCCCTAATCTTCTATGGTCTCATTTCACCAAAGCCATGGGAAATACAAGAAAATGCTGCCCCTTGTTGGAATCCTAAGAATGCCAACGGAAGTGATGTGAAAACGGTGAGGAAGGATTCCTTGCTCATCCTCTAGCATGTGGGAAATACAACCTCTGTTTCTGTCCCCACTCTGCTTGTGAGAGCTTAAAAGTGAGATGACCACCTCAGAAACACATTTTAATGAAACTGACATAAAAATTCAGAATTTTTTTTGAATAACTAAAATAGATTTCACTGATTGGGTTGTAATCACATTGTGGTTTGGTATGTTCTGCAAAGCAATAATTCTAATGCTTCAAAACGTTGCTTGAAGTGAAAATACACCATAGATACACTATACAACAATCTGGTTACTGTATAGTTACAATTACTTAAACTTATGATTTAAAAATTTTAGATGGAAAATATGAAGGTAGGAGGAAAACACATAGTCTTTCAAATTATCTGAAACAAATTATCCAAAAACAGAGAGGCAAGCACTGTACTGTAGCATTAAAGTGTAAGTTACCCAAGTTACCCTGGGATAGTTCACAATTTCACAGTTCTAAGGCTTCTCTTTTATCTTACATACAACCCAAATATAGCAGTAGGGTAAAGTCAACCATCTAAAGACAAGAGAACAGTCGCATAAATATGGCCATTGATAAAAGAAATGCAGCCAGTATAAGCATGACTCTCTGAAACATAACATCCATGAGACATTCCTATTGTTGGTTAAGAATGCATAATAGGTGACAAAGTAATAAAAAAATTGTAACACCAAGTTTTTGTTCTCCTTTAAACAATAATGGCTGCAGGTGAAAACTACAATTTTCAAGTTCAAGTTCATATAGACACATAGTAAGTATGGGAAGATGTACCACTGCCTAAAGTTTATAATTCCAATTAAACTGCCTATAACCAGCATCCCAAGATATTTAAATTCTTATTTCCTACTCATATTTCCCATTAAGGTCTCAGAAATTGAGAATCATATTCTATATACCTTTATTATGAGGCTTTGGGTATTTTAGTACCCATGTATAGAAAATTGTCAAGACTTTGACTTTTAAGTCAAGACAACTCTCATGCTTCAAGGGGAGTATGATGCAAGTATTTTGCTTCTAAATGGAGTTTACAAATAGGACAATGACCAAAAAAAACTAAGAAAGGAGTTTACAAAATGATTCATCACTCTCCTTCACACCCACTACCTTGATTTCCTCTTGGAAACCACCACACCATTCCAAGAGCATCTGTGTATTACTTCCTTGTCATTTGCAACTTACAGGGAAAAAAAAGCTTATTTATTTGAAAGTTCCAGAGGAGCAGTCCTCAATGGCAAGAGAGGTGTGCAACAGAGAGGCAGCCAGAGCTGGAATCTGAGAGGTCACATCTTCAACAACAAACATGAGGCAGACACTTTGAAGGGCCACCCATATACTTCCCCAAGCAAGGTACCATCTCCTGAAGGTCTAATAGTCTAATCAAATAGCACTAACAAATAGCAAACATGTGTTCCACGTGTACCTATAATGGATGTAAAATATCTATGATGAATGTCAAGTATCTACCATGCACCTAAGATGGGCATCTCTCCCAGCAAAACCACCAGAATGTGTCTCCCTTCATATCTCAAAATCACAATAACCATTGCTATGCTTTCCTTCACACATTCCAACATCTGCTCTTAGCCTAAATTTCTCATAGTACCTCAACTTATAAAGAAGTATGTAGAAAACAAGTGTACTTTTCTTGTATAAAATAATTTTGTTAATAGCCTCTTTGAATATAGTTTAAGATTTATTTCATAGCATTCCAATGAATATTCTCATTTGAGACCAGATTGAGTTAGAAGAATGGTTACACAGCCTATTGCCTGTCTTTACACTGTATTAGGGTTTGAAGATGGCTAGCTCATAAACTCCTGACTTTACTTGGCATAATACTCATGAAGAACGGTTTTGAATAACATTCAGCAACATGATAACCTAAGGCTCATGGAGCTACTAATTAAAATATTTTACCACAAATACTTTGTAAAATGTTTTATAGAAATAATTGTTCAGTCTTGAATGGATAAGATACTTGTTTCATCTAGGTTATGTACTTCTACAGCTTAAATATCTACCTATCCATCCATCCATCCATTCATCTATCCATCTATCCCCAAAATAAAACTTATTAACCTAAAATTTGTATGTTTTATAAAGTTTAACTTGTTTCTCATGGGCATCCTTACCTAAAATATACAGGAGAAATATAAATCACTAAGTAAACAAATCAACCCACTAGGAGGGCTAAGGACATAGCTTTTTAAGTAAAGTGAAAGCATGGGGCCATGAGTTCAATCCCAAGAATCCACATTTTTTTAAAAAGAAATCTGGGTACACTGCACTCACGTATAATCCTTGTACTGAACAAAAGCAGATGCATCTTGTGGACTTGTGGACTTGCTGTCTGGCTAGTCTATACCCAGTAAGTTCCTGGCCAAAAAAAAAAAAAAAAAAAAAAAAAAAAGGTATTATCTTACAGATGACAATTGGAACTGTCCTCTGAACTCCGTGTGTGTGTGTGTGTGTGTGTGTGTGTGTGTGCACATGCATGTGCACCTGAACCTGCACACAACACACACGTAAGCATGTATACAGACACAGAAAGAAATGAATATCTGTGCTATGAGGGCTGGTAACATGTTACACAATCCCATTATTTCTGCAGAGAAGTGAATGACTCTTTCTAGGGATAATGTTGTCCTCTAATAAGTAGTTACAGCTCACCCTGCTAGGGTCCTCAGTGATCTGCACTGAGGTGATGAAGACAGTGTTAGAGCAATGTATGTTACAAAGCAGGGGAGAGCTAGCCTGGTCTTTCCATCCTTCTCCTCTTGGATGTGTTCTCAGATTAAGTGTGTGGAAGAGAAAGACCAAGGGCCACAGCCTCAGCTGTCCAGACCACCATGAGGACCTGACATACAGACACTCTGTCTAGGTATCTAGATATCCTGCGTATCACCATTAAATGAAGATGATGATAGACTTCAAGTGTTTATCTGAGTGGGATCAAATAAGAAGCAACAATTAAGAAAGGATGAGAAAAATAGTGACTTTCATAAACATGATAATCAACAATAAAAAATGGGTACTAAGAAACACCTATTAGTCTGTGTAGCCACACAAACAAGCACAAGCAGGCACCAGAGTCTTTGGCGTGAAGCAGCCAGGATGCGCTTTAGACAGGCATGTTCAGTGTGCAGAGACCCATCAAGTAAGTTATACTCTCATGACATGTGCACTTCTGCCCACAAACATTAATACTTAAGATTGAAAGTTAAAAGCCTAAGGTCAGCAGCTCTTGTACTAGCTGAAGCAGATTTCACCTGATTAGAGACATGTATTACTACATGAATTCAAATGCTTCACAAAGAAAATATACAAGTCTACATCTTGGGAAGAAAGTCCAATAATTCTGCCCCAATCTTTGGTCAAATGGTGACATCTTAAACAAACACTAAACCTGCAGCTGTCTCCTCACACCCAGGCCAGGTGGGAACACAGTGCTATACACCAGTAAAAGTATCTCCAGCAGATTGTTTCTACAAGATAAGATATACTTGAAAAGCAATCCATACTACCAGGCTATATCATCACCTTTCTGATTTTAGTCATTTATACCTAGTAAACAGAGATGAGTCTGTCTTAAAAAACAGCCATTATTTGAGCTGCCCTGATCCTGGGAAAATGCTGTCTAGAGACAAGATGCATGTGAAAGTTTCGTATGAATCTTTTGAGCCTGCCTTAACCAGCAGCTTCTCTATTTTATCTTTTCATTTACACCCAGTGTTGCTAACACCCACATCACAATGAGTACCTAACACCAAAGTAAAAACAAAACTCTCTCTCTACACCTCCCCATTTTCCTGAAAACAAATAAATTGCTTTACTGATTGGTTATCAGCCTGATGACTCAGCACATTTTCGTAGGGCCCACTTTTCATGCCATACCAATGGAGAAATGTAACATTTTCAAAGCATTCACTCAATGTGTTCTAGGCTATTCCCCACTTTCTCTTTTATCAAGTTTAGCTTAATTTGTTTTATGCTGAGGTCTTTGATTCCCTTGGACTTGAGTTTTGTTCAAAGTTATAGATGCAGATCTTTTTGGGTTATTCTTTATACTGACATGCAGTTAGACTAGTACCATTTGTTAAAAATGCTTTCTTTACTCCATATATATAGCTTCTTCATAAAAAATTATGTGTCTATAGATTATATAGATGTATGTCTGGGTCTTTGATTCAATCCCACTGTTCAACCTGTCCATTTTAATACAAATACCATGCAGTTTTTATTGCTATAGCTCTGTGGTATACCTTAAAATCAAGGATGGTGATTTTCTTTTATTGTACATGAACAGGATTGTTTTATCTATCCTGGGTTTTTTCACTATGTGAACTTGAGTATTGTCCTTTCAATGTCTGCAAAAAATTATGTGAAACATGTGATCAAAGCATGTATATATAATAGACTCATGGTGCTAAAGAAATAGAAAAATAGATTTTTCTACTCATTAAAATTCATTCTTTTTTAACTTGTAATAAACACAGATTCTCATTGTAAAATTCTCATTGTAGACTGCAAAGAACATTACTGAATTGTCAAAGCATAATGTGGGCTCGCTAGTATCACTTTTTGTTTGTTTCTTTGTTTGGTTGATTGGTTTTAGTTTTTAAAGATAGGGTTTCCGGGTGTAGCTTTGAAACCTGTCCTAGAAGTAGCTCTTGTAGACCAGGCTGGGTTCGAACTCACAGAGATCTGTCAGCCTCTGCCTCTCAAGTTCTAGGACTAAAGGCTTGTGCCACCACCACCTGGCTCACTTGCATCATTTTTAAATGTTTTTATCTAATAGAATATGAATAGACAAACATTTGTTTAATACTCGTGATGTAAAAAAGAACTAAGTTCATGAAATACAAGGGTGGAGAAGAAAAATAGAAGCTATTCCGGTACATAAGTCATTTAAAGTGTAAGTTTTCTGGTGCCTAATCTCATCCCTATGTCTTTTTTTTTTTTTTAATTTGAAACAAGCTTGTTTTACATGTCAATCCCAGTTCTCTCTCCCTCCTCTCCCCTCCTCCCCTAACCTCCAACCCTCATCCCATCCGCTTTCTGCTCCCCAGGGAGAGTGAGGCCTTCCACAGGGGATCTTCAAAGTCTGTCATATCATTTGGGGCAGGGACTAGGCCCTAGCCCATGTATCTAGGCTGAAAGAGAATCCCTCTATGTGGGATGGGCTCCCAAAGTCCATTCTTATACTAGGGATAAATACTAATCCACTACCAGAGGTGCCATAGACTGCCAAGTCTTCCTAACTAACACCCACATTCAGTGGTGGTGTCTGGGTTGGTCCTATGGTGGTTTCCCAGCTATCAGTCTGGGGTTCAAGAGCTCTCTCATGTTCAGCTGTTTCTGTGGGTTCCTCCATCCTGGACATGACCCCTTTGCTCATCAATGCTCCCTCTCTGCAACTGGAGTCCAGAAGTTCCGCTCAGTGTTTAGCTGTGGGTGTCTGTTTCTGCTTCCATCAGCTACTGGATAAAGGCTCTAGGATGGCATATAGGGTACTCATCAATCTCTATAGAGGAATGGCATTTAAGGTAGCCTCTCCACTATCACTTAGATTGTTAGTTGGAGTCATCCTTGTAGGTCTCTGGACAATTCCCTAGTGCCAGATTTCTCTTTAAAGCTACAATGGCTCCCTCTATTGATGTGTCTCTTTCCTTGTTCTCCTCTGTTCTTTCCCTGTCTTGGTTTTCCTGTTCCCTCATGTTCTCCTCTCCTTTTCTTCCCTTCTCTTTCTCCTAACTCTCTCTCGCCCCCCCCCCATGCTCCCAATTTGCTCAGGAGATCTTGTCCCTTTCCCCTTCTACTAGGGACCATGTATGTCTCACTTGGTCCTCCTTGTTTCCTAGCTTTTCTGATGGTGTGGATTGTAAGCGGGTAATCCTTCGCTCTATGTCTAAAATCCATATATGAGTGAGTACACAACCGTATTTGTCTTTCTGTGACAGGGTTACCTCACTCAGGATGGTTTCTTCTAGTTCTATCCATTTGCCTTTGAATTTTAAGGTTCCATTGTGTTTTTCTGATGAGTAGTACTCCATTGAGTAAAAATGTACCACACTTTCTTTATCTATTTTCAGTTGTGGGGCATCTAGGTTGCTTCCACATTCTGGCTATTACAAATAATGCTGCTATGAACGTAATTGAACAGAAGTCCTTGTTGTATGAATGTGCATCTTTTGGGTATATGCATGAGAGTGGAATTACTGGGTCTTGTGGTCGACTGATCCCCATTTTCCTGAGGAACTGCTATACTGATTTCCAAAATGGCTGCACAAGTTTCCACTCCTCCCAGCAATGGAGGAGTGTTCACCTTTCTCCACATCCTCTCCAGCATAGGCTGTCATTGGTGTTTTTGATTTTAGCCATTCTTACAGTAGCAAGATGGTATCTGAGTTGTTTTGATTTGCATTTCCCTGATGGCTAAGAATGTTGAGCACTTTCTTAAGTGTCTTTCAGCCATTTTAGATTCTGTGTCCCTTTTTAATTGGATCATATGGTGCTTCTTGAGTTCTTTGTACATTTTGGAAATCCGCCTTTTGTCAGATGTGGGGTTGGTGAATGTTTTCCCATTCTGTGGCTGCCTTTTTGTCTTATTGACTATATCCTTTGCCTTAAAGAAGCTTTTCAGTTTCAAGAGGTCCCATTTATTAATTGTTGTTGTCAGCGCCTGTGCTACTGGTGTTATATTCAGGAAGCCGTCTCCTGTACCAATTTATTCAAGGGTACCTCCCACTTTTCTTCTAAGAGGTTCAGTGTGGCTGGATTTATGTTTAGGCCTTTGATCCATTTGGACTTAAGTTTTGTGTGTGGTGATAGATATGGATCTATCTGCAGTCTTATACAAGTCAGCATCCACTTATGCCAGCACCATTTGTTGAAGATGCTTTCTTTTTTCCATTGTATAATTTTAGCTGCTTTGTCAAAAACCAGGTGTTCATAGGTGTGTGGGTTAATATCAGGGTTTTCAATTTGATTCCATTGGTCTTCCTGTCTGTTTTTGTGCCAATACCAAGCTGTTTTCAGGACTATAGCTCTATAGTAGAGCTTAAAGTCAGGAATGGTGATGCCTCTGGTTGTTTTGGCTATACTGTGTCTTTTATTTTTCCATATAAAGTTGAGTGTTGTCCTTTCAAAGTCTGTGAAGAATTGTGCTGGGATTTTGGTGGGGATTGCATTGAATCTGTAGATTGCTTTTGTCAAGATTACCATTTTTAATATGTTAATCCTACCTAACTAAAAGCATGAGAGGTCTTTCCATTTTCTGGTATCTTCTTTAAGTTCTTTCTTTAAAGTCACAAAATTCTTATTATATAGGTCTTTTACTTGTTTAGTTAGCATTACCCCAAGATATTTTATTTTGTTTATGGATATTGAAAAGGGTAATGTTTCTCTGATTTCTTTCTCAGCCCCTTTGTCATCTGTATATAGTAGGGAACTGGTGCTTTTAGTTTATCATGTACCCTGCCACTTTGTTGAAGGTGTTTATTAGCTGTAGGAGTTCCCTGGTAGAGTTTTTTGGGGTCGCTTATGTAAACTATCATATCATCTGCAAATAATGAAAATTTGACTTTTTCTTTTCCAATTTTGATCTCTTTTTTGTTGTCTTATTGTTCTAGCTAGAACTTCAAGTACAATATTGAAGAGATATGGAGAGAGCGGACAGCTTGTTCTTGAATTTAGAGGAATCACATTGAGTTTCTCTCAATTTAGTTTGATGTTAGCTGTTGGTTTGCTGTATATTGCTTTTATTATATTTAGGTATGTTCCTGTTATCCCTGATCTCTTCAAGACCTCTATCATGAAGGGGTGTTGGATTTTGTCAAAGGCTTTTTCAGCATCTAGTGAGATGATCATATGGCTTTTCTTTTTCAGTTTGTTTATATGATGGATTACATTGATAGATGTTCGTATGTTGAACCATCCCTGCATCCCTCAAATGAAGCCTACTTGATCATGGTGATTTCTCTGATGTGTTCTTGGATTCGATTTGCCAGTATCTTATTAAGTATTTTTGCATCAATGTTCATGAGGGATATTGGTCTGTAGTTCTCTTTCTTAGTTGTGTCTCTGTGTGGCTTGGGTACCAAGGTAATTGTAGCCTCATAAAAAGAGTTTGGTAATGAATCTTCTGCTTCTATTGTGTGGAACACTTTTAAGAGTACTGGTTTTAGATGTTCTTTGAATTTCTGGTAGAATTCTTCACTGAAACCATCTGATCCTGGGCTTTTTTTTTGGTGGGGGGGACTTTTAATGACTGTCTCTATTTCATTAGGGGTTATAGATCTATTTAAATTGCTTATCTGTTCTTGATTTAATTTTTTAAGTGATATCTACCCAGAAAATTTTCCATTTCCTTTAAAGTTTTGAATTTTGTGGAGTACAGGTTTTCAAAGTATGACCTGAAGATTCTCTGGATTTCCTCAGTGTCCCTTGTTATGTCCCTCTTTTCATTTCTGATGCATCTGTAGTTCCTAATTGTTTACCTAGCTTTTCTATTTCCAGCATTCCCTCAGACTGTTTGGGGGGTTTTGTTTATTTGTTTGTTCTTGTTTTGGGGGCTGTTTTGTTTTGTTTTGTTTTTGTCTCTATTTCAGCTTTCGAGCCTTGCACTGTTTGAATTTTTTCTTTCAATTTTTGGTTTGTCTTTTCTTCCATTTATTGAATTTTTTGTTTGTTTGGTTTTTTTTTTCTCCATTTCTTTAAGGGATTCTCTCATTACCTCTTTGAGGATCTCTAGCATCATATAGTTGTTATTAGGTTTCTTCTGCTTCATCTGTATTGGGATGTTCAGGTCTTGCTGGTGTAGAGTCCCGAGACTCTGGTAGCATCATACTGATCTTTGTGTTGTTGACTATGTTCACTGCATACCTGTAGGATCTCTTCCTCTCCTTGGTACAGGACCAAAGTTCTCTTCAGATGGATGCAAGCAGGCCCAGTATTCTGATGGCTCTCCTCTTCCAGTGCGTGGAGGCAGGACTCAGTCTCTGTGTCTTACATAATCCTAGAACAATACTAAGGAGGCAGCCAAGGTAAAGATTTTTAAATTAGCAAATAATTAAATTAAGTAATTGCTTTTGTTGTGCGAGTCCACTTATAGGGGGTACAAAGAATAGGTCAATTCATAGAGATAAAATGAATACAAAACAGGGTTAGCAGGCGAGGAGAACAGAGTTGTTTAATGGTTGTAGTTTCTGTCTAGTGGGAAGGGAGAGGTTTTGAAAATGGATTTGGTGGTAGTTGTACCACATCATGAACATTTTCAGAGTCACCAAATATATGGTAATTTTTTGTTATACTTTACTACAGGTTTAAAAGCCTACCACAACTTTTTTGACTAGACAAGAACAGTGAACTGTGGTCCAAAGAGGCTATGACTATCTTTATTTAACAGTTAGCTGTTGTTGTTTTGCTCTTAAAGCAAAAATCCTACATTAATGACTTAGTTTTTAACCACTGGTAGAGAGGTTATAGTACCTATTTCCTTGTCCTGGATTAATTTGGTTAATAAAAGCAATCTGATGACTCCAGGATAGAAAAATATGAAACGTAGACACAGAACTTTTTGTGAGCAGCTTCTATTAGAAGCAACATGTAGCAGTCGACTCTTCTTCCCCAGCCCTAAAGAGCTACAAAATCTAAATTCATTCTACTTAGCCATTCAAGGCTGCTGTGAAGAAAATTCTTTAAAAATTTTCAGCATTTAGGAAAGTTCATTTATTATAGCTTATATCAATTCAAAGGAGTAAAACATGGCCAGACCTTTAAAATGTTTGCGATAAAATGGCTAAGAGGAATTCACCTTTAAGGGAAGTTTTCAGTAGAAATCTTGGATTTTGCCTTTATGGTGTCATTAATCAGTCTGGGTAACTCACTGATCAAGACATCAGTTTGATAAGAAATAACATCTACCCCCCCCCAAAAAAAAAAGCCTAAAGCTTCAGCTGGCCTCTCTACGTGTGTGTGTGTGTGTGTGTGTGTTTGTGTGTGTGTGTGTGTGTGTGTGTGTCTGTCTGTGTGTGCGTGTCTGTCTGTCTGTGAGCTTGTGAATGTGTGAATGTGCACTCCTACATGTTTGTGAAAGCCAGAGGACAATGTTGTTCCACAGAGGCCATCCACTTCTTTTTTTTATGTGTTCTTGTGGGGTTTTTTGTTTGTTTGTTTGTTTGTTTTTGTTTTTTGTTTGTTTGTTTGTTTGTTTGTTTTTTGAACAGGGTCTCTCCCTTACCTAGAACTCTCTAGCTCTCTAGTACTCTAATAAGGCTTGGTAGAAGACCCAGTGATACACCTTTCTCAATGTCTCTAGAACTCTTTTCATTAATAAATTTCATTTAAATTAGAAACAATCTTATTTTACATATCAACAGTTCCCTCTCTCTCCCATCCTCTCATTTCCCCCACCAACCCCTCCATTCCTATCCCCTATCCACTCCCTAGGGAGAGTAAGGCCTTCCATGAGGGATCATCAAAATCTATCAAGTCATTTGGGGTAGGGCCTAGGCCCTCCCCCATGTCTCCAAGCTAAGGGAGTATCCCTCCATGGGAAATGGGCTCCCAAAGTCTGTTCGTGCACTAGGGATACATCCTGGTTCCACTGCCAGAGGTCCCATAGACTGCCCAGTCCTCCTACTTGACACCCACATTCAGAAGGCCTTGTTTGGTCCTATTGGTTCCCCAGCAGTCAGATTGGGGTCCATGAGTTCCTACTTGCTCAGGTCAGCTGTTTCTGCGGGTTTTCCCAGTGTTGTCTTGAACCCTTTGTTCATCACTCCTCCTTCTCTGAAACTGGATTCCAGGAGTTTGGCTCAGTGCTTAGTTGTGTATCTCTGCTTCTGCTTCTATCAGCTACTGGATAAAAGCTCTAGGATAGCATTTAAGGTAGATTCTCATTATTAGAGAAGGACATTTAAGGTAGCCTCTCCACTAGTGCTTAGATTCCTAGCTGGGGTCATCTTTGTGGAGCTTTGTACTAAGTTCCTAGTATGAGATTTTTCTTTAAAGCTATAATGGCTCCCTCTATCCATGAGTCTCTTTCCTTGTTCTCCTCTGTTCTTTTCCTGCCTCAGTCTTCCTGTTTCCTAATGTTCTCCTCTCCCCTTCTCTTCTTCCCTTCTCTTTCTCCTAACTCTCTCTCCCCTCCCCCCCACGCTCCCAATTTGCTCAGATCTTGTCCCTTTCCCCCTCTACATGTATGTCTCACTTGGTCTTCCTTGTTTCCTAACTTTTCTGGAGGTGTGGATTGTAGTCTAATAGAATTTTAAGGGATTACAAGCATACAACTCCATGACTACCTTTCCTTAGGTGGATTGTAGGGTGTTAAGGTAGGTTTTTCCTACCAGCTGCAGCGCCAATCTGTAGCATGTATGTTTCCACCAGCCCGCCAGTCTGGGCCCACAGCCACACCAGCCCCAAGTAACACTCTGAGACTCCGTATTTGATACAATCCTGTTGGCCAGTTACCATTATTGTTTATGGGCTAGCTCTGTCTTAATGATTAACC
Source organism: Cricetiscus sungorus (assembly GCA_030556225.1). Lineage (NCBI taxonomy): Eukaryota > Metazoa > Chordata > Mammalia > Rodentia > Cricetidae > Cricetiscus > Cricetiscus sungorus. The sequence continues at coordinate 95,019,272 of JANBXA010000651.1, read as the reverse complement.
CATTTCTACTTATCTAAGTATTTCCACGTGGCTCATCTTATCCGGGAGCCATGGCTGGCGTCTTCCTTCCTCCCTGGTCTACATCTTGACTCCTCCCTACTACTTCCTCTTTCCTCCTCCTGGTCTCCTAGCCCTGCCTATCTTGTTTCCTATTGGCCACAGTGCTTTATTAACCAGTATGAGAAACATATATACAGAATAACATCTCCCATCATCTCCTCTTTTCTGTCTAAAACAGAAAGAAGGGTTTAAGCCTTAACATAGTAAAATATATGACAGTTATCAAATAAGAATCACAGTTAACAATATTTAGTCCATTAACATTTTGTAAGACTTAAAGAAAATATCTATTCGCGGCTGGCATTTTCCTTCGCCGTCTCCATCTTGACTTCTTCCCACTTCCTCTTTCCTCCTTGTCTCCTATCCCTGCCTATCTTGTTATCTCATTGGCCCAACGGCGCTTTATTAATTAACCAGTATGCGAAACATATTTACAGAATAACATCTCCCATCAGTAGGGATCAAAATTGTGTCCTCATGCTTGCAAGACTAACACTTTACTTATGGAGCTATCATACTAGACCCAGTAGCATTAATGGATGAATCAACTGTGGAGAAGAGTGTCTTGAAAGAACAATCAATACTAATTTCCTCTGGGTTGAGGCTATATCTCAGCAGTTCAGTGCTTGTCTAGCATATGCATGACCCTAGATTCAAGATCCAGCATAAAAATAGAAATACCTCAAAGTTACGAAAAAACAAGTCAATATTAGAAGACTCTTAACTTGAAGAAAACATCCCATGGTAAAACAATGCGGCAATAATATGCCAATGGAATTTCTCATTAGATAATTTGTACTTTATGATTTTTCTTTTAAAAATTGATAGTTGGGTGGGTTCCTAAGGCAAACATCAAGTATATTGTTTACAGGAAACCCAAAATTATTCAATACATGACATAAATTCCTTAGGAGATAATAAATCATATTTCAAAGATACCTAAAGAGAAAGCAGTAATACTTTAAATACATAAAACCATAAGAACAGGTTATATTCAAAGTTAAAAGACAAAATGAAATAAAAAAGATAGACAAAAATATTTATTTAATGACCACATAGTAATCTGATACAGTCCTCACTACATAAAAAGATACATACAAACAAGCTTATAGAATATAATTTTTTTTTAAATTCAAAGGTAGAATTTGCAAACAAAAGCTATGTACATACATTGTTTTCTGCCTTAAGATCTTCAGAGTTTGTCAGTAAGGAGAGGCACTGTTAATGTTAACAGTTCTGATTTTTTTATATGAGAGAAACAACCTCCCAGGGTAATTCAGTCATTACTGAAGACTAAAACATTTGGATGTCCTCTTCTACGTGCCATTTCCTTTGTGCTATTCCCTAAGTCCTTTCAATATTACTTCCCCTCCCAAACACCATTAAACTTCTGCTTGCTGCCAAGCTCTGATCTCAGCTAGGTCTACTGGGAAAAAGCAATAAGCAAAAGCATAGGAACATAGCTCTAAAGGATATTGGCAGCGCCACTATCTGGGCCCTCCCTGTTCTATCTCACCCCTTGTTATTGGCCTTTTCCTCCATCAAGGGAACAGAGTTTTCACACTTCCGTGTTTGGCACTATTGACTCAACCTTCAATCTAGAAGAGCTTGCCTGCTCACAGATTCCATCATCCTCTTAATATTGTGGCTAACTGTTCATCTTCACTCAGATCTAATTCAGGAAATCCTAACACTTCCATATGGCTTCCACACTGGATTTGGTGTTTTGTTTTGTTTATATATAGTTTGTGTGCACACATTTATTATTTATCACAGAGAATATCTGCCATATCAGTGTTGTCATGTCTTGTACTGTCTGCCTTCATGTCTACCTCAGTACTCCTTGAGGCAGAGATTAACTTAACTATGTCTCTCTAATATCCAACATAGTGCTTGGCTTATATGGATAAATGAACTAACAAATAACTGCGAGCAGAGACAAGCTGTCATTGTGTTCCTAAAAGCCCTTTTTGTAGCTGTACATGTACCCGTGTTAAAAGTTCTCAACATATTCTTCTACTAGGAACCAGTAGAGCTAGATAATCCAATGAAGAGAGAGACAAGAGTTGGGGGAGGAAGAGAAAGGACAGATCCTTTTGTAATTGAGAAAAGTCTGAGCCTTTAAAAGAAATCAAATTAAGTATTGGGGTAATGACTAAAAGAGGGTATTGAAGTCAGCTTTATATAGGGCACCTCAGAACTGATGGTGGTGATTAGCACACTGTCAGTATACCAAATGCCTGTTACAGTAAAGTATAGATCAAATCCACACTAATTCTTTTTTACATAAATAAGAAAACACCAGTCTTAATCAGCTTTAGAAAGATTATAAGGGACCCCAGAATCTTCAGACACAGCCAACACCAGCAACAAAATATCAGATGTTTTCAAACATGGGAAGGACTTTCTCAAATGTAGACTGATGATGAGGTTACCAACAAAATTCAAATACATCTAAAAATGACATTAGTCCTTATTCATTTTGTCCTTAAATATCTTCTATGGTAATATAAAATAAGTATACAATTACTGGCATGACTGTTGACATTATTAAAACTATCTCATGTCAAAAAGGATTGAGAATCTCCAACTTAAGGTATGGTACTAAACTCCTCAGACATGGTCTAATGCACATGGATTACAGTGCCTCACAATGTACACATAAAAACCAGTCTCTTTTCTAGCTCTTTTCTAGCTTTTTCAACAACTGACAAAGAACAGTAAATATGAACTCATTAGTAATTTAGGGCAGGTTGATGGCCTGGTCCTCTGTGAATTTGGGAATCTTCTTAAATTCACTTTGCTTCCTGAAGAAAAGCTGGGCCAAAATATGGTCTGAGGTGGCCAGGAGATAATCATCCATGTCAAGAGTTTGTACCTGATGATGTAAAACAAAAGTTGTGTCAACACCACACAGCTCAAAGTCCTGCATAGGCCTGGGAGTGGCTGAGGCACTGGAAACATGTTCTGGTACTTGGCTATCTAACTTCACACAGGAGTCTATGAGTGCCAATCTCCCCTGACCATGGGAAAATCAGATCTTCAGTTCTGAGAAGGAAAGTCTGATGGAAAAATGAGCTAAGATACCTCAAGCCTTCCTTATAAGGAATCAGCCCTGCTAAGAAATGCATCTATCTTCCTACAAGCAAGAACTAGTAGAGACGTCCTGTGGTTCTACACCTATAGCCATGTGATGAGGCAAGCCTTACAGCCAGGTAAATGCTCCTGGTACTCCATGGCCACACTGGCTCCTCCCAACAAGATGATAAACTCTGATTCAATGTGAGGGGGGTGCCTATCCATCCCTAGGGATCAATATTAGGGAACAGATTTGCCAAGAAATATTGGTCATATCTTGTAATATCTGCTATACCGTAAGTGAAATGATTTCATGGATCTCTACAAACTGATTCTCTGGTTCACAGCTCAGAGACGTCAGAGAATTATAATGGAAAATTTATTGATTCTCCTTCTCTTCATACACTTTTTTCATCTAGATAACATTCACCCCTTCATTGAACACATATTTATTAAGGCCTCCTTTGTCCAAACTCATGTCTTAGCAGATTACTGATGACTCTTAGATTTACCTGATCTCCAGTGCTGAAGGCAAGAACAAATAACAAATCCTCATCACATGTGTTTTTGATGTAATGCTGGGTTCCCATAGGAAAAAACACCACATCTCCAATGTGGATATTAAACTCAATGGTTCTCTGAGTATTAATGATGCCCACCTGAGAGAAAGTGATGATTTAGAACATAAGAGTCACATACTCATCAGGTTAAGTATTAAATGTGAAGAACAGACATATAACATAACTTGTGGCTATATAGAGGCCTCTTAGTAAGGATATGACAGAGCCCCACAGAAACCAAAATGTCTTACATAAATATCCATAACACCATATATAAAACGCATCAGCCATCATGTTCTAGTTAAGGTCACAAATGATGCCCCAGACATGTCTGGGAGGATTTACATCCAGTGTTTTCCCACCTACATGCCTTCATTTATGCCCTCTTTCATCACACCATCTGAAGGGTCTTCCTTTTAAGGGTTAGAGACTAAACATACACAAATGCTGTCTAGAACATACATGACTTTTGGTCAGAGTGAAACCCATATTCTTTCCTCCAAGACTGAGAGAAATAAAGACCATCAAAGCATTTTATCAAAACTAGTTGAGAAAGTTTATTGCAGCATTTTTCAAATGTAATTAATCTTTATTGATTCACTTGCCCCTCTCTCTTTTCCTCTATCATCCTCCTCACCCCCTTGTGCCCTTTCACCCTCTATAGACTCCTCTCCAAACACAGCCTAGTCTATCTCTGGAATTCATGACAATCTCTAGTAGCTAATGTCAAATAACTATAGCAATATACTACATTGCTTGGTTATAGACCTTGACCACATATGTGATCATCCAAGCCAAATACTCTGTGAAGAATAAAAGGGGATATCAATAGTTTCAGCCAGACTACAGTACACTGAGTAGTATCTCAGATACTAGGGTAGAAGCTGGGATACATGGGCATCATGCTGATGCTCCAAGCCTTCCCACATTCCCTCATTCACCTTGTGTTTCAAAACAAAAAAGTTATTTCTACTTCCCCACAGCAGAGCAGTTTGCATTAGGTGATGGTACAAAACCAAAAGCCCTGTCTTGTTCTTCAGACCCTATCATAAGACACAAATCTTCATCACGTCAGACATACAGAGCCTCATGAATCTTTCTTTCTCATCAAATATGACAAGCATCTAATGAGCTCTGTGTGCTCTCCTCTATAGAAATGGTGTCCACCAAGTCAGTAGGACACATTTCTTTTGTTCCTGATGACTAGGCTAACATGAGAAATACCTATTTGCTCCTTGCTGCATCAAAGGAAGTTTTAAAGATATGTTTATTGAGGAATTACCTTTCCACATCCGCTCACTACATATCCCATTTCATTTGCATTGAAGTGAAAATGTGGCTGTCTTAATCCATTATTGTAAATCCGGAGTGTACTCAATGCGAGGACATTTTGATGCTTTCAAAAGAAAAGGGAAAAGACACAGTTATTTAACCGACACACTGCTCATCAACTCAACAATTCATAAGACCACAAAATACCCAATATTTATGCATCTCTGCAAATGTCTTCCACATTCCTTATAGGTATTATATCACTTACTGCTTACAACAATCTTACAAGGTTGCATCATTCTCCCTACTTCACAGGCGATGAGTGAAAAATCTGAGTCAGTTGCCTAGAGTCACAGAGCAAAGACATGGAGAACTAGAATGTGAACACAAGGAACTATGCTAACTCAACTGGATTTTCTTACAAACAAAAATGGAATGCTCAGAACACTCCACTCTCTTCGCTGATGTGACTGCTTGTGTCAAGAAAGTTCCAAGGTCCCCACAAGCCTTAATTACTGGCTCACATGAATAGAATCAGCCCATGATGGTCTAACTAAGGCTCCCCTTCTTTCTTCCAGTAAGAAGAATCATGAATCAGATACAAATCTTATATATCACCTGCTTGGCTAGTCATCAAAAGGTGCTCCTTCTGTAAAGACTGTGAGAGCCAAAGGAACAGGACATTTGTTGTGAGAGTGTTCCTCTTCTAGAAATATCAAGGAAGTTACAATTATGAAATCTCACCAGCATAGCTATCTGAACAAGGACAACACATGCAAACAAGGAATGGGGAGGTCTTGGGGCCTCAACCCTTAGCAAAGAATTACAGGCAACTAAGGAATTCTTAGAGATGGATAAATAGCCCTCCTCGGGGAACAGCTCCTAAACTACTAGTTAAATAATAACAAGTGATGAATCCTGATATATATATATATATATATATATATATATATATATATATATATCCAGTATTTGTAGAAATAGAGGTAATGAGTTTAAGAGAAAGCAAGGTGGGGGTGGGTATGCATGGGAAGAGGTAGAGGGAGGAAAGGAAAAGGTGAAAACAATGTATCTATACTTTAACTTCGAAATATTAAAAGGAAAAGGGAAATTAACATATGCAGGAAAGTTTTAAATGTTGTTTAATGATAACAAAAAACAGCTTTTTTTTCAACTACCTGATGTAGAAATTCATTGAAAATTTTTTCATTGCTGTTTAGTTCATCTGCATCCTTCCAATACTGTGCTAGCTGGATGACTCCCCCTGGAAACTTAAATTCTTTTGAACCTGAAACAGATGAAGTTTAAAACATAATAAGTGCTTCAAAACTGTGCCTCAAGACACACCCAGTAAAATACAAAGTTCTACTCACAGAAAACTTACATAATGTGAATTGCTGACCCCAGATCATATGGACCCCCACTAGGCACCTCCCTAACTGTCCTGAAATTCCTAAAACAGAGAAGCCTAGTGCTCTTCATTCAATGTAGGGGACCTGGTTAGAAAACTTGGGAGTTATCCCAAACAAAACTCTGTCTGTCATCCTTGATGTAGTCCTCTATCAAGTCCTTTCTATGCTATCTCTTTAAATTCTTTGTTCCTCCTCACAACACAGCCACAGTGTAGGTCTATACCATCCCCTATTAGAAGGACTATGACAGCCCCTCTATTCATCTCTTTTCTTCCCACTGGACCATTATAATTGTTCCCTACAAACCAGCCAGATATATCTTCATTTCCAAAAGCAAAATTCCTGTTTCACATTTATTTAATGCACAGTCACTCTACTCTTCAGTTAAGATACTGCACAAACTCCTTAGAATAGCTTCTAAAGTTTACATGGTCGGGAATGGCCTCTGCCACCAGTCTCTAACCCTACAGCATTTCATAGATCTACAACATGCCCATCCCACTTTGTTACATTCACTTTTGACTGTAGGATTTTCCCTACATGACCCAATGTACTGAAAAGCATGGTATTTTTGCTTTGTTTTCAAATTTCTCTTGGCAATACCCCACAATCAAAAATACATTCCAAGCCAAAAACATAAAACCATATATACAAAACCTAATTAAAAACCTTCATGAAACATATCATACCTTTAAGGTCAAAAAAATATCTCCACACATTGCTGTCAGGAGACTGCACATAAGTAGCATTTGTAACTAGCTCTGCCAGATTGGGAGGAAGGTTGACTCCCTGATCCTCTGTTTGCTTCTGGAATTTTCTAATGAAATTAATTCCACCTTCAGGCTGAAAAACAATCATAAATCACATGTATGGCTATAAAACACTTAACAAATTTTGATAACAGAAAAGTAAGTGCATTAGCATTATCATGGATGGTATTTGTTGACCCAGGAAGAATAATTTTTGATATTTGTGAAAGTTTTGGGTTTTTGGTTTGGGGTTTTGCATTTTGAGTTTAAATGGTTGGTTTGGAATGGTCAGTACAAATTCCTGCAGAAGCATACATTGTTTCCCAAGCTTACCAGCATTCTCCCTAAAAAAGCCATCTCTCTATCTCACTCTAGAGCACTAGAATACTGGCCCCTACTCAAAGGCAGTCTCACAAGTTTACTATGCAGATTCCTATGCTTGTTACTGAACCTTCTCCAGCTGCTAGCTACTAGATCTCACCCATTAGCATTTCGAGCATCTATGCCTGACCTTCGGTAACCAGTATCAGTTATTCCCCTGTGGTAATGTAAATAAATGTCTGAAGAGATCATAAGTAGTAATTGTTATAGTAATTTACAGGAACAAAAAATCATGCTATGCTATTGTACAGTTGGGTGACAGCAGAAAATAATAATACACTGTGTGCTTCCAGGGGTTAGCCAACAAGAGTTTTCACTGTAAAGAATACATGTTTGAGGAGAGGAATATGCTTAGCCTGATTGATATCATGTCATGTATAGATGCATTAAAACACCTCAACACCTCATTAACAAAAAAATTTTTTCATATTTCTTTTAAAGTGTCCAATTATTCTGGAAACATAGGATTCTCTGGTGAAAATTAAGAAAATACAATTCCACCTGGGCAGAGGTGACACACACCTTTAATCCCAGCACTCTGAAGGCAGAGGCAGGTGGATCTCTGAGTTCAAAGACAACCTGGCCTAGAGAGTGAATTTCTATGATATCTTCATCTACACATAAAAACCCTGTCTCAGAAAACCAAAAATGTGAAAAGAAAAAAGGTAAAATTCTCTCATATGTATGAAACTTCTCCCCATAGAAAGGATGAGTGACCTTTTGACTCTTCAGGACTTTAAGTGGCAGCAATTTTCCATTAATTAATTATGTCATAATCTTTCTACCAATACACTATAATTTTATGTGAAAGACCTTCACAAAGGAAAAATCAAAAGAAATGCAATTTCAACTTTGGTCATAGTAGAAATACAAGAGCCACTTTTGAGAGTGTTATTCAATCACTACTCTCCCTGTTAGTGAATTTGTGGACCTATAATGATTGTTATATTTTAGAAACATTGATATTCACACTCTATGCCTGTGCAGTACATATCATTATGATTTTACAAATATTGCATACCTTAAGTGACCTGGAAGCAATGTCTTCAGGTGTAGAAAAAAATACATCATCTACATCTAGAGTCTGCAGCTCATCATGTGTGGAAAAGAACAGCAAGAAGAAACAGTCTTCATGACCCACGTTCTTTATCCAGTGTGGTGTATTTTTAGGAAAGAAGATCACTTGGCCAGCTGTAACATTGTATGTGGTAGCGACTTCACCAGCATCATCAATAACTCCGATCCATGCTGTCCCCTAAAACATGAAAACCTTAGTTTTACTTAGGTCAATGTCTCAATCTTCGTTTATCACCATGTTGTAAACATAGTATATAAACAGTTATCCTTCCATTACCTTATAAAATTTTAACATAATAGCTATTACATGCTGTGTGTGTGTGTTGCATCTTTTGCCCCCACTAAGATTCCATATTTTAAAACTGTTTAAACATGTTTAAAACATGCTTTAAAACAACTGAAGCTATACATGAAGGATCTGTGCTGGTCACAGGTGATCACACAAGCACATATGCTTGTGTATGCACTTTGTGTGTTGGGCTACACACAGATATATGTGTATTACAAATAAGAAAAAGTCTGTATATAATTTTAATAATGGAGATAAAATAATAGCAATACATTAATATTTTCATTATATCAGGTACCTATTGAAGCACTTTTCTTGATTGAATTCAATTATTATTATTCTTATTTTATAGGTGAGAAAAGTGAGTTTGGTTAATAATATACATTTTCTTGAAGCTACTTAAGGTAGCCAGTGACAAATATGGGATTTAGACCTAAACAACCAAGCTCCCTCATCTACATTTTTGTCCACACAACATCGTACTTGAAGTCTCCTGATATAAAATTAAATAAGCTAATGTGTAAAGGCACTGTAAAGTAATGTAATTGATCTAAATCCCTAAATGTTTGTGTACCATTTAGTTAAGTTATTTTGTGGCAGCTAACATAGTACTCTGAGGACAAATAATGTTTGCTTTCATTTTCTACTCTGTTCTTCAGTATTTATTTGTATTATTGCCACTACTTACATTTTTACCAGACATTGGTCACATAGTAAAACAAATAAATGATAGGTAAACAAGAAGTCTTTGTTCTGTCTGGATAGGCAATATGTATCTTGAATCCAAAATGGGTGTTAAAGAAAGAAGGAAAAGATAAACTAAGTCTAATGCAATGGTTCTCAACCTTCCTAATGCTGTGACCCTTATGTTGTGCTGATCACCAACCATGAAATTATTTTCATTGCCCCTTCATAGCTGTAATTTTGCTAGTATTATGAATTATAATATAAATAGCTGACATGCAGTGTATCTGATATGCAGCCCTATGGGAGTCATGACCCACAAGCTAAGAACCAGTGCTCTACAGAGTTCTGTCCTCGGAAGGAGGGCCTAGTCCCTACTTCAAATGACTTGACAAATTTTGTTGATCCCTTCTGGACTGCATCATCCTCCCTGTGGGAGGGGGGGATGGGATGGGAGGATGGTCGGGGGGAGGCATGGGGAGGGAGGCAGGGAGGGAAGGAGGGAGGGAGGAAGAGAGAAAAAAAGTGGGATCGATATGTAAAATAAGAAAAAAAGAGTTCTGTCCTCATCCACATACAGACTACAGCACAAATATCCATCTATTCTATCAAGACGCCAACCACTCTAGAAGTAGAGCAGAGGCAGCACAATGGTCAATAGGATGTTCACTGCTGGGCCAGGCTCACCAGCCACCTCATCTATCAGGCTACCCTCATAGATGGTGCCAAGGACTTCAGCAAGTTAATTAGAGGCAGGCACACATAGTCTCCACAGACCTGTGTGGTAGTTTTTTTTTTTTTTTGTTTTTTTGTTTGTTTGTTTCCTTCTCATCTGCTTTGTTAGTTCTTTGACCTAGTTATAGAAGTTGGGAATCTGACAATTCCCCAGAGTCTAGAGAATACCCAAGTCATAGTACACACTCAGAAATCAAATTATAAATTACCCCTTAACTTCTGAAACAGTCTCCTCACATCAAGTGGATCCCAGGACCTGTTCCCTCCTGGAACTGCAGATCCATTTCCTTTTTTTTTTTTTTTTTTTTTGGTTTTTCAAGACAGGTTTCTGTGTGCTTTTGTGCCTGTCCTGAAACTAGCTCCTTAGAACAGGCTGACCTCCAACTCACAGAGATCTGCCTGCCTCTGCCTGCCGAGTGCTGGGATTTGGGATTAATAGCATGCGCCACCAACAACCTGCTCAGATCCACTTCTTCAATGAAGTCTGTTTGATGAACCCTTCAAGGAAGTCTACCCAGCTTGCTTTTCTTCTCCTACCATTCTACCACAGTTTGGCCAACAGCAGAAAAAAAAATGGTCATTTGGAAAACTTTTCCTTATTGTTTTATATGTTTGAAAAAAACAGAAGTCAGAACACCTAGACTTAGTTCAATCCTGCCAACACTACAATGTTATTTTAGAAAAGTATCTATCTCATCAAGCTTTCCATGAAAAATAATAAATGTTTGCTTTGATAGATGGGCACCTAATCTGTCCTAGAATTATGTGAATTTGCACAAACTAGAATTATCTGATAGGAGGGAAACTTGGTTGAGAAAATGCTATCTTAAGATTCTGCTGTGGAATATTTTCCTAATTAGTGATTGATGGGGGAGGGCCCTGCTCATTATGGGTGTGGCCATCCCTGAGGTGGTGGACCTAAATTCTACAGGAAGACAGGATGAGCAAAGTCATGGAGCAAGCCAATAAGCAGTTCCCCTCCATGGCCTCCGCATCAGCTCCCCCCTCCAGTTTCCTGCCCTGTTTGAGTTCCTGTCCTGGCTTCTTTCAGTGATGGTCTACAATGTGGAAGTGTAAGCAAAAATAAACCCTGCCTCTCTAACTTGCTTTGGATCATGGTGTTTTATCAAACAACAGTAATGCTAACAAAGACATCTTCTCTCTAGTGAAGAATAGGTGATTTTTTTTTTATTTCTTTCTCTTTTTCTTTTACTTTAAGAGACAGGGTTTCTCATTGTAGCTCTAGATGTTCTGGAATGTTCTCTTTATAGACAAGGATGGCCTCAAACTCAGAGATCTACCTGTCTCTGCTTCCATAGTACTGGTTCCAAGAGCTTATGCCAATGGGAGTCTTAACACAGAAAACATACCATACAACTGCTGATTATAGAATCAGACAAAACTATGAAAGTTCTAGAAGAAGTCTGTCACTATTGCTTCCTCAGGCTGGGTGATAAGCCATTTTTGGAGCTGAATAATATAAAATTCAAGTAACTTTTCCCATTTACCCTCAATTCTTCTATTTCACTTGAATTGAGAATCTTCTGGACGGTCTAAACAACAAAAGCTCACTCAATGGACTGATCTTAGAGTTTATGCAGAACTAGTTTGTTACTCCAACTGCTTCGTGTTCCTAAGAGAAGCCACTGTTTCTTTGATCTTTAGAGCACAGTTAGTGCTTCAGCTTTGGCCCAAAGAACTAAACAGATTTTAGTTTAGTTTAGTTTTAGCTTTAGCAAAATGTACTGTTTATACCATAGTGTAATCTAAAATAGAAATTGAAATGTATCATCCAGCCCTATGTATACAGCTAACATTTATTTTGAAAAATAGGTGTATGTTGCACATGCAGCAGGTAGTTAATACTTTCATCCCTTGCTGAATTAAAAATGCATAAATAGCACTAGATAAGAATACACACTTGAATAATAAAGTCTTATAAAACTGCTCACTTAAAATATTAAAGAAAAATCTTAGAAGGGTCTCAAATTTACAGAAAAATTCAACAGTGATTTTAACAATTAGTTAAAAGAGATGGCAAATTCTCTAAGATAGCTAAATCTAACTGAAAGTCTTAATGCTTGTCTATAGCTAACTTAGGAGATTGCTGGCATCTAAAATAACACTCTGAGAACATACAGTATAGAAGCTAAAGAGCAGAAAGAACGCAAACTGCTTCTACCTGCACGAGATAACCATGTTCATTGGCATTGAAGTGCCAGTGAGGAGCCCGGAGGCCCTTGCTTTTTATTCTCAGTGTCCCCAGAGTCATCTGTGATCTTAGACTGTTCAAGCTGGTGCCAAATGCCTCTTCTTCAACACTGAGATAGTCTTTAATGTTGTTCCTGTACCTCGCCCACTGGATTGCACCACCAGGGAAATCAAACACCTAAAAAAATCATAAACAAGCAATCAGCATTGATTTACCTTCCATGTTCCATAAAGAATGTGAGTCATTATTATTGACAGAGTAAGTAGGAGGAAAAAGGGAAAAGGGAGTTGGAGTGAATTTTAGGGCTTCCCAAAAGGAACAACACTCCTGTAAGGGTCTAGGTTTTGTAACAGTTGTGTATGCCATGCCATCAACCTAATCTGTCATACACATACACACCCCAACACACAAACACACCCCCATACACCCCAACACACACAAACACATCCACAAACACAACCCACACACATACATCATATATACCACATATATGCACTCACCACACACATACTCACAACACACAAACAACACACACAATACATACATATACACACATCACACACACACACCACACACAACCTACTCAAATACACTCTACACACACAATCATGCATACCACATACACACACAACACACACACACATACATACACACATCACACACACACACATACAAACACACACAACCCACTCACACTCCCACACATACATATACATAACACACACACCACACACAACCCACTCACACCCCCCCACACACACATATACATACACACACACTACACACACAACCTACTCACAGCCCCCCCACACACATATACATATACACACACCACACACACAACCCACTCACACCCCCACACACACACATATACATACACACACTACACACACAACCTACTCACAGCCCCCACACACACATATACATATACACACAACACACACACAACCCACTCACACCCCCAAACACACACATCATACATACCACATACACAACACAGACACACCACACACACACACACACACACACACACACACACACACACACACACAATCAGCACACAAATCTACCTTTCCATTTATAACCTGGAATTTCTCTTCCCAAGCTAGAACAAAGAATTATCTACTGCTGCCATCATCAACCCAGCTTTCCACTCTACTCTCCACCTCCTTTCATCCCACTGGCCCTTCCCATGGAGAGCAGTTTAATGACGTCAAGTGCAAACATAATTTAAAACTACCATTTAGAGAACTGTTTCCTAATCTTCATTATTCTCACCTGGGATTGGGGTAAATGATTGAGAAACTGAAATTTTGGATCAACAGCCTTCTGTCCTTGGGGAACCATTGTGTGTGGAGGTGAGGCTTCCTGCTCAAAGTGAGGCTTGGCATTGACATAAACCAGGGAGAGGGTAAGTACCCCTACTGCAGTGGTGATGAAGCAGGCCAACAGGCACAACAGGAAAACGCTCAGCAGTGACCACTGCCTCTTCTTTTCCTAGGAGAAAGTTTGAAGTTGTCATTATCCACTTCTGACAAAATAGAAACAACATCTCCTCTCTGGACCTCTTTTTTTTTCTTTTTTTGTATTTTTTTCTTTCTGCTAACTTCATTCAGTATACTCTAAAGTCTATTATCTATTGATGTTGAATCAGGAAACAATCAGAACATGAAACATTTAGTACTTTTTGACTTTTTTTAACCACAACCATATTAAATATATTACTATACTATTACCTAGTGTAAGATGCTTATTCCTTACAAAATATACACAAAACACACACAGACATACACACACACACATCATCATCATCATCATCATCATCATCATCATCATCATCATCATCATCATCCTTCAAACAAAATTCTCCTAAATAATGTTTGTTGTTCTACTAGTTAAAATACTATTCCTATACACCATGACCAATGGAGGCAGTCTGGAGTTTGGCTGGGTCCCTTTAAATAGAAAATAGAACAGGAGTTTATACTGCCTCATCTGATTCATAGAGAAAGGGGCAGTTTAAAAGCCAATGAATAATCCACCAAACAAAAAGAGTAAGGAATTTTTTAAAAATCTTCCCTTCGACTCTTCCCTTTGACTTGTTTGAAGTTAATCTATCAGAATGTATAAAAATATTGCCTATGGGAGACCCCCAATTAAGGGGCAAATTTATTTTAACCTAGAGATAAAACCCAACAAGTTAGGAGCATTCGTTGATGTTATAAGTAATGCTTCAGAGAAAATTGGCCATCAAAGACGCAGTAGTTAAGGGTTTATAAGGAAGAACACAGTGGCAATGAGAAAAAGGTCTCATTGAGAGCACTGGTCAAAAGAGGGGTGAATTCTTAATTGACCTCCAGTCAGGTCACATAAACCCAGCATGCAAATCCCCATCATACCACTTTGGAGGAAACACTGATCTTTCCCACAGATGAAGCTTTCTGTGTTCTATCTTCTTGCATTTCAAATGCTAAATTGTCCATTGGCAAAAGGACCAAGCAACTCACTGAAAAGGAAAGGAGGAACGTAGGGCTTTAGAAAATTGAGATCCCAAAGAAGAATGAGAATTCTTAAGAAAGAAAGTACTTATATAGAGGGAAATAAGGAAGCTATCTCCCAAATTATAATAGTGCCAAGAAAAAAATTACTCAGGGAAGAGATGAAATAGTCCCCGATTCCTTGACAACTGATAATGCATGCTCAGACAGTGATAAGCATAGACAACCTGTACTTCCTTCTAGCACTATGTGTCAGATGTTGGGTATTTTAAAAATAGTGTATGACTTCATTCTTACAGTAATATCATCCATGTCTCTAATTCTCATTTTTTTAATGGGAAATTAAGCCACAGGGAGATGCAGAGACTACCCAGAGTTAGAGCCAATTTCATTGTTGGGGATAAGCACCTATGATTCTCCCATGATGTCACTTCTCTTGGAATTTGATGGTAGATATGTAATATATAGTAAATATAGTAAAATATTTTCATATATAAATCAGCTGTGTCTAAATCTTGTGAGTTGTTCCTCTAATGCTTATGAAATAATCATGTAACAAAACAGTTAATTTCTTTATTTTTATTATTTTCATTTTACATGTCGATCTCAGTTTTCTCTCCCTCCCTCCTTCCCTCTCTCCCTCTCTCTTACAATCTCTCCCCTTCACATGCACCCTGACCACCCTCCCCTCCAATCCCACCACACCCATTCCACATGTAGGGCTATGCTATCCAGGTGGGGTCATGTAAATCTGACAAGTTATTTGAAGTAGGGACTAGGACTTCTCTCCTGTATCTAGGTTAAGGGAGTATCCCTCCATGGGGGATGTGTCCTCAAGGTCCTTTTGTGCACCAGGAATACATCCTGGTTCCACTGTCTGAGGTCCCTTAAACTGCTCAGTCCTTTTAGCTGAGACCCATATTCAGGGGGTCTGAGTCAGTCCCATGTTGAATTCCCAGCTATCAGTCTGAGAGGCCTGTTAACTCCTCCTTGTTCAGGTCAGCTGTCTTTGTGTATTTCTGCAACCTGGTCTTGTCCCCTCTCTCTGCATCTGGATTCTAGTTCGACTCAGTGTTTGGTTTTAGGTGTTTGCTTCTGTTTTCAACAGGTACTAGATGAGGGCTCCATGATGGTGGATAATTTAGTTGATGATCTCACTATCCGGGAAGGGCTTTTATGGTAGCCTTTCCACGGTTGCTCAAATTGTTAGTTGGAGTCAGTCTTGTAGGTCTCTAGACCTTTCTTTAGGTTCAGTTTTCTCTTCAAACCAATAATGGCTCCCTCTTTTATGTTCTCTCTCTCTCACAGTTAATTTCTTGTTTTTACTAGTACATATTAATCATATACATAGATTTCACTGTAACATTTTCTTTTTCTTTTTGACATTTTCATATATACAATATACTTAAGTTAAATTTTATAAAATTCACTATGAATCATTTTTCTTCATTATGAGTGATAAATGACTACTCTAAAATCAGTAACTGTAATCCAAAAAAGCATCACTACTTCCTATTTCCTAGCCATCTTCCTGCCTTTATTTTGCTTATAAATCCATACTTAACTGATGAAGAGTTGACCTTGAAACGTTCCTATTATATTTATGTAATCCAAGGAGCATGATTTACCATTTTACATCTCTGTAAAAGGGAGATGTTTAAGTCATCTTTTAGACTAACTGAAAAATAATTCACACAATTTCATTACTGTTATCAAACAATGGTAATATTCAGATCATCAGAGCACAGTTTACATAATTTGTGTGTTCCTCTTCTCTCTTGAATATGAAAATACTGTCCTCTAACACTGGCATATTTAGAGTCTGTACTGTTTTTCTTTTTTTTTTTCATTTATCTAAATAGCTGCACAAGTAAATCATCAACCAAACTCTACTAGAATTCACAGATAATAAACTAAATCAAACACTGTAGCTAGATAAGGTCTTTGAGCTTTGCAAATTTAAGAAAAATGAAGGTTCAAAGAGGCCAAGTTATTTTTTCCAAGAAAGCTAACGGAGTAGGTCACTAGCAAAGCAAAAAACGCAGCTAGCCCACTGCTAGGCAGCCTTCTTCCCACTGATCCACAGGGCTTGTGTTTACATGAGGACTTCATTCCTTCTAATACATTAAATAGTCAAGAATAACCTGAGTATTATAATGACACAGGGGTCACACAGAAGCAGTAGAATCATTGCAAGTCCATGGCTAGCCTCCTACACAAAGCAAGTTAAAGGCAGACAGGGATACATAGTGACACTTATCTCAAAACAAAACAACAAAAAGTAAAGATAAATTTAAGTCCAGCATCAGAACACACAAATATTGACATCACTTTGAGGCATGTAAACGGAATTCTGTGGTGCAGACCAGAGACCCCACTACAGGAAGACAGGTACCAGCCATTCCCATTATCCCCAGAGGTGAAGCTGCTTTTGTTAAACTAGAAATATTAGCAGGCTGGGAATAAATGAGACAACAATTCAAATTAAGCAGACTCCATAATGAAGCCATATCACCAAGCAGTATAAAGAATAGAAAACTCGTGAATCTGTTTCTATTTCTTTGTAAGACATCTAACGACAGATGTAACAGCCATGCTTATATGTTCATATGCTATGGGCAGGACAAAGGCAAACTCAAACTGGGGAAAAAATAACTGATAAATATTTCTATTTGCCCTTCTTAGTTGTTGAAGTAATTGTGTCTCCAACTATATACAAGCACCAAACAAATTTGTTGAATTAACTTACGCTGTCAAATAAAAAACCCACTCAATTCAAGCATAATTAGAAAATGCTGCATCTTTACACCTATATGTAGAGGCTGAAATAAGAGCTGAAAATTTAAGAGTCTAAATTCAGTAGTGGTTCCTAGAGTCTCAGAAGGCAGGGATTTGATGGGTGTGACTAGATAAGTAGATGACTTGCAAAGTTTTTTAGCACAAGATATTCATGACTGACAACAAATGACTGGATACTCCAAATTAGTAATAGGATTTATTTTGTTTTTCTCAGAACAAGGAAATGTTGTTACAGGGTGATTACATAGTCCAATTATCTTAACCAATCATTACACATTGTCTACATGAAACAAAATGCAAATACCACCTCTCATAAATGTGTCAAATTGTCCCGTGTAAATTAAAAAGATAAACTGTGAAATAACTGAAGTGAAGTCTCTCCTGGGTCTTGGCCCACAACAAGGAAATAGGCCCCCAACCCTGGAACAAATGGTCCCAGATGACCAGCACTGTTTGGGTCACTCCTGACTGGAGTCCCCAGACTGTCTATGGTTTATCCTTTGAATAAGAACAGGTCATACCTTGGTAGTCTCTCAAACATGACATCATACTTTGTAATCAATCACCTTGTGCCCCATGCATGTATGCTGATTTGCCGCTTGTCTCTATAAAAAGGAGCCTGAACCCTTTGAGGGTGTGCAGCTTTCTCTGAGATTGCTGTCATCTGAATGCACTCATTCAATAAACACCTCTTGTTTGTTGCATCTCCTGGTTTTGATGTTTGTGTCACTGGGCTCTCGCACCAGCCCATCAGGACCCCGGAATTAGGGTTCAACAATATTTTATTACAAAGAAGCTATATCTATTGTAACTATCTTTTAAAATTGTCCAGAGTAGTAGTACAAGTCTGTAATTCAGCTAGTAGGCTGAATGGGGCAAGAGGATCACAAGTTCAAGGCCTGCCTCAAGTTCAGAATAAGTTCAAGATCAGCCTAAAAAATTTAACAAGACCCCATCTCAAAGGCAAAAAGAAGGAAGGAAGGAAGTAGAGAGAGAGAGAAAATGGCGTGCTATGTCTGCATGATGGAATTCTATTCAGCCATAAAAAAATTAAATTATGATATTTGCATCTCTCTGTACATGCATATGAGTGTCTATGTCTGTGTTTATGTGTGTGTGTGTGTGTGTGTGTGTGTGTGAGAGAGAGAGAGAGAGAGAGAGAGAGAGAGAGAGAGAGAGAAATGAGAGTCAAAAAGACTGAAAGAGGGGAGAGAGAGAAGAGAACAGATAGGAATGTAGAGAAAGGGGACCATGACAGAAGACCCTAAAGCAGAAAGGACAGGGGAAGAGAAGATAATGAAATATATGTGACATGAGAGCAGGATGGGCGACTATGGGTAGTGGTTATAGGGGAAAATTAAAATACAGCATGAAAATACTTTAATGAGACACATAGTTCAGATAATAACTTCAAAGTCATTTTTTTACTTCAAAAAGAAAAAAAATATTTTAAAAGTTGTAAAGTCTTAACTGTAGCTATAACAAAAGGAAGCAACTGGAGAAAACATGGATGTTAAATGAGAAGGATCCGGTAAGAGATAAGTGTTATATAAATAAAATCTCATGAGATCTGGGCACAGACTCCATTGTGGAGTTAATAGTGTACTTGCAGAGTAACTGAAAGCTGGCCTATGATATGCAGACCTTAATAGAAGAAGAGATGCTCAGGAAATGTCTTTGCAAGTCTGTGCTCTCCACTTATCCCCAAAAGTTTAGTAGAAAGGGGAGAGGAGGAAAGAATAAGAAGGAAAAAAACGTTTTCTTTAATCCCAACACTCAGGAAGCAAAGGCAGGTGGATCTAGGTCAGCCTGGTCTACAGAGTGAGTTCCAGGACATCCAGGACTACACAGAGAAACCCTGTCTCAAAACAATGACAACAAAGTTGATTCTTTTCCTAGGCAAACAACGAATATACATTCCCCAATATCTCTTACATGTGTTGCCACTTGATTCAATAGAATTATTATCAGAAACACTGTGGACAACTTTCAAGCTTAGACTTTTCTTTCATTGGGAAGGTGTTAATTTTTTATTTTAATAACATTGCTTTCTTTTGCTTTACATACCAACCAGTGTCTGCTCCCATCCCCTCCCCTTTCCCATATATCCCTCTCCCTATCTGTTCCTTCTCCATTTCCATTCAGAAAGGGATGTGGACACTGAACCAATGGTCAGGGAACCTGCATAGGACTGACCTAGGCCCTCTGCATGTGTGTGACAATCATATAGCATGGTCTCTTAAGGCTTCTAACAGTGGGAGCAAAACCTCTCCCTGGCACTTAGATGGCTTTTGGTAACCTGTTCCCCATGCTGAATTAGGCCTCCACATAAGAGGAGGAGCTCATTCCTGCCTCAACTTGATACACCATGCTTTGTGCAAGACTTTTCCTTTTTAATGAGGAGACACCCTCTTGAAGCTACCTTTCTCTTTTACCAGCTGGATGCAGTGATGCCTGCAGAGGTATCTTTGGGAAGAGTCTAGGTGGATAAGTCTGGAACTGTGTAAATACACCGGTCAGTGAAGAAATCCATCTCCAATCCCTGTGAGTAGGGAAGCTCTGTTAAAACTCACTGTTGTAATTCACACTTGGCCAGTCCATTTTACCATCCACCAAAAATATTATTTACAACCTCTGGTGATATATTGTTTATTATTTAAGTTTGCCTGGGGATCAGAATGCAAAGCTAGCTATAGCCATAGAATCTGGGCAGTGGTGGTACACACCTTTAATCCCAAAACTCAGGAGATAGGCATATGGGTCTCTGAGTTCAAGGCCACCCAGAACTACATGAAAATGAATCAGTCTAAAAGAGAAACAGAGCTCATGCCTTTAATCCCAGCACTAGGGAGTATATAAGGAGCTCAGTATAGTCTCAGAGAGCAGTGCAGACTGGAGATGCAATCTGAGGTTCAGTGGATCTCCCCTTGAGTCTGAGCATCTAGAACTCTCTAATGACTGGCTGCTTTGCTTCTTGGATCTTCAGCTTGAACCCCAATATCTGTCTCTAGGTTTTTATTATTCGTGTCACAACAACAGTCCTACCCCTTAGTTCCCACTGGGATTTGCTGTAAACTTCATTCTTTGGGGTAGGCAATATTCATAATAAATGCAGCAAGGCAAGAGCCACTAAGTTTATTACCTAGCAAAGGGCTAATATGGATGTACAGTGCTATAACTATGTGAGTTTTGATTGTGCACATGCAGCTCATGATACCAGAAGGGGGACCTTGAAGGAGAGGATGTGATCATGAGCTGGGTGGGATCGCTTTACAAGACTTCTGTTTAATTTTCCAAGAACATGTCAAGTCACAAGAGAATATTGTTTTCCTTCTAAAAACTGGGCCACATGGATCCTTCTACATGTCATCCTAATGGAGAAGGCTGTTGTTCTAAAGTCTAATAACAAGCCATCCCTGCTTCTGTCATCAGCCTTGCCCAACAGGAAATATTTTATTGACTTGTAGCCTGACTTTTACCCAAAATATGTAACAACCTAAAGGCACAGGCACTGACCAATCAAAAGTAGCTAATTGTATGGCCTTAACCACACTGAAGTGGTTATTATACTGAAGTGGTTGTTGAAAATATGTACTCTGGAACAATTAGTCACAGCATCTGAATAATAATGGAGAGACTGACAAGGAAATGCTGGCATGAAATGTCTACCAGCAACAAGATTCATTGATGTTCTTATTATGCAAATATTTCTTATCTGCTGCTTAGCTCTAACAGGATGAGTGGCTGTCAGAGATGAGAGATGACATGTACCAGACAATGTTAAAAGG
Organism: Cricetiscus sungorus; assembly: GCA_030556225.1. Taxonomy (NCBI): domain Eukaryota; kingdom Metazoa; phylum Chordata; class Mammalia; order Rodentia; family Cricetidae; genus Cricetiscus; species Cricetiscus sungorus. The sequence continues at coordinate 94,997,678 of JANBXA010000651.1, read as the reverse complement.
TATGAGGTCAAGAAGGGACACTAACCTATACCTCAAATATATTGCAATGCAATGATTCAGTCTGACTAACAAATACACAAGGAAAAAATATTTTAAAGTGTTTTATAGTGCCCTGATACCAAGACAGAAAAGGTACCTTACTGGTGTTAGTATTCAGACATCTCTACCTGCCTGTCCTCAGGGTTCTAACAGGATATATCCTCAGCTATAGCCACTAAGAGCACCACCTGTGCACATTCACCACATTCCCTTTTAAAAGGGCCCTGTCTACTTCCCATCTTTCTCTCCCCCACCGCTCTCTCTTTCTCTTCTGCCACTCCTGAACCCAGAGTTCAGTGTCCCCTTTGCCCACTACTCTTTTCCAATTCACTTTCTCTCAATAAAAAGACCCCTCCCCCAAGTTCTGTCACATGGTATCTTTTTTAATTACAACTGGCCCTAAAGAAAATCAGTGACATACACTGGATTCAGCTGATAGAAGGGAAAAGATCAATACATCTCTCCAGTGCTTCTCTAGCCACCAACACTCCTTTGAGAAATGCCCTTGATGTTTTGAAGAACTAGCAAGCACTGGATGGGAATCAACTCCTGAATAATACCCAGAGCAACCTGGAACTTTTGGAGTTAATATAAGCACAGCTTACTGGTTTCACTCTAGTCCAAATTCTTGCTAAGTGTATGAAGTATTAAGGCTAGAATAAATGACCTTACTGGGTGTGAACATGGATCACCATGCAAACATTCATGTGGTAGACACGTTTTCCCGTGTGGGGATGCTGAGGTGGCACCAGTAAGGTGCCCCTAAGATGTGGTGCTTAACGGAGAGTAATTAGATAACAGGGTCTCCACTCCCAAGAATGGGCTGGTGTTGTTGAGAGCACTGTGTCAGCTCTCCTGTGACTAGATGTATTCTCTTGAGAATGAATTGTCAAAAACCAAGTTCAGTTATCTTGGTTCTATATTTTGCACGGAGTCCTTTCTGCACATGAAGTGAGTCCCTTTCCACTTTTCTACTACGCAGTTTGGCCTTCCAGTCACCAGAATCATAATCCATGTAAACTTCCTTTATAGAGTTTCCAACCTCAGCCATTGTTATAGCAAAACAACACAGAATATAATAGACAACTTGAGTTAGTGATGACACTTTGAAAGATATCAAACTACTGCCTTCCCAACATTCTCATTCTTTCAAGATTCTACTGGGTTATGCAAAATTAATTTATCTTGTTTCCTTCCCTTTGGCAGAAAAACAATCCACTTAGATTTCTCATACTTCTGATAATGCCTCTCCATTACACTTCCTTCAAATCTTCACCTACCTCACCTACTTTGTATCCATTCAAGAAGTGACAAGCTCTCTCATAGAATCAGTTCCTTCCAGCTGTAAGTTGGCGATTTAGGTAGACCTTCTCACATATGTTCTATCCACTAGAAGTCAACTTATCCTCTGGACATACCATACTGCACTTATACTTCACGTAGTTCCAAATGCCTGCAACAATCTCTCAGTGACTGACAGTCACCCCAGTGCTACAGGCTCTCACCTTAGTGAGTGTACTCTGTAAATACTATAAATATTTGTGTGTGTGTGGTGCGTGTGTGTGGTGCGTGTGTGTGCATGTGTGTGTATGTGTGTGTGTGTGGTATTTGTGTGGTGTGCATGTGTGTGTGTGTGTGTGTTGCATGTACTTGTGTGTGTAGTGTGGTGTGTGTGTGTGGTGTACGAGAGAGACAGAGAGAGAGAGAGAGAGAGAGAGAGAGAGAGAGAGAGAGAGAGAGAGTGAAAAAGCCTGTCACTTGGGCTGACAATGCTTTCATAGATCCACAGAGACATAATTAATATGACAAAAATTCCAGGACCAGATATGGGACACCTCTATTTTAGTTAATGGTCAGAGGAGTCCAGGAGACTCCCCAAATAGTATAGGCTCTTTGCTGATTCCCTCCCAAGGGTTGAAAGCAACTTTCTAATGCTTAAGACCATGCATGCTTAGAACACAGGACTCACATGGTTCAAGCTGGCTCTAACCTGAAAGCCTTCTTGTATCCTAATTCCATAATACCAGAAAGTACTATGCAAGCTGCCAAGGAAGTAAGCAATCAATAGTCCAGTTCAGCCACGCTGTGGAACAATCTTTGTTCACTGTAAATATGCATTGCTTTCATTGGTTAATAAAGAGCTGACTTCGCTGTAGCTGGGTAGGAAGAGATTGGGCAGGACAGCCAAATTAGGAGTATGCTGGGAAGAAGGGTGAAGTCTGAGGAGTCTGGAGACAGATGCAGCAGCAGCATGGGAAGTTAATAGAGGAGGTAAGTGAGCCCCAAGGCAGCACATAGATTCATAGAAGTAGGTTAACTCAAGTTATAAAAGCTAGCTAAAAACAAGCCTAAACTATAGGCTGAGCATTTATAATTAATAATAAATCTCTGTGTCATGATTTGGGAGCTGACAGGAGGGACAGAAAATCAGCCTACATAGACATGATGCCTATAAAACACAATACTGACCTCTATGACAAGACATCCCTAAAGATACAATAGTGTTACTCATATGTTGGCAGGAACCAACAGCTGTTCAATTAGACTGAAGGCCCACACCATAGGAGGGGAATTATGCCCTCATACTAGAAATTTAGCCAACTCAGAGCTAGTGAGGTAATGGATTTTAGAACCTACTACTGCAATTTTATTAGATCAATGCAATTCCTGGCTACTGTCTAAATATTTGTATCCTTATATCACTGATAAGTTTAGCTCTTACCCATCACCAAACAAGCCTCTACAGCAGGCAGAAACCATCACAGAAAACCACAAATGGACATAATGCAGAGATTAATGGGTCATGGGTATTCCAGTCAAAACTGATACACCTATAACACAGTTCCAGCACCTATGGTTCAGGGAACTTCGTGGAAGAAGGTGCAGAGGACTGTGAGCCAGAGGACCAGAAGTATTCTGAGGCTGTGTCTCCCAGAAATGGCTTCCTAAACAACACCTGAACAATGACAATATCAATAGACATGCCAATGTGGAAGGAGAAAATTCCCATGGGGTTCACCCCTAGATAAATCTCTTTAAATCAACAGACAATAAATATGAAATTAATGGCCTCAGGCTAGCCTGAGCTACAGAGCGAGTTCCATGATGGGATCTAAAGCTACACAGAGAAACCCTGTCTTGAAAGACCACAAAAGAAAATTGATGGCCTCTTTTTGTTATATACATGGACATGTATGTTGTGTGGAAATATAATATCTGAGTCTATTTTTGGTGTGTGTGTGTGTGTGTGTGTGTGTGTGTGTGTGTGTGTGTGTGTGTGTGTTGCTTCAGAGCTGTTTGGGGTAGCCAATTAAGGGCACTAATGGTTGAAACAGGAACAATATATTATGTTGTTGAAATGACATGGCTGCTGCAGCTGACTTCAGTGTCAATAAACTTCCAGTTGTCTTTCTTCCCTGCTGTATGTGACCACTCAGATAATCCATTCTTCTTATGTGGGTCTCTGAGTACCTGTTCTCATTAGGGCTATTCTTATGTGGGTCTCTGAGTACCTGTTCTCATTAGGGCTACTCAGTGTGCACATTGTTCTTTTCCTCACAGAAAAGTATGTAACTTAGATTTGTCATTAATATTTATTACTCTTCTATTTGCTTTAACTTGTATTCTATTTGTGTTTTTATGTTGCTACTGCAGGTATTGATGTTTTATATATTTTTATCTTTAGAATATCATTTTGAATGTATGATCTTTTTATGGGTTCAGTTTATTCCACTTAACTACAAAGTAAGTAATATTCAGAGTCCAAATTGTCAAAATGTGGCTTATGGGAGCTTTTTGGAAAGATGAGTGGGGAATGATGAAAGTGATATGTTAGTACTGCATTGTAAAGGTTATGTGAGCCAATATTTGTTCATTTAAGCCTGCTGAGTGCCACTACCATGGTGTCTGCTCTGTGTAATCAGACCTAGCAATGGAAACTTTCTGCAAGAAAAAAAATTAAAAATAGTCAACTGAAATGAGCACTTCAGGTGAAACAGGCAGAGTGTTCTAAGAATGGACTGCAGAAATACTTGGTCTAGCCCAGTTAATACAACACTAATCTACATTTCAAAGAAGGAAGCAGGAAAACAGCCTTTGGAACATTTGGCAAGTGGATGGTAAAGAACAGGAAACATCCTTGAGAAAGGTATTGCAACAAGGGGCCCCGGAAGAAATTAGCTATAGTTACTAAAGACTTGTTCTTTAAAATCATTTCTTGTGCTGTGCTTGCCTGGCTTGCACAGAACTCTAGGTTTCATCCATCCTAAAACTTGGCCTGGGGTGTGTGCTTGTAAGCCTCACACTTGGGAGGCTGAAGCAGCACCATGGGAAGTTTAATGCCATCCTTGACAACACATCAGAAAGTCTGAGCTGAGTTTGGGCTACACATGGCCTTCTCTCTCAATCTCTCTCTCTCCCTGTCCCCTTTCTCTCTCCACTCAAAACACACAAGCACATGAAAGAAAAATTAAACAATGGAACAAAAGTCCAAAAAGTTTGTAAGTTTAGGAACACCAAAAATTCTACAAAACAACCCTACATGTGTGTGTGTGTGCGTGTGTGTGTGTGTAGAAACGTACATATATTGTATATAATTTTTGTTAAATTATTTCCTGAGGCTTTATCTAATGACTTTGATGTTATCTGTCCCCTCCTTCCTCCTGTATTGATCTCATTCCCCAGCAACCCAGTTGGACTTGTTCCCTGCTTAGTTAAAATATAACCATATCACTCTCCTCATTCCCTTTCCTCCCTCCAGCCCCTTCTAAGTTCTTTATCCTGATATCCTCTCAAGTCCCCAAGCCCTTCATATTTCCTGACTTCTGCAGGTACTCCATGTACTAAACTCACATCTGAAGTCTTGGAGCTGGGATGAGAATATTTGGCATTTACCTTTCTGGATCTGGGTTACCTCACTCAACATAATCTTTTCTAGGTCCATCCATTCACCTGCAAATTTCATATCATTTTTCATCACTGCAGAATAGTAGTTCACTGTGTACATATGCCACATTTTTATTATCCAGTCATTCATTGAAGGGCATTCAGACTGTTTCCATTTCCTACTTCAACTTTTTATTCAACCACTTAAAAAAAAAAACATTACTTATCTGGTCATGGAGGCACACACCTTTAATCTGGTATTTGGGAAGGAGAGCCAGGCAAATCTCTGAATTAAAGGCTGCACAGAGAAACCTTGCCTTGAAAGATCAAAAATAAATACATAATGAAAACTGTTCTTTTCTGATGGGCTGTACAAAACCCATGAATATGTCTGTTTTGAATCTAAAAAAATTGCAAAAGTCTTCCTGTCCTCCTTATATTACTGTCTAAAGAATCAACACAATACACTGCCATGGTTATTGTTTACAAGAAACTAGCTCCTGGATAGAAAGAACATGTACTTATTGCAAGCACAAGTTAGCACAATGACTAATAAAAAGCCAATAATAATAGTGAAATGCACCAAAAAAAAAAATCCAATCTCCCTTTGCTTACACAATACAAAATAGGATATACAGATGGCTGGCTATTCATTAAATACATATTCATGGGGCATTTAACTGCTAAGCATCATTCTATTGGGGGGATACAAATCAGGGAATGAGATAAAGTCCCTGCCATCAATATCAAGTGAAGAAAAACAAAGGAGTAGAGAACAAATGACAACTGTAAAAGGCTGTTTGGTAAGGAGGGCCCTGCGCAGACACTGACAGCAAACATGGAGTAACTGAGGTAAGTCTATCTAGTTGGAGAGAAAGATACAAAAGTCTGGAGGCAAGAAGGCAAGAGCATACAGGCAGTTGTGTAAGAAGAGTAAGACTAAGTTTGGATCAAAGAGAAAATGGAGGGCAAGAAAATGTTCTGGTTTACGGAGATGAGAAAATAGTTGTAGCCACATTACAAGGTGGGCGGTTTTATGATGTTAGAAACTTACATTTTACTATGATAGGAAAGTATTAAAAATTGAGAAGAAATGCACTAGCATCTATGTATGTGTTCTTGGTGAACAGATCAGAGAGATACAAGGGAAGAAGTAGCCTTGTCTTAATCCTAGGGCCTCCCTTAATAAATGCATCAACACCATAACAGCTAGTATTTCCTGAGATCACAAGTACCAGCCATATCTCTTCTCATTTAACCCTTAAAATTAAAGGAGTGAGAAAGCCAGGGAACAGCTCAGGAGCACAGAATCTGCCTGGGTTCAACCCTCATCACCAAAAGGAAGTGCAAGAAAGATCAAGTTTACTTGTGTACAATGACGGGATTGTAGGTAACATAATCATAACGGATATCTATGGGATTATAAATAATCATAACAGAAATCTATATGATGGTGAAGCCCAGATTTCTACCCATGTAACTCAGAACATACCCTTTTCCCCACTGCATTTGTACTGGACTTTGTTCAGGCCTTTTTATGATCTTTATCAAGAATAAACACACTTTTACCCAATTCCTTTATGGAAAACCCAAGTTTGGTCACCTAGATCAGTTCATGCATCTCATCCTGGAAGAATATTTTCTCAGGTGATTTAGTTGTTTGATCTTATATAGTCTTTAACTTGTAAATCCAGGGTAGGGCCTGGCTATGCAGCCAAGTTAGCCAGGAACTCACACACCTTACTTGTTGTCACCTCTCACACTATATCCCTGGTTAGACAGCAACTGAAAAAAAAATGTAATATAATAAATGTTCACTCTATGAAATAATTTAGAAACTAAAGGTTTCACCTGAACATTACTTGTCAATATTAGGACTGAAATTTATGTGAGGTCCATCTTGAAATGCAAAATTATAAATAATCTGTAGGTGCCATAGAAATACAAAACACAGCTTAATGAAAGCAAGAATAAAGAACAAAAAATTCCAATTATAAAGAATTTTCTATTTCTAGAAATATTTACAGGAAAGTTAAATGGTCACCTTAACAAAAGGAATGGTGTATTTGCACCTGATGTTTTGTTTAAGGAAAACACTTGTGTAACTCTGAGGTTTGCAAGAGGGGAGACAGTTCTGTACTCTGACACCCCCATTTGATTTGGGGTTATGTACAACCCTCCTCTTATAAGAAGCCTAGTTCCATATGAACATACACACCTCTCTAGGGATGCTCTTGGAAGCCCCTCAACCCCTGATCGAGATCAGGCTACACAAACTACTATCTTTGAACAATGGTAGTTTTACCACCCCTGGAAATAATCAAATTTAGAGCATTCAAGTGTATTCCTAAGGTATCCAGGAATGTATACTAGGAGGGCCAATTCAACGTCAACTGTTTGGGGGTGCATGAGCAGTAAAAAGAAAAAGTGTTTTTATTACTAACCTTCTAGGGAGAATCCCATTTATCAACATATGCCTACACATACATAACTGGCATGCATATGATTAAAATCAGATACATTAAGAGAAGGGACATACACAGTACAGAAATGATTACTCAACCTAAGTGAAAGAGAACTACCCAAACTATGTCCCTTATTAAACAGCTCTTCCTCTTGAGCCACATGAGAGAGAGCTTTAAATAATAACTTGGGATCTTGGGTGTTCACTCATGTGGTTTCTGATCAATCTTTACATCATATTTTCCTTGTTATCAATCATTCTATCATATCCTCCTGCGATCACAGCAATCCTCCTTTAATTGAACTATGACTTGTCTCCAAATAAAATCTTGCTCCTTTTACAAATGTGTGTGAACCTGTATTTCAATGATTTAAATAAGAGGACAAGAACATGGAAACACTCCAGATTCCAATCACCAAAAACAACTCCAAATTCTTGCCACAGGTACAGATTTTTCTTTCTTCTTTCTTCCTTTCTTTCTTTCTTTCTTTCTTTCTTTCTTTCTTTCTTTTTCTTTCTATACATATCCCCTCTAGATTGTTTTAACATATCGATCCCAGTTCCCTCTCCCTCCCTCCCTCTTTTCCTCTCTCCCCCTGTCACATGCACCCTGACCATCTTTCCCTCCCACCCACCCCCATTCCACATGTAGGGTGATGACATCCAGAAAAAGTCATCTAAATCTGTCAAATCATTTGAAGTAGGGACTAGGACTTCTCTCCTGTCTCTAGGTTAAGGGAGTATACCTCCATGGAGAATTTCTACCTCATGAATTATTTTCTCTTATGAAGTTATAAGATTCATTAGTCATTGGAAACACTAGCCTCAAACTTTTTCACTGTTCTTTGATTTTTCTAAGTAACACATCTTTTGTTGTTGTTGTTTTTCAAGACAGGGTTTCTCTGTGTAACTTTGGAGCCTGTCCTGGAATTAGCTCTTGTAGACCAGGGTGGTCTTGAACTCACAGAGATCTGCCTGCCTCTGCTTCCCAAGAGCTGGCATTAAAGGTGTGTGCCACCACCACAAAACAAGGGAGGCAAGAGTGAAAAGCTAATACATTTCATGCTTCTTCCAAGTAACGCTTTACTAAGAACCTGATCAACAACTATACTAGTGAACATTTTAAAGACCTTCAATGCAAATTTATCCTGAAGGGGCTTTTCCTATTGATTTCTGGCAACTGCACTATCAGAAAAGGGAGTATGATACCAAGGCATGGGTTAGCACTCTGTCCCAGTATCTATCCCAGAATATGACTTCCAGTGACAGGCTGGAAGTTTCCCTCAGACTCTGTTCACTCGCTATGATTCTCTACACTCACTCATTGTCATGGGTGTGGTATGGTCAACTCAACAGGACCTGGAATCTGAGAGATGGATTTCTGACGATGCCTAGGGAGATTGTCTTAACTTATACACAAAGACTCATCATCATTTTAAGCAGAGGAAACCAGACTGAACAAAATAGGACAGCTCAGCAGCATACATTTCCAGCTCTCAGACTTTTGATTGTGGGGTGCAATGTGACTAGCTGCCTCAACTTCCTGCTGCCTTGACTTTCTGTCAGTGATGGAATGCTATCTTGAACTCTGGGCTAATAAAAACCTTCCATCATCCGACTATTTCATTACAGCAACAGGAAACAAAACTAAGATATATTATCAACAACTTTTCTGCACAGTAGAGACTGGCTATTTGCCTAGTGACTAAAGATGAGATCATATGCGGCCAAGAGAGTAACCTCCATCTGCCATCTAGTGAACTCTAGGTACTTCAGTAAGGTCTTAATTCTGACTTGTTCCCATCTTTTCTAAGTTTTTCTTTCTTCGGCTCTAGCTTACCAACTAAGAGTTCTCTCACATCTTTTAAAATTTTTTTTTTAAATAATTAACATCCCCATGTTTTCAATCACTATACAAATGTATTTCTCTATTTGACCCAAACTGATAGTTGTCACCAAGCCAGGCTTACAGCAGTTACGATGCAAAAGCAGTGTTTTGTTCTATACATCCATGTACTACAAACTCCCAACTCAACAGGCCCTTAAGAAAAGTATGAAGTCATAAGGACTTTACTTCATGAATGTATAGATGAATGTAATTACAAGTGGCTTGCTTGGTTCCTTTGCCTTCTATCATATTCACAAACAGCATTCCTCTCCTTTGGAGAATGTGGCCAGTCACCATCTCAGAATCAAAGAAGCCCTCTACAGACAGACAGCTAGAGATAGTGGCATTTAACATGACCTTCCAGAACTAGAAAAAGGACTTTATGAATTACCCAGTCTTGGCTATCCTACCACAGCAGGCCAAAGCAACTAAGACCCAGATATGGAAAACGGCCCTTCATTTAGTTCTACATTTGTAAAATGGGTTGCATATCTAGTAAAATGCAAAATATCAAAAACCTTTAAATCCCCAAGTGTTCACAGCTCAAGTGATCAGAATAGCTATGTCCAGCTACATTAGAAAACTTCTGATCCTATTTAGAGAACAGCAGAAATATTAAAAAGAAAATAAATATGAAGTTGGTATGATTTGCCTCGTTTTAAGGTGGCTTTGCATGGTGGAGGTGACAAATAGGAGGCACAGAGGACTTTAAGGAAAAGCAATCCCATGATGCTTAGCACAATGTGATTGTCCAAACTCAGAATTTAAAACACAAGGGTCAGCCCTATGTTTGGCAGCACTTCCTCCACCAAACAGGTTTTGAAATATATTGTGAAGGGTGACAGAAGAAAATAAAAAAAAGAAATTAAATCTATTAAGAGAAAAATCCACGTATACAAAACATAGGAAAAATAACTGCCGGAACAAAGATGAGTATTTTTATTCAAGTGTGCTTCACAGTATGAGTGAATGCCATGTGTGCAGGTGCCCTCAGAGATCAAAAGAGGGCACTGGATTCTTTGACACTGGAATTACAGATGGTTGTGAGCTGCCCAACTTCAGTGCTAGGAAGCAAACGGTAGATCTTGTGTTATCTCTTCATTAATTGAGAATTTTATTTATAACTGCATGCTAAGAAGATATTAGCCTAGAACATTAAGTATAAAATAACAAAATAATAAGTACCAGGAAACTCCCAACTTATAAATTTTGCCAAGAAATAACCTGACTACAGAAACATATACCAAAACAAATTCAAAGGGACAGGTCTGAATTTGGTCAGAAATCTTTATGAACCTGAATGATGAATTTACACTGATAGTAAGGACAGTAAATTTCAGTCTTGACTGCATTTGTTCATCTCTTTAATTCCTGATCTCAAATATTTTGAAACTACCTTGAGTGTGTGCGCATGCAGATGTGGTGGTCAGGGGACAACCTAGGGTGTCATGCCTCAGGAGTGTCTGTCTCTCTTACTTAAGAAAATATCTCTGACATGGAGCTCACTCATTAGACTCCAAAGCTGGCTGGCAAGCTGTAGGAGTCCTCTTCTCTCTGCCTCTCCAAGGCTGGAATTAGAGTATGCTTTGCCATGCCTGGCTTTTTTTTTTTTTTTTTTAACATGAGTTACACATGAAGCAAGCACTTCATCAATAGAACCATCTCTCTATACCTTGTGATTTTTTTTACTTTTTTGGCTCTGAGCAAGCATCTCACTATGTATCTCTTAGTGTGGTGGAATTCACCATGTATACCAGGCTGGCCTCACAGATCAGCCTGCCTCTGCCTTCCAAGTGCACCACTACACCCCACCATACACTCTGATTTTTAAATCTGTTATGCTCAGAACCTTGAAGCCCCTTCCTTTTTCCTATTTAACATTTTCACAACATGCCTTAAAAACTAAGAGTGATGAACTGATACAATTTTACATATCTAATTTTTCTCATTATCTAATTTAAATTCTCAATTCAGCAACCTCTGTATTGACATTTTCTAGTTGCCTCTCATGTATATATATATATATATATATATATATATATATATATATAAACATATGATATGTGTATATATATATATATGTTGGAATTAGTAACTACTTCAATCAGTTCCTTTTATTTTGGTAAAAGCTACCTTTTTGCATATATATTATTAAAGAAAAAAGTAATGCCCCTTTGGTAATATAAAACTGCTTTAAAATATAAGCTGTAACAATTTTAGAATGAGCTGGTTAAATTTAGTATCAGAGATGTTCTTGCAAATGAATGCTCGTCAGTCATTTCAGCACCTGTCTTTGCTGACGCTTTCCAGCAATAGGCTATATTATGTGTGACAAACATATAATTAGTATGTAGTTGGAACTTGGAGCCTGGATCTCTCTTTAGAAATTGTCTGGAGTGTATTTCACTAGGTGAAATGGCTCTCCCAGACCTACTTCACATAACCCTGTCATAATCTTCCTTTTAAAAGCCAAGCATAGTTAATCTATAAAGTAACTCTATATTTGGTTACATAAGCCATTTGGGATGTAGTAGAACATGTCACAAAATAGAATGTCAGCAGCAACAAGATCTTCTTAGTGCTAACAAATCTACTGGTAAAAGCTTTTCAAACTAGCCAGACAAATAGGTTGGAAACTTCACTGGCTAGGGAACACAAAAAAGACAGGATCTACTCTATAACATGTGATGTTAGGTGGTGCCTTAATAGTTTGAAAAAAATTCTTGGCCCATATGTGTTTAGAAGTTCTACATAACAATAAATTTATTTATTAAAGATACAACCATTTGGGTAAAATGTTAATTTGTCGTATTTGACAATATACACATGCACTCTTTAATTTCATCATTTTTAAATGCATTACTTATGCTTCATTATGTAATTTTAGTCTCACTGATGAAGATGTTTCCTACTTTAAATATTATTACTCAGTAGAAACTGCAAAACACAGCTCTGTTCAGTTCTATCTAGAGATAAATTCAGAAAACTATAGGAAATAGCTTTAAACTACAATCATTTTTGGATTTTCCACACTCACTTTTTGTTTAGTTTCAGATTTGTCATAAAGCTATAGCTTTTAATAGATTGGGATTAATCTAAAACTATAATCTAAGCAATAACTACATACCAAATACTAAATTCTCAAGACTCTCTAAACCAATTTGTGAACTGTCAAGTATCATCAACATTATCTTACAAAGAATCAAAGCATTAATTAAATAGGGAAGTTCCCTGGTATCACAATAAAAGCAACATTCCATTAGCACTGAGCCACCAACTATTGTAAATCAATGTCATTTACAAATATAACATCTTAAACATTCAATACATGAAATTTTAGAAATAACAAAATCCCATATGATACAACAATTTAAGGTTTTCCTTAAGCTGCTTAAATATATTTAGTACACACACAAATATAAAATTAGGATAGAGACTAAAAAATTTCTTAATGTCAAAGAACTAAATGACAAATGATAATGTCAATAAAAGCTGGGTCCAGATGAAGAAGGTAATTACCCATTTTTGAATATTAAGCATTTTCTGGTCTGAAGATCCAAGTACCTCTTCAGGACATATTTTTGTGTCTTCCAGTCAATGTTTTTGTATGAAATCAGGTCTATGAATCTTTCCAAGTTTAGCTTTTTAGAAATATACTTAATGTAGTCATAGAAAAATACATGGTTTATATTTCCTTTGTTAATATAAGTAATAGCAAAAGTACATAATGCATGGTATGGTGACTGTTTATTGTGGCTTAAGTTTTATTTTCTTCTTCACATTTTTGGTGACTGTTTCCCACTGGTACCATCGACCAGTTCTCTCAGGCGTGATAAATGTTGTAAGGCCCTTCATTAAAAGAACAAAAAGCACATTATAACCAGTATTGAGAACTGAATAGCCAATATAGAAAGGAAGAAATAGTGATTACATTATATATTGACTTCAAAATAAAGTTACAGAAAAACAAAAAACTTTGATAACTACTTATAAACTTTGACATCTGAACAAGTGAGAATGAAAATTTAACATTCTATAAACATTTGCTTGAAATATCTGATATTCAATTTTTAGTTAATCTGCCTAAACCAAATAAAAAATAGTATTGCATGTATCATATTTAATAAAACATTTTTCATATAATTTTCCCAGCAACTCTGCAAAAATATTTTTTTCTTTGGCCATGCTATATAGATCATCTAGGAAGTAAGGCACATAATTCATTTACTATTTACAGTAAAGATAGTTTAAATTTTTAAAATATCACTTAAAAATCAGTAAAAATTCTCAGTAAGACTCATTTTTGTTGAGATGGAAAACAAGTAACTTCTCCAATAAGGCTAAATAATGCAAACACTAACAATCTAGATTTTTTTTCAGAATACATATTAGATAAAAAGACCACATCTTCAGCAAATAGTGTTGGTCAAACTCAATAACTACATGTGGAAGAATGGAACTCAATCCTTATCTCTCACTCTTATGGAGTGCCTTTAGGATTAGGAGAAGCAATTCCTATTTGCCCTTTATACATCATAATAGGAATCCTCTGTTATTGATCTCTCCTTTGGTTGATGACTTAAATGTGGAGGTATGAAATAAATGGGGCATTCAGTATAGACTGAATATGCTCTCCTGATGAGTATCCTGTGTTTCTGTCTCTTAATTCTATTACCTAGCCTTTCCCTCATCCACACTCCGTGACTCAGGAACTGACATGGGGCTGCTCGGCTGGTTCCAATTACAGCCCTGACAGTAGAAGAATTGGTGGGTCCATTTTCCAACACCCATATAGTGGCTCACACCACCCACAACTCCAATTCTAGGGAATAATGCCTTTGCCTGATTATCACAAGGGACTGAGCACACATATAATTTTATACACACATGTAAGCAAAACATTCATACACGTAACATAAAAATAAAAGTAAATAAAAAGTTTTAATTGTAGCACGTAATTATAACAGTTCTCCAAAGAAGAAATACAAACAGCTGATATATATTATTTTCCTAACATCCTCAGTCATCAGGGAAATAATAATTAAAAGTACTTTGAGATTTCATATTACTTTAGTCAGAATGGCTAAGATTTTAAAAACAAATGACAACAAATAATGGAATGAATATGGAAAAAGAAACATATATGCATTGTTGGTTCCAGAGAAAATTGGTGCAGCCACTATGGAAATCAATATGGAGGTTCCTCAAAAACTGAGAAACAGATGTACCATATGATCTAGGTATACCACTACTAGACATATACACGACTTATATCTTACTATAGAGATATTTGCTAATTCATGTTCACTGCTGCGTTTTTCACAATAGTCAGAAAATTAAACTAGCCTAGATGTGCATTAACTAATTAAAAAAATAATGGAAATGTAGTATCTTAGACAATGAAGTATCATTCAGCACTTAAGAAAAAATGAAATTCTCAGATAAATGGATGAAGCTGAAAATAATCACTGAGTGAAGTTACTCAGATGCAGAAAGAAAACTGTCACATAGTCTCATGTAGAAAACTATCACATGTTCTCTCTTGAGAACTATTTCAACTGGAGTACCCACAGAAGTTAGGAAACTAGTGAGGAGTCATGGGGAAAAGGGATTTTCAAAGGAAAGGGGAATGGAAACAAACTAATAGAGCAAGAAGGATTAAGTGGGGTGGTAGATGAGAGAGCAAGGTAATAGGAATATGAGGACTAACGTTGAAGAACCTTGAAAAACTGTAGAAATCTAAGACTGTAGAAGCTTCCTAAAATATATACATACACATATAAAGAGTTACCCATGTACAGTGGGACAATGCCTCTCCTAAACACCACTGGCTATGAAATGAGTTCTCTCTTCCCAAAATGTTTGTCTGTGAAGTCCTATAGTCTCCCTCAAATATTAGGCTATGGCCACTGGTTACCCTCTAGAAGTTGATGGTAAAACCCTATTGCTGAAAAACACCACATACTTGAGTCATAGAACTAAAGGACTCAAACTAGTACCAATGTGAAAGTTCATCCCTACTGCTTAGTGTTCACAGCACTAAAAGACACTATGCATGTTAAGGAGAGAATTTATTATCAATCCTACCTAATTATGAGCCCTTTGAGCTCAACTTTCAGCTTTGCAAGATGTGGCATGAATGTTCTAGGAGTAACCAACCACTTTTTATTGGACACTGATCAAGACATAATTAATAGTCGTTTCCACTAATATGGTCAAGAACTCATGGCTACATGGCCATAGCCCTAGGGGAGAACCTACTACTATTATTCTTCTAAATATATACAGTATTGCGCTGACTCCTAATAACTCTTCACACAATCTTCATCAAAGAAAATTTTTTTTGTAACAGATAGTGATTAACACAGAGGCCCACATCTGGCGAACATGCAGCAAATAAAAAAATAAGGGAGTGTTCAAACCTAAACGGGGAATCTGTTTCACACCCATTCCTCCAAATGCTCAGATATCACATTTCATATTTCTATAAACAAATGCAAACATAAAGAACCTTATTGCCTGACAATAGAAACAACTTGAAGCATTCACTTCATTATTACTTAGAACAAAATAACTATAAGGAAGTTGAATGTATCAAACATATTATTCTACTTCAGATGTGTGAAGTATTATTTATGATTTTACTAAAGCTTGCCTGAGGATTCAGAAAGCAAAGTCAGCCACAAACCATAGAAGCCAGGCACACAACTTTAATTCCAGTAACCAGCTGCTAGGAGATGGTGGTACACTCCTTTAATCCTAGGACTCATGATTAAGAGGTAGACATGTCTCTGTGAGTCCAAGGCCACCCAGATCTACACAAGATTGAATAAATCTAAAAGAGGATTATAGCTCACACCTTTAATCCCAGCACTAGAGAGGTATAAGACAGGAGCAAGGACTCAGTATCAAGCATTCATTCTCCAGGCACATTGAAGATTCTTCAGCCATGTTGAGGAGAGGAGGTAGGATCAGCCCATTCAGCCTGAGGTAATGGTAAGAGGTAGTAGCCCAATACTTTGTTTTTCTGTTATTCAGCTTGAAGTTTGAACTTCAATATCTGTCTCTGGGTCATTTATTTATTCATGTTGCAAAGTATCTTTTACACATTTATTTGTGTGTGTGCACATGTAAGCATACCCTTGGCACTTGTGTAGAAGTCAGAGAACAATTTGTAGGAATCAGTTCTGTCCTTTACTACATGGTTTCCAGGAATAGAAATCAGATCATCAGGCTTGGCAGTAAGTGCTCTTACCCACTGAACCATCTAGCCAGCCTCATATATGTTAAATAATGATGCATTTATGACTAGATGAATTCATTTCATGACAAATTATTATTATAGTATATTTACAACAGTACTATATATCTCAAATTGCTGCTTTTATTCTGAAATGAAGAGAATCTGAGCCAGGCATATGCATTATATTTTAAATATTTTAAATGAGTATCTTTTTAGTCCTTACAACTATTTAAATAGAAAATTGCACCATTTAAAGAGAAAGCAGTGTTCTTAAAAACTAACGCTTCCCACAAATAAGAAAGACAATCAGTGTTGATGTGTGGCCTCCGCATACACACAGGTACACAACAAACATATAAGCACATACATCACATTTTAAAATAAATTTAAAAAAATATATAAGATGCTACAAGTAAATATGCCTACATTTACTCTTGGAACTACTGAATTCCACCCTGCTGTTTGTCAACGGAATAACTACAGTGGATTTTTGTTCATATTAGTAAAGAATACTTACTTTTGAAGAGAACTAGTAATAGGAATCATATTTTCCTTCAATTGCAAATTACAAAAATCATCCTCTGATACCTATTTTAAAAACCAAAAAAAAATTAAATAATCAGTTACACCAAATTATTTTTGGAGGTCAATTAGCATTTTCATTTTTCCTTCATTCTAAAACTGTAACTACTTAGCTCATTGTTTAGTTCTTTTAAAATATGCTTCTAAGCATATGCCCATTAAAGAATCTTACTTTAGCTTGAAATAACATCTTCACTTAAGAGGTTATGTGTCAATAATGTTTAAAAGAGTTAGGGAAGGACTGGTTACAGTGTACCTTAATGCTATGATTAGAGCACAAGTAGGAAAAAAAAAAAAGAATACTGTAATTTAAATGAACAGGTTGGGATACTAAAGCTGATTGATTCATCATGCTCACTGATTAGAATAAAGCTCTACTGAATGAAAATAAAACTGATCAGGAAAGTAAGCCAGGCACAGAAATTCAAGCAGTGTATAATCTCACTCACATGTAGAATTGTGAAAAGAACAACTGTTAAAAGCCCCCGGGGCTGTTGTTACAGGCACTTGCAAGCCACCCAGCATGGGTGCTGGAACCTGACTTGAGCCTTCTGTAAGAGCAAGCCTTCTTGTCACTATTGCTCCAGTCAGTGGATCACACAGTAAACTAGAGGCTAGCTGAGCAATGACAGATGAGATGTTGATAAGTATTTAAAATTATACTCAGGAGGGATAAGCTCAAATTAGCCACTATATAACTACAGTGGTTATAGTTAATAATATATTATAGACTTGAAATTTTCAAGGAGATTCTAAATGTTCTCATGATAAGAAATACCTATAGAAGGGGATATATATCAATCAGCTTGATTTATCTATTCAACAACCTATACCTATTTAAGGCATCATACTACATAAAAAACATCGAAATTTTATCTAAGAAAAAATAAAACTGAAAGTAAATAGATTAGTAGGCTTATATTCATGTTCCACTTGCTAGTAAATGGCAGTCAGAATTCACTGCAAGTAGATACGGAAGAATATAAACTCTATGGTCCTGTAGTTTGAAAATTCATCCTCTACAGAATAGCATGAAGCAGAAAGACATTTTTCAAAAATTAAGAAATACACAAATTAAAAAAAAAGTGCTGTCCTCAGAAGTGCCAGTAAACACATAGTAACAAGAATAAATTTGCTTCTCTAAAGTACAAAGGTGGAGAAGTCTAACATTGAGTCAATTTTAAGAAAAAGAAGAAAAGGAGGAGGAAGGGAGGAGGAGAAGGAGGAGGAGGAGGAAGAAGAGGAAGAGGAAGAAGAAGGAGGAGGAGGAAGAAGAAGAGGAAGAGGAAGAAGGAGAAGGAGAAGGAGGAGAAGGAGAAGAAGAAGAAGAAGAAGAAGAAGAAGAAGAAGAAGAAGAAGAAGAAGAAGGAGGAGGAGGAGGAGGAGGAGGAGGAGGAGGAGGAGGAGGAGGAGGAGGAGGAGGAGGAGGAGGAGGAGGAGGAGGAGGAGGAGAAGGAGAAGGAGAAGGAGAAGGAGGAGAAGGAGAAGGAGAAGAAGAAGAAGAAGAAGAAGAAGAAGAAGAAGAAGAAGAAGAAGAAGAAGAAGAAGAAGAAGAAGAAGAAGACGACGATGACGACGGAGAAAAGAAGAAGCCGCCACAGACAAATTAATTCTGCTGGATATTTAAAGATGACATCGGTGCCTCTTTCATACTGTAACGGTGGCAGTGCCATCTCTAAATAGGATGCTGGACTTATAAAACAAGCAGAAAAATAGCTCAGAAGCCGAAAAAAAAAAACACTTTAGAAGTCTAATACTAGGTGTGAGTATAAATTTCTTTAAAAATCTATAATTATAATACAATTCTCCAACATAAGTATATGCCATGCCTATATGCATGGAATTAGAGGTAGGTCTAAAACAACCTGGTCAAATCTGTTTTAACTTTGAATTTGAATACGCCCATAGCTCAAGGGTTGATCCTCAACCAGCACCACTATTTTGAGAAGTTATAGAAACTGAGCTGAGCAACAGGACCTAACTGGAGGAAGTTTCTCACTGGGGTCTGCCTGCTCAAAGGTTACACTTGGTCTCCAGTCCCTTCCTGACTCTTATGCCTTAGTAGGATCATGAGATGCACAGCCTCTCCCCACCCTACTTCCTAACACCACTGCTCAGGCTGCCTTGCTGTTCTGCCCATAGTGGGCCCAGAATCTTTGGCTCCATTGAGCCAAAGATTATGAACTGAAAGCTCTGAAACTACAAGTCAAAATAAATCATGTTAATATCATATATTCTGCCACTGTAATGAGAAAATTAACATACAATATTAGATTAAAAATCATACATCTCAATTCTTAAGTTCATGCTTACTTGTTTAATCTCTTCTTTTGGCTCTGTATTTTTATCCTGATTAAAACTTTCTTGTACTGCTTGAAGGTTAAATAACATTTGTTTCAAGGCTTCAACAGGACCATGATGTTTGCCTCCAGATAGGGTAGAGCTCTAAAGTTAAATGAGATAATAAAATTAAATTATTCAAATATAAAAGGAAAAAAGGACATTGTATAATACTCCTCAGCAAAGAATTAATGCAAAAACCCAAACAATGTATTAAAATTGGTGTTTTTAAAAGTCAAATCTGTTGTATTTGGGGTCTTACCTAGCACTGGACCCTGCAAAATCTACTCAACCTGCCAGAAAAGATGTGCCTACCAATATGGTAGCACCATGACTGCTACAGGGTAGTGCTTTCTGACTGGATTAGAGGTATGCACCACAAAAGTGAATTTTATGAAGTCTGATCAGCAGCCCATGGCTAGGGAAGGTCACAAGTCTAAAGTAGAACTTTACCACTGTTGTTCTGCTAAGTGATCAAGCTATCTAAATTGTTTTCTACATATTTATATTTATAACCATAGACCTGAGCTGCTCTCAGCCTTGGCAGAGCAGCTTCTTTTCATAGTGGACAGTATAATCAATGAGAGATGCAAAACTAGTTAAAATAATAAGAATGCAAGAATGAATTCTCAGTCATAATTCAGACATCTGTATTAATGCCACATGGCTAAGGGCATACCATGGGAGAGGAAACAAAGAGCTGAAGAACAGGTACTGTCCTCTGGAGCTTACAACAGCTCTGGTTACATGTATAAGAGCAATAGAAGAGGAACCAGCTAACATCCCAGCATAGATGACATAAATGATCTCCAGGCCACATCCTTTACTGAAGAGTGACTAGAAGTGACTAGAAGTTGATAGTTGCTGGGAGAGGAAGAATCACTCTTTTTTGAGGATGTGGCCATTGGTAGGTTTCTCTGCTCCAGTGGATGACCCATTGCATATAGACAGCATCAACTGGATTCGGTGTTATTAAAACAAATAACAACAAAAGAAAACAAGGCATGAAGCTGAGGGGGAGAAATGTTGGGGGCATATGGAGGTATTTGGAGGGTCAAAGTATTTCATTATATATATATATATATATACATATATATATATATATATAATTTTCAAAGAAAAAGTGTGTGGGCTGTGTGTGTGTGTGTGTGTGTGTGTGTGTGTGTGTGTGTGTGTGTGTGTATGTGTATGTGTTGGCTAACTACTCCTAGGCATGGACCTGACTTATAGTGTTCTTGATATACCCATTGTCACGCCACTAGAAGACCAATCAAACAAAATGTTTTTAAAAATCAAAACTACTAAGTCACCACTTCCCCATACCTAGTCTCCAGGTTAATATAAATAGTAATAAGCAGTTTAGCATATTCTTCCTAATCCTTGATATTTGAAAAATTAATATTGTACATTTATTTAACATCTCAAAACCATAGTTTTTGGACAAAAATGTCTTCAGAATCCAGGTAAACCATTTAAAATGTTCTTTTCAAATGTCTAAAAGAAATTAGTTAATCAACTGAATGCAAACCAGATTTCAAATAAATCTTTCTCAACACACTTTCAAGTATATTTTCACTGGTCTGGATAAGAGGAAGCCTGACTAACTGGCTTATAAAAACGTTCCATTTGTACAGTTGCTATGTAAATGGAAGGATTAGTCCTCAAAAACTGAGAAAAAGAACTACTATATAACCCAGCTACTACCCTTGTTATATATCCAAAGAACTACAACAACACACCAGAGACACTTGCATATCCATGTGTACTTCTGTACTCTTCATAATGGCCAGGAAATGGAACCAATCTCTATGCCAGAAAAAAAATCACATTTGCAAGAAAATGAAATGAATGAAAGTGAAAATCATGTAGAATAAAATGAGCTAAACTCAGAAACACTACCTTTCCTCTTATATAGACATAAGATTTAAAACTAGATTTTTAATTATATATGTGTGTGTGTGTATGTGTGTGCACGCGCGTATGTGTGCATGCATGCATGCTTGTGTATATGTTTTTATACAGAGATGCTGTCTTTTAACCTCTTTAGAGCCTTTTACTTAAAATATGCTAACTTTCCATGTATCAGAGCATGATAGTACTTAAGTATACAGGGTGGTCGAGTTTTTGAAGATAGTTATAAGGATATTTAATTTATTCATTTTTTATTCATGACTTTTCTTAGAAGGTTCCTAAAGTGACCACTTCACAATTACAGAAAACAGATATCCCTTTCATCAGGAGATGGGGGAGAAGAATAAGTAGTTAGTGCTTAAATGGTAATGAGATTTAATTTGGGGAGATGAAAAGGTTCTTGATAGAGTTGTTGGTGATGGTTATTAAAATGTCACTGAACTATATACTTAAAAATGAATTGACATGGCATTTTATGTCAAGTATACCTTACTACAATAATAAACTAAAAACTCAGAAAAAGCAGCAGTGCAAGGATCCAGTTAGGCTGAAAGTCAGTACTCATCATTCAATATTCTGAGACCTAGCACTGAAACCTAATAGTGAATGTCTCTGAGGACATCATTTTGTTCCTCTGATCCAGTCATGTTTTACACATTCCAAAAACTAGTTAAACTTCCTCTAAGTAACAGACTAAAACTACTGCCTCCATGTGAGCTGGTTATGGAGAAGTATCAGAACAAGAAAAAAAAAAAAAAAAAAAAAGATCCTATCCCGAAGAGAACAAAGACTGGCCTGTGGAAATTGAGAAAATAAGACAGGTATAGAAAAACAGAAGGTTAACTCTGTGGTAAGAAGTAAGCCAAACCCAACAGTTCTCTGGCAAAGAGTGGGAAACAGAAGCTTCATCAAGAGTTGAGTGTATCCTAGTAAACATGGACAAACAGGCTTACCCACAGCTCTCTAGCTTCAGAAATGGCTGAAAGTTGTGCTAACTTCTTTTGTGACTTCTCCAGCAGGATGGAGGAGCAATGGAGAACACTCCTGCTACAATGGCATCTTGACAGGGTATTGGTCTTAAGTATTTTCCGTTGTGCTAAATATCATGACCAAGGCAACTTATGAAATAAAGCATTTGTCTGGGCTTACAGTTTCAGAGGGTTAGAGCCCATGACAGTAGAAGAAATAGCTGGGAAATCACATCTTCATCTACAAGTGGGAGGCAGAAAGGAAGCACACTTGGAATGGTGCAAGTCTTTTGAAACCTCAATGCCCAAGGCCCAAGAGTAAGATGACACACTTCCTCTACAAGTCCACACCTCCTAATTCTTTCCAAGCAATTCTGTCAACTCATGACCAAGTACTCAAACCCATGAAAATATGGGAGCCATTATCATTCCAAGTATCACAGTACCTATTCACTTAAATTAAGATACCCTTGAGTCTGAGAACAGGGAGCCTAAATTCAACCTGCTGCTGAAATAGATGCTGGGAGAATTTTATGAGAATAAGCCTAAGACACTGCTAAATCACATAATCACTCACATGCATACACACACACATACACACACACACACACTTACTTACACAGACATCAGTTGGTTTAGCACAGGTAGTTGATGGTACAGCAGGAAGGAGACTCACCCTTAGTAGCTTCATCAACTGAGAAAAACCCTAGAACCTGATAGTCAAGAGTCTGAGGTCAGCAAGTGTATCTAACTCTGAAGCAATGGGATTTACTGCTGTTGAGTCCAAGAACTCTGAAGCTCCAGCAAACTAATAATATTCAGTCACATCCCTCTAACAGAATGGTTAATGTTTTTATTTCAGAGTTAATAAAAGCATCAGCCTACATGAATCTCAGTGCCAAAGTTGCCCTCTCTATATACTGTAAAAATATTTGACTGCAGATCTAAGTATGGGCAGCAAAGGTGCACAACATAAGGAAGTTAATAGACAGCTCTAGTAGACATCCCACCCTTGTTCAACACAAACAGCACCAGCCCAAATCACACAAAAGACACTGAGTCTCAAAGGTGACTCCATGGCTAGGAGCCTTATGAAGTAGAAAGTGAAATGAGATTCTAGAGGAGGAGTGACATATAAATGGACTTTGTAAAATAAGGTAATAATTTAAATTATTATGGTATGTATACTATTGAAGAGCTGGCCTACAAAGAAAAAGATCATTTCCCCTACAATGGTCTTCATTGTTTTCCAGGGGTGGAGGGACACAATGTAATGACAGTTCAAGCTACCTGTATAATTCAACTCTAGTTTCTTGTATTTAAAATACTAAAAATAATTAAAATAGTCCTGGTTTCATGGGTATGTTGGGGAAAAATGGATTTGGGAACATTTTTGTTGTTTTAAAATACTAAATAAATCAGTATCCACAAATTAACTAGAGACTTTCTTCACTATAAAAATTAACTTTACGGGGGCACATCCCCCATGGAGGGATATTCATTTAACCTAGAGACAGGAGAGAAGGCCTAGTCCCTACTCCAAATGACTTCACAGATTTAGATGACCCCTCCTGGAGGACATCACCCTACAAGTGGAGTGGGGAGGGAATGGGAGGAGAAGGTGGTCGGGAGGCATGAGAGGGTGAGAGAGAAAGGGAAAGAGGGAGGGAGGGAGAAGAAACTAGGATCGATATGGAAAATAAAAATAAAAAAAATAAATTAACATTAAAAATTAACTTTACTCACCTGGTTCTCATCATTTAAAAAGTCTTCAAGAATCTCATTAATACATTGTGTTCTGGAACTTTGTCGAGGACTATCATCAGCTTTAACAGGGACAGGAGATTTGCTAAACAGGGTTTAAAAGATACAAGCACTAATTAAGTTCTAAAAGTTTAAAAAGTAGGCATTATATAACTCGAAATCTTTCACTTAAAACCAAGAGAGGCTGTAGAGACCGCTCAGCAATTAAGAGCACTTGCTATGATTGCAGAGGACCTACATCGTGTGCCTCATATCCACCCGGAACTCCAGGGCCAAGAGATAGATGATAAATAGATATATAGGTATATAGATAGATATAAAACACCCTCTCCTGGCTTACACACACAGTAACTGCACACAGCCACACACTCAACAATCTAAAGTTGAGAAAAAATTAATGTTATGAATATAACTCATATTTGAGTTATGTATTAATCCCCCATACATCCTGTACCCCTTGTTTGTTCTTTCCAGCTTTAGAGACGACACATATATAAAGTAAACCACTACTTCTCAACTGACTCTCCCAGCTACAGAACAGCTTCAGAAGTTCATGTTTGAAAAGTACATTTCCCAAGTAAATAATGGGAAAGCTGAGAGTGTAGCTCAGAGGCAGAGTCCTAACCTAGCATAAGGAGGCTCTGAGTTCAATCCCCAAAGCAATGCATACATACCAAACAAGTTATTATCTAATGATAATCTCACCTCCATATGACTTTAGGTAATTTGCCTGTTTAATTCTGATATCTACATTTCTTGTCCTTATTTCATATACTATAAAATAAGTAATTCTCAATGTGCCATATATACTTAATAGTCACTGCTTTCTTGATGTTCTGAATTAATAACGTACTCCAACAAAATAAAAATGCACCTAATTTAAATTCTATTAGTCACAGAAATAAAAGAAATTATCCTATTTCTTTACATATATATCATTATAAAGTTATACTTCTAATTTAAAAACACAATATCCAGTAATTTTTATATAAAATTCAAACACTTCATGCTAATCATTTTCTTAGTAAGAAGAATTTCTTTGTTGACATATCTTACTTAAACTTTGCTATAAGTTTTTTCTCAGTCTGGGTAGTCTTTTTGCTCACTCACCACTCAACAATACAGTTTTGGATATCCATTGATGATACAGACCACAGAGAAGTTCACTATACTATCCTATTTTTATATTTAAAATTTCACAACAAAATCTGTTTAAAGTATAATTAGTCGATTTTGATTATGTTCTAGTTTTTACAGACATGCGTGTGTGCATTCGCACGTGTGTGCATACGTGCATGTGTGTTGTGGGTGTGTGGAAATGTTTGGGCCAAGATCAATCTCATATGCATTTAGCTATTATTATCTATCTCATTTTTGAAGATCTCTCACTGAACCATGGTCTTCCAAATCAGCAAGACTAGTTTGCCTAAAAACCCAAAGATCTCTTGTCTGCCCCAGACCCTGGGATTACAGGTGCACACCACCATACACAGCTTCTTACATGGGCGCTACAGTTCCACACTCAGGTCCTGTGCAAGCACTTCACCAACTGACTCATCTCTCCAGCATCTATATTCTACCTTTTAGAACACTAAATGCAAAACACATATAGTAAATACTGTTGGGAAAGGTATGATTCAGAATGGATATAGGTAGATTAGCCTATTTTCTTGTGAATTATTCAGTAAGAATGAGACATTAGTATTACAGCTTACATTGTTATATATTATTATTTGTGGTAACCTATGTAAAATTAAGTTTATTCCCTTCCTGAAAGAATTGTATCTTATATTTGTTGTATTGTGTGAAATCTTTCCATTTATGATGTTTTATGTACATTATACTTGCCATATTCTATGTATGTATACTATTGCTTGTGTTCAAGACGTTTTGTATTTGATACAATTTGGGATATTTGTCTTGCTTCCCTTTAGAGCTTTACCTCTTGTTTAGACATTTTTATTCTACCTCTACTTTAGGAATTTACATGTGAGATAGATTATATACACACACACACACACACACACACACACACACACATATATATATATATATATATATATATGTACATAGTTATATTGTTTAGGTATTTATCCTTGCTTTACCCAAGGAGGTTTGTTAGCCAAGTTCCTGAGTATTACAGATTATCCTCGCCCATGTTTCCTTTGCCTATGAGATTAGTCAGACATAGATGCTTAATCTTCAATCACTTCATAGACCTGCAGAACATGGCATTTAAATGTTTTATATATTAGTACTCTGTTGACATGAGACACTGTTGCTCCTGACAGCACCGTGCACTTTCCCGAAAGTATGTTGGACACTGTTGTTGCTCCTTCTGGAGTTCATCCTCGCTTCGGCTAATGGCCTCTTGGGCAAGGAACTGCCTCAGCCTTGACCACTGATTTGGACATGCGGTCCTATATGCTTGCAGGAGACAAACTTAGAAGACTGCTGAACCTTGCCAAGTCAGGGTAAGACAGCCTTTCTACCTCCCTGCTTTTGTGGTGGTCTGTCAAATACTCCTGGCCTTAGTCAAATCTGGCTGTACCAACATTGCTGTGAGACCTTGGGTGACTGTCCAGGTAGCTTGCTGTTTCTGTCCTCACTGCACCTTTTGGAAGTTGCCCATCCGCACTTCCCGTCTACCCTAGTATCGTAATTTTCCTTCTCAGGTCTTGGTGAGGTTGTAGATTAAACTATCTTAGTATTATTCTCTCTTCCTAGTTAGATATTAAGTACTAGACTTAAGCTTTTCAGCTTAGGACAACTCTATTGTAAACTCCCTTATGCCTTCACCCTAGGACTAGGTATGTTTGTGGTTTTGGTCTCGATTTTCCTTTTCTTAGAGCACACTTGTTATTCACTGTTTTGTATATAGTTTTTTATCAAGCTTAAATCTTTTCTTTAGACTAAAAAGGGAATTGTAGTGGGATATTCACTGTGTCTGCTTCTGTGGCACTGACCACACCCATTGAGGGGTGGAGCCAGGGGCGGAAGTGACCTGTGGAGCTTAGTCTCGGAAGGAGGCAGAAAAAAGCCCTTTCTGGCGTGACACGGATTGAGGAGCATCCAGTTTTAACTGCTGTGTTCATCTGTCTGTGTTGTGAGTTGTTTCTCCCTTAATAAACATCTATTCGACCTATTTGTTTATCCTGACCCTTATTGAACCACGATATCTGGTGTCAGAAGTGGGATCAGGATTTTCACTGCACCTTTAATCAGCCCTGATATTTACTCCTCATTTTGGTCTCAACTAAAAATAAAGCATTGTATCTATTCTTTGCTAACAAAACAACTGATTAGGAAATGAGAAAAAGGAAGTTAACAATAAGCTAGTTATAAATTCCTTTTTTAAAAAATATTGTTGAAATAAAACTAAAAGGAGAAAATAGTTTTATAAGCAATCAGCCTTGGTCAGAAACTAGCCTCAGTACTTCTACTTTCAAACCAACTGAACCTCTTAAGAGCTTACTCAGGTATCTAAGGCAAAAGGAAAGGATGAGATGGGATCAAGTATTCAATTGAGAAACAACAAAAAAGAACCCACATACCCAGCTGGCTGACAGGGGAGGATTGAAACCTGAAGGCCAGCCTAGGCTACAGAGCATGACAGTGTCTCAAAAAAGGAAAAAGAATCCAGGAATTCCTGAAGACACTCAACTAAGACACAGAAGAGATACCAAAACTGTGTTCTGGTGAATTCTGATGGAGTAAACACACTAAGTAAAAGGTTCCTTATATAAGCGCTAATCAACACCATTCTCTTCTTAGGTGTGTAGGCACTTTTTTAATTATTCCTGAAAAAAAAATAGTGTCATAGGAAAACTGAGCATACAAATGAAAAGAATCCTACGAACTATAACAGACCATATCTAAAAATGCACTGTCATAAGAGCAATGACTTAAAAGAGAAAAATCAAAATGCAGACAAGAAGTGAATAACAAGTGTCAGGAAGACTTAACATTTAAAAAGTAATGAGAATTCAATAATACTACTTCAAATTATGCAAAATAATAATAATAATAATAATTTTGTCAGGTTCCATTATATATTGCATATACTTATATATATGATCATACACACACACACATACACACACAATTCAACAGTAAAACAAAATGAACATGCAGCATGTATTTTATAGAAGTATATGAAACATTACACCATCTTACATTAACAAATGAAATGTACAACTTAAGCAATATGAAAGCTGGATCATACCACTGTTAATTATTAAGTTATGTGGAAAGCAAATCTGATGGGGACATACCACTTTTTCATTTGGTGCACTAAACAATGTCACTTACTTACAAAGTAACAGGGACATTTTCCCATGACCGCTCTGCTTCAAGCTTATCTAGGGAACAAGGGCTGTCATCCTTCTCCACAGGCTTTGCTAAGTCTTCAGTAGATTGCCTGAGATTCTTCTTGGCCTTCAGGATAAGCAATTCAATTTTGTCACCTAATTTTAAAAACACTTTTTAAGAAAAAAATAGAAGTCTCAAAACAGCTCATAGTCAACAGGAAATAAGAGTATTTAGAATGTGTACATCTATGACAGCAAATAAGGACAGACTACGATGCTTTAAACAAGAAAATCAGAGAACTTCTATAGCTTTAAAGTGTCAACCATTCACATTATAAAAATATTACATCATAAAACTTCAACAAAGTATGTTAAATTTTAACTTATCCTTCATTTTAAAAGACTAAAGACAAGTGGGAGAGAGGGAAAGAGGGAGGGAGGGAGGGAAGCAGGGAGGGAGGGTGAACTGGGATCAATATGTAAAATAAAAATTAAAAAAAAATTGTTTATGTACAGACAGCTGACCTGAAAAAAGGAGGAGCTAACGGGCCCCCAGACTGATAGCTGGGAATCCAGCATGGGACTGACTCAGACCCCCTGAACATGGGTCTCAGCTAGAAGGCCTGAGCAGTCTAAGAGACCTCAGACAGTGGAACCAGAATGTATTCCTGGTGCACAAAAGGACCTTGTGGACACATCCCCCATGGAGGGATACCCCCTTAACCTAGAGACAGGAGAGAAGTCCTAGTCCCTACTTCAAATGACTTGTCAGATTTACATGACCCCATCTGGATGGCATAGCCCTACATGTGGAGTGGGGGGGATTGGAGGGGAGGGGGGTCAGGGTGCATGTGAGGGGGGAGAGAGGGTAAGAGAAAAAGGAGGGAGGGAGGGAGGGAAGGAGGGAGGGAGGGAGGGAGGGAAGGAGGAGGAACTGGGACAACATGTAAAATAAAAATAAAAAAATAAGCACACACACAAAAAAAAGACCAATTAGAAAACAAGTTTATGGAATATATATATATAATTATATATATATATATTATATAATACAAAAAAAAGACTAAAAACAAAATATTACCACAGAATGGCTTTGGGGATTGTCCTGGGAGAAGTGGATTCTCACACTGACACTGGCCATTTTCAGAATCACATTTATATTTGTTACCTATTCCTTTATTCTCACTGAAGGAATCTGTAAAGTTTGAAGGTTGAAAAGAATATTCAAAACAATCTACTTTATTTGTAAGCTGAATAGTTCTTTGTGTCTGGTAACTATGCATAGGGGAATATTCATCTTCATTAAGTAATTCAGAAACCCTTTGAGTATTTGCATCAGGTAGCAAGTCTTGATTGTGGAGCCAAATTGGATACTTAAAATCAGGTATACTAGTTACCCCTGAGACATTAAGATCGGATTTCTGGCTAGTGAGCCATCTTGGATAATTCTTTTCAGGACCGTACTTTGAACTGTCCTTGAAGGATGATTCTTTAGGAAAGGATAAAGATGATTCCAAAACACATTTATTATTTCTATTCATAGGTTTTGGGGTTCTGGGCCTACCACATTTCTTTCCATTTACATCTGTATATACATCAGGAGTAACTACATTATCCTTGCCCTTGGGAATTTGGTCTACGGGAAAATTTGGTTTCTTTTTAATGTCCGATGAATCCTGTCTTTCAATGTATTTCTTCTTTTTCTTGCTTGGTCGGTGACCAGGTATAACAGAAGTGAAGGGAAAAGATCCGTCTGCTGGAAGTCTTAACAAGTCATCAGTTGTGAGGCTAATGGAGTCCGTATCATCAATAGTCTCTCTTCTGTAGTGTAAGGAGTCTAAGTGCTCATTGTAACCATGACTTTCAAAAGCTGAAAAACAAAGCATAATTCTGATCATTTTCTTCATCATATGTAATAGTCAACAATAAATGAGAATTTAAATTTAAGAATCTTTTTGGTGTTTTCCCTTTATCATTAGCTTTGAATAGAAGTATTATACAATCTCGAAAACATACAATATGCTTTTTCATACCTCTTCAGAGTTTAATTTTTATATATATTGCAATCAGCTGAATTTGTATGTGTTCTCTAACTTACTGTTTCTTCAACTTTCTCCACGAAGATATTCCTTTTACATTTACTGTCACAGTAAGGTTGATTACTGAAAACTGGTTACTGCATAGGGAGAAGTACTGCTATTAAACCAGGGGGAAACACAATTTGCTTTCTCTCCTAGTCACCCTGCAATGATATGGCTACACTGTGCTAGGACTCTTCTAGAATATATCACCCACATCCTTCCCACTCTATACTCTTCTGCAAGTGTTCAGTAGAGTATTGCTCAACAACACATTTTTCCAGACTTTCTTCATGAAAGCTTTATTAAGGACAGACTCTTAGTAGATTGTGACTATTGATCCATACAATACAAATGATAAAATAATATTCCTGTCTGACCAGCTGAAACTGAGCAAGCATAAACTCAGAATGACTGAGATTATTTAGGCCGTTTGTTAAGACAACAATAGCAGTATTCTTTCCATCATGCCACAGAAAAATGGCTTAAGGGTTTAGGTGCAGCTACTTACTATATTGTTTGTTATATTTATTGGTATCCTCACCAAGGTCAAAAGATCTTGGCTAAACTCTTTGGATTGTGACAAGAATACAATCCATTTTAGAAAAATATCAAAACTTCAGCAAAATAAGTTCCTTTTATTCCAAAATAAAGTACTTTATAAGGCACCTCTCTCTAATATGTTAATCACTGGACATAAAAGAATGCAAGAGAGTGTAAAGAATAAAGCATACCATTGTTTGGTTTATGCACATAGCTGGAAAATCGCAGCATATTACCAGACTCTTCATCAATGCTCACTCTGCCAGTGTTTGCTCCAGGATGTTCTCTGCTTAGATCAAAATCATCAATATAGGCCTGTAAAGCCTCGGAAGCAGAACTGTACAATTTGTCCTTATACTGAAAAGAGCCATCAGAGCTGGAGGAACTACTACCACTTAGGCTGCAGCTTGCCAGGAGAGAAGACACTGAAGATTCCCGGGAACAAACTCTGTGTTTTGTGTTTGACTTTGCCATGGTTTTCTCAAAATGAGTTATTCATTTCCATTAAATACTGCAATACAAAAGCAAAATGATCCAGTGTCAGTGGATAATGATTATAAGCAATAAAAACTTAAATGTGTACATAAAATTTTTCATTAATAAAATTATCAACAATAGGTATTCCTATTTAAGCACTGATGTTTTCTATTATCTTTACTGTTAGTCATTTCATGAATAATTTAGAAAAAAACTGAATACCTACTATGTGCTTGGAAATATATATATATACAAAAATTATCTCAGCATATACATGGAATGTTGAGGAAAAGGTACTCACTTTTTAAAATCTTAAAAACTACTAAGGGACAGTTCTTTTTTATTATGGTGATATATTCTATGACATCATAATAACTATCATTCTCCAACAGACAGTATTTCTTTAAGGCTTAAAAGCCATGCATTTCAGAGAGCAGGTAGTCAATTTTTAACCCATCAAATAAAGCATCAGAAACAAGAAGGAACAAGGAATGACAACCACTAATATGAAATTTTAGCCAACTCTTTCTGCCAAAAAAAAAAAAAAAACTATAAAGAACAAAATAATACTTATCTACAGAAATATGTAATCGACAAATCTTATTTCAGAATGGGCTGGCTATAGGCTTCTTAAAAAATAAGAATCTCCTTTTGACAAGTACTAAGAGTCCACAGATGCCAGCCCAGGCTACTATGCCAGCCCAGGCTACTATACCCAGCAAAACCCTCAATAACTATAGATGGAGAACAGATAATCCTACTTCACCAGAAACCAAGGATAAAGCAGGACAAATATATTCACAATACCACTGCCAACAACAAATCTAAAACAAACAAGCATTAACAATCAATGATCCTTACTCTCCCTCAACATTAATGGTCTTAACTAGCCTGTAAAAAGACACAGGCTAACAGAATGGATACGAAGACAGAATGGAAGAAGACATCCTTCTGCTGCATACAAGAAACACATCTAAGCTTCAAAGACAGACATTACCTTAGGGTAAAGGGCTGGGAAAAGATCTTCCAATCAAATGGACCCAAGAAGCAAGCAGGTGTGGCTATCCTAATATCTAACAAGTTAGAATTCAAACCAAAATTAATCAAAAGAGATGAAGATGGTCATTTTGTATTCATTGCAGGAGAAATCCATCAACACAAAGTCTCGATTCTGAACATCTATGCACCAAATACAAAGGCACCCACATTTGTAAAAAAACACTACTGAAACTCAAACCTCACATAAAACTTCATACACTTATACACTTTCACCACTAGACAGGACCACCAATCAGAAACTCAACAAAGAAACAAAAGAACTAACAGAAGTTACGTCTCAACTAAGTTTAACAGACATCTATAGAACATTCCATCCAAACACAAAAGAATATACCTCCTTCTGCTTCACATGGAACCTTCTCTAAAATCGACCACATACTAGGTAGCATAACAAACCTCAACAGACACAAAAGAATTGGAATAGTTATCAGACCACCATGCTTAAAAATTGGAATTCAACAACAACACAAATCGCAGACACCCTACAAACTCACGGAAACTGAACAATGTGCAATTGCACCACACCTGGGTCAAAGAAGAAATAGAGAAAGAAATTAAGGACTTCCTAAAATTCAACGAGAATGAGGACACGACATGCCCAAACTTATGGGAAACCTTGAAAGCAGTATCAGGGAAGTTCATTGCACTAAGTGCCCATATGAAGAAAATAGATAGTCACATTAAAGAATTAACAGCGCAACTGAAAACCTTAGAACAAAATGAAGCAAACTCACGCCGGAGGAGTAGACACCAGGAAATAATCTATTTCAGGGCTGAAATCACTAAAATAGAAACCAGGAAAACAATACAAAAAAAAATCAATGCAACAAAGAGTTGGTTTTTCGAGAAAATCATCAAGATAGAAAAACCTTTATCCAAGCTAACAAAAAAGCAGATAGAGATCATGCAAATTAACAAAATCAGAAACTAAAAGAGGGACATAACAACGGACACACAGGAAATCCAGACAACTATCAGGTCATACTTTGAAAACCTGTACTCCACAAAATTTGAAAATTCAAAGGAAATAAACAAATTTCTAGATAACTATCACTTACCAAAATTAAAGCAAGAACAAACAACTTAAATAGACCTATAACTCCCAATGAAATAGAAGCAGTCATCAAAAACCTTCCAACCAAAAAAAGCCCAGGGCCATATGGCTTCAGTGCAGAATTCCACCAGAAATTCAATGATGAAATAATACCAATACTCTTCAAATTGTTCCACACAATAGAAACAGAAGGTTCATTACCAAACCCTTCTTATGAGGCCACAATCACCTTTTTACCCAAGCCTCATAAAGACACAACTAAGAAAGAAAACTACAGACCAATATCCCTGATGAACATTGATTCAAAAATACTCAATAAAATACTGGCAAACCGAATCCAAGAATACATCAGAGACATCATCCACCATGACCAAATAGACTTCATCCCTAGGTTGCAGGGAGGGTTTAACATATGAAAATCTATCAACATGATCCACCATGTAAACAAACTGAAAAAGAAAAACCATATGATCATCTCCCTAAATGCTGAAAAAGCCTTTGACAAAATTCAACACCCTTTCATGATAAACGTCTTGGAGACATCAGGGATAACAGGAACATACCTAAACATAATAAGAGCAATATACAGCAAACCAACAGCCAACATCACCTGAATGGAGAGAAGCTTAAGGCAATTCCTCTAAAATCAGGAAGACAAGGCTGCCCTCTCTCTCCATATCTCTTCAATACTGTACTTGAAGTTCTAGCTAAAGCTGTAAGACAACAAAGGATCCAAATTGGAAAGGAAGAAGTCAAACTGTCTCTATTTGCAGATGATATGATAGTTTACATAAGAGACCCAATAAACTCTATCAGGGAACTCCTACAGCTGATAAACACCTTCAGCAAACTAGCAGCATACAAGATAAACTCAAAAAAAATCAGTAGCCCTACTTTATTCAGACAACAAAGAAGCTGAGAAAGAAATCAGAGAAACATCACCCTTTACAATAGCCAAAAACAACATAAAGTATCTTGGGGTAATGCTTACCAAACAAGTGAAAGACCTATATAATAAGAACTTCGTGGCTGTAAAGAAAGAAATTAAAGAAGATATCAGAAAATGGAAAGACCTCCCATGCTCTTGGATAGGTAGGATAAATATAGTAAAAATGGCAATCTTGCCATAAGCAATCTACAGATTCAATGCAATCACCATTAAAATCCCAGCACAATTCTTCACTGACCATGAAAGGATAATAATCAACTTTATATGGAAAAATAAAAGACCCAGGATAGCCAAAACAACCCTGTACAATAAAAGAACTTCAGGAGGCATCACTATCCCTGACTTTAATTTAAGCTCTGCTACAGAGCTATAGTTCTGAAAACAGCCTGGTATTGGCATAAAAATAGACAGGTTGACCAATGGAATTAAATCAAAAATGCTGACATTAACCCACACATCTATAAACACCTGATTTTCAACAAAACAGCTAAAA
The DNA here is from genome assembly GCA_030556225.1 of Cricetiscus sungorus. Classification (NCBI taxonomy): domain Eukaryota; kingdom Metazoa; phylum Chordata; class Mammalia; order Rodentia; family Cricetidae; genus Cricetiscus; species Cricetiscus sungorus. The sequence continues at coordinate 94,962,632 of JANBXA010000651.1, read as the reverse complement.
GAATACAATGGGTGGGAGGAAAGCATCTTCAACAAATGGTGCTGGCACAACTGGATCATGGTGTGTAGAAGACTGCAGATAGACCCATGTCTATCACCATGCACAAAACTCAAGTCCAAATGGATCAAAGACCTCAACATATATCCAGCCACACTGAACCTCTTAGAAGAGAAAGTAGGAGGTACCTCTGGACAAATTGGTATAGGAGACCACTTCCTGAACGTAACTCCAGTAGCACAGACACTGAGATCAACAATTAATAAATGGGACCTCCTCAAACTTAGAAGCTTCTGTAAGGCAAAGGACACAGTAGACAAGACCAAACAGCAGCCCACAGACTGGGAAAAGATTTTTACCAATCCTACATCTGACAAAGGGCTGATCTCCAAAATATACAAAGAACTCAAGAAACTAGCCAACCAAAGCACCAAATAAACCCTATTAAAATATGGGGTACAGAACTGAAGAAAGAATTCTCAATAGAGGAAATCAAAAAGGCTGAAAGACACTTAAGTGCTCAACAGCCTTAGCTATCAGGGAAAGGCAAATCAAAACAACTTTGAGATACCATCTTACTCCTGCCAGAATGGCTAAAATTAGAAACACCAATGACAACTTATGCTGGAGAGAATGTGGAGAAAGGGGAACACTCCTACACTGCTGGTGGGAATGCAAACTCATACAGCCATTTTGGAAATCAATGTGGCGGTTCCTCAGGAAAATGGGAATTAGTTTACTACAGGACCCGGCAATTCCCCTCTTAGGCATATACCCAAATGATCCACATCCATGCAACAAAGACATGTGCTCAACTATATTCATAGCAGCATTATCTGAAATAGCAGCATTATCTGCAAGAGCCTGGAAGCAACCTAGATGCCCTCGACTGAAGAATGGATAAAGAAGATGTGGCACATCTATACAATGGAATACTACTCTGCAGAAAAAAAATGGAATCTTGACATTTGCAGGCAAGTGAATGGAACTTGAAGAAACCATCCTGAATGAGGTGACCCAGTCACAAAAAAGAGGAACATGTACTCGCTCATATTTGGATTTTAGACCTAGAGCAAAGGATCACCAGCCTATAATTCACACCACCATAGGAATTAGGATACAAGGTGTATTCTAAGAGATTCATATAAAGTCCCTCACAAAAGGGGGAAGGGACAAGTCCCCCAGAGCACATGGGAAGTGGGGGGGGGGCAGTGAATGGAGAGAGAACTGGGAAAAAGAAAAGGAGAGGAAAGCACATACAACTAGGAAGATTGAGTCAGGGTAGAAATAGAAGACAAGAGAGAGAGAGAGAGAGAGAGAGAGAGAGAGAGAGAGAGAGAACATAAAGGAGGAAGCCATTATTGGTTTGAAGAGAAAATGAACCTAAAGAAAGGTTCTAGAGACCTACAAGACTGACTCCAACTAACAATTTGAGCAACCGTGGAAAGCTACCATAAACGTCATTCTCGGATAGTGAGACCAACAACTAACTTATCCACCATCATGGAGCCCTCATCTAGCACCTTTTGGAAACAGAAGCAAACACCCATAACTAAACACTGAGTCAAACTAGAATCCAGATGCAGAGAGAGAGGACAAGACCAGGTTGCAGAAACACATAGAGACAGCTGACCTGAACAAGGAGGAGCTAATGCCCCCCCCCCAGACTGATAGCTGGGAATCCAGCATGGGACTGAATATGAATCTCAGCTAAAAGGACTGAACAGTCTAAGGGACCTCAGAAACAGGATGTATTCCTGGTGCATAAAAGGACCTTGGAGACATATCCCCATGGAGGGACACTCACTCCATTAACCTAGAGACAGGAAAGAAGTCCTAGTCCCTACTTCAAATGACTTGACAGATTTACATAACCCCACCTAGATGGCACAGCCCTACAAGTGGAATGGGGGTGGGGGGGGATGGGAGGGGAGGATGGTCAAGGTGCATATGAGGGGGCAGAAAGGATAAGAAGGAAAAAGGGAGGGAGGGAGGGAGGGAGGAAGGGAGGGAGGGAGAACTGGGATGGACATGTAAAATAAAAAAATAAAAATAAAAAGATAAAGATAAAGAAAAAAAAGGAATCTCCTTTTGACCTTCCTATCTTTGGTACTATTGATTCCTCTTTGTAAATTAGTTTAAATCTTATTTTATGTGTACAGGTTTTGTGACTACATGTACATGTGTGTAAACATGTGTGCCTGGTGCCCAGGAAGGTCAAAAAGGGCTACAGAGCCCCTGGAACTACAGCCACAGATAGTTGTGAGCCAACATATGGGTGCCAGGAAATGAACCTGGGTCCTCTGGAAGAGTAGGCAGTTTCTCCAGCTCCTGTATTTTTAATTCTTAATAGATTCAGTTTACCTTTCTTAAGCAAGTTTAACTGATTTGGAAATTCGTTGAATATATTCAACTTTCTGTTTTTCTAGTGAAAGTGAGAGAACTCTTAGCATAGCAAGAGTATATTTGTAAACAAGATATAACAGAACAGACAGTTATTAACTCAGAGCATAATAGTTATTGAGAATTGAAGTACTTTCTGTACTAAAACTTCACGAATAGGATGTGACATGTGCTATGATGTTGCAAGGTCAAACATTTAATCCTGGCGATAATTTTGGAAAATTTTTTGATTAAGGTAATACTAGCAATGACTAATTTAAAATACAACTTTTCTAAGTAAATGAAAATCAGAGGGTGCTGTAGCTCCTGCCTGTATTCCTAGCACTTAGGGGCTGAGGGAAGAAGCAACATTGGTTAGCAATAGCAGAATATAATATTCACGGTTGCTCAAAACCCCGTTATTGGTTTTTCTTTAAAGAGGAAGTAGGCAAAGTCAATTTTATGCTTTCTTTATCCTTCTTATGAATCTTTAAATTAGCTCAACTAAATCCCCTTGAGTACCATTTATGTCTTAACAGACTACAAATTAGGCTGCCAATTCCACACAAAACCTCAAGAACAAGCAAAATCTTCAAAAGAGAAAGTTGTTGGATTTAGTTCTCAGTGGGTAGCTGAGGGTTAGCTCCATCTACATAACAAAAAAAGAAAGAAAAAATAGAAAAAGAGAAGAAAGGAAGAAAGAAAGAAACCCGAAATTCCTAGGGTAAGTTTTCAAGCCTGTGCAAAAGCAGAATAGTTTAAGAAACCCCTGAGCAACTATAACACTGCTTCCTGCAATTATCAACACACTTCAACTGTGTAAGATACCTCCCCTTCCATTTCAGCCACAGGGCTGTTTCCAATTACACGTGTTTTAAGTGAACCCCGTGTATCTTACCCATTCCCTCCGCGAGCGCGTTGGTTTGGAACCTCCAAAATGAAATTCATCGCGTTGAATGGTAAACTTAGGGCAGGAAACTGCAACTCCCTTGATTGCAAACACAAGACGACTACTTGTGCCAACGGTGCAAAGGAAGTTGGGTGCAAAGGAAGTTGCACTGGAAGTTAACTCTGGATCGCTCTGCAAGTTAGGAGGTACGACGCCTGGAAACCGCAGCTCCGAGGGTTCGGACGCCCAGGCCGGCCTCGCCTGCAGGGGAAACTTCGAAGGGTCGGGAACACGGTCGGGAACTTTCGCGGACCTCGGGCTGCCCGGCGCCGACCCATCTGTATGTGCGGGGCGGCAGCGTCCCTGCGGGTCGCGGTCAGAGACACGGCCTTTAGTGTGTACATTCTTCCTGCGGCAGCCGAGACCCCGAACCCGCAGCCCCGGGCCACCGCACCCCGGCACGCCCCACTGTCCTCCCCTCCTCCGCCCCGCTGGGGAAGGGAGCGACTGCTCACCGGGACACTTTTTAAAGCGCACACTTCCAGGCCCTCGCTCGGAAGCCCCGGCCCTTCGCAAACCGGCCGAGGCGACACAGCATCCCTGAACCTGACACCGCCCTCCTCGGGACCGCTATTCCCTCAGCCGCCACAGGCCGGCTCGACGCCCGCGCTCGCATTCAAACCGAAGCAACATGGCGCCGCCGGCCCGCTGGGCGCATGCGTTGCACTAGGCGGGGGCGGGGGGGGTTGGGGGGCGGTGGATGGGATTCTAGAGCCGGCGCAGAGTTCAGGGGTCAAAGGGCGTTGAGGGGACGTTAGATCGCCATTCCTCGGGGGAGGTCGGGTTTCTCCCTTGACCTCTCTCTGGGTTGGATGGGAAGGTTCTAGACTCCTTCCAGGGCCCACGCCATCGTCATCCCGGCCACTGCTCTTCGCCACTCCTCGCGACTGGCAGGCCGGGCTCCCTGGGCTGTGGGGGAAATGTGCAGACACCCTCAGTAGCGGTCCCTTTTCCAAGAGCCAGATAAATCCTCAGCCCAAGTCTTCCCCGTGAGCTTTGCTTGGCTTCAGAGCATCCTCTCCCAAGATAGGAGTCAGCAAAGGGCACGCTGCCCACTGCGACCTTCCTCTGCCACCATCCATCCCCATTCTGCCCCCAGAGCTCTGACCTCCTGGACCTCCACCCAGCTCAAACACTGCTGCAGATTCAGGACTGGGAAGGAAGTCGGATGGACCTATGCTGGGATTTAACAACCACTTTAGGGACCTTGATTCTCAGGAAAAAATGGCCGTGACCCAACACGGGCAGCACAGAAAGAGGGAAATTATACAAACATAAAGATCACTCACTAACTTGTGAACCTCTGTCAGGCTCGAACAGGATATGAGGTGGGAAGAATCAAGTTGCAACCAAGTGCTCTATCAAAAAAAGATGCTATCTCAAAACTGGTCTATGTTTGTTTTCCACTGACCCTATGGCTGAAGACATCCTTGACTTCCATCTGGATACGTTCTAGTTCATCCAGTGTTGCATCATCAGGTAATAGAACTATACCTGTGTCCTGCACCTTTGTACCATTCCTGGCCTTCTAAACTTTACCTTCCTGTTTCTCTTAGCAAATGAAATTGTCAGATCCCATAAAGTGCAGTTCAATGGTTCATTAAATACACATCTAGCGTGGAAATGTAAAATGCTTAAAAAAAAATACAGCCAATGCAGAAACTTAAGGCTAGTGATAAATGCCATTAATTATGAAATGTCTAGACCAATATTAGGTAAGTCACTGAGAAATAAAAGCCTGTGTTTTATATGTTAGGACAAGCCCATATTGAAAACAAACTAAATGATGTTTATGAATGGCCTTAATAACTAGATTCTTTAAAAACCTAAATGCCATCTTTTAAAGGTTTTTCATATTTGATATTTCTTGGTTTTGGGGTGTGGCTAGGTGGTAAAACACTTAAGGTGGTAAATTCAATCCCCACACTGATTAAAAAAAAAACAAAACAAAACAAAACAAAACAAAAAAAACTGTACTATTCAGCCACCTGGTAGTGGTTTGAATAAAAATGGCCCCATAGGCCAGATGTTTGAATACTTGGTTTCCTGGTCTCCAGTGGGTCTATTTGGGAACGGTTAGGAGGTATAGCCTTGATGGAGGAGTGGGTTTTGAGAGAGAGGGGGGGGGGGGTATGTCTGTGTATGTTCCTCACTTTGGAGCTCCCAGCTGCTCTTGCCATCACACCTTTGCTCTGTCATGGTGCACTCAAATCCTCTAAAACCGTAAACTCCAAATGAAATGCTTCCTTTTATAAGTGGCCTTGGTCATGGTGTTTATCACAGCAATAGAGAAGTAAGACCTCTTACTTCCACCTCAGGGATGTGTTTTTAACCAAGCTATAAAATGTTAATGAATGACAATATGAAGATACAAAAGAATTCATAAAATATGTGGATCTAAGTTGTGCAACAAAATAAGTGTACCTCCGATTTATCCCCTTACAGGTTAACAGATATGGAGATCTCCACCACGATTTGGAGAATAGTTTCATTGGGCACTGAAATTCTGGACTAGGTTTGTTAAGGAGGGTAAAGAAACCAGGAATCTAAAATGGCTTTTCTAATATTAAAAATATCACCTAGTTGTTCTGCCTTTCTAGGAAACTAAGCAAGAGAATACAAAGTTGTGATCTAGCCCAAAAGTGTTTTAGGTGAGAGCTAAAGGTCTTCTAAATGTCATGATATTTCTATGTTAAGATATATTAATGTGCTTAGGAGCCAGTTATTTGAAGACCTTTTTAGTGATAATTCTAACTATTCATTATAAGAAACTAACCTTATTCGAGAACCTTGAACAAAACCCCTCACTGCTTCAAGCATGTTTGCATATAAATCTCTTAGCCTTTATGGATCCCATGTGTATTATTATCTCCTTTCTATAAATGCAGGAAGTTGTAATTCAAAGCCAAGACATTTTGCCAGCTTTTATGTCAGAGTTGGGCTCTGAACCCAGATATGTTCGCATGTTCTTTGTAACACCTCTCCAGCTTCCCTAACTTCCAGAAAACTGTCTGATGTGCTGAAGGGTCAGTGATACCCCAGCTGCCTGAACACATTCACCTCAGACACAGTATCGAAATTGTTTTTGCTAAACTTACTGTTGTTTTTAGTCCCTTTGGGAAACTACTGTGTATGGCCATAGACTAGGTGACTTATAAATAGCAAAGTTGATTTCTCACAGTTGTGAAGGCTATAAGTCTGACAAGAATGCCATAGTGTTTGGTTTCTGGTCAGGGCACTCTTTTTGAATGCAGACTGCTACTTTATAGCTGTGTCCTCAAGCAATGGGGGAAAATAAGCTGTCTGAAGTCACTTAAAAAGACACTAATGTTATCCATGAAAGTTCCTGCCCTCGTGACCTAATCACCACCCAACTTTAGTCTGTGAATGTAATAGAATGAAAACAGTTGTTGGCAGTACTCTCTAGCAAGGAGATATCTTGTCTGAATAACTGACATTTAGGCGAAGGATTCATTGAAGCATAATCTCTTATGAAATTTCCAAGGACAGTACAGTAAATGCCAGCACCTTGAGATAGGAAGGTTCTTGGATGTATTTGAGGAATGTCCAGGACATTGTGGCTCAGCGGACTGGAAGATGGCTGATGGGTGTATACTTGAAAAGGAAATCACATATGGCCTCTGCCACTCACTTTAACAATGTTAATATCATGAGCACATGACACACTGAGTGTGACACATCATAAGGGAAAAAAAAAGCTTTTTAGAAATATTGATTTACTGAACAACTCTAACATGCCATGCTCTGGGCATTTATTAAACACATTTAGAACTTAATTTAACACATGGACACTGCAGCATGTTATATACATGCTAATTTTACATCAAGAAGAAAATAAAGTAGAAATATTACATACCATACTTCACACAGGACAAAGATCCGATTTCACCCAGGTCCTTGATTCCAAAGTCTGGCTTTTTTACATAATAGCACATTTTCTCCTTTGAAGAAAGTTTTGTGGATGCAAGTGATCAAGTAATTATTGTACATTGCTAAATGACAGATGTCGTAAAAAAAAATAGTATTAAAATATAACAGAGCACATCTATAGTAACAGCTAGTTGAAAGACTGGGGCCGAAGAGTGGCTTCAGCTCATGAGTTGTGCAACATTTTCTTATTTACATGATTACATTTTAACAACCATTTGTTTTTAAATTTTCCCAGGTAGATGGACTATAAGGCAACTGCCCAACAAACTGCTGAAGAAGTTTTAGCTTACACTCAAGATATATCTGGCTGGAAAGTAGTTAAATCCTCAGTAAGAAAAAAGTATTTTTCAAGAGTTTATTTTTAATGATTGTTTATTGTAAAGACACTTTAAAATAATGGGGGTTTTTTATAAGCCAGAAAAACATAGTTTCGTTTTGTGTATCTGACAGTTAATTTATTTCTGGATTTTATTTCCCTTTGAGAAAAAGGTAACTGTTTCCAACAAGACCTCTAGAATATTCCTCGGAAATCTGTGAGTACATTTTCCTATTTACAGTCACTGTTTTAAAGTTTTAAACTCAGTAAATTTGGAAGTCAACACCACTTCATTAACTAGAACAAACTGTTTAATAGTCACTGGGAAATGATGCATGAAGTCATGTGATTTTCATAAAATAGAGAAACGGTATATTATGCAACAATGACATGAATACAGTCATGGAGTAAATCCCTTCTGCACGATGTACAGTGCTTCCCTTGAATGCACGGACCCTGAGATCTGTTCCTAACACCAGAAAATGATGATACTTGCACAAAACATTCCCTCTAATTCACTAGGATAGAAAAGTTCTGCAAAAGCACACTGACATATCTTGCCAGCATAGCATTTTTATGATGTTTAGAATCCTTCACTTTTCTCTCAAACCACTTAAAAAAAAATTCCCATCAATTTTTTTCTCTTTCTCTTAAGTGCAGACTGTTTCCCTATAAAGTGCTTTAAAAGCATGTGTTTAAGGGTAGAACTGTTTGAAACACTAAAGGTGAATGTGCTGATTTTTTTTAGGGGTTCATTCATAGCTCCTGGTATCACATCTGTTCCCTCAGATCATTGTGTTGTTGAGAAAACCATGACCAGGGTTTTAGAAAACCCCCCTTTTTTTTCCTTATTTTATATATCAACCCCAGTTCCCTCCCATCCTCCCATGTTAACCCCGACACCCCCCCTCATCCCATTCCCCACCCACTTCCCAGGGACGGAGAGGCCTTCCAGGAGAGGTCATCAAAATCTATCAAGTCATTTAGGGTAGGGCTAGGCCCTTCCTCATCTCTCTAGGTTAAGGGAATGTGCTCCGGAAGTCCTTCCGTGCATGAGGGATACATCCTGGTCCCACAGTCAGAGGTCCCTTAGACTGCCCAGGCCTTCTAACTGAGACTCACATTCAGGATGTCTGGGTCGGTCCTATGCTGGTTTCCCAGCTATCAGTCGTCTAGTGTCTATGAGCTCCCCCTTGTTCAGGTCCGATGTCTGTGGGTTTCTACAACCTGGTCTTGACCCCTTTCTTTGTTCATCATTCCTCCCTCTCCCTTCTTTGAAATCCTGTACTTGTTCCATTGGCTGTGGGTAGGATTTTTGTAGTTGTTTCTTGTTTGTTTTTCATCTTACTAAAGTTTACCTGTATTTGTACAGCAGTTTTTGTAAATTTGTTGTTGGTGGTGGTTGGTTGTTTTTGGAGATAGGTCTCACTAACTCAGCTTTTCCTGCTTTACCCTCCTGCGTGTCATTTTTTATTAATAGATAAGAATGGCATGAATTTCTCTTATTTTTTTTAATAAATACCAAGAAAGTAATTCTTTTTGTTGTCTAAGCAATAGGTGACCTTCATAGTGTCACTTTCAAAAGTAAACCGAGGGTGGGGGAGGTGTAGTTAAACTCAAGCCCAGGCACACCAGGGAAGTAAAACCTATTTTAACAGTTAGCTTGACAGAACCTAGACTCACTTAGGAAAAGAGTTTCAGAGAAGGATGTTCTAGATCAGATAGGTCTGTGGTATGTCAGGGGGGGATTGTCTTCACTAATTGATACGGGAAGACCTAGGCTACTGTAGGCACCACCTTTCCTTTAGTCTGCTTTTGTCATGAACATTTTTCTTTCACTTTCAATTATGATATACCCAGATTGTTTGTCTGGGTATATTAGACTAGGTTGACAATTGTGACCTTTTAAATTTTTAAAGACACCAGTCCCATCCATTTTTGGTTTGGATTGAAGATCAGTTGTTTTGATGACCTGTGACTTAACCCTTCTTTTCATGGATTTTGATATACTTCCTTTGTTCTGTAAATTTAGGTTTTAACTATAATGATCTAGGGAGTTTCTTTTTTGTTCTGTTTGGTGTTCTATGTGCCTCTTATATTTGGATGGGCTTCTATTTCCCTATTCATATATTTTTCTGCTATGGTTTATTAAAAATATTTTATATGCCTTTTGCATGAAATTCTTCTCTTTCTTGTATGGCTATAATTATAGGCTTACCTTTTCATAAATTTCCAAATTTCTTTTATAATCCATTCATACATTATTTTAAACTTTTATCATTGACCTTGATTGGGTGATCCAACCCTGATTATTTTTTCTTCCACATCCATTATATTGCCAAAGATTTCAACTATACTTTTATTTCCATCCTCATTTGATTTGAGTTTTTCTCAGAATTCCTATGTCTTTATTAAGTCCTATTTTTTTATTATGAATTGACTTCCGCTGTCATTATTCTCTTGGTAAATATGGGAGTCCTGAGGTGCTTTACCATATTTATAGTCATTCTCTTAAATTCTGTATCTGAAATTTCATCTAGGTCATGTTAATTGAGAATCATTACTTGGGAGTTGCTAATGTGTGGAGGTGTCAGGTTGTCTTGGCTTCATTTTACTTGTGTTTTCTTTCTGGGATCACCCTATCTTGAGTTAGAACATTGGTTAAGATTTTTGTTGTTGTTCTAATTCTTTCTGCCTTTCTTCTGTTGATGGTCTGTATGCAGTGTTCGTGGGAGACTAGACTGTGGTACAGCTGTGGTGATGTTTTTATCTGCTAGACTGGTGTTTCAGTATAGGACTGTATCTGTAGTCTGTCCTGTGTGTTAAGTATTGCCCGCAACACATCTCTTTCCAGTAGTTAACCCACTCTGAAAGTAGACTAGCAAAACAACCCTTGATAAATACTGATTAATTTGAGGAGTCAAGATACTCTGATAGTGATGCATTTACTAATGCCTTGGTATGAATGGAAAGGGAAAGAAAAAGAGACCATCAATCACAATAGTAGTGATAGATACTAGGTGTTAGGTAGGAATTTGAACAGAGGGCTGTACATAGGAGTGGGAGTGATTGTAGTAAAGGAAAAATTATGTACGTATGTGGGGAATAGGTACGCATATATCATAAACCAGGTCAGCCTCTGGACATCAGGAGAAGTTAAGAAGAATGCATACAGAAAAAAAAAGCAAAGAATCAAAAAGGAAGAGAGTGTGGGTAGTAAAAGGTTCAAACAGTAGGTGGCAGTATGGTCCTGCTACAAAACCTGCTGAACTGCTGTCATCGCTAAGATTAACTAAAATAACTGTCATAGGGAAGGAGGGCTAGGTGGAGCTGTAGATTCTGAAAGGACCAGTGGAAGAATAGCTTCGTTCTCACAGGGTTAGGAGCAGCTGGTGGCTACCAGGTGCCAAAGCACTGCTTAGTTCCACAATTCATCATTTTTGTGCACATTTGTGTTTCTTCTCGTGAAAGATGTCTGCCCAGTTTATTTGCCAGTGTGTTGATAGGCAGGGAGGATTTTGCTGTTTAATTGTTGCAGTTTTTAATACAGTCTAGCTACTAACAGTGTGTAATAGCTGGCCAAGGTACCCTTTCTCTGTAGGCTGTTCTTCTCCCTGTTGGTTGGTTTTCTTCACTGTGCAGTAGCTTTTTAACTATGTGTCAATGGCTCTTTACTATGCTATCAGGCTTCGAGTCATATACCTGCATCCTGAAGTGTTTTCCTTTACCAGTTTCAGAGTGTCATGTCTTACATTAAGGTTTTTGATCTAGTTTGAATTGATTTTTGTACAAGGTGAGAGACACAGACCCAATTTCATTTGTCTGCAGGCTAATAGTCTGCTTGTCCAGCACCATTTATTTAAAGAGCTATCTTTACTTCAAGTGTATATTTTGATTAATCTTATTAATATAGATTGTATTACTCTTTTGGTTAGTTTAGCTAAGAGTTGACCAAACAACCAACATATCTGATAAATTGCTCTCTCTCTCTCTCTCTCTCTCTCTCTCTCTCTCTCTCTCTCTCTCTCTCTCTCTCTCTCTCTCTCTCTCTCTCTCTCTCTCTCTCTCTCTCTCTCACACACACACACACACACACACACTCACACAGAGCCCCGGATTGCTGAGCCGTTCACATTTGCTGGTGAATATCTAGTCTCCTCTTGACAGCTGGCATTCCCATGGTGCCTGGGTTAGATCACTGTCTGCCATGGTCTATAATAGGAGAGGAGGATTATGCACGTTGGTAAAATCCCATTCAGATCCGCATGCCTTCCCTCTGTCACTTCCCTGAGCTCTGGCTGACAGGTCCCCTGATTTCCAGCAGGTGCAGCTGCTGCATGCTGGCTCCCTATAGCACTTACCTCTGCAGTCACAAGCACAAAGCCTTACTAATCTTGTTTTTTAATAGGAATGTATTGTTTAAACAGACTAGAGAAGGGCCATTGGTATCAAGTTTGGAGCCATGTAGGAGCCCTGTATAAACAAACACGCACAGAGATGAGTAGTGGGTTGTTCTTAGGTCCTTGCAGCTACCCTGTTACAGCTGCCAGCTCCCAGTGGATTATGTGAATGGCTCCTGGGCTCTGTTCAGCTGCATCCCTACGTTCACCCAGTGCCGTTAGCAGAGCTTAAAATATAATTCAGATTTTGTCACTCACCTTCATGAAATCCTTGAGAGGATTTCTTTCAACCTAAAATAAGATCCAAACATTTTATCATGACCTCCAAGTCTCTCCCAGGCCCTCCTTTCCTGTCACTTCATCCTCTTTATCCCTCTATTATATCCTCAAGTGTTCTGTTGTAATACCCTCACTGAGCACACAGAGCCTCCACAGTTCTTTTTTCTTTTCTTTTTCAGGCACACTTTTGCCCCATAGCTCTCCAAAGCCAAAGTCACTATCTCATCTTCAGAATGACCTTCCTGGCAACCAGGCCAAATGTCCTACATGTACATAATCCCTGCTTAACTGTCTGCTGCTGGAACCTTTGTAGATGATACTATATGGAATTTATTTTTTAATTCATCATGTATGTCCTATTAGACTATGAAATGGTGTGAACAGGAACTTGAATAGGAATGACCCCAGAAATAAGTCACCCTTGTTTTTTGTCCTATACTAGGGCACTATCTGCCACATAGACATATGGTATATTTATTTAGTTACTGTATGGACTTTAGTTATATTGATTACCAAACAGAAAGTTAAATATAAGTACATTATGAAAGTAATCTAGTTGGGTGGTGGTAGCAAATGCCTTTAATCCCAGCACTTGGGAGGCAGAGACAGCTAGCTGATCTCTGAGTTTGAGTCCAACCTGGTCTACAAAACAAGTTCTAGGACAGTTGGGTCAGTTACACAGAGAAACTCTGTCTCAAAAAAAGGTACTCATTAGTTTATTAATATTTGTACTTTTTGTTAATAATTTACTGCCCCCCTCAAGGACTTTTAGTGGTTAGTTTTGAACACTTGGTTTATACATCAGAAGAAAGGCACATCTGTCCCTTTCTGCCTTCAGCTGTACTCCTGTAATGTTATGTCAGGCATTACACCAAATAAAATTTTACTTATTCCCCATGTATTCCAATATAAATATCATTATACAAAGGCCTACATAGGTGACTATTCCCGAGGTACCCACATTGTAATTGTGAAATGAAAACTTTTAGGAGCCAGGACTTCACCTCAAAGGCTGCCTGTATTACCTAAGTCACTATTTCTTCTGAACCCTAAAACTGCCCCATGTATTATGGAATAATTGAGGCACATTATCCATAGAAGGCATCTTCCAGAGTGAACTTTTGCTGCTTCAAAATAAATGCTTATTTACCATTACCAAGAGAGCATGCCATTTTCTTTTCCTATCAGTTATTTCCATACTATGTTGATGATCACTATCAATACATTTTTGTTGATGATCACTATCAATACATTTAACCCTTTCTTAAATCCCTGAAAAACACACATAAAATACTTAGAACTAACAGCATTGAGGTTCAAATGAGTTTAGAATTGTATAATAACAAAAATAATGGCTAAAGTTGCTGTGACAAAAATGCAAAGCCCTAATTTAGTATAGTATTCATCATGGTTTAGTATCTTCCTAAACCAAAAAAACTGGAGAGATGCCATAGTCATTAAGGACTGACAGTCTCCCAGAGGACTGACATAGTTTTGAGCAGCCACAAAAATCAAGTAGCTCACAAATCCCTTTTACTCCAGTCCCAAGGGATCCCATGTCCTCTGCCTCTGTGGGCATCTGGATGCATATGGTGTACATCCCCTCAAGCAGGCACACATATAATAGTACCAACAAGATAATTTGAAAAGCAACACTAACAACACTTAAACTATATATATATATATATATATATATATATATATATATATCACAAGTAAAAGAATTAGTATCAGTAATGCCAACAGTTCAGTATTATCTAAAACAATCATAAAGCAGACCTCCAAATCTCCCAAAAAAAGCTTCGACACAGGGTTTCCCTCTGTCCTCCATATCACTGTGCTTTCTAGTTTGTCCACCATTCTTTTCAATAGAGCCTTGAGTTATATGTCTACATGTGCACCAGGATAAAGTATGTAAGGGAAGAAAATACATCCTTACAAGTATACTTAATAGTTTTCATTAGGTATCATTTGGTGAACGGCTTTTAAAAGACTGTGTTAGTCATCAGCAACCGCATTAAAGAAATAACTGCTTTATGAAAGGGGTATACGTTAGAAATGCAAAAAGGTTCTCACTTTAATTAGAGTTTACAGTCTTACTACAGAGACAAATTAGATAAGTAAAGGACAATATGGCAATGTGCAAACAAAAATTTGTACGTAAATTTTAACTGTTTCATGTCTGACATTGTTGCATTACATGGTGATTATTTGGGTTTTTTCTTCCCAGGCTTAAAATTAAGTGCTCTTGTGCTAGCGCTCTCTCTCTCTCTCTCTCTCTCTCTCTCTCTCTCTCTCTCTCTCTCTCTCTCTCTCTCTCTCTCTCTCTCTCTCTCTTGCTCTCTCTCTCGCTCTCCTTCTCCCTCTTCCTCTCCCTGTATACATATACATATATACATACACACACAACACACACACACACACACACACATATATATATGTATATATTTATATATGTCAAATAATAACCTCTTAAAAATATTTTGGGGAGCTAGTGGGATAACAGTGGTTAAGAGCACTGGCTGCTCTTTCAGAGGTCCAGAGTTTAATTCCCAGCATCTACATGGTGGTTCACAACCATCTATAACTCTAGTTCCATGGAATTCAATACCCTCTTCTGGAGTGCAAATGTACATGTAGACAAAACACCCAAATACATAAAGTACATAAATAAATAAATCTTTAAAAATATATTTTTGAAAGGCCAGGCAATGGTGGCATATACCTTTAATCCCAGCACCTGGGAGGCAGAGGCAGGCAAATCTCTGAATGTGAGGCCAGCTTGGTCTACAGAGTGAGTTCCAGAACAGTCAGAGCTACACACACTTTATCTCAAAAAAAAAAAAAAAAAAACTAAATAAATAAATAATGTTTTTAATATGAAGGAAGTAAACTTGACTTTAAGTACTTTAAGAAAGTTCAGAATGTCTCGTAGAGGAAATTGGGAAACAGTTAAGCTTTTAAAGAAAAAGTCACGTGTACAGGAAGTCATCTAAAGAATTCCTTGTCTGAGCAAATGATAGAAGCCAGCCTGTAATTCTAGCTTTAGCATTAAGGAACCTGAGGCAGGGGGTGCTTAACTTTGAGACCATCCTGACCTTCATAAGAAGTTGCACAGTCAGGCCTACATAGCTTAGTCCAGCCTCAGTACATACAAAGCAAAAGTTGAGGTTAATAATTTTCCGCACATGTGACTGCTCTTCTCTCTAATAATGACATTATTGTTCTTTACATACTCTATGAAGAAATTTTAACTTTTTAGAGACTTAAACCTTTTGCCTGGAAACATCTGTTCTCCTTCTTTGAAAGGAATGAATAAAAGAGTAAGGGTGTGACCATGCTTCTGATTTCACTCTCAGCTGGCAACCTTCTGCCAGCAGTGGGTTTGAACCCAGTTTTCTTTGACCACATCAGCTTAGTGATGAATAACAACATCACACAGAATTTAAAAGTTATTGTCTACAAAAATTAAATTAGTACACAGAAACACCAGGGCCAAACCCATGCTGGGAAAGTTCTCCACCACTGAACTATATCCTCGAACTGTCTTTGTTTATTTTGAAATGGGGGTCTCCCTAAGTTGCTCAGGCTAGTTTTGAACTCACCTTCCCCTGCCTGCTCAGCCTCCCAAGTAGCTGAGATTACAGGCCTGTGCCATCAGGTCTGGATAGAAAAGTAAACTTTGAAATAATTTCTGCAATGCTTATTTAAATAAGTTATGTCATTTCACATTCAATACAGTGTATTAAATGAAGTTATTTAAAATATTGTATAAAATTCCCTTTAGAATATGCAATATAAAGAATCTTAAGTAAAATGCATTTTGTGCTTAGACTTAGATCTCTTCCCCAAGATATCTTATTATATATGTACAAATACTAAAAGAATATAAATAGTAATAAATTATATTTATATACATATTACATATAAAATACAGTAAATAAAAAAGAATTTAAATAAAAAGCATTTTGGGCCCCAAGTATTTTAGATAATATTTTAGATAATCAGATACTCAGTTTCACGGTTTCTTTACTATTGTTTTGCTCTATTTAATTTGAATAGTCCTATGTCTTCAGCTTAAACTAAATTTTAAAATTTTTCTTTGCTTTGATAACATAGATACCATATTGAAGGAGTAATTCCAGAATCAGCAGCTAAGGTCTCCAATTTCCTCTACCAACCTGAGAACAGAGTTTCATGGGACAAATCACTGAAAGGGTGCAATGTGGTACACAAGACTGATGTGGTAATTACTATGTATGAATAAATAATTGTTTACTATATTACTATGTTTTAACTAATATGAGTTATTAAAACTGTGTAGTATTCAATATATGTTTTATAGACTCAAATTAGCTGTTTTTAATTACAGGGTTGAGGGTTGAACTAAGGGCCATTTACATGCCTTGTTGATGAGGAGTCAAAAATTATATTGGGGGAGAGCATGGTATGTGAGTGCAGGTGCTCAAGGAGGCCAGAGGCCTAGCATCCCTATGGACCTGTAGTTACTATCTGATGTAGATACTGGACACCAAGCTCTGATCCCATGAAAGAACAGGATGTACAATTATCATCTGAGCCATCTCTCCAGCTATGCGTTTTGGAGTCTTGTTGCTGCTGTTTTGGTTTTTAAGAAACCCACATGGTTCCATTGCTCCCTACACTGCCCATTCTGGCCTGGAACTGGAGATTCTCCTGCCTCATTAGTAATATGACTACAGGTGTCCTGAAGAGTTTAGTTTATGAATTTGACAGTAGAAAGCAGGTGCAGTGTTTATAAGCACCATAAGGACTGAAGAAGAAACAGTAGGTCCTGTTAAAAATTAAAGACCAGGACTGGTGAGTTAGCCTAAAGAACCTATGTTAAAAAAAAAAATTACAGTTGCAACTGCACTCTCATTGGGGAGATGAGACATGAAAACAGGAAATTTCTCAGAACTCATGGACCAGCTAACCTGTTGTATACAGTAACAAATGATAAAGAGGCAAGAATTGACAACCAAGGTTGTCCTCTAAACTCCACACATGCACTGTTGTAAACATGTATGCACACACATGCTGGCACATGTACACGCACACTTGCATGCACACTCACACACACACACAAAGAAAGCAAATAAAATATTTTTGAAAGCCTCAAGACAAAGTATGAACTAAATGAAAGAACATTTTATGGCAGCATATATACTAAAAACTTTACAGAGAAAATGTTATTACTTCCATGTAAACATGACTTGCAGACTCACAAAGTGTTCCATATTTTAAAATATGTACAAATTCCAATGTAAATAGTCAAGCAATATGAAAACCAAAATATCTTTTCTGAAGATCATCAATCCTATAGTAATGATCCCTTAATGAGACCAACATAGACAAAATTTCAAAAAAAATTTATAAAAACAAATTTAAAGAATTCAATAAGGACACAAGCCCCTAAAAGAATTTAAAGACAAGAAATAACTCTTGCTATTCCAAGAATTCCAAGAAAACAAAACAAACAGGTTAATAAAGTCAATTCCAGATATGAAGACAAAATTCAATACAGATGTAGAAACATTAAAGAAAACTCATGAAGCTATGAAGCTAAAAATAAAAACTCAAGTCAAATTAAAACTCAATTAAAAAACAAATGTTTGTTTACAGAACGTATCATATAGAAGACAGAATAGCAAAGCTTGAGGATGAGGTAGAAAAAGAAGGAATCCTCAGTTAAGAAGTAACATTTAAGTGTAAGTGGAACATTTGAGATCTCCTTCAATTCGGGCACAGTAGGAGAATTCCATGCCAAAGACCTAGAAAATACTTTCAGTTGAAATCATAGAAGAAAAGTTCCCAAATCTAAGGAAAGAGATACAAGAGGTATATGGAACACCAAAAAGAACCCCAAAGAAACATTCCCTGTAGTATTGTATTAAAGCATGAAATACACAGAAAAAAGAAAGTGTATTCAAACCAGTAAGAAAGATTGAGTTACATACAAAGGTAGTTCTAAAAGAGTAACAGCTGCCATTTCAGTGGAAACACTAAAATCCACAAGAGCAGGTTCTGAAAGACCACAGATGGTAAATCAGATTAGGATGCCCAAGAAAACTTTCCATTACAACTGAAGGGGGAAAAAAGATGAAATTAGTGAGAATGGCTAGGAATCTATCAGAGCAATGTAAATGGAACTTATGGTGGTTTACACTAGGGCAGTAGTGATATAAAGCAAGGGTTATCAAAGGATGGAAGCCAGCCTACAAGTAGAGTCAATGGGATGTGCTGAAGGGGAAAAAACAGAAACGAGTTCTCACAGGGTTGTGGTGAAGGTCAGACAACTAAACATAGTTTAGGAAACTGTACAACTATATGCTTAAAAATGGGCCATCTTATCAAATGTAAGCTAAAACAAACAAAACAAAAAAGACTGAGTCCTCTAGAAGGCAGAGCACTCTGCCCATGAGGCTTTAAATTGGAGGAAACTTTTATACAATGTCTTGGTACCACAAGCCTGCCTCCCACAGCCTCTGGTTATTTAACTGGCGAGATCCACTAGGCTCCTCCCTCTTTATGAGTATGTGAGAAGTAAAGACTGGTAAGAGTCACCCAGAAAAGCCAAGCAGAGAACTGCCCAACTGCCTACAAGAAACTAAAACCAGCAGAGGTGCCTTAAGAGGCTCAGACAAGCAGGCCACCCAGGATAGACACTCTCAGATCTGAGCTGCCTGCAGATGAGCAGCAAGCTCCAGGTTTCCACTTTTATAAGCTGTTAACCGTGCTGGGTAACATGCTTTGTAGTGCAGCTCTCTTTTTGAGTCATTTCTGCTCCTGTAAGTAAGAACTTCTTACCCATCTTCCTGAAAGTAACCCCAATAAAATTCATTAATTCACCAAATTGGACTTGGTGTACCCATACCTTGCTCTCTTGTGGGCTCCCTTTCCAGGATGTGTAGACCTGTGTGTTATGTCTCCCTAGGAAAAGGCTGTCATTCCTTGTGGGATGTTGTGCATACGTACTTGTGACTCTAATATTCTCTAATACTAAAAATTCTGGCTGATTTGGTGAGATCACCTTAACAATTCATCTTAAGCCTTATTTTTTTATGCTAAAGACAGGCTAAACATACATGGTGAACTTCTTGGGGAACAATAAATTAAGTAAATTTTAAAACCTTTGTGGTTTGATTTGTTGCAGGACACATTTATATGCCATACCCCGACACAAAGTTTTGCCATGGGCTCAATTTTCCCTAGAGACTTTATCGACATAGTATACATCAAGCACTATGAAGGGAATATCCACCTTATCTGTAGTAAGTTGAAACATCTTGCCCATATTTTAGAATTACTATGTGTCACTAAAAATATTTTGCCTTTAGTAGTGTTTAGAAGAAACTGTAGTTTCAATTCTTTTTCCTTGTTTGTTTACTCAGTGGAACCAAAAAGCTTGTGTTATGTACACAGGCCAGGTATTTTACCTAACCCAAGAAGTGCTGTTTATCTAAACAAATGCATATTGGGGCATGCCTTTAATCTTAGCCTGTATGAGGCAACAGCAAGTGAATATCTATAAATTTGAGGCTACCCTTGTGTCAGTTTCAAGCCAACCAGGACAACATATTGAGACCCTGTCTCAAAAAATAGTAAATAAAATAGCATGATGGAGAATGTCCTTCTGCATCCTGTGAATATATGTTTCTCTTATTGGTTGATCAATAAAGCTCCTTCAGATAATGTACAGGCAGGATTTAGCCTGGTAGAAAACCAAACAGGGACAGAGAAAGGTAGTAGGTGGAGTCAAGGAGATACCATGTTGCTACTGAGAAGGTAGGCCTTCTGGGCATTCTCCAGTAAGCCAAAACCACATGGAGATACATAGATTAAGAGTTATGGGCTAATAGTTAAGAGCGAGCTACCCAATATAAGAAGCCTGAGTAATAGGCCAAACAGTTTATAATTATTATAAACTTCTGTGTGTTTGTTTGGGATTAAACAGCTGCAGGACAGAAAATTCCATCCACAGCAGCATATAAGTTTAAACTAGTGACTAGAAATAACCATTTTGTGCAGCAACAAAGTTAACTCTTCTTAAAAACTTTCCACTGACTAAATGTTCAAAGAATAGTCAGTTTTCTCCTCAGTGTTTCCAAAGTACCTTGCTTTGAGCTAAGCATTCTGTATGTGTAGACTCACTAAGATTACAACTGAAGTTTCCAGAAACTGAGCAGTAAAAATATTGATTACCTATCTTGTAAGTGGCTCAACTTAAATCTCTAGCCTTTCTGATTTTCAAAATAAATGCTAACTACCACAGTACATGCCTCACTAAAGACTCATACTTTTTTGGCAAACTGTAACAGATTCAGCAAAAGAAAAGAAATACAAGTACAGTCTCCATGTTTTAAATGGGGATTTTTTTATCACTCTGGCAGTACCATCAGACATTTATAATGGGCTCTGTTTAGAGAGTAATTCAAAAATGGAAGATTCATTCAAACACATACATTACTCCTATGCATTAGTGTTTTACTTTGCATTGTTTACAGATTTTGTTATAATAATTTAGGAAAATTCATGTGCTTTGGTGGAGAAAATGTTACATATTTCTAAACTATTTAGAAAATATATAATAATCCTAAATTTAATCTTAATCTCTTCCCTCTTTTCACTACAATGTACATATTATGGTGCATGATTAATTACTAAGGCAAATTCTGCTTTAATTACACTTTGAAATTAGTACATGGAATTAACAGAAGAAAGCATTTAAACTGTCTAAGTGCTTCAGATATTTCACGTAGAATAAAACTATTACAAGTCAATGAGCTCCAACAAAACAATCTCTTCTATGCTTTGTTCTTTTGTTTCAAACCTCAGAAAGTGACTAAATGATAATTTTAAAGAGCGTTTCATGTTTAAAAGTATACAAGCACCTTTAGGGACACGAGTACAAATATATGTACACAGTGAAACTAGCATTAACATTGAAGTCAAATGCTATGGTATGTTTTAAAATTATGCTTCTAGAAATAATGTTTGTCTTTGTGAACTCGGGTCTCATTTCAACTTCTTTAATCACAGCTAACAGTGTGGACTTCCCAGGATACCCCTCTTCTTCACATTATATCCGTGGTTATAATCATCCTTCTGGCTACTATGTTCACCTCTCAAAGAGTAAGTGTTATTGTTGCATGTTCATTCTAACAGGATTTTTTACTTCAACTTATGATTCACTTCAGGATTCCTAGCTTATCAATAGGAATATGTACCAACATGCCTTGTTGGAGAAAAAAAAATAGAATGCACCTAGAAGCAATTTTAAAAATAGCTTTTTATATTATTGTCTTAAATAGAAGAACAGATAATTTACTATAAAACATATTCTAGGTCTCTAGGCATAATAAAACACATAAATATTTTCCCACAGCTAAACTTTCTATGATTTTTATATTTCTCCACAATAAATTAAGGGATTTTTAAGCATATATGAGCAGCACTTAGTTGTGTGTGTGTATGTGTGTGTGTGTGTACACAGTAATTGAAGAGGTCTTGAATTTGAGAGGGAGTGGGAGTGGGAGAAGGATATGCTCACTCCGCTGGGTGAGAGGCAAAAATGATACAGTACTACTGTATTTTCATGAATAATTCTAAGACAAAATTTAAAACTTTAATTAAAAAAATTAAAATTCAGTACACATTTCAGTACACATTTATGAGCCAGGAATGTTTCACCTTGAGTGAATTATTTACATGGAATCACCTGATTAAGTTGTCTACAGAATGAAATATCCAGTAGGTATATTCAGATAAAACTGCCAAAAGCACTACAGAGATGAAGCACTACTGACAGGTGGTCAACCAAAGGATAAAGTGGTAATCTAAAACAAATCCAGAAAAAGCACACATTGCATTGAACTGGGGGACATACATGCATGCACACATACCACCTCACAAATTCATTATTTTCAATTTATGCTGTTATTATTAAATCACAGTATTGACACATAAAATGAACATAAAACGTTTGATGCCAAACTATAAATTCATAATAAGAGAAAATGTATTTGTAGTTTTTGTACTGTATTCCTTAATGCTTTTTCTGCTTAAGACCCATTTTAAACATAAGTGGACAGAGTTATTGCTGCACATACTCATATTAGGAGTGATAATGTGGGGTCTTTCCACTTTTTTGTCACTTTTTAATTTGTGGTCCAGATCTTATGCTCCCTGGCAGAACAAACTAATGAACTGCTGCTCCAAATGAGGGAGGAGAATCCACTTTGGCAGGACCTCTTACAGTCTTGATAAGCTGTGTAGGGTCAGACTCTGCCTTCCATCCTGCTGGGGTAATGTTACAGTCTCGTTTTCACAGATTGGAGAAAGATGCTTACAGAAACCATGGTGCTTTGTCTTCTTTTCCCATGCTACCTAAAGTTCTAGACAGAGGGCCTTTGCAATCCAACTGTGCAGAACACTTGTCAAACACACTGTCCATACTGAGTTACTCTCCATAAACAGCCGAAAAGCTTCTAATGTGTGATCCCATAGTAAACTCAATAGAACTTCAGGACTGACAAGAACTATCTAAACTCTTTGTAGAGAAATGTGGAAGTTGTGCCACTCCCGCGATCGGTTACTGCAATTTAAAATAATACTGTGACACTCTGCCTCCATATGCTTAATCTAACAATCACTCTTATAAAAACAAGCAGTGAACATTCTAGAATATCCTAAATATGCTATACTTAAAGGGATCTGTAGCCCCTATAAATTAATGCGATAGAGTCTATATAGCATAACAACTAGACTCCACCATTACACTGCTCATTTCAAATTCATAAAGTCTTCACCTCTTTACTGGTTAGAGCCTGCAGATCTCTCTTTTTCTCCTTGAATTTGCATTTTTTACTAATAAAATAGATTTATAGCTTTGAATTTTTAAAATCATTTTATAATTTCCTGTAAAAGATTACAGTTTTCAAATGTGTTTTTTATGACCATAGGATCTAGCTGGGTGTAGTCATATAAGCTTATAACCCTAAAATGTGGACAGTGAAAGCAGGAGGATTGCCATACTGAGTTCAAGGCCAGGCTGAGATGCACAGCCAAACTCTGTCTCAGAGAGGGGGAAATTAGTAAAAGTAATTATATAAATATTGGCTTGGTCAAGTTCTATATGATGGTTTTCATTGTGCCGCATTGTATTTTATTGTTTTGTTGTTATCTTCTAGAAACCTATTCTTTTCTTAATGAGAGACAGAAAGGGAGTGGATGGGAAGGGCAGTAGGGAAGAAATGGGAGGAGTAGGGAGAGGAGAAACTGTATTCAGATTATATTGTATGAGAAAAGAATCTATGCTTAATAAAAGGTGAAAATATAAATACATGTCACTGAAAAAATACACATATATGCACGAACATATGTGTAGAATTCTCATTTCTGGTTTTTCATATTTAAAAGGGCAGATATTGTATTTCTCATTAAGTAAACAATTTACATATATAAAAGTGCTACATAAAGTTTAGAAATGCTACCTAAAAAGAAATAGAGGAATGTTCAGAAAAAAGAAAAGGTAGGCATTCTGAGGGCTGCATATCTACCCAAAGAATGAAATAAATAAGAGAATAACTAAAGCTAAAATTTTAATGTACACTCTGACTATTTAATATTTTATGTAGAATTTTTATTTTATAAGGATGAAACCTCAGGTCACTGACCCTTCCCCCCCCCCCATAGTTAACTTGTCATATTCACAATAGAAAGAATCAAAGAGAATTAATTTAAGACTTCTGCTCTCTATAAACTTGTCACTTCATAAGGCCAAGTTAAGAATGCTTTATCTTCTGTAACTCTTTATTGGCTTACAGAAACCCAGCATATTTCAAGCTAGTGATGTTTGTCCAGACAGAAATGAAAGGAAAACTGCCTCCATCAATTGAAAAATCTATGCCTTCCAACTTAGTGAGATTCTTCCTCAATGCAAAAGATGGTGTAAAGGCAAACGGGGCTCTTGTAACGAGTAAGGTTTTCCGCCTGCCCTGGACCCAGAGCCGCGTCAGCCCCAAAATAATACACAGAGACACTATATTTGATATTATGCTGTTGGCCAATTACTAGTTTCTTATCAGCTAATTTCTTATCTTTCCACGTGGTCTCACCTTACTGGTGAGTGGGCCCAGACCTCTGTTCTCTCCAGACTCTCCGTGTTGATTCCTCCTTACTACTTCCTCTTTCCTCCTGGTCTCCTAGTCCCTCCTATCTTCCTTTCCGATTGGCCAACAGTGCTTTATTCATTAACCAATAAGAGAAACATATTTACTGAATGACATCTCCCATCAGGCTCTATCAGTACGTGGATGTCACAATGGGCACTCGTCAGTGTACAGAAAGAAATAAAGCCGTTCCGCCATTAAACCACAGAGATTTCAAACTGCACAAACTGCTAGTAAGTGTCGTTTGTTACTGCAGACTATTTCTAGGTCGATGTGAATAAATTTGTTACATATCTCTAGACATTGTTCTTGTACAGAGGGCTTGAAATATTTTGTAAAATAAGAACTCCTTTGTACAAGAAAACTCCATTAAATACAGTTTTTAATCTCACATGACATTAAATAATGTGCTATTAATACACTTTGTCCATATGCTCCATTTTCAAATCATAAACAAGCAGGTATAGTCATCAGGCAACATTAATTAGAAGTTAATTATTTATCTGGAGATGATGGCAAGCACCTGTAACCCTGGCACTGGAGAGACTGAGATGGACCAGTAGAATGATATCAGCCTGAGCTACACAAAAAGACCCTACCTCAAAAATAACTAAAAAGTATATTTTAAATTATTTTTCTTCATTTACTGCTTAAATAGAGAATTATGGAAACTTGAACATACGTATTGAAAAGAATTCCTCTAGGGAGATCACAGTGCATCTTAAGCTTAGAATAACTGCCTAGCATTTGGTGACTGGATTCCATCTTCAGCAGCAGAGAATAGTAACAGTCCACTCCAGTACATAGCCAATGCTGTGTATCTGAACTTGGGGATCAACAAGCTTGAAAGTCACAGGGCTCATCTCATTCTGTTCCCACTTCCTTCATCCTGTGATGCCTGTCATCAGTGCCTGGAGAGATGAGCTCATGCCCCCCCCCCACTGCAAAGGCAGCAAATCATCATCCACTTCCACCAAGAGGCTATCAGCAAGGGTGTGAATGGAGTTGAACTGCCACATGCATCTGGCGGTGCTCTGCTTTCTCCAGGGCAGAGATCAACACCACTCAGCCCCTATGCTGATTACAGTAGCAGTGATGCTACAGCCTTCTTAAGGACCCTTCTGATGAGGAACTATCTAAAATAGACAGGGAACACTCAACATGTGGAGTGTAGAAGCAGCCCTGTTCAAAGTTGCCAAAGGCAACAGCACTGGAGAAGATATGTTATTGAAAAACAAACTCAAAACAGACAAACATAATCCACAATATTAGCCACTGGGTAAATTCAAGAAACAATCAAACTGAGATGTCAGCACACCTATCAGAATGGCAGGAAGTCTTCATAATAATGATAGGATCAAGTGTGGGCATACATTCAGAGAATGTCAGCCTCCTTCTCGAAGCTGTCTGTGTACTCGGCACTCTTCCACTTGTCTGTTTTCTCCTTTTAAACTCATTTTCTGAGACAGAAATCTCTATTGTCATGGAGGCCATTACTGTAGGATTGATACATTTTACAGGACACTGTCTTGGTTTTTCCTGTTTCTTGTGCTTTTTTGTGTTGGGATTTGCACATTGATTGGTTGAACTAATTTTTATTTGATATTTTTCCTCACCCTTGGTCTTCATAGAAACCTGCCCTGTTCAAGGGATCCCAGGTTATTGCTAACACCATATGGGATGGGCATATGGAGCATCAGTGGGATGCTGGGCTCACTAAAGTGATTGACAGGGCTAGACTTTCCCTGGATTCCTGTCCTCAGTCAATCAACAGGCAGGGGTGAGTCTTCCTGGGTGTGCTACTGTACTTGCCTTGGCAGTCATGGAGTTGGACCTTCCTGAGTATATAGTTTCCATTTTTACCTTCAGTTGGTTAGAAGACCAGTCTGCCCTATTCCACAGACTCAAGTTCCCATAGCCTCTCATCAGCTCAAGGCTGGTCCACAGAAGAAGTTACCGCTGGGACCTCTCAGCCTCCAACCAGATACAGCAGACTGAATCTTCAGACTAAAAAGAGAGACAGACATATCAACAAAAAAGCGAAAGGAGAAGAGGAAGAAGACAGCCATGAGAACAACAAAGAACTCTTTAAAAAAAGAAAGAAAAGCCTGATACCTTAATCCTATGCTTTTAAATGCCACCAGGTGGCACACCCACATTTTGCTTGTGGATAGCTTAGGCCCAAACCAAACATTTGGTCTGTTTTCTAAGGAACCACCAGCAGCTTTCATATTAGTTTCTTATAACAGCTTCCTAAACATTATTGCAACTTTTATTAACAATTTCTTCAAACCCTTGTTACTCATAAGTCTAAATACCATATATTTTACAATTTTTGGGGACAGCCCAGCATTTCTAGATACCAACTTTTATAGCAATTACTTCCAAATATCCAAAAATACTTTATTCCCTTATAAAATAAACCATATAATGTATTCTCTGAATATTCTGATATTAACTGCCAATTCTAATCCTTTGGATTAGAATCCTTACTTTTTTACATAAAATTATTTTACATTCATCATTTCACTGTTTTTGCAATAAAAATTAAGTTTATAGTTTCATGGAATTTAATGAAAAGTGAATACTCATGTACTAGTTAAGATGCTTATCTGTACTTAGAAATAAATATTTGGGAGTTCAAATATCCAAATGGACATCATTATTTGTTAATCATTGGAATCATTGACCAGATATAATAGAAAGCTTCAATGACTACATGACAACAGCATACACAATTTCATAGGATACCACTAATGACGCTGAGTAAGCATATGATTACTCAACTATTCCAAACTAAATACTGAATTTATCAGAACACCAAGGCTAAAGCAGGTATCTCAGTAAACAGAGATAATGCAAGTATGGGCTTCCAAATTATTTTCATTATTAGGGTAACAGAAATATATTCATCTAATCAAATGACCCAAGGGCTGGGGCTAATTATAGTTCAGAACTAGAATACAGCAGTCACCAGTACGCCCTAACCCCAAAAACTGGCCCCAAAAGCAAACTAGCATTCCACATTCTACCAACCTAGAGACAGAATATTCTAATTACCATCACAAATGTGTTATCATTATTACTATGAAACCACTGGATTTTATTTTGTTTAGATAAATCAGGCACATGGTGAATTTTCTTACTTTTATAATTTGAAACAAATGGCTATTGGAAAATGACCATTTTTAAATGTCTAATCTCTACACGAACAGCATGTTTGATATGTACCCTAATGCACACACTTAATGTGATATATTATTTTTACATTTTACACCGAATACAACTACTAACTGGGAATTAAAACTTCTGGAATTTATGATTACTTAATTTGTTTTGTTTTGGTTTATTATTATTATTATTATTATTATTATTATTATTATGGTTTTTCATAACAGGGTTTCTTTGTGTAGCTTTGAGACCTGTCCTGGCACTCACTCTGTAGCCCAGGCTGGCCTTGAACTCACAAAGATCCACCTGCCTCTGTCTCCCAAGTGCTAGGATTAAAACCATGCGCCACCACCACCTGGTTTACCTTTATTTCTTGTTTCATTGTACACTTGTTGCTTCTAAGTACTTATTTGCATTTTGATACTTTTGCAACTTTCTGTATAAAGATTTCACAAGGTTTTTTAATAATCCTGATTATTGTGGAGTGGTCTTTTTGAGCACTATCAAGATGTGTTGCTCTCGGGCTGGAGAGATAGCTCAGCCGTTAAAGGCTAGGCTTACAACCAAAAACATAAGATGTGTTGCTCTCATTGGCTTAATAAAGAGCTAGATGGGCAATAGCTGGGCAGGAAGAGGTTAGGTGCCACTTGTGGACAGAGAGAGGGCTCTAGGATAAAGAAGGGTGGAGTCGTCACCAGGCAGACACAGAGAGAACAAGACATTCAAGAGGACAGGTAAATACCACAAGTCATGTGGCAACAAGAGGATTGATAAATATGAATAAATTTAATTTGTAAGAGCTAGTTAGTAATAAGTCTAAGCTATCAGCCAAGCATTTATAATTAATAATAAGTCAAATAAGTCTCTGTGGTTATTTAGGAACTGGCTGATGGAACAGAAAATTCTACCTACACCAGATGATTAAAAAACTTAAATCTGAATAAATGTGAAAATTCAAGAAAGTTCTAAATCCCAAACTTGATTTAAAAAATATCTAGGGGTTGCTAGGGGTTGGAGGGTAGCTGTCAATAGTGTACTTTCCTAACATGCAGTAGACCTTAGGCTCCATCCTTAGTATCACATCAACTGGGAACTGTGTGTGGTGCAGGGATGCAGGCCTGTAGCCTGTATCCAACCAAGCTTTCAGGAAGTAGAGGGAGAAGGATCAGAAAGTTGAGGTTCTTCAACAGTTCAAGGCCATCCTAGGCTAGAGACTTTGTCTACAAGTAAAAGGGGAGGAGGAAGAGAAGGAGGAAAAAGGAGACAAAGGGAGAGGGAGGGAGGGAGAGCAGAGGGAAGGAGGGGAGGGAGGGAAGGAGGGGAGGGAGGGAAGGAGGGGAGGGAAGGAAGGAGGAAGGGAGAGAGGGAGGATGGAGGGGAAGGGAGGGGGAGGGAAGGAGGGAGGGAGGGAAGGAGAGAGAGAGGGACGAAGACCAATCTCTACATTTATAATAAAGTGCAGAGCCAAGAGGTGGTTTGTAAACCCATAGTTCTAATATTTTAAAAGTAAGTTGTATTTCTGAGATGCAAGGGGAAAAAAAAGACCCACTCCCACAAGATAAACATTTGAGCAAACATAGATGTCAGACATATAAAATATTAAATGTAGGAAGTTCAGGTAAGGTGGCAGATCTGACTTCCAAGTGTGCATGAGAAGGAAGTCAGAATTAGGAAAAATAGGCTTATTCCCAGAGAGAAATAGAGGAAGTGCTTTGTAAATCCAGCAGTGGGGTGTATAGGGGTGAGGTGTGGGCAGGCAATGCAGATACGTAACTAGATGCAGCCTCAACCACAGTTCACTGTTGGAGATGGGGGAGCAGAATCTGCTTCCAAAAAGTAAGTCTGTCAAAAGTCAGGTGGTCCTACCCAAAGGACAAACCCACAGAGTTGGGCTTACATTGGCTTAGCAAAGCGGCAGTAGTAGCCCTCCCCTAAGATCATGATTTCACTAGCACTGCCTAGCTGGCTAGGTTTCCATTACCAGTCATGGGATCCTCCTGTTGAGTGGGCCTTCAATCCAATTAAAGAGCTGCTGTTTCCCACAAAGATATCAGCGAGTGCCACTACTGCATCTGCAGGGCTATTTTACCATATTGTGGTTCATAGGCATCACACTGGGTAGGATTATTCATTGTACCTTCCTTTGGCAGCTGGCATAGCACCTAACTTGTATTATGGAAGCTAGTCCCCAGGGTGAAACTGGGAAAGGTGTGGGGAGTTGGGATTAGAAAGACTCACCAGGTTGGGCCTCCACACAAATCGTCCTGGGCAGGACTGGGCCAGGTAGTTAGATATGGTTGGGAAGCGATGATGTCAGGTAGTCACTGGGTGAAGTGTGCTAGCACATATCATCTATTTTTTATGCTTATGTGTGTTGTTTACATCATTAACTCATCTCAATTTTAAACATGTACTCATTAGCAGTAGATATGTTTCGTTGCTTTTCTAAGCTCTTACCCTCCAGAACATTACTCTCCACTCTTCCACTTCTCTCTCTCCCTCTCTCTCTCTCTCTCTCTCTCTCTCTCTCTCTCTCTCTCTCTCTCTCTCTCTCTCTCACACACACACACACACACACACACACACACACAAAAGAAACTCTTCAAAAGCTGATTGGTGCACAGTGATGTCTCAAAACTCAGGGGTCTGAAGCAGAAAGTTCACAAAATTGAGCCTGGTCTGGATTATATAATAGGTTATTATTTCAAAAACAAAAATCAAGCTAACTTGTAAAATTACATGTAGTAATTCAGCTAAAGATATTTACCTTTTTGAAACTGAAAAGATTATTTCCTATTTGGATGCTATAGACTGACTTTGAGACACTGCACAATTCACACACACACACACACACACACACACACACACACACACACACATACAAACACACACACACACACAAACCAACAACAACAAAAAAAAACCCTGTTCTTTCCTATAGCATAAGAGATGTTGTGATGAGCCTGTATTTTGCATGCTGACATAAAACATCTGTCCCACAACTTATGGCAAATAGCCTACTGTTGACCATGATATTCCTTTTATTGGAAAATGATATAAAACAGCTGTAGAAATAACAGGAAGATAGCATTCTTTTTTACATTATCACATTATAGATATTTTTTTTCCCTTTGTGCTAGAATTTACTTCCTGCACCATTCTTGCTTTATCTGGAAGACCTTACACTGGGATTTCTACATCATTGAATATTAGTTTTTAAATAAGAAGAGCTTATGGGAGGCTAATATGAAACCGATGACTCCCTTCCTTTCTGGCCCTTTTCCTGAATGTGATTATTTATGTACAGAGTGGAGCTCTGTTCCAGCTGTCTTCCACTCCGCCATCAATTCCTTTTGGACCTCTTCTGGTAGCTCATAGAAAACTTGAGGATCAACATCAGACGGGAAAGAAAGTTTTTCATCGGCAGACTCTTGCTCTCTACTTTCCACTAGTCCTTGAGGAGAGGTGGTGGCTACTGTCTGCTTGTGACTATCTGCAGGGCGGTGTTTGGAGAAAAGTTGCTCGCTCTGCAGATTTGGAAATGAATGAAACACAGAAACGGCAGGGTTTGTATTGGAAAAGTGGAATCCTTGAGACTCTTTAGGTCCCTGACTCATGCGTTCATCTTTTAACCGATTGTCTATATAATAGGAACAATCCTTTCCGCATGATGGATGGGAAGAACTACTGGTACTCAAGCCTGACGTTCCTGGCTCACAGGGAGACACAGCCGATACCCGCTTGCCAGTAGACACAGTATCTCTGGGACTTAAGGAAGCAGCTTGCATTTGCTTTTTAGAAAAGAAAGACAATACACCTCTAGAGGCATGCAGTGGACAACTTAAACTTCCTTTCCCTTGGAGACTATCTCTGGATTTTCCAGAAAGGATCTCTTCTTGAATGTCTGCTGGAAGTTGCTTAAAGACTTCTTGATCAACACCCTCAGGAAGGGCCTGGAGTGGAAAGTCACTTGTGACTTCCTCTTTTAAAAGACAGGTGGCATCCAGTGGGGACTCCCCAGTTCTCATACTCTCAATTCTTCTACTTGGTAGACAATCCCAGTTGGCTTCTTTATCTTTGTAAATGTCTTCAACTTTCTAAAACACAAGGGAACAGAAGAGCATGTCTTAAACATCACTGCTGCTGAAGTTTTCCCATAACTAGTGCCTTGAAAATGATTTCAAACCTGCTCAACACCTTCAGTCTTTTGTTGCCAGTGCTGAGTAGCTACAGATGATTAATCCATCCCAGTGAGTTATATTACTGTTTAGCTTATCATGATATTCATACTTTCCTTGCTAGCTAGCACTAAGTAGGAAACAAAACATACATAAGGAAAGGACCTCAACAATCATGTATTCCAACATCTAATCCTGTAAACTAAGTGATACAATGTTACTAAAAAATATATGTAGAGAGCACCAAGGTCTGACTTTCCAAAAATTCCTTGTCTAAAAGGTAACATTTAATAGAAAGAAACAAGAGTGTATATATATATATATTATATATATATGTATGTATGTATGTATGTATGTATGTATATATATACATGTATATGTATAATCAGATGGTTTTATTATATATATAGTTTTCTGCCTGTATATGTCCCTGCAGGCCAGAAGAGGGCACCAGATCTCAATATATATGTTTGTGAGCCACCATGTGTTTGCTGGAACTTGAACTCAGGACCTCTGGAAGAGCAGCCCCTGTTCCTTGTTCTTAACCTCTGAGTCATCTCTCCAGCCCCCAAGTATATTTTTTTCTAAGCATAATGCTAAGTTTATATAAAACTTAAACACTCTGGACCAAAGTTTGCACAATTTTTCTTAAATCTTTTGCATCTGACTGTCCCAGTTTTATGTAACATAAAAATGTCTACACACTCAACTAAAGCTCAACAATTACTATCCCAATCTTAATGCAATGGTAATTTAATTTCTAGATATGTTTATATTTACAAGCCAATCCACAATATTCTTATATTCCTCCAGAGAATGTGCTAACACTTCCCAAACAGAAGCGCCATACTATTTGTCTCTTTTATTCTGATCTTTACACTTTCCTCTCAGATTACAATACATTTAATGCCAACGCCATTCTGTGACAGGAGCTACAAACGAGTAAATCATCCAAACAGGAACACTTCAAAGAATCTCCAAGTAGCACTAAGTACGAATGTACACTGCATTTCTAGCATAGTAAAGGTATACTCACAAAACTGCGCTTGCCGGAGTAGGACGTGGTTGACAGGGACGATGTTAAGTAGAAATCCATGGGCCCCTTCTTAGCAGTGCTCAGTGCTTTCAGGTTGCAGAAGCACACACTGAGGAGAGTAAGGTGAAATGGCATCTTCACATTTACCATATTTCGGAAAAGTTTCATAAGGATATCAACCAGGGGAGTCATTGCATCGTAGTTTCCTAAGTAAAATGTTAAGGGTATAATAAGCACCTGCATCTTAATTAATATTCAAAGCATAGTATTATTCACATGAGATATATTACAAAATTAAAACTTAATTTGGAATCACTGGACAATATTCACTAAATGTATTCTATACAATTATTTTAGTTTTGTTCCCTTTGAAGTTGGGATATATTTTTAACTAAGTAGTTACTGGGTAAATAACTGAGAATTTACTTTTATTATCTCTTAAAGAGTTTTCCTCCTGTTACTCCATGGTAAAATTAATTTTGAAAATGACATGAAAATACTTTTATGTAGCATGTTTCTAATTCAAAGTTTACTTTTTGAAGAGTTCAATATGCCAACTACATTCTTAGAAAAGTAGTCCATACCTGTCCCTAACTTCTGAATGACATGGGAAGGAATGGGACACTGGCGACTCTCACGATTACAGTGTTTCTCAGAGTACCGACGGATGACTAATCTTATTGTATGGGGCTTCCTTCCATCGTGGCATACTCTAAAAATACAAATGGAAAAACAGAATTATAAAACGTAATAACATGCCTTTAAGATGATGGGACACGTATGTACTGAAGTGTCTTAGATAATAAGCAATACATGCTCAAGAACATCCAAGTGAGTATCTCGAAGTTGGCACAGCAAAGCTCTGGCATTTAAAATGGACAGTCACTCAGAATTAAGTGCTGTGAGAAATGGAGCAATCTATTCTATAGTCCAAAACATAGTTAAAAACAACTATTAAATTGGCAAGAATGTTTGCTAGCTATAGATTCAGTAGAGGACTAATAGCCAGAATATATAAAGAACTCAAAAATCAAGCGTCAGGAAAACAATCCCACCAAAAAAAAAAAAAAAAAAAAAAAATTGTCTCTGCTCCCTAACTTCAGACTGATGGGATAGGCCACCTCACCTCATACTCCTGCCTCTGTGTCTTCCCCACTTGGAGGGGACTGTTTCCTTCCCTTAAGCCAAGAAGCAAAATAAACTGAATCCTCCTTTAAAAAACAAGTTTCAACAGCCTTGGCAATCTAGGAAAAGTAAAGTAAATCTCCTTTGCCATTTCATCAGAATGACTACCATTGATAATGGATAATAAATGTGGGAGGATGTGTAGAAAGATGAGTCCTCATTCTCGTTGGTGAGAGTACAATATAGTACAGCCACTGTGGATATCCATGTGGAGGTCCCTCAGAAAGCTAAAAACAAATCTACCATATGACTTACCCATACCACTCCTGGGCTTATAACCAAAGGCCTTAATAATGAAAATGAAAATTTGAGCTATGTGTGAGGGAAATGGATGGACTTACTACATACAATATTAAGCAAGGTCATACAATCTCAGAAAGAAACATGTTCTCCCTCATATTCAGAATCTAGCTAAATGTATACATGGGTACAGTGTAACATGAAGAAAAGAGAAGAAAAGACAAGAAAGCTTAAATATAAGCGGACGACTAGGAAGGGCTGGATTCAATTGGGCCACACCTTCTGCTGGCAGCCTATATAAAGGGCATGGAAGAAGGAAGGTTGCTCTCACTGTCACAAGCAAGTCCATTCCTTCACTGGCATTACATATATAGTTGGATTTGCATAGTTCCTGCTTAGCAGAAGGAACTCCATGCCTGGTGCTGTAAGACTAGCCAAAAGCCTTAGGCTGGAGAGGTCATAAACCCTAGAAAAAAAAATCTACCATTTCATTAAACTGGTATAACATTGCCAGTTGATGGTCTACAAAGGAAGTTCCAGGACAGCCAGGGCTCCACAGAAAAACCTCATCTTGCTGAACCAAAACATAACTAGATTGGCCATGTTTCAGAAATGGTGTAATTGTGGTGCTTACATGTTGGTGATAAGCAACAGCTGCCTAATTGGATTTAAGGTCCACTCAATGGGACATGAGGAAAAAAGCTAAAAGCAATTTTAAACTAGTAGAGGATGGCTTTGTAAAATACAGCTTACCCTCCTTTCCTTTCTGTAGGATTAATCAATAGATTCTCTAGAAGAAAAATATATTTCATACACAGACACAAGATAATGAAATTATGTTTATACCAGTCAGTTAAATCTGTTATACCTCTGTCATAAAAGAGGTGCTACATGTGGTGTTGGGGGCTTTGAAAAGCAGATGCATGGGCAAATGCTAACACCTGGTGTCTCAGTTTAGAGTGTCCGCTCTCTTCAGGACTGAGTCTTCAAGGGTGAGGGTTTATATACAGCATACACTTCCTGTGGTGTCCTGTGTTGTGCCATTCTCCACAGCCACACATCTCAGAATACTCGTGAGCTGCGGTAGAGTGAGTGATGACCCAGTTTCAGCAGCACACTCCCAGGACAGAATGAGTCATGTCACTGGAGCTGAGTCATGCTCACCCTAGGAGCATGCAGCCAGCGGTGAGCAGCATGGCTCTGCTCCAGACATGAGGCCAGCTGCACAGGGCAACAAAATGGAAGGCGACCTCAGATCATGTTTTCTGATACAAGCATCAAGTTATTTCATCTGTCTACAACTAGTCTCCCTTGGATCATTCCAGAAGCACACATGTTCTAAACCAATTTGAGACACTTCTAATGGGTGAAGTGATGGGAAAGAAATGCTTTCTTGCAAGAAACGAGAAGTGCACATTTCAAAGGCAAGGAGCACCAGGAAATGTCTCTGGTCAACTTACATTACGTTTTTTGTATCTTTAAATCTCAGTTGATGATTCACTGTTAACTCTCGGGCCGGAGTCCCTGAACACACTTGTACCCACTCATGCACTGCCCTGTTTAGTAGTCATCCCTTCCTTTGACTCCACTATCTTTTCAACAGTCTGGGGAGGGGGGTTCCCACTGCTTTCTTCAGCACTGCCACTTCAGCATCCTCCTCTTCTGAACCATCATGAACCCTGACACACAGTCCAGCATACGGAGAGTTAGAACTGTGGTGGAATTACTCTTCTCTGCACTTTCCCCCCTTTAACTGAAAAGCGGGCAACTATGACGGCAAAAGCGAGGCTGTGTGATAATTACAGGGAAGATTTAAAATGCCCTTCTCACCTAAAGTCTCTAAGTCTAGGAACAGGAACATTAGAAATACCTAAGGAATCATTCAGGTAACTACTGTAGCTTAGAATCAACACAGCCACCATGTCACTTGAAAGAAGAATAATGGAAGTGGGTAATTTTAATTAAGAGTACATGATGACAGAAATGTAATGACAAGTGATCTATCTTGAATACAGTTAATCTGGGAAGCCCGACATAGAACACAATGTCTATGGGGTGGCATACAGGACGAATACAAAGGATGACGAGACAAAATGAAAAGTACCTCTTCAAAAGGCTGGAAAGCAATTCTTCAATCTTCGTTTTAGCTTCAGCTTCCGATGAGCACTTTTTAAATGTGTCTTCTTCACTAAAGGACTAGCAAAGAAGTATAACAAGTATAAACTAATGCAAACTCAAACACAGTGCTCATGCCAAAGAAATGCTCGGGACACTCTTTACCACCTCATCCTGGTGTGTGACACCACCAGACTCTTTTTTGTTAACTCTTGGTGTGGGCAGTTATTGTGCACAAGTCATGAAATGTTAAATACTAGGACTAGCTCCAGTCTCTCTATACTTCTCTACACACTACAGCAAGGCTCCCACAGCCCTCAAACTTTAATCTGGGTCTATACTTGGATAAGTTATTTAACCTTTTGAACCTGGTCTTAAGGAGAGAAAGGGGAAGCAGGGGAAGGAAGGTATGGATAAACAGCACTGTCTAGCTCCAAGATTTGTGGTGAAATTTAAATGCACCAAATATGTGGAGCACTTTCTAAAGTGCCTGGGACATAAGAAAAAAACCCACACTAACTGGATAATTATACCCTCCCCATTTGCCAAATGACTGGATTATTCTGGAAACAAAGATGTTCCAAAAGATTAAAATGTTTTCTTCATGTTTGTGTGTTAGGATTTTAAAACAGGGATAGAAAGAAAACATAATTTGATTAAAACTACTGTCAAGCAAGTTCCAATTTTAGAGTACTTACTAATCTCACATAAGCCACCTTTCATAGGGAAGGGATCACGTACAAGCATCAAAGCAAACAAGAGCAGTGCATACTGAAGCCAGACATCTTTATCTTAAGTGGCATCACAACCAGGACCTCGTGAAATGAACACCATGCTCACGTACCTGCGGTGGCCCTGAGGGTGTGACAGGAGAATTGTCCTCTCCAAAACTGAGCTTCTGGATGCGCTGAGCAACTGAACTTCCTAACTCCTTTTCCAATGTTTTGATTGAAAAGGTCTGGAGATCACACACACTATTGATTCCCAGCACCTCAAGACGTTTAGCAGTCTTATAGCCAATACCTGAACAACAGAAATGCATCCTGTTACAAAGGATTTGCTTTTAAAAAATAAAGCTACTCCAAATATTAAAAATGTTTCCACCACATGATAAGTTCCTTAATACTTTACTAAGCTCAAACCGCATTACAAAAACCACTGACTTTCTTCCACTTGGCTCATGAATGATACAAAAAAACTTCTCCGAAACCCTCCTAACATGGAGTACCACCTAAGAGACAGCCAACGTGTTCTGTCAGGATCAAACACATTTATAGCCTGTACTTCGATACTGTGAAAAAATGAAAAAATAAGTTATAAAAGTTATAATTCATGTATACAAAAAAAGACTGCACTACCAGCAACAATTAGAAGTGCCAAGCAAATTCATAAATGGCCCACCACACATGAACCCACAACCATACTTGCCATCCAGAACAAACTAAAAAAAGAAAAAAAAAAAAACAAGCAAAAACTTTCCTGCTAACCAAACTCCATTAAAAAAAGTCGTATTTTATGCATAGGAGAAATACGCTTTGAAATGCCTTTTCTAAATTTCATTTAAAAATAATAATCCTACAGCACTCTGGTTTCCTTGCACAGTAAAAGCAGTAGATTGCAGGAAGCAGGCATGTAGGGGCAATTATCTGTAAAGACAGATCTCTTTACAGCAGAATTAACGACTGACAATTAGAATAAAAAAAAAAAAGGTAAAAGTCTATGAAAAACCCAGATGAGGGCTAGGGATGGAGGCTCAGCTGACAGAGTGCCTGGCTAGTTTCCATGAGAGACTGGGTTTTATTCCCAGCACTGCATAAAACTAGGTGTGGTTGCAGAACTCAGGGTGTGGAGGGAAAGTATTAAGTCAAGGCCATTCTCAGCTACAGCAAGTTCCAGGCCAGCCTATGCTACGTGAGATCAAAACAAAACATAATTAACTAAAAAGTAATTCAAGCAAGAGTGTATAGAGATCTCAGCTTATTACAATCTAACATGAGTCTTCAGGAGAGTCAATCCTTCCAATTAGACTCTACTGAAGAAGGTAAGCTAGGATAAAAAGCAAATTAAATCACACTAGCATTTGTTTAAAAAGAGAAATAGTGCCATTTAAATGGTGAAGTTTCTATTATCTCAGAAATCATTTCCCCATCTTATTCCTAAATCCCTACAAAAATGAACTTTAATGTACTCATTAATAGTAGTCTGTCCTTGATTACTAAGTAGGTCACTTGTCTTTAAAATGAGGAACTCAGAACTAGAAGACGGTTCTGTTGGTAAAGTGCTTGTTGCACAAACCCTAGGACCGCAGTCCACACCCTCAACATCCACATAAAATGCCATGAGCTCTGGTGCATACCCTTAACTCCAGAAGTAGTGAGGTGGTGACAGGAGGGTCCCTCTAATCTATGAACTCAGATTCAGTGAGAGACTGTCCCAAAAAATATGCTGAGGTGATTAACAAAGATACTCGGGGTTGACACACCTGCACACCCACAAACACAATGCACAAAAGTATGGGACACACAAAAGTATTTTTTTTTAATGAAAAGCTCCACCTAAAAGCTTTTGGAAGTTCACTGTGCCACTAATATTTTATGCAAAGTCCACAAAGAGATGTTGCAGGATATTTGTTTACACTGTATGAAAACTGATACTGTGATTGGCTTAATAAAAGGTTGAAAGGCCAACAGCTAGGCAGGAGAGGTCAGGGGGGACTTCCAGGCAGAGAGAGGAACTCAGGGGGATGAGTCTAGGCTTGCAGGGATTGCCAGGGAGACACAGAGGGAGTCAGACAGAATGGAGGAGAGGTTCTGAGCCACATAGCAGAATGTAGATTAATACGTACTGGCTAATTTATAAGAGGTAGTTGGGAACAAGACTAAACTAAAGGCCAAGATTTCACACTTAATAATAACTTGAGGGCTGGCAGTTCAAAGTCCAACAAGAAAGACCTACTACAGGGATACACTGCAAACGATGAACTCCCTTCTCTGTGAAATGTACAGAAAAACTGTAAGTATAGGACCATATGGCCCCCAGGGCACCACTCAGAACCTTATGTAGAAAAGTCCTTTCACATATTTCTTCATAAAAATTTGTTCCAGAAAACATTTCAGGTTTTTTGGCTTTATCCAAAAGCCAAACGTGTGCCTCTAGGAATTAAATGCCCATTTAAATGAAAGAAATTACAACAAAACCAATATCCAGTCTTCACATGTATTTGTCTTACCAGGCATTTCCTTTATGTGGTTCAAACTGTGAATGAGATCTTGACAGCTTTCAGGTAATAAGACTGTTTGCTGATTTGGTTTAAAAACACCAGAAACTAACTTTGCCAATAGTTTATTGGGAGCCACTCCAGCACAACCAGTGAGCTCAAGCTGATGATACATGGCTTCGCGCATCTCTGCGGCAATCTGCGACCCGACCACAAGTCTCGCGTGGGTGATGTTTTGCAGGTTTACAGCTATAATGACAATGTTATTGCCACAAAAAAACATTCATTTTTCTTTTCCACAGAAAGCTTTAAATAAGCCCAGGATTTTGTTTATATCCACCCCTCCCCCACCACTCTTCTGTTGCTTTCGTTCTTCATAGGTTACTATAAAGTGACCAAATGCCTAGGGTCTGTGATAATGAGTATGCTGGGAGTGCTTAATCATTAGCAGACTATGAAAATGCAGCTCATTAGCAGACTATGAAAATGCGGCTCATTAGCAGACTATGAAAATGCAGCTCATAAGAAGTTCCAATGGCCACGCATAAAACTTTTATTCACGTTTACCAATAAATAAGTAGAAATAAGTATATATCCACGCATTACCTGAACACCCTAATAAAAACAATTTCTGACTGGCCCATGGGTTAGGAGATCTGCTTATGACACTGTAGGGAAATTGTAAAGAAACACATTTTCTTTGGTGTGGAATGGTAGAGTTATATGGACCCATCTTTATCCTTAGGACTCATGCTGAAAGGATTTGGAGATAAAGTGTCAGAGCCTACAATTTAGTTCCCAATGGCTCATCCATCAGTCTAGCTCAGAGCAAGCACACAGTCCACAGAGGCAAGATAAAAATAAACGTGCCAAAATGAAAACTGGCTTGTCTATAACAGACAAGACTGTTCACACCATGATTCCTCAATTTATGTGCTTGTTTGAAAGGAACTGTTTTTAAATTTATGTTGAGCCAGGCACTTGGGAGGCAGAGGCAAGCTGATTGCTGAGTTCAAGGCTATCCTGGTCAACAAGTTCCAGACCAGCCAGGTTACATAGTTTCAACACATAACTTATATTAGGAATTAGGCATCTATAATGCCTTGAAATATAAAATCTAGCTCTCTATACAGTGATGTGTTTGTTCTCAGCAGAAAGGTTTGCTGTGCAAAGCCGTATCTGGAATCTTACTTGCTTTCTACCCTGGTGACTAACAAAAGAGCACAGGTACAAGAGACACAGGAAAAGTTTCTTGTCTCCTAAGAAATGGTGGTCCTACCCCTTTTCTTCTGTGGGGACTAACTATACGGGAGTCTCCAAACAGGAGCATAAGAAAAGGCGCACGCTGAGAAACAGGACCAGCTAAGTCAGGCTACTCTTACAAAAAGAGTTTGTCTTCCACATAAATTGTCCAGCAGTCATGGGTGCCTAGCAGTCTAATCAGATATTCACAGGCACTCACTGCAACTTATTTATAGATGCAAATATCCCTGGAAAAGCACCAGTCCTCCACATCTTAATATGTGAAGATGGATGGCATTGTTTTCTTGCTCATAGCTGCTCATGGTCATCAGAACTGATTAATCTGAAGCATGGAGAGGTCACTGGCACACAGCAAGATCGGTCTGTGACTAAAGGCCCAGACAAGATTTGGCCAGGATCCAACAGGGGATTCTTAGTGCCTCAGAGGAACAGAAGAAATCAGGGAAAATATACATCGACAGAATTCAGGAGAATGTGCACCTTCAAATTTCTGGAGAATTAAAATGATTTAAAAAAAAAAAAAAAGTAAGAAGCCAACTTCTGGAACTTAAAGATGACCTACAACGGTAGGGTTCTTAAAAAAAAAAAAAAAAAACAGATGGGAAAGAATGGGAGGATAACTCTCTCTGAGAGATGAAAACCCCCCAAGACACATTCCTTCACACCACTGAACTATGCTGAATACTTAACATGGACCAGCAAGACCTCATTTGGGCTATCTTAGATACCAAACATATCTGTATCTCCAAAGAGGCCACGAATCTGTCAGCGATCTTGCTGACTATGGGACATATACACTTACGGTAACTGGTCACCCAGGAGGATGGGGAGGAAGCACTCACACTGGTTATTGTAAACATGGCCTGACACAGTCACAGAGAGAATCTCATCTCTTGGAAGCTGCTGGAGTCTTTTCTCAACCACTTCTGTTAGATCCACAAAAT
The DNA here is from genome assembly GCA_030556225.1 of Cricetiscus sungorus. Lineage (NCBI taxonomy): Eukaryota > Metazoa > Chordata > Mammalia > Rodentia > Cricetidae > Cricetiscus > Cricetiscus sungorus. The sequence goes on along the minus strand of JANBXA010000651.1, from coordinate 94,920,818 downwards.
TTTCATCAAATCCAAGTCTCTCAACAACTGGACTAAACTCCTCCAACAGTTCTAAATTGAAATAAAATTGGAACACAGAAAAAATTAAGACTAGAACAGAATTCACTGTTTAGTAATCAAAATACCAAATACAGCATATAAAAATATGTGTACACCACATGCAAAGCAGCTGCATGCCCTTTTAATTTTTACATTATATGTATGTGTGTTTTGCCTGCATGTACATCTTGTACCATGTTTGTGCCTGGTACCTGCAGAGGCCAGAAAAGGGCAATGGATCCCCTAGGACTAGAGTTATAGATATAGTTGTGAGCCCCCATGTGGGTGTCAGGTATTGAACCCAGACCCTCTGCAACTTTTTTTAATACATAAAAAAGCCAGTACTCTTTTTTTTTCCATAATGTATTTTTTGTCTTATCTTACATATCAATCCCAGTTCCCTCTCCCTCCCTCCCATGCCCACTCCCCAAGTGCTACTCCCCCCCCCCACCAGTTGCATTCCCCATCCACACCACAGGGAGGGTGAGGCCTTCCAGGAAGGATCATCAAAATTTGTCAAGTCATTTGGGTTAGGGACTAGGCCCTCCCTCCTGTCTCTAGGCTAAGGGAGTATCCCTCCATGAGGAATGTGCTCCCAAAGTCCTTTCTTGTACCAGGGATACATCCTGGTTCCACTGTCAGAGGTCCCTTAGACTGCCCAGGCCTTCTAACTGAGACCCACATTCAGGGGGTCTTTGTTGGTCCTATGCTGGTTTCCCAGCTATCACTCTGGCAGCCAGTACACTTAACCGCTGAGCTCCAGTCCAGCTCCACAACCTTTGATAACATCCTCAATTAAAAGACTTTTGAGTAAAGTCAATATTCAAAGAAAAAAAGTTCAAAAATAATATTCCTAAGATAATTTGCTCACAGGAATACATATAATTCAGTCTTCCCCATCTATAACATTTTTATCTATAGTATACTTTAAAAGAATATCCACGCTTGAAGTTGATGTCAATAAATTATAATCTTCTTAGAAAAGAATAACCAAGTAAAATTTTAGCTATATTTTCCACAAGGATTTGCAATAAACAAAACAAACATTTAAAACTAATTTTTAAAATATGCTACAATGAAATATTTTTGATGAGCCATTCCCTCTGTACATCCCCTGAGGATGAAGTAGCTGGAGTGGCATAACCTTCAGGAATTCAAATGCCTAGCATCACAGTAAGACTCAGCCATTACGATGTTCACTAAACTGACCTAAACCGAGACTCAGAAAGCATTCATAAGGACTATCAATTCTGAAATGAGATCGAAAACTAATCACTAAATTACAACCTTAAAGTCATGTTTATTTACCTCTGAATCTTCTTCCAACTAGATGGTGAAAAGTACAGCTGTTCCTTGGCAACAGCAACAGAAGACACTAATGTTGATATCTGGTGAGCACACACACACGCACGTGCACACACACACAAACACACAAATTTCACACCCGTAAAAAGCATCTTTATTCACAATATTTATTTCCATTTTATACTTTAAAATATCATTTACATTTTTCTGTTGCTTATATAAATATTATTCATGACCAAATTTAAATTACATTCAACTATTCATTTTCTCACCAAAGCTGTAACACTAAAATTCTGTATTAAATTTATTTATATATGGCACTTTACAGACAATAGTTGTATAGTGAATAGTTGCCATACATGTTAAACTATGTGACTAACTTGTACCTGTGACCTTATATGACATCTCTCTGTAGCGGCTCAAGTCTTCTCCATTCACGAGGACTAGCTGGGGACACTTTTCTTTTGCATCTCTGACAGTCATAAGTTTTTTAACTCCAAGTTTCCTGGCTTCATAGTTGCAAGTAACCACCAAGTATTTCTGTTGAACACCTATTAAAAAAAAAAAAAAAAAAAAAAATAAGAGTCATCTGAGGAAATCAAGCACAACTGAGCATTTTTTAAATAGTTTCCTAGTTCTGTGCTGTAACAGTGTAGGTGATAACCCACTGTCTCCTTTGTGGTTGTTTGTAGCAATGAAGCTCAAACCCACAGCATTGAGCACGCTGGCCAGGCACTCTATCACTGCTACTTTCAGAGCCTTCCGGGCTTTGCTCTTTCCCAACCCTCCACAGAGGCTCTGAACTCACTATGTAACCCACGCTGCCATCTAAGGTGAAATCTTCCCACCTCTGCCTTGCTTTTGCAAGTGCTGGGATTACAGAAGTGTACCACCTTGCCCAGTTCACAGTGGGTTTTGACAAGAACAAAAAGACCCGTGAGTTAAATACAACAGCCTCTATCAAATTCTAGGAAGAAACATCAGGGTTTTGTTTGTTTGTTTTGTTTTGTTTTTTGAGCTATCCCCACTTACAAATTATAAAACACCAACTTTATTCTCCTATATCTTTTACATTTAGCTTTTTTTCTAATTGGAAAAGAAAGAATTTATACTAAATAAGAAAACACTGAATAACTGTAGCAGAAATTACATGTAAGGATGTGAGTGTTACTCATACACAAAAGGGAAGCTGTGTTTCTCAAATTTAAATTATCATTATGTCAATATATTCTAAGGAATTTTCAGTGATAAAAATTAAATCCTTCAAGAATTCTTTTCAGACAATTCAAAGCCCAATTAATTTACATTGTCATGTAATACTTTTGGGTATGTTTACTAAACAATAAACCCAATGAAAATCAAAAAAGAACAATTAGATACCAGTTGCTGCTAGGAAAAAACTCATTTATCCTCTGAGCAAACTGCCAGTGAATATGAGCAATATTCTAGGAGCCAAACTATAGCAGTCATGAGAGACAGTGTCCTGTTAAGTACAGTAAGCAATGAACTATAGCTCATAATAATTTGTAGTTTTACTGTGAGAAATTATTTTGGGCTTCCTTTTGAAACTGACAACATTATGACCACCTATAGAATACATTTTTAAAAATTTACCAGGCATTTAAGATTACTAAAATTATTCCCTTTTCTCTTTTTACTCAAGTTGATTGCCTCATGACAAAGTATATTCATCTGCAATATGTAGAATGAATATATGGAAAAGAAAAAAACTACACCTATTCTTGTTGCATATTTTTAAACCTGACATTCTAAGACAAATAAAAATTAGTTTTGCTGATACATTTTTCATATATCTGATGATGCCTGAAACTCTCAGCAAGCTATATTAAAAAAGGCCTGACTAGTAACTCCATAGCTAAAAGGGCTTCCCACAGCAGGTCTTGACCTGAGCTGGTTGCACATTTGTCAATAAAAGCTGACTGAGCATTCACACTCCTCAGTTCACCATAACCACTTAATAGCTACTTCTCAATCACACAATACCTTTCAGTTCAAAGTAACTACTGGGCATCTTGTGCTAACTAGAATGGTTTTTAGAACGGGGGAGGAAGGGACTGATCCCCTAATTTAAATAACAGACCTTTTGGGAAAGCTTAAGGATTCAGCCTCACCTTACAGAACTAAAACCTAGTCATCCCTTTCTTCTTCAGGAAATCAATCGGATGGACTGTGATTTATAAAACCCATGCAGGCACAAAATAAAAGCAGCAACTACCCTTTGTGCTTATACTAAAAGACCCTTAATATATGCAATATATGCATGAAAGAAAAGCTATTTTCCTTACTTAAGGTACGTGACTACAGAAGTGAGCTACATCTAAGGGCTCATTACATACCTACAGAAGTGAGCTAGTTCATCTACTAAGAGCTAATTCTAGTTCGTGTGCACACTGCCTGTGCTAATGTGGTCACCTTTATTAAAGACACAAGATTTGGTACATTTACTCTTGGTAGCAAAGCAAATATGACTGCCAACCAAGTTTCTAAGAATGGACTTCAAGAACTGTCTTCATAATAAATCAGAAAAAGAAATCATACTTGACGCTAATTTTATCATCACCCAACAAAGATATCATCAATGTGGATTACCTAAAGGTTTGTCCTTTAATTCTGGGTTGGAGATCATTTCTACTTGGGCATAAAAGCAATCCAGATCCACATGTACTATGACTCTGGATGAAGAGATTCTTGTTGGCACTTCTTGATCGAAAACTACTGCATAAGACACAAAGGAAAATAAATATATTCAGGCTGCTTATCATCAGGAAGCAACTAAGAGACCCTTAAAACATTATGTCTGACAAAGGTTTGAAGAGTTTTTCCCCTTGGATTTTATGACATGCCAAATGCCAACTATTTAGATGCCCAAGTATCTACAAATCATGAAAACATGAAACTCCATCAATAAAAAGGTCTTCAGTCCTTTCTAATTAACTATCATGTCTCCAGGTACTACATTTCCCCCCTCGGGGTAGTTAATTTAAGGGGGAAAGTCTTGATCAATAATGAATGGCACAAAAGCTAGTAAGTACTATCCTAAGTCAGAAAATTTTAAACAATAAATTGTAGCAAGGTTATTTTCAACCAACTTGAGAATTACTCAAAATGGCCTGTCCCTACATTAAAAAAAAAAAAAAAAAAAAGTCAAACTGGCCAGCACAACCTGTGGGTTCCAGGACACTAAATTTAGCTCCCATGAGAATATGATTTCCTGTTCTGAAGTCCCCAGGGCCTGGAGCGCAACAAACAACAAATAATCAACTGCTGAGTTGAGAAACTGAGTATCTAATTTTAAAAACTAGGGTCTGGGGTATACCTGAAACCTGAGCGCCAGTGAGTAAATAGTATGTTATAGGTGATAAAGGAGTCCATAGGAACAATTCTCTTCTTTAGTTACCAACAAAGCAGCCTAAATGCAACTCTGGGCTAGGAAAAGCATATTTGTAGAAAAAAATGACAAATTCTAAATATAGTGTGTCCTTCAGTAAATGGGAATTAGTTGTGTACTGACTTTAATTATGACATTTTGATATATGTACCAAGGAGATATTAGAGATACTGATTGCCATAACTTTTGTGCTCATTGGGGGGTGGGGGGTGGGAGGATAGGTATGTCAGTGAGTGGACATCAGCGTCGGACAAGGCTCCACAAGGCCGGACCACAGGCTGGGGCGGAAGTGGGTCACCTAGGAACTCCAGCCTGCCTGCTAGATTCGGGGCCATCCTTTCCTACCTGGGCTGAGGCCAGGTCTCTACGCCTAAATGGACGACAAGGTCCTCCTATTCTCTGACTTGGAGCCGCCAGAAACATCAAGGGTCCCCTCGGGAGGTCAGGAAAGCCTGCCCGCCCCGGAGACAGGTGCAGTCCACTCATGTGTGCAGGAATGCAGGCTCGCCCAAGCGTGCAGGAGCCGGCGCAGAAGGCCCGCAGTCTCCAGCCCCGAGCGGGACCGAGTGGCCGCGCCCCAACGACCGCCCCAGGCGCCCGCCCTTCCCACCCTTCCCTTCCTTTCCCGCCATCACCGGGACGGCTCACACCCCACGAGCTGCTCGCCGCCCCCGCGTCCAAGGGCTCCATGCCGCGAGCAGCTTCTTCTTCCTCCGCGGGGCCGCCTTCCTCCTCGGGCTCCACCCCCATCTTCGCCGGCGGCCAACCGCGGAGCAGCTGCTGCACGGTCTCCTAGGAAACCACGGCCCAGCCCCCGGCCTCGCGCCTGCGCACTCGAGCGGAACCGCCTGAGTGGCAGAGGGCGGGAGAAGGGGGAGGACCTTTGCAACCTGGTTGAGGTCGTTAAAGTGGAGGAGGAAGAACCCAAGTGGACTTTTTCTCGCCTCTTTACCCCCCCCTTTTAAAAAAAAAATTATTAACGTATATGTGAAAACATATGCTAGTGTCCGCAAAAAGAAAAAAAGCGTTGGACCCTCTAGTACTGGAGTTAACCTGTGGTTGTGAGCCCCTTATTTCTGGGAACTAATGTTGGGTTCCGAGGGAGAGCAAGCAGCAAGTACTCTCACCTCTGAGAAATCTCTTCAGCTCAGTTCTTCTCTTTTATTGATTCGATTTTCCCTGAAAGCTTCAATGTTCTGCTCATACCTAAAGTTTTAATTTTTTTAAGTATATTCTGTCTGATGATTTGTTAGCAAAACCGTTAACCCTTAAATCTGAGTGATTTGTGTTGACCCAAATGATATTAAGACCAAGGTAACCAGGTAAAGACAGGATTAACAAGGATGTGAAAGTCTGTTGAGCTTTGTTTTATTTAAAGAGACTCTGATGCGTTGAACCCCTGCATGGTTTACATCAAATAATAATAATAATTTGACACACTAGCATTGGGTAATAAAGTCGCCATTCCAGATTCTGATTTTGCTGACATTATAACTTTAAGCATGTTGTGTAACTGTTCTGAGCCTGCACTGTAAAAACAAAACAGGCAAATACTCTCGATTACATAAATGGAGATAAAACAACATAGTTTAATATCCTGATGTCTATAAAGCAGCTGGCCCACTAGGAGCTCAGTGAATCCTTGCCTTTTGGTAGGGTGCATGTGTGCCTGTATGTTGATATTTGTATGTGTGTTTTCCTATATGTTCTGGTGGAAGCTCCACTTCAAATCCCCTCTCCCACCTCTCTCTCTCTCTCTCCAAACCCTGCTGCCTCTCAGAAAACCAGCCAAATAATGACCCCTCTCCAAGGGATGCTCAAGACCACTCCTACAGGATATTTAAACTGCCCTTCAGAAAACAGACACGTGGGGGTTTGTTTGTTTGTTTTTGTTTTGTTTTGGGGGGTTGAGTGGAAGGGTTGGGATTTTTGTTTGTTTTTGGGGGGTTGGGGGTAGAGTTTTTTTGTTTGTTTGGTTGGTTGTTTTTTTTTGGGGGGGGAGGGGCTCTCTTCTCCATCTCCTCTCCAGAGGGCAGGAAAAAATCACCCAGGAGCCTTTTATCCTTTAAACCTGAGTTTTTTCTAATTCGGTCTGATTTGGATTGCTGTGTAGCAGAGAGCCTTATCTGGGTGTAGAAACATTTCACCCTAGAGTGTTTCTCCCTACCCTAGGACATACTGATTGTAGAGAGGAAATGATACAGTTTGTTTTTATTGCATTGGTAAACACCATGACCAAAAGCAACATAGGGAGGAAAGGGCTTGTTTGGCTTACACCCAGCCTACTTTCTTACCGCACCCAGAACCACCTCCTCACGGCAGCACGGCTTATTCTAAGCTGAGCCCCTCCCACATCAATCATTAATCAAGGAAATGACACACAGACTTGCCTACTGGCCAGTCTGATGGAAGCTTGCAGTCCCAGCATTTTGGAGGTGGAAGCAAGAGGAAGAAGAGGACAAGGTCATCCTTAGCAACAGACAGGTTTTAAATCTGTCTGGACTACATGAAATCCTCTCTGAGAACAAAAGGGTAAGGGGCCAGGTGGAGTAAAGATGGTCCTTGCTTAAGGATATGAATCTAGCAACCACAGAGCCACTTTTCAGAGTTCTCTACAAGAAAAATTAAGTAACTCTTCTACAAAGAAGAAAACAGTACCCTTTGGCTATTTTCCATGGTGTGCCACACAGCGAATTCTCTGGAATGGGAAAAATAAATGTGCCTCAAATATATTAGCAGGCTGTGCTGGCTAATTTAAGTCAATTTGACACAAGCTAGAGTCATTTGGGTAACCTCAAATAAGAAAATGGCCCCAGCAGATAGGCCTGTAAACAAGCCTGGAATGCATTTTCTTGATTGATGATTGATATGGGAAGGCCCAGTGTAGACCAACTTTTCTGTCTAGACCACCAACCACCTCTGTCCCACAAGCTGCTCCCCAAATAACCACACAGAGACTTAATATTAATTATAAATGCTTGGCCAATGACTTGAGGTTGTTTTAGCTACCTCTTACAACTTAAATAACCCAATTTCTATTAATCTATGTTCTCCAGAGGCTCATTTACCTTATGTATGTACTTAGTGTCTTGATCACTCTGCATGTCTTGGCATCTCCTCTGACTATGCCCTTCTTCCCAGAAATCTCTTAGTCTGATTCTCCTGCCTCATCTTACCCTGACTAGCCACTGGCCAATCAGCTTTTTATTAACAATGAAAATAATGCACAAAATTACAGTGCACAAAATTATTCCACAGAAGTCCAGCCCAATGATGCTATCCCTAGGCTGAGGATCTAGGTACTATAAGAAAAGAAACTGAGCAAGTCAAAAGGAGCAAGCCAGAAGCACTCCTCCATGGCCTCTGCATCAGTTCCTGCCTCCAGATTCCTGTTTTGCCTTCCTGCACTGACTTCCCTCAGTTATGGACTGTTACTTGGAAATGTAAGCAGAAATAAACACATTCCCCCTCAAGCTGCTCTTGATCTTGCTTTATTGTAGCAACAGAAAAGTAACAAGCTAAAATAACATATGTTGCTTCGTTGGGAACTATTTTAGAGAAGAAACATTTTTAATTCTGTAAATCACTTGGTTTTTTAATTAACAGATTAAAATCAAGGATAACTTAAGGAATAAATATGTGGAGATTGGCTTGTATGTAAATTTGAGGATCAAATGAGAAATTAAACTATGATTGAAACAATATTCATGGGGGTGTGTAGGATTAGAGATCATTGCCAATGGATCAAAGAAGAGAGCAGACAGCCATAACAGCTTGCACCCAGTAGAACAGCTGCTCTTGAGGCTGAGGCAGAAGGGTCCTTCAGTACAACAGTACGAGATCAGTTTGAACAACATAGTAAGATCATGTCATTGGGTTGGTTCTTAAAGTGCTTAGGGCATTTCAAAGCATCAATAGTCAATGCATTATGAATTCATGGTTATTAAGAGCAGTAAACACATAAGCATGAGCATTTATTTTACTAAAGTATGAGGCATGGGTAACTGATCAGTGACTGATTCACTCCTTGCTTGCCAAACTGGCCACTCAGGACTAAGAGGAGAAACATACAAAATCCTCAAAGGCTTTGACACAGAAAATGGAAGAACATCTCTGTGTGTCCAGGCGTTATGTTGATTGCTGGGTGAATTGGTAGAGATTGGCTGTTCTTGTTTGCTTTTCATTGCTATGATAAAACACTCACCAAATGCAACTTGGGGAGGAAAGGGTTCATCTGGCGTGCACTTTCACATAAGAGTGCACTATCTAGGAAAGCCAGGGCAAGAGCTGAAGAAGAGACCGAAGAAGAGACCATGGAGGAGTGTTGATCACTATCTTGCTTTCCACAGCTTCCTTAGCATTCTTTCTTATACAAATAGGACCACCTGCCCCACAGACATGGCCACAGGCCCATCTGATGGGTTCGATTTCTAAATTAAGATTCCTCCTTGGAACAAGACTGTAAAGTTTGTGTCAAGTTGACAAAAACTAACCGGAATGTTGACCACAGAGCCACATGATTAATTTGAATTGGCAGAGGCCCAAAGAACTTGGTTTTGTAAGGCCTTTTGCCTAGTGCAGGACTTGTCAGCTGAAAGTGATTTTATGTTCTGTGGTATATTTGACATTTTTGATGGCCACATGAGGGGGGGGGGCTGGAATTCTGCCCCACCCACCAGCATCTAATGGGTAGAGGTCACTTATTAGTGCTGAACATGCTGAAACACAGTACAGGCTGCACCACATAGAATTAATCCTTCCCAAGTGTCCACTGGGTCAAGATGAGGGCTTTAGTAGTATCTATACCACATTACTCCCAGCCACTCACTTCAGATTGTTGTGCCTCTGGCCAAGTTGGCCATTTCAGTTATATGCTTTTAATTATAAATTGGATATATTTTCTATATTTTCTCAGTAGTCATATATAGGACATTTTTAGAGATAAGAGAATATAAAGACAGAAACAATCATTACTTTTTTTTTCCTCTGTGGAAATCAATACACTTCATCTAAAATAATTTGTCCCAGCTAAAAAAGATATTCAAGAAAAATAACCATTCATTTGTGGAGTTTGTTGTCGCCCCCAAGGTAAAAGAATAACAAGCCAAGAATAATTTAAAGCACAGAGAAGCCCAAACCCCAAATCACAAAACACTGAATGACCAGAAGCAACTGTGATTCTGCTATTATGGAATTGGCATGCTCTGCAGTATTTACTGAGTAGCTTTCATCCCAGGCTCTCCAACTGATGCAAGCTTGAGCTGTCAAAGAAAACACCACCCATGTCACACTGCACACCGTCGATGTGGATTGCAGCCTCAGGCTTTCCCTGTGTAACCTGAAAGTGTTTGCTGAACACCATGTGCTTGGAGCCAAGAAACAGTCTGAGACACTGGACAGAGTTTTGCTTTTTGGTTTTGGTTTCATCTAGTCAAATTTTGCCTTGACCTTTTTTTGAGGTTCTCTCGAGATCTGGTGAAATGCCTGCACAGTCATTTTGACTAGCTTGAGGCTGCTCACAGTTGATGGCCTCACAGTGTTGTCATTTTGGTTGAAGTCGGTAGAAAGCAATGCCATCACAGTACAACTCCTTTGGTATTCATTTTAAACACACTCTTCAAGATTTAGTTGTTGAGAAAAGAATTTCCTGATGTGCTATCAGGTTGACACATACCAGATACACTGTCTTACATGTTTACACGTTTCAGTTTAACCTAACAGTTCTCTTCAAAAGAACCTCTTCCTGATAGCAAAGGCCAGACATGTTATTTTATAGCATTTGGAAAATATAAAAAGGAGCTAAGAAGAAAGTGGAAATTGTCTTAGTTAAGATTTTATTACTGTGAAAAGACACCATGACCACGATAACTCTTATAAAGGAAAACATTTCAATGGGTCTGGCTTACAGTTTCAGACATTTAGTCCATTATCATTGTGGTGGGACATGGGTGGCTTACAGGCAAACATAATTTTGAAGAAGGACTTGAAAGTTCTACAATTTGATCCACAAACAGCAAAAGGAAACTGTGACACACTGGACATAGCTTGAGAATATTCGAAGTCAAAGCCTGCCCTCACAGTGACACACTTCCTTCAACAAGACACACTTCTTAATAGTATCACTCCCTGTGGGGTAAGCATTCAAACACAAGAGTCTACCAGGATCATTTCTATTCAAACCATTACAGAAATTATTTGTAATAGTCTACAACTTGGCACCCAAAGATAATCATTGTGCGTGCGTGCGTGCGTGCATGCGTGCGTGCGTGCGTGCGTGCGTGCGTGCGTGTGGTGTGTGTGTGTCCCAGTCAGGCCTTAAATTTTCCATCTTCCTTTCCCAGTTTCCCAAGTGCCATAATGCCTGGCTCAAATTATTGGCACTAATTGTTATATTTGTAAGACTTATTTCCTAAGGTTTATTCAACAAGTTCATTGAGAAACTGGAGGAAAGGTAAAATGCCTGCTGCGTAAGCATGAGTTTGGATCCCAGCATAAAAGTTCTGACATTTTCTGACATCTGCCCTGTTCCCACAGCAACCACAGTGATATTTTAATAACATAATGCATCATTATTTGTTTTCCTGCTAAGAGGCCTTCAAAGGTGTTTACAGTCTTTGGAATAAAAGTCAAATCCCTTCTTTGCATGATCCTCAGGCCCCACAAGGCCCTCCCTATACTCTGCTTCCTGTAATATTGGTCTTCAGGGTCATCTCTCTTTTGGCCACACCAGCCTGGTATCCTTCTGTTTGCTATTTCTATGATAAAATAAAAGATGTGGACTATTTATAAAGAAACAGAAGTTTGTGTAGGTCACAATTTCAGAAGGTGAATATCCACTCAGCATAGTATCAGCTCTAGTGGGCATTCCCTTGGGTGTACCACCTCATGCCAGATGGTGGGAAGCCAGAAGCCCTGGAGGGGCCAGGCTTATACTTTTTGAAGAACCCATTCATTCACAAAGTCTAACCAGGATCCTATGACAAATACCTCAGTGTCTTCCAAGAGCATGCCCCCCAGATCAATAAAAATTCTATTAGACCCCACTTCTTGAAAGTTCACACCCGCGAGCAATACTACTTACTGCCCTAGGAACCAAGCCTCCAACACAGGAATGTGGGTGAGGAGTAACCATAGCTAACTCCCTTGGAGTTCTGGGCACATGCATTATTAGCACTCAACCATCAAGCTGTGGAAATAACAGAACCTACACTATTGTGCTAATCTGAACCAGAAAACCAGAACTTCCAGTGATGTAATATGTGTCTTTATTCGCAAAAGTATAAGATCAGTGTCCCAGTTCAGTGGGACAGCAAGGCAGCAGACGGCCCATGCTTGGCCTTTTGGTTGCACAGAGGTCTCCAGTAGATTATTACACCATGTCCCTTGCTATAGTGTGAGCCCATAGGCTCACTTTTTTGAATCATTGGTTTTCAGGTTTCAACAGTCACGGAAGCCATTAGGGAGTGGGGCCTCACTGGAGGAAGTGGGTCACTCAGGCACTGAGGGTTACAGTAAGGGCCTGGTTCTGGCTAGCATCTGTCAGCCTCATAATTGTCCATCAGAATACAACCTGCTGCACACCCCTGTCACTATTTCTTCTCCTTCTTAATAGACTAGATCTTGTCAAGTGATGAGAAAAAAAAATTAGTCGTTTTAATGAGCAACGTCTAAAGTTGCTCCTCATCAGGTATTTGCTCCCAGCAATGAGAATAGAGCCAAAACAGCCCTCATATTGGGGAGGTAAACAGTGGTTGCTCGGTCTATTGATTCGAACGTTAATCTCACCTAAAAATGCACCCTAAAAATATGCCCAGAACAATATTTAACCAAATATCTGGGTTCTGTATCACCCTGTTCAGTTGGCACCCGAAATAACTATGTCAGGACCATTTCCTGCATCTAGGCCACTGAAGAGTTTCACAGAATCAGCTCGTTCTTTTTCTCTACTTTCTCTTTTGGAAATCAGCATCTCCGGCTGACCTTGTGAAACTGTGATCTCTCAGATCTCCCCCTCATTACCATAATCTCACATATTGCAGTTTGGCTCACTGTACTCATACCAATATGTAATCACCTTGACTATTTATTGTTGGCTTGTTTTTAACCTCTTTCTCCTACAGAAGGTAAACTGTTTTATTGTTACTGTTTTTTGTTTGTTTGTTTGTTTGTTTGTTTGAGACAGTGTCTCTCTATGCCCAGAACCTGACTGTTCTAGAACTAACTTTTAAAAGTCCTCCTGAGACAAATTTTCATTCTACAAGAATTCTTTTTCTTTCTTTCTTTCTTTCTTTCTTTCTTTCTTTCTTTCTTTCTTTCTTTCATTTGTTATATATATATATATATATATATATATATATACATGTATATATATATATATATTGTTTTTTCCCTCTTCCTCCCTCCCTCCCTCCCTCCCTTCCTTCCATGCCCCCAGACCCTCCAATCCTACCCCCACCACACTCCACAGGGAGGGTGATGGCTTCCAGGAGGGATCATCAAAATCTGTCAAGTCATTTGGAGTAGGGACTAGGCCCTCCCTCCTCCTGCCTCTAGGCTAAGGGAGTATCCTTCCATGGGGGAATGTGCTCCCAAAGTCCTTTCATGCATCCTGGTTCCACTATCAGAGGTCCCTTAGAATGTCCAGGCCTTCTAACTGACCCACGTTCAGGGGGTCTGAGTCAGTCCAATGCTGGTTTTCCAGCTATCAGTCTGGGGGTCATGAGCTCCCCCTTGTTCAGGTCAGCTGTCTCTGTGGGTTTCTGTAGTCTTGACCCCATTTTCTCATCACTCCTCCCTTTCTGCAACTGGATTCCAGGAGTTTGGCTCAGTATTTAGCTGTGGGTGTCTGCTTCTGTTTCCATCAGCTACTGGATGAGGGCTCTAAGCAATGTATGTAGCTAAGTCCTGCTTAAGGAACTGACTCCCACCTACCCTCTTTTGTTGACTAGTTGTAGTGACTTTATGCCAAAGAATAAAGGCTGAAAAGAAAAGAACAGTGATGCACCACAATGGAAAAGCCCACAGACCCAAATGACCATGTGGATACCAAATCATGAAAGGGAGTACTCAGGAGAACATAGCTCAGCATTCTTTCTGTGGAATTCTGAACAACACAAAACAAAACAAAACCAAACTTCAATCGATTCATAAGAAAAGGTCACATAAAGTCAAACTGAGAGAAATTGCCCAATATTCATTCCAAGGAGAATACTGAAACTAAATGCATTCTGAGTTAGATACAGAGGGCATTAATGAAAAAAGTAAATTAAATCTCAGGTTTATGGAAAAAAAACAATATTGCATTACGTTGGCGTCTTAGTTTTAAGCTACATATTACAGTGATGCAAGGTGCTAACAAAATAAAAAGTGGTGATCAGGTTTTGTGATAATCCTATTATCTTGTAGCTCTTCTCTAAGCATAATCTAAGTAAAATAATCTCTAAGTAAAATAAAAGTTTACTTTTGCTTGTGTGGTAATGCATAGTTAGGAGGCCAAGGCAGGAGGATCAGAGGTCTGAGGCCAGCTTGGGCTACACTGTGGGTTCCAGGCCGCTGAGCTACAAAGCAAGACAATGCAATTCCAATGCAACTCAAAGCAGTACCACAACCACTACCAAAAAGAAGAAGGGGTTTGCTTTAAGAGATGATAATCACAAAAATCATAACCTAAATAAACCACATTCTTTAACTTTTACCAAAAAAAAATCCTTAGAGGATCAAACATATGCTCCTAGTAATATTTGTAAGTGCATGAACATTTTTGCCTTTTTATGTTAGTCAAAATATACATAGAGTGATGACCATTTCAAAACAGTTAAGTTTCCTAGGTCTCAACTGTTCCTTCTCCCTGCCCCATATAATGTATGTATCTGTGTGTGTGAGTGTATGTGTGTGTGTGTGTGAGAGAGAGAGAGAGAGAGAGAGAGAGAGAGAGAGAGAGAGAGAGAGAGAAGAGGAGGAGGAGGAGGAGGAGGAGGAGGAGGAGAGAGAGAGAGAGAGAGAGAGAGAGAGAGAGAGAGAGAGAGAGAGAGAGAGAGAGAGAGAGAGAGAGAGAGAGAGAGAGAGAGAGAGAATACAGGTATGCTCACTCATGCACACACATGCTGAGGCCAAGGGTTAGGCTGGCACTGGTGTCTTCCTTTACTGCTCTGGGCCTCATTTTCTGAAGGTCTCTCACTGTTACTCCAGTTCTTCTGACTGGCCAGTGAGCCTCGGGGATTCTCCTTGTCTGCCTCCTGATGCTGGCATTATGGTTGTGCAGTTCCACACTGGCTTTTCTATAGTTGCTGGGGATCTGAATTCAGTTCCTTATGCTTGCATAGTAAGCACTTTAACAACAGAACCTGTTCTTTCCTATTTTCATCATCATGTTTTAAAATCCATGTGATATTACATTCCAGTTCGTGAACATTTAATGTGTATAGCTGAAGGAATTTAAAATGCACAGACACTAAAAGACTATTAATGTTGAAATCTCTTTAAAAGTTTCAACCTGAAATTGTGCTCAGTTGTTTACAAGCTTTAGCTTGTTTTTCTTTTGTGTAAAATCCTGAAAGACTCTTGGGAAGTGGATGGTGATTAGTACTCGGAGGTAGAAATGCTGTATTTCCTATCCTAATAAGGTGTTAGATATCAAGTACTACCAAGGAATTCTGCAAGTGTGTGAAATGGTTCTTTCTAGAAGGTACTACCTATTAAAGAATAGGGGTAGCTTGCTCTTTGAATGATTACTCAGGCAATTAAACCCCACCTAGTAATACTTTCTGCTGTGTTCACTTATGTAATGTCAAAATAATTGATAAGCTACTACCGAAAATATCCTGGATTTTTATTCACACAGAAATATTTGATAAATTAATACAGAAGACAAAAAATATATCGAGTTGACTGAATTTCTTTACCTTCACAGAACCACAGATCAAAGTCACAGCAGACAAATGAAGAAAGATGTACCACAGATTAGAGAAGATTTTTAAAACTGCAATGGATTAATTGAAGTCTGATCCCTGGATCAGATCTTAGGATAGAAAAGGTTTAGGAAAATCCAATGAGATGAGAACAAGGTCTGTTATTAAGTTCACAATTCTCCCTCAGTGTTCTCTACAGGGTATTGTTAATTTATAAACACTAGGGAGAACCCAGAAAAGAATAGAAAACAAATTTATGAACTACACGGCCATTTTTGCAACTCTGTGAGTATAAAGTGGCTTCAAAACAAACAAACAAAAAGAAAACTGCCAAATGTGTCCTGGAAAATTTCTCAGGATGCTGTTACTGGCAAATGAGGCTCATGTTTCCCAAGAGCTCTGAGACAGCCGGTTTTCCCTCAGCTCTGAAGACAAATGCTGCTTCTTCAAGTGAGCAGTGGGAAAAGAAAAATGGTTGACTGATGTTGCCCGAATATTTGTACAATTACACAAATTTCAAGTCTGAACTTGGTGCATGCCTGTATACAAGCACGTGAAAGAGACAGAGTCATTGGAGTATTGGGTCCATTCTTGGTTACAAAATAAGTTCTTCAAGGCTAGCCTAGAGAGACATGATACAGTATCTCAAAAAAAAGAATACACATTTCAAAATACTCTAATTACAACTCATTTCATGGAGATGTTGTTCCTTAAAGAGCCATTGAAACACATTTCTTCTTAATATGTATTCCAGAGCATCTGCTCATTGACTAAAAATTAGGCTAAAGTTCCTAACAATTATCTTTAAGAAACTTAACACTGAAAATAAATAAATAAATAAATAAATAAATAAATAAATAAAAGAAACTTAAAACTGAAAAAACAATTCCCTCCATCGTTTTCTTCCTTGTCAAATGCATATAATTGAATTTTGGTTTTTTTCTTATTATTGTTTATTCTTCTCTCACATAATGCACTTCAAAAATGGTTCCTCCCAGGCCCCCTGAACGTTGGTGTCAGTTAGGAGGCTTGGGCAGTCTATGGGACCTCTGGTAGTGGAACAGCATTTGTCCCTAGTGTATGAATGGACTTTGGTAACCCATTCCACATAGAGGGATATTCTCTCAGCCTAGATAGACGAGGGAGGGCCTAGGCCTTGCTCCAAATGATGTGACAGACTTTGAAGATCCCCCATGGAAGGCCTCACAATTTCTTTGAGCAGCAGAGGGTTGGGATGGGGGTCAGTGGGGGACATAGGAGGATGGGAAGGAGAAGGAACTGGAACTGATATATAAAATAAGATTGTTTCTAATTTAAATTAAAAAAATGAGGTTCCTCTTCCCTCCTCTCCTCCTAGTCTCCCCCTCACTCCTCCCTCTCTTCCCCAGATACATCCCTCTTCCTTTCCCTTCAGAAAAGGGCAGGCCTCCAAGGGATATCAATCAAACATGGCATGTCAAGTTATAATAAAACTAGGCATATCCCTCCTATTAAGGCTGGATGAGGCAACTCAGTAGGAGTAAAAGGGTCCCCAAAGCAGGCAAAGAGTCAGAGACAGGCCCTGTGTGCACTGTTAGGGGCACCACCAGAACAACAAGCTATATAACCATAACCTATATGCTGAGGACCTAGATCAGACCCACACAGGCTCCCTGAGGCTCTGTGAGCTCTGGTTAGTTGGTTCTGTGGGCTATTTTCTTGTGGTATCTTGACCCCTCAGGCTCCTTCAATTCTTTCTCCAGGATTGTATTCTTCAGGATTCCCTGTCTTCTCCAAGATTCCCTGAGCTCCACCTAATGTTTGGCTGTGGGTCTCTGCATCTGCTCCCATCAGTTGCTAGATGAAGCCTCTCTGATGATGATTATGAGCATAGCAGAGTATCATTAGGAATCATTTCATTGAATATTAATTCTTTAAATTCTGATGTCATGGGGTTCAATTCCCAGCACCCACATGGCAGCTCAAAACTGTCTATAACTCCAGTTCCAGGGATTCCCACACCCTCACACAGACATACATGCAGGCAAAACACTAATGAACATAAAATCAAATTAAAAAATCAAATTAAAAAATAAAAAGAGAAGCACACCTTTGATCCCTGCACTCAAGGGCATATCTCCAATCTCCAGGTTCAAGGCCAGGATTCCAGAACAGTTAAGGTGACATAGTGAGACCCTGTCTCAAAATTAAAAAAAAAAAAAAACAAACTGATGTCATATCATCACTGTTGTCCAACAGAGAAACAAACACAGGGATTTTGCTAAATGCCACATGCTTTCCCATTAGTTTCCCTTTACTATAACACTTAGACTAGCTGTGGAAAAAGAGTAACAATGCCTGAAGTTGTGCTCTGACCTTGCCTGAATGCTGTGGGTCATATGTGCCTGAACTCAAATTTTATTTTTTTATTTTTTAAATGGTGTGTGTCTGTACATTCAAATGCAAGTGTCCACGGAGTCAGAAGCTTCAGATAGCCTTGGAACAGAGTGACATGTTATGAGTAGGTTTTTCCCTGCCAGTCAGTCCCACCACCACTCCAGCCCCCCAATAGCATGCAGAGACACTGTATTTGATATAATTCTGTTGGCCAGTTACTATCATTTTTTGTTGGCTAGCTCTGTCTTAATTATTAACCCATTTCTATTAATCTAAGTATTTCTACGTGGTCTTATCTTACTGGAGAGTGGGCCCAGACCTCTGTTCTCTCCAGTCTCTACATGCTGACTCCTCCCTCCTGCTTCCTTTTTCCTCCTAGTCTCCTAGTCCCTCCTATCTTTCTTTCCTATTGGCCAACAGTGCTTTATTCATTAACCAATACAAGAAACATATTTACAGAAT
Source organism: Cricetiscus sungorus (assembly GCA_030556225.1). Taxonomy (NCBI): domain Eukaryota; kingdom Metazoa; phylum Chordata; class Mammalia; order Rodentia; family Cricetidae; genus Cricetiscus; species Cricetiscus sungorus. The sequence goes on along the minus strand of JANBXA010000651.1, from coordinate 94,902,320 downwards.
GACATCTCCCATCAATGACAGGCAGGTATAAGTCACCAGAGGTATTCAGAGCCTTTGTCAGAACAATAAACAGTCCTAACCACTGTGTTGTCTCTCCTACCTAGACGGCCTTCTCTAAGTGTCTGTGTAGTTAGATTCCTTGTAGCGGGTAACCTGGCTATAACAAGCTCTACCCTTTGTGAATTGTGTTGTAGTGAGATCTCAGCACAAAGTCTTTTTCAATGTTTAACAACTTGATTTAAATATGAAAAATCATATATAAATACATTTTATTGAAAGTATGTAAATACAGAAGAAAATCTGGGTGTTTTAAATATTAATTGCATTTTATGTTCTACTAATAAATAACAGAATATACTCAACTAATTAATTAGTAATTTTTACTAGTATAATATATGTACAGGTGTCCCAGAGACATGTTTAATAATGTATACTATTTCAGAACACAAAGGGTGATTCTTCAAAGCCAGAAAAGAACTGGTGATCTAAAAGAAGATACTTTCAGGGTTTTCTGGAAAATATCTGCTCCCGTGGGCCTTTCTTTACTGCTCAGAACTACAGTTAGAAATCTATGGGCTTACTCCTTGGCTGGAAGAAAAGATAGATAACTGCACTCTCATGAAGTATTTCTACTAAAAAGTTGATTGATTTCAGATATGGGAAATAGTTTGACATTGAGCTCTCATATTTCCATATGGACGCTATATAACTGGGCTCGTGAATAAAGATAGTAAAAAGTGTGTGTGTGTGTGTAATATGGGTATTGTTGCTTTCACATTACAATTAAAAGTGCCATAATTAGACACTGCACTTCAGCACCCTGTTATAAGATGCAGGTTTAAACCTATCCCTGGTATCGAGAAACCAGTGTATTATAGTCCATGCACCCCCAGAAACTCCACTCAGCACAGTCTACTGCATTAAAGGATTCTAAGATCCTCTTTGCCCGAGAGGACAAACCCCTTTGATAAAACCACAAAACACATCATTACCTATTTGAGTTTGCAATACTCCAGTGTGGTAGTAACCTAAGTAGTTTCTTTTTTAAAACACTCAACCAATTACCAGTAAAAATCCCTTTTTGTAGTCACCTCATAGAGAAATTCTTGCTCAGCCAAGAGTGGAAGATGAGAAAAGTGAAGATTATATAATTTCTTTACTATTATTTACTTTGTAATAATTACTGCAGTGCTAAGAATCAACGCCAGCATGTTGCATGTATTATATCTCTAAGCTTCACACCCAGGCTGAGAATCTGAAAGTAGACAGATGCCACATAAGTGTACTTGACGCACCATGGCCTCCACTATTTTTTATGTATGTGTGGGTGTAAGTGTACGCATGCTTGTGCGTGTGAGTGCAGGCACAAGTATACTACAGTGTGCATGTGAGGTCAGAGAACAACTTTCTGTGTCAGTGTTTGAGACAGGGTTAAATGCTGCCTATGCTAGGCCATCTGGCCTATGAGCTCCTGGGGATTCTCCAGGCTCAGCCTTCCCTCTTGCTTTGCAAGCTTTGGGATTACAAATATGTTTCTGTGTCCTGCTTGTGGTGGGTTCTGAGGGTTCTAACTCAGATCCCCATGCTAGCAATGGTAAGTGCTTTATTCACTGAGCCATCTCCCTGGCTTTGATCCCTAAGTTCAAAAATCAAATTAAAATAAAATAACTTCTGTGAGGTGTTATTTGGGAATCGGAAGAAATGTGAACTTTTCTGTTAGAAAATCTTTATATTTCTGCACTGAACAATTATTTAGCCTCTCCGTTTTCTGTTTTGAAAGATAATAACTAACTTTCAAATTCACTGTGGCAATTATGTGTGAAGCCTCTTGGCTCTTGCTTCACAACATGTGACAGGGAGATCAACAGACCGCACAATCTGAAAACATGGTAAAAATGCAGAGTCTGAGATCTCATCCCAGACCTTATGAATTGGACTTTGTTCCGACCATCCCCGGGATGAATCACACACGGAAGCGGCAGGGACATTGACGACGTCATGCAGTGTGTGTTCAGGAAATGCTGGGTTCTTTCCTTCTCGTCCTTAACCATTGTGCTGGAATTTTAAATCAGCTGGATTCAGTGTCTATTGTTGCCAGTTGTGGACTTAATTCCAGTGTGAGCGCTCACGCTGGAGACAGCGTTCATAATAAACAAATGCCTAGGCTGGTAGCTACAAAAGGCAAGGTGAAGGCGGCACTCTCAGGGTTGTCTCCTGTGCACCGCAGCAGGCATGAAGCACACAACCATCAGTTTTCGGCTTTTCCGGATGATTTTGGACCTTCTCTGACAGTTTCTTGTAGGAGACGGTTTTCATTATCATTTAGGAATTGCTGTGAAGAGGGCAGGCCTATGGCTAATAATTAAACCAGTCACTGCTTGAATAAAAATGGCTCTGAGTTTTCTCCTTCTTTTAATCTGCAGAGTTTATCCGTGAGCCCTGAGGTGTCAGAAGAGAACTGGGTAGAACCTGTCTTACCGCATCAAAGAGATGTTCAGTACTTGCCCACATTAACATGCACAGTGCAAGCTGACACATGACAAATGAAGATTACATTTTAAACTCTGGGAGTGTAGTTAGTGAATGGTGGAAAAGGCTTGCTCCTACAATTAAAGTTTTGACTACAATGCCTTTATTAAAATAGCAAATAAATCTAGTTTTACATTTTTAAACAAGTAAATAGGCCAACTCTTGGATTTATTGATAGGTTGGTTTAAGAAGGAAGACTTCTACCATGCCTATGTTTCTTCATGCTCCCAGCAGAATGCACTGGGACCCAGCATTTGTAAGCCTTCTAGCATAGATGCATTCCTTACAGGAGTATTCTTTAGGGGCTGCGGTAGTAGCTCAGTTGATAGGGCACTTTTAATGTGAGCATAGAAACCTGAACAGGATCCCCAGAACCCATATTTTAAAAAGGCTGTGTGAAGTGGCACCTGTTTGTAATTTCAACTCTGGAGACACAGAAGCAGGCAGATCAAAGACCTAGACATAAAACCTGAGACACCGAAAAAGAAGAAACATAGGCAGTACTCAGAAAGCAGGTGTAGAAAAGAACTTCCCTAATAGGACCACCAGCCAATCTAGCTTCTAAATGTGCACGCAAACACATTTGCTCATTCACTCCACAATTCTTTTCTGGATTATTTGAGAATTGAGTTCATATGTCGTATCTTTTTACCTGCCAGTGTTTCCCATATCATGTCACTGTGTTGGGTATGCACTTCTTTTATTGTTCTCTAAATATGGAGAGGTTAACCTTTCCTACTCTTCTATTTTCTAATGCAGTTCACAGTAATACGTTTTCGGTGTGTCATTTCTGTAATGTTTTTAGTCTATGCATTTTCCCTTTTAACCCTGTCCCCAGGTCTTCTCTTTTCCTCATAACTTTGTTCTTCCTAATTCCCTGCACGTTATCTCCACGTTCTGGTAAAAGAACCTACAGTGGTTTCTATGAGAATGGCCTCCATTGGCTCATGCTTGGTCCCCAGGTGGTGAAACTGTTTGGGAAAGATTAGGATGTATGGTCTTGTTACAAGAGGTGTGTCACTGGAGGGTAGGCTTTGAGGTTCAAAAGCCCATGCCATTTTCAGTTAAAAGCACAGGACATTCCCAGTTAGTACCCACCCCCAGCCTTGTAGTTATTGTCTCAACATGTAAGCTCTCAGCTACTGCTCCAGTACCATGCCTGCCTGCCCACATGTTCCCTGCCACCATGCTGTGGACCCACCATCTGAAACTAGAAGCCCAATAAAAAGAAACTCTTCTATAAGTTGCCTTGGTCATGGTATTTTTTCACAGCAATAAAAACAAACAAGTAAACAAATAATGGAGATGGGGCCCATAACTAAATGAGAGCTTTTTGGCACAGTGTGTCTTCAAACCTACCCACAGGGGCTTGGCTGTTATTTTCAATCCTGCATAGTTACTCTCTTACCCATAATCCAATGGAGTTTGTAGGCCAGCCATTTCCTTACTCTTATTTCACCTATCCACTTTTAGTTTGAGTTCCGTATGCTTTGAGTCACTAAAGGAAATATTTGTCACAGAAGTGATCCCTGAATATAACTTGCTGTTTGTTCCAAACAATTGTGCTTCCTCTTCTATGTTTTTCTGTGAGAGACAGAATTTAGCAGAAGACCTGAGGTTATAATCCACTTCTGCTATAATCTTTGCCAATCACCTAATCTCCCCTTAGTAACCACATCTAACATGATACACCCCAGTTATCTCTCAGTTCACCAAAGTCCTACCTTGTCTCACTGGAGATTCTTATAAGGCTAAAATGATTGTGGAAGGGCTTTGTAAGAAATGTCCAAGTATTTTGAAACAGTAGATGCCTAAGTATCCATGGTGAGGAAGGGATCGTGGGGATTATCCAGTGCTACTGGGTAATTGTACTGACAAGGTAACTAAAAACCAGAAAAATTAAATAGCTTGTTCATGGTCACTGAACTATTTGGCAGGCCAAGGTTTCCTGGTTCTTAGACAAGGGCTTTCTTAACTTCAGCAAACTGTCTTCCTAGACAGAGTACATACCTCAGGTTACTCAAGCTGTCCTTCCGGTATCATGGTTTGATGCTGTGAAAACGCAAGCACAAGTGGCAACTATGCAGATGTCATGTAAATATGTGACTTTAGAAAAGAAACAGGAGACAATTTGAAGAAAATGCACAGGAGTAATAAGATAGCTGAGAACTGTATTTGGTGTTATTTGAAAGGTACCAAAAAATCCCACTTGTCCAGTGAGCTGCTGGCTTTTCAAATGCCTCACCCTCCAGGATCTAAGAGTTAAAGATAAGCCCCTGTTTTAAGGTCAATAAATGGCCAACAAACTGCCAGTAATTGTATCATGTTTCAACTGATTTAACTAAGATTTTCTTTTAAAAGTGTAACAAGTTACTAATGGAATTCTCCAACCTACAATCCAACTGAATACTGATCTGAATAAGACTTGCACTTATTGAAGGTGAGGCTTTCAGATGAAATAGCACCTATTAGCCTGTGTTTAATAGGATGTATCAGAAGAATATCCTCTTGGGCATTGAGTTAAAACCATTCATTCAAACTCATCTCAGACTTTAAGAAGGCAAGCCTTGGAACTACAAATGCAAACAGGGTTTTGAACTTTTCTGATATTCAGATCCCCATTGCATACTTTTTGAATTAAAAGCTGAGTTTTCAGAAGAAAAGACTGATCCAAAAAGGTAAGTGCAGTTGCCTTAGGATGTGAGGACTGAAGAAGCCTCCTGAATTCTTGCTCTAAAACCCTCATAACTCCACACCCCAGAGTTATTCTGGTGTCCTTCATAAATATTGGGAGGGATGGTTCCTGATTAGTTCACATGAAATGTATTAGAGGTGAACTAAAAATCACTGGGTTCCCAAATAGTCTTCTCTGAATTTTTGCCTCTGACTGACTAATATGACGACAAAGACTGTGTTAGTTTATAACGGATCTTTTGATAGACACCTGATGAAAATGTAGGATAGTGAATATAATTTGAAAGCATATGATTTTAAATGAAAATACTTAAATATTTTCATCTTGGCTAATGACATTTTCTCTAAATGTGAATGTACTATGAGAATCCTTCATTGAGTGTGACTGGTATATTCCTGGACAGTACTGTGGTTAGCAGGTCTATATAGCTAAGATTATGACCACAAAAAATATCCAGTCTTGGGTGAAAACCCATGCCAATCAATAAACTACTCTGTGTTTTAAAAGACCTCTTCCCCTCCCCCCCCCACACTCTTTTGAATCTATGTGTTTGAATGCCATGTTCACAGATACCCTTGGAGGCCAGGAATCAAATCTCCTTTTTTAACTGCACTTACTGATGGATGTGAGCCACCCGTCATGGGAGCTAGGAACTGAACTGGGTCCTCTGCAAGAACAACAATTGCTCTTACCACAGAGTCGTCTGTCCTGCCCATTCTCATTCTCTTTCCCTCTCCCCTCTCTAATGCAATAAGTAACAGTAGAAGGCATCTGCTCTTCAAGCAGTCCAGATTCGTCCATTCTAAATGCATGATGCCGTATAAGTCATCCTTTTCCTGAGTCACTTCCATTAATTATTCAGAAAATATTTCCAAGAGAACTCTGCCATGAGTGAGCATCATGTTATTAGACTGTAACCCCAGTCAAAGCCTTCAAATCAGCCCTTTTGATCTTGAAATGTACTTTTCTGTGGGCTTAACTTTGTGCCTCTTGCAGGTCTGTCTCAGAAAAGGCTTGTAAACTCCCAGCCTTTTCCAAGGCATCACAATACTCAAGCTTTGGAGAGGAGAGGACAGAGTTCAGCCCTAAAGGTGTATGTATCCCAAGAGAGACAAAGACAAAGCTCTGAGCTGTTATGTAGAGAGTAGACGCCAACTATGTGGTCATATGAGTCAGTCACATATTTTTTTCTTTTCTTTCCAAAGCTCAAAGTTCAACACCCCCACCCACCCCTGCAGATTCTGCTAATTCAGAAATGGATCCAAAGAAGTAGAAGAGGTTTTTAGTCATAACCTTATAAACAACCAAAGCCTCTTTGGAGGAAAAGGGACTTTCTCCTACAGCATCGTTCCTTCTGTCCCCCACAGTCCTACCCCCTGTGGATTGAGGAGAAATAGTTCTGACTTTTCCACCCGGGAGCAAGCAAGAAGCTGGTTCTGAGAGAACACAGGGCTGTGGGGGGTGTGGGGGCTGTGGGAGGGAGAACACACCTGCGGTTGGTTCATTGCTGAGAACGTGGAGCATTGTCCCCTGCTAAGGCAATGTTCCACTGCCCCTAACCGACATAGCCTTTGATTTGTCAGACCCTACTCCTCCCACTAGTTAAATAAATGAATGACATAGAGAGAGACAGAAAGAGTGAATGTCTTGCCTTTGGAGAGTAGAACAGAATTCCTTTTAATTACTAAGACATTAAGGAGCACATCTGGAAAGTGCCTCTGCTCTTCTCTCAAAATAGGTTGAAATGGAAACAAGAATTAGTATTCTGAATGTGACTGCAATTTTCAATTATTTTATCAAGTAACAGAGTCTAACCATCAGTGTTATTAGATAAAAATAATTGTTGATGCATTTAAAGAGAAGTAGTCCCCCTTCAATGGGCAAAATAAGACACACAGTATTCTATTTTTCATTTGCACTGAGGCTTTCAGTAGCTGTGGTACTGGGTCTAGTGCTCACAGGAGTCACCTCAGATATCAGATATAGCAATAGCTAACACTTAACAGGGCATCAAATTGCAAATGAACCTCTTAACAGCTAACACAGCATCCTGGGAGAAGAAGATACAAAGGTGACATCTGTCATTTGCATCTGAAATGACCCTAGAAGGGTCACATGATGATGGCTTGAGTCCCATGCTTCCAGTAGCCCATAGTACTATCTGGAGGTACTGTAAGTTTTAAGACATAGGGCCTTTCAGGAGGAAGCTGATTCATTGCAAGTATGGTCTTTAAAGAGACACTGGTGCTTAGGGCAGTTTCCTCATTCTGATTCCCAGCTGCCACAACTAGGTGAATGTTATACTCCAGCATCCTGCCATGCTGGAGTTACCTTCGTGGAAACTTTAGCCAAGGCTGTTTCTAATGCAGAGGACACAGTAATGCAGCAACCAAGATTTATGGGGGAAAGAACAAGGATACTTTGATATTAACAAAGCAAATGCCTCTGAAATTGCCTCTCAGTTTGCTGCCGTGGTAACCAAACACAATAGATTCTCTACTTTGTGAGTGCAAAAGTGGAACATGCAAAGCCAGGAAATGAGGGTTGGAGAAAGAAGTATTGGCTGTGGCAGGTAAAGAGAGCATGGGAGTGTTTTCCAAGGTGATGAGAATACTGGGATCTTCCTTGGGCAGCTGATACATGTGCATACCGGAAACCAAAGCATTTAGCACAATAGGCACTTTCTGAGCATGCTCATATGGGTGGTACATTCTGAGCATACATGGCTTAAAGTCACAGTTCAAGAAGATAAGACAGTAGACACATTTTGGGACATGCTTAGCTCAAGATTACTAAATCTGGCATTAATCTGTTCACCCATTGTTACCCTCATGACTTTCCCCTGTTGACATAGCTACTTCCCAATGAGCAATGGAAAACATGGGTTCAGGAAGGACGAAGGTCTGAATGAGCAAGCATTGTCCTCTTTAGGGGTAGCAGCTTTACTACTGGCTCTTTTTAAACACGGAGCCTACAAGCATTGCTTTTCCTCCCCCAAACACCACGAAGTCAAACTTGCCAAACACCAGCAAACAGCCAGTACTAAGAACACACACACACACACACACACACACACACACACACACACACACACACACACACTGCAGTTCAGAGTTACAGCTGAGCATCATCTCCCAAACTACAGTTCTTAAAAATTACACACCAGGGACTTAAAAGATGTCGTAAGTCATAAGCCGAATAAGCTGAAATCAGGACCTAACAAGTTCATAGAGCCCACACAGGGAATGAGCCGTTAACATGTGCAAAACATAATATTACATATAAACAAAGGAAGGCTGTATTTCATGAGGCTGTGTAATCCAAAGGGCTCGGGTTTCAAAACCAGATGGACCTAAGATACTTCTCTCTAGCTTTGTTATTATGAGTTGTGTGGTCTCTCATGGGTGACTTAACATCTGGTCACCTTTGTATCTTTATTTGTAACCTGAGGACAACAGTAAATACAGATAAATACAGTGCATGAAAAACAGCCAGTCCAAGGACTGTCACAGAATAAACACTTGGGAAAAATGGCCATGAATTTTCATTTCATGAGGCTGTGAATGAGAGTATTACATGTCAGGTCATATTATGACCCTCCCCTTCCCCCTGTATCCTTGTCCTCTTGATCTTCCTGCCTTCCCCTAATGCATTCTGGGATTTTTAGGCAGGTGTCTCCACACACAACGCCCATGTGTTGTATTTTTCGTAAAAATACTAGAAGCACATGCTTTTAACAAGTTAAATGCTTCCCTGAGTATAAGGGAAATATACAGGTCCTGGCCCAACCCTGCACCCCACTCTCTACTGGAAGCAATGTCTTTCCTTTGGCTGGGCTCTTTTGCTATAAGTTCGCCTTCCTACATTTTGGTTTAAACATTCAAATATTACCATGTATTGCAGAATACTCTAAAATTATGACCATGATTATAGGTATTTTCCTTTCCCCTGTAGTTAATGATGGTCTTTATTTTTGTTCCCTAGTGGTCTTTGTAATTACCATTGATTTTCCCCAAAACCTCTAAGAGCTTTGTGCTATAATTTCCTGCATCATCATTAAAACAGACAGCTGACCTTCCTTATTTAGCTAAATCTTCCTAAAAGTAAACGTGCTATTTGTTCTCTTTCTTGTTCCTCCAAATGTGGTTCATGACTCTCTAGTCCAGCTTCCCAGCTAAAAGCTGGTCTGATTGAATAGTTTAATATCATATAATCTAAAATGGAATGTCTTCTTTCATTACATTTTCTTGTTTTGTGTGTGTGTATGTGTAGATCAGAAGACAACTTTTGGAAGTTGGTTCTGTTCTTCCATCATGGGAGCTTGAACTCAGGTCAGCAGATTTGTCAGCAAGCACCTTTATGCACCCAACCAGCTCACCAGTGCTAAAATATTTATTTACTTATTTTTAATAATGAACAATTTCACATTGTCCTAATTTTTTTGTGTTAGGCTGGTTTGTTTTGTTTGATTTCTCAAGATATGGTTTCTCTGTGTAGCTCTGGCTGTCCTGGAACTCTCTGTACACCAGCTTGTCCTCCAACTCAGAAAGCTACCTGCCTCTGCCTCCACCTGGCTTGTCATGATGATCATAAGAGGTTTATGTTTCAAATTGTGTTCAGAGATTTTTACATCAACAATGATTTCATGTTAAGGCAAAGTTAGGCAAAACCAAACAAAAACATACACAAACAAAAATCTCGAATAAAATTGTATTTCTTTTAAAACGCATTACCGACTTTCCCTAAAGTGCCTTTATATTACTGAAATATACCCAGTGTGGTGGCTCACACCTTTAATCCCAACACTTGGAAGGTAGAGGCAGGTGGATTTCTCTAGGTTGGAAGGCCAGCATGATCTATGTAAAGAGCTCCAGGACAGCCAGGACTATGTAGAAAGACCCTGTCTTGGGCTAGAGAGATGGCTCAGAGGTTAAGAACACTGGCTGCTCTTCCAGAGATTACAAGTTCAATTCCCAGCAACCATATGTTGGCTCACAGCCATCCATAATGAGATCTAGCATCCTCTTCTAGCATGCAGATATACCTGGAGGCAGAATGTTGTATATATAATAACTAAATAAAATCTTTAAAAAAAGAAGTGTCCAAAAAAAAAAAAAAAAACCCACAGCAGCATCTTGACTTTTCATTTTCTGGAATCAAATATTACATCTTAATCCACCTGAATATTTCCCACCCTTCTCACCAAAACATCTTTTAATACAAGATTTTGAACTGTAACATTCAAAGGACTAGTTTTCAGCTTTCACAGGTGATGCTACTGTTGTGGAAATGGCTGTTATGAATCCCTTCTCTTCTTCATGCTCCTAGTGACTTGCAGAAGTGAAGACATAGAGGGAATAACAGATTTGGGGAAGAAAATATCTTTGTAATTCATTCCCTTCTTATCTTTCTTTCTGTTGTGCTTTCCCAGCCCATTTGTTCTTTAATTATTCTGGACAGCATAACTAAAGTGACGAGGGAGAAAGAGACTAGACAGTGTAGTCCTAATCAAGTGAATCAATCCATTAAGCTCTGCAATTCAATGACCAGCCTGTGTACTCTCACACTAATTATGTTATATCTATCTTTCTGATTAACTTTAAGAAAAGGAACATATTTTGGATGTCATTTTCTTAACTCTTGATCATATTTATAATTTGGGAGGGATAGATGGGTGCCTGCAGTCCCAGTATTCCTTGGAGACTTGAATGATCCTCATTGAGTGTGAGTCAGACACTGCTACAGGGAACCCAGAGTAAGATCGTCTTACTAGTGCTGCCTAATCCTTGGGGCTATCAGAAGTCGAGAACCAGCTCCTGCCAGATTTAGTGAGGTATGCATTAGTTACTTTTCTATTGCTGTGCTCAAACACCATTACCAAAGCAACATATAAAAGAAAAGGTTATTCAGGGCATATGGTTTTAGAGAATTGGAATCCATGATGGTGGAGTGGAAGCAGAAGGCAGCTGGTGGCTGGAGCAGCTGCTGAGAGCTCACATCTTGAACTGCAAGTGGGAGTGACAAAGGGTACACTGAGACTAGAATGGTCTTTTGAAACCTCCAAGCCCACTCACTGTGGCATATCTCCAACAAGGCCATACCTCATAATTCTTTCCAGGAAGTTCTTCCAAGTGGGGACCAAGTATTCAAACATGTGAGTTCATGGAACCATTTTTATTAAGCCACCACACAGTGATATCACAAGGAAAACATGTGGAATGTGCAGAGACATCTACAGAATGAGCTGAGCTCAGGAGTACGCCCTTATCCGATGAATTCCAGATAAGGTACCCAAAGACCACTGGAAAGCAATGGCAGAGAAAAGGGGAACCAAGATTTGCCTTAGAAACCACATTTTTAAAAACACCCACATAAGCTGATCTAAAGACAAAGTTTGCATGATCATCTCAAAAGATGATGAAAAAGCCTTTGACAAACTACAATGTGACATCCTGATGAAAGTCCTAGAGAAAGTAGGACGAGAGGGGACATAACTCAATATAATAAAGTTACATATGAGAAACCCACAGTGTACATAATCCTAAATGGAAAAAACAAACAAACAAACAAACAAACAAACAAAACAAAACAAAAACAAAAAACAAACAAACAAACAAACAAAAAAACACAACTTGCAGCATTTCTACCGAAATCAAGAGACAGGGCTGTTCACTATCCTCACTCCTTTTCAATACTTGCTCAAGGCACTAGCTGAAGCAATAAGGAAGACAAGGAAATCAAAGCTATAAAAATAGTAAAAGTGGAAGTCAAACTATCCCTATTTGCAGATGACATGCCTAAGAGATCCCAAAAATGGTACTAGAAAATTTCTAGAAATGATTAACAAATTCAGCAACGTGGTAAGATACGGAACTTTGTACAAATCAAAAGTGTTTCTATATAGCAAGAGCGAGCAGAGAAAGAGATCACAGACACACTCCCAGTCATGACAACTTCAAAGGACATAAATTATCTAGCATGACTGTAAAGAAACATGAAATTTGCACGCAAATAGATGGATCACATTGAGTGAAGTAACCCAGACACAGAAAGAAAAACATCACATGTCCTTTCTTATCTGACATACTTAGTTCCAAAACATGCGTTTACAACCTGGAGTAATTTCATGGTAAAATAACAGTAAAATTTTCCGGAAAAGTGAAAAGAAGTCATATTATTAACTACTTAGCTAAAAATGTCTATATTGCGTGTATGTCAGTCTATAAATGCACTGAATTCTTACTCCTCCCTGACTGCTTCCCTTAATGTAGCAATGCCAGACACAGGGGCTCAATTAGAGAACTGCCTGAGTCACAGCATGGCTTTCACAATCAATGAGGGTGGAAACTGCACATTATCAAATAATGTGTTGTGCTGCATGTGTCCATGACTGAGCTTCTCAGATAACAAGAAGATAATAGTTGCCAGGCTCTGTTCAATAGCTTTATGATGTCGCTGATTCTTCATCCTTGGTTCTGTTATTTTTATATCAGGGGTCTTTTCTCTTTGTGTTCTTCGGTTCATTGTTGCAAAATGGCTGTGGCACTTTTCTGAAATCATGTAACACAAGAGAGAGGGGAGTGCCATCATGTCCTCTATTATTTTAAACAGAGGTAAACACTTTCCTAGAAGCATTCCCACTTGTCTTCTGAGGCATTCACCTGAGCTATGGTGAGAAAGTATTCACATTTTCTAGTTATTAAAGTGGAGGTGGGTAAGGGAGCTAGAGTTTGCTACTGGCTGCTGTTGCCAATTAATGTATCTGCCACAGATAGGCCTGCATCACATTTGTTCTCATCTTGAAAGATGTCTTCCAATTAAGAAAACAAAAACTTCCTCTGGGGCTAAATGAAGAATCTAAAGTTGCTTAATACCTAACATATATGTACCCCTTTGTACTTCCAATATTGGGAAGGCAATGCACTTTTCATAATTTTAGGGAATGCTTTTTATGCCACTTAACAAAGCAGTACACCGCCATTGTGAAGTTATGACCAAATTTTGAGATTTTTGTTTTTCTTTCATTATCAAAGATATTGCTGGTTTATTTTAGGGGACAAATCATAAAGCAAAGATTACATATGAAATCTAGCCCATTCGTGGAACAATAGAGTTTTAACGACCTCTACTTTCCACCTCCCAGGTGGACAGGCAAGAACTAAACACCAGCTGTTGCCTTGAAAGACTATCTGTTCTTTCAAATATTTTCTCTTTGTTTACCAAGTGAAGAGGAGGTTAAGCCAATATCCAAAAAGTCATTTTTAAAAAATACACCGTTGTTATATTTTATTATGAAAACACGGAACAAATTCAGGGATTGAAACCTGTTACTGGGGAGTTCTGGTTTCAGATCCATGAACCTCACTGACTAGCAGATACCGGTGTGTTAGTGTCTGGCTGTGACAAAAGAAAAAAAAAAAAAAAGAGGTAGAATATGTGTTAAATGAGGACAAGCCCCCCACCCCCTGAGCATAAGAACAGACTTTGAAGACATTGCATAAGAGTGGGAGGACAAGCAAAGAGAGGGCCTCCAGCTCTAATTAGCAGGCCTCATGATTCACTGAGTTGGCACAACTACTGCTCACCTAATTTCCAACGAAAACAAAATGCGGCTGGCAAGGTATGTCAAAGGCCTAACGACACTTTCAAGTACACATGGTATAAATAAAGATTTCGTTTTTTAAAATAACCATCCCTCTTGGAATGACTACAGAGGAATCTTGTGCTCAATAGCTCCAACCAAGAAGCATTAATTACCTGAGAAGGGAGGGAAAACAAGAAGGGGCGAATTCTGAACCACAGAAAATCATTTAAGGAATGACTTATATTTCTAAAATTTCTGCAGCTTGTAACACTATCAGTGAGTGAGTGTTGATGAGTAATGTACAAAAGTATAAAGTACGCGCTGCCAGGAGAAGGAAAATGGATCTTTGGGTTTCAGGACCATTCGACAACATTTGATATACCAAACAGCGGTTTTGAACCATAATCTGGCCTGCAAAACACCAGAATGTTCTGACATATGATCTACCTGAAATTGGGCCTGGCAGGGACAATGCTGAACACCTGTAATCAATCCAAGCTACCCTGAGATCTCTGAGGGGAAAAGGGCTTGGGCCCAGGAGTCCCAGACAGCATAATAAGATTTTGTCTCAAACAACTAAAAATAGACACAAGGGCTGGCCAAGGATTCAGTGTGAATGCTGAGTAGAGTGGTAACGATTTGCATCAGAAATTACATCTCAGCTGTCTGCCCCGATGACTGAGTGTCACTCAAGAGAAGTGTCACCTGACCCCAGCTCAGAGTCTGCTTTGCTAGACTGCTTAACCCCTCTCTGCTTTCCCTGGTTTCTTCACTTGCCCACTTCTGCCACTCAAAGTTGGAGAAATCTTTTGTGCTTATTCCAAGAACTTTTTATCTAGCCAAACCTGTGTGCGATGCCCCCTGCCATTTCTCTGTCACCCTCACTTCGTGCATAGACACTTTCCTTACCTCCTGCACAAGCTCCCCGGTTTTTAGAATTGGTGCCAGTCTGCCACTAGCTATTCTCCTTGCCCGTGTACTGTGCACTAGCTCACAAATTTCACCTTCAATTTCACCACGGTATCCCCAGTGCCTGCTGCTGGACTGCCCGGCACCTGCGGAGGGCTCATCAGATACTCAATGAGTGCACTGAATGGATACAACTTATTTTAAACAGTATATTCTCAAAGCTGAGTAGCACACCTACTTCTCCCTGTGACATGGATTAGGTAAAATAGAACATAACTTCATTTAAGTGCCCTGAGAAACATGTAACACATTTTAAATTTCTTTAAAAACAGTCTTCAAATTCAGTTTATAAACCTTTGATTACACAACAGTTACCATGCTCCCTACAACAGCTTTAACTCAGTGTCCATCATTCCCTATAAATGGTATAGGATAAATGGTATAAAATAGGCTCACAAAGTTAGACTCTAAGTCATAACCCTGAATGTAAATATTTTTGTATGGTTTCTGCTCATTTGAGTTAGTTATTTGACTATTCCTAATAGTCTCTAAAATTATATGTGCACACATTTTTATTTTTGTTTACTTTTGAATCATGTATAGATTTCTTCTTGAGTACTTTGCTTTATATATTAGGCTACTTTATAATTTACCTTCAGCTGTGGCATTTTTTAGAGTATATCTTTTAAAAGCCAAAGCCTATGCTTTGGACTAATGACCCTAATGCAGGAGTTAGCTCTCTGTATTAGGTAATGGATGATAGTATTAATTGATGTAGGTGATGAATGATAAGGTACCATGGTGAAAACTGCAAGTTGCTCCCACCTGTTATATTGAGAGCAGAGGATGGGGTTAGAAGGAAGTTTAACATGGAAACTGAAGATGATTATTAAAATGTCTTATATTTGGATGTGAAATAGCTGGTTTAGATAAGAGGGACATGGGGCTCTGAACTAGCGAAAGCAAACCAACTGTCCCTCCCCTTTGCCTTGTCCTAGCTAGTTTCTTGTCAACGTGATACAAATTTGAGTCATTTGAAACAGGGAACCACAAAATGCCCGCATCAGACTGGCCTGTATGCAAGCCTGTGGACAGTTTTACTGATTAATAATTGATTTGGGAGAACACCACGCACTGTGTGGGTTAATGCCACCTCAGAGTTTGTGGTCCTGGGTGGTAGAAAAAAGCAGGTTGAGCAAGCTGTGAGGAGCAAGCCAGTAAACAGCTTCTTTCATGGTCTTTGTTTCATCTTCCTGCCTCAAGATTCATACCTTGGGTTCTTGTCATGGCTTCCCTCAATAGGCTGGGAATTTGTGAGCCACATTAACCCTTTCCTCCCCAACTTGCTTTTGACCCTGATCTACATTGCAGCAATAGAAGGAAACTAAGACATCCCTCAAATCCTTGAGGGACATACATAGGGCACCATTGCTGTCTCTTATACTCTTGCTTGTTATGTAGTTCACTGTAACAGATTACATTTTAAGGATTGCTTCCAACAACAACAACAACAAAAAACTTCCTCCTTGTAGTCCTCAGATTACCCCACAGACAAAGAATTAAACACGAAGCAATCTGAGAAAGATTGAAGCTACATTTTGGTGGCTGTGATAGAGTGAACTCTTTGCCACAGTAAAACTACATGCTGGTAATTGTGAGAACAGCCCTAGAATCACCTGCAAGGTCAGATGGTATTACCACTGACCAAGTGACAATTAGTTACCAGTCAATAGCTAACAAAGTTGGAGTAAGAGATGGGTAGAGAGGAGTTTCAACCTCCTCTTATTGGGTGAGTATCTCGTGAACAGCTCATGACTGGGCAGGCAGGGCATACATACAACTTGAAATTCTTGCATTTCCTCAGCCCATGATAATAATACAGATCCACCAATTTCAGTATAGATGGTCTCAGCCTTTGTCCAGATTCTGCCACAGCCCTATGAAATCCCCTAGACAAAGGAGTTCAACAGCTTTTTTCTCTCTCTCTTGGAAGCCCTTCCTACTCTTGGAGATTTCGCTTATGTAATTTATCACTTTTCTGTAAATCTCTTCAATAAAGTTGAATCTTCTTGAACAGCCTCACAAGAGTACATGCCTTTAGGTTTTAATGTTCTGAGATAAGGAACTCTATTCAGTGTCCCAGAGACATCTATCTACTCTTGGTCACAATGTGAGTGGCCAACATCCTGGGTTCATACACACCAACTGAATTGTAAAAGGTTTCATAGCTTTGAACCCCTGCATTAATATAATTCTGAAGCACTTATAGATCTTATGTTCCTTTACATTCCTTCTAACTAACTTGAGAGCTCACTCCTACTCCAAGTCTTAAAGGGCCCCTTAAAAAACGTGATAGAATTATAGTAGGAAAATCACATGTGACCATAAAGCTTCTGGAATTCCTAAATGCATTTTTTTTCTTAATAGAGGAACATTAAACTATATATACTGGAATTTAGTAAATTGAATCTGGTAGCAGCTAAAATAATGAGCTTAAATGCATGTGACTTGCTCCATTAAAATACATTTATAGGTGTGATAGACACAAAATGGAAACATAAAAATTTCCAAAAGTATATATTTTCCCATTTATGGTCTCACTACTGTTTTGAAAGAAATTTTGTGCCCGTTTCTTTGTAGTGCTGGGGATGGAGCCCAGGGCCTCATGTATACTTGCTTAATATGATACCATTGAGCTGTATGCATAGCTTGGCTGTCTCCTTCAGTTTTCACCTTCATAAATGGTATTACCCCAAAGCACATAGTTCCAGTATTGATCTCTCCATGACAATCCAACTCCAGAATAATGACCTGGCCGACTTAGATGAATTACACACAATTCCTCAAGTAGTTCAGTGGGTTAAATCGGACTTTCCACATAAAGTCACTCACTTGGTATTTACCAAGTGAGAGGCTACGGATACTTTCATGCGAAACAAAGCAATTTTAAAACAAGAAAAGACCCTTGAAATGCTGCCAATTCCAGGTGAATTCAAGGACTTTAGACATTCTATGGAGAATCTAGAAGTCAAACCCTTACCACTGAAGAGAATATTCCCAATTATTTCCCTTTCTATACCCTTCAAACGTCCTAGGAGAATTAGTCAGAGGCCCTGACTCCAAGCACTGGAGGACATCGACAACTATTTCGTGGGGATACTGCTTCATTCAATCTGAAGTCCCTGGGAAACCATGGTGGACAGGAGGCCTAACAGCTTCTGCGTTCAAAGAACAGCTGAGTCTGGAAATACGAAATGAGATGTTTGTTTGCTTATTTATTCCTTAATGGAAGAAGCAAGCACAGGTAACTTCGCACGGTGGCTACACTTTAACCTTACTTGAAACAAAGTTGTCAATTAGATCCCACCAGGCTTCTGCACTCCGCGCGCCCAGTGGGGGGTAGGGCCGGAAGGGCGAGGCGGGGGGGCGGAGCAGGTGGGCTCGGAGGGCGTGGCCCCGAGGAGGCGGAGACAACATGGCCGTGCCTAGAGCTTGGAGGACCTAAGAGGCGCGGCCGGGGCCACGCCCCGGGCGGGAGGGCCGCTCTGTGCGCGCCCGCTCTATGATGATTGCGCGCGTCCCCCGCGCGCCGCGCTGCGGGCGGGGCGGGTCTCCGGGATTCCAAGGGCTCGGTTACGGAAGAAGCGCAGAGCCGGCTGGGGAGGGGGCTGGATGCGCGCGCACCCGGGGGGAGGCCGCTGCTGCCCGGAGCAGGAGGAGGGGGAGAGCGCGGCGGGCGGCAGCGGCGCTGGCGGCGACTCCGCCATAGAGCAGGGGGGCCAGGGCAGCGCGCTCGCTCCGTCCCCGGTGAGCGGCGTGCGCAGGGAAGGCGCTCGGGGCGGCGGCCGTGGCCGGGGGCGGTGGAAGCAGGCGGCCCGGGGCGGCGGCGTCTGTGGCCGTGGCCGTGGCCGGGGCCGGGGTCGGGGCCGTGGCCGGGGCCGGGGCCGGGGCCGCGGCCGTCCCCAGAGTGGCGGCAGCGGCCTTGGCGGCGACGGCGGCGCGGGCGGCTCCGGCGTCGGCAGCGGTGGCGGCGTCGCCCCCCGGCGGGAGCCTGTCCCTTTCCCGTCGGGGAGCGCGGGGCCGGGGCCCAGGGGACCCCGGGCCACGGAAAGCGGGAAGAGGATGGACTGCCCTGCCCTCCCCCCCGGATGGAAGAAGGAGGAAGTGATCCGAAAATCAGGGCTCAGTGCTGGCAAGAGCGATGTCTACTACTTCAGGTACCTTCCTGGGGGGAGGGGGTGTGCAGTGTCAAGTAGGGGTCAGGGGTCAAGAACTAGCCTGGGCAGGGGTTGCAAGAGTGGAACGGAGTCCTGAAGGTATATGACAAGGACCGGGTTAGCTGATAGGGAAGGGGGTCTGGAGCCCTTGGCAGAGGTTAGACCTCAGTGGAGTGAGGGGCACAAGTATTTGAGGGGTGAGGAGGGCACATTCTATAGAAGGCTTCCGGGGAAAATGGTTTGCGAACGAAGGGTTAATGGAGGGCTGGTTAGTCATTCCATGAAAGGGTTAAAAGAAGGTGTAATTCATCGAAACTATAAAACCCAGTCACTGTTGGCGCCTGTCCCAGCATGTCCCAGATCCATCACCAGAAGTGCTTTTAATCTTGCACATGTGGAAGAATTAGCCATCTACAGGAAGACAGTTTGAGTGAACTTTGTAGGATCCAGGAGGTTTCACATAAAAGTAGGCAGTTGTAACTGCAGAAACTGTGCACTGCTTCGGCGTGGCAGGACATTCTCGTCTTTTGACAACGGAAGTTGTCAGACTCCTAGACCAACGTTTGTTTCCCCCAGTGAACATGTGGCAGTGTCTGGAGACATTTTTTGGTTCTCACCTGGCATCTGGTGAGGAAAGGCTCAGAGGGGCTGCTGCTGTGCAGTTATCTTCCCCCAAGTGCCAACCAGGAATAAAGATGAGAAATAGAGCCAAAATGTTTCAGGGTTTTCACTTGAATATCATCCTGTAGTCCCGTGGTTACACTGCTCATGTCCTTCATTTGCAATAGGTGGCAAGCTCAGGAAAGGGTCAGTGGCTGTTGATACCGGTGGGATTATAAACAAACTGACAGAATATCCCTCCGCATCCATCCCGTTTATCAGAAAGTACAAACATGTTATCTTCAGTAGTTTGGACGTCTCTGCGCAGACAGATTGAAGGGTTTTCAGGTAATGGAATATTTGAGTGTTTGGGAACTAGTCCTTAGTCATCCATAACTGGAATAATATGAAAGATTTCCTATTGGTCATTCACCTGGGGCAGGGGAAATATGCTCATGTATAGTATTTCCAATTAATACATGTGAACATTTAAGCTTAAAATGTTAAAAAGTTCTGTACAATCACATGCATCCAAATACATGGGTTACTGCTGATACTTTTAAGCTTTTACTCCCAGCAGTCAGGAGGTGAGGCAGGTAGATCTCTGAGTGGAGGCCAGCCTGCTCTACAGAGTGAGTTCCAGAAAAGCTACACAGAGAAACATGTCTCGAAAAACAAAACGAAAAGTTAAAACACTACTACTTTCAGATACATTTGTTTCATTTAGTGTTGTTTACACTTCTTTGCTTTGGATTTCATTTGACTTTTCTTTTCTAGGTGGGCAGTGTGCATAGGCTTAGTATGAACTGCTTTCGATGTCTTAGAGGTAGAGGCAGTTTTAAGTGACAAGAATTTATTTGTATCTGGGATTGAATCCCTTAAAGAAAGCTCCATTCTCAGTTGAGCATTGTGGAATTTGTATTTTATTGCTTACAGAACTTGCCTTGAGATATGGTTTGTTTGGTTTTGGAGTGATGTATTTATTCAAACAAACTTTGCATTATAGAGAAGCTTGTGTTCTTCTTCTTTTGGATATGTAGCTGGAAAGGCTATTTCAAAAGCCAAACTGGGTGCAGTTGCACATGCCTCTAGTCCCAGATATCCAGGAAATTGGGGAACAGGGGCTCAAGTGTGAAAACCAGGAGTTTTCACCATCCTGGTTAAGTAATGGGACTCTTGTTTCTAGGCATTCAACATTAGAGGTTGGTGAGATGGTTTGGCAGGTAAAGGTGCTTGACTAATGACTTGAGTTTGATCCCTGGGACCCACATGGTGAATGGAGAAGACTGATTCTCAGAAGTGGTCCTCCAACCTCCTCTTCATCATATGCACACTGTCTACCACATATACACCAAATAATAAATGCATATATGTAAAAAGTTAAAAATAAAATATCCAGAGCTTTGAAATATTGTAAAACTCTTGCCTAGCAGTTTTGTTATTTATTACTATTGTTGTTATTATTATTATTATCATGGAGCTGGAGCCTCATGTAGTTCTGGCTGGCCTTGCACTCGAGATCTGCCTGTCTCTGCCCCACAAGTACTGAGATTAAAGGCGTGTGCCACTGTACACATCTAGCATGTGTGGTGTGGAGGCCTGTGGTTGACATCAGGTTTCTTCCTTAATAACTCTCTACCTTTCATATTTAGTTAAGGCCTCTGACAGAACGTAGAGCTGGCCTTCTCATCCAGTGGAGCTGGCCTCTCACAAGTATGCTGAGAGGGAGGAATTCAGGCAGGATAGTCAGCTGTTGCGTGGATTCTAGGGAGCAGACTCTAGTCCTCACACTTGTGTTTTAAGCCCTCTACTCACTGAGCCATCTCAAGACCTTGCCTAGTATCCTCCAGGCTCTACTACTTCACAAGAGTAGACTGATCACGTTGCCACAGAGCTGTTGTCTGTTCGTGGTCATTTTTCTCACTTGGTTCTACATTTTTAATAGTAGAATTTTCTTTCTTCTTTCTTCCTTTCTTTTTTCTTTCAAACGTAAATAGTAACGCTTCTTGGTAGATAATCCCAATTTAACCAATTGAAAGCCATCTTTCTGTACAAATTTATCTTTAGGAAATTCATTAAACACTTTAGTGGTAGATATATCTTTTTATAAGACCCTACAGTGTGATTTCTTGTACTTTGAAATGGAAAGGACATTGAAGGGATTGGTGCTTGTTTAGGGCTAAAAAGAGTGTTTGTAGTTCGTTGACCTCTTGCAAGGTGTTAGTGACTATGTAGAATTGCTGTCACCTGTTGTGATTCTCTTACACTTAAGGCACAGAATGTAGCGTGAAGCTTGCATTGCATTCCTTTCTTTGACTTGTGGCCTAAACTTCCTGTGGCAAGTTATGTATATGGTGATGGACCATTGTAACTGAGTTCATGTTACTCAGTTTTATATGTTGATGTCCCATATGATGCCTGCCTTTTAACCAGGTACTCAAAATATCTGTTGATGGTAGGTTAAAATATCTACTGCTGGTAATGTGAACACCTTTACCCAGCTGTTCACACAGATTCAAATAATGCTAACCCCTGAATTAGTCTGCTCCTGGGGAGATTGATTTAAACTAAGCCATGCCAATTAACACAGGGTGTGTGCCTGACACTTATTAATTGGACTGAAATTAAATGTATAGGGAAAGGCTTAGGTTTTGGTGGAATATGTTTTGGCTGCACCTTAAAACTGCCAGAGTTGTAATAGAAGCCAATTAAGTGCTATATATATATAATTGCACCTTCTGTCAGGGTTACTGAGATAGTGCTGTGGCAGTTTATGTGTTATCATCCAAAGCATGTTTAAAAAAAAAAAGGGTGTGGTTTGCTAAACTACTGGATCCATTGGTTCAGGTCCTGAAAAAATTCATTGCCACATTTGAACCCATAAGACAGTAACTCTCTTATTGGCCTTGATTCTCCATTTCCAGTATTTGACTTTCTGTGTAACAAGTGCTGGTTTGTGTTTCTGAAATACTTTTCTCTTCATAGGGTTCTTTAGGAACGTGCTTTCTCTTGCCGTTGCCGTCCCCCTCCCCCCCATGCCCGACGCCCTTGTTGGTCCTGGTACTAGGCATATAATCCCAGGCTGGCTTTGAAGTTGTGGCAACCCTATCTCAGCCTTCCAAATGTTCGAATTACAGGCACACATTATCGTTCTTGGCTGGCTTCACTTCTTGAGCTAGAAAGAACAGGCCTTCGATGTTGTTGAGGTCTATGAAAACCTCAAAGATCTTAATAGAAGCAGGAGCCTCCAGAGGAGGCAGCTGGGTGTAAGAGTCGATCTGGAGATGGTTCTCCAATTCCTAGCTCAACAGTGGTGGGTATGAGCAAATGCAGCGTGCCCTGGGCCCTTGTTTCCCCCTTATTAGTGGGGTCTGGTTGCCACACATGCCCCACGATACTTGACACAGGGAGTAATACTGTCCTTGCTCCAGGTAACCAGATGGGCAACACATTCAGTAAGGGTCAACCTATAGGTTTATTTTTGTTCACAATTGCAGGGGGTGCAATCCATCGTGGCTGGGAAGGGATGACTGTAGCCCTGTCCCAGGTTATTACCCCTGACCCAACCTTCAGTATTGGAATTAAATTTAATACTGCACAATTTCATTCATAAAGAACATCTTCAGGTAGGTTGCTTGTGGTGGTAAAATTGAAACATGGAAATTTTATAGCCACACATAGCTAGCTCACTTAGTACTGCAAAACTAGAAGAAAAGTCAGAAGTCACGTCGTCATGATTATTTCTGCCACAGGGGTGCTTTCTGCATGGCTTCAGAGGAGGGAAACATGTTTAGTCTGAGTGCTGTGGGGTCTTCATGGTAGACACAGGATGTTAGGTTAATAAAAGCAGGAGTCTCCAGGGGAGATGTTGGAGATTGTAGCATGCATTATGGACCAGGTAAAAGATGGGTCATTCAGCCCAGCTCATTTATGATAGAATGAATTAACCAACATGGAGGGAACAAAGGTCACAGCGTAAGAGAAGTGGAAAGTAGGGTTGAAAGGTCGAAGAGAGCCAGGTTAAAAAGGGCCTCAAATACAGGCCTAAAGCTTTTCTCTGTCTGGCTAATGGGGAAAACCCCTGACTACTATTATTTTTATGTTTTCAATTTATTTTTAGCTTACATAAAACATAATTATGTATTTATATATTCTAAAAACTAAATTCACATTGATGGCTTTTAAAGAAGAGCTATGATGGTTGAGGTGCTGTTTTAGGAAGAACATTGTGGATATTTTAGAATGCCAAGACTAGCAGATTGTCAGGATGACCTGAGGGGATTGAGTCCATTCTGACTATGGCCATTGGAAGGATGAGTTCAAGGGTGATTATTTAGTAAGTGATGAGACTTAGAGATAGAAATAATATGAAAGTAGGTGAAAATCCACTGGGGCATGTTGTATAGGGGATGTCCATTTTAGGAGAACTTACATTTGCAGAGAGTGGAGTTGAGTCGATCTGTCAGTCTACACTGTTTTCTAAAGCAGGGGTATGCATTTAAAAAACATTTGGCAATTTTCTGACAACAACATTTGCATTTAAGGATAAAAGAGAATTCCAGCTTCACTTTTTTTTTGTGTGTGTGTCTCAGATCAAATTTGGTTTTGCTGGAAGTTGTCTTTAATGTTACTGAAATCTTTTGGTTTGAATATTTACTCAAGCTTGAACAATTTAAAGGGGTAAAGAAATAACTTAAAAGTCTAATGGGTTAGAGAGATGCTCAGGGGTTAAGAGCACTGGCTACTCTTCCAGAGGACGTGCGTGCATTTCCTTCCCAGCCTCCACATGGTGACTCACGCCTGTCTGTGATTCCAGTTCCAGGGAACAAGGTTGCTGCATACGTGTGGTATCAGACGTACACGCAGGCAAAATGCCCACACACATAAAATACATTTACAAGAGTAAAGTTTTGTTTGTTTGTTTTAAAGTTAAAGTTTTATCTTTTCCATTGTTAAAGTATATAGTTTTGTGTGTGTGTGTGTGTGTGTGTGTGTGTGTGTGTGTGTGTGTGTGTGTGTGTGTGTGTGTGTGAGGGTTTTCCTTAGTTCCTCATAAAGTTCTTGATGGTGGTGGGTAGCACTGTGCTTCTGAGTGTGTTCTTCACCTGCCTTCTGAGATGTCCTTGTCCTGCACACACTGCTGTGTGTCATTCCACTTTAGTGACTGCCAGGCTCACAGCACATGCTGTCACATGTTGTCAGCAGTGGCTGGCTTTGAAGATAAGTTTGTATGTTCTATGTAACAGCTACTAAAGCTCTGGTTCATCATGTCATCAAAATGTGTCCTGCTGTTAGTGAAGAGGCTTCAGAGGAGAGTTTTAGTTGCATATGCAAGGTCTGTGGAGAGGCAGGGTGGCACTGCAGGGTACAGTTGTCTGCCTCAGGCGGTGATGGTTACAGGTGAGTTCACAATGTGACCGAAATGCCAATGGCACTAAGTATTCTGATATTTCAGGTTCAGTTTTAATATTTTCTTCTACATAAAGTTTCTTTTGGATAATTATATTTAAGAATCTTGGGCTGGAGAGGTGGCTCAAAGGTTAAGAACATGAGCTGCTCTTCCAGAAGCCTCGAGTTAATTCTTAGCAACCGCAGGGTGCCTCACACCCATCTATAATGCAGTCTGGTGCCCTCTTCTGGTGTGCAGTCATGCGTGCAGACAGAACACTGAGTATATAATAAATATGTAAATCTAAAGAATCTTTAAGGTATAGTTAGGCTTAACAATCACTTTAAACAGTTTGACAGAAATTAAAGGAAGATAGGCTCAGTGATGAAATGTCTTCATTCAACTCATGGTTTTGTTTTTTAATTAAATAGTGGGTAAGAGAAATTAAATGCATGATTGCAAGTTAGTTCAGGAATCGGGGCAGTTGACAGGGAATTTTTCTTTGTGGTTGAAACTGAGATAGTATTTCGTTACTGGATTAACTTTGGTCAGAGCAAACTGAAAATGACTAATATCATTCACTAATCTACTAGTGTTAAAAAAAAGCAATACTGTAGACTTAAGTTATGAATTGGTACTTCTAGAACAAGAAGTTAATTGACATTCTAGAATAAAAGCTTAGACACTTTGCAAGTCTTGGTGTTTTTGAGATGCTTACCGGTAGCAGCCATCTTAGAGGGTGGTTCGGAATGCAGTCACTGTGCTCAGCGGACACTCACAGGGTGCATGAGTCGCTGCTGTGCAGATAGATGGTGGAATGTCATGAGCACATTCCCTTCGTTACTGTTCTTTTGGGCCTTGTCCTCCTATTGCTTGCCCCATCTCCTACAGAGCAAGGTCCCTGGGCTTAAAATTCCCTGGAGCAGGCACACTTACCTTTTTGAAGCTCATTACAGGAAGGCCAGTGGCTTTTCCCGAGTTTTCTGCATGGCACATATTTGCCAGATACCTTGCAGAGTCCCATCTGTATGGCAAGAGTGAAGCAGAACTTACAAGGACCACTTGATATTACTAATATTGCAAACTTCTGCATTTTACCCTTCCTGGATTATATAGTTTATTAGTGGAGTATGTGAGACTTATGCTTGCTGGGCCAGATCTGTACCCTGACCTGTGTCTGCACGCCCAGAATAGTTTTGGGATTGAATCCCCATGTTTACAGCTCCTTGGAGTCTGAGGAGAGAAGTTTCTAGAGTGTTATGACTCTTTCTCTTTAGAAGCCTTGACACTGAGGTGCTGGTGTATTCTCAAGGTGACTTTTAACACATAAGGAAGTACCTCTTACACATTGAATTTTGAAATTTATTGGTCTTCCCAAAATAACTTTCTGTTTGTCTCAGCCACATACTAAGCATAGTGGGGCTTATCTTTTCGGTACAAGTTACTGCCTGAATATTCTCAAATTCTGAAAATAAGTCAGTTGAAGGAAGGTCCATGCTAGAGCACGATTTATTGCATTATAAGGATCCTTTAGGGGAAGTCTGATTGAGAATTGTCATTTTGTTTTGTGTAAAGTGTTTTCTTGTTCTTTTTTATGTACTGCAGATGCTGAGCTTAGGGCCTTGTAGATGCTAGGTGAGTGTCCTGTTGCTGAGCTTTATGCTTCCTCACTTCTTAGAAGCTACCCAGGCTGGTCTTGAACTCACTCTTGCTTCGCCTCTAAGTAACCCAGATCACAGGGTGCATCACTAGCCTAGCTTCTTCCCTCTGTCCCTCCCTTCCCCCTCCATTTCCTGATTCACACCATATTTTAGGATTACTTATCAGAATGTTATCAGTCATGTGACTATTGGATTACAAGGGCTTCATGGGTATCTAGTTTAACTAAAACTGTAATTATATAAATGACTGAGATATAATTTTTACAACTTTTCAAATTAATTTGAGGGATTTAGAAAGACTTATGTAGTAAAATTGACTCACCATGAAATTTTTAATCTTAAGTATATGATTGATTCATCCTAGTGTGCCTGCAAAAGAAAACTACATTTTTTTTTTTTTCTTATTCAATTGGTAGGTTACTTGCTCTCAGAAAGTTACTTTGTTTAATGATTGCTTCTATACAATGCATTTGACAATTTTAGAAAAGGGGGTTTATAATATTTGGTTGTTGGAAATACATAGGAATCGAGGAAACATACAAGAATTATAACAAAATAAAATTTCAGAGGATTGGGCAATTGTTTTTCATTTGGATTAGAGAATAATAAGGCTACCTAGGAACATGACAGTTGACGGTGGCTTGAAAGACTTAATATCTCATTGACAAGTTCATCCTATCTGGAAAGGACGACTGGGAGGAATCACAGGTACATGGCATATTTCCTGAGGTTGAAATTCAGGATACCAAAGTTGACAGGTAAAAGTCTGCAAACAGTGCATTCGATGGAGCTCTTTTGATGATGTGCTGAGGGGAAGGCATTTTGTCGTCATTGGGGGATTTGAGCATATAGAGTTTGAACTTGGTGTCAGATGGGTGGCAGAGAGATGTGGGTGCTGAAGGATTGATTGTTAGTGTCCTTCCAGCTTGGAGGGTTAGCCACATGGGCAGTGATGCTTCTGGCAAAGAAGGGAGTAACTGATTAAGTACAGGCAGCGAGTGAAGGGGGAAGGAAGCATGTGGTTCATAGTGAGGATCAAGCTTTGGGTAGAGTTGAAAGTACCCTGATGGTTTATTGTGTGGTTTGAGCAGAGTTTCCAGTATAAGTTGCAATTGGATTTGAGGTATTCTGTATGGGATCACATCTTTCCCAGACTTGATTTTAGTTTTGGCTACTTTATTTTTTTCTCTTACAGTCTGGTTGTTGGTGGTTGTAATCATCATCTGTTGGATAGATTTTGTATAATTTGAATTGTGTTCCAAGTATGCTTAAGTCATGGATTGTGAAAAACAAAGGTTAATAGTTCCAGCTGCCCAAAATCTGTGATGACAGAATGCTGTAGAATGTGACAGGTGACATGTATTGTTTCTTAGACCTGAGCCTGAAGTTACTTCAGTTCAAAGTAATGTTTTATTGTTTTGTTTCTCATTGTCTTAAAGTTCTTTGTCTGTTGAATTATTTTTCACATATTGTGACTAGTTAGGGTTAAATTGTAGGTGCAGCATGCCAGCCTCTGCGAGATGCTTTCTGGAATTCTCAGGGGTTTTTCTGCAGACATAGTCACAGTTTGTTCTAGCTGTTTGGCTTATCAAAATTATTAGATAAGATTTTAGGGACAGTGTCCCTAAAAACCAATTTATTATAGACTAATGACACAGAAATCCTATTAGGGAAAAGTTTGTTCTGTGGAGCCCTGGCACTTTTACAAGTTTGCATCTTCAGCATTTTTTTTTTTTATAAGCAGTAAATTATTGATTTAGTTGGCTTATTTGAGCAGGGTCTCACAGCCCTGGCTAGTCTGGAAGTAGCCTTGTGTTTGAAGCTGACCTTTAGCTCCCACATTTTAAGTGCTGGGATTACAAGCCAGGCCTATGCCATCACATCTGGTTAAGAAGTTATTTTTGATAGGCTTAATATACTTAACTTTTTCTCTTTAAATTCCTGTGCTTTTTTTATTTTTACTTTTGTGATTATAATTGCAAAATTTCTCCCCTTTCCTCCTTCCAAATCCTCATACACATACATACATACATACATACATACATACATACATACATACATACATATATATTCCTTTCAGGTTGCTTTCAAATTTATGGCCTCTTTTTTCATTATTTGTTATTACATACATATGTCCATATATGTCCCTAAATATAACCTGTTCACTGGATATGCTTATTTTAGGTAGTTTGCCAGAAAGAAGTCATGTCAGAATTGTATAAACAGGTTTCCAGATGTTCTTGCTTGTTTTCATTTCTAGTTATTGTAGTTTTAGTATTAGTAGGAAGCATTTATGTATCAAATTTTGAGTTTTTTTTTCTGTTATAGATACTATAAGCTTATGCCAGATTATGTGGATTCCAAATTCATGTTTTAAATAGGCTCCTGACTTTAAAAGTTTCTGAGTGCGTGACATGGTATATAAGCCAGTGTTTTCCAAAGGCAGTGTGGAAAGGATTGGTGAGAATGCAGACTCTTGCAGGGAGTGTGCTGTGCTGTGTTCTGTTAGGCAATTAGCTGAGTGAGTGATAGCAAGCAATCAGCAGCATGTGCCGTGTGCTCCAGTGTGGGCCAGGGAGAGCTGTATTAAATGATACAGTATCTCTCTCTGCAGAAAGTTAAGGCATTCCTTCAAGACTTGTAATCATTGCAGAATTAAACCAAACCCATATAATTATAATTTGTAACAATCAGGAACAGAAATTACTGTTTTAAAAGGTTATATAGGAATCTATTTTAAAAGGGTTATGTAGATAGAGGCATTTAATATTTCCTTTTGTGCAATTAAACTTTTTTCTTCTTGTAGTCCAAGTGGTAAGAAGTTCAGAAGTAAACCTCAACTGGCAAGGTATCTGGGCAATGCCGTTGACCTCAGCAGCTTTGACTTCAGAACTGGCAAGATGATGCCTAGCAAATTACAGAAGAACAAGCAGAGGCTGCGGAGTGACCCTCTCAATCAGAACAAGGTTGGTAAATGTCCTCAGGCACAGACATGCGAGCCCTAAGCTCTGTACAGGTGTCTCCTGTGCCATCCAGCTCTCCATTGTCTGAGTGTCTCTCCCCACTACACAGTATCTTAAAACTTAAAAGCAGGCTTTAGTTTTCTGTGTTTAGAAGTACTTGAACAGAGAAAGTGAGAGTAATTGTGCAGGGTAGATCAGCAGCATGTACTACACTTTGGAATTTTTTTAAGTATTTTTTTTTTTTCTGTTTCCTAAAAACAGGCAGCATTACCACATAGTGTATAATTACTTTTGAAGTTCAGAATCTGAGGAGGGGTAGTGTGACTGATGATTTGATGATACAGACTCCTAGGAATCATTATTCTCATCCTTAGATTTTTTTCACTAGTCTTTAATTTTCTAGAGCTGCTTGGTTAATTATTCTATAGCGATATAAAGAAGTTGCATTGGAATATGTTAATTTAATTTGATTAAAGCTTTAGCATCTTTACAAACGAAGATCTGTTTTGTTCTTGCAAGGACAACTGGCCGTATGTGACCCACAGACAGCTGGCTGACTTGCATGCTTCCTCTGGGTTCCCAGAGTTAGGTGAAGTCAGCACTGTGGGTGCCTGAGTCGATGATGATAATGACATTGTTATCAGTTGTTAAAGGTTTTCATTTCCATAAATCTTAGGAGTCTGTATTTGTGTTACCATGATGACGACATTCTCACAGCAATCCTGTGAAAACAGAGAAGTAGAGGCATTTCATAGGATCTGACTGAGGTAACCCTGCCAGGCCCTCAGAAGTGTAGCATTCATTCAGGAACCAGGCTTTGCACTCAGCCAGGCATGGGCTTGGTGACATGGCTGTGCTGAGGATTAGTTCTTACAGTCTACGGTAGTGTAGTGTCTGATACAGACAGCTTTCTGAAGTTGAAGCCTCTGAAGGCCTCAGGTGTTTTGTAGAGTAGAGGCTAATAAAACTCCCATAGCATTATTGTGAAAACGAAGTGGGAATTTACATAACAACATTTAGCAAAATATTGACCCTTGCTATTTCCTTTTTTTTTCCTCCTTTTTTCTTTTCTTTCTTTCTTTCTTTTTTTTTTTTTTGCCCTCCTTAACTGCCCCTTTCTTCCCTAAACTGCAGCCACCTTGCTGTGCACCATGCTATCATGCTACCTTGCATTCAATAGAGGAAGCTTCCTGGTTCAAGCTCTTTCCCTCCTTGTCTTTTCCTTTTCTGAAGCACACACACTAGTCTACATGTGTGGTGTGTATGCATATATGTGTGTAAATAGGACAAGAAAATTAAGAGTCTAAAATTGCCACTTTAAAACTCTAACCACATGCCTACTACAGGAAGGCCCTAACTATCTGTGACGTGAAGACAGTGCTTTAAAACTCTGCTGCTGTTCCCAGAATCACATCTTAGCTTCGTTTAATGTAATTTGAAGCTTTACTTCCTGACAGTGATGGTTCATTAAAAGTAAACACTAATTTGTCTCTAGTTTGTGTGCCCTCCCACCTCCCCTGCTCTAGCTGCTCTGGACCGCTTGCTCGCTCCTCACCCTGCAGCATGGCATGCGTTTTCAGGACCTGCTTGCTTCTGTGCTGTTCCCTCTGCTTGGAATGTGCTTCCCCTCCCCCTCCATCTGGCGAACTCCTCAGCTGAGGCTCAGCTCCATTGCCTACATCACTGGGAATCATGTCCCTTTCTCCATGGTGACTGCTAAGCTTTGCCATTGTGTTTGTGCCTGTGCTTCAGCTAGACTGTGCGCTCCTTGGGAGCAAGGACTCTGTTTTGTTTTTGTTTTGTACAGTAGCCCCCAAACCTTGCACCCAGTAGCCTATTAAATAAATACTTGATGTTTGATTTGCTAGCCACCTGATTGAATAAGTCTATAGTAGTAATAATAAATTCATACAACACGAGTTTGGAAGTGCTTTTGTTTTCATGGTTTTCTGACATTCTGTATGAAGTGTGAGGTGCCTGGTCTTGCCTTGATCTGAGTTTTAAAAGGTTTGGGTAAGTAGCCACAGTGGGAGTTGTTGCAATTTTACTCCCTTTGGGAGTAACACTATATTTTTATAGACAGGAAATGTTTTTGTGGTGTAGTTAGCTGAGTGATGTTTTTTTGTGACAGTACTGTAGAAAGAGAGCTAGGAAATGTGGCTGACAGAAATCTCTATATGTAGTAAGCTTGGTTAAAGTACATTTTTTTAAGTTTGAAAATGTCTTTTTAGAACTGGGGATATAGTCAACAAAGTAAGGTTTTAAAGAGGATTGACCAACTATAAACTGTGATCTTGATGTATGTCTTCTATATTAAAGAGGTTATTGCTAAAGAATGGAATTTTCAATTGTAATTGGAAAGACTGCTTTGAAGATCTTTGCAAAGTGGGTTTTAATTATATTCCAGTGGGTAAGTCGGATGGAGTGGGCATTGGCTTTGGGTTAGCATACACTGCAGTTTTGTACTTGTTTTGCTTTTCTCAAATTTAGTCTGAATCTAACCTCCCAAGTTGATTGCATTCTTGATTTCATTATACTTTATTGATTTTTCTTGCCACTGCTATAATTATTTGCAGGCAACACCCATCTGTCAAGGTGATAAAATAGTTGAAATACTAAGTTGGTTACTGAAGATCTCACAGGAGTTGATGGGGACAGGTGGCTCACAGTTTTGTGAAAGTGACCAACTAGGGTGTGGTGAAGTGATGGCACTTTTCTCACAGTGCAGCATTCTGGGATGGAATTCTGTTAGCTTATAACTACACACGTGGCTAATGTGTGGCTGTGTATGCCTGGTGCTTAGCCTGTGGACAGCACAGTTTTAGAATGAAAGAGCAAAATCTTAGCTTCACGTGTAAAATATTTTTGTGCATATTTATATGTATATGTATGTATACACACACACAGACTTCAAAGATACCTCAAGGTTTCAGAGATAGGATTTGACATTTTAAGGAGGTGGTAGAGACAAGATGGTAATTTTGGGTGGGTGAGATGACTAAGCAGATAAGGGCCCTTGTTACCAAGTGTGGCAATCTGAGTTACATTCTCATGATCCATGAAAAGGTGGAAGGAGAAGGCACATGTATGTGCTTACACACATATACATCATGTGAGAACGAATGAGGGAGAGCACGCACACACACACACAAGGGAAGAGAAAAAATAAATACTAATTTAAAACAAGATACTTTTTAAAAATTAGTTGGAGATACTCTGGGATGATCTACATTAGGTTGTGAGTGCAAAGCATTTTTAGGGAACTTGGGAATTAGCTTCTATTAAAAATTCTACATTAAACTAAATTCTTTATGTTTCCATTTTTTAAATACTATAATATAAATGTTTTAGAAGAGAAGCTACAAAACTTAAAGTGCAAATACCCTGATGTTAATAGGCCCTATGATTTATTTTCCAAGTTACTATTTGTTAGTATTCAGGCATCTGTACTGGCTTGTCCTTGAAGTTGACAGGGTACACCCTCAGCTGCAGCCCTTAAGAGCACCACCTGTGCACATTCATTACATTCCCCTTTTAAAGGGCCCTGCCTACCTCCCATCGTCCTTCCCTCCCCTCTCCCCCTCCCTCCCTCCCTCCTCCCTCGCTCCCTCCCTCCTTCCCTCTCTCCCCACCTCTCTCCTTTTGTCTCTGGAGCTCTGGATGTTGGTCTACCCTCCTTCCCCTTTTTATGATTCCTTTCCCTAATAACTCCCCCTGCTTGAACCCTGTAGCGTGTCATCTTTCTCTTATATGCTACTTCTCTTGAATTATAACGCTATTGTGTGGAGAAAGTTGTCTTCTGAGTTTAACTTAGCAGCACTGCACTAACCTGGGAGTACACAGTTCTTTCACTGCCTTCCTCTATTTACTCAGACTTGGTGCTTTGGAAAATAAAACTTCTATTCTTTTGGGAGAGATCAGCTTCATGTCCAATCTACCATCTTTGATTCTTCATGAATTATCTTGGGTAATGGGAATAGTTAGTATGTTACTGTGATTATAGGCATAGACTTGGGTAATATATGACTGTATCCTAGATTCTCAGACACACAGAAGACACTTGTTTCAATTATTCTTGCCAAGTAATGAGACATAGAATTTATAGTTCACTAGTGTAACTTGGGGGCAATAGCTGTAGAGTGAAAAAAAATTTTCTAAGTTAGTGGATGGTTTGCACTTTGGTTTAGACTTAATGTGCAGTATGGAGACTGGATTGGAAAAGGGTGAAGCTGGAAGTAGGCAAGCTAATTGGGCGGTTTTAGTCCAGAAAAATAATGGTCCTAAATTAATGCCTTCATAGGATGCATTGAAAGAGAAGAATCAGGAGAAATCAATAAATTTAAGTTCCTCCTGGTCATAGGGAAAGAGAATTGATGGCCTTAGTCTGTTATGGGCAGGTTTTTCCCGCCACAGCTGGTCTGGTCCCACTCTTTGTTCCTCCCCGCCGGCCGCCCTGTTCTGCTGCCACAAGAGCCCCAATAACATTCAGAGACTCTGTATTTGATACAATCCCATTGGCCAGTTACTATTATTGTTTATGGGCTAGCTCTGTCTTAATTATTAACCCATTTCTACTTATCTAAGTATTTCCACGTGGTCATCTTATCTGAGCACAGCGGGCCGGCATCTTGCTTTCTCCATGCTCTACATGCTGACTCCTCCTAACTACTTCTTTCCTCCTTGTCTCCTAGCCCCACCTATCTTGCTTTCCCATTGGCCAAACAGTGCTTTATTCATTAACCAGTATGAGAAACATATTTACAGAATAACATCTCCCATCATTAGTCACTGCTGTAGCTTGGTTACAGTTTGTGTTCTAGAGGTCCCTGTCAGGGGCTTGGCCCTCAGCACTGTGATTTTGAGGCGGAAGAACTGTTGACAGGGTGGCCTAGTGGAGTGTAATCAATAGGTTCCACTTGGGCAATGGGTTAGTGCTAGCTTTTTGGAGCATTGTGGGTTTCATAGGCATTCCTGTGGCAGTGGGTTATTATCAAAAAATCAAACCTAGCCCTTCTCTGTTTTCACACATGCCCCTTTTGCTTGTAGACTATCTCTCTAACGTAAGTCAGCTACATGCAAGTGTGTGTGAAGTTGTCCATAGGGTGTTTGCTGGCAAGGGACGAACCTGTGGGTTGGGCTGAAGCTGATGGAGTTATAGTAGTTGTATTTCTTAGCTTTAAAAAGAGGAACATGTTAGCTCTCACAATTCATTATTCAAGGATTCCTATCCCAGTGATTTGTCTCTTGCAGTGTTCAGTGTAGAGACAAATAGGAAAGATACTTTTTTCACACTACAGAATGCAGATGAGATGAATAAAAACTCCCATGGGAAATTGAAAAGGATTTTCCCAAAGGTAAGAGCAAAGTCAAGAAAATACAGTATTACAGAAGCAAGAAAATGGTTTTATATCACCAATTTCCAGGGATTGGAAGGTTCAGAAAGCATATTTTATGGCTGGTCTTTGAAATTTTTACAATTTGGGTTTATTATTAAGTGAAACAATGTGGGTAAATAGCGAAAGGATACCCAGTGGGGAAACATTCCCTCTTGCTTCCCTGTTTCAGCTCCTCAACTCTCTTCTGCTCCCTGGAGGACATGATAAGTTATTTCCCCCATTTTTGTATGTCCTTTTAGGTCATATGCAATCCTAAACATACTGTTTTTGCATATTATGTGTGTATGTTTTAACTACCCTATAAGTTGGTTAGAATGGCTTTCTCTAAACATTGAAAGACAGTTTGGAAGGAACCCAAACCAGGATGGAGGATTGTAACTTGGGGGTTCTTGGCTCAGAAACTTCCAGGATCCTTTGAATTGTGTGCTATACTTTTTGGGTATGTGTTTCTCCTACAGAAAGTTTATCTTCATTAGGACCTCAAACGGATTTGTAGCTGAAAAAACTTTACCTACCTTCCTTCCTTCCTTCCTTCCTTCCTTCCTTCCTTCCTTCCTTCCTTCCTTCCTTCCTTCCTTCCTTCCTCCCTCCCTCCCTCCCTCCCTCCCTCCCTCCCTCCCTCCCTCCCTCCTTCCTTCCTTCCTTCCTTCCTTCCTTCCTTCCTTCCTTCCTTCCTTCCTTTCTCCCTCCCTCCCTCCCTCCCTCCCTCCCTCCCTCCCTCCCTCCCTGCCTGCCTGCCTGCCTGCCTGCCTGCCTGCCTGCCTGCCTGCCTGCCTGCCTGCCTGCCTGCCTGCCTGCCTGCCTTCCTTCCTTCCTTCCTTCCTTCCTTCCTTCCTTCCTTCCTTCCTTCCTTCCTTCCTTCCTTCCTTCCTTCACTAAAGCAGGAAGGAGAGCAAGGTGTAAGGGGTAAAGATGGGCCAGGCCATTTGATGTAGCTCAGAATCACCATTTACCTGATGATGGACATCTCAGTTACTGAGTAAATGTCTGAGGGGTCTATGGTCCATTCACCACCATGAATTGCTTTGTCTGGTGCATTGTGGTAAGAACTACCCTTAGCTTCAGCCTTCGCAGGATTTCCACTCCAATTAATACAAAGATAATGTTTCCTAACTTACAGAGAAAGTGACAAGTCTTTTCCAAAGACCCCTGTGCTCTGTCTATGTATTTCTTGCTGGTTGGAGTGTCTTTAGTGCCTGTAGGTGTAGTTGGGTGGAGAGGGAGCAGATACTTCACAGGTGATAGAATTAGCACAGCATAGAGGTCTTTTCAAGGTGTTACTAGTGTTGAAGTATGTGTCCATATTGAATATAGGGTACTGTTAATTTGATATGAAATGGATAAGAGTGGAAGTGAGGAAATAGTTTTGACTAGTGAGGAATGGCCAAGTCTTAGGAGATGCGTAGTGCTGAACACAATGAAAGTACTAATGGGATTTGCTAGGAGATTGGATGTAGAGAAGGGCAGAAGACTGGAGGTGAACCCTTGTGTTTTAGATGGAGGCAGTAGATGGGCTTGCTGTTTTCTCAGATCAGCTTAGGGGAAGAATGAATAAGGCTGGATAGAAGTGACATGATGGTGCCAGGTCGAGGTGCCTGGAACATGCAGATGTGGATGCCCTGAGCAGTGGGTACTCTGAACTAGTAGAGGTCAGATGGAAAGTCACTGGCGCACACATATATCTCAGGTAATGAGACTGGTGAATCCCAGACACAGGCAGAGATACAGGTTCAAGCCCTGAGATGCTCTAGAGTTTGGCTAAGGTAGATGGAATCAGCAAAAATGGGTTGAGAAAAAGATCACTAGTTAGTAAGGTAGGGCAAAGGAGAGAAGAATCACACTCCAGAAAAATAGAGTGGCTGCTGTTGAAGGACTGGTCAGAGGAGGACAACATTTTAGGAGTTTGACATTTTAATTTCTCTTTTGAGATGGGGTTTCTATATCGCCTTCATTGCCCCTGATCTCATTGTATAGACCAGGCTGGCCTTGAACTCAGAGATTCATTGAGGTTAAAGGAAGCATGCATCACTGTGCCAATCTTTAGTTAGCTTCAGAACACTAGGTTTTGTGAGAACAAAAGACAAATTGGATTTTAATGTGAAAAAGATAAAATTGGTCAGCAAGGGCAATATTTCAGTAAGTTTTCTTAGGTAAGGTGGAGAATCACTAGAGAGGTGAAAGACACTGTTGAGCTCTGTCTCATTTCAAAGATTGGAATGCTTAAAAATATGGATCATGAGAAAAGAAATCATGGGGATCACAATAATGAAACGTGTTTGCAGATGACATGACCATGGAGCTATGTTAGTTAGGGAAGAAGGTGGAAGGCAAAGTTGACTAAGAAAATAGGATAGCCAGTTGATGGAGATTTGCGTGTCAGAAGAGGTGAAAATCAGTCTTGAGATGTGAGCTGCAGACTGGAAGTAGAAAATGGAGACTCAGTTGAGATGTGGAGCTAGAGTTGTTCTTTACAAACCTTGTAAATTACATTGTAATTGTAATGTCAGATAAGTGAGGTTGGGCAGGGGAAGGTCAAAGACTCAGTTTTGGGTGAGTTATTCGCAGATGGAGGTCTTTAAAAAAGAGTCCAGAATTTGGGATGAAGTAGACAAAGCATCATGAACTGAAAAAGAAAAACGGGTGAAGGGTGGAATAGCCAGATGCCATGAGCTCTAGAAGCTGGTTCTTTTGAAGAAAAAAAAAAAAAAAAAAAAAAAAATGGAGACATGGTTGGAAGTGGTGGGGAGATCAGAAATCTCCTTCCTGGTCCTTAAGGCTGTTTTAAGGGGTCTAGGAAAGCTGGTGAGAAGGCTCAGAGGGTGAGCACCTGTGCAAGCCTAATGATCTGAGTTCAGTCTCTAATTTACATGAAGGTGAGAGCGCAGAACTGGGTTGACTTCTGACCGCCACTCCTATGTCCTGTCACAAGCACACCCCACAGTAATAATGCAAATAATTAAAAAAAAAAAAAAATAGAGATCAGCATGTAGCTCCATGATAGGTTGAGTCTAGGGATTGTTTCTCTTACATTTTAAATCAACAGACAATATTACTTTTAAAAGCAATTTTGATATAGAACTTAGATTACATTTAATTTTTTTCCTTTGGTACAGAAAACAGACTGCTCAAGCTAGAGCTATACTGTGTAGGGCCAAATGTGTGGTGGCATTTTGCCTCTAATTAGCTTATTGTTTGGAATTTTCAAAGTCTGGGCAAGCATGATTCGCAGTTTGGAAACACTGTAGACAAAGTCTCAGGTGATTATATTTGAATGGGGTGGTAAGTCACCCATTAAAATCCAAGTGCTATGCATTGAGCTCAATAATGCAAAAGTGACTGGGTGATACTTTAAGTTGAATGATGAGAACTAGTTTCTCTGCTGGTAATTTTTGGACTGAGTTCTGGGTGACAAGTGGCCAGTCTTCAAAAATTTGAGAGAAAAGTATTCTATGCAGAGGAAAGAGCCAATGCAAAAATCTTTAATAAATAATGCACCCGGTATGTGAGGACAGAAAGAGGGTCAAGGTTCTGGAGTTGGGTGAGCGGAGAGTGGTACTCAGCTGAGGATAAAGAAGAGTAGATGAGTCTACTCAGGGTTTGATGCCAG
Source organism: Cricetiscus sungorus (assembly GCA_030556225.1). NCBI lineage: Eukaryota > Metazoa > Chordata > Mammalia > Rodentia > Cricetidae > Cricetiscus > Cricetiscus sungorus. The sequence continues at coordinate 94,863,770 of JANBXA010000651.1, read as the reverse complement.
CACAGGGAATGGTGCAGAGTACTGTTTGAAAGTCCTTGGAGGAAGTCATGGACTGGTCGTAGTACATGTGGAGAACATATATTGTAAAAGAGCATAAACAGAAGTCAGGCTCTGTATTGGGGCTGTTAAGACTGTTGTACTTGTCCAGATGGAGGTGATGATGACTTAAGCAGTTTAATGAATAAAAGAGAAGAAGTAAGAGGTACCAAAGAAAAGTGGTTAGTTAGTATTCTCTTGTCCAAAGAACTTATGTTTTTTTTTATTTGTTATGTATAAAAATATCTTTAACAAATGGGTAGAGAATATTTATCCTAATAAATGAAGTTAACTATTATTAGTAGCATTCCATCTTTATGGCTAGTTTGAGTCATGTATTTAGAAACTTGGGTAGATAAATATTGTTAGGAACAAAAAAAGCAACAAGAACACTTCAAATTGTAAGTTTGCTAATGAGCAGTTTGTTCAGTATATTGTTAGGCTTATCCAACTTTTCAGGGTTCACATGGATCCCTCTGTAACAGAAACTTCTGATGAGGACTGAGTTTGGCTTTCAGACTAATAAGGGAGGTAGATTTGAGGACTCAGTTGTGTGTTCCATGCATTCACATGATTGATTATATTTGGTTACTCAGTTCTCCTAAGAATTTCATTAAATTTTATAAATCTTGAGGTGTTAGCTCAATTTTGTAGACCTAGAATCTGAGGTCACTGTGTCATGCAGAAAAAACATTTGTGTCACTGTTTCCACAGCTCTCCCAAAGATACATGCCCATGGCAAGCAGAGTGTTATATCTCCTGGAGCTGGAGTTTTTGGCAGTTGTGAACCATTTGACATGGGTGCTGGGTACTGAACTTGGGTCTTGAAAGAGCAGTAAGTGCTCTTAATTGTTGAGCCAGCTCTACATTCCTATTTTGTGTGTGTGTGCATGTGCTTGTGGGTACATGCACATGCCTGCCTGCCTATATACACAGAGTTTATGTTCACTACATACATGCAAGAACCCCCACAGGTTGGAAGAGAACATTGGATCTCCTGAAACGGGAGTTACAAATGGTTGTGAGTCACTGGGTGGATGGTGGCAACTGAACCAGGGTTCTGCAAAAGTAATGTGCTCTTATCACAGAGCCATCTTTACAGAACCTGTATCCACTTTTAAAAAGCTGCAATGAATTGCTAGATAGTTTGCATTGGTGGTGTTTGAGTTTGTGGAATTTGAAATTGCTACTCTAGGATAATCTTGATTTCAATCAGTCTCACCCAAGATATAGATATCCTGGAAAAACTTAAGAGGTTAGTTACATTTATAAATCTTTTTAGTGCAAAAACAGCTGCTATTTATCCTTAATTTATTTGCCAAGACAATTAAATGATTCTGGTGCTTGTCCTCATCTACCTCCCTTCCAGAATATACTTCTGGCAGGGAATTTTTAAAAATGACATTCATCTTCCAGTTCGTACCTAGCACATAATAGGCACACAGTCTTTGTTTAGTCACTGGTTAACAACTGCATCAATGTCATCACATATCATTTTATTTGCTCTGAATATGAATCTTTTATAATAATTGTCCTCATTAACCAATAAGGAATTGATATTAGCGATACTGAATCCTTGCTCACATTAGGGACATAACTGTCTCTGGAACATGTTGCATATTAAAAGCCACAGAACTAAAATGGTACGTGAATGGTACTTTACAATGTCAGTTGTATATAAACACTGGACAAGTAGAGCAAAAATGTTCACTGTATAACAAGATGATTTTTTAAAAGTGAGAAATTAACAATTGGAAAGTAAAACCTCCATGCTTTGGTTATAGCATCGGTGTTGAACTGTCTTTCATACAGCATTCTCAAAACCTGACTGACAAGGCTGCAGTTGGTTCCAGGTTTAAGAGAACCTCCTGCTCTTGCAGGAGACCAGGGTTCAATTCCCAGCACCTAAAAGGTGGCTTCACAGATGCTTGTAACTGGTTTCGGGAGCCCTGATATTCTCTTTAGGCCTCTGCAGACGCTGTACCCATGTGTTAAACATACATATGTATAGCAAACACACTTGCACATACAGAGAAACAACCTTTAATAATAATAATAAATCTGACTAGGAAGGCGGTATTTGGAGTCTTCAATCACCATGCTCTGTGACATACCACTATCAAACCCACGCTATGTAAGCACTTGGACATGAGTCACATCTGCACTGTACACTGAGGATTTGAAAAAAACTCATTTCAGCGTATCTTTGATGGTCCACAAACCGTTTGTACTTCCCTTCAGCAGGTCTGTGAAGATACCTGTGATGTTTTTTCTCCCTGTTTTCCTTTATCACTTACCTTTCCTTCAGAGACTGCCGCAGACTGCTCAGTGGGTAGCAGGTCTGCGTGGAGACCAAGACTTGGATGACCAGGTCAGAAGTGGCTTCGGCTTGACAGACAGACACAAACACACCTGAGGAGGTTTGCGAACTGCTGCAAAGTTTACTTCAAAATATCAGGTTTTTATACAGAGAGTTCAAAGAACAGATCTTTGGTCACAGTTACAGATAAATAGGCATTCTATAGATGTCATCAATTCCCTTTGAAGTATGAGATCATAAATACTTCTAAGCAAGTGCAGTTACAGATAAATAGGCATTCTATAGATGTCATCAATTCCCTTTGAAGTATGAGATCATAAATACTTCTAAGCAAGTGCATAATTGGGAGCCTCTGTTTATTTTGGCCTGCTTGTGGTCAGCGTATTAGAGATTTGATTTGTTGAGTTTAGAGAATAATCTTTGTCTTTGGATAGTAAACTTTTATAGTATTGATTTAGGGGCCCTAAGATCCCAAATTAGAGTATAGTTGTGAATCCCACAGCAGGTTTGTTGTGGGTGGGCTAATTACAGGCAGGGTCTCATTGTGGGCTGCTTCTTACAGCCTTAGCCCTAATTGATTTATCAGGTCTTGGGCTGACAGCTGAAGTCACAACTGGCACCTTAGGATCTGTATCTGAAGGCACAGAGGGCAATATCCATCTATTGACTGCATCTATTGATACTGATCTGTATCTCTTTCAGTTCCTGAAACTATTAAGTGTTTTCTAGGCTTCTCTGAATTAACAGTGGAACTACAGGCTAAAATATCTATGAATAAAAGGCAATATTGTTATCATAGCACAAAACACATCTAGCACCCATTCCAAACAGCCAGCTAAGCAAGCACCTGCAGGGACCTGGACCACTTTTCCCCAGGAGGCGTAACCACGTGTGGTGGGAACCTCTGGACAGATTTCTCTCAATGGCTTACTGTGATATTTAAACACAAACTTCTTAAAAAGCAACTCAAGGGAGGTCTGAGTCAAATAAGATGAACTTATTCTTCCCATTTATGTGAATAGGTCTTAGTGCCACCTCACCTGTTAAAAAGGGAATAAGAATAGAGTTGACACTAGTAATTAGGAATACTTACCTAAGAACATGAAGTTACTTTCAATCAGGCATGGTTGTGTGTGCCTGTAATCCAGACACTTGGCAGGGTAAAGCAGGAGTTGGGAGGCCAGCCTAGGCAATAAAGCAAGAATTCATTTGAAAAACGTGAAGCCTGGGTAGTGGTGACCCACTCCTTTAGTCCCAGCACACGGGAGGCAGAAGCAGGCAGATCTCTGTGAATTCAAGGCCAGCCTGGTCTATAGAGCTACAGAGAAACCCTGTCTCCAAAGCTCAGAAAACGAAACAAACAAATATGAACACAAGGAACAGAAGACTCCACCCCTTTCTTTTGATCTGTATTTCATATCTGAAATTATCATTTATGTTTAGTAATTATGTGATAATGTACCATCTTTGGTAAACTAGAGAGTTTATTTTTTAACATCATTGAGAGATTTATATGATAATGGGAAGTAGAAAAAAACACTAAATATCTAACAACATGGATAAAATACTGATTATTAATGTTGATAATACTGATAAAATATCAGTAAGTATTTTCAAGTCTAAAATTGGAAATAACTGGAATTTTTGATTCAAAGAATATATAAAAGGTAGGCTGCTGAAGTGTTTGCTCATGAATAAAGGATTGATAACATTCTATCAGTTTGTTACAGTGTAACTAAGGATAACCTTCTGATAGTTGCATTTGTAATTATATATATTAGGTAAAACACAAACTGATGTCAGCTTCATAGTACAGTGAGCTGCATGTCTTTTCAAAGCTCTGAGCGGGTAGGGATGCTGACATCTGGCAGATGCTGGTTTCTGAAGTGCTCTTCCTCACTCCTGTAACCAGTTTGGGTCACAGGAGTGTTCCATGCATGGTATGGAGACCCCATTGTTCCAGCCCCTCCACAGTCACCTTTATTGCATAGTTCTTAAGGCTTACATTCTAGGCTTTTGTGGAAGGTCATTGAAAGAAAAAGAAAAGAAAAAAACAAAAATAAAACCACTGCTTACTAATTGTGTTATTTAGTAGCACAATTTTATTTTAGATTTAAATGTAACATAATTTTAGTTTTCAAGTTCATGAGCTGGGCTGTTTACAATATTGCAGTGAATTTGCTGGTTTACTTTGTAATGTAAAGGAACTTCTCTTCTCCTTTAAAGAGAATGATTTTGATTTTGTGGACAGCTATAATCGTGATGCATGTCAAGGTGTTTTTTTTTTTTTTTTTTTTTTTTTTAATGCTCAAGCTTACAGCAGAGTTCCAGTGGTTTAGGACAACTCAGGTAACTGATGGCCAGAAATTAAATGATTCTGGCAGTCCTTAGGGGAGAGTGGTATTACAATTTACTGTGGTCTTCTGGGAAGCTGGTCAATCTACTTTGCAGATTGCCCAAGAGAATGCTTTGGAATACAAAATGAATTGTCAAATTTGTTGACCAGTTAAAAGGAAAAGAAAAAAAAGCGTTTAAAAATGCTTGCAAAAATCAAGAGAAAAATGATGAAGTACATCTTTAATATCTTACTCTGTGTAGTTATCTTCTTTAGGAATTAGGCTAGGGTTCTTTAAGATAGGATGAAGTGAACCATCTCACTAGACAGTGGAACCTAGCAATCTATCTTGAATATTTTAGCAAGCTCTTCTACTGTTCTTTATTGATCCAAGAGCATAAATACATATAAAAAACATCAACCTTAGTGGGGTTTTTATTGTTTTCTCCTCCTCCTCCTCTCTTCCTCTTCTTCCTCTTTTTCCTCTTCCTCCTCTTCCTATTCCTCCTCATCCTCTCTCTTCCTCCTCCTTCTCTTCCTTCTCCTCCTCCTCTTCCTCTTCTTTTTGAGACAGGATTTTATCTGGGTAGCCCTAGCTATCCTGGAATTTTCTCTAGACCAGGCTGGCCTCAAATTCAGAGATCTGCCTAAACTCATAGATCTGTCTGCCCCTACCTCCTGAGGGTTGGGATTAAGGGTATGTGCCACCACTGCTATTAGCATTTTTAACACTAATACTTTCAGAAGTTCCAAATTTCCAGTCTTTGTGGATTTAAGATTTGTAGTTTGAGATAGTGAAGAGTAGCCTCTGCTTCATCATTCTAGTGTGAGTCTCAGACTTAGATATACTGTATATACAAACAGTTGTAGTTAACCTCTGTATCCACTAATGCCATATTTGTTCTAGTACAACAAAGCTTGTTGTTTATTAAAGAATATAATTGTTAACCAAACAAGATACTGTTTAGTGACATGTAATCATATGATAATCTTAATGGCAGCAGTTGTCTTTCCAAAGTATTAGGTTAGGATTCTAGGAGACTGAACATTGACCTTAGGTTGGATGACTTTGGTGTTTAGGGCCTCAGATGTTCCACGTGTTGTAAGCTGTGTAAGCCAGAAATGATTGTTTCCCTGTATGCATTCCAGAATTACCACAGGAGATTTAAGATTGCATACCCTTAGTACTCACAAAAAAGCACCAAGTCTATATCCTTCACCTGCAATCCCCATGCAGACAGGAGGCTCCTAGCTCCTGTCCTAGCCAAACTGGTAAGTTTCAGGTTCAGTGAGATACCTAGTCTATTAAAGTAAGGTGAAGAGGACACTTGCCATCAACCTCTAGCCTCTGTACACAGGCATGCATGTGTATGTATACTCACACCAGACATGTGCACAGACACACACATACATACACACAAAAGATCTCTCTTGAGCCTCATTAAAACTATTCTGTGTGTGTATGCACACGTGCTCATGTGCATGTGTGTGGCTGTTCCTATTCTGTGGCATGTGGGGGATTAAATTCTTTCCTTCCATCATGGAGCTTCCAGGAATTGAACTCAGGCCACAAGTCTTGGCCACAAGCTACTTTGTCTACTGAACCATCTGCTGGCTCACACTGCATAGTTTTTAAAGTTGGTGTCCTTTGCAACCTGTCCTTTGAATTTGCAGTGATGGATTAGATGGTTACCTCCTAGGCTTGCTAATAATCTATAAGCAGTGGCCATGGACTTCATACCTATATGGCCCATACAGTTAATGCAAATGTGAGTTGTCCAGTAATACCAGAGGATCCCTTGTTCCCCTAGTGGGCAGCTGTGACTAATTAGTCATGCTTGTTACTCAACCAGGGTCAGTTGGTGTTTAAGAGAAGCCCTTAATCCACTGAAGACCCCTAAAAATTGATAGCACATGTGTATAGTTAGACTTGGACTACCTGCCACCAATCAATAATCTGTGTTTAGACCAGTGCTTCTCCAAATGTGGGCATCAGCATCCTTCACTATTGGATGGATACACTGGCACTGTACCAATGCCAATTGCCTGGCTCCACTTCATGCCTGCTGGATCAGAAGCTCTGGGTATAACGCCCAGTCCTTCTAACAAGCTTGTATGATTCCGATGTGTACTCAGATTTGAGGTCTACTCTTTGGTAGTATGGAACTACACATTATGATTCTGTGTGTAGATAGCTGTAAAGACATAAGCTTATCAAGTTTAACTTAATGAGTAGACCTCTACATAAAAATGTCAGGCATGAATCATCCTCAGCATATGGCTTTTTACATCTTTTTCAGAATCAAAATAACAACTTTTTGTTATTATTTCATTGGGTTTGCAAATGAAGTTAGCAAGAGTTCTGTTTTATAATTTGACTTTACTAAACAGTATGTCTGACATGTTATTTACTGGATGATTCAAATTTGATAAACACATCATATAGCTTTTCAGAGCTTTGATTTTTAAATCTTCCCAAAAGCATGAAGTGTGCCACATAACAGAAATAAGGAATGCCTGTCAGGCTGGGTGCATGCTTGTCACAGGCAGCCTGAGTTCCATAATGAGTTTCTATGCAAACCTGGGATATGTAGTGAGACACCGTCTCAGAAACAAAACAGGAATACAGAGTGTTTATTCTTTGTAGAAAATACTTGCCATCAGAAGTGTTTGGGACTGTTTTTTTTTCAGATTTTGAAATATTTCTATATATGTATGTAAGTAGGTAGGCTTTCCTTGATGGTCAGCTCTAAGTTGGTACATGTAGTTATTGATTTTCATATACGTACTACTGTATACATGTACAGAAAGAAAGTTTATGTACTGCTTTTAGGGAACCTTTGCTTGCTTGCTTGCACCCTGTTGTATGAAATCATGTGTGAAATTTTTCATTTTAATCAGTGGTGAGTGTTGAAATTCTGATGTTTTAATTTAAGCATGTCTCCTTATTTTATCAATGTTTTCTAAAATGAATTATGTTTACTGGAATCAGTAATTTTATGTGATTTTTTTTATGAAGTCTAGTCTCACTGTTAATCAAGTTAAGTTTTAACATTCATATCATTGAATTCTAATATTTGTCCCTCATCTTAGAATGTAGAAATAACTGTTATCCCAATTGCTATCTTAAAGGTATTATTCTTTCTTAGATATATTCACTTAATATCTTTAGTGTTCTGTTAATTAGATCATTAATATCATAAAAGAATTAAAAGTATACATTAATTATGAAAAAACTTAATACATAATAAAGAGCTTAAAATGTCCTTTTAGAAGGACTGAAGAGATGGCTCATCAGTTAGAAACCCATATTGCTGTTGCAGAGGACCTGAGTTCAGTTCTCAGCACCTACTCAGTTGCTCACAACCATTTGTAACTCTAGTTCTAGGTTATCACAATGCTGCTTCTGACCTCTTCATACTCTTTCATGCACGTGGTAAACATACATACACCCAGGCATATACATACACAAAACACATGTATTTTAAATGTACCTTTAGAGTATTTAAAGTGCTGACACAGAGTGAGAGTTGGAATAATCTATTTAAAGTCATGGATTATGAGTTTAAAAGGGTATTGATTCAATTTTGTTTATGTATAATATTAATGAAAATATTTCTATTCACAGGGTAAACCAGACTTGAACACGACATTGCCAATTAGACAAACTGCATCAATTTTCAAGCAACCAGTCACCAAAGTCACAAACCACCCCAATAATAAAGTGAAGTCAGACCCGCAACGGATGAACGAACAGCCACGTCAGGTAAGGGACTGATTTGTCCTCCAATCATACTTTCCAGAAAATTCTGGTATTTTTTTACCAGGCATGATTCAAATAAATTCTGGTTAAACTGGAATGCCTTTGAACAAAAGATTTATGTCCAGGGCTCTTGTAGAGAATAACCAATGTGATATAGTATTTAATAAAAATACTTTAGAAGTTAATTAAAGTGAATCTAGCTAATATTATTGGCAACAGTTTATGCTTTGTGTTATAATATTCTGCAAGCTTGGTTGTGCTAATCTTAGATTTTAAAGATTATGTTTCTAGGGATAGTATTTCCTAGAAAGATGAACTGTGCAGCTTGTGTTGTGTTTGGTTTGAACACATTTTCTATTATTTGGAAATTGCTTCTCTCCCCCTTTGTTTCTGATTTCTAATTTCAAGGAATCTATCCCAAACCTTTAGAAAACAAACAAACAAACAAACAAACAAACAAACAAACAAACCAGAATTAGATACTATTTGCCAGGATGGGTATATTACTGTGAGTTCTGTTTTTGTATGAGTTCAATGCATTTTCTCTTTGAATACTTCTTCAACTTATGTCCACCAGAAACTTGTCTTAGACAAAGGCATTATCTTAAAGACCTCCCTGCTGCTTAACAAGGTCACGCAGCCAGGGATGGAGATCTACCAAAGGCTCAGCTTTCCAGGTTGCTCTCCCGACTCCCTCCCTCAAGTTGTCAGAAGATAGGTTCTCTGAATTTCAGTCACGCCTGGGGTGAGGAGGTGGAGGAGAAACACTGCATTTTCTCTCTTTTCTCTATTTCCTTCCAGTTAATGGGTTAGAAACACCGATTGGCCTACAATGAGTATCTTTTGCTCAAATATTTTCCACTCCATCTTTTCATTTGAATTTGTTTTTCACTAGTCCTTCAAGTGTTTCATCTCCAAACTTCACAAAGGACTGGGCCAAATCTCTCAGACAGTTGCTCTAGAAAAAAAACTACAGAAAGAAATTCAGTTTCCACATCGTCTGTAGTGTTTTTTCCTCTTCAGGTGAGCCAGGAAAACAGAAGATGTTTGGAGCCACATTGGATCAGCATCTTGAATAAATTCTCAAGATTTGAAGTTCTAAACTTGCTTTACTGTTGGTCCCCAAGAGATTCAACAGGGGCCATGTAAGTGTATCACATCAAGTATAAAAGATGCGTACCTGCATGTGCCATTAGGTTCTTGTCAACACATAGGTTTTCTTTGGGCCATTCAGCTTTCTGTGTGAGGCTTTCCCCTCTGTTTGACTACCACAGGCAGGATAAACACAAGACTGCTGGTGGTTTTTGTGTGTTCAGTTCAGTTCAACACGGAAGGGATTCCGCCATCTTGAACTCTGCCTGTCTTTATCAAACTGTTTTCTGGTTGTATTCTTTTGCAGATAAGTTATTTAGTCTTGAATATCTGTGCTTTGGCTTTTTGATGACTTAAAAATTGTTTCCTTACAAAAATTTTTATTATTTGAAAATTTTGAATGTTTATAACTGATTAAAATGTTAACCAAAACCTTAAAGACAGAGGTAGAGTATAACATCTAATGGTACCATTTACTTTGGAAATTTGAGTTGTCCTATTGAGAACAGGTATTATTTAATAGATTTTATTCTTATCTTTTCTTTGCCAGATTGCATACTATAAACTGTATGTGAGTTTTATTTAAAGATCAATTGATTAATTCTGGTCACTTTAGTAGTAATTTTATTGCTTACTGGACCTGAAGGCAGTCACAGATTGTGAAAGCTCTAACTGTTGTGCTGAATGTGTACCTGTCTACAAGATCAATAACCAAGGATTTTGAAGCTTAAATGAGCAGAACAGTACCTTTCATTCTTTGTTTTGTGAATAGTTTTGAGTTTTCTCTCTTTTATTATGGTTTATGGAGTTGTTCTCAAGTGAAAAGTATGTGTCCCTTTTCCTCTGTCTTTTGTTAAAGAATTTTAGCATTCTAACACAAATCTTTTGAAAGTTTGGTCTTCCTTTTAGCTAGTGTAGGCAGGTGCTATTATAATTATTTAGCAGGTTATTTATTCAAACATGGCTGTTTTTTTCCTCTTATTCTAATGTTAACCTGACAATATATTTAGGATTTTTGATTATACCCAAAGAGCTAAAGTAACATTTGAATGCTGTGTAATCAATATGAAGACAATAAAGAGATCAATTTTATAATTGTGTCATCTTAAAAAGTCTAGTTTAGATATAGATGCGTTAGGCTGGAGAGATGGCTCAGAGGTTAAGAACACTGGTTGTTCTTCCAGAGGTTCTGAGTTTAATTCCCAGCAACCACATGGTGGCTCACAGCCATCTATAATGAGATATGGTGCCCTCTTCTGGCATGCAGGCATATATGCAGGCAGAAAACTGTATGTATAATGAATAAATAATAGATACAGGTATGTTAGTAAAAGGATGCTGGTTTTAACTATATTTTGGTATCTTTGCATAGCAGATGACAACTTAGCCATTGTTGGGTAGATGGTTGACAAAAATATACAAAGACAAAAAATAATTTTAATTTGCTACTCATTATTAGATCCAGTAAAATAGGTCATTCACTGCTTATTATTCAATTTGGCAAAGTTATTTTATTAGGCAGTGAATGAATTAGACAATGAGATTTATATTTCTAAGGTTCCCATAGGTAACAGATATTTTTATTCTTTAAATATTTCATTCTTTTTTACTAAGGTATTTAAGTTAGTGGTATAAGCATTGCATTTTAGGCCTAGAATTAGAATAAAGTCTCTGTATTTTAATTTAGGCTTCATTTCAGTAGGTTTGACATGCTAGATGAGAAGAATAGAATTAGTAGTCCCGTCTTTACAGAATGAGCATTTTATGCCTAGGTCATTGTATACTTGTCCAATATGGATTGACTCTTTAAAATGATTTATCTCTAGATGTGCAAGCTAGCATATTTCAAATGCATTAAAACAATTTATTAAATCAGTTATTTGTGCATAAATTAATATTGTAAAGTAGAAATGGAATGTATTGACTCTGGTTATAACAGGGTAAGGAGCAGTCATTTTTATATGTAGCAGCAGCATGTTGGCATTTCATTAGATGGAAAGATTGGAGGGAAGTCTTTTATCAGATTGTGACTTGCAGTGGAGTCATTGCAGTGCCTTACTTAGATATATAAGACACATTCACATTCAAGCTTTTGAAAAATCTAATTGAATTGCAATTTTATTAAGGATGTCTTTCATATTTACTTCTTTGAATATGTAGGTAACTCACCGTTTTGAGTTTTTTTTTTCTTTAATATTCCTGTCTTTGATGCTTTCTGGTCTCTTGTGTGTTTCTTTTATCTTCAAGTTGAATAAGTTTCAGTTTTGGGTTTTCATTTCCTTTTGAAATAATTGTGAATCTAATAGGGCCAATGCACCTTCATTGCCATTGAGAGTCTCTGGACTTTGTTTTTCTTGAAGAATACTCATGTTTTTCTGGAGGAGTTACTATTTAAAGCAAATGAAGATGTACTTGAGTATCCTACTTGTTCTAGTTTGTCTTTTGTTTCTCTAGTCCTTCTTCAAAGGATATGTAACTTTCCTTCATTTCTTCCTGGGATGAGTTCTTAAATTATGTTAGAGGAAACTTCCCAAATGAAAGAAAAAATAAAACCCCAAAACATTTAAAGTTGTGTGTGAAAGGTCTGTGAGTTAATTCAGTGTTGAGTTGTCATAATCTAGAATATGACTATTCATTGCAGGCACTCTAGCATTCTTAGCCTTTGTAGCCTCAACAGTTGCTTCTAGTATAGTCTTTATGACTGAGAAACATCCCCTGAGAGAATATTATATTCATTTTATCTTCTCCAGACAGAAAAAATTGGCTTTTTAGGCAGAGAACATAGATGGCATGTTCAGTGTGTGTGTTTCAAGTGTTACTCTAAGGAATTCTGGGAAGATGTCTCACACAAAGTGCTAGATAAATAGTGTAGACTGGTGCTATAGGGTGGTCAGGAAGGCAAGACTGCTGTGTGGGTGAACTGTGGAGTGAACTTTGTAAAAGCTAGAGGACTGAAGATTTAGTAGGAGAGCCAGCAGAACAAGGGCTGCTGTACTGGGGAGAGCAGCGTTGTAGAGCTGCTCATCAGCAATAGGCACAGACCACATAGAAAAGTTGGTTAGAAATGAGAGTTTTAGTTAGAAAATACAGACGCTGAAAGTAATTCATGTTGTAGAGGATTCCTTAAATGCTGACCTTAAGAAGGTTAAATTACGTTTATTGTTTGCTTTCTTTATAAGAGAAAGAAATGTGGAGTAGACAAAGAAAAAATTACTATTTCTTTTACCTAATGCCATAAAAATAGTTTTAACCATTTAAAATACTTTCTTTTAGAACTTTAGTGCGTTTTGAGAAGCATAATGGTATTACATATTTGTGCACTTTAAAAAGTTTCATATAACACTAAACACATTTTTGTGTTTTATCTGATATGTTCCTGTAATTTGTTAGTTAACTATACTGTATGTTGTGCTAACAATTGTAAATTACACTTGCTTATGATTTCTCTAGCTACTCCCTAGTTTAAGGTAGTGTTCAGAGAGTTTTTTGTATATACCAAGCCTCTTCCTATGTTACAATGGTCTCCTGGGCTAAAGTCTCAGAAATATAATTAGTCTGAATTTATGATCTTGAGATATTTCATCAAATTGATTTCCACTGAGTTGTAAGAAATTAAAAAACTATCCACCATCAAGTTAAGCACATGTTTCATTTCGTCTTCTGTGACTTGGTACTTACAAAGGTGTCCAGTTTCACATTTATATTTATTGAACATTGTGATATTGACTAGACAGGCATCTGTGTTTCCCTTTGTAAGGAGAACTCTTATTTATTTATTTATTTATTTATTTATTTGTTTGTTTGTTTGTTTATTTATCTTATTTTACATATTGATCCCAGTTCCCTCACCCTCCCTCCTGCCCTCCTTTTTTCCCTCCTTCCTTCTCTCCCTCCCTCCCATGCCCCTTGACCATTCTCCCATCCTATTACCCCCCTCCAACTCCACAGGTAGGGTGATGCCTTCCAGGAGGGGTCAACAAAATCTGTCAAGTCATTTGGAGTAGGGACTAGACCCTCACTAGGAGAACTCTTAGAGGATTTTGACTGTATTGTTGGTTGCTATTACCCTGAGATGATGAACATGACCTTACCTCTTGTGGCAAAAGCTCATCCCGTGATTTCTCAGAAACCTTACTCTGTAGACTCAGTTATTTGCTTCTTGTGTCAAACTATATAAACTGACTTCTACATCAAAGCATTTCAGTGTACTCAAATTATGCACTAAAACATTCACTTTACTCTATGCACTTTAAACAATAAAATAAATAAACAATAATTCTTTTAGTTATCATTAGCCAAACTTTTGCATGGTGTTTGTATATTTGCTGTTTGTCTGTTATGTAGTTTTGTATCTCTAAGCAAAGCTTTTATTCTTCCTCTGCCACTTAAACTGTTCTTGCTATGCTTACTGAAGTTGTTAAGTTAAAAGGATAAAATATTCTCCTTAAATTACCTCCTGATCTGCTTCAGATTAGGCCCTGTTACTATTTCTGCCTCTGGCCCCTCTCTCCCTCACCCTCTCCCCCCTCTGTGTGTGTGTGTGTGTGTGTGTGTGTGTGTGTGTGTGTGTGTGATTGTGTGTGTGTGTGTGTGTGTGATTGTGTGTGTGTGTGTGTTGGGGTGGGGGTAGGATGCTGGTCTTTGGTGGTATTTCCCTGTTTTCATTCCCTCCTTCTGTTATCCTGACTGTTTTAGACAGTTGGGCTCCCAGGCTATTCTGTGCATCCTACATGTGAGTAACCTCCATGGATTTTTCCCCTTATAGTTCCCATCTCATATGTTATGGGTCCCTACTCCATATCTTTTTCTTGAGTGTCACTTGTTTGGCTCAGTCCACATGGAAGTATCATAAGAACCTCAGAATCAACTTGTTGAACTCTGTCATGTCAAACCAGCTAGTTTCTGTTCATGCCTTATTTTGTTAAAACCACTGTTCACCCTGTTCTGGGAAACCAGAAACCTGAGTGTGTTCTCCTGCTCTTATATCTTTATAGCCCCAAACCATCTAGTTAGCTTTCTTACTAACTAACTAAGTCTTACTGGCCTCACCCTAACACTCCCTCTTTAAACAAATTTTCTTTAAGTTTTATTTTATCGCTCTTATCACCACACACCAGGAAGCTTTCAGTGGTTCATTACTTGGTGAGTCAGTTTACAACAAAACTGAACATGGCTATCTTCTCTACAGAGAGGTTTTCAGTATGAGACCCAGGACAGAGGACAATAGTGCACACACTTTCCCAGTGGAAAGAAAGCAAAATTCCCCACTCCTCAGCAAGAAAATGGAAGTTTGAAAGGCTGAGATGGAAATCAGGAATTTAGGGATTTGGAAAAAGAACCTCTTGGCTAGGCTTGGTGGCACATGGCTTTAATCCCAGCACTCCAGAGGCAGAGAGGCAAGTGGATATCTGGGCATTTAAAGCCAGCCTGGTTTATAGAGTGAGTTCCAGGACAGCCAGGGTTGCAGTCTCAAAGACCAAAAACAAAAAGAAAAACAAAAAGAGAACTTTTTGGTACTAAAAAGCATCTGTCCTCATTTATCATCCCATTTGGTTAAAGCAAACCAACAGACAGAAACACTAAAGTGTCATGGAGAACAGAGACCAGTAGTTACTGAAGCATGGAGCAGAAATGGTACAGGCCATTACTTGCTGTGTACTGTGGTCCTGAGGTGATGTACAACAACAGGAAATGCTCCCCTCTTTACTCCTCCACTACACATTTACTGTTTTACCTCCCCTCTGCTTTCTTATTCCTTCAATTCTTCATACTCACTTTAGTCCGTTTTTTTTTTTTTTTTTTTTTTTTTGATAAAACACCATGACCAAAAGTAACTTGGAGAGGAAAGAGTATCTATATTTCTGCTTACACCTCCACATCACGGTCACTCATGAAGGAAGTCAGAACAGGAAGTCAAAGCAATAACCTGGAGGCAGGAGCTGATTACTGGAGGGTGCTGCTTACTGGCTTGCTCCTCATGGTTTCCTCAGCTCTCTGACTTACATACCTCAGGACCATCTGCCCAGGGATTGCACCATTTATAGGGAGCTGGACCTCCACAGCAATCGTTAATGGAGAAAATGCTTGATAGATTTGCTCATAGCCAAATCTTATGGAGGCATTTTCTCAGTTGAGAGTCCCTCTTCCCAAATGACTCTAGCTTGGTCAAGTTAACAGCACACTGGCCAGGACAAGACTTCTGATCAAACCCGAGGCTGTGTTTTAGCTCTCAGGATAAATTTAAAGCACCTTAACATGACTTAATGCTATGCTCCATGTTTTTGAGACAAATTGGCCTGGGACTTATGATATCAGATGGCTTTAAACTTCTGATCCTCTTGTCTCCACCTCATGGTTATAGGTGTGAATCACATGCTTGTTGGTGGGATTGAACCCAGGGTCTCAGCCAAGCTAGTAAAGCATTCTACCAATTGATCTCTATCCCCAGCTCCCCAAAGCACTTTCTGTCCAAATCACAATTATTTACTTATTTATTTGGGGAGAATGTACCATAGGATTTGTGTGGGAGTCAGAGGATGGCTCTCAGGAACAGGCTCTCCACCCACCATGCAGGTTCCATGGACTGAACTCCAGCCCTTGGTTTGACAGCAAATGCCCTTACCTGCTGTGCCGTCTCCCCAAAGCTCTTTTCATTTTCTCTCTGTTTACTTCTCTGGCCTTTCTTCTTTTGTCCTACACTCAGATAACATTGAGAACTTGGTTTCCAGCTTTCTGAGTATTCTGCTCATGCAACTCACCCTATAAATCTAGGTCACATTTTACACATTTTTAGACTGATCCCTGACGTCTACACTTAAACACTACTTTATCTGTTCTGAAAACCTGACTCACCAAATCTGTACTTAGAGGCCTGCCTGTTTCTTCTTTCTCCTTTTCTGATTATTACTACAGTATTGAATGGAATTCCTTAATTTATTCACTTATATCATTTTTGATACATTAATTTGTGCTAGGTACTTTCCTAAACAATAAGGATATTGCAGTGGACAAGACAGTGTACCCACTGCCCTGGAGCTGAGCATCTAGTGTGATAAAGTGAGGGAGATGAACAGTCATATAGTATACCATGTTGCGAGTAAATGGGATGAGCAACAGGAGTGAGAGAAAGACATGGTCTATAGAAGTAGGGCTGGAGCGATGGTTTTGCGCTTGTGAACATTTGTTGCTCCTCCAGGGGACCAGAACTGGATTCTCAGTACCCTTTCAGCAGCTTGTAACCATCAGTAACTTTCTAGTTCCAGGGCACCCAATGCTCTCTTTGGGACTCAGAGGGCGCTAGGCTTAGAAGTGGTATACAAACATATATGCAGGCAGCACACCCATACACACTCAATAAAAAAAATAAAAGTAGAGAAATATGGGGAGAGCATCATAGACAGAGCTCTTCATAGATTATGAAAGGATTGACTTAGGGCTGGAAGATCATTATAGCAACTGTGATAGGAAGGCAGGACATAACTGATAAAGTGGTGAGATAATTGATAATATTATTGACTGAGCAGCTGCTTCTGTGTGGAGTCTTCAAAAGAGCTGAGAGATTAATGCTATGAATGGGAATATGGAAATACTAAAGGATGGCACAGTAGTTTTAATAAATAATAAAACAGTAAGCTGAGTGCTAGAGTATGAATAATCCTCATAATCATTGGAGGTCTGGATTGTAAAAGATAATGGTTGAGGCCCAAGTGGGGGAAGAACGGTTTTGAGATACTAGCTTACCTCTCTTAATGGAAGCAAGGGTCGCAGTGGAACATTTTATGTAAATTAAAAATGAATTAAAAATAGCTTCCTCACCAATCCCCTCACCTGTCTCAGTCCCGTATAAGATATGATGACTTAGGTGGGGGTGTCCAAGATTTTTCTTCCCAGTGTTGAGGAGTGACCCTTGGGGCTTTGCACTTGCCGGGTAAGTGCCCCATCACTGAGCAAAATTCCTAACCCCAAGCTATGATTACATTAACAAAATGTCTATATATAACTGAAACATAGATTTAAAAATTAGAAATGTCAAATTGTTTTGAGCTACTCTAGCTTGTTGTGTCTTATTCTGGTTCCCAGAAGCCTTTGTTTTTAGTTCCTGTTCTTCCCTTTCCAACAAGGCACTTCACAGGCATGCCTTCACAGTTAATTCTTGGTGGTAGATGGATGCCATTCCCCTCCCTGCTGCTGTGCTCCCAACATGGCTGCATCACAGTTTGAGGGGAATGGCTGAATTCATAGTTTACCCTCTTAGGACCAAAAACATTCATACATGGGGCAAGCCATGTAATTTTCCTTTTGTAACCTTCACAGAAGTAGGCCAGATTTTCTACATAATTATTATCTTCAGCATTTCTGCCACATGCCCATCAGAAATGTTTTCTGTGTCTTCATGGGGTTTTTCTGGAGTTGTCTTTGCTCCTGCTGCAGCTAGCTGGGTTAGTCCCTGGAATTAGCTGGAGCCCCGGGCTTTCTTCAGCTAAACTTTTGTGCCAGAGTTTGTTTCTGCATTTCTATCTTTATCTCAGGATGCTCCTCCAGTTGGTAATCAAGCCTCTAGAAACTTGCTTGGAAAATATGATGGGAGATGGAGTTTTTGAAAACTTGCATATTAGAAATGACTTTATTCGGACACAGGTGTTTTTCTGCTGATGGGAGGCTAGGTTGAAAAAAAAAAAAAAGGCGATCTAAGAGCTTTGCCTCATAATCCTCTAGCTTCGGGATTTCTGGTGGAGAAGCTAGCACAGGCTTTCATAGTTTGCTTGCTCTTCTGACTTTATATATGATTTTAAGGAATTTATTAGAAATGTAAGTATACATATATATTTTATACTTGTGCATGTATTTTATGTAAGAGATGGAGAGACAGAGCTAGGCAAGCATGGTGGCGCATGCCTGTAATCCCAGCACTCAGGAGCCTAATGCAGGAGTATAGAGAATCCAAGGCTGCTCTGGGCTTTGTGAAAAGACCCTCAAAAAAGCAAACCAAAGAAGATGCCCCCGTATGTTTTCATTCAGGAGACATAGGTGATTCTTGCCTTTTGTTACGGAACATTTCTTCAATATTGTCTTTTAGAATTTCCCACAAGTTTTTATCTTTCTGTGTGTAAGTTGGGTTCATAGAATTTTTCTATAATTTGCCCATGTTTTTGCTTTTATATTCTATATTTTACTGTTCCTTTATTTTGTTAACTATCTCTTGACTTTTAATTTCTAGGTCTTCATAGCTTGTAATTTGGTGATCATGTTTTTGATTTTGAGTGCTTTTTTGTTGTTGTTATCATCTACTCTTCCTTTTCCTTGGATCAAATTTTTACTCCTAACTTTCTTAGAGTATTAATTATAAGGATGCTTTCCTTTGATGCTATTTTTTTTTTTCCTGTATTGGCTTCTTTTGCTCATCTTAGATTCTGCCTTTTTCCTCTTCTTTTTTAAACTGGTGATTCTTACATTGTGTCAAGTGAATACTCTCTAGTATGGTTTTTAATTTTGGGTATAGACCCAGAGTAGAGCTTTTGGGTCATAGAGTATGTGTTAAGCTGTATAAGATGCCACAGAATAGTTTTCTCATTGGTTGTACACACCCACATGTTCATCAAATATATGAGGTTCACATCAAGTTCTTATTGACACTCAGTGTTGTTAGTCCTTGGAGTTGTAAACATTTCGGTTTGTACTCAGTGGTGTCTTTTATAGTGCTAATATGTGTGCATTTTCTTGGTAAGTAGTTTTGTAACAGGTAAAATAACCTGTTTTGTGGTTTGGCTATGTGGGTGATCCTTTCTGAAGAAGTATCTCTTGAAAGCTCGTAATTTGTTTATTACTTTATTCCTTGTGTCTGTGAGTGTCATGCCCTAGTGAGCTGCTCATAGCTGAGGCTATGAGGGTGCAGAGACCTGGGTGCAGATGGTACCCTATCTGTTGGCCTGGTAGTAAATAGTGTTTATTTGTTGAACTTCACTCACTTCTTTTTCTTCTTAACTGTTGGTTTACTTGAAGGTTATCAGTGTGGTCCTTTTGGATCATCTTCTGAAGCTTGCTTTGCATTTAGATCTAAGTCCACTAAGAACTGACCTTGTGTTTGATGTAAGAAGGATTTACTCCTCACATAAGGACACACAACTGACACAGCACCATTGCTCTGCTTGTCATCTTTGTCACAGATGAAACACTTATGTAAGTGAAAGGCAGCATTTGGCTTCCTTGTGTATTCATCATGCCTGGCATTTTTTTTTATGGGTTCTAAGTCAGGTCTTTGTGATTGTCAGGCAAGTACTGCACTGAAGGAGCTGCCCCCCAGCCCCATGGATTCCTTTGTTCTGTTCTTTTGATCTGTTTGTACAGATGGATCTATTTTTGGGCTCTGTGCTCTATTCTGCTGCTTTGTCTGTTCCTTCCTGATGCTTCAGTACCATAATTACCAGCTTCACAAAACCTCTTGATGTATGGTGGTGCAAGTTTTGGAGTTTTGCTATTCTGGTTCAAGATGATCTTTATGTATCTTTCTTCCTTCTGCCCTTTCTCTCTTTCCTCCTGTGTTGTGGATTAAATTTAGTGGGATTAGCACCTGAGAAATGTTAGCACTATGGTCTCATTTCAAAGGCATCTTAAGATGATCTTAGTTTTTCAGACACTGGGTGAATATAATATGCTGTGTGTAGATTAGAGAGTAATCATAGCAAAATTTAGAGAAACCACTATAGCAGGTAGTTACTATGCCTTCATCTTCATCAACCCTGCATTTCCCTTTATGTTTGTTCCTTGATCTTTTTTGTTTGTTTGTTTGTTTGTTTGTTTTTAGACCAAATTGTTATTTATTTAGCCTTACCATGAGATTACATTATGTTTTGTTTTGTTTTGTTTTTTTGGTTTGTTTGTTTGCAGCGACATAAATCAAACTTCACCTTGTTTGTACCATACATTTTTCATTATTATCTAGTCCTTTCTTCCTAGGACATCATGAGAAAATACAGTGTGGCTTATGTTTGTCCTTTGATCGCTGCATGTTATGGTATTTAAGTTGTTTTAGCTGGCCATAATCAGGCAGCTGATGCTGCACAGTAGGTTTTATGTAAAGTAGTGGGCTCAAGACGAGGCTTGTGTGTTTTGCTTTATTACTATGTCTGTACCGGAACACCAGAAGTCACTCTAGTAGGAGTCTCACCTTTCACAGTAGCCATCTGTGTCAGGTTGTTGTCTAGGCATGTTCTGTGGTGCTGTGGGTAGGAGAGCATCTTCTAAAGTCTATGCATGTATTTACATTCTGATATATGTGTCATGTCTTCAAATGTTTCAGATATTTGGAACTCTACATCTTCTAAAATAAACAATCTTAGAATGGTTCCAGTATCATAGAATAGCCCACAGAACATGACTTAATCCAGTGTGTTTCAATTATTAATGACTATTAATAATTATTTCAGTTGGTGGTGGCACATGACTTTACTCCCAGCACTCAGGAGGCAGAGGCAGACTGATGTCTTTGAGTTTGAGGTCAGCCTGGTTTACAGAGTGAGTTCCAGGACAGGCTCTAAAGCTACAGAGAAACTCTGTCTTGCACCCCTGCCTCTTCACCCCCAAATTAATAATTGCTGTTTTTAGCCATAGTTTTAGTTACAAATGGAGGGAATTTCAACTTCTAAAAATATTTCAGTTACATTTTTTCATGCAATATACTTTGATTATATCTTTCCCTCCTCAAACTCCTTTCAGATCCCTACCAACCTAATATTAGTTTCTTCCTTTCTTTCTCTCCAAACAAGCAAAATGGGGGAAAAAAAAAACAAACACAGGAAATCCACAAGAAACACAAAAAACAAAAACTAAACAAATGGGCAAAAGACCAATAAAACAGAAACTGCCCAAAGAAAGCAAAATAAAAAGTTCACAAATAATCCCATTGAGTTTGTTTATCACTTCTGTGTTCTCTTACTGGTGCTGACTGGCTCCCTGATCATTACCTAGTGATCTAGCCATGCACACAAATGCAGCTGGCCTGGTGCTTAGGTGGGTCTGACAGGCCCAGAAAGGGCGGGGTGGAACAGTGGTCCTGTCAGAGGAGAGGGTTCACTCTGCTCTTGCTGTCTGTTCAGAGATCTGGGTCCCCTAGTGGTAAATGCCCCACCTTTCTGTCCTCTCTCTTGACCAGAACTTTACAACCTAAGCTAATTTGTTCCCTCTGGCATCATGGGAGGCCTGGCATCTGACACTTTTGGGTTGTTGGAAATGGTACCCTAGGCACCCAAAAGCTATTGAAGATGCACTGGAATTGTCAGAAAACCCTGCTGTAGGCCCTCGTGGCTTAGGAGGGCTTCAGCACAGAAGCTGTTTGCTCCCTGATTCCTGCCTGCTGAGTTTTCCTTGAGGGTTTACCATCATCACAGTGTAGAAGTAGACAGACTGAAAATAACCAGAAATTACAGTTTGGGATTCTCTTAATTAAAAGCCTATGCCATTCCCTGGACTTGAAGTAGAACACGATTTTGAGCCTCTGTAGGCTTCAGTTAGTTTAGATAATTGATAGGCTGCTAGGTGGGTTACAGTAACAATCACTGCCTGTGCTGCAATAATCTAGAAGCTTGCAAAGCAAAGCCATTACCAGCCACAAGTGTCTAAAACAGGGCTTGATAACTCTGGGTGCTCAGTCACTTACCATGGAGTGTTAGCAGCATGGTGGTCTACAACCTTCGGGACCTCTGACACCATCCCATTTCCAACAATCCAGAAATGTCTCTGCCCAGTGTGCATGCCCTAGGTTTTCCCCTTCCTACTCACATGGCTTAGCTGTTCCTTGGCATTGTCCCCTTTCACTGTTCCTTCCAGTGAGGCACTACAGGAAGGAACACTTCTTGAGTTATTTTCACCAGGAGGTGGGAGGCTTTTTACTGTATAGGTCTAGGCAGAATGAGTTTCGATTGTCTTTTTAAAAATTTTACAGGGTGAAATTGTTACAGTATGTCTCTGTTCGTTCATTCTTCCTCTTACCGTTGTGTCCACTGCTGGCCTAGACCACTAACTACCAGCTTTGTGTAAAACTGCAGAGGGACATGTATTTGAAAAGCTCCCTATTAGAAGGAAGAGCCCTGGGCCTGGTTTGAGGCTGTGCTCTTGTTGCCTTGGAATTCTTAGAACTTTTTAAATAAGGGGTTCTGTGTTTTCATTTTGTAGTAGATTGACAAATTAGGTAGTAGGTACTGCTTCCCAGGTATTTCTAATAACACCAAGCCCAGGTAGTTTGCTTGCTTGAATGAGAATGAGAGGAAAGAGAGTTTAAAGAGTGATTGGGAGAGAAGGACAGACTCTTAAGCACATGTTCAGGCTCAGATTTTAATGCCCCTTCAAAACTGATTTTTGTCTTGTTTCTTTCTACCATCTAATTTTTATTAAAATGACAAACTGTTAATTTTGGATCTTCATTTGCTAGCAGGCATACTAGTGAACTGGTAGTTTCTATGTCCTGAGTTTGTTCGTTGTTTAGAAAACTGCATTCAGTTGCTCTACCATTTGACATTGTTATTATTGTTTCATTTCATAGGGAAGGAAACTGATGCTTATAAAAGGATAGCTGCCAAATGTATAAAGTAATTGACAAACTAAGGCTTAGAATGTAGGTTGGTATGAGTCTAAGGCCCACTCCTCCTCACTCCGCCATTCAAAGATAGATATTTGTACCTTCCTAGTTGAGTGTCAAGATGAGGTAAATATGGAAGGTATTTTTATGCCAAGTGGATTTAGCAGAGGGCTGGGCTGTGGGTCGCTAAGAGGTAGCTGTCACCTCTTGCTGTTCCCCCTAAGCCACTGAGGTCTTGTGAATGAGTGTAGTGGTTCTGTCACAGTGAACTTTGGTTGAATCCTTTCTTTATATATAAACAGTTAACTTTTGACTACTTGAACACATCTTCCTACATGGAATTAACAGGAGGAGACTCTGAAGTAAAGATGATAATTGAAGCTTTTTCTCCTCAGGCATAGTTGGGGCTAAAATGTGCAATTGTGGTATTGACAGTATACCACCTCTCTGTGGATACTGCCATCCTCTCACTATAGCTTAAACCAGGCTTCTTACACTCACATCAGAATCACCTAAGATTCTTAGAATAAAAAATCAACAACAAAATCAAAACCAACAATTAATTGATAAAACCCAGCCCTATAGAGCAGTTTCTGAGAATCAGGCTTTAGGATATACTGCTCTGTGTAAACTACTAAGGAATGCTGATTACTGCTTAAGCTACTTCTATGGATAGGCATTGCTATAGAATATTCCTGTACATTTGTTTAGATACCTCTTCCTCAGTTTTCTGATGTTGACATTAATGTTGTGTTAGCATTATTACAGTCTCAGTGGTCTCCCTTGACTTATTTCACCAAACAGAGCTCCTTAGCCAATACATGGACACCTCAGAACCTACCAAAATACTGTGCATAGGATGGTGCTCAAAGAATACTTCCTGAGCTGGGAGTGATTCTCCAATTACCCTTTTCTTGTAAATCACCCATTTCTGTGCTGCAACCTGTACGGCTTTGGGATTGACCTGATTGACAACTGTTGTGCCCAAATGCTGAACCCCAAAATCACCAAGAGACCCCTTCTGATGTAAAACAAAGAGTCTTTTATTGTTTAAGTAGCTAACTGCATTAACTGGGGCCCTTCCTCCATCACAGTGGGTGGCAGGAGGACACCCCTACTCCCAACCCCTAGAAACCACAAGGCCAGGAACTTACAGGGCAGTGTAAGCCTAGGGGTACACAAATCTCAGGATTGGTGCTCTTCCAGGCTTGGACGACCTGTCCTGTGTTGATTGGTTAACTGGTTTTTATGACCTATAGGCCCTCCCAGGGCGGTTGCTATGCTCTGCACAGCACTGTTGTGAATTTGTACCATAAAGCACAACCAGAGCCATAAAGCACAGCCCCTTCAGCTAACTTCTGATTGGTTCCTTGCCACGAGATAGGTATCTGACCTCCTAGTGACTAAGGCAGGAAGTACAAGGTCAGACATGTGCTGAGTCAAAGGCCTACATGTCTTTTTTTGCAGTCTGTTGTGGCTGCTAAAGCAGGGGGCTGGTCCCTTTACAACCAGGAATGAAGAAACAATAGACACACAGGAAAGCTGGGATGGTGGGGGGTGTCTTCTCTGATGGAGTATACTGGTAGCACAAAAATTCAGGGTGATTATCATATACATTTTAATGAGATGGGTGAGTTAGTCTTGGTAGCAGGAAGGTCTCTAAAGGGAAGCAGTCTCAGGCCACAGTCATCTGAGAGGATGAAGCCCTGTTTGATACTTTCTGCACACTGTCAACATTGGTGCCTAGACCAGTGGGAAGCCTTGACATTCCTCTGAGCCTGCCCTGGGGAGGCCTTGACATTCCTCTGAGCCTGCCCTGGGGAGGCCTTGACATTCTCCTGAGCCTGCCCTGGGGAGGCCTTGACATTCTCCTGAGCCTGCCCTGGGGAGGCCTTGACATTCCCATGTATCTGAGGCCTTGGAGGTTTTGACATGGCTATACTATTCATGTCAACAATACTTACCCACTCAGGACTCAGTGGCTGACTTTCTGACTTTCTCTAAGAGTATAAATGTTTCTGACTTTCTCTAAGAGTATAAATCTGTTCAGAGCATGAGTTAATGCACTCAGGGTGGTGAGCAGGTAGAATGATAAACATTTTAGCAGCTCAGTTTCTGGGGCTCCAGAATTGTGTGTGGTTTTGAGTTTTCTTGTGATTCCTATTTCTTCCTCCTCTCCTTGATGCTGTTCTACAGGCAAGTTAACACATTCCCACAAAGCCAAGTAAAACCTCAGTGGTTCAAAAGCAAAGATGCTACAGTTGTGTTTGGGATTAGTTTTACTTTCAGTAAACATATGTGGTGGCTTGTCTCACAAAAGACATGGCTCTTGTGACACACCATCCTGTTTGCCCCATAGGGAGGCCAAGGTAGTTGTGCGCCCCACTAATGCCCTAATATACATACTAAACCAAGACCCTAGAGAAAAAGGCACAGTGGGGTATAGACCTTGTAGTGACCAGAATGCCTCTTCCAACATTGCCATCACTGGCATTTTAAGTGCTTAGTGCTTACAAGTGACATTTAATTCCTTCTAATATTGTCCCCACAGTCAGGTGGTTTATTTGACAGGCTGTTGTGGAGACCATGAGCAATAGAGAGTGATGATCATGAGGGAGCTGTCTGATTGTTTTAGTATTCTGGAGTGTGACTAGAGGATCTTAGAGGCACTTAGGGATTTCATTGGTAAGGATTAGAAAGGTATTGAATAACCCAAGGTGATAATGCATTGATTTTGGGACTTGACCCAATTATTAAATCATTGTTTCTCTTATATATTATATTTATTGATTGTTTGGTGTCAGAGCAGGCAGCAAGATTAAGTTGAGAAAGATCACTTAATTAGGCAGAAAAAACCCCCCAGATTTTCTTGTTAGAATTTAGGATAATGGTAGTGTTTACAAGATGTACTAAGAGAGTCTAGGTAACTAGTAGAAATAGAGACTCCTCTGATAGTTTTGTAAATGGGAAACAATTCTAGAATCATTGGGGAAGAGACTCTCCAAGAGTTATCTGTGTCTGGTTGTCTAGATTACTTTTGTGTACATATCTGTGGAAAATTGTTTTGATAATGTTAATTGGTGGGAAATGTAGTTCACTGTGAGCAGTACCATTTCTTTGACTTGAGGGCTCTGAACTATATTAATAATGGAGAAAGAAAGCCAAAATTTTAGAGGTAGGCATGCATTCTCTATTCTTCCTTGTGGATGTGACTAATGCTTCAAGTTCCTGCCTTGACTTTCCCTGGCATGAGGATGGTAATCTGGAATTGGAGGCTGAATTAACCTCTCTCTTCAAGTTGCTTTTGCCTGGGTAGCTTATTACAGCACGGAAAGGGAACTAGGCCACATTACAGATTTGGAAAGACATGTGCTTTGAATATTACTGTTGTTAGACATGGATCTACTGAGGAAAACTCCATCTGAACATAATCTAGTCCTTGAAAACACCTGAACTTCGTGAAGGCCTTGAGAAACATTTAGGCCAGCTGTTCTCAATCTGTGTGTCATAACCCCTTTTGGGGTTGAACAGCCCTCTCACAGGGTCACATACCAGATTACTGCATAGCAGATATTTGCATTATGATTAATAACAGTAACAAAATTCTAGTTATTAAGTGACAACAAAAATAACTTTATGGTTGGATGTCACCAAAACATGAGGGACTGTGTTAAAGGGTTGAAGTACTAGGAAGGTTGAGGACCACTGATTTAGCAAAAGACATTTCTCCTCTATACTCTCTGAAAGAATTGTGAGTTATAAACTGACTGAGGATAGTAAAAATAGAACATAGAGTTTGGGGAGCACAAATAGAACACAGAAAGGATTCTCAGGATGTTTATAATGATTATCATACTTTCATTGAATGCTTGATTAATGTACTTCCATCTTCCTCATATTGATTAACTGCTTAATTGGCTACATTTTCTACTGAGACTATTACCTGCAGGATTATGTAAGACATATAACAATATAACTGTATATGGAAGGTCTTTAGAGGATTCTGTTGGAAGTTACTCTTGGTGCTAGTTTTGAGGTTATTATAAACATAACATATTATTCTGCCAGAAGGAGAATTATACTACCATATCTTCTCATTGTCTGATATGTGGTTATCTTATAACTTTACTATATTAAGCTCTCCAAGGACCCCAAAGTAGCTAAATCTTGCTAGAAGTAAATATAGTGTTTTATGACTGCTGTATGATAGGTGCTTGACATATATTACCTTACTTACTCTCCACATTAATCTGGTGTGATAGCTATTGCTTCCCCAGCTGTAAAAGGGGAGTAAAGCTCAAGGCTGTCCTTCTTGCAGGTGGTGGATCTAGAATTTCCACATGGGCTCATGTGTCTTTCACAACCCCAGTTCTGTTGCCTCCATGGTTTCTCATTACACAAATTCAGCACCAACTCTGCAACAGGTCCTAGTATCTAGGATTAAAGGAAGGGAGAGAGTCCTGTAGAATCCTTTGTTTTTTCCTTGTCTGCAGGGTAAAGAAGCAGGGTAAGATCCATTGCTGATTATGCATCCACGTGTGTGGTAGGAACTCAGAAAACATGCTGCAAGTTGGACACGTTCAGTTCGACATAAGAATAAAATCAGAAAAGCATATAGTGTATGCCATTGTGTTTGAGTAGATAATTGTCTGCTTCAGTAGCTTCCCAGGGCAGGGAGAGTCTTCAGTGCTCACCAACACCAGAACAGTAATCTGGATGACCCAGGGACCTGTGCAACAGGGAGAAAGCAATTCATGACTGGTATTAAGATGTTTTGGGGAGAGAGGAGAGAGGGAGAGGGATCTGGGATCGATATGTAAAATAAGAAATAAATAAATACATTTATAAAAATAGAAACAAAGAAGATGTTTTGGAAAATTTTCTATCAACAGTGAGTATAGTATTTACCTCCCCAAAGTGTACTGAAAGGCTAAACATACAAATGTCTTAGAAAAATCATGTTTTTACAAGCATATTGGCTATTATTGTCTGTCCTCTTTCTCTGCTAAATTTTAACATTGGTATTTTAAATTTTCAAATTATTACGTTCTTTTGAAGATACCTTATGAGCAATTATATGTAGCTTATTACACAAAACAACCTGTAATACTGTAACAATTGAGTTCACATAATCAAAACAACACTTTTTGAGTATTTTCATCTGAAGGAGTTACGATGAGTTGAAATATTCTTATTTGGAGTTTCATTCCGCTTGCTGTAAGAAAAAAAATGAGAAAACTGTAGGAAACTACTGAAATGACTTACATTGCTCTGTTCAGCAGCATCGAATGCATAACTAACTGGTATTTTGACTTACAGCTTTTCTGGGAGAAGAGACTGCAAGGACTTAGTGCATCAGACGTAACAGAACAAATTATAAAAACCATGGAGCTACCCAAAGGCCTTCAAGGTACCGTCTAAGTTTAGTTGAATAGATAATTAAGTATCTTCTGTGTGCCAGGCACTGTGATTAGGTGCTGTGCATTCATAATTGACCTGTAGCAGCAGGGCTTTACTCTGGGAGACAATGTGCTTCGCCGGATGGCATGCCTCTTGTGTTATACACCAAGGGAAAACATACGTGACAAACGTGTCATGGGGATGCTTGTGAATAGTATGTCACCCAGCATGCTTTCTTTTCTGTGTGAAACATTTGGCTCCATCGAACCATTTTCATCTCCTTTAACCCGTGTGCTGTTTTTAGCACTAACTACAGATGAACAGAGGGCCCCCCAAGTTTCCTCCCTCCCAAGTAGCAGCATTTCACTCCAGCATTTTCTTTCTCTTATCTCCTTACACTAAAAGAACAACTCCAAAATCCCCAAACCTCTATAAGCCGCTGCTTTAAGTTGTGTACAGTTGTGTTATTATAGCATACTTGTATATTATTAGAAATTATTGTTTTAAAAAAATCCAGAACTTTGATCAGTTCCCTTATATTTTGCTATGGAGAGAGGCCCCTACAAGCTTGAGAGTATGTACTTATTCTAGGAATCTGAACTGGTTTTGGTCATTTGAAAGGCTGATTAAGTTTTGGGTATGTCATGCTTGCATTGACATTCCATGAAGTCTCAGAACAAAGAAGATAAACCTAGATACTTCTGGAAATTGATATCTAAAGTTATAGGGAGAAATTGATCCAGGCTGTTAGTAGGGATACTTGAGTATAGCATAGTGATCGTATAGGGTTTTAGATTATTTAAATAGTTTACCCTTCTTGAGAAAATGCACATAACTTTTCAGAAGTTTAGGGCCTTAAGAAGTGTATTTTAAAGTTGAAGTTTTGTTTTAAGTACTTAGCTGTTTTGTCACTGTTTAATGTCAGTCTTTTGGTAGATAGTGGCTATTATATGGATATGTGTTGTTTTTTGTTGCTTTGTTGGGTGTCAGGTTTACCTGTTTGACCCTAAATGAGCATAAGAATACTGGCTATGTTAGGCAGTGGCTGGCCCACTGGCTCAGGAGCATTTTCCTTTCAGCAGTGTTGCCTTCTCATTTCAGGAGTCGGTCCGGGGAGTAATGATGAGACCCTTCTATCAGCTGTGGCCAGTGCTCTGCACACAAGCTCTGCACCAATCACCGGACAAGTCTCTGCTGCCGTGGAAAAGAACCCTGCTGTCTGGCTTAACACATCTCAACCCCTCTGCAAAGCTTTCATTGTCACAGATGAAGACATTAGGTAAGGCATTTTAGTACAGCTTTAAACAGCTCAGTTTTACCTGTAAGTAAATTCTATAAAAGCTTTATGTTCAGTGCCATAGCTAGTACAGTTGATCATCCTGTACTAAAAGCTTAAAACTTAGTTCAACATCTGAAGCCATTTGATGTCTGATATGACACCGAAAATGAACAGCTTGATGTCATCAAACTTGGCTTCCTGTGCTGCACTATGAAAAATGCCATGGAAATTACCTCACAAGAGGTGTATAAAGTGTGTATTAAGCAAAAGTGAACTTTGTGTTCAGCTTTGGGTCCCATATTCAAGAAATTTTTTGTGTATGCAAATTCTCCAAAAAAAAAAAAGAAAGAAATTTATTTGGTTCTAAGTCTTTTAGATTAAAAAAGAAAATAATCCCCATTCTATAAGGGATGAATTTATTAGAAATCATATTCTGAGTTTTACAGAGTACTGGCTATCTTTATGCTAACTTAACCCAAAATAGAAGCATTTGAAAGGAGGGAATCTCAATTCAGAAAATGCCTTTATGTAAGATCAGGCTGTAGGTAACCCTCTAGGGCAGTGACAGGGATGTTGTCAGGCTCAGCTCACTGTGGACAGTGCCACCCAGGGCTGGAGATCCTGGGTTCATAAGAAATGATGAGCAAGGAATCAGGACAAGCCAGTAAGTAACATCTCTGCATGGCCTCCTCATCAGCTCCTCCTTCCATGTTCCTTCCCTGTTTGAGTTCCTGCCCCGACTTCCGTCAATGATGAACTATGATATGGAAATGTATAAATAAACCCTTTTGCTTTTGGTCATGATGTTTCATCACAGCAATAGAAACCCTAACTAAGACACAGAGCTTTTCTAAAATGAATGGAATGTGATTAGGATCTATATAAGAAAACTATTCTTGAAAGTAGGCCATGTGTCAGAGTGATCATCACAAGAATGTCGTCAGCAGATTCGTCATATTGTCAAGGCAGCGCGTTTCCAGTTTGTGCCTCTGGAGTCCTGCTCTAATGAGTCCCTTTCATTTCTCAGGCCTTTTATGCAGAGTCTTTTTAGTTTTGATTTGCCTCTTGTAGTGCTTGAAATTGAAACCCAGGCCGCTAGCATTCAAGGCAGGTATTCTGTTCCCAAACCACACCACTTACTTTTTCACTATGCCTGTGTGATTCTTGTGCATTGGTTTGTCTGCAAACCAGCCCGTTAGAACAGGTGATAGATAGCCTCACTGCCTTAAGGCTCAGTTGCATTTTAAAGTTCAATTTAGTTATATTTATTTCATTCAAGCTCAGCTAGGGTTTACTTATCTTTATTGTCACATGTAAAGATATGAGTTGTTCCAGAGACACACATCTATCCATGAATACAAACATATAAATTTCCCCCACAAGCTTGAACACACACACACCCATACATGCACATGTATACACACATACTCATACAGTAGAGCAAGATTGGAAGCAAACGAGAAAGACAGAGCACAGAGGTAAACAAAGTCAGGAATAAGAGAGAACATAGTTACCTCTATAAATATCTTTCATTTGTTCTGAGGCCGGGCCACAAAGCAGGTGTTTAGCAACAACTGTAAAAGGAAAACCTGGTTTGGACTGACAGCACCCAGAAGTATAAGCAGACTATTATGTCCGAGAAGTAATATATTGAATAGTAAGATCATGGAACTTTTGAACTTTTCAGGGATGATAATGATGTCTCAGTCTATTGCATTGCTTTTAAAAACTGGGCAGCGTGTATGTGTACTTCACTGTTTCTATTTGAATCTAAGTAAGTTTTCTTGGAGTATCATTCATAGATGAAACCAGCAGATGGCAGTTTGGAATCATCCAATTTAATATAGCTTTCTGTTTGTATTTGTTTCCATCTAAATCTGTAAAAGGTTGATATGGAAATGTTCCTAAATGTATGAATCTAGCTAGTTTTATAACTGGAAAATCATTCTTGGACTTTAAAATAATCTCTTTTGAAAAGACAGAGCAGAGTCCAAGGTTGTAGTCATATGCTGTGGTCTCCTGAAATTTGCAGTGAACTTTATTTTTGAAAAAAATTTAAAAACAAAATATAAAAATCAAAGCAAGAGATGAGGTTGCTTTGTGGATCATTGTGACCTGGGAAACAAGTTTGTTTTCCTCTCTCCCCTCCCCCCAACTTGGTATAAACACAGAGATAGTGAACTGAATTTTCACAAAGTTGTTTGGGTTTGAAGGTTTGAACTGAGGTACTGGGAATGTCAGTGGCTTCATCAGTAGACCTTTGATAGTAGTGGGATCTTAAATCCAGACCGGGATTTGGGCTAGTTGTCTAACAAATCATTTGATGTGACTGGTATAACAGGCATTATTAATCAGCGTTCCCTGTTGAATTGGCAGAGCTTCAGAGGATGTGATTATGAGTAGACTTGCTGCTCTTCCTCTAGCTGCCGCTGGAAGAAGCTTCTGCAGAGCTTCTAACTTAAGACTTCACTCTTGCACAGGGACCTGCTAATCCTCTGTTACTCTAGTTGTGTGCTTTCCTTTGGAGTGTGCTTTTCTCTGGAGCACTTGGCTAAAACTCTCAGCCTTTTCGGTGATACCTCTGCACACTTGCAGTGTTTCCAGTCATGAGTGTAATTGTTTTCTGATTCTTAGTAACCTTCTCACAATCACAGCTGAAGTCATTCATGAGCTCACAGTCCTGTGATTGGACAGCCAGAGCTCTGCTCAGCCTCACTAGGCCGAGATCAATGATGTCTGGACCATCTTTCCTTCTGGAGCGTGGGAGGCTTAAGTTCACACACTTGATCTGGACTTCACAGTGTGCTGCAGGGATGAGCCCCCTGTTCAGTTGTTGACTGCTGGACAAAGGCTGCCCTGTCCTTTTAAAGGTGCCTACAGTTTCCCCCACCACATGGTTTCTGTGTGCCCTCACAGTTTTCTTTCAGAATACTTCTTACTGGGTTAGGGTCACTAGATTCAGTTTTCTTGTGATTAATTAATGGTTCTGTGATTAGTAACTAATTATAGAGTGATATCTCATCATATCCACAAATGTCACCCACCCTTACTGGGAAAAATTATACAGAGAGTATATATGGGATGTGGGGGGACTCTTGGAGAACATCACACTATTCTGCCTACCCCTACAGCAAGCAGGTTTGCTGCATAAAGGCAGGAAGTCGTGTTCAAAGTCAAAGAACTCAGTGACAGATAGTAGGACTCAAGATAGACATCTTTACAAAATGCAGTGTGCCCCCTCCCCATGGGTCATTCAGACATCTGTTGTTAGGTGAGACTGCCAATGTGACTGATACATCCTTTGGCATACATTTCAAGTCACTGGGCCAGAGAGGAGACAAACTATATTCTTCTTCTGGAGCCTGCTCCATTACACGAGCATTTGTTGAGCTCAAGTTTCTTTTAATGTGAAGAGACTGCAGAGGTCATAGTGACCCCATACTGTCTTTCTCCTGCCTGCCTGATTTGAAATTTCACTCAGGAACTGGAAGTCTGTTCTTAGGAACCCTTTGTGCTAATTCATAAAGAAATGTACAACATTCTCATGACTATAGGCGATTATTACCTTCCTTACCTTGGGGTAGTATCATTCAGTCCTGATTTTGGAACAGAAGGGACTCCACAGCTGGCTAATCTCTCAGGGATCTGATGGAGTCCTCAGAACGTTTCCTCTCCCTGTCTGCTATCCCAGGTTTGCACACTGCTGACATCTGTCTGCATTAATGGGAGGGGACTACTTTTCTTACCTCCCCTCCCCTCTCCTCTTTTTCCCTCCCCTCCCCTTTCCCTCCCCTTCCCTTTCCTTTCATGCAGTCCCCGGTTTTCCTTGTGGCTGCAGCTCCCTCACTTTCTCTGCACTCATGTCACTGCCCCTTGTCTTCTCACACAGGAGGGCATAGCTCGTTCTCTGTGGAGCTAGCCCACTCACCTCTTCCTCTGTCTCTTTACTTCTCACTCTGCTCTCCTTGCTTGCTTCTGGATGTCCATTTCCATACTTTCCCAGGGAGCTGCTCTCATCCTCCCTCACCCGTGTACTCTGTCCGTTGAGGCACAGAAAATTCTAGTAGCCTCTTTATCCTGGGTTTTGTCTTTCATCTGATGGTTTAGGATGTGGAACTGTTGTCACTTTTGAGGTCATTTTGCCGTCACCAAGCTAGAGAAGCTCATGATAATGGTCTTGGGCTCTTCGGCGCATCTCAATAGAAGAGATAGGTGCACTTAGGTCTCTGTCCTTAGACATGGCCTTAGGTGGTCTTGGCTCTTCTGTGTAGACCTGGCTTCCCAGTACTACTCTCCCCTGACTCAGCTACAGAATGCCAGAGCAAGCCCAGCCTGCTGTGCCTCTAGCATGTCTCTGTTGATGCTTCACCTAAGAAGTTGCTCTCCCTTCCTTTTCCATGTTATCTTCCTCGCATATCTTTGCTTCCAAGTTATTTCTACTTATTTTTTAAGTTTTCACTCCAAATTGTTCCACACGTGAAATTCATAAAGAAGAAACAGCCACTGAAGTTCATCTATTCCTTTCAGAATCTCTTGAGACAAGCGTTAACAACCCTTGAGTAGCCAGCTATTCTTTGAAGTTATTTTCTGTTAAAATCTGCAGTGTTTGGTTCGTGTGTATAGAGGTAGCTCTAGGGAAGTCTAAGGAAGTGTGGGGGCATCACTCAGGGTAGTTTCATTTTTATTACTCACTGAACTTTCAGTTTCATTTCCTTCTAATTTTGAAAAGGAAACAAGAAGAGCGAGTCCAACAAGTACGAAAGAAATTGGAAGAAGCACTGATGGCAGACATCCTGTCCCGGGCTGCTGACACAGAGGAGGTAGACATTGATATGGACAGTGGAGATGACGCTTAAGGATATGATCAGGTAAGCAAACACCAGTGCAGAGACAGGCAGAGGGAAGGTGTTTGCTTTCATGTTGGTTTCCCTTTGTGCCTGCTCAACACTCAGAAGTGTACTTGTTCCCCTCGTGGGTCCTTCATGTGACCCCTCTGTATTTAAAGTCCCAAAAGTTATTACATCTGTCCTGATTCAGTGGGGACATTCTTGACACAGTAGCTACCTAGAGGGGACCTTTGATCTGCTTCATATGGTTTTAATGGATGCTGAAAAATGCCCAATACCTGATGACACTACAACCAAGTAGTAAATACAATGTCTACTCTTTACATGATTTCTTGACCATCCATTTAGTTTAGATCCAGTTCAGTCCAGTTTACTAGGGGAGTGTGGTTCAGTTCTATTTAAACCTTGTTTTTACTCATTGAGGGAAAGAAGACACTGGGCTTATGTTTTGCACTTTGTTTTCCAAGCTGTGAGGTTGCACTGCAGGAATCTGATGACTTAATTTAGTATGTGTTATATCTCTGGGGGGGGGCGGAGGGAGGGCTGAAGCATGTTCCTGTGGTCTGAGACCCTAGCCCACAGTGTCTCTAGTGCCAGTAAGTGAATGAGTGTGCTTGGCTGTTGTTCCCACGCTATATTTCAGGCCATTGTATCAAGATGTCATCTGAGATGGCCCATCTCTTCTGTCAGTTTGGGTTTGGTTTGTTTTGTTTTCTTTCGAAATTTATTCCTGAAATCAACATAGACAGTCAGGAGCTCTGTGGTCAAGACAAAACTAGACCTTTGCTTCCTTGGTGCTTACCTTCTAGATTGTTGGAGAGGCAACACTCAGACAGCTCATAGTAGCAAGCAAGCATTAAATCACCCCTCCATGGAGCTGGCACCTGCTCATTACCTTGAACAGTGTGCATCTCAGCAATAAACAGTATGGAAGAGTGATTGAATTTTAATTGTTTAAAAGTGCCATAGTTTTATGTGTTCAATACACATAGACTTACCCATGTTACATTCTGACCTCAAGAAGGCCATTAGATTTGTAGCTTGCGGAAAACTTAGAATACTTCTTAAGCATTCAGATTACATCCACATAACATCCTTGTTTAGCTTGTATGCACACAAAGTTCTCAAGAACCTGGAACATGATTACACAACCTAATTCTATGCTCATCCTTATGTGTACAAGAGGTAGAGCTCTAGTGCATAGCTAGATAACAGGTGTGGCTGGCCAGCTTCTCATGGCTCATCACAGATGGGGTCTTCTAACATTCAGTTTTCTTGAATGCTAGCCTCCTCAGATTGGTGCTCTTTCTAATATTCTGTGTATGCAAGAATGGCACATGTTTATTTATTTAGGTTATTTGTTTAGTTAAGTAACAGGGCATGATCTTCTATAATACTTAATCTTGCACTTATAGATAAGTACCCATGCTATCAAGCATTTTAGGAATGGTTTTGTAAAGGAGATGGTGATAAAAACAAATCTGTTGAAACGTGCAGCTGTGAGCAAACTGTACTAAAGACACAAATTGTGTAGTCCGCAATTGCACTGCGTCCTCTCTGTACTGCGTCCTCTCACTCTGGTAATCAGGAGACTCCAGCACATCCACAAAGACTGTAAAGGAAAATCAATCACCATGAAGTATAAGATATCATTATTAAGTAGAATTTTCTCCCAAATATGTTTGGGAATCTCACCCCCCCCCCCATGATCATTGATTCCAAGTCTTTGCCAGCCTACTGCGTCTCTCTGTCTCCCAAATCAGAGCTCAAGGCAAATTCTTCTATCCTTTTCTCCTCTTTCATTAACCCTTTGCTGATCCTCAGGGACCACTCCCCCAGCACCCCCATATTTGGGTGAGGGATGTTGGACAGAATCCATTTTCATGTGCTGTAGGTTGGGGGTTGTGCCAACACATTTGCTCTTGGTCGATGAACAAGGTACAGAGGCCAGGGAGTGAAACTACTTCATGCATGGTGAGAAGGGGAATGGCGAGGTGCCTGTTTCATAGACATCCAGTGTGGAAGTTAGGGGTAATGGCACCTCCTCACTTTAGGATTCTCAAATGCTTTGGACATCTCTTTCCTTAGAGCCAGATGTCTTACAGGTGAGCTCTATGTGGGGTGTGGGGGGGAGAGGGAGGAGGAGGTGAGGGAAAGGAATGGGATTTTGAGTGTTTGCATTAATGTGTGTAGCTTCATGGCACGAGGGAAGAGGGAGGGAATGAGAGCAAAATCCAGAAGGTCTTTGTTGTACCAGTAGGATCCTGCTCTGAACCTCCTGAATTCTCCAGTGTGAATTGGGGGTGGGGGTGGGTGTTCGGTAAATCTTGTTTGAGAACAACAAGAAGAAAATATGTTTGGATTTGGTTGCTGTCTAGTAGGATATTTTATTTATATACCTCAAGAGTTTCCCTTTTATGCTGCTTTAGCTATTTGTAGACTAAAAATATTATATAGGTAATAATACATATGATTCTTTGACAGTAAACTAGGTATTAAAAGTTATCAGAAACTTGCAGTGTTCAGCCATCCTCATCCAGTCATCGAGCTCAGTCTTCTATCAGGACTGAAAGATGGGATTCTAAGTGAGTCTTGCTGACCTTTCATCTAAGAAATCATTGTTCTTCTGTCTTCCAGGTAACTTTCGACTGACCTTCCCCAAGAGCAAATTGCTAGAAATGGAATTAAAACATTTCCACCGGGTTTCGCCTGTAAGAAAAAAGTGTACCTGAGCACATAAAGCTTTTTAATAGCACTAACCAATGCTTTTCTAGATGTATTTTTGATGTATATATCTATTATTCCAAATGATGTTTATTTTGAGTCCTAGGACTTAAAATTAGTCTTTTATAATATCAACAGGACCCTTACAATGAAGTGGAGTTTCTGATGCCAGGTGCAGTCTACTGGAAATGTAGCACTTACGTGAGATATTTGTTTCCCCCACAGTTTTAATATAAACAGATCAGGAGTACCAAATAAGTTTCCCAGCTAAAGATTATTATGACTTCTCTGTATATAAACAGATTTTTATACTTTATTGAAAGAAGATACCTGTACATTCTCCCATCATCACTGTAAAGACAAATAAATGACTATATTCACAGACTGATTGGAACTTCTTCTGTTAAAGAACACACACAATAATAGCCCCTGGGTAGTATTCCTGATCCACGTTCAACTGTGACCCTGAGCTTTGGCTTGGAATGGAGGTGGTGGGAAGTTTCTGGTTGCTGCAGGGTGCCTGCAGGCTTCTTTTCAAAGGGGTTGCCTCATCAGAAGCTCTGCATGGTCTCCTACCACATGGTTTTCTTCTCTTGCTTGTGACTAGTACTTTGGATAGTGCTCAAAGTAAGGCTCTTTCTTACCTATGACATGAGTTAGGCACACAAGGCCCCTTGTAGGTGCTGTCCGAAGCTGCGCTTGTTCTTACTAGAGTGTTTTCTCTTTCTAGTATCTATTAGCTTACTAAGTCAATAGAGCCCTTCCAATCCTCTCCCATGGTATGAGGCAGCCACTATGAAGTTGTTTAATGAGCCACAGTGTGATGCTTTACTAATCAGTATCCCACCAAAGTATTCATTTTTCTTCTATTAGAAGCCTATTTTATTACCACGGATATAGCTTAATATTTATTTATTAAAACTGGCATTAAATTATTTGGTGAATTTTTAAATTAAAACACACTTATATGGATCTGAGCCAAAGACAAGAGGGAGGGGCTATAAGAAAATGATGAAAAGCCAAAATAATGTGGCTCTATAGGGACAGTGTATGTGTTTATGTACTGGACCTGTGCTCATTGTTAATGAGCATACATGCGAAGCATGCATGAGTCCCTACATACAGGTCCCAGCACCAAATGAAGAACAAATTAAAATTAGACCTGAAGGTAATGTGGTCCAGGTTGTGACTGCCCATCTGTGCGTCCATGTCCCCATTATTATGAGTACCCCCAGCATCCTTTCATTTCCAGAGAAGGAAGGAGCATCAGCATTGTCAAAGCTCTACGACTGGCTGAGTCTAGGCTGTTCTGCTTTTGGAACTGTATTGCAAACTATAACAATATTTCTTGAAATTTCTGATTTTATTAAATTTCTGTGTCTGAGCCTTAGGCCCCCAGTTTTCTTGAAGCATCCCTGCTTCGGTGGGCAGATTTGCAGGCTGTGGGAAGATTGTAGCTAGATGATCCCTGCTAGGGGCCTATCACAGTGACTCAGGTTAAGTGTGTTGGAGTTGACATTGATAATCTCTTAAAGAGCTAATACTACTATTATAATGGCTTTCTAAAAGTTGTCCTCCTACCAAAGCCCCTGACTCTTTGCATGTAACCACATCTTGGGATCATATCTTGGCAACCATATATTCTTTTTACAGCACAATCCAACCCATGATACAAACTTCTGTAAACAGACTCTTTGACAGCAAACTGACAGTGTACATCACTATAAAGCTTTGGTAGTTTTTCCTTGTATACTTCACTCAGGTATAAACAAAGTGTAAAAGCCATTATAAAGTGGTGTCTTAGTGACTATCACATGAGGCTGTGATGTTCCCAGTATACCCACAGGACATGTCTGATACTAAATTTATTATTTTATCACCACAAACCAACCATCATCTTGGATTCTTCAAGTTGGCTCAAAGTCAACTTCAGCTGGACAAGACAGAAATGCAGGAATGATGCTGGATGTTGCTCATTCCTTTGCTTGTAGCCTCTGTCAGTCCTCTAGAAGTACTGAGTTAACCATACCCTTCACATCATTCCTTCCACAACCTCTTCATTCACAGGAACCTTCTTTCTTTCTGGACTTCTAATTAGCTTCTTTCCTCCCAATTGTTCACTGTCCTTTCTTCCTCTCTCTGTCCCCTGCTTTTGTCTCCAGAGAGAGTCTCTAAAGAAGTGGAGGTGATTATGTCCCTTCCCTGCTCAGAGTTCCTCACTAGTCTTTAAATGCAGGTTCAAATCTCAGAACATGAATTTTGTAGTTAGAGAGCCTCTGTCTCATCCCAGACTTGGCCTTTATGTGACATGTCAGGGCTCTCAGTCTCCTTGAGTTTATTCCTCCTCGGTGAAATAGGAATAACAATACCTACCTCATAGAGTTGTGAGGATTCCTCAAGATGCTGTTTGTGAGGTGCTTGGTTCAATGCCTCGCACTTAGTGGGTGCACTCAGGAGAAAGCTGTCACTGTCATCCCTGTTGCTTTTGAGAGGTGTTTGTCGGTAGCCCTGTCTTTGTAGCTTTATTTTTGGTACCCTGTTTCTCTGTAGAGAATTCTGAAACCTGTATTTGATTTGTTGATTCTTTGTCCCTTTAGTAGAATGTAAGCTCCATGAGAGCAAGGCTGTTCCCTGGTACAGCCCCAGCGCTTAGCCTGTTGCATGTAGTCAGACAAGCACTCAATCTGTTTCAAAAATGGGGGGAAAAAAGGAAGACCAGTCAAAAGACTAAATGACCTAGCTGTAGCCTCACCCTGCACCTATCCCCATTGCCTTTCACCTCAAGAAAGGCCACTTGCTTCTTTGATGTTCTGCTGGGCTTTGGTGTCTGTACCCCTCTTATTCCCTTTGCCTGCCTGTCTACACGGCAAGTTCCTGGTCATGGGTGTCAGCTCGATGGCTGCCTTGTCTGTGCTGTTGCCCTCATTTCTCCAGACAGTTGCTCTTTCCCTTGTCCAAGTTGTCACTGTATTTTGTAAATACCTCTGTGGAGGCACTTTATTATATTGTTAAAAATGTTTTGCATGTCTGTCTCTAATATGACCTGTAATCAACGTCAAAGCAGAGCTGGTGTCTTTCCATCTTAAAGTACCCGCCCGAGGACCTTGAACAATGCCTGGAAATGTGCTTGTCAATAAGTATTTGTTGAATGAGTTTGTGAGTGAATAAAGACTCACACAGTTAGGAAACAAGTTTTTATCAAGACAGAGAGTGCCCGATGGCTTCCAGAACTTTTTTTCCCTCTAGAGTGCATTATATAATCTCTTTGAATGTTATAATGTTTAAAATTTAAAAATAGTACAAGTTTAATATAGACAAAAAATATCAAAAGCTTTGTGATCTTTCAAATGATATAGAGTTCAGAATAAATATTTGCACTATTTCTATAGTGAATGCTATGAGAAAATGTACAGCAATAAATTTTTAAGCTTTAAAACATATTTGTGTAAGTCATCGTCAATGGCTTAAACCACGAAGGACAGCCCTGGCTTCCTGGACACAAAGGACTTTAGACTGGGTTTCAGGGCCCCAGAGCTTTCAGAACTTAACTCTTACATCCCTCACCACTACTGAAGCAGTCACTCAGTCCTTCTGCCTGGGTCCTCTAGAGTCAGGAGAGGATGCTGTGATCTCAGGAGCCTCTGCTTCCAAGCTTCCAGCCAGGCTATTCCCCTGCTCATTTCCACCACTGGGATGGATATATATGTCCCTCATACACAGTATGTTTCAGTTGCCCCACAGAGTTCACAGGAGGGAACATCTGCCAGTTATACCAGGGTATGCCCTGCAGAGTTGGAGCCTGGAATGGAGGTGACTGATAATCAGCAGGTTGCACACACAGTCTGTGACCAAAAATTTTAATTGTACAGAATATATGCTTTTTTAAAACCATTATCTTTTAGTTTAGTTTTTAAAGAGGTGATAAAGAGGAATTTTTTTTATTTCTAATTGCATTCACAACTTAGCCCTTCCACCACCATCTTTGAATTTTTAACTGTATAACAGATACATATTTTTATTCTCATTGAAGAATTAAGGAATCTAAGACCCATACGCATAGATGGTTTGTGGATATTAACACAGGGCCGGGAGTGAACTTGAATATGATGGTCTGTTTCTAGAAGCTTTCACCTTCCACACTGGCCCTGCTCAGGCCCCCACCTCTCTGTGACAGAGAGTGGAACATTGCGGGTATTGCATCCCTGCTCCCTGAAAGCTGATGCCAGGCAGAGGGACGATGCTGCTCCTGGGTGTGACTAGCCAAAGCTTTAACAGAATACCCTCACTGATAAATCTTTTTCAAGGATGATTTCCTACCTAAGCATAGTTGTTCTAACACAGAATGTTGGGGATTATTTTTATGTAGGGTTTAGGGTACTATTGCTGATATGTTCAGGTTTTGCCAATGCTCTGAGTTCTGTGACAAGATGTAATTGAACCATAAGCCCCAGTGATAGAATTAAGTTGGGTATGTAGTAGGACATGTACCAACTCTTCATTGAGAGTAGGACTATTTAACTCAACATTTATTTTTTGGGATTTTTTAAAATATATGTTTTACTATGCACAAGTCAGCAGAGTAGTTCATGTGTACAAGACATGTACAAGTTGTAAATGAACCTAAGCTTGGGATACTTGCTTTTATTTTGAAAGGATATTAAAGAAATTTAAGGCCACTGCTCCCACAAAGAGCTAGCTTCCTTTTGTTTGTGGAGTTAAGGAGGCTGCCAGTGTGTTGCCATACTTGGTATGCTTTTATGATTGTGTGTCCTTATGTGGCCATTTCTGTTGCTTCTGTAGAATTCTCAACAGAGTAAAACACAGTGAGCCATCAAAGGTTAGTCTAAGAACCACCACCAACGTTGGGCAAGTGATTTCACTCTGTCACACAGTCATATGAATTTGTATTTTAATTTCTACCTTAATTCAGTGGGCGAATACTGCAAGCTTATCTCTTGTTTTACACACGCTAAAATATTTTATGAATGGTAGCAACTTCTTCCTTCTAAACAAAACAAAACAGAACAAAATGAAACCCAAGTAAATTAAAAGTCAACCCCTTCTTTCCCTCTTCTGTCTTCTCTAATTATGGGGTGACTAGTATAATGTTGAAGATGAGCAAACAGTATTGCGGCTATGACTATAAGGAAAAAAAACCCCATGAATGTGACTTTATGGTACAAACTTGAATTTTGTCACGATGTAAGAAGGGGATTAGTCACGTAACACAGAGACACAAACACTTGAAAGAAACAGTATTACTCAGTGAGTTAAAAACAAACTCAGCCCTCCCAAGATTCACCCAGTGAATTGTCACTGTGTCAGCTTCCCACCACGGTGACAAAATATCTGAGATAATCAGTTTACAAGCTG
Organism: Cricetiscus sungorus; assembly: GCA_030556225.1. Lineage (NCBI taxonomy): Eukaryota > Metazoa > Chordata > Mammalia > Rodentia > Cricetidae > Cricetiscus > Cricetiscus sungorus. The sequence goes on along the minus strand of JANBXA010000651.1, from coordinate 94,821,031 downwards.
GAGGGGCTTGCTTTGACTTGCTGTCTTGGTGGAGGAGGCCTCAGCTTTGAGTCTTTGTTGGGACACATGTGTGTGTGTGGGGGGGCAAGTGCTAGAGATTGTCCGTTTCAAACAGAAGGAAGTCAGGATTCAGAGCTCCCCTTCAAGGGCGACATCCCCAGTGATTGGCTTCTTCTAGGCTTCTAAAGGTACTGCCTGCCCCAGTAGTGAATAAGCGAGTGTTCAGCACACAGCTTTTGGGAGGACATGTAATAGAAAATTAATTTCCTTATAATTGTTATATTGTTAAAATCAACATGCAAGCAGAAACCAGCCAGTGTTGAAGAAGGAAGATAATTCTAGCTACTCAGAGAGTTTCCCTGACTTAGGATCTCAGAAACTTAGGGAAGAAAAACATACACTTAACAACGAAGAAGTCTTTAGAAACACAACACGATTACTTAGTTCTCTTTAATTCAAATACACCAAACTGAACTTAGCTCCTATTCCCAAATAAAAACAAAAACTTATCTTTTCCTGTGAGACCAAAACCAAGACACGAGCACAAAAGGTCAGCAGGAGCCCATGTTCTCAGTGACCTCTTTAAGTTCTCGACCCAATCCTAACAATATTTTGCACACTGCTTGTTAAGTGACTGTTGTAGAAATGCATGCCTTTAGGCTTTCTTAAGAAAACAAGAGCTAACTGTCACATGAATTCAATGCTAAGTTTTGAACTCTAATGGGCACAGGAAAGCTTCTAATTGTCATGACTTCACAGCTGTTCACAGCTGCTGCTCACCGAAGAGCCTTGTTCACCCCTGCCTGGACTGCAAGGATGACATTATCTGTACTTCTGCCTCCATCCCTCCTCTCCCTCCATATATCCCTGGCTGTCCTGGAACTGACTCTGTAGACCAGGCTTGCCTTAGACTCACAGAGATCTGCCTGCCTCTGCCTCCCGAGTGCTATGATTGAAAGCGTGTGCCACCACTTCTGGACTTGCCTCCAGCTTTTGTTTTGTCACCAGCTCTCTCTCATATACTCTCCTGGCTCATACTTACAGCTTTTATCTTTTTGTGTCAGCACTGAATTCCTCAAACACCTTGCCTGTGCCCACTTCTTTGTGTCTCATTGGTTACAATTGAGTAACATACCCACTGCTAAGCTAGTCACTAGCTAGAAAGGGGTTTGGAATTACCCTGATGGCTGAGATTATTCATGGGTGTGATGTGGCAGTTGGAGACTCAACCACAGCACCTGTTTCCATCTTCTCTTTTGAGGTGCCTAACTGTTCTTTCGTGCCACATTTTCCTCATCACTGTGCTTCTGTATCTCATCGTTTATTTGTAGAAGTCCTTCCCTTTCTTAAGTCTGTTTAAGTCCTACATTTTTTTTTTAAGCCCAAGGGCACTGCATTCCCTTTTCAAATAGCTTGCCAAATGCATCTCTCTTCCCCATCTGTCCCTTCTCAGCTGTATGAGTCTTCCTGTCATATTGGATGTGACTACATTTGACAGATCTCCAAGTGTTTCTCATATGAACAACACTGTAAATTCCTTTAGGATTTGCCATTTGAAAACCTGAAGGTACAGGCCTGTATAAGACAGTCTTCCCTTTGACACCAATTGCAAGTCCGGGGAATTTTCAAAGCCAACTCAACCTGACAGTTTGCTGCATGGATTGAAAATATTCCACTAAAAACTGTCATGTTTATAGTTGCAGTGTATTACTGAGCTGGAGTACAGATGGGCACCCACCCAAGAAACACACTGGGGAGCATCTGTGAGGGTTTGGGGCCCTCCACTGTACTCTGTGAGAACCACTACACACGTGGGACTAGAGAGATCCATATGGGCCAGTGTGAACCAGGAGAGGTCACTTGAGCTGTGGCCTGTAGTGTTTTCTCACCGAGGCTTCACAGTGTAGACAGCATTACCTGAGGGACTGATGGCCCTCATGGGTGAATTTTGTCTCCAGGTTGACTGTTAGCAGGTAACTAGAGCCTCACTGTAAACCAGGTACTTTTGCTTTCTCAAGTGGCCAATGACTACAGTGTTACTCTGAGATATGGTTGGCTTATTCTAAAATTCACTGTGATTAGGCCCCATCTGAAAAAAAAACAGTGTCATTAGACAGGCACTAGGATGATTTCTCCTCCCCGGCAACGGAGCCAACAACAAAAGTCAGCCCTTTCCTTGCTTTTCCCTGGGCAATGCACATGTTTTTTTCTTTTTTCTTTTTAAATATAGGGTTTCACTGTGTAGCTTTGGAGGCTGTCCTGCAATTTGTTTTGTAGACTAGGCTGGCCTCGAACTCACAGAGATTGCCTGCCTTTGCCTCCCAAGAGCTGGGATTAAAGGTGTGTACCACCATTTTGTGATAAGAATTTTGGTATCAGATGCTAATTTGGCTATTCCTAGGGGCCTCACTGTTGATAAGCAAGCTAATATTTAGATATTATGGCAAAATTACGGCAAAGCTCTACTTAAGGAAGATTTGGCACCTAGTGCAATTCCACTGTCCACTCCACTCTTCCCATGCAGAAAAACATTGTCATAGTTATCACATAAAATCATAAGGGTCTTTCACTTGTTTATCATGGATTATATAAGGTAACTAATATGAAATTAATATTTTTTCTTAATCTGGAACAAATGAATGGTTTGATACTAAGCATTAAGGGGAACTCTTGACTCCCTGATAAAGAGCAACAAAGATTTCCATTTAAGTTCAACACTAATAATTAGTAACCACAGCAATTAGAGACACAGGTATTTTCTCTTTCTCATCTTTTAAATCAAACCATCTTCCATATAATATTAGCAGTTTCTTGATTCTAATCTTATGACTAGACTACTTAAGGAACATAGGTCATTGGGACAGGAGGACAGATGCTCACTTGTGTTATTTCCCATTATTTCTACAATGGAGTCATTGCATCCGGGGAGGCCGGCTGTTGCAAAGTCAACATCAGTGCCAGAATCAATCTTTCTCCCCCATTTCTACATACACACTGTCCTAGAAAATTCTCCAGTTTCCTTAAAAAACATATAAGATGGTTTGACACCTCTACCTATTTCCAAATTTTAGTAAAAAATAGTGTTTCTTAATATAGGGCACTTGCTCCCTCCCTGTGAGTGGAGGTTGGTCAATTCCCAAACATTTTTGGTTATTACAGTTGCGGAAGAAGGGTGAGGCTGTTTATTGCCCCATCAAGTGGACGGAGGCCAGGCGTATTGTTAAGACTTCTAAAGTGCCTGACAAATGTCAGTTAAGATGAACTGTTTCATCTTAAAAGTGTTTCATTTAAAGGCTTCATAGGAGTGTCTGAGCATTTTATTTTGTCTTTATAAATGTTAATCTCTGAAGTGTATAGGGGCACATGGGTGCAGAATTCTAAAGTCCTCTTGTCTATCTGAGGGGGCAAACCACCATTCATTCAGACTTGAAAAATGTGGTTTTACTTTTAAAACTACAGACTAAGACTCGGGAGTTTGACACTCAGCTCTGAATGCTGAGAAGTAGTCATTTACTCTCCACCGTGACTACACACAGCTGTTCACCCCCTCCACAATCTTCTCATGCTGTTTTGTCTGCCTATTTCCTGCCTCAGGGACTGTCCAACTTCCTGCTATACTTCGCCTGGAATGTCTTTTAAATGGAACCAGGCTGTGTGTATATGTATTTAGTTTCTGTTCTCAATGTATTTGAGAATAGTTACTGTGCTAGTTAACTCCAAGTTGGGTGGCAGGTGGTGGCACACACCTTTAATCCCAGCAGTTGGGAGGTAGAGGCAGGTGGATCTCTGTGAGCTTGAGGCCAGCCTGGTCTACAAGAGCTAGTTCCAGGACAGCTAGGGCTACACAGAAAAACCGTATCTCCCTCCCTACTCCAAATGAAGTTCATTCCATTCTTCTATTAAAAGTTATTGCTACATATTTTTTTAACCACAACTAATCTTAATACATTCTGGAAGACTGATTTATTGCTAAGAGGATCAAACAAAGGAAAAGCTTGATGATTTATGCACTGCAAAGCTTCAGATTCCCCATAAGTCAACTACATACAGAGGCAATTTAACACTCCCGAATGTTGCTTTAGTGTTGCATTCATTCACCTTAATTTATGCTGACGATTGTGACAATCATGAAAGCAGGAAATGACTGTATAAATGAAAGCCATTTCCCATAATCGTGGCCAGGGAACATTAGGAGACTGTCATCCCATTACTGAGTGAAAGGACTTAGTGACAGGACTGTTTTCAGAGACTTGCAGTGTCTGAACCAAATTCTGGGTAAACATCCAGAGATCAGGCACTCCAGGAAGCTGGAGAAGTATGACTGGTTCGTCCTAGATGCCAGGGAGGGTGGGGGATGGGACATGCATGCTGAGTGACCCACAAATCTTTCCTCTCCCAAGCCTGTCCTCATCTCAGATTCTTCCTAGTTCCATTTTCCTGAAATACAACAATCAGACAGGATGCCTTACAACCCTTTCTCTATTGACGTCTGATCCCTTCTCACCTTTGTGTTTCATGTCACTAATGCTCTGTAACTTAGATCTGGGCATTAGGACAATAATTTTGGGGTGAGTGTTTGCTTGTGAGTGTCAACAAAACATGGCATATCAAGTTACAGTACGACTAAGCACCCTCTACCTCCATGTATTAAGGTTGAGCAAGGCAACCCAGTATGCGGAGTAGGGTCCCAAAGACCTGTATTCAGAGACAGCCCCTATTCCCACTGTTAGGAGTTCCATAAGAGAACCAAGCTATACAACTGTAATATATATACCAAGTGCCGGTTCAGTTTCATACAGGCACCCTGGTTGTTAGTTCAGTCTCTGTGAGCCCCTATGAGGCCAGGTCAGTTGACTCTATGAGTTGTCCTTTGGTGTCCTTGAGCCCCTGGATCCTACAATCCTTCCTCAATGCCTTCTGCAGGATTCACCAACTCTGCCTAATGTTTGGCTGTAAGTCTGTATGTTTTTCCATCAGTTTCTGGATGAAGTCTCTCTGATGACAGTTGGGCTAGGCATCACAGGAGATGACCAGTTCACATGATGTATCTGCTATTGCTAGACGTCTAAGCTGAGGTCTTCCTAGTAGATTCCTGGCAGATTCCCTGGCACCAGGTGTTTACTTGACCTTGAAATGACCAAGCCCCTCCCATCCCCCCTCTTTTCAGTAGCTTTTTTCAGTACTCTCACCCTCTGTCCCTGACACAAAATGACCTTTTTCTTATCTTGGGGCTTGGTCAGTTGTGTTTAGAATTTCTTGGTGATTAAGAATAAGTAAATGGGTAGGTGGGCCCTGTGCTAAGCCATCTGCCATACCACAGACAGACTGGCGGCTACATGCAACTCTGAATGAGTTGAGAAAGGGTGTTTGGTCTTTCTCATTTTGTGTTCACATTGGATAGATTTTGCAAATCAAATGTGGAACTTACAAGTCCTGAGAGAATATTTCTTACTACATATATTTCAGTTGTAATTTCTTACCCTTTTATGATTACAAACCAGCTTTTATCTTCTTGGATGATTTGGGATGTGGTTTGTGGTTAACACCTAAGGAAAAACCAAATGCTGAAATTTGATTGTTTTCCCTATGATGATCCTAAATAGTGGGAAATTGTCAGGCTGGTCTAGAAAATAAGATACCACTGAATTTAATGCAGTTCCCCTCCCCCAAAAGACAGCTAATTTGAGAACTTTGCATGAAGCTACAAATGAAAGGAACATAAATAGTATCGGGCCACCACTGTGATTTCACTAAAACATGTACTGAAAAAGGGTGGTGACCTGACCTCTGCAATGACAGCGCCTTCCTGTCTGGGATGTGACACAGATCAACTGCATCCAAGTTGGGCATTTCTCTCCTTCCTGTTTCTGCTCCAGGGAATGTCTGTTTCCATGGCCAAGATACCCCAGCCATGCCTGAGCTTGGGAACTTGCAGAGACCAGCTCATGACATTCTAATTAATAGTGCCAAACATCTGTATGATTTCTGCATAAACGCATGGTGGCCCCAAAGAGCTACAGCTCTTCTGATTTTTGCAGATTAGGACATGGAGCTCTAGCACTCTGGAACCACACAGCTGGCAGGCAGAGCAGCAATGGCTGCTCTGGGCAGCGTGTTGCCAGGGTTCATCTTCATTATGTTATGTTTTCAGTGAATCAGAACAACTTCACACCAAAATGACTGCCTGGGGGTGTCACTGTTGTCTTAGAGAAACGTAGGCTGTGTTCAGGTGAGAGAGTAGCCTTCTTGGCAACATTCTTGTGGAAGTCCCTATCTGACAGAGAAGTTGTGACTGACCTTTAGTCAGTGGGAATGGAGACTGAGAAGTGGAGGACTTGGATGGGGAAAAGGCTTCTTTTTAACAGTGAGAAAATGGACTTGGCATGTAAGTATCCTTCTTTATTTGTTCTTTGAGAGTTTTATACACAACGTATTACGACCATACTCACCCTGGATTCCCCAACTCCATCCAACTCCTTTAGGGAAACCCTACTCATCTTCATCCTAACTTAGTTTCTCTCATTTACACACACACACACACACACACACACACACACACACACACACACACACACACACACACACACGAGTATCCCATTTAGCGTTGCCTGGACGCACTTTGCACTTGAGTGTGGCGCCATCTGCTGGAGCCCGGGCAACCTGGCGACAGTCCTACGAAACCTCTCTTTCCTAGCGGCTGTGAGTTATCAGTGGCTTTTCTGCTTTTATCTAATTTTTCTGCTTTTATCTAATTTATCCAATGAAATGATGTGTGTAAGCCAAAACTTGTGTCAAAGCTTGAAAGAAAACAAGGACACCATATTTAGGTAACTTAGGAGATAGAATTTTCCTCTTCATCATACATTTTTTCTACAGTGGTTTGCTTGATTTCTTCAGTGCTCCACTTTTTCTAGTCTGCTCAGAGAAGAAGCATCTTTTTTTTTTTCCTAGCTGTCTGATAAGTCAGGTTTAGATGTGACAAGCTGAGGCAATGACCCAGGCAGGATAAATGGGAACCTTCCCAGACTCTTGAGAATAAGTCATCAATTTCATATCTTCCCTGGATGTTGTATTCTTCTAAGAATAACATTAAAAAGTAAAAGCAAGTTAGTTTCTGAATTGGTTTTTTATGGAGGAGAATTTAAGGTGGGCATTGCAAGCTCATTCATCAATGTATACTACATACTTAAAACGAAATATGCTTCAGGAACCAGGGGGGAAGTCACCGCTCAATTTCTAACACAACCTTTGTGTGGATCTATTGAAATTTAGCACTCACTCAGACATCCTGTCTGCAGTCTTCTCTGGTGTACACCTGTGGCTCTTGTGTATAATGGCGAATCAGGGGGCCACTCTCTTGTCATTTCTCTTCTCTTTTTCATCCTCCTTTGTTCTGTTAGCTCTTCAATACGAAAGGTTTAATTTCAAGATGTGTTCTCAGACAGGAAAGCAACAACATTTGCTCAGGAAACTGAGTTATGACTTCCTGAATCAATGTGCTGTTAGCATTCATATTTCATAGATCCTACCCCTACCTTCCCTTATATATGGCGATGGGACAAGCATTGTACAGGAAACACAGCTTGTGCTTCTGGCCAAACTTGACTAGTATTTTGACAAAAGCCAGTTGCAGTTTTTCCATTCTTAAGTACCCACATTTATGTTATTCATGTTCGTGTGTTTTTTCCTATGAAAAATTCCCCTCTTATATAGTTGTATGTCTATATTTATTACTAGCTCACTGGGACACTCACAAGTATCACAGCTGTAATTTTGGTGCTTCATAGGATATAGCATTAAAAAAGTTTTAAAGTAGAATTCATGATAGCAATTTGTAGAATTCACCACTTCATCCTGGCTTTCTGATAGCTTGATCAAGTACATAGCAAAGATCTTCACCATTTTTTGCTGCCATTCTAAAAATGGAGTGACTACTATTGTCTCTGATACTCTGTGTGCTAATTGCCTAGAGCTGCTGAAAGAGAGGCTTATACTACAGGCACTTGTTTCTTCACAGTTCTGAGGGTTGGAAGCTCAAACTCACTGGGTCAGTGGGATGGCTCTGAGACCTCTCCTTGATTGCAAGTGGCCTTCTCCTCTGTGATGGTTTGAAAGAATATGGTCCCCAAAGGGGGTAGCACTATTAGGAGATATGGCTTTGTTGGAGTAGGTGGCCTTACTGGAGGAAGTGAGTTTCTGTAGAGGTGGCCTTTGAGGTCTTATATGCTCAAGTCATGACCAGTGTCTCAGCTCACTTCCTGTTACCTTGGGTCAAGATGTAATGACTCTCAGCTCCAGCACTATGTCTGCCAGCATGCTGACTTGCTTTCTGTCGTGAAAATAGTAGACTAAACCTCTGACCCATGAGCAAGCCAGCCCCAATTAAATGTTTGTTGCTGAGGGTATGTATTTCTTCACAGCAATAGAAACCTAAGACATTCCCCCTTGTACTTTCGCACATGGTTCTTGTTCTGATGCTATCTGTCTCTTAAGTGTTCTGCTAAAGATAAAGGTCAGGTTAACACTACTAAATGACTTCATTTCTACTTACTTCTTTGAAGTTTCTATCTCTAAATACAGATGGGGGTTTAGAACTTCAGAGCATTCACTTTTAGCATCCAATCTAGATTTTACTATCCTACATACTTGATATCATATTTTAGTTGGTGACATTGCTGGAATTTGCATTAAAGTTCATTAAAGTTCATTGTGTTAGCATATTTTGACTGTACACATAATTTCAATTTGATGCAAGGATTTTTATCTAGAGTCGATGGACTCCTTGGGTTCCATAAACATGCTAAAAGTGCATGTCAGGACTTACTGTGTTCTACAGTATGCCCATGTTTCTTCACACTCAAGGATACAGGCCCTAATGGTCAATTGCCATGGCTTGAATATGGTTTGGCTCCTCAGAAATTCACAGTGAAGTTTAACCCTCACTGTGAGGTATTAACATGGTGGAAAGATAAACTGGTTATGGTGTTCAGAGGTGAGAACTTCAGCCATTGACTCAGATTGGTCAAGGTCATCAGGATGAAGGCCTGATGGGAGATGTTATTCTGTATATATGTTTCTCATACTGGTTAATAAAGCTCTGTGGCCAATGAGATAGCTAGATAGGCGGGGCTAGGAGACTAGGAGAAGGAAAGAGGAAATGGGAAGGAGGGTCGAGATGTAGCCCAGGGAAGAAGCAGGACGCCTGCCATGGCTCCCCGATAAGACAACCATGTGGAAATACTTAGATAAGTAGAAATGGGTTAATAATTAAGACAGATCTAGCCCATAAACAATAATGGTAACTGGCTAACAGGATTTTATCAAATACAGAGTCTCAGAGTGTTATTTGGGGCTGGCGCGGCTGTGGGCTCAGACTGGCGGGCTGGCGGAAACATACACACTACAAAGGCCCCTTTAAGAGATGAGAGAAATAAGATGGTACATACACAGGGAGGACAGGAGGGTACGGGAACTGGGTTTGACATGCAAAACAAGCTTGTTTCAAATTTAAATAAATAAAAAAAAGATGATTCACACAATACACATTACCATCTCCCCTCCATCACAGGTCTCTTTCATGATGCAAAGTATGTAATGAACCCAAAGTATCTTTATAAGAGTCAGTGCCATATGTTTTAGCTTTCACACTGTGAGCTCAATAGACACTGTTTTCTTTGTAAATTGTTAGCCTAAGGCATTTGGTTATAGTAACAGAGGATGGAACCTTTTGCTATTGTTATTCATATTCATGTCACAATGTCTTCCCTATAGAAGCATATGCTTGCTGTGCATGCACGAGGGAAAGGCAATCATCAAAACCATGTAAAAGTCAAGGTGTGGTGGTTCATGTTTATAATCTCAGTCCCAGGGAGTTAGAGCAGGGGAGATGCCCAGGGCCCTGTGGTCAGTTAACAGAGCGACCTCTATGAGCTCCATGTCAGTAAGAAACCAACCATATCTTAAAAAACAGAGTGGATGTCTCCTGAGGAACAATACCTGGCTGGAGTAATTTTTTGGCCTCAACATACATGTGTGCATGTACATACATGTGCACACATATATACCTAAGTTAGCACATCCATGTCTCTATATTCAATGGCCCTTTATAAAGAATTGTTCAGATCTTCCAATGTATCTGCTACTATTTTAAGTATTCTTTATGTATGAATTTACTGTCTATAGGGCAGCTGTGGAGAGGTGACATTTACAGAAGGCAAAGAGCGCACACAAAGCTTAAATAATTTATACAACAAAGTTGGTAAATGGCAGAGACTAACTCCTAATCTCCACTGACTCCACTTTCTCTTCTCACTTATGAGAACTTAGGCATGGTATTTGCATCCATGTGATCAATGATCTTCACGGTTGTTGAAATAACTTACATTTCTACCCACAGCCTCTACTGAAAAGCAATGTGAAAACCATGGCAGCAGACACATATTACCTCTGCTGTCAACGTTTCTACTGCCCACCTCCACTTTGTCAATAACTTTGTTTTGTATAATCACACTCCTTAAAGGAAACCTTTCTGTCTGACCAGAGATTATGGAAAATGGTTATTGCCTCCATACTGAATACAAATCATTAATACTTTAACAATGCGAATACTAATCTTTAACACTTTATCAGGTTTTCCTCTATGCCAGAACCATTCTACATTGACCCAATGTTTTGAAGGGGATGAGAAAACATTGTTGGATAATTTACTTTCCCTTACACTTTGGAAGGTCATTGTCTGTTTGCACCTGTAGTTTTGTACCTGTGGGTTTACCAAAAAAAAAAAAAAAAAAAAAAAAAATTATGTCTGTACTACTACAGACATTTATCCTGCCATGATTCCCTAAATAATATAGTAAGACCACTGTCTGTGTTACATTTACATGGCACTGGGTTGAGATTAATCTAGAGATGATAACAGCGCACTGGGAATGTATGCAGTATACACAAATCTTCAGCCCCAGGGGAAGAGGCTTGAATATTCTTAGATATTAGAGTTTGGGGGTCCTATATCCAAACTCTCTTGGATGCTGACAGATTGTAGGATGGTCGTAAGGCCTCTTTAAATGCAATGTTCTATCATCTCTAGATCAAAGGATTATGTTAAAGGAGTGACTCCACTTGCAGCAAGCTGGGGTGGGGGCATGTGCTCATGTTCCCTCCTCTGTGCCTTCTCTCTTCTTGCTTTTACCTGCTAATTAATGCAGGTGGAGCAAGAAGTACCTCCACCCCCTGAGCAAAGGACGCCTCACTAATGAGACACAAGCCAACATCCAAATATCTTATTTCTGGAATTTGAAGAAATTTGCTTTCTACTATGAGTTTCTCAAAAATTTCATGTAGCCTTGAGATCTTACAATTTTGCAGTTAGTGTTCAATCTGATACTTTTAGAGAACTGTACACATGAGTGAGCAGACATCCTTTTAAAGCATAAGTATTATATTTCGGTCTACCTCGAGACTGCAGTAAGGCTCCTTAAGTCAATGGGAATGGGAGTGCCTTGAAGAGAAGATTGCCAACAGTGAGGTGGATCATTTGATAGGGTTTGTATATTTATGAATTTCTTTTGCTTAGGTTCTTGGCATGCTTTCTATATGACAACTTCAGTTGGAAATTGGAATATTTTGTAAATAATTATGCTGCTCTTTGAATCTGACATCCTGATGGGCAAAGATGGTGTGTGAGTGAACTTACCTATGGAAATTGTCAATCCAATTACTTCAGATAACTCATCCATTAAGTCAGATTACTCCCTGATCAATGGCTAGATCATTAGTGGTAAGGATGGCCCGAACTGCTTGATAAGTAGCGCTTGGGCCAATGTCAAAGGCACAACTATGATTCCCACAAAGTAGGCAACTGGCTAAACATAGTGGTTCTTGAATTAAAACATGTTTTAAATTTTTTTTGGTATCAAGTCAAATGTCTACATTATATACAACCCTTTCTCCTTGTGGGCACTTATTTACAAAAAGAACATTTGGCTATTGTGGACACAGGTTCAAAAGTGCTTCATACAGAGTTCACAGGAATAAAGAGATGTATTTCTCAGGTTCAACAATTTTCAATAACTTCAGTGTCTTTCTCTGCAGAGTCTAGCTGCATTTGAGATGCTAACAATTACCACTGTGGAGTAGAACACTTTAGAGTAGCTCTCTTCCTGGGGAGACTGTCGCTAACTACCCAGAGAGAAATTGATTAGGAGTCTCACTGGCACTCTTTCATGTTCAGACAAAGACAATCTGGGAGGGAAGAGCCCAGACACCACCTGGCCTCTCCCACTGACCCTATGAACTCTTCATGGCACTTGGCTTCTCTTTGAGGGGTTCATCTACCCAATTCCAATTAGTTATCACCTAGGAAGGGCCAGAGGCACAAACAAAACCACTTAAAAGCTAGATATATTTCAGAAGAACAGGACTTCTCTAGGGAGATTGGGGTGCTTAAGAGCCTGTGTGTGATGTTTAGGGAGTATGGTGCCATTGTCTTTGAGATGTTTATTTCCTCCAAAGACTTGATTGATATATATCCCTATTCTTCTTTATCCAGATAGCAAGGCTGCAGCTTTTCTGTTACAGATGTATATTGCTGTTATTTTAGAGCTCCCAACCTTTTTGGACCATTTATCGCTATGCTATGAGAAGCTTAAACTCTTACAGTAACCTTGAAAATGTATCCCAAGTGTAGGATTGTTCCCATATCTCCCTAGAACAGTGAGAGTTTCAGTTCACCCAATGTTCCATGTGTGTATTCCTCTCTGTTCTCTTTGCTTGGGCACAGGGTGGCCTGTGAATTTAAAATCAAGTGTTTACTTGTTCCATCAAAATTCTTGGGAGGTCTTGATGTGACACCCGACCCCCTCAGTAGCAATGATACACCTTGATTGCCCACAAGTGTTATGTTTAAACTGCATATAATACCTGGTCATTCGGGTGACTCTGTGACCTTTTGTCAAAAAAAAAAAAAAAAAAAAATCAAGCAAGGCAATATGCTTCCCATAGGACCATGGCTTCCCACTGCCTTCCCAATATTGAGAAGGGCCTGAATGCTTGGCAGCTGGCCAGAGGTCTCAGCTGTCACAAAAGGCTGGAAATCAAAGAAACACATTTAAAAGGCAAGTGCTCATTTCAATCCGTCTGATTAATACTGTAGTAGGTTTAACTGCTGGTGTTCAGTGAATGAGAAATTCACCAAGTTTACTTCTATTTACTTGGTTTTAATTGCTAGCACTCAGTGAGATAGGCTTTTTGCTCCATTTTCTACTCTTCACACCCACTTTGATTGCAGGAAAGCAAAGCAACCCTATACATGATTCTGTTTCTGTTTTCGCCTCGCAGAGTGCCATAGCATACTGCGAATGAAAGGGAGCGCCTCTAGGGGTCAGTGCAGTGTAAAAAATGGCAGCTGGGGTGTTCGTACTGGATCCTTATGGTTTCTGTCATAGCTTTGTCCCTATTTCATTCTAATGAGGGAACTGTCCTATTACTTCATGCTGAGCCTGGCTTCAGAAGCAATCCCTTGATGCCCATTTCCCTTTAATATAAGTTTAAACATTTGCAATCAAAGGCAGCTCTAATTTGAAACTTAGGACTGGCCGTGATGTTTTCAAATGTGATGCTTTTTACCTTTTCTTTCTGAACCTAGAAGGTTGTCCCCTCCCACTAATCTTTAAAAGCTTCATGGTTGGGTGAGGGAGAGAGGCCTGCTGTCATTTCACCTCCCTTTATCTGCTTCCCCCTTCTATTTCTTTTGGAGAATAAAATCCTTGGTTTGAGGCTGCACCCATCTTTTTGATTGCATTATGCCCTTCAGCCTTTGTCTTTCAGTTTTGAAAATTTCCTAACTTCTTTCATGATGCTATCAAAGATCGATTAAGATTGAGGCCTGGTGGGGCCAGTGTAGGGAATGAAAGTAGGAGAAAGAAGTTAAGAATACTAAAAAGGCAGTGTGTTGAGATTCCTGGTCTACTTTGGCAACATGTTGGATAACACACTGGAAATTTCATGAGGGCATTGTGTTCATTTTAACCACTCTCCTTTACCCCATTATCTCCTCAGTGGTATTCACCTCCACTACTGACACAGCCCTCAGCAACATCCCAGATGCCCCAATGCCAGCATCTCATTTCAGATTTACAAGGATGACTGGCACCTGTGGGATATTTCTTTGTGATCTGATTCTGCATTGTTGTCTCTCATTGCTTTGTTTCCTGGTCAACCTTAAGACTCTGAGAGGTCACATCTTCTGTTCTCTTGGCTAACAACATTGTGACCTAACCTCACATCTTAGAAGTAGTCCTGGAATCTTGCTTTGGGGTTTTGAGCAGACACACCAATTGATGAAAGTTGACACAACCTCCTCTTTAGCCTCTGTGTTGATTAGGTTTTGGTACACTTGACACAAACTAGAGGCACCTGGGAAGAGGGATCTATGTAATAGTCTGATGTAACACCTTTTTCAGGTATGTCAATTTACTTTTATAATTTCATGTATCATTTTGCATATAAAACCAATATATTACATATATTTTATATATCACCTCACATATACATTATATTTATTTGTATATTATATTAGGACTATTTTCTACCCAACATGTTTGGCATCTTCAACAGCCCAATATTTCTAGGGCTACACAGCAGCCAGACAAGATATTCTCATTTAACTTTCTGTCAGAACATATCCTGACACATTCTGTCAGACTTTGTGATGGTGCCTTGCTGCTGACCATTACAATAGGTACCAATATTTGTTCTTGACATCTGAAACTTGTCATCTTAGCTCTTTAACACCCTGCAGCTATTGCCCTGCTATAAAACAATGAAATTGCTAGAACTACTTCATGTCTGGTTTCCTTGATGTGACACTACCATGTTGTATCGGAAAACGATATGAGGGCCATCATTCCCCCAACTGCAGGTCACATAACCTTGGATCCAGGGCAGCTTCTTTTGCTCCCAAAGCAATATTGAAAATAAATCTTCTAGTTTTTATAGGCAGCCCTTAGCTTTGTAAGACCTAAAGACTATCTGGGATAGAGAATAGTTTGAATGAATTAATCCATCATTCCTCAAAATCACTCCCTTTATACCAGCTATTCTCAACCCATGGGTTGCGACCCATGGGACTCAAATATCGGATATCCTGTATATCACATATTTACTTTATGATTCTTAACACAACAAAATTACAGTTATGAAGTAGCAACAAAAATAATTTTATGGTTAGGGGGTCACCAAAACATAAGGAACTGTATTAAAAGGTTTCAGGATTAGGAAGTTTGAGAATCACTGGCCTAGACTATTCTAAGACATTGCCATGAGCCCATTTGAACCTAATGGATTTCTGTTGGATGTAGTTTGATCGAAGGATTTTTTCTTTCATATCTTGTGTGTCTGTAGAGCTACCCACCTGCCCTAGTTGTGACTTTACAGCATGAACATGATGTCGAGTAAGATGAAATCATAATCTTTTCCTAGTTGATAAAGATGGGCCTCAAGTTGAGGGCGAATTTCTATTGTGAGAAATAGAATAACAAACCTGAAATGCCAATCCCTTTGTATTGTTCAAAACCTTTGTAGATTATGTATTACACAAAGGAAATGGTGTTAATAAAATGTATCTGAAGACTATATTCCAGTTTCTTCCTCTAATACTTGGAAGCATCTAGACCATATTAACGTATAGTGCTGGTATCTAACTTAAACACATAAGCATATTACTACAGTAACATCACTTGAGCTTTTCTTTAAAGAGGTTCTATGGATTCAGAAAGAGTATTTAGTATTAAGAATGGTTTTAGGGAGAGGATGAACACCTTGATGTGAGAAGCCTGAACTGCTACTTGAGACCACATCGGGGTCGATGATCCTTCTGCAGAAGGGGTCTGTGTTGATGTCCATGGTCCATGTCACCATCAAAGACCAAGTGGATCTCCTTGGTCTGAACTGCTATCTGAGGCCATGTTTATATCTGAGCTCTGTGCTGAGCTAGACTAACCCCTTGCCAGCTTCCACACAGCGGATCTGGTGGTGATGTGGATGAAGGAGAAATGACCTTACCCCTTGATGGATGCAGCACTCAGAATCCTGCCCTTCGAGTTGGTTGACCAACTCAGCTACCACTCAGCTGGATCTCAAGCTCAGATCCAGGCTTTGAGCTGGACCACCCCAACATCTACTCAGTCTATGATCTGGGGTGTGTGAAGAGGTCTGTCCTGCAGAACCAAAGCTATAGAATCTCCATGACTCAGCAATAGAAGGATATCTGCGAGGAGCCTCGATGATGGTCCATTATTGATGGTGTGGTGAATGGAGCAGGCAAGAGCACCTTGGATTAAGTGCCACCATGTACAGTGCAACAGGTGCAGGTGGAGCAGATATCTCACTACACCACTATTTTGACTTTAAACTCCGTTTACCTGTAGTGTGAAATAAAGTTCAGGTTCCCAAGCTCTAGGGGAGCTGAGAATTTTCCAATGGAAGAATAATCTTCTTCCTAAACCATAGAAATAGTTGTTATGCATCTTTATTCTCTAGAAACATTTTGGCTGCTCCTAACAACAGAAGGAACAAATGAATGTGATTGGTTGAGCTGAAAGGCTTGTGTTATATATGGGTTGACAATGGGATATTCAAGGAAGCCCCCAATCTCTAAATCGTGATTGGTGAAAATTGCAACTGCAACTTGGCAACAAACATTTGTGATTTTTGTGTTTGTGAACCCCACTTCTGACCACGGTTGGGGCTGTCAGGAGGAAAAAGGCTCAGCGTCCTTGTCCTGCAGCCCTGATTGATCAGTGACTTGCTTATGTGGTGATTTATTCAAATCTTTGGAACCAAAAGTGTTGTCTCTCTCCTTCCTCATGGTGAGTAACTAGCTAGGTGGTAATTGGACAAAAAGGTATATTGTGTGACACACCATGACACCCTGCAGCTTTCATATTGAGACTTTTTTATTATTATTATTTTCTGTTTTTTTGTCCCCGTGGGGAGGTTACAAGGATGAAGAGTGGATATGGAAGGACAGGAAAATGAATGAGATTGGAATGCATGATGTGAAATCATAAAGAATCAATAAAAAAATGGGAAAGAAGAATGGTTTTAGGTGCTCTAAGTTTTTCTTAAATACATAAAATGTTTACCATAAGAAAAATTTTAAGAAGAAATATATACAGGATTGTCCTACATGAATTTTTGTCTTCATAACCTACTTTAGTGTGATGCATCTCTGGAACAAGAATTCTGATACAAAAGCTTCTTTTCCCCCTTAAACATTTTTTCCCTAGCTTGCTGAAGAGCTACCTGCAATTTCTAAGTAGCAATATTTTGATTCTGAGTATCCTTTTTGCTGACTGATTTCTATTGATTGGAAGCTAAATCCTGGAGAACATATGGGTGATTTGTGGCTTTAAGGAGTTCTCTAAATCATTGGAGAGGGAAACCTTAAAATAGCAACATGAAGTACAAGTATTACAGGCTACTGGTTACTGACTGAGAAACTCAAGGTGTAGAGATTAACCTGAGGCCCACATAGAGACAAGTTCTTTTTATGCTTTTGTTTGTGCTATGGCTTTAAAAAAAATTGGTGCACTGGCATATCTAAAATTTTCTAGGAAGCATGCATTACTAAAAATATCGAACTAGGTCTCTTAATTTCAAAGTCAATTGCAGGCGTAGAGCTTGGGGCTCCTGGGGCTTAGGTACTCCCCTAGCCTCAGTTCAAAGGGAAACTTTACATTTCTAGCACCTCAGAATTGTTTCAAAGACACCTTAAGAGAAGGGTGTCAAGGTCCTGCGTTAATGTTGTTGAAAGTGGGAGCATATTGTGCCTCAGTGGAACAATCGTGCATGAGATAAAGCTAAAACCTTTGACCTTTTCCCACATCCCCTGCTTTTTTCACTATGCTTCAAAATATAAAGTCTAAGCCAGAAGTGGTATGGTGGGTGACTTTTTGCTCTGAACAGAGCCTCCCCAGCAAAGAGCAGAATGAAGAACCCGGCGGAGCTCACTTCTTTGTCTTTCCTGTTCATTGATAAGGTTTGGCTATTTAACGTTATTCACCTGGCCACTCAAGTTGCTGATAGGCTACATAGTGCACACGCTTGAATCTATTTCAGTATGATTGATGGGCCAGATTCTCAGGCTTAAATTACTGGGAACTTCTAGATACATGGAACACCATGCTTCACACTGACCACTCAAATCAGGGTGTGCACTTTTTTTTTTTTAAATGAAATTTACAGGTTGTCTAATGTGAGCTATATCTTTTCAGAACTAGGCTTTCCTAGAGCAGACTTGGCCCTTTTCCTTATCTAGCTATTTCTGGAGTACTTACTAGTTTATTCAGTGTAAGTTTGCCCAAAACTGGAACTATGGATCTCTTGAGTTTAATGACTAAACTTCCTGCAAAACATGCCAAGATACTGTGATTTATCAACTACTACTCCATTTTTTAAAAACATAAAATATGACGTGCAGTTTGCCTTTTATTACCCAAACATGATAAAACTCTAACTTACAAGCTATAAAGCCAGGATGTTATTATTCATGTTATGAAAGAGTGTCTGCTTTACAGGAAAATTTTCTAAATACTTTCTTTAAATTGCCCTGGGGTACATTAGAAATAGAATTTGACTCAAATGTTGATTCACAGTCCAATTTTTGAGATGGCATATAATACATAAATTGAGACATGATTGCACAGATAGTAGTTTTGGGTCCATTATTAACACATTTCTGAAAGAGCTCTTGACCACTCTCATTTATTTCTCTTATTTTATTCTAATTTCTCTAAGCCTACTATCTAGAATCACTTCTTTCTATTCATCTACCAGCATACATAACTTTACTGCTTCACATTACCATGAAACCAAAGACTTCATGGAGATTGGATTAACAGTGGAGATGCTTAAGGATAAAACCAAGAAAAATGGCCCTTCAGCCTACAGTAATGGTGCCATTATGCTTGATTTGAGCGATTAAAATTCTTGTAGATAGTGAAAGCATGTTAAAGAAAGTGGATGTATTCCTAAGTGACACTGGGTAACAGTACATACATGGTTTTGGGGCTAGCAGCTAGGACTGATGAACCACATCGGGAGATCTGTCTGGTTCACCGGCTTCTCAAGACTCTTAGCCTCTGTTCATATGTCTATTTGGTACAAGCATTTCTTTTTTATTGCTCCCCTAATTGTGAAAGGCAAGGCCTCAGTTTTTGTCATTTCATGCACTTAATGCCTAGCTAGCACCTCACAGGATTCTACATATGCTTCCTGGGAGGCTTAGCAATGAATTCCCCATCCTTTTAGAAAGGTCCAGGAACTTATGTCTGAGCAAACCAGCTATACAAACCTGGCCAGATACAAATCTCACATCTCATTTCACAGATAGAGCAGGAACATGGTTCATCTAAAGAATCATATAATCAAACGTGTTATTACTTTTTACATGTGAAGGGGTAGACATTAATAACTAGAGTACAGAGAGGGGAGGAAGAAGAGGGAGCCTGGGGGGAGAATAGAACTATGGCTGTTCCACTGCAAGGGTTTCACTTTCGGGCTACCCAGGGCTTGTGGCTTATCAGCAAGTCTGTCTCTGTTTATGAAGCAAGTCACTCCTTGGGCAAGTATAAGGAAACTTGTTTGTTCTTATAGTAGACAGGGTTTGAAAAGTTGGCCTTTTCCTCATAGGTTTTGTTCTGAAACAAGAATCAAAACCACATCTTTGTCATTAAAGTACTAAAGACAATGAAGCGTCCTCTCAGACAGTTGAAAACATCCAGCACAGCATTTGGAGATGGGTGAGCTTCTAGAGTCCTTTGTCTTTGTAGCTGGTCCTTCCCTTGTAGGCCCTGGAGTCCTGCAGATGGAGTGCTTTATGTTAAGCATATTTGTATGTCTCCTCCACTCTATCTGGAGATAGCCTTTAATTCAGAAACTTGTGAGATAATATTAGCACATAATGACCAAACTTATATATTAGAATGAAAGCCACACGTGTTTATTATAACCAGTGGTGATATGGTAGGGTGCTGTCTGAAACTTTTAATTCTTTCTCCCAAAGAAAGAGAAAGGCCCATATTCCTGTCTGGTCTGTACACATCTTCTTCCATTACATAAAGTGTGATTATCCTCTTAAGAGCTTAAACCCCTAATCCTATACACTTTTTTTTTTTTTCTAGAGCAATGATTCTCAACCTGTGGGTCATGGCCCATTTGGCATACTTCTAGCTCCAAAAGTATTTACATTGTGATTCCTAACAGCAGGAAATTATGGTTATGAAGTAGCAACAAAAGCCATTTTATGATGGGGGTGGGGTCAGAACAACATGAAGAACTATATTAAACGGTTGCAGCATTAAAAAGGTTGAAAATCATTGCTTCTATTATATGCTCAGAAGACAGAACTATTAATTCTTACTTTTGTAAAGAACATAAGAATTCTTTTACTTATAGTGCATACCTGCCAACGGGGTCAATCACCTCCACTGAGTCTGAAAATCGTCTCTTCACTGTCATTAGCCCAAGAGTGGGACACCAGCTGTTCATTCTTAGCTCTTTTATCCCTTACTCCAATTGTTCTCAAAGCTTTGGACTGCTGTCTTTCTTTTTTCCCAAAATGTACCATTTGTTTTCTCTATGGTTGACATAAGTGTAGCTTTCTGATTAACATTAGAGCTAAGATGTCTCCCCTGGAAGAAGGAGCGCGGGCACCTGAGTGCCTCTGCTGTAATATCACTAGGAAGCTTCCACTTTAAACAAAAGTTGTAACTTCTGTTTAAAAAAAGGTCACACCTCACCTCCATCTCACAGTAGAGTTGGTGACAAAAAGACTCTGAAAAGACACAATGTAGAAGTAAAATATCATATCTTGAGCTAGTGAAAGCAATGACTCGGGAGTGCCAGGTGTCTTATGAATGGGACAGAATGGAAAGTTCAGATGCTTGGAATTACCTAACAAGCACTCCCCCTTCTGCCTTAGAAAATGGCTGGGTGTATAAAACTTGCTTGGACTATTTAACTTATTCTAGCTTCTATTTTTTTTTTAATTTTGAGAATTTACAGTCACATAATTCAGCATTTGAGAGGTAAAAATACATACTGGGTTGATTCCCTGGAGTCCCTTTGTGCTTAGGAGAAGATGCATGGGTAGTCTATGATTGGATATACTTTAATCTATGTCTGGAAAGGGAAAGGGAGCTTTTGACACAGGCAACTGGGTTCTTGGCCTACTTCATTCTCCCCAAGGCTTCACAAGCTTCCTGATGCCTTGGACACCTGTATACTGTGGTGCCCCAGGGTACCTTTATATGTAGCTATTGCAAGTGTGACTAAAATAATTATGAAATGTAGCTCAAACAGCTGACATGTAATAAAGCAGCCAATCTCCAATCTTTTATTGGCTGTTTTAATGCTCTAAGCACACTCTTAAAGGGCACAGGATGCAAAGGGATTGATTTTTGCTTCATTTGGGGCAGGTTAGAGGTTAGTTGTATTGACAGCTGCTTGTCCCTAGGGAGCTTGTTTGAAGGAATAAACACATCTCTTTTCTGGGTTAGACAGGCCTTCCTCCAGAGGGTTCCCTCTAAGAGTGAACATGGGAGGATCTCTCAGGCCCATGCTAGAAAAGATAACTACTAGTTATTTGAGGATGTTACTATGATTTCTTTAGCACTGCTGGACTTAGGGTCATTGGATTATCCAGTAACTCAGGCTCATCAATCCAAATTATCTACAGATTGGAATTTCTTGGATAAAGAGATAGGAAAAACTGCTAATGATGGTCCCTCAGTATCTACCAGCTGGTATAAAATTATTGCATTAGCGTTTAATTGTTAGTCTCAATGCTCAGATTGTCTCCAGCCAGGAAGCTAAGTAGCATAGAGAGGAAGCTGCTTAGAAATATTTGTCAAAGGAAAATCAAATGATAGAATATGGAAGAGTGTATAGATAGGTTTGATTCATGAAAAAGTAGAGAAGGAGGCCCATTGGATGTTAATTTCCTTTCTTACTTGTGTTTCCCATTGGGGATGGACATTTCTGGATTTATTTTAAGATTTATAGCAAATTGTTGTTATCTTTTTTATAGAATTAAAATCACATATTCAATGATGGTTTAAATGGCTGTTTATTGTGCATTTGCAATAGGTTTTTTATTTTGTTTTGCTTTTGTTTTTGTAGTTGCTCACTATAACAACAGGAGCCCTTGCAGGATGAAGGATTTTCTTAGCTTGTGCTCCCAGAGTTAATGGCAGGAAGAGCAGCTCACACTGTGAGGAAGGGGCAGCAGAAAAAGGGGAGAATATGGACCCTTTGTTGATTTAGTGTTTTTTCAACTTTTATTCCAGTCAGGCCTTCAGCTTATGGGATGATGTCACTCAGTTTAAGGTGGGGTTTCTCTCTTCAATGAATAACGTCCTAATAGACATCCCAGAAGGATGCCTCTGTCTCCTAGGTAACTCTAAATCCATTCAAGTCAAAAAGGACAGTTCATTAATACAGCAGCTTTTCCTCCTTGTGTTATGAACTATCCCTGTACTTGTCCCTATTTCTTTACCCAAATCAGCTCTCAGAAAGTGTTCAGCCTATAGTTAGCAGGTCAGTCTTATTAATTCCCTGAACAGGTTCTCACTCAGCAATGTGTGTTGGTTGTAATGAGAGGGAGCTATGGAGGAAAGAAGTTAAAGAGGGATGAGACAGAACAGGAGTAATGAGCTACATCTCCTGGTAATATGTAATCAGTTCAAATCCAGTTCAAGAGGCTTGCATCCTTACACAGACTTAATTCAGGTCTCAACCATACTGAGGTGCAGAGATATGAGAGTATGAAGACAGTTTCAAACATACGTTCTTTGCAAAGAAGGCTAACTGTTTGGAAATCCAAATTTCCAAATCAGAGTTTGTATAAAGAAAGGATATTAGGGGGCTGGGGTTATAGCTCAGTTTATATAGTACTTGCTTAGCCTGCACAAGGTACTGGGTTCAATCCCTGGTACTGCATAAATGAGGTGTGATGCTATACATCTGGAATCTCAACAGTTTGGGTGGAAGCAGGATGATTAGAAGTTTAAAGTATACCTAGCTGTCTGGGTCTAGAGGCTCTGTCCCAAAGGGAAGAAGAAAAAGAAAGACAGGGGCTGGGTTGAGGAAATACTTCAGATGGTAAAGTATGTGAAAGGTAGAGAAACATACATAAAAAAGAAAGGCATGGTGATACACAGTGGTAATACCAATGTTGATGAGGTAGTGACAAATGATCCCTGCTGCTTATTGTCCAGTCAATCTAGCTTAATCAGCAGGCCCTAGGCCCCAGTGACAGACCCTGTCTCGGTTATTAAAAAGACAAACAAAAGGAAAATAATTACTCATTTCAATTTTTATTAGTAGTTTAATTTAGTTTTTAATTTAATTTTTTAGTTTTTGAGAATTTCCTACATGAACATATTGTGTTTACTTCATTTCAAACCATCTCCTCCTCCTCAACTCCTTCTGTGTGCCAGACCAATCCCTCTCTCATTCATGACCTCTTCTATAATTATTAACTTCACACACACACACACACACACACACACACACACACACACACACACAACACACATACCTTATTGAGTCCATTTAGTGTTGCTTGAGTTTATGGTGGGCCACCTGGAATTAGAAAATTTATTGGGAGACTCTTCTCTGGAGAAAACTAACTCTCCCTCTCTCTGAAGCCATTGATTCTTGTAGCTCTTTTTTTTTTTTTTTTTTTTTTAAACCAGGGGTATGGCCTTATTATTTTTTTTCCTAGCCTTCTTGGCATAACAACTAGTTTCTGTCATTATGCAAATCTTATTTAGGCAACCATATTGTTTTCATGGGTATATCACTTCTGTCATGTTTAGAAGATACTATCTTGATGGGAGATGTTATTCTGTATATATGTTTCTCATATTAATTAATAAAGCCTGTGGCCAATAGAAAACTAGATAGGCGGGGCTAGGAGACTAGGAGAAGGAAGGAGGAAGTGGGAAAGGGAGTCAAGATGTAGCCCAGGGAAGAAGCAGGACACCTGCTGCGGCTCCCTGATAAGACGACCACATGGAAATACTTAGATAAGTAGAAATGGGTTAATAATTAAGACAGAGCTAGCCCATTAACAATAATTGCAACTGGCCAACAGGATTGTATCAAATACAGAGTCTCTGAGTGTTATTTGGGGCTGGTGCGGCTGTGGGCCCAGACTGGCGGCAGGCAGGATGGCGCGGGCGGTAGGAACAAACCTGCGGTAACTTAATGGTGTCAGAAGTGGAACTGAGAACTTTCATTTAAAACTTAACAAAAGCTTAAAAAATAGTTTTTAGAAACAAGGGAACAGAGACTAGCAAGACTTCTTGGTAGCAGCATTTTCTTGGTTGGATTTGTTTTGCTGTAGACAGAGATTTGCGCGGCTCCTTTAAGGGAGGTTTCCAAAATTAGCATAAGTGGCAAAAAAGCCGCCTTGCTTTTAAAGAGCTCTGCTAATAATTCATTGGTGTGTACAAGAGCTGCAATGAAGGTTTACACTGTGTTTTAAAAAATATGCTGGCTTGGGAGAGAAAAGGAAACAGGATACAATGGTTTAAAAAGCAAAAAGAAAGTAAAATGGATGGTTGTGGTGGCACATGCCATTGATCCCAGCACTCAGGAAAACAGAGGCAAACAAATCTCTATGATTTCAAAGTAAACCTGGTATGCACTGAATTCCAGGACAGATAAAAGTTACACAGAGAAACCCTGTCTCAAAATATGTAAAAATAGAAGTAGAATAAATAGAGTAATAAAAAAGCCACGTAAAAATGGAAAGCACAGAGAAATTTTGGATACTATGCGCCATTCTGTTGTCTTTAAATTATTTGTTTGCTGAGAAAATAACTACTGATAAAAGAAATGCTGCTAAATTAATTCATTTTATATATTTCAAAAATGCTTTGACTCAAAAATTTAAGCCTAAGGACAAGTTACTGGGGAAAAGGATTTCTATTTTGTTTCCATAGAAAATGAAAAGCTATGGATTTCTTCCAGACTTATGTGGTTTGATTAAGCGAGACCCCCTAAAGCAATGTCAATGGGACATTGCAACCTTACAGACCACTACAGCCAAGATTTCTGCTTCTTCTTTGGACCCCCATGACAGTGCCCTCTACCAGCAGGAAGTAGTTTGGAAAGAACGACGCCCAAATTCCCAAATATTGTTTATAAATGTTTGTTTTCATTTATATGGACTTGGTTATAAATGGCTATAACCACAAACAATCTTTTTAAAGGTAAAAAGGGAATTATGGTATAGATATGAATACTTTGCTTTGAAATGAATTTTCTTTCATTGATACAATTTAAGGTCAATTTTGTGATATGTATATTTCTCCTCTTGTTTAGGTATTGTGTTTATATAGCTCATTTAGAAATGTAATGTATAATTTAGTACAGATTATAGAGAGTTACCTATGATAGTTAAAACTTAGAGTTAAGTTAGTTAGGATTTCTAGATATACAGAGATGTATTTGAGATGAATAGGCATTCTTCAAACCTTTCAAAGACCTACAGAATATGGCATTTAAAATGTTTTAGGGTTTTTCTTGACAATAAGGCACAACTGCTCCTGGTAACACCACCTGCGTCAGAAAGGAAGATGGACATTGAAGAAACTCGTTACGAAGTTTGCTTCTAATATGGCAAGACTAGCCATTTGGGCAAGGACTGCTCTTCTGGACTATTTGACTTTATGTTGCAGAAACTGGACATGCAGGACCCACAAAAAGGTGACTGCTGATGCAAGATGGACATTGCTACAGGATTCCTGCTTCATGGAAGAGGCTGCCAGACAGCCAGACAGTCTACAGGACACAGAGAAAAGTTTCCTGCCTTGTTGAGGAGTCTGGACACACACTTTGGCCTATGGGCTGAAGATGGAACATTACAGAAGAACTTCGGGTGACTGACCAGGCAATGAATTGTCTCTGTCATTTCTAGAGTTTATATATTATCCTTCTGTGGTCCTTGAAGGAGTTGAAGACAGATAGTTATGGTTATAGTTTTCCTTAGTTAGGATCAAAGATAAGTTACATATAGGACTTTAGACTCACAAAAATAAGATAGATGATATTTTCTTTAAGTCTTACAAAATGTTAATGGACTAAATATTGTTAACTATGATTCTTATTTGATAACTGTTGTATGTTATATTTTGCTATGTTAAGGTTAAACCCCTTCTTTTATTTTAGACAGAAAAGAAGAGATGATGGGAGATGTTATCCTGTAAATATGTTTCTCATACTTGTTATTAATAAAGCACCGTTGGGCCAATGAGATAGCAAGATAGGCAGGGCTAGGAGACAAGGAGGAAAGAGGAAGTAGAGGGGAGGAGTAGAGATGTAGCCCAGGGAAGAAGCAGGACGCCTGCTGCGGCTATCCAATAAGAAGACCACGTGGAATTACTTAGATAAGTAGAAATGGGTTAATCATTAAGGCAGAGCTAGCCCATAATCAATAATGGTAACTAGCCAACAGGATTGTATCTAATACAGAGTCTCTGAATGTTATTTGGGGCTGGTGCGGCTGTGGGCCCAGACTGGCGGCAGGCGGGATGGAGCCAGTGGGAAGGAACAACATGCTGTAAAACTATCTTGCAGTTGGTGTCCTGGTCCTCTGACTCATATAAGCTTTCTACCCCATCTGCTGTGAGGGAATGGTAAGGTGTTATGCATATATATATCAACTGTGGCTACTCATCCCATGGTAACTTATCTGCATTTGTCTTTCTGGATCTATATATCAGCCAGTATACTATTTTTCAGTTCCAATCCTTTACCTGTAATTTCTATGTTTTTACTTTTCTTTCTGGTTGAATAGAATTCCATTGTGTATAGGTACCCCATTTCTCTGTCTATTCACTAGCTGAATAGACAGAGAAATAATATTCTTAGTCAACTTTCATTTACTAGCTATTGTGAATACAGCAGCCATGAACATGGCTGAGCAAGTACCTGTGGAGTAGAATGTTGAATCCTTTGGGCATTTGCCAACCAACAGTATAGGTGGGTCCTATGATAGATCAATTTCTCATCTTTTTGAGAATTCTCCACACTGATTTCCAAAATAGCTGTACTAGTTTGTACTCTCATCAACACTGAATGAGGATTACCTTTCCTCCCAACTTTTAAAGAATTGTATAATTTTATTTTTTACATTTGCATTAATTTTGAGTTAATTTTCATATATGACTTGTGGGTGGTTGTAACTTTGATCTTTTAGCTGTGAGCAGCTAGTTTCAGCACTATTTGTTGAAAGGGATGTTCCTTTCCTATTTAGTTGGCTTTAATTCTTGTTACAAGTCTGGACTGTAGATCCTCTCCCACTGATAAAGGGCGTACATATATGTGTGAGCATGTGGGCATGCTATAATATCAGTTTTAGCTAGTACTTCTCTACTCTGCTTGCTGACTGTAGCTCTAAAGTAAGTTTTGTAATTGGAAAATATTAGTTATTCAGAGGTTTCCTGTAGCATGCTTTCCACTAGCCCGCCGCAGGTCATAGTCTGCAAGCACACAAACAGGGCAGGCTGAGTCCAGGCCTTGTGTGCAAAACAAAAGCAGGGCTGGTGCCGCAGGGCTCTGTGCAAATGCAATCTGAGGGAATGGGCAGAAGATGAGCAGTGGTCTCAGGGCCACAATGGAGATAAAAGGAGTTCTAGGGCAGGGTGTGTCCGCCTGGTTAGGCAAGGGACCCTGCTTATTCAGCGAAGGTGGGGGAAGGGTTGCGGCTTCGGCCGCTAGGGTGAAACCCAGGTGCAGAGAAGATCCTGATGCCACTTCTGACACCATTATGTTTTCCCCACAGCTGGTCTAGTCCCACTCTTTGTTCCTCCCCACGGACAGCCCGGTCCTGCCGCCACACGAGCCCCAATAACATGCAGAGACTCTGTATTTGATATAAGGCTTTTGGCCAGGTATTAACCCATTTCTACTTATCTAAGTATTTCCATGTGGTCATCTTATCTGAGCATGGCAGGCCGGCATCTTGCTTTCTCCATGCTCTACATGCTGACTCCTCCTTCCTCCTTCCTCTTCCCTCCTTGTCTCTTAGCCCTGCCTATCTTGCTTTCCCATTGGCCCAACAGTGCTTTATTAATTAACCAGTATGAGAAACATATTTACAGAATAATATCTCCCATCAGTTTCCCTTTTTGTTCAAGACTGTTTTGTGTATTATCTTAAAATATTTATTCATTTATTTAGTGTGTGTGTGTGTGTGTGTGTGTATGTGTTTGTGTGAGTGTATGTGTGTGCATGCACGTGAAAGTCAATGAACAATTCATGGGAATTGACTTTCTCTTTTCACTATGTGTGTCTGGAGCATCAAGTTTGAAATTTCCATTTTCCATTTTTATTTCCATATTCAAAAGATCCATTATCCTTGGAGCCATCTCTTCAGTCCCTGTCTTGGCTACTCTTTTCATTATTTAGTTGACTTAGTATTTCTGTTTTGAGTTGCCGTTTTGTGAAAGAATGAATCTTTTCTGGCTTGAGAGAATGATGTGAAACAAACTTGTGATTTAGGATCCATTACTTGTCTTTTATTGGCATTTGTGTGAAAAATAATCAAGACAAGCCAAGATTGTACAGGAAAAAAAAGGGTTTTTAACTAGTGTAGGGAAATAGTGATTATCTGGACTAAAATGCAGTAGGAATAATAATTATAAACGCAGACTACCTCAACAAAAAGGATAAGTGCGGAGCTGGAGAGATGATCTGGTGGTTTAGAGCACTTGCTGTCCATGCAGTAGACTCAGGTTCGATTTCCAGCCCCCATATGAAGGCTCACAATCATCCATAACTTCAGTTCTAAGTGATCAACATCTTGTCTTCAGGGCACTGCATGCATGTGGTGCATAGCCATACATGCACACAAAACACCCACACACAAAATAATAAATAAAAATTTAAAAAGGGGTGTGTGTATCTCAGAAAGTACAGCACTCCTTTGGGTATATGCAAAGGATATAAAAGCTTATTTTAAGGAAGGATGAATTTATTAAACATTAAAAGGAAAATGTAACCAAGTATAATAGAATTCAGAATGTGTGCTTTGGGAATGAATCTTAGAATCATAATGTATTGGCTGTTTAACTCTCAGCTTCTTCTTCTGTAAAATGATTCTGATTACAAAATTTTAATGCAAAATAGGGGAAACATGCAAAGATACCACAAGAAAATTATCAAGAGCAGGGTGAGTGGCATGCCTTCAATCAAGCCCAGCTCTTTGAAGCAGGCAAATAAGAAAGGGTGAGGTTGCAACTTCACTTTTGGCCATTTGATGACAGTCAGATTTCTTTGTCTTGAACCTGCTACTTTACAGGCAGACTTTATTCTCACAAAGCTCCCTCCCACCCCCAAGGAGCTTTTCAGGGGATTTGCAGATCCTCCATTTGCATCTCATGGGCTCATCCCTCACTTTCCTTTCTAGTTAAAGTGTATTTCTCTAGGGGAAAAATGATCTTTTATAGGCACATACTTATTTTTAAACTGATTGCCTCCCATTAAAATATATCTATTTTGTGAAAATGGCTTGCAGTGTTCATAATATATTAACAGTGATATGTACATATATGATAAAAATGTCTATTAGAAATGTATGTCCAACTCTACCAAAAAAGAAACATAAACACCAAGCCAGCCATAGAAACTTTGATCAACAATGGTATGCATATTGCAAGATAAGCTAGGGTAATTGTGTCACAAAACTTGTGGGAGTAACCAACAAATGTCTGATTTGACCAAAAACCCACTGTGTGAGTGTCCTTAAGAATCTATATCTGACACTGCTTGGGTGAACAAGAATAAGGGACTGTATAGTTCAGGAACCTAGGGTAAAACCCAATACTCATGGTTTATCAGGAAAAAAAAGTGATAAAATGACATTCTGCTATACTCATATAGATCAGTGCCTTGCTCAGCCTTCATCAGAGAAGCTTCCTCCTGAAATGAATGGGTTCAGAGATCTACAGCCAGACATTGTACAGAGAGTGAGAGACCTCAGAACACTTAGTCCTAAATGGAATGTCTTCATCACCTCACCTCACTATAGCACTACTGGCAGCACAGGTCACCCAGATCAGTATGGCCTGGATGCTAGTAAGGCATTTGGACATCAACATGGTCTCAGGTTGCTGTCCAGTTCCCAGATATTCATATAGCCCTCAGTGGTAACAGGAGCCATGAACATCAACTTTGAGCCTGGCTGCTGCTGGGCCATAGACCCAGACATGGCTCTAGGAAACAAGCAGCCTAGGCACAGATGACACCATGTCCCTATGTGGCAGTTCATGCCACTGAAATCAGCATAGTCTTGATGTTGGCATGGCTTTCAGGCACAAACATGGGCACAGGTTGCATTTTAGACCCTGAACATCCATGTAGCTTTTGGTGTTACCATGGGCCATGGGCATCAGCACAGACCCTGGCTGTGGTATGGGACCATGGACTTAGATGGTCTCATCAGCAGCCAAGGCTCAGATGTCAACATGGCTCCAGGTGGCAGTGATGGCCATGCAGATTGTCATGGTTCCAGCAGCAACATGGCCCTTGGACACCATCATGTCCCTAGGAGGTGGCTTAGAATCCCTGACCTCAGAATAGCCTTCTGGAGCCATGAACACCAACACAAACCCTGACTGTGGTAGGGCCTCAGACCCAGACATGGTCCCCAGCTGCAACATGGGCCAGATGTCATCATGGCCACTTAGGTCTGTATGGCCCCTGCTGTAGCATGACCCTCAGATCCCCACCTGGCCTCAGGTGACAGTCTACCTGTTCTCTAATCTTGCATTAACTTCTTTTCAATATAAGAAGTGCATGTATACAATGTCAAGAAGAAAGCATAGAGGAAATACTTTACCATAGTCGAGGCAATGAATTGTTTTTGGATAAAAAAGAGTACTCCAAACATAGCTAATAAAAAACAAAAAATAAATAGACAAATAGATTTATATCAACCTCAGAAGTTTCTGCACAGCAAAGGGAACAATTAATCAACAGACTAAAGACAATTTACAGAATAAAAAAATTGCAAATGGACAGATTAATATTTGGAATATACAATGATCCAAGAAAACTGCAACATCAAATCAACCCCGATTTATAAACAAAGAAATATATGAATGGACAGCTCCTTCCTCCCACACCATCTCTTTCCAGGCCCAAGCTGAGCTAGTAGTTGCATCTATATACCCTCTTACTGAGACTGACTGAAAATCCTCATTCCAAGTCACCACTCCTGGCCCAAGTGAATGCAGGAGCTGCCTCTATCTGCTTTCTTGGTTAATCTAAGCCAGGACTCTCACCTCACTTCTCTCATTATTCTGCTCCCCCAGACCCGGCTGCTTCATGTGAATGTGGTCCAGCCTGGAGCATGGTCATATGTATTTTCAGGGAACTTGCTTGGTCCCTTGCCCAATGCTGTTTCTCCACTCCCAGCCTCAACTAGGAGCTGCAACAGGGGGATTTGCTTTGATATCAACCACTAAAGCACCATACCAGTTACAAATAGTTTGGAATCAACCCCAATCTCTAGGGAAAAACAAAATCAACACAGAGTGCCTGAAGGACTGATTTGCTCTCTCATCTGATCTGACCTTAAATCAACTGTATTTGATCAATTGCTCAACTGGAAATTAACTTCTACTCCATATGCTAGAGTCTCATTTCAGACACAAACTGCCTACGGGACTCAAAGGTGAGACCTAATGCTGACACCACACACTTTAGACACAGAACTTAGAGAAATTGAGCTGAGATGGACTCGAACATCTCCTCCCTGAGGACTAAGCCCTTACAGTACCAGAAGGAGCTGCAAGCTGCCAAGGGAGAAAAGCAACCAACAGTCCTACCCAGTTGTAAAGTCTGTACACCACAGCTGTGGTTGCCTTGGCAAGGTATTTCCAATGGTGTGTTAATGGCATTTTTATTTTGTGGGCAACAAACATCTGTCTAGTTAGATTTAAGGCCTGCTCAATAGGAGGGAATTCATGCCTTCTATGTAAACATAAGCAACGACTCATGCCTGAAGAAGCTATAGACCCTAGAGAACCTGCTCCTGCCACTTTCCTGAATAAATACAGCTCCTAACTGTATCCTACACTTCCCAGCCCCATTTTCTACATCTATAATGTAAGTCCTATAGTTTAGGCTCAGGGGATTTTATGGAAGAGGGAGTGGAAAGAGTGTAGGAGCCAGAACAAGATGCTCACTGCTGAGAGATAGTGTCTTTTAGACAGGATGGGTTGCTATACCCATGAAAGTTCATTTATCTAAACACAACCTGCTTAACGAACACATGTGTCAACATGCCAGTGAGGAAGGGGGAAAATTTCCAAGACCCCAATGCCCAGATGAAGAGCTATAGGCAATCACTGGCTGCCTTTAAAGGGAGGTCAGTTTTTTTCTAGGGGTTATCTTCCTGACCAATAAATTACCCAATCTCAGGTGATCAGCACTAAATTAACATGAACAATACTAAATGAATTTAGGAGATTTTTTTTGGGGGTCTGCATATGTATGCAACAATAATGATTATAAAAGAGGTCATGAATTAGAGAGGAAGTGGAGGACATGGGAGGAGTTGGAAGGGAGGGAGGGAAGGGTGGAAGTGATGTAAATAGGAGTACTTGTGTATAGTGCATAAACTTCTCAAAACAATAAAATTTAAATAAGAGATATGAATAGACAATTTTCAAAAGAATAAATTTGAACAGGTAATAAACGTATGAGGAGCAACTTCATTAGCTGCTAGTGAGATTGCAATTTGAAATCACAATGAGCTGGGACTGCTTTTTAATAAGAACAGAAGGTTCTGGCTTGTAAATTCCAAAAATATATCTTGAGTTCATGCATTTTAACCCAGCAATCAAACCATAGGAATTTATTCAGAGATGTTGAACCACTCTGAAATGTTAACTGTGTCTATTGAGAAAAAGAAATCTTTTTTCCCCTAACTTTCATAATTTCTTAAATGAGACCTCTTAAATTAGAAACCATCAAGTATTGTTGAAAGAGTATGTGCTGCAGAGTCCACACCACCAGGAAATATCCAGTACCCAATCACCAATGCATCCACTGAATATTATTACCAACCTGTACGTCTGAATTGTTGACTGATTTTTATAGCATCTACACATGATGGTTAATACTGACTATCAACTTGATGGATGAGACAAGTGTGAGACTAGTCTCTGAGCATGTGTGTGAAGAATAGATATCTAGGTTATATTCATCGGAGGTAGGGAGAGTCACTCTCAATGTGAGGGGTACCATGCCATGGGCTAGAGCACTGGGCTGGATAGAATGAGAACCTTCGCTTTTCTCTCATTCAGTTTACACTTATCCTGCTGGAAACAGTATGAGCAGCTGCTTGGCTCCTGTGTCCAGCACTTCCCCATCAGGATGCATTGTATTCTCAAACTGGGAGAGAGAGCAAACACATTCTCCCTGAAGTCACTGTAGTCAGGACAGTTAACCACAGCAAAGGAAAATGTGACTAAGATACTCTTGGTCCAGAAACTTCTGTATGCTTCACTTTTGTCCTCTGTACAGTGGAGACTTTCAACAGCAAACATATATTATACATGTAGCAGATACAATTTTACATGGTGGAGCTGGAACAGACAAATATTACATTGTTTAGAGCTTACCTTTGTCTGTTTTATCCACTAACAGTGAGAACTGAGTGAGTTAAGACATGCTAGGTTCTTAGAACAATGACTGACATAAGAAAGTAATTCAGAAATATGAGCTATTATTATTGTTATGAATGCTACAAATAACGAACTTAAATGTTTGCAGAAACATATTGGCTAAATCAGAATCTACTTTTATTAGAGATGTATTGGTGCCTGATGGGAGATGTTATTCTGTAAATATGTTTTTCATACTGGTTAATTAATAAAGCCCTGTTGGCCAATAGAAAAGGAAGATAGGAGGGACTAAGAAACTAGGAGGAAGGAGGAAGTAGTTGGGAGGAGTCAAGATGTAGAGCATGGAGGAAGCAAGACGCCAGCTGCGGCTCCCGGATAAGATGAGCCACGTGGAAATACTTAGATAAGTAGAAATTGGTTAATCATTAAGACAGAGCTAGCCCATAAACAATAATGGTAACTGGCCAACAGGATTGTATCAAATACAGAGTCTCTGAGTGTTATTTGGGGCTCACGTGGCGGCGGGACCATGGTGGCAGGACTGGGAGGCCGGCGGGGAGGAAAAACCTGCCGTAATAGGTGCCTAATTTATGCAATGTTCTCGGACATATTATCTGTACACCAGTGACAGATTAGGCATGGTAGTGGGTCATTCTTTCCTCTGGTCACAAACTTAATGGATTGGGGTACTACAGTGGAAAGTCTTCCTAACACACTCAAGGTAGTACCATTGGATTCTAACCCATTCTGTCCACACCCTCTTCACACTTTGAATAGTATCTGTTTCATTTTATTACTGTATATATGTGGAATGTCCCAGGGGGAGAGAACTCTTCCAAGAAATATAATGGCTCACAGACTTTCTCTGGGGAATAAAACCAAAACAAAAATAAAACGGCTGTCTTTGAAATACCTGTCAGCATGCACTTTCCTGTATGCTGGCTACTGTTTTAGAGGATTTATCTTTAGAAACCTGAGCATAAATATTTTCTTGCAGGCTCAGAGTTAAATTTAAGTATCTTGAAGCTTCTTGTACAATTACTTGTTATATATTTAAAGGAGGAGGAGGGAAAGGAGAATAAAACCATTATTCATTTTTCTCTTTGACAAATTTTCCTAGCACACAGATTAATTGAAAATATAAGAATCTTTGTTTGTATATCTTTTTACCATTTTATTCCAATCTCTTGAATGCATTCTAAGTAATTTTAAAGCAATTTGAACCTTGATGGTCATGCTATTATTATTTAGGATAGATCTCACCGGTTGTGGGTATGGTATGGTCATTGTCATTGTAGCTGAAATAAGTTGTATTGTGTGTGTGTGTGTGTGTGTGTGTGTGTGTGTTTTGCTTTTTAAGAGAAAAAACAAACCATTAAACTCTACCTACAAGAGAATTATATCATAAAGGAGCAAATGGGACCATGTGTGTGGTTTATCAGCAATCGCTTCTTAGGACATACCTTCTTTAATAAACATTCATGGGCCTTCCGGCTATATTCCCTTCTGTCATATTTAGTGAGGAAATTTACAAGACAAACAACTAAGCACCTTGATGTTTTGCCTCAGGCTCCCCATCTGTCTGGCATAGAGCTCAACAAAGGTCAGCATTACTATTTAGCTTTGAATTTTGTTTAAGATTATGAACGGAGTTACTAAAAACACATCTTTAAACAAGCCTTAGGCATGAATGTGCCACTTGCAAAGGTAGAAGGCAGGTGTAAGTTTGGTTTTAAAGAACTGCTTAACTGCCAGATAATCGATAATGAGTTGGGGACTACGTTGTAATCATAACATTGCCACTAATTAACTATGTCACTTTGCTTCGTGGACTTTTCAGTGTTCTTGATACAGTATGAAGTCATTGAATGAACTAATGGCTGTTTTTTTTTAATGGTTGTAACTCACAGTAAGACATTTTTTATTATAGCCCCTTGTGCATATTCATACACATCATATGCATACATAGGCACATAATAAGTAGATTTCAAAGCCATGAATAAAAATTTCATGAGATAATTATTCTCTGATATTTTCTAGTCCTGTCTGTCTCATTTAGAGGGAAATGCTGATTGAGTGACACTGAATTGATTTCACTCATAGGTTGCAAACTACAGTTGTGAAGTTCTTTATCAGGTACGAAAATCCTGATGTAGATTAGTGAATATCTTCGCATTGCTATTGAGAGAAAACTCCATCCTTTATGAGACTCATCAATGTACTTGAGACCCCAGCACTATTGTCTCCAGTGATTACAATCTTCTGCATATGAAGCATGCTGAGAGTTCTACTAGCTGCCGGGGTTCAGGACCTTATGGCTGTTTTATTGACAATTAAGCTAGCTTCAGTGAAAGCACAAAAGAGGCCATTTCTGTCCCCATACCCCCACTATTTGCCAAGGCTTCCATTTCCAGGCCCCTTTGGTTTGGTCCAATATGCCATCTTGAAGACTACAGTGCAGATAGGTTTTGGTGAAACGTGTGGTAATGGGAGCCAACAATGCCCTCAACTTGCTTATATGAATGATTTTTGCAGAAACAACAACAAAAACATGCTTAATGTTTGTGTTTGTTCTTTTGCTGTTACTATGACCAAGGCAACTTATAAAAGGAAGCATTTAATTTTGGGACTTGCTTACAGTCTCAGAGGGTGAGTCCACAGATATCATTCGGAGGATCACAGCAGTAGGAAGACAGGTATGGTGCAGGAGCAGTAGTTAAGAGCTTACATGTTGAGACAACAATATCAAGGCAGAGAGAGAGAGAGAGAGAGAGAGAGAGAGAGAGGGGGGGGGGGAGGGAGAGGGGAAACAGACAGAGAAAGAGTTCTTCAACTGGAGCCATGGGCTTTTAAAACCTCAAAGCATACCCAGGGTCATACCTTATTCAACAAGACCACACCTCCTAATTCTTCCAAAACAGTTCTACTAACTGGAAACCAATCATTCAAATATATGAGCCATTGGGGGCTATTTTCATTAAAACCACTACAAGGCTTGAGGACAAGGAGTGTACTGACAAGTTTTGTGTGTCAACTTGATATAAGCATCCGATGAGTCAGTCTTCAGTTGGGCAAGTGAGAGCCAGCTGTAAAGCATTTTCTCAATTAGTGATCAATGGGGGAGGGTAGTATATGGTGGGTGGAGCCATCCCTGGCTTGGTGGACCTGGGTTCTATAAGAAAGCAAACTGAACACGCTATGGGAAAGAAGGCAGCAAGAAGCATCCCTCCTCCATGATCACTTCATTAGTTCCTGCCTCCAAGATCCTGTATGTTTGAGTTCCTGTCCTGACTTCCTTCAATAGTGAATAGCAATATGGAAGTGTAAGCCAAATAAACTCTTCCCTCCTCAACTTGCTCTTTGGTCATGGTGTTTTGTGGAAAAAGCAATAGATTCCCTAAGACAAAATTGGTACCATTGTAGTGGGGTATTGTGACAGACCTGATCATGTTTCATTTTGAGGAGGATTGTGAACAGACTTTGGGACTTTGGGTTTGGAAAAACCATTGAGTGTTAAGAACTTAATGGGATGTTCTTTAGGAGTTTGGAAGATAAGAAGCAGGCAGTGCAAAGGATGAAGTCCTGACTTGTGGAGTTTCAGAGGGAAGTTTAAAGACTCTATCAGGGACAATTTTTATTTTGAATTAAGATTCCATGGTTCTGGCTAGCTGGGGCTGAAGAATCAGCTGTGGTCAACAGGGTACCAGACCCACTAAAGTGAAACTTTTGTTTTTTTTTTCTGGGATTCTTGATGCTGATTGGCTGGAGCTAAGAAATTATCAGTGATTAAGAAAAGACCAGCATCACTGAGGTGAAATCTGGGAAGTATTTCCTGAGAGCACAGAGAAACTGTTCCAGAGGCAGCCACAGTTGTATCTCATGCTGGCAGCCAGACTTGGTAATGTTTAAGAGTTACCCAGGTGGTACTGGTTTTGAAGGCAAGAAGGGGTCATAGAGAGCAGCTGAGGCTTAGACCTGTGAGAGGTCAGGAGAGGCCATTGGTGAAGGTGCAGCCTCAGTGGCAGTTGAAGGCCTGGGACTGAAGGGGTCATGAGAAGGAGTTGAGGCTTGGCACCATGAAGAGAGCCTACGAGAGGCTATTGGTGAAGTACATTCCAGTTCCCAGCAGAAGAGCCCGGTGTTTTGGAGATGCCGGTACCACGGGATGACCACCAAGAACAGCAGCAGCAGTGGAATGGAGCCAGCTGGAGCCTAGAAGACAGCTGTGTGTGCTGCAGAGGGCGGAGCTGGAGGAGTGACAAAGCCCTTTGGAGGAACTCAGAAGATGGTGAGTGCTTCCCAGCAATTGGACAGTTGGAATTTGGTTTTGCTTTGATTTGGTAGTGACTGTACCCTGATTTCTCCCTTTTGAAGTAAGAAAGGATTTTACTGGAGCCCACAATTGAGAGACTTTGAATTTTCAAAGACCAGATTTTAAAAGAGATTGGCTATTTTAAAGGGACTGGTTTTAATGTGTTTGAATTTGTAAAGACTGTGGAACGTTTAAAGTTATTTAGATCTTGGGGATGAATAAGAAAAGAAAGGTTGTGGCTTAATAGTGATATATTTGTGTGTTGAATTGACAAGGAGTCAGTTGTATTGGCTTCTATTTGGGCCACCTTGACACAAGCTAGAGTCATCAGAGAGGAAGGAACCACAGTTGAGTCAAAGGCCTCCATGAGATCCAGCTATAAGGTATTTTCTCAATTAGTGACCAATGAGGGAGGGCTCAGCCTGTGGTGGGTGGTGCTATCCCTGGGACATTGGTCCTGTATTTTATAAGAAAGCAGACTGAGCAAGCCATGAGAAGCAAGGCAGTGAGCAGCACTCCTCCATGGCTTCTGTGTCAGCTCTTGCCTCCAGGATCCTGCCCTATTTTGAGTTCCTATCCTGACTTCCTTCAGTGATGAATAGCAATAAGGAAGTGTAAGCCAAATAAACCCTTTCCTCCCCAACTTGTTGTTTGGTCATGATGTTTTGTCGAAGCAGCCATAGAAACCCTAACTAAGATAAACAGCAACAAGCATCAAGTCAACAAGAAAGCATCATTCCCTTTATTTCAGTCTTTCTGCACACTCCTACTTTGCTGCTCTCTTCCTCCCCTGAGTTCCTTGGAGCTGTCTTTTTTCCTCATTTTTGGCCATCTGACTTTGGGCTCAAATGTTGCTAGTGTGGATGAGGTCCCCTTGAGGATTGCTGTTCCTAGATCATCCATGTGGCCTCTCTGACCAATGTTAATACTTGCTGAAGCCTTGAGGAGCCGTCTTACTCTGTATCATTGCTTGTTAGAGTTTTAGAGTCAATAGTGTGCTGTGATACAAGCAGCCAAGAAGATCGAGACATTACAGAAGAACAGTCTAATTACTCCTAGTGCTGTGACTTCTCAGTGAAGGATCTGGTATGCAAAGTCTGCTATACTCATCTGCCAGCACAGCCTTCCACAGCCACCAACCAGGAAGCCCAATGATGGTAGGCAGTTTTGGCTTTGCTCATAGAACTTGAGAATTGCTGAGTCACATAAACTATTTAACTATAAAACCCCATCATTAGAGTAAATCAGCTGGAAGGTAGTTGTATATGAAAATAAAGGATCCACATATTCAACAACAAGGGTGGGCATCTGATCCAGAGACAGAAACCCCTTTCTGTTTCCCTTCATCTGTTCTCTTACTTCCTGGAAAGTGGTTGGGAAATCCAGTAATTTCATAAAATGTATTAACGATCCATTTATGAGTTGATAAACATCTAGGCTGATTCTATTTATTAACTATTGTGAATAGAGCAGAATGAATATGGACAACAGGTATATCTAGTAGGATATAGGGTCATTTGGGAATATGCTCAGAAGTGGTAGAGCTGGGTGATATGGTAAATCTACTTCTAGATTTTTGAGGAAGCTCTACACTGGTTTCCATAGTAACAGAGCCAGTTTGCACTCCCATCAGCAGTGAATAAGGTTTCCCCTTTTTCCATACCCATGCTGTCATTCATTTTTATTGATATTGGCCATTCTGACTAGGGTATGATGAAATCTCCGAAGTTTTCATTTGCATTTTCCTGATAAATAAGGATGTTGGACACCATTTAATTTGTTAGACATTTCTATGTCTTTTGGGAACACCATGGATTATACTCCAATGCTTTTGAACATATGTGACTGAGATGGTAAAAATTTAAAGACTTTGTTTAATGTTTTTAGGAAATATTAATAGATCATCAGCATTTTTTGAATGGATGCAGTGTCAAAATCTGATAGTTTTAATTGATTGCCTCAGATGAACTAGTTTTTTCCTCTTTGATGGGTCGAAAAGGATGGCTTTGAGATTAAGATGAATACATCCCTGTCACCTGATTTGGAACTCTGTTTGAACAGGTTAATTAATCAGATCATCTTGATAAAATATTGCTACTTTCAGGAATCATTGCAGGTGGTGCTAAATTATAGTCTTGTCCTGATGTTTATGAATAACTAATAATAAATAAATAGGCTTAGCATTTTTACAGAGTGACTAATAGAGTTTAGCTTATTCCTGTAGGCTGATTTAATGTATTCAATCACCTTCCAGGAATTGGTGCCAGGGTAAGCATTGCAAGAAAACAGTGCAGAAGAGGTGTTTCTCTTAAGAGAAAATGGAGTTTTGTTCCTAAAGTATAGAACATTCAGACCTTGTAGATAATCCATACATAGACCTCCATGACCTTGGCAAGTCACCCCTGTCCTCTGGCCCATTTGCTTAGCAACTGGCAACTTTACTTTTTAACATTTCCATCATTAAGAGGAAGTCTGAAAAGACTTATGTTAGGTAGTTCAGTTTCTGTATTCATGAAATGGAGATGTTGGTAAGAAGTCACAGAACTATTGTGATTAAACTATTTAATTAAAACAATCCATCTAAAGTACTTGGCATATAATAAGGCCTAAATACTTGTGCATATTGAGCACCTATTGATGGAGAACTGTATAGGTAGTTCAAGTTACTAAATGTACCTGATGCCAACCCCACCGCATGCAATGTTGCAATCCTAATCTCTATGTGATGTGATAGCACTAGAAGGTAGGGCTCCGAAGGTAGTTAGATCATGAGTTTGGAGTCCTCATACATGGATTTAGGACAGCAGCCAGGACCATTCTCATCGTTTTGGTATGCAAACTTGCATTGATACAATGGCCATCTACAACACAAGAGAAAGCTCTCACTGGAACTTAAATATGTGGACTCCAGTTTACTCCCTACAACTCATAGCCATTTTAGCAAATGGCTTTAACTCTCTTACCCATTCTCCTGTGTGCAGGTTCAAGATAAGAACTATTATTTTGTCATCTCTGACCTTCTTTCATTGCTTCATGGTCTGTGGGCCTCTGGGTTCCATTACTGTAGCTTTACCCATCATCCCCCTAGTTCCATATCAAGGTTCCTACAAATTCACCATAGTACTTTTGCGTTTCTGGATCTGTAAAGAGTTTCCTTCTTTATGTTTAAATTCTTTCTCTCCCTCTCCTCCTCTCTTTGCTGGACTTGCACATACTGCTGCTTTCCTAGTCTGCACCCTTCCAAGTCTGTGTGAGGGGCTTTGCCCCATGTTCTCACAGCCCCTGACAGTCTATACCTATCAAGTCATTTCCTGCACTCTAATGAACTTTCTTGTCTTTCTGCTTTACAAGACAGTGAATTCTCTGTGGGCAAGGATGGTCCCTATTTATTTTTTGCCTCTTGAGTTCATTGCCTGGTCCCAGAGTCATGCTCTGGAAATGATTGATGAAAGAATAAATGTCATATATATATATATAGAGAGAAGCTTTGAGGCATTGAGACTGAAAATAACTAGGGCATGGTGATGGAGGGGAGAGGGTGTGTGAGTAGCAGAACAGGAGGCCCTTTGCTAGAAGTTGAGTGGAAGTTAGCACAGGGTTAGGACACAGCTATATCTCAGCAAGCAGAGTGACCCAGGCTCTAGACTTCCCTATGAGCTGTGTTTCTAATTTCAGAGTCCCTATCAGCTATGATTTTTGTAACTCCTCTTATATGACATCATCTAAGGTGATTTACAATAAAACTATCAGTTGTTAAGTTTTTTTCCCTCCACTTTGCTTTTAAAAGTGAAAGAGGATTCTAAATACACACAACATAGGCTTTATTAAAAGTATCAACAAACCCAGCAAAATCTGAAAAGCATTATTGCATTTGTTTACCAGGATGTGCTGACAAAGGCACCACAAAGTTGATGACATAAACTTATAGGCATTGGTTTCTTGTAGCCATGGGTTGTCAGCCTGAGCCCATGGGAGTCTGTGGCAGGAGAAATTCTTTGCTTCATTTCACCAGTCACTGACAGTCTTCCATGCTTCTTGTCTTTCTGCTCTGTCACTCCAGCCTCCACCTCTGTCGTCACCTCGTCTTTGCCCTGAGTGTCTGTCTATGTTTTCCCAAGGCCATTTCTCTTCAAGGTCTCTTCTTCCTATGAAGAGGACAGTTGTCATATTATAGTCAGACCCAATGCACTTCAGCTTCTTAACAAATCCAGTTTGAGACAATCTGACTTCCATTCTGAGGTACTAGGCTTTAGGATTTTAGCATCTTTTTTGGGAGGACACATTTATAAATGAAAAGTTTTTTTTCTACCACTCAGAAATAGTCACTGGGTTACCACTGTAAAGGAAAATGTTCTTCTATTTTTCCAGCTCTCAGCTCTATTTTTAGTATGTATGTGCATAGTAATGCATTTTAATCAAATGGGTTGTCACTATGTACTGTTATGATGGCTACTATTTAAGTTCATGATCTAAAGTGATTAAGTTTTTGATTTCTTTTGGTACATTTTCAACTCTTGTTTTCTGCCTTATTTACTGTCACCTTTAGCTATTGTGTCTTAAATGTGGTCTACTAATGCTCTTTGAATCACAGACCATATTTTCTCATTATTAAGGGAACTTACTGTGTTCCCTGTGGAGACAGAAAGTAGGAAAAACGAAGAGATCTAAAAGCCCCATTTTATTATGCATAATCTATGTAAGCATGTCTTACAGACGTTTCTGCTCTAATTGATATTCGGGCACCAGAGCCAGCCTGAGTTCCTGCTATCTGCCCCAGTGGTAGAGGGCTGAGGTCAAGTGTGACCTCTCCAATTTGAATCCCCGATTAGAATCAATGAGCTGTGTGTCTAATGAAAGGTTCCGACTACAAGCTCATTTGTTCAGAGGAACTTTTCCTTAACCTTTCCTTCCCCTACCTAATACAAATGTCTGAGGGGCTGCAAAAAAGGGAAGCTTTGCTGCTTAACCATAATCTAGATAATTGTGCAAAGGAACCAAAGGAAAATGAGACATAGAAGAAAAGCAAGGCTGTGATCTAAT
Organism: Cricetiscus sungorus; assembly: GCA_030556225.1. Taxonomy (NCBI): domain Eukaryota; kingdom Metazoa; phylum Chordata; class Mammalia; order Rodentia; family Cricetidae; genus Cricetiscus; species Cricetiscus sungorus. Next base: position 94,777,975 of record JANBXA010000651.1, on the reverse strand, counting down.
CTGTCTTTCATTTTTCCCTGTCCCTTTCCCTGTTTTTAAGGAGGACTGAAGCAGATCCTTGTAGTTTCAGAAGCAGGAACATGTTTGGGGCCTTAAAGAATGACACTCATGTTTATGATGGGAAGAACGGGGCTGTTCCAGCTGAGCTAATGGAAAATTGATCCCCTGATGATCAGGTGCACAATCCTTCTGCAACAGGAGTTCAGCTCTGAATGTTTTACAGAAAGAAAGTGACAATCACTAAAGTCAGAGGATTTGTGAAATATCAGCCCCTGGACATTCTGCCACAAATGTTTCTTTTTCCTGCTACCCACTGAAGTGCCCAAAATCATGACATTAAGCAATTCTTGAATAGATGCTATTGAAGGGCATGTTTAAAAGAATAAGGTTTGTCTATACTTGATATACAGAAGGTCACTGTCTTCAGCCAGCAAAGCTGAGCTAGCCTAGAGTCATTAGTTAGTTAGCACTGAATAGACCATAATGTGTGAAGTGTTATTGGGAGACAGAGATCAAGAGCATGAGGCACCTGATTATCTCCAGAGGAATGAATATCCCAAGGCAAGCAAGAATTGGTGGGCTTAGAATAGAGACAAAAGAGAAGCAGCAGCATCAAGAAAGCAGGTATAATGCTACTGGAGGCAAAGAGAAGCTGGGACATGGGACATAAAAGTTCGAGTCTGAACTCTGCCACTTACAAAGAAGGAGTCATTGGGCAAGTTATAGCCCTAGCTTCTTTGTCTATGAAGTTGGGTGACAGGAGACCATATCTCAAAGAGTTTATGAGATCATATAATAATGAACATGATATGCTTAGCATTGACCTTGGGGTATAGTACTTGCCCTAGAATAAATCAGAGAGAATATTCTTAGCACTGGCCTAGAAACTTCTTGCAGCATTGTAACTTTGAGTTCTCTTCATAATTAGTGTCTCTTTTCAGAGGTAAAGAAACAGAACCTTACAAATGTTAATTGCTGTGGACAATTTTAAGGATCTAGCAAGTTCTAACATTTGAATAGAATCATAAATGCTTGGCTGGCTTTATGCATTAGTGGAATCAGTATCTGGCTTTGGCCTTTTTCTGCTTCTGTCCTGCTTTACTTCTTGGGTGACTTGGTTACTATTAATGAGTCAGTGTCCTTAGAAAGGATCAACTTCCAATCTTTCTGGCTAGGTATGTATCATCCTTGTAAATAAGACCACCTAGATGGGGTAGTGTTATACTCAATTTGGGCTCCTAATAATGAAATACTATAGAACAGATGAGCCATAAAAAAACAAAACTTTTTTCACAGTTTCTAGTCTGTGAAGTACAAAATTGAAGCCCAGGCACATCCTGTAACTTGGCAGGGCCTGCTCTGTGTTTAGCAGACCTGTATCTTTTTGTTGTGTTCTCAGATCTCCTAGGCATTTAATATAAAAACACTTACCCCATTCATGAGGGCTGTGATGTCATGACCTAAGATTTCACGTTGGAGGTGTGGATTTAAACTTAGGAACTCTGGGTAGACCCAAACATTCAGACCACACCAGGTGCCAGTCACAAAAACTGCATTCATAAAATTAGGTCAGTGAGCACAGTGTAAAGTCAACTGTGTTACTTGAAGAAACTTGTGGCTTGTGGAGGCATTGACATGTTGGAATCAGTGTTCTAATTACAAAAAAGTACTCATTTTTATTCTACACAAGAGACAATGTGTAATGAAAGAATAATATATGAGGCTATTACCAAAAATTATGAACAAACCTGGTGAGGGAAGGTATAGAAGCAAAGATCAAGGGTTACTTTTTTCTGAATCTCAGTTCACTTGTGACAGTCTTCTTAGTCTTACAGAGACATGCCTATGGAGAAGGTGACCATATTACATGGGTAGGATTTCTTAGGGGATTCATAAATATCTCCATTAGCAGATGGTAAACAGAACTTGAGTGCATGTAGATCCAAACTTACACCCCCCAGGTCTTGGATGGGAATGATACATAAGCCAACATTTCAGATGCAGATCTGCAATGTACTCGCTGCCTAAGCTTCACCATGTCTGTGAAACAGGTGTCTTGGCTATAAAATATGTAGGTTTTCTTTGCTATAAAACTTGATTCTGTTTTGTTGGCATTCATATGGGACAGCACTATACCATAGCTTTCATCCAAATTATATGAGACACTCCCTGCGTGCTTCATCAGTGATAAATGATGAGTTTATTGCTTATTCTTTGTGTTTTACTTGGGAAAAAAATCAATGGAAAGCTTTGAGGAATTGGTTTTAAATAACACATGTTTCAGTAGAGATGGATAGTCATGATATAGAAGCATTCTGAGTTGGGAAGTGAGAAAGCCCACGAAACTCACTGGACCCTTTGCTTAGGGATCAGACCCAGCTAATACCAATCCAGATAGGCAAGAATGACTATGGATAGCTACTTGATGGCTCTATTGCTGAATTCAGAGAAAAAGTGTGACTTAAATAGTGGCTTTTCTCATAAGCTTATGGGCACAATCCCACACATCTGGCTTGTTAGTGGACTTTAGCAGCTGGACTTTATTAATGACCATAGTACCAAGCTCATATGATTTTTTTTTGTATTTTATTGTAGCTCTGTGCTTCTTAATGTTTGTAACTCACTGAGCCAAATGAATTTCCTGGATACATTTATCTTTGATAGCTATGAAAATTCTTTCCTAGAAGTGCCAATGAGAGTCCCTGGACACCCAGTACTTAGCGATGCAGTAGAGGAGAAATAGATACTTGTAAACCATATTGTAAACAGTTTTGCCGCCTAGGATCCAGGTTTCCATTTAGCTATTCTCTCAGTTAAAATGTACTTAGTCTATTTCTGTTATCATCAATTTAAATGACAGGCATTAAAACATTTTTCACTTACATATCACCTACGATTTTTGAGAAAAAAATATGCTTCTATAAAACAGGTCATTCTTGAGAGTACCAGCCCAGCCTTTGTCCCCGTCACCAGGCCCTGGCTACAGGTGAGTTTGGGTCTAATCCAGCTGGGGCGGTGGATTCTCCCCTACACCCTCCCTGGGAAATCCCTGGTTGGGTCCTGGATCTCACTGCCTCTGCGTCCTGTCCCCACTGAGAGTGCTCTTGGAGCTCCGATATACCCCCACCCACCCCTACCAAGAGCCTGTCCTCCCCCTGAGCTCTTCCCTACCCTGTGAACTGTCCCACCTCTCCAGTTGAGCATTGAGCCAGAGGGTGGAGCCAACAATACAGCCACCTTCAGGGAAATTCCTGGAGCACATCTGAGCACAATAGACCAGCCTATGCACATGGGACCACCAGTAATTTCCAACTACCTGGTCTCTGACCCCCACCATTGGTCTTCTACTGGAGCTCTGGGCCCCTCCCAGAGATCCACCAATCTCTGCGGGTCCACCCTGAGTTCCTGCGGGCTGGATCCATGACCCCATCACAGGACATCTGCTAAAGATGCCCTACTCAGCTGGAGAGTCCCAGCTAGACACGCCTATAGGAGCAGAAACATCCTGAGTATCAGCCCAGCCTTTGTCCCCCAACATCAGACCTTAGCTAGAGGCCTTGGCTAGAACTAGACCCGACTATCCCTGCCGGCTAGCCTTTGCCAAAGAGGCCTCAGCTCTCCTCTGCTGGAGCCTGATCTTTGACCCCCATCATCAGGCCCCTGCCTATGGAGAGACCTCCTAGAGAGCTTAGACCAGACTTTGAACCTCTGACCCACCTACACCCATAGAGAGAGGGAGAAACCCCACCAGCACCTACTGGAAGAAGCTATGGGAAGATGGCAATATATGAAAACACCTAACATCAGAAAGACAAGCATAACACCACCAGAATCTAGGGAAGCTACACCAACTAGACCAGAACACAAGAAAGCAAATGAATCAGAAGAGAATGACCTAAAAATTATCATCATAAAAATGTTAGAGGCCCTCAAAGAAGATATGAGAAAATCCCTTAAAGAAGTAGAAGATAAAACAAACAAAAAATTGGAAGAAATGAATAAAATTCTTAAATAATGTATAGAAAGCCAAGAAAAAACAATTAAACTGGTTCAAGACTTGAAAACAGAAATGGAGACAATAAAGAAAACACAAACCAAAGGAATGTTGGAAATAGAAAAACTGGGCAAAAGATCAGGAACTGCAGACGCAAGCATAACCAACAGAATTCAAGAGATGGAAGAGAGAATCTCAGGTGCTGAAGATAAACTAGAGGAAATAGCTTCATCGACCAAAGAAAATTGTAAATTCAACAAATCCTTAACACAAAACATCCAGGAAATGTGGGACACTGTGAAAAGTCCAAACCTAAGAATAATAGGCATAGAGGAAGGTGAGGAAGCCCAGCTCAAAGGGGCTGAAAACATATTCAACAAAATCATCAAGGAAAACTTTCCCAATTTGAAGAAGGACATGCCCATGAAAGTACAAGAAGCATATCAAACACCAAATAGCCTGGACCAAAGAAAAAAGACCCCTCAACATATAATAATCAAAACACTTAACATACAGAATAAAGGAAGAATATTGAGAGCAGCAAAGGAAAAGACAGGTAACATATAAAGGCAGACCTATCAAAATTACGCCTGACTTCTCAATGGAAACCCTCAAGGCCAGAATGTCCTGGATAGATGTTCTACAAGTACTAAGAGTCCATGGATGCCATCCCAGGCTATATACCCAGCAAAACTTTCAATCACTATAGATGGAGAAAACAAGATATTTAATGACAAAGCCAGATTTTCACAATATGTATCTACAAATCCAGCCCTACAGAAAGCTTTGGAAGGAAAACTCCAACCCAAGGAAGTTAACTACACTCACAAAGATGTAGGCAACAGATAATCCCACTTCACCAGAAACCAAGGGTAAAGAAGGACAAATAAATTCACAATACCACTGCCAAAAGCAAATCTAAAACAAACAAACATTAACAATCAATGGTCCTTACTCTCCCTCAACATTAATGGTCTAAACTCACCTATAAAAAGACACAGGCTAACAGAATGGATAGAAAGACAGAATTCATCCTTCTGCTGCATACAAAAAACACACCTAAGCTACAAAGATAGACATTGCCTCAGGGTAAAGGGCTGGGAAATGATCTTCCAATCAAATGGCCCTAAGAAGCAAGCAGGTGTGGCTATCCTAATATCTAACAAGTTATACTTCAAACCAAAAGTAATCAAAAGAGATGAAGATGGCCATTTCATATTCATTGAAGGAGAAATCCATAAACAAAAAAATCTCTATTCTGAACATCTATGCCCCAAATACAAAGGCACCCACATTTGTAAAAAAAAAAATGCTACTAAAACTCAAAACTCACATAAAACCTCACACACTTATAGTGGGAGACTTCAACATACCACTCTCACCACTAGACAGGACCACCAATCAGAAACTCAAAAAAGAAACAAAAGAACTAAAGAACTAACAGAAGTTATGTTTCAATTGGGTTTAACAGACATCTATAGAACATTCCATCCAAACACAAAAGAATATACCTTCTTCTCTGCTCCACATGGAACCTTCTCTAAGATTGACCATATACTAGGTGGCATAACAAACCTCAAAAAAAGATACAGAAGAATTGGATTAGTCCCCTGTATTTTATCAGACCACCATGCTTTAAAATTGGAATTCAACAACAACACAAATCACAGAAACCCTACAAACTCATGGAAACTGAACAATGTGCAATTGCACCACACCCGGGTCAAAGAAGAAATAAAGAAAGAAATTAAGGACTTCCTAAATTCAACAAGAATGAGGACATGACATATCAGAACTTATGGGACACCTTGAAAGCAGTGTTACAAGGGAAGTTCATTGCACTGAGTGCCCATATGAAGAAAACAGAGGATAGTCACATTAGAGAATTAACAGTGCAACTGAAAGTCTTGGAACAAAATGAAACAAACTCACCCTGGAGGAGTAGACGCCAGGAAATAACCAATTTGAGGGCTGAAATCAATAAGATAAAAACCAGGAAAACAATACAAAAAAACCAATGCAAAAAAGAGTTGGTTTTTCGAGAAAATCAACAAGATAGACAAACCTTTATCCAAACTAACGAAAAAGCAGAGAGTGATCATGCAAATGAACACAATCAGAAATGAAAAGGGACACATAAAAGCAGACACAGAGGAAATCCAGACAACTTTCAGGTCATACTTTGAAAACCTGTACTCTACAAAATTTGAAAATTGAAAGGAAATGGACAAATTTTTGGATAACTATTACTTGCCAAAATTAAACCAAGAACAGACAAACAACTTAAATAGACCTATAACCCCCACTGAAATTGAAAAAGTCATAGAAAGACTTCCATCCAAAAAAAGCCGTTGGCCAGATGGCGTCAGTGCAGAATTCTACCAGAAATTCAAGGAAGAGCTAATTCCAATACTCCTCAAATTGTTCCACACAATAAAGACAAAAGGCACATTACCAAACTCTATGAGGCCACAATCACCTTGGTATCCAAGCCTCACAATATACAACTAAGAAAGAAAACTACAAACCAATATCCCTGGTGAACATCGATGCAAAAATACTCAATAAATACTGGCAAACCGAATCCAAGAATACATCAGAAAAATCATCCACCATGACCAAGTAGGCTTTATCCCTGGGTTGCAAGGATGGTTTAACATATGAAAATCTATCAATGTGATCCACCATATAAATAAACTGAAAAAGAAAACCCATATGATCATCTCCCTAGATGTTGAAAAAGCCTTTGACAAAATTCAACACCCTTTCACGATAAAGGTTTGGAGAGATCAGGGATAACAGGAACATATCTAAACATAATAAAAGCAATATACAGCAAACCAACAGCCAACATCAAACTAAATTGAGAGAAACTCAATGTGATTCCTATAAATTCAAGAACAAGACAGGGCTGTCCTCTCTCTCCATATCTCTTCAATATTGTACTTGAAGTTCTAGCTAAAACTATAAGGCAACAAAAGGAGTTCAAGGTGATCCAAATTGGAAAGGAAGAAGTCAAACTGTCTCTATTTGCAGATGATATGATAGTTTACATAAGTGACCCAATAAACTCTATCAGGGAACTCCTACAGCTGATAAACACCTTCAGCAAACTAGCAGGATACAAGATAAACTCAAAAAAAAATCAGTAGCCCTACTTTATTCAGACAACAAAGAGGCTGAGAAAGAAATTAGAGAAAGATCACCCTTTACAATAGCCACAAACAACATAAAATATCTCAGGTAATGCTTACCAAACATGTGAAAGACCTATACAATAAGAACTCTGTGTCTTTAAAGAAAGAAATTAAAGAAGATACCAGAAAATGGAAAGATCTCCTTTGCTCTTGGATTGGAAGGATAAATATAGTAAAAATGGCAATCTTGCCATGAGCAATCTACAGATTCAATGCAATCCCCATTAAAATCCCAGCACAATTCTTCACTGATCTTGAAAGGCTAATAATCAACTGTGTATGGAAAACAAAAGACCCAGGATAGTCAAAACAACCCTGTACAATAAAAGAACTTCAGGAGGCATCACCATCACTGACTTTAAGCTCTACTACAGAGCTATAGTTCTGAAAACAGCCTGGTATTGGCACAAAAATAGAAAGGTAGGACAATGGAATTGAATAAAAAATGCCAATATTAATCCACACACCTATGAACACCTGATTTTTGACAAAACAGCTAAAAAATTACGATGAAGGGAGGAAAGCATCTGGCACAATTGAATGATGGTGTGTAGAAGACTGCAGATAGACCCATGTCTATCGCCACACACAAAACACAAATCCAAATGGATCAAAGACTTCAACATAAATCCAGCAACTTAGAAGAGAATGTAGGAGGAATCCTTGAACAAATTGGTATAGGAGACTGCTTCTTGAACATAACTCCAGTAGCACAGACACTGAGATCAACAATTAATAAGTAGGACTTCCTCAAACTTAGAAGCTTCTGTAAGGCAAGGGACACAGTTGACAAGTCCAAACGGCAGCCCACAGACTGGGAAATTTTTTTTTTACCAGTCCTACATCTGACAAAGTGCTGACCTCCAAAATATACAAAGAACTCAAGAAGCTAGTCAACAAAACACCAAATAGCCCTATTAAAAAATGGGGTACAGAAATTAAGAAAGAATTCTCAATAGAGGAAATCAAAAAGGCTGAAAGACACTTAAGAAAATGTTCAACATCCTTAGGCATCAGGGAAATGCAAATGAAAACAACTTTGAGATACCATCTTACTCCTGCCAGAATGGCTAAAATTAGAAACACCAATGTCAACTTATGCTGGAGAGGATGTGGAGAAAGAGGAACACTCCTCCACTTCTGGTGGGATGCAAACTCATACAGCCATTTTGAAGATCAGTATGGCTGTTTCTCAGAAAATGGGAATTAGTTTACCACAGAATCCAGCAATTCTACTCTTAGGTATATACCCAACTGACCCACATCCATGCAACAAAACATGTGCTCAACTATGTTCATAGCAGCATTATTTGTAATAGCAAGAACCTGGAAGCATTCTAGATGCCCCTCAACTGAAGAATGAATAAAGAAGATGTGGCACTTCTACACAATGGAACACTACTCTGCAGAAAAAAATAATGGAATCTTGAAATTCGCAGGCAAGTGGATGGAACTTGAAGAAACCATCCTGAATGAGGTAACCCAGTCACAAAAAGAGGAACATGGTATATACTCGCTCATATATGGACTTAGACATAGAGCAAAGGATTACCACCCATAATTCACACCACCAGAGGAACTAGGATACAAGGTGTATTCTAAGAGATTCTTATAAGGTCCCTCACAAAAGGGGGAAGGAACAAGTCCCCCAGTGCACATGGGAAATGTGGGGGTCAATGAATGGAGAGAGAACTAGGAGAAAGAGCAGGGGAGGAGAGGAAAACATGTGTGACTAGATAGATTTAGTCAGGGTGAGAGAGGGGGGACATAAAAGAGGGAGCCATTATTGGTTTGTAGAGAAAACTGGACCTAAAGAAAGGTCTAGAAAACTATAAGACCAACTCCAACTAATAATTAAAGCAACCATGGAAAGGCTACCATAAATGCCCTTCCCTGATAGTGAGATCATCAACTAAATTATCCACCACCATGGAGTCCCCATCTAGTACCTGTAGGGAATAGAAGCAAACCCCCATAACCAAACACTGAGTCAAACTAGAATCCAGATGCAGAGAGTGGAGACAAGACCAGGTTGCAGAAACTCACAAAGACAGCTGACTTAAACAAAGAAAAGTTTGGGCCCTCCAGACTGATGGCTAGAAACCCAGCATGGAACTGACTTAGACTCCCTGAATATGGGTCTCAGCTAGAAGGACTGAGCAGTCTTGGGGACCTCAGACTGTAGAAACAGGATCTATTCCTGGTGCACAAAAGAACCTTGTGGACACATCCCTCATGGAGGGATACCCCTTAACCTAGAGACAGGAGAGAAGTCCTAGTCCCTACTTCAAATGACTTGACAGATTTACATGACCCAACCTGGATAGCATAGCCCTATAAGTGGAATGGGGGTGGGGGGATGGTAGGCAAGGGTGGACAGGGTGCATGTTACAGGGGAAAGAGGGTAAGAGGGAGGGAGGTTGGAGGGATTAAGGGAGAGGAAACTGGGATTCATATGTAACATTTTAAAATTATATTATTAATAAAAAAAGAAGAAAAAAATGCTGCTGGATTAATTATATATATATATATATATATATATATATATATATATATATATATATTTGCTTTGACTTCAAAATTTAAGCCTAAGGACAAGTTACTGGGGAAAAGGATTTCTAATTTTGTGTCCACAGAAAATGAAAAGCTGTGGATCCCTTCCAGACTAATGTGGTTTGATCGAGCAATACCCCCCTGAAGCATCATCAATGGGAAATTGCAGCCTTACAGACCACTACAGCCAGGATTTCTGCGTCTTCTTAGGATTCTCCCATGACAGCGCCCCCTACCAGCAGGAAGCAGTTTGGAAAGAATGACACCCAAATTCCCAAATATTGTTTATAAATGTTTGTTTTCATTAAAAAAAGGCATGTCCAGCATAAAATAATGTTTAAAAAATAAACAGGTCATTCTTTACTCTGCATAGCTTGTCCCTAGATAAACAAAGGCAGTGTTTTACTTAGGCCCATGTTTTGTAGGTTCCTCTATGACACAACTCCCCATAATGCTTTGTCAACTACTTTGGGTATAAGAACAACCTGTGAAATCAATTATTGCTACCCTATTAAAGTCACCTCTATTTTTTGCTCACTGGAGAATGGACATAAAAACAGGCCTATCTTCCAAAATACCAGGTATTCCTTATCAACTGCAAGGTTTATGGACTGGCAAAGCAAATACAGTTTTAGCTATCATTCCAGGGTACTATATGTGTAGTCAGGAGCCTGGAGATTGGGAGGATACTCATTACTATAACAACCTCTTCTGCCATCTCTTAGCTTAACCTATAATGACACATTTAAGGAATCAGATCATCTGAATTGTAACCCATTGACCAAGAAATGGAATTTATAGGAAAGAAAAAACATACTAGATGTGATTTGTTTTATACTTCCACACAGGATTCCTCTTAACCACACATATACACAAATGTATAAACATAACTGGTATATTTCCTGAAGATTTTCACAAAAGTTGTACTCTTAACAATGTAAAGGATTACATTAGCACTCAGAACAAAATTTCCACCATCAATGTTTAATGATAGTCACAAGAGAAGGGAGCAAATGACTTGTTAATTGCTAGTGGGAGATGAATGACTCATTATTGCCTTCCATGAAAAACTTAAAACACTCCTCAAAGAAAAACTCAGTGCAGGAGGCATGATTAGTTGCTTAAAGAGACCACTGTAAAAGCTCACTACATCTATCAAACAACTACCATAAACCTGATGTTTTAGGCTGAAGAAATAGGTTGGCCAAGGAGCTTAAATGTATTCCAAAGTAGGACCAGGACTATCATGTTTGAACACTTTGGATCTGACAGGTCAGTTCCAGAATGATGATATCAACCCTGGGAAAAGCTCATGCCTCACTCCCTATGCTTCTGCATATTAATTTTCATGTGGTCATACTAGAGCAGACCCTGGCATTGGAGATGGAGTGTGGATAGTTTATAAGAGGTACACAGCATCAGACGATGTGGCTGTCACATGAAAATCCTGGCCAGGTTCTATTAAGGGTCCGATTCTTCAAGAATATCAAACTTGGAACCACTCCAACTTTCTGAGGGGAAAACTGAGACACAGATAAGATCGAAGAGTCTGTTGGAGGAAGGGTACAGAGATGAAATTGTATCCATTTTCTTTAATCACAACTTCCAGGCACACTTCGGCAGCACCTTGCCTTTCTATTTATCCATGACATCTCAGGTTTATCCCATCACTTCCCAGTCACCTCCAGTTATTTACAATGCCAGTCCTGTCTAGGCCAATTTGAATCTTCAGTCTTCTTATTGCTTAATGGTTGATTAGCTCTCTCTACCTTCAAGCCTTAGCTAGACATGCCTCTGAGGACTTTGGAAGAAGAGAAGTGCAGGTCCTCTGCCCTGCGACTTGCTCTCTGCCTCCATTCACCGTGTCTTGTGCTTCTTTGGATTATCTATATTCCAGAGACAACAGGAAGCATTAGATATGTTCTTCAATTCAGTGTGGGGCTGTAGTCCTTGCTGTTCATCTGTCTCTCTGACAGGGATCCAAATGTTGGCTCCTTCTGGGAAAAGTTATGAGTTCACTGGAAGATTTAGTGAGTGCCCTAGTTAGGGTTACTATTGCTGTGATGAAACTCCATGACCAAAAGTAATCTGGAGAGAAAGGGTTTATTTGGCTTACATGCCCTCAATCACAGCTTACTGAGGGAAGCCAAGGCTCCTAGGGACCAAACCAGATAGGTACCTGCAGTCAGGAGTTGATGCAGAGGCCACAGAGGGGTGTTGTTTATTGACTTATTCTCCATGGTTTGCTCAACCTGCTTTCTTATAGAAGCCAGGACCACCAGCTCAGGGGTATCCACTCCCATAATGAGCTGGGTCCTCCTGCCCCACCTCATCAATCACTAATTAAGAAAATTTCCCATGGGGCCTAGGGCAGAAGGTGGCCAGGGGACACAGGCCTGGCCCAGGAAGGTGACACTTTCATGAGCAAGTGTGTGGTGGAGAGAGGGGAGAAAAAGAAAAGGGTAACAGTTTGTGCAATGTGAAGAAAGGGGGAACTGGAGACACGATGGCAGTGAGGACCAGCCTGATGTGAGAGCCCTGAGCTGCCATCTGAGGACATGGTGATGTCTAGGCCTGTGCTGCCACTGAGGGTCATGTCTGGGCCCATGGCTCTACTACACCAGGGGCCTGTGTTGATATAGTTGGCTTCTGTTAATACCATAGTTCATGTGTTTGTGGTGTGGGCTGCTGTCTGAGGACTAATTATGATGCTGAGCTGGTCCTGCCCCAGTGATGATTTGAGTGCAGGAAAGCTGGTTCTGCCCCCTTGCCTCAGCTGTGCAGGAGAGCTGGCCCCTGTGGCCAAACTCAGCTACCACCCTGGTTTAGATCCAGGGCTGTGAGTTGGCCCACCCTAACATCTATCTACCCCATCGATGACCTGCTGGAGCATGTGAAGGGACTGGTCCCACAGAACCAAAGTTTCAGGATCTCCAGGACACAGGGCATGGCAGGATATCTGAGAAGAGGAGTCTTGGTGTCCTTCCAGTATTGATGGTCTAGCAGAAGCCACAGGCCTTGGACAAGACCAATGACCCATGCAAGTAAAGTCATATAGACAAAGGATATACTGTGTGACACACTGCAGCTTCCAGGGAAAGATTTATTTTTTTTAAAACTTATTACTTTTATTTATTTTTAATTTTTTAAATTCTCCTTTGGGGAAGGCTTCAAGGGTGAAGGGAAGATATGGAAGGCCTGGGAAATAAGTGGGGTTGGAGTATGAAATATGAAATCCACAAAGAATCAATAAAAATAATAATAAAAAAGGAAAAGAAAATGTCCTGCAGTTTTGCCTGGATCAAACCTTCTGGAATCATTTTCTTCACTGAGGTCCACTGTTCTCACACAACTCCAGCTTATGTCAAGTTGACATCAAATTAGCCTGGGTAGGGAGATTCTGTGAGGTCCAGCGGTGCCTCATTTTTTGTCATCTACTGTCAGCACATTTAGCTTATAGGGCTGGCATCTGAGTGGGATCTAATGACCAGTGTTTTTGGGTAGGGAACTAGTACTATTGCTCAATCTGGAAATTGCCTAATGTGTCTACCTTGCCCATGCAATATTCTCCATCGTGGTTTGACTAAAACCTGGGACATTTTTTTTTTACCCTTCATCAGTCTGTAGCTCCATTGATGTTGTACCAGGAAACCAATACTTGTTGTTTGAAAGTGCAATGAACTTTCTGGCTCTAGCCTTCCCAACAAGTCTTGTCACTCTTGGGACTATCTTCTCCTCCCACCTTGTTGCTAGGCAGACTTGAGTAATCCAACACACCTAAGCAATGCCATCATATGACCTAGAAGGAAAGAAGCAAGTGAAAGGAAATTGAAATGCGTTAAGTTAAAATGAGTTACAACTTCTTAGTGGTATGATTATTGCCTTGATCTAACTTTGTGCTCAGTCTTGCTGGTCCATCTGTCTCAGAGGTCAGATTTCTCTGTACTGCACAGTGATTTATTACTCTTGCTAATAAATGCATTGCAGTAGGGACAAAATGTAATGGACTGTGTTGGCAAACAGCATGGCTTTGACTGTCCAACTTAAGGTTTTTTAATATTCAATGCAATGGTCTCTGACCATGTGAGGAGCTTTAATTCCAATTTATAGGATGCATTAGATGCTTCCTGAATCCCTGCATGTAAAACTGTCCCAAGTAGCATATATTCTCATGTACATAAAATGTCATTTGCTAAGTGTATAAAACTCAAAAGTATCTCCCAGTTTCCAGGCCAAGAGAAAACATACAGTTTCTTAATTTTTTTAAAAAAATAAATCCTTAGGAAGAAGTTGGCAAACAAGATGTTGTGTTTACAACCAACATTATCAAATATTATGAAGGAATAGTTGTGAAACATCTTTCCAGAAAATATAGAATTTATGATGAGGAATTATACAAAATTCTATTGTGTTTTTTTCCAATTTGAGTTTTTAATTTTAAATTGACCTTTTAACTTAACCTTAAATAATTTTCTCTGAAGTCTAAATTGAAACGAAAATTCATGAGACTTGGATGTAGCAATGTTTAAAGTAGGCTATGTCAATTATTGACAGAGGCTACACAATTAACCTCTGGTAGCCTTCTCCTCTATAGAATGTAGATCATATCACTACCTCATAGAATACTTTGGAAGTTATTCAGGAAGCCATAAGAGATTCCTAGGACAGAGAAAACAATTGGAGCTTCATTCATCCTTCCATGCTAATTCCTCAATTAGCCAGTATCTGTGATTTTGTGGTTTCTACTACCACAGGGCTAGAATCCATGACCTTCCTTTGGTCTACTGCAGTCATGTGACTGACAGAGGCAAATGAGATATTCATGGAGGTCAGAAAAAGCACATCTCTTTTCTTTTTCTGTCTAGAACCTCTCTTTATTTCCTTCATGAGAATCGCTGGGTGGTGACACAAGGAGCCAGGCTGCAATGTTATTACATCAGAAGCTCAACATCTTAGAATAACTGAACTGCATCTGATTTCAGGGCACAGTGTGAGCACAGCTTAGACAAGTCTACCTCACTCATCAGGAAATTTGCAAGTTAATGCTGGAGCAATGCATCTTGGGTTGGTTTGGTAAGCAGGTCTGTGTCAACAAATAACATGATGGCTGTGAATAAGTTTTGAATTGAGTTATTTGGCTTCTGATGAGTATATGCCCTATCATTCTAGCTTGAGTCATACTTTTGTTCTCTCCTTAAGGCCCTCAACAAATGTGTCCTAACAAATCATAACATTCTTTCCCATTAATAGAATGAACTAGAAACTTTCATCACATATGTTTGGATTTCATTATTAATTTTAGTTTTTGAATCACTCTTTGAAAATTCCATGCAAATATACTATTAATCTGGCTCAAATGTCAACTTGCTACAAATTAGAATCACTTGAGAAGGAGTCACATCTTAAGAACCATTCTGATTGCCTTAATTAATAAAGGAAGATCTATTTCTATTGTGAGTAGCACCTTCAGGATTCAGTCCAGAGAAAAGGGCATGGCGGAAGGAAGATCTTAGTCTGCTGCTGACTTCTTTGCTCATAACAGAATGAGCCTTTCCAGGCTTCCATTGAGGACTGAGGACCAAGGCTCTCCAAGAACCTCCTATTTTCCTCCCTCTTCTTACATCCCAACTGTTATTTCCCCTTCTTCTATTTTACCCAGTCCTCCCAACACCTCCCCTTTCCTCCAAGATTCGTTCTTTTTGTAAAAAGCTACAACCAAAATGGGTCTTCAAGAGACATCCACCAAACATGACCTAACAAGTTACAATAAGACGAGGCATAAACCCTCATATCAAGGTTGGAAGAGGCAACTGAGTATGGAGGAAAGGGTCCCAAGTGAGGCAAAAGAGTCAGAAACAGCCCCCAATCCCACTGTTGGAAGTCCCTCAAGAACAG
This sequence comes from Cricetiscus sungorus, assembly GCA_030556225.1. Classification (NCBI taxonomy): domain Eukaryota; kingdom Metazoa; phylum Chordata; class Mammalia; order Rodentia; family Cricetidae; genus Cricetiscus; species Cricetiscus sungorus. The sequence goes on along the minus strand of JANBXA010000651.1, from coordinate 94,762,336 downwards.
TGAGCAATACAGCCATAAGGTATATGCAGAGGACCTAGGTAAGACCAATACAGGGTCTGTGTTTGTTGCTTCAGTGTCTGTAAGCCTCTGTGAGACCAGCTTAGTTGATTCCATGAGCATTGTTCTCATGCTGTCCTAGATACTTCTGGTTCCTGCATTTTGTCCTCCCTGCTTCTGCTGGGTTCTCTTGGCTCTATCTAATGTTTGGCTGTGGGTCTCTGCTTCTGCTCCCATCAATTTCTGGATGATGCCTTTCTGCTGAAAATTGGGATAGACACCAGTAGAAGAGTATAGCAGAATATCATTAAGAATCATTTCATCCCTCCAGGACGGCATCCCCTTCATGTTGAGTATGTGTGTGTGTGTGGGGGGGGTGGGAGCGTGGTCAGGGGATATGGGAGGGTGGGAGGAAGGGATGGAGAGGGAACTGGGATCCATATGTAAAATAAGAAAAATAAATAAATAAAAAACCATTTAATTGCCATTGCCCTTTTTTCTTTTTTCTTTTTTTGCCAGTCCTGTTTGATTCTATCCTGGGTCCCTGGGCTGTCTGATGATCATTATGTATATCATTATTTAGTGTCCATGAGCTTCTGTATTTTTGGTAATTTCTATTTCTGTTGGTATTTAGCACAAATCCATTGTGTTCAGATAGAAAGAAGTCCATTATTTTAATTTTTCTGTATTTGCTGAGAGTTACTTTGTATTCTGGTATGTTGTTGATTTTGTGTAAAGTTCAGGAGCTGTTGAGAAGAATGTGTATTCTTCAGTGTTTGGGTAGAAAATTCTAGAGATGTCTGGTAGGTCCATTTGGTTTATAGTATCACTTAACTCCAGTGGTTTTTGTTTAATTTCTGTTATGATAACCTGTCTATTGGACATTGATGTCACCCACCAAAACTATATTAGGATTAATATGTTGTTCAGATCTAGTAATATTTCTTTTATGAGTAAGATATTGCCAGGGTAACAATGCTCCTACTAAAGGGTATTTAGCTCTCTGAATAGATCTGAAGCCATTTGATTTTAAGCATGGTGCAGAACTGACTACTCATTGTTTTCCTATCATACTTTATTTGAATGTTCCCATTAGTGTCTTTTCTGCCTTGCATGAATATTTATTGCAGTTTTCACCTTTCAAGTCATTAAGTCTTGAAATTTCCTCTCTAGGCACCAAGTGCCACTACCTTATTCTCCTTACTTACAGTGTAAACATATTCAATGTTTATGAAGTACTTATTTCATGTTTGATAATATGTTTGGCAAATATGAACTCATTACAATCTAGACGCTATTATTTTTAATTAATTAATTTATTTTTTCTTATTTTACATATTGATCCCAGTTCCCTCTAAATCCCTCCTTCCCTTCCTCCCTCTCTTCCTCTCTCCCATGCCCCCCAACCACCCTCCCATTACATTCCCCACCCCCACTCCACAGGGAGGGTGATGCTTTCCAGGAGGAGTCAATATAATCTGTCAAATCATTTGGAATAGGGACTAGGACTTCTTTCCTGCCTCTAGGTTAAAAGAGTATCCCTCCATGGGGAATGCGCTTCCAAAGTCCTTTTGTGCACTAGGGATACATCCTGGTTCCACTGCCAGAGGTCCCTTAGACTGTCCAGGCATTCTGACTGGGATCCATGTTCAGGGGTTCTGAGTCGGTCCAATGTTGGTTACCCAGCTATCAGTCTGGGGTCCTATTGGCTCCTCCTTGTTCAGGTCAGCTATCTTTGTGTATTTTTGTAGTCTGGTCTTGTTCTCCCTCTCTGCATCTGGATTTCAGTTCTGCTCAGTGTTTTCCTGTGGGTTTCTGTTTCTGTTTCCATCAGCTACTACATGAGGGCTCTATGATGGTGGATAAGTTAGTTGTCGATCTCATTATCAGGGAAGGGCATTTATGGTAGACTTTCCACTGTTGCTCAAATTGTTAGTTGGGGGTCAGTATGCAGTATGTAGGTCTCCTGACATTTCTCTAGGTTCTCATTGAATTTTAGGAAGTCTTAATTTCTTTCTTTATTTCTTCTTGACCAGGTATGGTGTAGTTGTGCATTGTTCAGTTTCCATGAGTTTGTAGGTTTTCTGTGGTTAGTGTTGTTGTTGAATTACAACTTTAAAGCATGGTGGTATGATAGGATACAGGGGACTATTCCAATTTTTTTGTATCTGTTGAGGTTTCTTATGTTGCCTAGTTTATGGTTGATTTTATAGAAGGTTCCATGTGGAGCAGAGAAGAATGTATATTCTTTTGTGTTTGGATTAAATGTTCTATAGATGTCCATTAAACCCAATTGAGACATAACTTCTGTTAGTTTTTTTGTTTCTTTGTTAAGTTTATGTCTTGTGGTTCTGTCTAGTGGTGAGAGTGGGGTGTTGAAGTCTCCCACTATAAGTGTGTGAAGTTTTATGTGAGCTTTGAGTTTTAGTAGCATTTCTTTTATGAATGTGGGTGCCTTTGTATTTGGAGCATAGATGTTCAGACTTCGTGCTGAAGGATTTCTCCTGTGATGAATATTAAACGACCTTCTTCATTCTAGATGCTATTATTAAAAAGTAAAAAAAATAATTATAAGTTTTTAAAAAGTTGTTATCCATTTTGATTGATGTTTTGAAAAGCAGCTAGCCAAATCTCAGACTTTGATTTTTTTTCCATCCACATTCTTTACCAATAAGAGAACTTTAGCTCTGTGAGAGATGTTCTGTGAAAGGGTCAAGTCAGTAACTAGGCATTTTTGTACTATGGGAAGCATTGCAGGCATAGTAGTGCATAAAAGAGAAGGAAAAGACTACCGAAAAGAGGCTTTTCTCACTGTTTCACAAACTAATACTTGCATAGTAAAGGCCTTTGGGCCTCATCCAACCAAGGGAATTTTCTTCATTACATATATTTGGAAAATGTACTTATTGCAAATGAAATTGATTTGAAAGCAAACATGAAATGTGTGTATGTGATGGTTAATATTGCTTGCCAATTTGTCAGGATCTAGAATTGCCTAAGAGACAAACCTCTGGGAATGTCTGTTAGGGAGAATCAAGACTGGATTAATTGAGGTTATAAGACCTGAAGGGAGTGAGTGCAGCTCTGAATGAATATGTATTGTTTTACATGAGCTGGGTTTGTATCTGTGGAAAATTGGTCAGGACTGGTAAGGTAAAACCTTAGTTTGGTTCAAGAGCAAGTGTTTATGAATGGTTGATGATGTGTATACAAAAGTTAGTGACTGTAGCTTTCTCCTTCCAGTTGTTTACAACTTGAGACTGCTTTCCTAGAGATGCCACTTCCAAGACAAGTTAACTACCCTTGCTTTGCTGTACATAGTAAAGATGCTGAGGTTTCAGGTGTTGTGGTAATTGCAGTCACTCCATCAAAGTGTACATAGTGTATCTTAATTCTTTCCTTACCCTAGTCAGGTGTCTTGACATACAACATGAGTTACAGTGAAGACCTACCTTAAATGTGTGTAGTACCACTCTGTTCTGGAGGCTAGAGTTTTGGACTAAATAAAGAATATAAAAGCTCAGCATTTATTACCCCCTAACTGTGAATGTAGTATGATCAGACTTCATGCTCTGTTGCATGCCTTCATAAACATGACTAACTCTACCTGTTTCTGTCCTTTCTTAATGTTTTTTGTCAGGCATTTTGAAATAGCAGCAAGAAAACACAAGCAGTACCATATGCATTGAGAATATTTTCTTCCATTGAAAAGATGTCTCCTTGGAGAGCTCCTCATTCATTTCAGTGATGTTCTTCATATATTTTCCTCTGAGATTCTTCCCTGGCTTAGAACTAGGGAGGGAACTCAGTCTTATAACTTTACAATCACACTTAGTTTCTGACTCAAAGGAGTGATTGTGAACCCGGCCACCATCTCCTTCACTGGTAGTGAAGTACATTAGGTTTGTAGAAGATGAAATATCCAAAGCACGGAGAAGGCATGTAGCTTTTTGGTTGAGTGATGGTGATGCAAGTCAAAGCATTGGGCAGATCAATGACTTTGTACTGCTGTCTTAGCCCTTAGGCTTGCTGTTTCCTTGAATCCCTTTGCCCACATCTTTTTCCTCATGGCCTGCTGGTCACCAGTAAATAAGGACAAGGGGCAGAAGCAACAACAGAAAGCTTTGTATGACCTGTGAGCAAGATGGAGATAGCCCTCCTGGAAACAGCTTCATTGAGTCTGCTCAGCTTTATTCCAGAGTACATGGAATATACAGGATTGGGGATGGTAGCCAGGGACTCATCTAATTTCCATTAAACAGTATCTTCTATCATAAAGGTCCTAGTACATGTCTTTGTTATCATTTGTGAAGCACAGTCCTATATAATGCTCATAGTTTAATGTTTAATTACCATATGAGCAGCAAGGGAAAGCATCTCGAAATAGAGACAGTCCCCAAATAAGGTCAGATAGAGAACAGGGTGTCTTACATCAGGGGGTGGGAGTCGGGGTGGGGAAGGAGGGGCTTGGGTGTTGTCGGTGTTGAGCTCAGAGAGCTGCCAGGCCATGCTAGACTACAACCTCTGATAAACAGGGGTTCCGAACACAGATCCATCAGTTTCCTAGCTCTTGAAATTACAAATTCTTATCTCTGAGCCATTCTTAGTCTGTATCCTCTGTATACCAAATTCTCATGCCAAGTTGGTACAACTGGTTATTTGTGAGAGGATATGAGGATGTCTCAGTCTATTTTTAGTTACTGTAACAAAATACATAAATATGGTAATTCATATAAAATATAAGAGGTTTATTTAATACATAGTTCTAGAAGTCTAAGAATATGATGTCAGTATCTGACCAGTATCTTACCAGCTTGGCTCCTGGTAAGAACCTTGGTTCAATTTATGGTAGAAAACAGGATGATGCCAAGTATTTAAGAACACATCTGAGTGAAGGAGGCATGGTGTGTGTGTGTGTGTGTGTGTGTGTGTGTGTGTGTGTGTGTGTATGTATGTATGTGTGTGTGTGTCTTGGGGTGGGGGTGTCGGGACTCAGTTTAAGAAAATACACTCCAGTTACAAGAAAATGAATTCAATTCCATGTGACTGAGTGAGTACTTTCTCAGGAAAACCAAACTCTGTCAAGAAAGGTATTTGTCTATGCATGAGAATGATACCATTATAACTACACTTTAAAAGGCTCTATTTTCTCCTGGTACTATTGTAGAGACATATAATTTTAAAGATTAAATTTTATCAGGAACAAACTATATCCAAACCACAGCAAGGAAGAAAGGAGACTTTTTCTATATTTTCTAAGGTTTTTTTTTTGTTGCACATTTTTAAAAGGTAAACTTTATTTGAGTAATATATTTCTTTTTTATTTATACAAAGATTTTCTTTTTTAAATGAAAACAAACATTTATAAACAATATTTGGGAATTTGGGCATCATTCTGTCCAAACTGCTTCCTGCTGGTAGGGGGCGCTGTCATGGGAGAATCCTAAGAAGACACAGAAATCCTGGCTGTAGTGGTCTGCAAGGCTGCATTGTCCCATTGACGTTGCTTCAGGGGGGTCTAAGTTTTTTTTTTTTTAAATCAAGATTTTGTTAGAAAAATTTATTTAGCCTAGGGACATAGGATGAGAACATGGGAAGGACAGAGACTCTAACATGTGTTTTCAATGCCATGAAGGTATTAAATGCTACTAACTTAAGAAACACAACCATCATAGCCACAAGAAGCAGGCTTCTCAGTTGATATGCTGTTTCAGTATATTGTAATTACACATCTGTATATTTTATTCCTGAGTATGTGCTATGATGAGAAACTTACACATAATGTGCTTTATAGACTAGAATGCATGTACTGCGCATACCCCTGCCAGCAAGGAAGGACACGACTCTGGGAAGATCTTCTTCATAAAGTTTTAATCAGGATTCTTGAAACATGTTTCCTCTGACCCGCAAGATCCTGGGGCACCCCTGCACAGGCTTAAATACCTTTGAGCTAACCAACTCCTGTGAGCTACGTGGACCCTGCAGATAGGCTACTCTAACGCGGAAACAGGCTGAACAGACTTAACCAATTAAGGGCTTGTTTAGGCCAGAGAGCCCTCACCAATGGGAAGGTGTAAGGCGGAAGCCAGCGCCACTTTAAGGCATGACACTACGCGGCTCTCTACAGTTCCCCCTTTTTGTTTTAATAACGCAACAGGCAAGGATAGTGGTCTGGTCTCCAGTAAAGCAGTGGACATTGTAATGACCCTGAATCCTGGTAATCAGCCAAGTCAGTGCCACACCCGTCCTGGAGGTGGGGCCTCGGACACAAACCCACATGCAACCAGACTTGCCCTTCTTGGAGTTGCTCACTTCCAGAGCTAACTCAGAGTGCAGTGCTAAGCCATACAACCTGAGCGTGAAGGATCAATACTTGTTCATGACTGTGAGTCATGCTTGGGGAGACTGTCCTGCCCCAATGGCTGTAAATGCCTGGACAACCATAGCTGCATACCGCTTCTGAGCAAACCTCATCTTGCAAAGGCACCACAGGCCCACGAAGGAGATAAACAACAAGAGGACAGCCATGGCTCCCATTCCCGCCCACTCTTTCAGATGATCCATGGCAACGGGAACCACAATGACAATCCCGCAGCCAATCCTGCATCCACACGTGCCAAATTCACTGCAACGATGGTCACTCGCAGTTGTACCATTAAGTCATCAAAGTCAGCAGACCAATTTCCTAAAAGATAGCTAGACAACTGTCGTGACAAATTAGCAGCACGTGTAAAGTTCTCATACTGAATGCTGGTAACACACAAACCTGGATACTTCATTTCACATCCCAATTGGGCCAGCTGCCACAAGGTATCTATTTGCTCCTGCACCAGATCAATTCTTTGGTTTACAATCATTAAACCTTTTAGTTGAGCCCCAGTTGTGGATTGAGCATCCAAGGCAGTAGCCACACTCTTGGACAACTCATTCAGCTTAGAGGCTATCTGCCCCAATGTACTTATAGCCACAGCAGCCTTGACTAAACCCACAACTGCAAAAGAGATAGCTGCACCTATTGCTGCTGTAATGCCAAAATCTCTCCCTGCAGCCTCTACCAAACAGGCCATAAAATCTGAAAATGGTTCCATTTGGCCTTGCAGTATCTTAGTGAGGTTACCACTCACCTCTCCCTTATTGGGTAATGACTTCCATGCTTTTATGGCAATCTCATTTACTTGTTCAAGACTTAAGTCATTTCATAAGGCTTTCCAGACCCCAGGGCAAAAGGAACACCCTGTACCTGGGCCCTGCCCTTCCTCACTCTGATCAGGAGAAGGTGCCGAAGGCATTGTTCCAGGAGGGTCCCTCCCCTCCCCACATCGCCATTTCTCCTCTCCCTTCCCCCTCTGCCCCTTAGGGGATGGTTTCTGAACTACTTTTATGAGGGCTTGCAATTCTTCCTCAGCCCAGCATGCTACCGTGAGGTCTCCCCCGAAACTGCGAACCAAGGTACAATGGCACCACACTCGCTCAGGAATCTTTCTAGTGTGCTTTTCTTTATTTTAAGTTTCTTTGACAAAAGTAGCTCCTGAGGAGCCAGAAAAATTGAATGAGACTGAGAAGTTCCCATTTTGAAAATTTTACTTTCGGTTTGTTACAACCTCTTGCTCAATGCCTGAGACTTTATTGCCGCTTATTTCCACGGTCTTTAATTTGGTCCCAACTTGCCTGGGACTTTATAGCTCCTCGCCGGAGACCTTATCGCCTCTTTACCGAGGTCCTTAATTTAGTTCAAACCCGGAACTTCATCGCTCCTTACTGGAGACCTAATTGCCGCCTCTTTACCGAGGGCCTTAATTTAGTCTAAACCTGGAACTTCATCGCTCCTTACCGGAGACCTTATCGCCTCTTTACCGAGGGCCCAATTTACCTTGGGAACTTGCCAGCGCTGTCCTGACTGCAAGAAGTTCTGATCTGAAAATTTCCAGTACGGGCCGCCATCTGTACCACGCCTATCCCTGCCAGCAAGGAAGGACACGACTCCAGGTAGATCTTCTTCATGCAGTTTTAATCAGGATCCTTGAAACATGTTTCCTCTGACCCGCGAGAGCCCGGGGGACCCCTGCACAGGCTTAAATACCCTTGAGCTAACCAACCCCCGTGAGCTACGTGGACCCTGCAGATAGGCTACTCTAACGTGGAAACAGACAGGCTGGACAGATTTAACCAATTAAGGGCTTGTTTACACCAGAGAGCCCTCACCAATGGGAAGGTGTAAGGCGGAAGCCAGTGCCACTTTAAGGCATGGCACTTCGCAGCTCTCTACAAATGCACAAGAGAGAGGGCAGGATCTCTAAGACACAACTAAGGAACATTTAAGTCAACTGCATCTGCATCTCTCTACGTTAGCTTCTCTATTTAAGTGGTGACTCTCCACATAGTCACACTTTATGTTTGTTTAGTGCAAAAAAGATGTACAGTTGGGTGGGGCTGTAAAATTAATTTTGGTATGAAAGTTGCCACATTGCAAGTTGTAATGAACCTGTACTTTGGCAAGCAGAGTGAGAAAATTTGTCTACATTATTATGAGGGAATACTAGCAAATCCTGAAGATATAAAGAAATTATCAATATGTACATTTTCAGTTGTTTTTCAGAAACATTTTTATTTCTGCTCAGAGGAAGAGAAATACCTAAATTATAAGATAGACTGAACAAGAAGAGATAGGTGTTTCTTCTGAGTGCAGTAGAGGAAATGGCTTCTCCGTCTGCATGCTGCACATTTCATGTTCTGTTACAAAACTAAGCTGTTAATAAGGGGGAGAGAGTGCGAAAGAGAAATTCTTCCAAATTATAATTCACAGTTGGAAAGGGTAAGTGCTTAAATGTTAATGACAATAACACAATTACTGCTGTGCCTGAAAACAAATGTAAGTTTGAAGGTACCACACTATGATGAAAAGAAAGAGTTCCCATCAGGATTCTGCTTCAAACACACACCTTCTGTGAAATGTCAGGGCCATACATCAAGTCTGTTGTGTCCCTTAATGTGGTTTTTTAACAAAGCTGGTCAAGAGCAGTACTGTCCATCTTGGCTTCAACTAGAGGTTGACATTTCTATTTGTATTGTTTTTGTGGACTGTTTTAAACTTACAGAAATTTCAAATAGGTATACAACTTTCCAGACTCTCAAACTTCATGTTTTTTACATTTGCTTTTTTATATCTCTTTCTGGAAACAGATATATACAAGATATATACATTATTACTATGTTTCTCCTTGAACCATTTAAATGTTAAGTTTTAGGTATATGGCCTGTTTCTCTTAAACACATTGGAGACTACTTACTACAATATGTATTATATGTCATTAGTGCATGATCCAAAATCACCAGCTACAGACACCCACTTGTATAACTGTGCCTACAGAGCCTGATTGATGTCCCATCCAATCTGATTTACATATTTTATCTAGTTATGGTATTGCTTTAGTTTTCTTCAATTCAGAAAGGCTCTTCTGTCTTAGCTACCACAATCCTGTCTATTTTTAAAGTCTGTATGGTCAGTACTTCTGTAGACATCTCTTTGATATGGTTTCATCTGGTGTGTGTATTTGTAGAGAACACTTTTAAATTATTAGACATGTTGCCTTAAAAATGCATGCTGCAGCTTTTCAATAAGTATAGTATCTCTTTTGTAGGTATATTAACTTGTATCATTCAGTTAGGAAGGTGTCCTCTACATTTCTCTATCATGAAGTTTATTGAAAAAGACATTATATGTTAACAAGTACATGTCAACAGATGAGATTCCACTACAAACTAGAGCTATATCATTATATGTTTATGGATTCCTATTTTGCAATCAATTACTCTCATTTCTTATTTTGATGTTGAATTTCTTTAGCCAGCAGACTCTTTCTTGGAACTGGTGTTTGTGTCCTTTGTGAAATGTCCCAAGATTCCTAGAGCAATTCTTTGCTTTCTTCCACAAAAGCATTTTCCACTTTAATTTTGTTTTACTCTACTTGTTCAAGAACACAAATCAGCCATTTCTTCAAGCATTTTTGTCCTCTGCATGTTGAACAGTTTCCTAATACCAAGACATGAGTGCTAGAAACACTTGTCATCACTGAATGGCCATCATTTCTTGCCCTCTTTGTAGACAGTGTTTGTGATTCAGTAGTTTGTGTTGTTTTGGCATTAGCAATCTCATTACCAGCTGGAGACTTTGGAGAGATACCAGTGCTTGTTCTTGTAGACCCAGGGATTCAGAAACCAAGATGAGAGGGGAAACACACTAATCTGTACTTTTGCAAACCCTCAAACTAATTTTGGTGTGTGTGTGTGTGTGTGTGTGTAAGTGAGAAAGAGAGGAGAGGAAATAATCAAATTAAAATGTAATAAATATATATGTAATATTTATGCTACAGACCATGAATTCACTCAGATACTCCCAATTTCAATCCAACATTACAAAATTCATTTCCACATTTGATCTTTTCTCTTTGACAAGAAGAATTTTTACTCTTAGTATGCTCAAAATACTCACATTTGATTAGTTTTGATGCCTATTAAAAAAAACTCTTGGCTCTAGCCCAAATGCTATCTTTTCTAGAACTCTTAGACAGCTACAAACTGAACTGGCTACCTTCAACAAATGCTAGAACAAAGAAAAGAGGAAGAAGGAATCTATGTTATATTAAAAAAATACATAAAGCTATGAAACCTTATCTTAATTGGCATATGGAAGGGTATGGCTAGTTGATTAGAACTAACTGCATAGTCATGCCTTATTACCAACTAATGGTTAACAGTAAGTTGCTCCATATTTAGTTGGATACTGTTACTTCCTTTCTCCAGGTTCAGTGTCTTTTTACGTTCAGATATCAGTTTTGTTTTTATCACCTATATTATTTTTATTATCAGTTAATTGTTCTTAAAATTGAGATGATGATGATGTATCAAGCCATTTTGTAGTTTTTCTTCCATGAACAGAAATCTGCAGCTTAGCAGTAGAGTTTTGCCATGTGATGTCTTTCTTTTAGATTTAATTGCTTTGCATGGATAGAGATTTGCGTAGATATTTTCATACTTTGGTACATTTATTCAACAAACATTATTGAGAATATACTATTCACTTAGCAAGTTGAGTGTAACATGCTTTTGAGTTGCTCAAGCATAGGTATCTAGCTGGCAGTCAAGTAATATAGCATGAAACTTTGTGAGCAGTTCTAGGGGCCATGGAGAAAGAAAATTTGATTGTAGGCTTCTCAAAGTGATGTGCTGTCTAACTAAGTGATATAAAAACAGAGTGATAAAAATGGAAGGCTATAGAAGTACACAAAGATTAGAAGGGAGAAAATAAACAAAGAGAAGAGGGGGATTGAGAGCCACTCTTGGGAAACTCTGATGTCTTCTGGTTGGGATGAGGAAAGAGACTGTTAGAAGAGAAAACTTGTAATTTTGGTTGTGACCATAGCCGAAAATGGGAATTAGTCTGCCACAAAATCCAGCAATTCCCCTCTTAGGCATATACCCAAAGGATGCACTTTCATACGACAAGGAGATCTGTTCAACTATGTTCATAGCAGCATTATTTGTAATAGCTAGACCTGGAAGCAACTTAGATGCCCCTTGACCAAAAAATGGATAAAGAAAATGTGGTACATTTACACAATGGAATACTCCTCAGTGGCAAAAGAAAAAAAATCTTGAAACTCACAGGCAAATGGATGGAACTAGAAGAAACCATCCTGAGTGAGGTAACCCACTCACAGAAAGACAAAAGACAAACATGGTATATATTCACTAATATATGATTATTAGACATAGAGCAAAGGATTACCAGCTTACCAGCCTATAATCCACACCTCTAGAGAAGCTCGGAAACAAGGAGGACCCTAAGAGAGATATACATGATCTCCCATAGAAGAGGAAAGGACAAGAGCTCCTGAACAAATTGGGAACATGGGGGGAGGGGAGAGGAAGTTAGAAGGAAGAGAAGAGGAGGGAGGAGGAGAACATGAGGGAGCAAAAAGATTGAGTGTGGGTGGGTAAATAGAGGAGAGCAAGAAAAGAGATACCATAACAGAGGGAGCCATTATAGGTTTTAAGAAAAATCTAGCACGGATGACCCCAACTAGGAATCTAAGCAATAGTGGAGATGCTACCTTAAATGCCCTTCCCCTATAATGAGAATGATGACTATCTTAAATGTCATCATAGTGCCTTCACCAAGTAGCTGATGAAAGCAGAAGCAGATACCCACAGCCAAACACTGAGCAGAACTCTTGGAATCCAGTTGCAGAGAGGGAGAAGTGATGAGCAAAGTAGTCAAGATCAGGCTGGAGAAACCCACAGAAACAGCTGACCTGAGCAAGTGAGAGCTCATTGACCCCAGTCTGATAGCTATAGGGCTTCTGGCATTGGAGTCAGTATTCATCCCTAGTGCACAAACAGACTTCAAACGTCATTTCCCATGGAGTTATACTCTTTTCTCCTAGATAAAAGGGGGAGGGCCTAGGTCCTGTCCCAAATGACTTGACAGACTGATGATCCCTCATGGAAAGCCTCACCCTCCCTGGGGAGTGGGGGGGTGGTATAAGGGGGTTGATGCAGGGCATGGGAGGATGGGAGAGGGAACTGGGATTGATTAAAATAAGATTGTTTCTAATTTAAATAAAATTTATAAAACAAGAACAAAAACAAAAACAACAAAAAAAGATAAAACTTGAGTTAGTTTTTCAAAAGGAGCAACATTTAAATAAGGAGAAAGTTCAGTGTTACTTGGAAGCCTAGGAAATAAGAAAATATATGACATTTGTGAGGTGGCAATTTTGTAATGGGAATAGACGTTAGATTTAGGAAGGTTAAAAGGTAAGTAGAAGACAAAAAAATATTTACTATTATTTTGGGAATTTGGCTTGGAAACTGAGTACAAAGAAAAGAGTTAGAGGTACAGATATAGTCTGAGTGAGTTTTAATTTTTAAATAGTGAATTAGAAATAGTTAAAAACCATTGGGGAAATACTTAAATATAGAGGAAATATTTGTGTGTATAAAGGATAATAAAAATTATTATGTGATGTTCCCAAAGAATACAGGGAATGGGATAAAAATAGAGATGACAGTAACTTCAAATTGGCAAATAGTTGGGGCCTGGAGAGCTGGAGAGAATGATAATGGCAGGGTAGGCATGGATAGTTTGTATATTGCTGTTGGAATGAGTCCCAGTTTAGTATCATCTAATTTCTCTGGACTGCAGGAGGTAGAAGCGAAGGGGTGGTTGAGGACGGGATGTTTCCAGATACGAGATCAGCAAAGAAAGTTCAAAACAGGTACACACAGGGCAACATTATAGGGATCATGGGCTGAGTGGAGATTGTTAATGGATTTGGCAATCGTGCAGTTATGAAGGAATCAATACTCTTTGATATGGAAGTCTTTCTTGAGCATCCAGGTGCTTGAGCCTAGGTGTGGGTAAATGAATACTTGTGCTTATTTAGGGCTGAGATTTTCCCACATGAACACAATGAAATGGCAGAGGATCAAAATGACCAGAAAAACCTCAAAGTGATGTCATTGAAATGATGTAAGAATTAAGAGTTAGGAGAACAGAGGGGCTTATGGATTGGGGAAAAGGATAGTTCAATAATCCAAAGAAATGAGATTGGAATGTGGTATGTCCATGTTGTATGTGAGTTTGGTGGTTGATGCTGCTATGGATCTGATGACATGAATAGATTGCTGGAGATAAGTGTCTTAGTTCCTGTTCAATTGCTTTGAAGAGACACCATGAGCAATGCAGCTTATAGTAGAAAGCATTTCGTTGGGGACTTGCTTACTGTTTCCTCCCTTCAAACCCTCCCACATACCCTTCCTTGTTCTCGTTCAAATTCATGGATAATTATAAAATTAATTGGTTATGGTTGAGGCCTCATGGACCTTCTTCTCTGCATCTTTAGCATGTCTATTGTTGTTGTTGTCCATGTTCATCTCATGCTGGGACAGTTGTATCTGTGAGACATTATGGGTGTAGCTTCTGACGTTACTGGGAGACACAGTCTCACAGCAAACTCTCTGTTCTTTTTGGATCTTAAAATCTTTCTGCCCTCTCTTCCACAATTTGCTCCTTTTCCAACCTCTTCCTAGATCAATCCCACTTTTCACTCAACTCTGTGTCTTTTTAAAACATCCTTGAAAGCTAATTCGTACTACCCAAATATTCTTGGATGTGTGACCTTCACTTGCCAAGGGCTTACATCTTTAGAGAAAACTGCTTATCTCTCTCTGAGCAGCTAGCAATCGCTCAAAGTTTCCTAATTCTCCTCTCCATTATGCCATTTTATCTGGCTTAGGCTTGTACAGGATTTGTTCATGTGGTCCCAAATTTTGTGTGTGTGTGTGTGTGTGTGTGTGTGTGTGTGTGTGTGTGTGTGTGTGTGTGTGTGTGAATATGCTCTCTCTGGAACTGAACATTCTTTGGTCTCTTATTCTCTGAACATATTTTTCACTGCATTAATTACCATCATTTTTTGGTGGCTGGTGGTGGTGGTGGGAGAAACAGTTTCTCTGTATAGTCTTAGTCATCCTGGAAGTTGCTCTGTAGACCAGTCTGGCCTCAGCCTCACAGAGATCTTCCTACCTCTGCCTCCTGAGTGCTGGGATTTATGACTTGTGCCACTACTAACCTGGCTTAATCACCATCTTTTGCTAATAGAAGTTTCTCAAATGAGAGATGCATTGATCTATGGGTATAACAATAAGTCATTAGGATTCAGTTGAGCAATATGTTCATTTAGTTGCATAATGTTATTATGTCCTCACTTAGGGTTTTTAGTTCCTACTAGACACCAGAGGCTAACTAATAAATGAGCCCAATGCCTGGAATCATTTGTATCTTTGGAGTTGTTGGACAGTGAGGTCACATGGATCCCCAAACATCACAAGCTTGGTTAACTTTCAGACCTTGATGTTAAGAGCCCATTTCTGAAGCCTGCTTTTTTGTTGGGGCATATTCATTATAAATAATGATGAGTTTCCTAATGATGAGTTTCATATATCATGTACCTTGACCATATTTGCCTGTTATATCATCCTCTCCTTCCAGCAAGTTCCTTTCATTAATTGATAATCTCAGTTTTATTTTCCCATTATATATATACACATATCACACACACACAATTTTTTATATGTATTGCTATAAAATCTAGAATTCACAAATGACATGAATCATTCCATATTTATCTTTGTGCATCTGACTTTTTTCACCTAATATGATTTCTAGAACTATTTATTCACCTTCTAGAAGATGACATACTTTATTTTTTTATAGCTGAATAAGATTTCATAAATGCTAGTTATTTAATTTTTTTGTTTAGAAGCTTTTATGTTACTTATATCAAATCAAGTAAAATAAATGCATATGTAGCTTAATAACTAATAATAGGTATTTTGTTTGCATAGTAAGGGTATAACTGTGTCATGGCATATTTATATTTAATGAGGAAATACAGATACATAGGCATATGGATACACACACAAACTTGCTTTATTGACAAATTTCTATTGTCTCTTTTATTTTATATTTTTTGGTTAAGTCATTTGCTGTATGGAAGTTATACTGTTATTGCAATTCTTTAAAGTACTTAAATATAATTAAAGCCATTTCCTTTCAAAGATTATTTATGAAATACAACTGCTGAGAATTCAACCTTACTTGTCAGCAAGTTCAGATTTATAGTTCTTGCTTCCTACCATCCTAACTTTTCCTGAATTTATGCTTTCCTGTGGCAATAACTCACAAATACCTGCAGAGAATATATGGTATCTCCCTCTGCAAAACACAGATATTTCTAAAAACTACCTAAGGAGTGAACAAAATATTTGACTTCTTGATGTTATTGGGATCATAGTCTATTGCCACATTTCTTAACTCATTTGTGCTTTGGTGTTCTCTAATAACTTTACATTAATTTAAGTTTAGTGCAGCATCTTTTAAGGCTATTTTTATTATTTGTAAAACATGAGTAGTGCTATAAATATTGTCAAGTTTGGAGGACAATAGCTTAGTGAAATTAGTATTCTCCCTAAAAAAAATTGTACTTGCAAACTGTACTGGCCACATCTTCAGTCCTCATGTTTATCTTCATTTTTCTTCATAAATAAGTTTTCTTAGGATTCTTAGGATTAATACATACACACATACATATATATGTATCAAGAAGGAACAAAACATTTAAACCGTACCATGTATTTTTTTCCCCTTAGAAATCAATTTATGTGTCACGAACATTCTTGGTTAAAGAATGGGCAAAAATAGAGGATCTGGATAGCCCAGCCTACACTGAGTATTTTAGGTTTTATAAGTTAATTGATTATGAAAACCCTTAGAAATCTGAGAGCATATGCATGATTATCCAGTTTAATATAAAAGAAAATAGCATTTGTTTTTAAGTTTGCCAAGCAGAAAACAAAGAAACAAAGTAGATTACAATAGAATGAATTTAATCTAGATGGACTTTGAATTCTTTTTGGGGGTACTAACCAGATGGTTAAAGTCAAGAACCCTTTCACTCAAAACAGTGGAGCAATACTAATGACAATTTTTAGGGAACATATTTTTCTGATACTTCAGATGAACCAAGATCGCTTTGTGGGGGATTCATGTAGACTTGAGACTTGAAGACTTAGGACATATATTTTCCAAAGAAGATGGAGTAGTTCCCTCTTAAAAGTTTCAATTAGGCAATGGTCAATTTATCAAAAGCAGTTCTACACGCAAATTTAGCATGTACTAATTGATTAATTATTATGTAGTGTAATTCAATTGTGAGATTGTTAATTTGGGTGTTAGAGGGTGTTTCATGTCTTTTAGCATGACTAATAACTCCTTTTGGCTGTTTCACAAGGAAGAAGTTTTTTTTTTTTTTTTGAATTGTGTGGGATAGACTGGGTTTATGACTTCTCAAATGACTTATCGTTTGAGAATAATAAATTTTCTGGACACTGGTCAAAGAACTTGTTTATGTTGCTGAATGGCTAGCTAGAGGCCCAATACATCTTTCTTGGTGAGACTCACCATAGTAAAGTGAAAAATGTTATTGTGTTTCAGCCTCAAGTTTTATCCAACTCAGAATTCTTTCTCCAGCCACAGACATAAGGAAATTTATTTAGAGAGAACATGGGAAGATTTCTCCAGTTTTTATTAAATAACGTTGTATTTGAGTCAAAATAATTAACTTTATTTTTATAAGAACAAAGCTTTAGGTCCCAATCAAGATGTTAACTCTACCAACAACAGAGTTAATAATGAGATCTTTCAGTTTTCAGTTGTATAAAAAAAAAAAAAAAAAGAACGCTAGAAACCCAAATAAATCTCTGGATTAGTTTTATTTACATTGGCTTTGGCTATTTGTTCTCAATTTTCCATATTTTGGTCACCATTGCCTAAAGAAAGTTAGTTGTGTAGATCAATGTCTGTGTCTTCTCCATTCTAATTCTTTTTCTCACTTGAATATATCTCATGCTTTACTGTTGTCCTGACAATTTCAGAGGTTCTTAGGGACTATTAAAAGAAGACTAAAAATGTGAAGATTTTTGTATTTCTAGCTCAATATTTGGTTAAACCACAGCAAATTATTATTTAGAGTTAGACTCTAACATCTGTTAGTCCTTCTGTCAGATACTAGCTGCAAAACCTGTGTCATCCTTGAAAAGCTGGAAGGTTTATTTTACAATATATTGACATAGGTAATTTGGAAATGTGATTCAAACATAGGTCTGGCTGCCTCTGTAGTTCACATATCTTTTACATTAAAATTGGACAAGAAGAAAGCACAGGAGCATATTTTCCTTTTATTAAACATAGAATATTTTCTTATACAATGTATTCTGAATAGAGTTCCTCCCCTCCACCTCTCCCAGTTCCTCCCTGCCTCCTCTCTCCTCCTGATCCAATCCCTTTCTGTCTCTAATTAGAAAAGAACAGGCTCCTAAGAGAGAATAACAAGACATAGCCAAATAAAATGCAGTAGGATAAAATAAAAAGCATCACAGAAAATTAAAAGAACCCCAAGAGAAAGCATAAGAGAGACCCACTTGTTTACAAGTCTGGGAGCCCCCCAAAAACTTTAAACTGAAAGCAGTAGTATGTATACAAAGGACCTGGTGCAGATCTGTGGAGGCTCCGTGCTTGTTACTTCAGTTTCTGTTGAGTTTTACAGATTTTTGCATACCGAACCGTCCCTGACTCTCTGGGATGAAGCATATTTGATCATGGTGAATGATCTTTTTGATGTACTCTTGGATTGTATTTACAACTATTTTATTGAGTATTTTTATATCCACATTCATAAAGAAAATTGGTCTGTAATTTTCTTTCTTTGTTGGGTCTTTGTGTGGTTTAATAGCTGTAGTCTCATAGAATGAATTAAGAGAAGAGAATATTTTATTGGTTGAATTGTATAAATCTGAGTTGTATTACTATTATCTTAAACTACATGATTTTTAATCACTTTCTTGCTGTGTGATAGTCCCCACCCTCCCATTTTTTAATTTTTTCCCTCTTGATTAGACATCTAGCTCCAATGAGCTTCAATCTAACATTGGTGAATTAGAAACAGTACCACCATTTTATTGAATTTGCTGTGTCAGATAGCCCCCATAGTAGGGGACTTTGATTTAATCTCTCTGTGGTTATGTTTTTAAAAGATCTAAGCACCAAATCTTCAGTAATGTGAACATTTGTATAGGCATTCTGTTATATTCAACCCTGAGTGAAAAGCTAATGTTTTCTGTATCAACAGGGCTCAGTATACAGGAAGATTGCTTTCCTCTTGCTTGGCAAGGAGTGACGTGGAAATGATCACACAGGGTATTTGTGGTCAGAATTGGCACCTTCAAGGCAAGAAATTCAGTGCGGTTTACCAAAATGGGGATAGAAGTACAGAAAGAAGTGTCTGAAGATGGCTGCACTCTGGGATGGCTGAGTTGTCACCTGCCAGAACATGATCTGCAGAATGGTCCTTTCTGTTCTGGAGATGCTGAGAAGTAGTTAATGATACTGAAAAGTAGAGCATATTAATCAATTTCATCACTTCATACTCATCATTAATTATCTTCATTCACACATCTAAAAGTAATTACACATGAAGAAAAGAATTGGTGAATTTAAATAATAACTACTTTAAGGGAGCCGAGAAGGTTAATTTTATGTTAAGCCATTTGCCTCTGATAACTAGTTTGATGATACTGAAGTTCATATAAAATAAATGGGGTTGGAATATATTTAATTCAAATTAAAAATAAGATATACTATCCCAGAATAAAGCAGTGGTGGTTATATGTTAGATTTGGGAGAGGAGGGAGGGAAGGCTGACTTCAGAGGTGTTGCATGTGGGCACACACACAAATAGTGGCAATTCTTTTATAATTAGGGATTGCTAAAACAGTAACAAGCTTTGTTCTGTGAGAAAAGCCTGGAGATGATTGATTAAGCCACATTTTTCTTTTCCTGTTAAAGCTTTTAGGGATCATTTCTTTTCCAGATGAATAAAGACCTTCTACAAAGTAGAGCATCACCTAAGTGCAAGCAATGAAGAGGGAATATACTTTTTATTTTTATATTCTTTCTGTTTTAAATGTTGAGATGCCTCCCTTGCATAATAAAGAACCATGGAATCATACCCTTGTATAACCTTGTATCCCTTATCACTAAGTACATATATGATGTAGTCTCTTAGTAGGGCCAAAAATGTAATCACCTCTGCAAATGGATTTATGTTTTTTTTAAAATTTAAACTTGTTAAATTTCCTGCAATGTCTTGATATTATGTCATTTGATGTGTATACATATAGGGATAATGTTTCCTGAGTAGAGAAATTATTTTATTATTAAGCAGCATTCTTTTCTTATCTCTATTAATGTTCTCTACCTTAAAGTAGATTTTGTTCAGTGTTTATGGGGTAGACTCCACATGTTTCATATTTGCATGCTGTAGTAACAGGACTATCTTCTGAATAAAACTGCCACCACTTTCAGGATTACTGTTGGGGGAACTCATACTAAAGCATCACACTTGGGACTGTTGACTGTTTAGCTTCCCTCATAGAAGGAAAGAGCTAGAGGGTCTTGGGACCCTTATTGCAGTATTGAGGCACCCCTCCCAACCAGCGGTATTAAACTCTGTCATAATTTCATATAGCTTAGTGATCCTGGGAGAGTGGCTAGAGGACAAGTGTAGGGAAGGAGCCATAGGAACCCATCATTCCTGTTGGGTGTACATCTTCTAGGATGACTGCTCTAAGGTCACCTTTGCTCCTGCTCAGTAAGTAAGCCTAATAAATCCATTGGTTCCCTAGAGAGTACTTTGGTGGAACTGTATCTCAGTTTGTTGGTTGTAATTAGTGGGAGAGGTAGGCACTGCTTATGTTTCCCCTAGGGAAGGGATTTTAGGAACATTTGGTGTATTTTCCTTCCCATTATTTTACTTTTCATATGTTGGATTTTTATATTTAAAGTTTACCATTTTTTGTCAACAAAGAGTTAGTTGTTTTTTAAAAAGCAATTTGACACTATTTTTAATTGGAGTATACTTAGTATTTTTAATTATACAGGTATAATTACTGGCATGCCAGAATTTGTCTTATTTGTTTACATACTTGGCTCATATTCTTTTCATTTTATTTGTATTCCTTGAGTATTTTCTATTGTTTTATGTTAATCACTGCCAGTTTTTTTTCTAAATTCCAATTCCTTGTGTTTTGTTTCATTTCAGTGATTACTTTAGGGATTGTAACACACACACACACACTTATCACATCTTGCCTTGAATGGGTACACTTCTTACATGAGAAATTTTTATGTGCTTCTCAGAGGTTCAGTGTAGTGAGATAGCCCCATTGGCAGTGGGGACAGGTTTGGGCATGAAGGGGACCCTGAGCATTTCTTCTTGCTTCTTGGTGGGAGACAGCATCCGGAGGCATCCTTGGGACAGGAACCTTCTGGTGGTCATCTGTTCCTGCTGTAAGTGATTTTCCCTGAATAAACATCCATCAGCCTATTTGTATTCCCAGATTCTTATTTATCCACTATAGTTCAAATGCTAAATTTTGGTACAGGTGATTTTATTAGGAAGTAGTAGAATATTCCAAAGATGAGTTGCAGTTGGAAAGGGTTTTGGTTACTGGCAAAGAAGGTTGTAGAACTTTTATTCTCTCCTTCTTCCCTCCTTACTCTCCTGTGTTTTGGCTATGAGATAAACAGCAGGGATAGATTACACACTCCCACCATGATGTGTGTTCTCATAACACATCTAGAGTAATGTGATAGCAGCTCTTGGACCATAACCTTTGATGTAAGAGTGGACCAGTTTTATCATTGTTAGTTAGGTCACATACTTTTAATGTTGGGAAGATAATGAGGTCTTCTTGACCTTTATGGTGGCAATATGCTTTATATGTCCACATGTCATAAAGTTTACCTGGCAACATTATTACTTTTGCTATGAGAGGTCCTTTATTTTGCCTAGAAATTATTAAAGATATTTACCTTCCATTTTATAATTCTAGCTTTAGTGAATTATTCTACCCCCTTGATATTTACAATTATAATATGTTATCTTACTTTGGCCATAAAGAGGTTTGTTTTTAATTTCTTGTAATGTGCATTTTCTAAAAATGAATTGTCTTTAAGTTGCCCTGAAAATACCTCTATTTCTCCTTTGGTTTTAAATAGCATAGTTGTGAGATGTAGAGATCAAGGAGGATTTTCCCCTTTTAATTCAAGGGTCTGGATTTTGTTATTGGAAGAAAAATTGTTTGTAATTTATACTTATGATTTTCTGAACCTCTTTCCATTCTGACCTTTGCTAGGATTTTCCTTGTCATTACAGTTCAACACATTGAGTAGGATAGAGGTACAACATGTCTTTCTGTCCTCAGTCTTATCTTCACATGAATTGTTATTTTGAATAAAATACAGAAACAGTTAAGTTTGTCCCATAGACCAAGGAGACACTGTTAATTGTGCCCTAGCTTTGAGGAAAGAGGATCTAGGATGACTAGGGTGAGAGGAAGAATATGATCAAAATATATTTAAATTTAAAAATTGTTTTACACAATAAAAATAAAACAGAAATAAAATAATAACAGAGCTATAGAAACCAAAAAGAAGACATAAGCTAATCTAAATCCCTTTTACAATTCTGTTACTTTCCCCTCCTCACCCTACAGGGAGATACATCACAAAAATTTCCCATATTACTTAGTTTTAAGAACATTTTACAATAGCAGTGTGTATTTGCCATTTGTCACTTCACGAGTCACATACTTTTTCCTTCTCGTTTACAAGGCTGTGAACTATTTTACACAACATTGAATCTCATGTGCTTTGGTCCCTCTTAGGTCAAACTCTCTAGAAAAATAAGCCAAGCTAAAGATTCTTGCTTGAGTAATTTGTTCAAGGAGTATACTTTGTTGATCCTGAAAACAAGAGACAACGAGAAAAAAATAGACTCACCAAGGCATTCTCTTGATACAGAAAGTAAAGATGGCTACTAGTGACAGTTGGACCTTGATGTATCCCCAGCTGCAAAGATGGTGGCTTGTCCCACATTCTCTGCTCCTTCCACAGCTCTTGCAGGGGTTTGGGCTATGTCTGTATGTCTCCAAAACATCCAGATGCACAAGGATATACAAAGGATGTATTATGAAATACCCTATGGAACCCACCACAGTTTTGTATCTTTGCTCAATTGCTTTCTTGTTTGTGATTGCCAGTTGTAATTGAAGTGCTCTTAAATATGATTTGTTATTATTTTATTTCCAGAAATGTTGATATACTTGAGATGATTTATTGTATTTTAATCCTTGTCTTTGTGACCATGAAGGTTTTGTAGCCTTGGCATAAGAAAAATTTCATAAAGTAATTTCATTAATTCAAATATTAACCAAAAATATAGTAGGGAACAAAAAAGGAAATATGAATAGTGTCTCCAGAGATTTTGGAGTCAGAAGAACAATGGTTCCTTCATAAAATCCTCCATAACAGCAATGGTATCTGATGTGGGATCCCATCCCTCAGGCTAAGCTGGCCATATGTTCCCATGACCTCTCTTGGGTCCCCTCTTTTTGGATTGCATTTCTTGGTTTAAGTTGTCATTGTGTTTATATGAACCAAAGGCTGTGGGAAGCCAATATCAACATACTTATTTGTTCTTTTCTTTATTTCTTTTTTACATATGTTTTACTTTGTGCATCATTTTGTGACATTTATACTCTACAAGTTCAGTTGGTATATTTATGACATAAGTTTCAGAGAAAAATTAAATTCCTCTTTAAGCTGTGGGGCTCTCTGTCTTCTTCCTTTGAATCTGTGATAAGTTAGTAACTCCTTTGGTCATGAAATTTAGTGAAAGAGCCACTCTGTAGGTAGGAATCTGAGCCTAGTTGTGATAAGACCTGGAACTTCCTAAGGGATATTTCTATATCTATATCATCTATATTTCTATTTATGTTTACCTTTATGTGATGATATTGGCTGTCGAACTCAAGGTCTTGTGTATGTCAGACAAGTATCATGCCAGTTGGCTACATGCCCACTGAAGGCCTCCACTTCAGCTTTTAGAGAACAGTCAGTCATGAAATCTGGCACTATATGTAAAGAATATGATCATTTAACTGCATATACCTTGTGCAGAGGTCCTGTGCTCTCTCTCATGGGCAGTGGGAAGAGCCAGTGGAGCCTACCACTTCTACGGTCTTCCGTGAGGTAGCAGGCATGCGAGTGAATCTCATTTGTCTGAGCCAATAGACCAGAATCTCTCTGTAACAATGTTAACGGATATGACTCTTCCAACTTAGTCCATCTCTCCCTATCTTAGTCCAGAATCAACAAGACTGGGAGCTATAATAGCTTACATATGGCAGCTGCTATAAGATGCTACATTTTGCTGTTGTTCATCAGAAAATAGGGGTTGCAGTTTTTTAATTTTTTTTTTTAAACTGGAAAAAGCTTCTGTTTAAAAGTATTTTGTGACTATTAAATTTAAAGCAGCAGGAAATTAATGTGGATAATCCAGTTGGAAATGACTCTGTTTTCTCTCTACTAAGTTTGGCCAAGATGACAAAGATGAGCTAGATGTCTCCATTTGCACAATTGTTATGGCTACAATTTCCGGCTCTGCTATTTAACATCTATTTTCCATTTTTCAATGCATAGTTTTTAAGGATATAATTAAAGAGTATTAAACATTATTTCAAATTCACTGTCTCTTATTCATTATGCATCAATCCACATTGACTATTCTGTGAGCAGGGCTGACAAATGCAAGGTCAGGCTTTGAAGCCAGGCAGGTCAAGCTTTCAGGTTGGAATCCTATGCCTACAGCTGGAAGAGTTGATTAAGCTTCTTAATCACTCTGAGTCTCAGTTTTTTTTCCAGTGAAATAGGATCATTTCCTACTTTGAAGAACTCTGGTATGTCTTTGCTATTTATTTTTATGAAATTTATTGACATGTTAATGTTCCTGTGTCAAAATATTTAAATTCTGCAAATGGTGTGGTCTATCTAACCTAAAAGCATGGCTACTGAGATCATTCTTGTATTCTTAGCTTATACATATTTTTGGTTTAGTGTATGAATGTATCAAACAAAGCCACTGACATCCGACTCAGATATTAGTTTCAAGGAGTAATTTGTTGCGTAATTATAGAGATTTCTTGTCGAAGAGCAATTTAAACTGTTTGTTCAAGATGTCACAATTTCAGCCACTCATAATTAACAAAAATTAAAATATTATCATGTAAATTAATATTTTCTAGGTAGGAAAATTACTTATCAAACATTATACACCTAACATCAGTAAGTGTGCATGCCCTTTTTTGGATGCTCAATATATTTGTACATGAAGGTGAACTTATTTTTGTTGTGTGTGCTTATACACACTGTTGGGTAACAGTGATATTATATATTTGTTTTGAGCAGTATTTCAAAGTTAAGCTTTGGATATTATTATGGAGTAAGCCCATGAAATAATGACAATTCTGGACTTTTGTTTCTAAGTGAATTGAGACAATCTTACTTACTTTATTGATATTATTACTATTATTATTTTAAGGAAAGTGCATTTTTTTACCTTGTATACAGCAAAGTAGTGCTAATAGTATGTACTTGGTTGAACAGCAGACATCCAGTTTTTTTATGATGCAAAACTTACTATAATTCTTGAATGGAAGGTTTCCCTTTGTCCAGATTGTAGTCTCCAACATCTACCATTTTTATGGTTATTTCATACAAGCTTTTTATTTTCTACCCAAGTCTTTGCCATTTGCCCATGTCTAGTCTATAGATAATGCCTATATGCATCTGTCACTCAACTCAAATCTCTGCAGTTTATCATTGTTTTCGTCATTGACTTTATCATGCATCATAAGCAATTTTTCCAACATGCATGCTTTGCACATCCTTACCATTATGTGTTTCTGAACAGTATGTTCCATGCTGCCTACAGCTTTGCTCTCAGTGGCAAACTGCCCTACAGTTTTAGAACATTGTTTCCATTGTTAGCTTTGAAAATTTCCATTTGGAGCCCTGAGTTGTCCAGACCCTTAGGTACAGTCTGATACTATTTCTTACAGCCACATGTGGTTCTCCCTAGCAGTTAGAAGTGGTTAAGCCTAGCAGAAGGTTAAGCATATGGAATCCTGTCTGACTACAAGCTTGATGGAGAATAATATGATCTCAGCACCATTTCAGGGTTTTCAATCACTTAAAATAGATGCTAGGTTTGTTATGCTAGTCAATCTCTATCAAGCTATTCAAAAAACCTTGAATCACTCAATTCAGCAAACCTCTGCTTATTATCATTCAATTCCACAAACCGCTGCTCATGTGGCACTTATGATAGCTATTTGAGTGATGAGAACGCTTTAGAATGGCTTTGCTTCTATCATGAACATTTTCCTTGGATGTGTGAAGGTTGATGAACTTGGCCCAAATCATAGCAAGGCATGTCAGGTACCTGTGGTCATGCTGTTGATAATTTGTGTTGTAGTTTTTTTTAAAGGGCTTTATTCTTCTTTCAGGATTCTCCTTAAACTCTTTATGAACTAGATGGTATATAGAAAAATGCTTTTTCTTTAAGAAAGGATTTTAACATAGGGTATTGTAAATAGTTAACATTGTAAAACAGTAGAGGTACCACTGCCCTCACCACCACGTAGGTCCATACTTAGTCTTCCAAACCATTTGGCTTCATGAGCCAGCATTGTATATAATCAAGATGCAAGTGTGGGTGCCATTAATTTATCATATAAGCATACAGCTAGTATTGGCTGTCTAACGTTCTTTCAAACCAGTTCATGTAAGTAATACTTGGGGAGGAATTATGAAAATGCCAATTCCTAGGTAATGGGCATGGAAATCAGGATTCACTAGACTCTGTGTATATGAAGTGGAATTTATTTGGGGAAAAAGAACTTACATAGAAAACAAGCAGTGCTCCAGCTCCAGGGATGCAGACCCTGCCACCCTGATGCTCTCCACAACCGAAGGTGCTTCTGACTGGCCAACCTTTTTCTTTTAACCAGCCTTTTGGGCGTGGTCAGTGCTACAGGTGTCGAGGCAGATCTATCAATACAGTTCTCCTTTTAGTCTAAAGAAAAAGGTTTAGGCTTGATACAAAACAATATATACAATGATAACAATTATCAAGTATTTTCTAGCAGAAGGAAAGGTAAAAACATACACAATTAAGACCTACTGCCAATGAAGCAACATAGAGCAATTGGCAAGAACTACATGTCCAAGTGGCAGGGTAAAGGTATAACAGAGATTACTAGGAAGTTGTCCTAAATTGGAAAGTTTAAGTCTTGTACCTAATATTTCTATCTAGGAAAAGAGAAAAATAATTATGACACTCTAATCTTCAACCTCTTCAAGGACCTGAGAAAGGACGATAACAATACCAGGGTAGGCAGGAAGTGCAGGTGAGCAACTTCTAACAGGTACCAGCGAAGACAGAACAGCAGACTTTGCTACAGGTGTGGGGGCAGATCTATCTCTACACCCAGGCAAAATTCTCCTATGTCTTTAATTATTGATCCACTGACCCTAATAATCTGCTTTAAAATACATTTATTAATTTTATAGTGGTAAATTATTTATAAACAAAAATTGCAACAAAGTTATCTATACTTACACAGTTTAATGAACTATGTTTACATTTCTATACAGCTTTCAGCATCTACATGTGGAGTGGGGGGATGGGAGGGGAGGGTGGTCAAGGTGCATGTGAGGAGGAGGAGAGAGTGAAAGAGGGAGGGAGGGAGAAAGGAAGGGAGGGAGAGGGAATTGAGATAAGTAAAATAAAAAATTAAATTAAAAAACTGAATACTATTAGGGTCCATGCTTCAAGCAGAAGATTAGAAATGCAAAGCAGCTGGGTATTTGCTCTCACTCTATCTCAGATTGAAATGTAATCCTGGCTCCACCAAACCTCAGACTGAAGCTTTAATAAATCATAAATAACATATAACCTTAATACATTAAAAAAAGATGCCTTTGGGGAGTATGAGGTGAATCATTCTAACCTGTTTTATCTATTTGTTAAGCATTGATATTATATGAACTTAGACTTTTGTTAATGTCATAGGAAAAACAAGACATAAAAATGATTGCCAGATTTATGACAGGGGACTAAAAATAGTCTGTAAGGAATAATGAGAATAACTTCAGAAGAATAAAAATAAGTGATGCACATAGGGGATGTATCATTTCTATACATGTACTTCTTACATAGATAGGCAGAGTAAGAAAGGGTAAATCAGCCTAGCACTGTGAGCCCAGTTGAAGAGAGGGAGGAAGGATTGTATAATCAAGGGGTGTGTGTCAAGAACTTGATGGGGAACCCACAGAGACAGCTGTCCTGAGCTAGTGGGATCTCGCAGACAGTGGACAAGACAGCTAGGAAGCTTCCATGAGATTTACCTAGGCCTTCTGCATGCCAATGACAGTTATGTACCTTGGTCTGTTTGTGGGGCCCCTAGCACTGGGCCCAGACTTGTCCCTGGTGCATGAGCTGGCTTTTTGGAACCTATTTTTCATGCTGGGATGCCTCGCTCAGGCTTATGCAGGGGGAAGAGCTTGGTCCTGCCTCAACTTGATATGCCATTCTTTGTTAATTTCCATGGGAGGTCTCCCCCTTTCTGAACTAAAGAGGAGGAGTAGTTAGGGGCAGGGTAGACAGGAGATGAGGGGAGGGAACTTGAAGAGAGGAAGGAGGGGAATCTGTGATTGGTATGTAAAATAAGTGAAAAATTAATAAAACAGAAGAAAAAGAGTGAAATAAGCAGATAGCTATGAATGAAAATAGAAGCCATGGAGGGTTGGGTCTAGAACTGGATTGGATGAAGATATGCAACATTGCTAAGCATAAAAGCCATGGCAATAGGATTCCACACAAAGAAGTCCTAGAGTTAAGTAAAACCAGCGTCAGATTGTCAGACCTGTTTCTCCGAAGATTGTATGATATTTTATATGGGTGAGAATTCATGTTTACATCAGTTGCATTTCCCACCTGAACAAATTAAATTAAATTAAAAAAAGATTTAGCAAGACCAAGTACATAAGGCAAATTTCTACCATGTTTTTTAGTACAGAGCCATGCACACAGGGATGCACGCATACACACACACACACACACACACACACACACACACACACACACACACACGAGCTCTAGTCTGTATGGCTTTTGTCACATGGTTGCAGTGAAACAGCATGGCTCATAGCATTTAATGCATGATCACATGAATGTGTTCTGTTTGTGAAGTATGTTTCTGTGCAATGCAAACAATAACAGTACTTCTCCCAAAAGAGTTGAGAGTGCCTACTCTGGTTTTCTCAAGCTTATGAACTCAAATATGTATTTTAAAATTTCCAACATCATCCAGGATAAGAAAAGATCTTGATCCTTTCTCCAAATTCTTCTTTCTGGGCCTCTTCCCTCATCACTTCCAGGAACAAAGTCTTTGACAGCGCTGCACAAAGAATGCTTGTTTGACTTTCCATTTGTTTAGGATTCAGATTTCAATTTTTCTTGGGTTGAGTAGGGTCTATGTATATATTTCCAAGTTGGTTTGGTTTGAGACTATGTAGCTCAGGTTGGCCTTGAGCTTATGATCTCTGACTTAGCCTCATAGGTGCAAAAACATAGATGTGTACCACCAACAACCGGTTCAATTTTTTGTTAGTGCTATTTCTCCATTTTACAGTTTATATATGTTTGAAAAATGTATTTCTCTGAAGAAGTATCTCAGAGTTGAAGAAGGCTCAATGTTCTGATTCCATTACCTCATAAGGTTCAGGTGTTGTCAATGTATGAAAGGTGGAGACTTTACAAGGTGAGTAGTCAATTGTGAGCTCTTCCCTTATGGAATAGGCTATAGTTCTTATTACAAGGCTGCATATTCACCCGCAGGTGCCATCCCGGAAGTGGAGAGAGCAATTGTCACTCGACAATTGAACACATCAAAGCTGTTTCTCAGAACTGTGAGAAATGTATTTCTCTTCTTTATAATTTACTTAGCCTCCGATACTATATTAGAGCAATACAACGATTCCAAGTAGTCATGGCAATGTGGTTTTCACAATAAGTAAAAAATGCCAGTGACATCTGATGAGGTATGTGGGCTAAGTGGTCATAATGTGCCAAGGTTAATTCTTAGTTTGGACGAACATACCATGACTATCTAAAATGTTAATGTTAGGGGGAATTGGATCATCAGGACACAGAAACTATGTATTGACTTTGTAAATCAAAAACTATTGCAAAATACACCATTAAATAAATCATTTTGATGCAAATTTGATTGACTTCCAGAAAAGCAATGAAATCAGATGCTTGTGGCTTGTGTTTAGTTTGTTGTTGTATCTCAGAATTTGAAGTTTAGATATTAACCTCGTTGTAAGATGAAAGTGTGTGTTCATGACTCGGTGTCTTCCCTGTGTTAGTGAAACTGAGTTTCTTCTTATAGGTGTAGTCTGGGTTGAGTGCAAATCCTTCAGGCTATAACATATGTATTGGCTGAGGGCTAGGTTTAAAAACTACTCTCTCTTTTGAAGTGTATAGGTAATTATGGGTAACAAAATTTCCTTTTAAATCACCACACAGCAAGTTTAGAAAATCTATTTCAAGCGTTTAGACCAGTTATATCAAGCAAAATCACATCCCCAGGATTAGGTTGTACTGCTACTTTAAGCTATACCAGCGAGATAGATGGATTTTCATCTTTCCATTATCAGCAGACAGGTCAGTGGAGACATTTTTATTTTCATTCAAGTATACCTAATTTCTTAGAAATTCTGGCCCTACCTAGGTAAAACAAAAACCCACATAGGCATATAGTCTCTCCTAGACCACACATGGTTTGAGGCATTGTAGCCTTCTTGCAAAATGAGGTTTACAGTAGTGGCTGTCATAAGAGCCTGATAGAGACTTTTTTCTCCAGTATCAAACTAATGATTTCTCACTTCCAATTTACTCTTTGTGTCCTTGCTCTAATAATGACTTAGAAATGTCTTTGTAATTATAATCATTTTACTAAGCATGAAGTGACATCTTTTGATGATTTTATTTTTAAATTTTAAAGATAACTTATAATGTAATGGGTTTATTATGACATTTTATACATTATTATTATTATTACTATTATTATTTTGTTCTTTTTCATTTTCTTTCCTCATTGCCATTCCTATTTTTACTGTTCCTTTCTTGCTGGTCCCCTGTGTTACTGCAAGTAATGTTTCCATTCTGCTTTTGTGTGTTTTTTTCTCCCATCCCTTAAAAATCTCTTGAGTGTGGTAAATGAGAATTTGAGAAATGATAGGCTGATGGATGTTTATTTGGGGAGAAATCACTTATATCAGAAACAGAAGACTGCTGTTGGTTCCCATCCCAAGGATGCCTCTGGATACTCTCTGTCTCTGATCAGGAAGTAAGAGAGTGATCTGGGGTGTGGGACCCCAGACCTAGTCCCTCCAGGTCATGCCCACACCTGTCCCCAAGCTCCAATGGGAGTGATCAGTGCAACAATTGCAGGAGTGTGGCTATCTCATTACAAATCTCTTTGTCCATTCTCATGCTCCTAGACCACCCTTTATGACACATGCACACACAATTTGGAGTCTGCATATGATATAAAGCAGATGGAATCTTTCTATAGTTGCTTAGAAATTGCATTGTGTATATGTGCCAGATTTTCATTATCCTTCTATTTATTGATGAATATCAGACTTTTTTTTTTTTTGTAAAAAGCTATTGTGCATAGTGAAGCAATAAGCTGGGTAGGCAAGCTTTCTGCAGTGTTTTTCTGGTATATATGCCCAGATTGTATAGGTTATATATGTTATGTATATACATATATCACATGACCAAGCTCTCTCTTTCTACATGTATGTATGTATATGCACATATATATGCAAATATATTTCTCTCTCTCTCTCTCTCTCTCTCTCTCTCTCTCTCTCTCTCTCTCTCTCTGTGAATAGTTTGTTAGAAAATATCCACACTGGCCTTCAAAGTGACAGTTTTCATCATTACCAGAGGATGTAAAGGTTCTGTTGCCAAAACTGCACCTACATTTGTTGCTGCCAGTTTTCTTGACAACAGCCATAGTGACTAGTGAGATAGATCTCAAAGTAACTTGAATTTGCATTTCTCTGATGGCTAAAAATGTTGAACACACTTAAAAATATATATTAGAGCCATTTGTATTTTACCTTTAGGGAGCTGTGTATTAAATTTGTTGGCTCACTTACAGATTGTGCAGTTTATAGTTTGTGTCTTTATTTTTTTCATTCATTATATATTCTAGATATTAATCCTGTGATACTTATCCCTGGTTGTCAACTTGGCTATATCAGGAATGAACTACAATTCATAAATGGAGATGAAACCTGAGACTGGAACCTCGAGTCAGGAAGACAACATGCTTTTGATCTGGATCTTGAGCCTGGAAGATACAGGTTTTTGATTTGGATCTTGAGATGGGAGGACACACACCTTTAGTTCAGATCTTGAGGCTGGAAGGCACAGTTTTGATCTGGGCCATACCTTCACTGGAAGCCTATGTACAAACAATGGAAGAAGAAAGGGCTTGTTTGTTCTTTGCTGCTTGCCCTCACCTTTCCATCACATCCATACCTTTACTGGCCAATGGAGCCTATTTTTTTGAGTTTCCAGCACATAAAGAAGGCCAGTTGAGACACCCAGCCTCATAGGACAGAGCAAGTACTAGATTCTTGGACTTTCCTTTCACAGCTAGCATATGTTTATACATCTCACATTTCAAAATATATTTGTACACACACACACACACACACACACACACACATACACACACACACACACACACACACACACACACACACACACACACACACACACACACACACACTCACACACACACACACACACTCACACACCATTCCATAAGTTCTCTGACTCTAGAGAATCCTGACTAATACAAATCCCTTGCCTGATGTACAGTTGATAGATATTTATATTTTCATTTTGTACTTTGTTGTGCAAAAGCTTTTCCATTTTACCTAATCCTATTTTGCCAATTTTGGGATCATTTCCTGTTCTTTTAAAGAAAGCGATTGCGTATACTTACAATGGGAAGTATTCTGCCTATGTTTAGTGGTTTCAAGGCTTTTTTAGGTGTTACACTCAGGCCTTTGATCCATTTTTGAATTGATGTTCACAAATAGAGTGTGAGATATGGACGTCATTTCATTTTTTCTACATGTTGAGGTACAGTTTTTCCAGCAGTTTTTTTTTGGAAAGGATTTTTTGTCCCAATATTTTGACATTTATGTCAAATTCAGGTGGCCATAGCTGTGAGGGTTTATTGTTTGGTTCTCTGTTCTATTCTGTTTGTCAACATTTCTGTTTCTGCACCCAAACCCATACTGCTTTTGCTTTCACGGCTTTGTTCCAGATCAGGTACAGTGATGCCTCTAGCATTTCTCTGTCACCTTAGGATTACTTTGACCTTTTGGGTTTTGTGGGTCTGTATGAATTTCAGGATTACTTCTAGTTCTGTGAAGAGATTGCATTCAATCTGTGGATCACTTTCAGTAACAAAGTCGTTACAAGATGAGTTCTGCCACTCTGTGAGCATAGAGTTTTCCCTCTTATAATATCCTTTTCACTCTTACTTTTTATTTTTTTATTATTTTTATTTTACATATTGATTCCAGTTCCCCCTCCCTCCCTTCTTTCCTTCCTCTATCCCTCTCTCCTACCCTCTCATTACCCATGGCCACACTCCCCTCCCACCCCAGCTCCCCATTCCACATGTAGGGTGATGCCCTCCAGGAGGTGTCATCTACATCTGTCAAGTCATTTGGAGTAGGGATTAGGCCTTCTCTCCTGTCTCTAGGTTAAGGGAATATCCCTCCATGGGGGATGTGACCCCAAAGTCCTTTTGTGTACCAGGGATACATCCTGGTTCTACTGTCTGAGGTCCCTTAGACTGCTCAGGTTTTTTATCTGAGATCCATGTTCAGGGGGTCTGAGTAAGTTCCATGCAGGATTCCCAGCTATCAGTCTGGAGGCCCATTAGGTCCTCCTTGTTCAGGTCAGCTGTCTCTATGTGTTTCTGCAGCCTGGTCTTGTTCTCTATCTCTGCATCTGGTTTCCAGTACAGCTCAGTGTTTAGTTGTGGGTGTTTGCTTCTGTTTCCATCAGCTACTACATGAGGGCTCCACGATGGTGGATAAGTTAGTGATCGATCTCATTATCAGGAAAGGACATTTATGATAGCCTTTCCACTTTTGCTCAGATTGTTAGTTGGGATCAGTCTTGTAGGTCTCCCTACATTTCTCTAGGTTCAGTTTTCTCTTCAAACCTATAATGGCTCCCTCTTTTATGGTCTCTCTCTCTCTCTCTCTCTCTCTCTCTCTCTCTCTCTCTCTCTCTCTCTCTCTCTCTCTCTCTCTCTTGCTCTCTGCTCTCTCATCTATTCCTCTCCTTACTCAATCTTTCGAGTCCCACTTGCTTTCCTCTCCTCCCATACTCTTTCTCCTAGTGCCCTCTCCACTCTCTGCCCCCCTACTCCCCATGTACTCTGGAGATCTTGTCCCTTTCACTTTCTGTGAGGGACCTTATATGAATCTCTTAGAATCCTCCTTGTATCCTACTTTCTCTGGAGGTGTGAATTATAGACTGGTGATCCTTTGCTCTAGGTCTAAAATCCATATATGAGTGAGTACATACCATGTTCCTCTTTTTGTGACTGGGTTACCTCATTCAGGATAGTTTCTTCAAGTTCCACCCACTTGCCTGAGAATTTCAAGATTTTTTTTTCTGCAGAGTAGTATTCCATTGTGCAAATGTGCCACATCTTCTTTATTCATTCTTCAGTTGAGGGGCATCTAGACTGCTTTCAGGTTTTTGCTATTACAAATAATGTTGCTATGAACATAGTTGAGCACATGTCTTTGTTGCACGGATATGGATCATTTGGGTGTATGACTAAGAGTGGTATTGCCAGATCCTGTGGTAAACTAATTCCCATTTTCCTGAGGAACTGCCATACTGATCTCCAAAATGGCCGTACAGTACACGTTTGCACTCCCACCAGCAGTGGAGGAGTGTTCTCCTTTTTCCACATCCTTTCCAGCATAAGTTGTCATTGGTGTTTCTAATTTTAGCCATTCTGGCAGGAGTAAGATGGTATCTCAAAATTGTTTTGATTTGCATTTCCCTGATAGCCAAGGATGTTGAGCACTTTTTTAAGGTGTCTTTCAGCCTTTTTGATTTCCTCTATTGAGAGTTCTTTCTTCAGTTCTGTGCCCCATTTTTTAATAAAGCTATTTAATGTTTTGTTGACTAGTTTCTTGAGTTCTTTGTATATTTTGGAGACCAGCCCTCTGCCAGATATAAGACTGGTCAAGATCTTTTCCCAGTCTGTGGACTACTGTTTGGTCTTATCCACTGTGTCCTTTGCCTTAAAGAAGCTTCTAAATTTGAGGAAGTCACATTTATTAATTGTGGATCTCAGTGTCTCTGCTACTGGAGTTATGTTCAGGAAGCAGTCTCCCATACCAATTTGTTCAAGGGTACCTCCCACTTTCTCTTCTAATAGGTTCAGTGTGGTTGCTTGGATTATGTTGAGGTCTTTGATCCATTTGGACTTGAGTTTTTGCATGGCGATAGACATGGGCCTTTATGCAGTCTTCTACACACCATCATCCAGTTGTGCCATCATCCAGTACACCATTTTTTGAAGATGCTTTTCTCCTCCCATTGTATGCTTTTAGCTGTTTTGTCAAAAATCAGGTGTTCATAGATGTGTGGGTTAATATCAGGATTTTTGATTCGATTCCATTGGTCTACCTGTCTATTTTTTGTGCCAATACCAGGCTGTTTTCAGAACTACAGCTCTGTAGTAGAGCTTAAAGTCAGGGATGGTGATGCCTCCTGAAGTTCTTTTATTGTACAGGGTTGTTTTGGCTATCCTGGGTCTTTTGTTTTTCCATACAAAGTTGATTATTATCTTTTCAAGGTCAGTGAAGAATTGTGCTGGGATTTTAATGGGGATTGCATTGAATCTGTAGATTGCTTTAGGCACGATTGCCATTTTTACTATGTTTATCCTACCTATCCAAGAGCATGGGGGGTCTTTCCATTTTCTGGCATCTTCTTTAATTTCTTTCTTTAAAGACACAAAGTTCTTACTATATAGATCTTTTACTTGTTTGGTATATGTTACCCCAAGATACTTCATGTTGTTTGTGGCTATTGTACAGGGTGATGGTTTTCAGATTTCTTTCTCAGTCCCTTTGTTGTCTGAATAAGTAGGGCTATTGATTTTCTTTTGAGTTTATCTTGTATGCTGCTAGTTTGCTGAAGGTGTTTATCAGCTGTAGGAGTTCCCTGATAGAGTTTATTGGGTTGCTTATGTAAACTATCATATCATCTGAAAATAAAGTAAGTTTGACTTTTTCCTTTCCAATTTGTATCCCTTTGATCTTCTTTTGCTGTGTTATTGCTTTAGCTAGAACTTCAAGTACAATATTGAAGAGATATGGAGAGAGAGGGCAGCCTTGTCTTGTTCCTGATTTTAGAGGAACACCTTAAGCTTCTCTCCATTCAGTTTGAAGTTGGCTGTTGGTTTACTGTATATTGCTTTTATTATGTTTAGGTATGTTCCTGTTATCCCTGATGTCTCCAAGACGTTTATCATGAAAGGGTGTTAAATTTTGTCAAAGGCTTTTTCAGCATCTAGCGAGATGATCATATGGTTTTTCTTTTTCAGTTTGTTTATATGGTGGATCACGTTCATAGATTTTTATATGTTAAACCATCCCTGCAACCAAGAAATGAAGCCTACTTGGTCATGGTGGATGATTTTTCTGATGTATTCTTGGATTCAGTTTGCCAGTATTTTATTGAGTATTTTTGCATCGATGTTCATCAGGGATATTGGTCTGTAGTTTTCTTTCTTAGTTGTGTCTTTGTGTGGCTTGGGTACCAAGGTGATTGTGGTCTCATAAAAAGAGTTTGGTAATGAACCTTCTGTTTATATTGTGTTGAACAATTTGAGTACTATTATATACCAATATACCAATGTATTAGCTCTTTCTTGAATTTCTGGAAGAATTCTGCACTGAAGCCATCTGTTCCTGGGCTTTTATTTGGTTAGAAGGCTTTTGATGACTGCTTCTATTTCATTAGGGGTTATAGGTCTATTTAAGTTGTCTCTTCTTGATGTACTTTTGGTAAGTGATAGTTATCTAGAAATTTGTTCATTTTCTTTGAATTTTCAAATTTTGTGGAGTTTTCAATGTATGACCTGAAAATTGTCTGGATTTCCTTAGTGTCCATTGTTATGTTCTCCTTTTCGTTTTGGATTTTGTTAATTTGCATATTCTCTCTTTGTTTAGTTTGAATAAAAGTTTGTCTATCTTGTTGATTTGTTCAAAAAAACCAACTCTTTTTTGCATTGATTTTTTTGTATTGTTTTCCTGATTTCTACTTTATTGATTTAAACCCTCAAATTGATTATATCCTGACATCTCGTTCTCCGGGGTGAATTGTCTTCTTTTTGTTTTAAGGCTTTCAGGTGTGCTGTTAATTCTCTAATGTGATTATCCTCCGTTTTCTTCATATGTGCACTTAGTGCAATGAACTTCCCTCATAAGACTGTGATCAAGGTGTCCCAAAAATTCAGATATGTTGTGTCCTCATTCTTGTTGAATTTTAGGAAGTCCTTAGTTTCTTTCTTTATTTCTTCTTTGACCCCGGTATGGTGCAGTTGCGCATTGTTCAATTTACATGAGTTTGTAGGGTTTCTGCAATTTGTGTTGTTGTTGAAATCCAACTTTAAAACATGGTGGTCTGATAAGATACAGGGGACTATTCCAATTTTTTTTTTTCATATCTGTTGAGGTTTGTTATGGTGCCTAGTATGTGGTCGATTTTAGAGAAGGTTCCATGTGGAGCAGAGAAGAACATAAATTTTTTTGTATTTGGGTTGAATGTTCTATAGATGTCTGTTAAACCCAATTGAAACATAGCTTCTCTTAGTTCTTTTGTTTCTTTGTTAAGTTTCTGACCGGTGGTCCTGTCTAGCGGTGATTGTGGGGTGTGAAAGTCTCCCACTATGAGTGTGTGAGGTTTTATGTCAGCTTTGAGTTTCAGTAGCATTTCTTTTACCAATGTGGGTGCCTTTGTATTTGGGGCATAGATGTTCAGAATTGAGAGTTTGTGTTGATGGATTTATCCTGTGATGACTATGAAATGACTGTCTTCATCTCTTTTGATTGATTTTGGTTTGAAATCTTACTTGTTAGATATTAGGATAGCCACATCTGCTTGTTTCTTGGGTTCATTTGATTGGAAGATCTTTCCCAGCCCTTTACCCTGAGGTAATCTCTGTCTTTGAAGCTTAGATGTGTTTCTTTTATGCAGCAAAAGGATGGATTCTATCTTCATATCCATTCTGTTAGCCTGCGTCTTTTTTTATAGGCGAGTTAAGACTATTAATGTTAGGGAAAGTAAGGACTATTGATTGTTAATGCTTGTTGTTTTAGATTTATTGTTTGCGTTGGCATTGTGAGTATATTTGTACTGCTTTACCTTTGTGTTCTGCTTAAGTGGAATTATCTATTGCCTATGTGTTTGTGAGCATAGTTAACTTCCTTGGGTTGGAGTTTTCCTCCCATAACTTTCCGTAGGGCTGAATTGTAGATAAGTATTGTGACAACTTGGCTTTGTCATTTAGTATCTTGTTTTCTCTGTCTATAGTGATTGTAAGTTTTGCTGGGTATAATAGCTTGTGCTGGCATCCGTGAACTCTTTGTACTAGTAGCATATCTATCCAGGACCTTCTGGCCTTGAGCGTTTCCATGGAGAAGTCAGGTGTTATTTTGATATGTCTGCCTTTATATGTTACCTGGCCTTTTTCTTTCGCTGCTCTTAATATTATTTCTTTATTCTGTATGTTAGGTATTTTGATTATTATGTGTCAAGGGGTGTTATTTCTGTGGTCCAGTCTATTTGGTGTTCAGTATGCTTCTTGTACTTTCATGGGCATGTCCTTCTTCAGGTTGGGAAAGTTTTCTTCAATGATTTTGTTGAATATATTTTCTGCACCTTTGAGTTGGGCTTCTTTGCCTTTCTGTATGCCTATTATTCTTATGTTTGGCATTTTTATGGTGTCCCATATTTCCTGGATGTTTTATGTTAAGGATTTATTGGATTTACAATTTTCTTTGGTCGATGAATGTATTTCCTCTAGTTTATTTTCAGCACCTGTGATTCTCTTTTCCATCTCTTGTATTCTGTTGGTTATGCTTGTATGTCTATTTCCCGTTTGTTTGCCCAGTTTTTCTATTTCCAGCATTCCATCAGTTTGTGTTTTCTTTATTGTCTCTATTTAAGTTTTCAAGTCCTGAACTGTTCCCTTCACCTGTTTGTTTTTTCTTGGCTTTCCATGCTTTTTAAAAAGAGATTTATTCATTTCTTCCAATTTTTTGTTTGTTTTTTCTTCTTTAAGGGGTTTTCTCACATCATCTTTGAGGGCCTCTATCATTTTTATGAATATATTTTTTAAATCAATCTCTTCTGCTTCATCTGCTTTGGGGTATTCAGGTCTAGTTGGTGTAGAGCCTCTAGATTCTGGTGGTGTCATGCTTGTCTCTCTATTGTTAGGTGTTTTCTTGAATTGCCATCTTCCCATCACTTCTTCCAGTAGGTGGAGGTGGGATCTCTCTCTCGCTATTGTACTCCCTTGGTGGGTTTAGTTGGGTCAGAAGTTCCATGTTAGTAGCTGTGGGTGGTTCAAGCTCTCTAAGAGGTCTCTCCTTAGGCAGGTGCCTGGTGATGGGGGTCAAATATCAGGCTCCAGTAGAGGCTCCGTGATGGGTGTCAGTGATCCTGCATGTAGGGACTCAGGATGGTCCTCTAGCAGCGGCCCAGTGATAGGGGGCAGGCAGGGACTTATGATCTTCTTGGGTGGATAGGGGGATCTAGCTGTGGCCCAGTACTCTCCAGCTGAGGCCTCTAGCAGTGGCCTGGTGATGGGGATCAAGGATACAGCAGGCAGGGATTCAGGATGGCCCCACGGATAGGCATATCCCTGGGAGGGGCCCAGGACTCCAGCAGAGGCCGGCGGTGGAGGTCAGAGATCAGGCCAGCCCATTCTTTCTTTTTATTTTTGTGTGAGTATGCATATGAGTAACATATATGTTTGGATGTGTTCAAGCATGCTCACATGTTAATGAAGGTGTTCTTCAGTTTCAAAGTATTTGTATAGTTTATGTAGTTCCTGCATTTGGTTTTACATTTTATTCCACTATGATCTTATGACATGTTGGAAGTTATTCATTCTTTTGGACTTGTTGTGATCTGCTTTGTGACCTAAAGTGTGGTCCATCTTAGAGAAGGTTCTGTGGAGTGCTGAGGCTATGTATTCTGTTTCTGTTGAATGGATATTCTATAACTACTTCTTTGGTCCATTTGATCTGTGCTGCAGTTTATTGCTGATGCTGCTATGATGACTTTTGGTTTGGGTGACCTGTCTAAAATGAGAGTGAAGAACTTCTATTACTGTGTTAGTATTTATCTGATTCCTTCATTAGTGCTTTTTAGGAAAATAAGAGCCCTAATACTTAATGCATAAATATTTAGCATTCTGACATTTTCTTGTTATGTTAGTTCTCTATTAGTATATAGTGGTCTTCTTTATCTCTGATACATATGAATTAAATTCTACAGCATGATATCATGTTTATAGTATGTCTTGGAGTATGATTATATACTATGCTAGTTATTTTATTGCTTGTTTTCCTTATTCTAACTGCTAATATGCCTCCAGGTTAGCTCTGTGTTCCTTTGTCATGACCCCATCTTTTAGGGACTTTTTTTTTTTTTAGGTCTTCAGCCTTATTGTGCTTTCTCTTTTTTTAGTCCTAAACACAGTCATTTCCTCTAGGAAGTTATGTCTTTTAACCAGAGAATGGTATTTGAAACTTAGAGCAAGTTACACTCACAGCTACTGGGTGTCAACTGCTCCTAGACACTTTCATTATTAGCCTTTCCTTTCTGTACCCATTCCCTATGGAAGACCCCAAGAGAATGGCTGCTGAATTGAGTCTCCCTGAAGTGTGAACTGTACTGAGTTAGAGATCATGAGTATGCCCCTGTGGACAGATCATTCCCTTTGATGCTGAGCTGGGGTGGAGGGGTTGGAGGGAATCAGGGGGCTGAACTTCTTCTGACCCTTGACCTTTCTACATGTGTTCCTCCCCAGTGTGCTCACCCTTGTAATGTGGTAGCAGAGAAGGATTAGGGAGGTCAGAAGTGATGATGTGTACAGTGGG
Organism: Cricetiscus sungorus; assembly: GCA_030556225.1. NCBI lineage: Eukaryota > Metazoa > Chordata > Mammalia > Rodentia > Cricetidae > Cricetiscus > Cricetiscus sungorus. Next base: position 94,721,505 of record JANBXA010000651.1, on the reverse strand, counting down.
TTTTGCAGCAGGGAGTTGTGTGATAGGTCCCACAGGTCCCTGGATCAGCACAAGTGCAATCGAGAGCAAGCTTTTCACATATGCCACATGGAGACAATGCCCAAGGAGAGAAAAATTTACTGCCACATAATAGGGAGTCCTATGTGCCTCCTTCCTCCTCTCTTCCAGTTTCTGGAGCAGGGCACAGAGAAGAACAGGGATTAAATGACTGAGGGTGTACCAAATGTCCCAGCCATAACTATTTGAACTTCACATCCAGGTTATAAAGAAAATCTTTGTTTGAAAGTGAGTTTACAAATTAATTTCTGTTTTTGAGAGAGTCTTGCCATGCTATTCCAGGCTAGCCTAGAACTTGGGTAGCTGAGGCTAGCTTCAAATTCATGATTCTTCTGTTTTAGCAGCCAAAGTGCTAGTATTACAAGGTGATGATCCTTGTACAGCTAAACTTATAAATTAAAAGTGAATATGGGTGGGACTTTGAGAAGTAGCATGAGGCATTATTGTTAAGGAAGTGAAGAGGTCTGAATGAGACCTTGGTGAAATCCTGCAACACCCTGTGGGTAAGAAAGAATCTGATTAGTATAATAAGAACAGTTATTAACAGAAAATAAAGTAAGCCTTCTTCTCCCAAAACACACACACACACATACACACACACACACACACACACACACACACACACACACACACACACACAAAACCTAATAAGCAGAAACCTCCCCAAATCTCATTACATGCAGCATAGAGCCTGGTTCATGTTCATGCAACAGATGCTACCTTTTATTATGATTAATGGTATTAATTTGCCGAGTCTGACTCTAATATCATTCTGTATATGATTAGCAAATCCAGAATTCTTTCCAGCTTGATTCTCAGTTACACACTGTATGCTAATAAAAGTAACATAAGGAGAAATTTCCCCAAAGTGGGAACTTGCCTAGAGTGGTGTGTGTGTGAGAAAGAAGGAACAAAAGACATCTCCAGATGCTGTGTTCTCTGGAGGCCTGACCTTGGGGTTGTTGCCTTAAGTATAGGGTCTGGGGTGACTTCCCCGGGGAGATATGTACTCCTAACCTAAGTGCTGAGCACGCAGCATCATATTATGCCATGTCTGGAATCTAGTGAAGCTTGCAGGCAGCTTTCCATTTTAAATAGAATGTGCTAATGTAAACCAAAAAAAATATGATACCGTGGAGAGAAACTACAAAAGGTCAATACATGCGTTTGCCTAATGTGTTGTAAAAAGCTGCTATTCAGTTAATAAGCTGTGGGTCCTCTGTGATTCAGGGAATGAATATTATCACCTGACAGCTAATCAGGATGGAAACAAAGAAGCTGTCAGAACTGGCTTACCTTGGTCCAGGAGACTTTGAAAGGCCGAGTTCTCCCAGGTCCAGGAGACTTTGAGGAGCTGAGTCCTCCCAGCTGAGCATCGTTTATGTTTGGTTGCATTTTTCCAAGCATCTTAGACTGTTAATTGTTTCTGGGAATCTTGACAAGAAAGGGAAATAATCAAGACAAAGTGATTCTCAGAAAAAGGAAGCTAGAACATAAATCCAAATTGCCTGAGATAATGCTGGAGTGAATCTAGGGATTGGAAACAGACTTGGTGTTCCATCCAAACTTGAGTCTTGATTCCTGCTTCCCAGAGGAACATAACACACAGGGTTTTGTTGCTCAGTGATCAATTTACATCAGCCTAGAGAGTCTAATTACTTCTGGGCCACAGTTCTGTACTGTGTTGGAAGCTCTGTGGCTACCAATGGAAAATAGTGGGTACCCCTTTCCCAAAGTCTCCTCGGACCCTGGGAAGGAAGGAGGAAATATTCAAAGAAGCTGAAGAACAAACAAGAACAGGAGTTTCTTCAGATTAGTCAAAAAAAAAAAAAAAAAAAAAAAAAACAATAAAAATCCCGAAATTCTAGAAATTGAGGAATGGGAAACACTACATCAGACAGTTCGATCAGGGCAGGTGGAAACACACAAAGCTAAGGAGTAGATAAGAAGACCTGGCAATTAATTATGTATATTTAAACGGTGGTGGTCTTGGCAAACTTTGGGTTTGAGTGATGAGGGCACTGCAGTTCCTGAGCATTTGTTTTATCTGTTAGGAATGGAGAGGTGCTGACTCATGACCCTGGAGTGTACTTCTGTCTTCTGGAGCTTCCTCTCAGTATGCATACACCCTCAGCTGCTTTCAGCCATTAATGTCTCCACTGAAATTGCTCTTCCAATCTATACACTAAGTTCCTCTGGGGCTCACAGGTTCTTGGGCCTAACTCTGAGTTAAGAAAACTTATTCTCTCTTTCCTGTGGCATAGATTGAAGTTCTTTTAAGTATTTTATGTTTTATATTTAATTAGGTGTGTATGTGTGTGGTATTGGTGTCTGTAGAGGTGTTGGATTCGCTGTCAAACACTGGGTCCTAACTAGAATATTTTCATTAATACACCCCCACCCCTGCCTCGCAGCTCAGGGAAGCCTGTGGAAGGAGAGACAGAAAGATTTTAAGAGCCAGACAGTATGGAGAACACCAAGGAAGCAAGGCCTTCTAACCACACCAGGAGTGAGCACATACAAACTCAGAGACTGTGGCTGCCTGCACACCGCCTGCACAGGTCTGGGCCTGATTGGGTCTGTGCTGAAAGTGAAAATGGACATAAGCCCCAATCCTTTACTGGGAAGCTATTTCTAATTGATAACCACTCAGAAATGAAAAATTAGTTTTCTCTAACAGTCTCCCTGGGTATACACACCACTCTTAAGGCCAGGCAGTAGATGGTCAACACAAAACAAACAATACGTATTATGGAATTATTTTTTTTCCTTACAATGTTTTGTCAGGGCATTCCCCCCATACCACTTATTTATTTATTTATTTATTTATTTATTTACTTGTTTATTTATTTAAACTTAACTGGACTTTTGCTTTTGCTTATACATTATGGCTTCCAATTTTGGGTATTGACGGGATTTCTATGTATGTCGCCGGTATGTGTGACTCCATGTCTATATGTATTTCTCATGCCTCATTATTTTGCTCTTTGTTTTTCTGTTTGTTTTATTCAATCCAGGTTCTTGTTATTTTTTTATTTTTATCCTCCCCCCCTTTCTCTCTCTCAGATACCTGTTTGTTTTTTGATAGAACCTGCATTCGTGTGAGTGGAGAGGCAGGAGGATCTGGGAAGACTTGGGGAGAGGGGAACCATAGTCAGAATATATTGTATAAAAATCTATTTTCAATAAAAAAGAATTTCACCAAATAAAGGTTAGTGTGGGTGTAAGCCTTGTGAAGATTGGGTGTTTAAAATTTCATGACTTCTTACTACTTCCTGGAACTTCTGCTGGGTCTCTGTTCCTCAGCAGGCACTAGCAGATTTCAAAAGAGTTCTGGGCTTGCTTAGTGGCCATTAGTGGCACTTTATGAAGAGGTTACACTCATTTCCAGCGACTTCAGCTTCCTCTATTTTGACAAGGGAGAGAAAACAGGGATTTGGGGGTATTTTAGAAACACAAAGAACTCCATGGAAGGGAGGGTGGTAAGGCTGAGGTCAGTATGTATTGTATGAGAGAATAAAGAAAAAGAAAATAACGAAATTGTTTTGTGCCCCAATACATGGGGTGTGTTAGAGAAGCTCCTGTGGGCTTCTGAGTAGAACATATAGTTTCTGGTGTTGGGTGGAGTGTTCTATAGATAGCTGCTAGTCCATACGCTATAACATTAACTATGGACGTGTCCATTTACTTTACAACTATTTACATTCTGTATTGGAGAAAGTGGTGTGTTGAAATCAACATCAATTGCTGAATTGGAGTTAGTCTGTGTGTTTAAGCCCAGTGGTATGCTTTTATGAAATTGAATGAGGTAGACTTTGCTACATATACATGCAGATTTCAATGTATTTTTGGTTAATTGTTCTCTTGATTAAAATGGAGTGCCCTCCCCTCAAAAGAAGAAGTGATCAGACCTAGGGGATATAGTAATTGCTTCTATTCTGTATTCAGTATTTAATTTTCTTCATGGGGGCAGCATTCTGTTTTGTATGCAAGTGAAATGCCTATATTCATTTGGGAGAGTGTCTTCTTAGGCTATTAATATTCAAGAATGAACTATGGTTAAATGGAAAACACACAGTGTCAGTCAGAGGGTCGAGGCTGAATCCATGGCTACGACTTGTTAGGTGATCAGATATGGCCAAATTGCTTAGTTTCCTTGTGCCTTCCATTTTTTTTTAAATGCATGAATTCTCATTGTTATTGCACCAGGTAACATTCCATTAAGAATTCTGTGGTAAGATTTTTCACTTATTGCAGTACAAGTACAGACAGGAATTTAGAAGTCTCCTTGTCTCCCTTCATCTGTGCTTGTTTCTTCTTGATGAATCCCTAATGGAAGTAAATATGCAAGGGCAGTAAAGTTCTGTGAAGTCATGGTTCCTCTCTTTATCTCTTCCTGTATATCAGTACCTGTCATTTGTGAGCGAGTGGATGGGTGCTGTGTTCTTTCTGTTTGTATTTGTGTGTACCTGTAGATATATGTGTAGACACCAGAGAAGGATGTGGCATATGAATATCTTCCTCTGTCATTCTTGGCCTTATTATTCCTATGCAATGGTGTCTCACACTGGACCCAAGGCTCACAATGCTGTGTAAACTTGGCTGGCTGGCCAGCCAGCTCATGTCTTTTCTCTCCAATGCTGAGGCTAACAGGCACACACAGCCATGGTTTATGTGTGGATGTTAGGGATTTGAACTCAGATCTTTAGGTTTACACATTGATCTATCTTCCCATCCCAGATGAACATTTTTTTTAATCACATGTAGATTGTGAAGGTTCCAGCATGGCATCTTATGGTTATTATTATTAATTTGGATATTTTTGAGATAATGCCTCCTTAGGCTGATTTTGAAGTTGAAAGCTCCTGTCTCTTTAGATTTCCAGTTTCTGGATTTATAGGCATACCTAGCTATTCTACAAAATGTATCCCATAAACTGAGTTCACATGTGATTTGGATTCAGGGATCATGCTGGCTTGTGTTTTTACCGTTTATGTGCCATGAGCAGAAGTGAAAGGAAGAAATGAGAGCACATAGGAGGCTTGATGTCAAGGAGGTCCTTGTTTATTGGTGTCTCCCTGAAATGTGTAAGGTACTTGAAACCAGCAAGGACATGGTGGTAGTGATGCAGCAGAATGTGCCTTGTGACTGATGTATTTAAACACTTGATCCTCAGTGCTGCTGTTAGGGCAGTTTATTTGGTGAGACCCCATTAGGGAAAGAATGTCATTGGATTAGGGCTTTGAGAGTTTAAAACTCACACCATTTTCCAGCTTGCTCTTTTGCTTTGTGCTGCCATTGAAGATGTGAGTTCTTGGCTTTCTGCTCTAGACACCACACCTGACTGCTTCCATGCCTCTCAGGAATGGTGGACCCTTATCCCTCTGGAACTGTAAAACCAAAAAAAAAAAAAAAAAAAAAAAAAAAAAGATTCCTTGTCTAAGTTGTTTCTGGTCATTGTATTTTACCACAGCAGTGGGAGAGCAGCTAATACAAGTGCAATGCAGAGGACCCTCCCTGCATGCTCAGAGACACATGTTAAATCTGAACCCAGTGGTCCCTCTCACTCACAATCCTGAAAAATGGTGTGAGGAGGAGAAAAAACATGCGCGTGAACATTGCCTCCCCGCCTGTCACAAGATGATTTTGGTAAATGATGCTCCATTTGAAGAAGGCACACTAGTATCTCACTTTCAGTCTATTCTTTTCCCTTCCCCCCTTTGCTCTTGACACTGAGAAATTATGTGACAATCGGCATTCTTTCCTCTGGAGTTGACAGTGAGCTGGTTGTTGCTGCAATTTGCAGAGGACAATCAGGGACTTTTGTTAGCAGCCTGTTGGTCCTGAATGGTAAATCACTCTAAATGTGTAGCTATATCACTAAATTGAAGCATTCCTTCCTGGAAGAAGGTGGCTCACCACTTCTCAGTAAGTATGGGACTGAGGGTTAGCTCAGTTGGTAAAGTACTTGCTGTGCAAATGTAAAGACATAAGTTCTGACCCCAGATACACACATCAAAAGCCAAATGTGGTGGTGTGCAACTGCAGTTCGAATGGCACAAGGGAGGGCACAGATGGGAGAATTTCTGAAATTTACCGGTCAGATAGTTTATCTGTCTAGTGAACTTCAGGCTCAGTAAAAGACAGTGTCTCTAAAAGTAAGGGGCGGGGGAGAGATATAGATAGATAGATAGATAGATAGATAGATAGATAGATAGATAGATAGAGACACTGATACACACCCCTGACCATTAGACACATATGCACATGTCTATGAACTCACCCAATTAGCATGTACACACAACAAACATATACATATGCATACACTCTTCCCCACAATTACACATGGAAAGTCTAGGAAGTGAATGAAAGTTAACCAGGCTTAGGACTAAAGAGAAAACAGTCTTTTTTTCTTTTTTACTTTTTTCTTTAAATTTGAAACAAGGTTGTTTTACATGTCAATCCCAGTTCCCTCATTCTCCCATCTTGCCCTATCACCCCCACCAAAGCTCAGCCCATCCCCTTTCTGCTCCTCAGGGAGGGTGAGGCCTTCCACGGGGAGTCTTCAAAGTCTATCATATCATTTGGGGGAGAGCCTAGGCTGAGAAAGTATCCCTCTATGTGGAATGGGCTCCCAAAGTCCATTCGTATACTAGGGATAAATACTGATCCATTACTAGAGGCCCCATAGTCTGCCCAGTCCTCCTAACTAACATCCACATTCAGGGGGTCTGGGTTGGTCCTATGTTGGTTCCCAGCTATCAGACTGGGGTACATGAGCTCCCCCTTGTTCAGGTCAACTGGTTCTGTGGGTTTCTCCAGCCTGGTCTTGACCTCATTGTTCATCACTCCTCTCTCTCTGCAACTGGATTCCAGGAGTTCAGCTCAGTGTTTAGCTGTGAGTGTTTATTTTTGCTTCCATCAGCTACTAGATGAAGGCTCTAGGATGGCATATAAAGTAGTTATCAATCTCATTATCATGGAAAGGCATTAAAGGTATCTTCTCTGCTATTGTTTAGATTGTTAGTTGGGTTCATCCTAGTAGATCTCTGGACATTTCCCTAGTGCCAGCTTTCTCCTTAAATCTATAATGGATCCCTCTATTATAGTATCTCTTTTATTGTTCTCCTCTATTATTTCCCTTTCTTAATCTTCCTGTTCCCTCTCACCCACCTCTCCCCTCCTCTTCTCCCCTTCTCTTTCTTCTAACTTTCTCCCCCTCCCTCTATGCTCCCAATTTGCTCAGGAGATCATGTCCCTTTCCCCTTTTCCGGGGACCATGTATGTCTCTTTTAGGGTTCTCCTTGTTTTCTGGCTTCTCTGGTGGTGTGAATTGTAGAATCCTTTGCTCTATGCCTAAAATCCATCTATGAGTGAGTACATACCCTGTTTGTCTTTTTATGAGTGGGTTACCTCACTCAGGATGGTTTCTTCTAGTTCCATCTATTTCCCTGCGAAATTCAAGATCCCATTGTGTTTTTCTGCTGGGTAGTACTCCATTGAACACACAAATCTTAAGAAATTCCTGAAACTAACAAGTCAAATCATCTCTTCACAAGCTCATAGCAGTAATAGCTACTGGATAAAGGAGCCTCATAAGAGTCATGATGGGAGCTCCAGGGTTACAGATTTTGTGAGTCATCTTTTATGCTGGGGTGGACTTTTTAATAATGTGACTGCTTTGAGCCACCCATGTTCCTGTAATTAACTGCTCCCTATACTCTTGTAAGCAACTCAAATAACTCACTGGCCCACTAAGCTATACTTGAGTGGATTAATTTCTTTGATAGGGGATCAGTGCCCTAATTTGGCTGAATAGATATTTGTTTCTATCTTCACAGGAACAGTCATGTAACACTATCTATCTATCTATCTATCTATCTATCTATCTATCTATCTATCTATCCATCCATCTATCCATCCACTCACCTATCCATCTATCTGTCTTTCATCTATCCATCCCACCCATCCCAATCTACCCTCTCATAGCCCTCCACCAATCCTTCCAGATATCTTTCAACAAATCATCTGTCTATGCACATACATGTATTAGGAGAGAAATGCCTTTTAACTTGTTCTTTGAGGCCCTGGTGTTTGGCTAAGATGCCTTAATGGGTGTTATGGGAGTTAGGGAACTGGTAAGGTCTGGATAACTGGGTGGGAAGAGAGTTCCTAGGCTCTTCTATGATTAAAACTATTTTGTAGTCTTGTATAGAACTTCACAGACTTCTGTTCTTTAAAGTCTGCAACAACTCTCGGTTGGAGGAATTACAAAGTTGTTATTTCCAGTGTTATTGGCCACTAGCTACATATGGCTGTTGAATCATTGAAAAGTAGATTGCCTGATTTGAAATGTGCTACAATTTAAATTCCATACTGAGCTTCAAAGACATGGTACGACAAAAATACATAGAGGATCTCATCAATAGTTTAATACACTTGGAACATGTTAGAATAATAACAGTTTGATATATTGGTTTAAATAAAAGATTTAGTTTAATCTAGTTTTTGTTTGAAAACACAGCTTGTAGGAAATTACTGTGCGGGCTTCACTCCGTTGCCCTTGAACAATGCTTCTGCCTTGAGTTGAAATCCCCAAACTCTTGTGGCTCTGAGCCTGAGTAAAAGGACTCCATCTCGTACATGATTTTGCCTTACCCTTGCTGTGGGGTTGCGGGCAGGACCGAGCCTTCTTGGAAAAGCTCAAGGGATAGGAGTCATGGGCTATCACATGCCAGGCAATTTTAGGAAAAACGCCTCTCGACTTACATGGTGGCAAAGGAAAACATTCAGATTTTCCCTGCCTCCTCTCTACACCACTTCTGATCTGTGCATGTTGCTGACACTCCTTCATTCTGATGTCCTGGAGCACCCTTAATTTTGCTAAAATTTCTTTCATAAATAGTGTTTTATCAGCCTGATTTTTTGTCTTAAATGTATGGTGACCATGGGCCTTAGGGGATTATAAAGTGTTCCTTCTAAGGATTTACACTATAAAAATTACCATCAGTGGTTTATAGGGTCCAGGGAGAGAGGGAGGAACAAGCAGAGCTCAGTCAGTGGTTAGTGGTGCAGAATTACTAGGACAAATGTCACAGTAGCAAATATGCCATGCATTTATCAAAATGTGCATGATGTACGATGAAGAATGAACCCTGAAGAAAACTAGGGGTTTTGTGGAATAAAGATGTTTCAATGTCAGTTCACCTATTGCTTTAAGAAAAGGAGGGACCCCTCAGTGGTGAAGGAGGCTCCATCTGTACAAGAGGTGGGAAGGACTGCTTGAGGATGCTGTACTTTCTGCTCAGTTTTGCTACAAAACCAAATTTTCTCTAAAAGTAGCTTGTTAATTAAAAAAGGACACAATCCAGTGTGTATATTGAAGGTGAAAGCATCATGTGTAGAAAGCTTAGAGAAAAACAGCATCTCATTAGAATGACAGCTCTAGACTTTCCCAATGCCCAGCTGTTCTCTGCACTGCTTTGCATGAGAAAATGGCCATCAGCCTTCTGCCAATGTCCTGTCTCTCCATTTTAACACAAGAGGGCAGAAAATGATAAATATGCTTGTTTTCTTGCCTTCAGATGAAGGCCTGATTGATAGAAACAGTCGCTAGGTGACTTTGCTAAATGGCGGGGGGCATCATTTGTGTTTTCTTCAAGACCTTGTGAGTCAAACTGCCTTTGGAGGCTGACTGCAAGGTAACCTGGTGGTCTCTGAGTTTGGTGGGGGCTTACTCTTGTTTATTGTTTCATCAAACTTTCCTGGGTGACAAATTGCTGGCATTAAATGCTTAGTGATACAGGACTTCTATAATGAGATAATGTGACAACAAATCAAGGCTCAATAAGCATTCTTTCTTTCTTGTCTTATATCTAAAAAGGAGTTTTATCATACATAGATTTGTGTATGGAATGTATCCTTCCAAGTCCTTTATTACTTATTATTTTTTTTGAGGAAAGTATAAAGTTATAAGAGCAGAATGAAGCTCTGTGTTTGAAAGAAATTTGATTTTGTGCTGTACAAATTGAGCAAGAGTCAAAGGGTGTATGGACCTGGGTTTAAGGAGCTTGTGTCTTCCTGAACCTCAGATTACTCACACACAGTCATTCTAAATAGATAGAAGAGCAATAGCCCTGCCCATGCCTTTCAAATATAGTAAAAAGCATTTGGTACACAAATGGGCAATGTGTAATTTGCTAGAACTTGGGACTTTTAAAGTCCTGTCTTACTCCTTCCCAGGATGCCTTAGATTTAGGGCTGGTTCACTTTTCATCATTGTGCTGGGGAAGAAAGCACTGTCATTTCTGAGCTTCAATCTTTTCCCCTTGATGCTCTATACATTTGAAAAATGCAATTTAAGCCCACTAATTTCTATTTTCTTTCTCTTAAAAATAGCATATATTTATGAGTGTATATTTACTGACAATGCCAAGTAGCCATTGCTGCCTATATAACTCCCTGAGCTTAGCACAAATGAGTTGAGAGCAGCAGAATGACTTTGTAGCTACCTGAAGGATCCTGTTATGATTTTGCTCCCAGGTCTGACTCATTGAGCCAAACACCACATTTACAATTTTCATGTTCAGGTTGAAGTCTTTGATTGCTTGAAACACACTTCAGCCAGTCCTGCTAATGGAGTAGCAAAGCTATAGACTTTCTTTGGTAGGGGTTGATGTGTATTGAGCTCCCTTAGTCATTCCTAAAAGAACAATGGACCTCAAGACCCCCAAATCAATTAATGTACATAGTTGACCAAAAGCTTAGCAAATGAGTCACACTTATCTAAAATTAGATAAGACTATTTTTGTCCAGCTTTTATTTTGAAGTAGTTTTAATTTCATTTATAGATGCTGTATTTACATGTTTTCCCCTTTCTCCAACCTCTCCCAAGTTCCTCCTTCTATTCCTTATCAAATTCACGACTCTTTTTCTTTAATTATTAATGTTACATATTTGATGCATAAATATATAAGTAAAATCTTTTGAGTCCATTTTGTGTTGCTTGTGTGTATTTGGTTTTAGGGCTGACCACTTGGTATTTGATAATCATTTAGGGAGTTTATCCCTGGGGGAGGCTAATTTGGGAGCTGAGTAAAAAGTCTGTAAGAACCAGAGGTCTGGTCCATCTGCTCTGATATTGTGTAGGCTATACCTGGTAGGAAAGCTGTACTTGTGAATTCTCAATAATATGTCTGTCTAAAACCTGAAAGCACCAACTGACATTCTTATGTGAATAGAAGAAACTTCAATAGATAATACAGGGTTTAGACCATTCTAGTATATAAAACAAATCTTTTAAAATATTATGATCACTTTATATAATTAGTTTTTATGTGATATAAGAATTTTCATAATGTCCCAAAATTTAATGATAGCTTAAACTGGATGTTCAAGGATTTTCTCTGTGGCCTAGATTTAAGCAACTAGGCAGCCAGGCAATGGTGGTGCATGCCTTTAATCCCAGGACTCAGGAGGCAGAGTCAGGCATATCTTTGTAGAGAACATAAGATTGCCGCTCTGGGGCTTCTGTGTCCTGGCTGTAGGGTGTTATATCTCCTCTATATTATGGGGGAGATGATTATTTGGCAGTGTAGCACCCTTGTCCTTATTGCACAGTCCCAGATTGATGTCTTAGTTCATCCAATAGAATAGCCTACATGTTTCTGCCTGAAAAAATGGGGAAAAGGTTTTCTCCCCTTTTCCTTAGGATTTCTAAATGTGCCTAGCCATCTTTGAAACTATCAAGCAGTTCCAAGACAGATAAGGGAGGTTGTTTCCTTCATGCACATTTTTCTGTGATGCATACAGTCACTTTATGTCCCTAGTATCACCCCCTGTACTTTTTTGAGAGACAGACTCTTGCTTTGTAGCCTCACATGAAACTTGATGTGTAGCTCAGCCTGACCTCCAACTCATGATCTCTTTTGTCTTTCCTCCCTACTGCTGGGATTTAGGAAAGTGCCCCTACATCTGGCCACAGTGCTGACTTAATTGAGATATTACTGTGGCCCACTGTGCTATGGTTAGTGTTAATTGTCAACTTAAAAGGATATAGAGTCACATATAGACTTCTGGAAATGCCAAGTGAAATTATTTTAATTATATTCATTGAAGTAGCAAGACCTGCCTATGGTAGACAGGACCATTCCCTGGGCTATAAATACTGCACTGTATAAGTACAGAAGATTAGCCAAGCACTAACACACAGCCGTTGCTCTCTTCCCATTGCAGAGCTGAACACTAGCATGCAGTGTTCAGCTTCATCTCTTTCTTCTTCTGACTGTAGATGTAATTTGTCAGCTCTCACAGCTTCTTGACATTCTTGCTATGAGAGACTGTGAACCAGAAAACACTTTTCCCTCCTTAAAATATAACATGTTTGTGCTATAGACATACACATTAAGCTGTTACTTGCATTTTGTTCCCTCTATTTCTTTACAATGCAATGTAACACCAACTGAGATAACGTCATTAAATATTGTCAATAAATACTATCCTATTGATAGGTACACTAAAAAATTAAGTATTCCTCAATGGATCTTGGAAGCTATTCTGTGAGGGGAAATTATGCGTTAGTAATTGTATGTTGGCTAGTTATATCATGTTAGGCAGGATTACAATTTTGCTTTCTGTTTTGTTTGGAAATTAAACATAAGGAGTTGTGACAGATTGTTAAGACCACTAAGGGGTGGTCTTGTGATGGTTAATCTTGATTGTCAATTTGATTGGACCTGTTGTCAAATAAAAGGCAAACTGCTATGCGCTTATGTAAGGAGTTTTCTTGATAGGGTTGTTAGAAGTTGCAAGACCCACTCTAAATGTAGGTAGTATCTTCCAGTGGCCTCCCAGATATAGAAGGTCTGAGAAAATAGCTTTGCTGTTTGTTTACTTGCTTTCACTCTTGCTGGCAACTTCATTGCTGGCAACTGATGTGGTATTTGTACATGTCCTCCCTGATATCAGAATTCATCTTTCTCTGGTTTTCAACATGCATTGAAGATCACTAGTTGTCCAGGAATCTTCCAGGCTTTTAGCACCGGGTTAGGCCTGGCTACTGAGGTACCACCTTTCTGGACTAAGCAACCACTAGATTCTCTGCCTCTCCAATATGAATACAGCCATATTGGATTACTCAATTACTCAGACATTAACATGTAAACCAATCTATAAATGTCTTTTTAAAAATATATGCCATTCTAGAGCCTGCATCCAGTAGCTAACAGAAGCAGAGGCAGACTGAACACTGAGCCAAACTCCTGGAATCCTGTTGCAGAGAGGGAAAGGTGATGAGCAAACGGGTCAAGACCAGGGTGGAGAAACCCACAGAAACTGCTGACTTGAACAAAGGGGAGTTCATGGACTCCAGTCTCATAGCAGGGAAACGAGCATAGGACTGACCCAGACCTCCTGAATGTAGGTATCAGTTAGGAGGCCTGGGCAGTCTATGGAACCTCTGACAGTGGATTCAGGATGTATCCCTAATGCAAATGGACTTTGGGACTTTGGCAGCCCATTCCCCATAGAGGGATACTCTTAGCCTAGAGCCCTGGAGGGTTGGGGGGTGGGGAGGGCCTAGGCCCTACCCCAAATGACTTGACAGATATTGATGCTCCCTCATGGATGGCTTCACCCTCCCTGGGGAGTGGATGGGGGATGGGATGGGGAGTCACTGGGGGTCATGGGAAGATGGGAAGGAGAGGGAACTGGGATGGATATGTAAAATAAGAAAAACTATTAAATAATAATAATAAAAATACATTGAGAATTTTGTACATGAACATAACATGATTTCATTAAATCCACTTCCCAATCATTTCCTATAATTCTTCCCTGTCCACCCATGCTTCCCTCCCAGCTTCATTTGCATCATGTTTTAAACCCAATGAGTGTACTTGGTGTGCTTGCATGAGTATGAGCAGGACTATCTATTGATATCTATCTATCTATCTATCTATCTATCTATCTATCTATCTATCTATCTATCCTCTCTAGGATCACTTACCTCCCTTGTTTCATCATCAGCCATCAGTTGTCAACAGCTTATCAGCTAGGGGAGGGGCTTTATGAGGTCTGCCCCATCCATGCTGGGGTATTTGCTGATTTGATTATACATGTAACAGTTGCTACAAAACCAAGCCCAGAAAATATTGTTTCCTTATACATCCATTATCTCTCATTCTTACAAGTTTTTACCCCCTTGTCTACAATGATCCAATGATTTTAGTACATTTGTGTCAGGAGTGTCATACAGGTATCCCATATTTAGAACTGAAAATGTCCCAGACTCTTCATTGCTACACATTGACGAGCTGTGGTCTCTGTATTAAACACCATCTACTATATAATGAAGCTTCTTTCAGGTGGACTAAGAGATGTACTAAACTATGTGTATAAAGGTAAGAACTTGGGGATAGTGTATTAATTTGTATATTTAACAGAATGATAGTATTATATTTTCTCCTATGACTTAGACACCCATGAATTTTGGCTCAATTAATGTACTAGCCTTGAATTCCATCTTGTGGATCAGGCATAAAATCTAAGGAGAAAGTGATTCGTTACTTCTACAACATACATGCCACTATTGTACCAGTGAACATGTCTTGTCAGACCAGTCATTACTGTAGCTCACAGGCTTCACAGCTGATTGAGAGTACTGATTACATTTGCTCCTGGCCTGGCAGTGTACATAAAATATATTGGAGCAGCACCTAATCTAGCTAGTAGAGATGTAACTTCCAGGTCAGCAGCTTGATTTCTCCATGTTCCATGATTCAAGAATGTGTGAAGGGTTTTGTTGAGTCTAAAATGGGTGAGGAGACAGTGTTCCTGGAAGGAAGATGCAGAGTCTTTTGGTGACCTGAACAGAAGGTCCCAGAAGAGGAGGTTTTATTTACCTAACTGAATAACCTGGCCATGTGGGACACCTAGAGAGTTTCAGTTGGGGGATAGGCTGGCATCTGGTAGATCCAATGAGAAGGAGAGGGACTATGAGGAGACAGAAGTCCTGGAAGGCACTTTCAGGGCTTTGAGATGATTTTAATGGAGGTGGTTGGAAGTGTGAGTCAAATTCCCTACCTAGATCTTAAGGCAATGCGGGGCAACCAGATAGTTCCTTGAGGGGAGTGGGCTAGGATCTGGCGAGTCTAAACGTCTTCTTAATATATTTTCCTTTGTTTGTTTTTCTTACTGTAGAGGAAATGGACTAATAGATGGGTGATAAATTTAAGACAAATTCAGACAGGTTTCAATGCCCAGTGACTTAAAGTTCAAACAATACAAAGGATGTGAATTAAGGGTTCAGTTATGCTGTTCTGAGTCTGAAGCTGTCAGCATAAGATGGTTAATCAGATATTTCTGGGTCAGAAACCACTGGAACATCTCTAATGCAATTCTGTTCTATAGTTGGAGGTACCAAATCTGATTTAAGAAGATGTGGGATGATATTGTAATACAGGAATTTAAAGACATTGAACTGAGAATTTCCAATAAGGTTTCCTTTAGAAAAAGTGCTTATACTAGGCAATTAAAATGCTTGTGCATTAAAAAGTTATTGTGCATCTGCTGAGGTTGGAGTTATTAAAATGTAAACGTGGGTTGTTACTTTATTCAGGATATAAGGGATGGCTCATATTTCCTATTAAACAATTTATTTAAGTACAAAGGCAGTGGTAGACAGAAAAGTAATCAATGATGTCTTTTGGGGTCAGTGATTTTTCTGGATGATGGATGCCTGTTCCTACATCACCAGGAAGTATGGATAACTGTAGGGGTATGGGAACTGGCTTCTAACATAACTCATGGATTTCTAAACACATTTCATGTAATAAACACTTTTAGTACCAAATCTAAGCAGCAGGTGGTGATAGCACTCATGGTTGTGACTATGGCAGATTTAGGCTGACAATGTGATGAGAGGGTTGATCATTTTTATCTAGCATGAAATTTCCAACAGGAATGCTGAGGACATGTCAGCAGTGTTTGACACAGATTTGGACCACCAAAGAATTAGGTTTTTAGGATAAGCTGGAAAAGAGCATGGGCTATGAAGGAGTTGGACTGTACAAATTTGAAATGGAATTTTGTGAGGAATTTGATATCCCACTCAAACTGTGAATAGAGGGCCAGAATAAATAAGACCAGAATGTTTTAAACTTTCTTGACTACTTGGTAGAGAGGGCTATAGAAAATATTTTCAGTATAAAAAGTGGCAGAGTAATTACCTGGAAGTTATTCTCTATTAAGGTGCCTAGAAAGGAAGTGATAGCAAGAAATGTAAAAAAATGCAGCTCTCACAAAAGCAGAGTAGAATATTCCGGAGGTGGTAGAGCACCCTGTCTTTGTTGTTTATACATTTCAGACTGGGGGAAAAATCCACCTAATTCTTGTCTACCTCACTGGAGGAGATTTATTGATTGAATTTGAAAGAGAATTTTTATGGAAGACGCAGCCTACTTTTGTATATCCACAGCTTTTGGGGGGTGTGTTTAGATAAAAATGCAACCTGGATAGCATAGCCCTACGAGTGGAATAGGGGTGGGGGGATGGGAGGGGAGGGTGGTCAGGGTCCATGTCACAGGGAAAAGAGGGTAAGAGTGAGTGAGGGAGGGAGGGAGGGAGAGAGGGAGGGAGGGAGGGAGGAAAGAAGGAAGGGAGAGGAAACTGGGATCGACATGTAAAATTTTTAAATTATATTATTAATAAAAAAGAATATAAAAAATGCACATCATCTACAGAGACCCAAAACAAGAAAGGACCATGCTTAATCACTACCAGCGAGTGAAAGTGACAAAGGATTATGTACAGATCTATTCATAATGGAGCAGCCACACATGCATTTTATGGAACAATAGAATTTATGGTCCTCAGAATCTTGATGAGAAGTCATTGTGATCATGCTGGGGACTCGTGGGGTTTGGGAGGATTGTTGGGTGGCATACTAACTGGAGCATCTCTATTGACTGAAGCAATTGAAAGCAGACATCTGATAGAATGATCAAATGTAAACTTAATTTGCCTTCCTACCTCATATAAGAAGGCAGAGATCTGTCCAAAAAGCTGCAGAAATGAAACCATGCTTCTTCTTGGTGCTGGTCTTGGGGACAGAGTACCAGTGAAGTTCAAGCTCACTCATTTTCCAGGCAAATTGACTAGGAAGAAGTTCTAGTTCAGAATGTGGGTCCCCTTGTAAATATCTACTGTAATCTGAAGAGGATGTAACTCCCTCTAATTTGGCGTTTTCATGTTAGACACTGTTGACAGTTCAAATGACTTAGCTTTCATCGAAAATATCCAGGTCTTTCTGGGTTTAACACATGTGGCTCTGTCCATATTTCAAAGTGAGAAAGGGATGTTTGTCTCTGAAGCACAAATCTGATCACTAGGTGATTTATTGGTAGCCCATGGACACCCCCAGTCTATCCAAATTTTCTTCTGTGGACTTGAAAAGAGGTGCTTCTTCTGGCATAGCTAATCTCCAGATACCTGTAGAGTATCTGCTGGTAAAAAGAGGATTATAGTGGATGACTTAAGATGAGCAAGGAAGCATCAGCACCATTTCTGACCTGACAGTGAATTCTGGACCATACACAAACAAGCTTTTCTTATAATCTCTAAATGGCTAGAAAACCTACACATGAATCTATAAGAAAACAACACTTTTAATTAATCAAGAAAAGAAAAAGTGGGAGGGAGGATATGTGATCATCCTACAATATGAAATAAGAACAATGAAAATGTTCAAGGTTGGTATCATTATCTAGAATCATTTCAATGGAGAGGAAATAAACATGGGTTAAAAAATTCAATAGTATAAACCCCTTCCTCCCAAATGAAAACCTCACAAAATCTTAAGCAAATCAGTATTGTAAAATAAATTGTCACACTGATTGATAAATGGCTTGTAGGGACTTTACCTCAACTGTTTAAAAAGGCTTTTCATATTGATGGTTCCTATCTGACAGTATTAAGGATAAAATGTTGTTTTTGAATTATTGTCAAATTCTGATTGTGTTGAAGAAGAGTTATCCTTTAACTGAGCCAAGTATGAAATTGCCTGTAATTCTTGCAAATAAGAAAAAATTGGCATTCAGGCTTGGTCAAACTATTTTCCAGCAATATGAAATCAAAGACAAAAGAAACTTAATTGGTATTTTAAGTGCAAACAATCTGAATTTTAAAAAATATAAATACATATTCTTCAAAGAAATTTTTGATTCAACTCATTATGGAAAACATACCAAACCTTGAAATAGAAAATTAGTGATCAGTGTGAAGAAAGCCAGCTTCTGCTTGTTGTCTTGATGAAATAAAATGCAAATGAATGATAGTTTATAAACAACACTTTCATTTAGCACATCTGTGTGCATGTGAAATGTGCCACTAGGCCTTCTTGTTAATAAAAATACCTAAGAGTAACTTGGATAGAAATAATAGAAAGTCAGGCTCTTTTTTTCTTTTTAGTATTACATTTAAAAATTATTATTATTATTTAATATTTTTTCTTATTTTACATATCCATCCCAGTTTCCTCTCCCTCCCATCCTTGAAACCCACCCCCCCACTGACGCCCCATTCCATCCTATTTCCCATCAACTCCCCAGGTAGGGTGAGGCCTTCCAAAAGGGATCATTAAAATCTGTCAAGTCATTTGGTGTAGGGCCTAGCTCCTCCCATGTTTCTTGGGCTGCCGAAGTCTGTTCCTGTGCTAGGGATTCATCCTGGTTCCACTGCCAGAGGTCCCATAGACTTCCCAGGCCTCCTAACTGACACCCACATATGATGAGTAGTTTTCCTGTCAGCCTGGTCCCAGAGCCGCATCAGCCCCAAATAACACACAGAGACGCTGTATTAAACATAAAGCTGTTGGCCTATGACAAGCATTTCTTATTGGCTAGCGTCTTAAATATTAACCCATTTCTATTAATCTAAGTGTTTCCACATGGTCTTATCTCATCAAAGAGAGAGTCTGGACCTTCTCCTCCAAGTCTGGGCCTACTCTCTGGTAAGCCAAGACCACATGAAAACACTTTTTGCTTACAAATTACAAGATTTCATTGTTTTATTCCCGTTGAGTAGTACTCCATTGTGTAAATGTACCACATTTTCTTTATCCATTCTTCAGTTGAGGGGCATCTAGGTTGCTTCCAGGTTCTGGCTACAAATAATGCTGCTGTGAACATAGTTGAACAGATCTCTTTGTTTCATGAATGTACATCTTTTGGGTATATGCCTAAGAGTGGAATTGCTGGATCTTGTGGTAGACTGATTCCCATTTTCCTGAGAAACCACCATACTGATTTCCAAAATGGCTGTATAAGTCTGCTCCAGCAGTGGAGGAGTGTTCCCCTTTCTCCACATCCTCTTCAGCATAAACTGTCATTGGTGTTTCTGATTTTAGCCATTCTGACAGGAGTAAGATGGTATCTTAGAGTTGTTTTGATTGCATTTCCCTGATGGTTAAGGATGTTGAAAAGTGTCTTTCAGCCATTTTTAGATTCCTCTATGGAGAATTCTCTATTTAGTTCTGTACCCTACTTTTTAATTGTATTATTTGATGTTTTGGTGACTAGCTTCTTGAGTTCTTTGTACATTTTGGAGCACTCTGTCAGATTTGGGGTTGGTGAAGATCTTTTCCTATTCTGTGGACTGTCATTTTGTCTTCTTGACTGTATCCTTTGCCTTACAGAAGCATCTGAATTTTAAGAGATTCCATTTATTAATTGTCGATCTCAGTGTCTGTGATACTGGCATTATGTTCAAGAAGTTATGTTCAATTTGTTCAAGGTACCTCCTCCCACTTTCTCTTCTAAGATGTTCAGTCGTTTGGACTTAAATTTTGTGCATGACAATAGATATGGATCTATCAGTCTTCTACAACTCAGCATCCAGTTGTGTCAGCACCAATTGTTGAAGGTGCTTTCTTTTTTCCATTGTATAATTTTAGTTGAAAGTCAGGTTCTTTTAATCTACCAGAAGTCCTCAGGTGGTAGAGAGTCTATGTACAGAATAGGTATGGGAGATCTAGCCAGAAGTAAGGTAGACAGGTATTTGTTCTATTAATCAGTTCCCAGGGCATGTGGAGCTCTATGTTTCTTAGCTTCATTAGCATAGGATTAGTGAGACCATGATCTAATGGACTACAGAGTCTAGCTTCTCTGGACTCAGAGCCTAGGTTAGGCGAAATAGAAAGGGCTCTTTGTTAACCATTTCCACTAAGATACACAACACCATAGTACCCTTCACCAGAAGAGAGTGACAGCCAGTTGTGAGAATGAGGCATGCAGTACTGGGTTTTGAATAAGGGAGAGCTTTGAGAGTGAAGACCTGGAAAGGACGATGATGGTCATGGCTAGGGTGGTACATTACAATTAGCTCACCAGGTGTGATGTTCAGACTAGAAGCAGCATTATCACCCCGAAATTTGCTAGATCTAAAAATTCTCAGTCATGTCTCAGACTTATTGAACCAGTGTAGAAAGCTGCAAAGTGCCGCACCTTAAAGATGGCGCTGGCTTCCGCCTTCCACCTCCCTGAGGGTGAGTGCTGTCTGGTGTAAACAAGCCCTTATTTGGTTAAGTCTGTTCAGCCTGTCTGCTTCTGCGTTAGAGTAGCCTATCTGCAGGGTCCAAGTAGCTCACTGGGGTTGGTTAGCGCAAGGGGATTTCAGCCTGTGCAGGGGTCCCCCGGGGTCCCACGGGTCAGAAGAAGCATGTTCAAGGATCCTTATTAAAACTGCATGAAGAAGATCTTCCAGGAGTCGCGTCTTCCTTGCAGGCACGTACAAACCAGGAACTTCAGGGATGCTGACTGGTGATCTACACTGAGCAAGCTCAATGTGTAGTTTAAGAACCATGGTTGCCCATTGGACAATCAGCTGTAACAAGCACTACTATAATTAAAGTAAAAAGGTTAGGTCAGTAATTTTTCAGTATCTTTCAAACTTTTGATGTTGAAAGAAATGCCCATTACTTTTGAAAAGTTCTGTGTGCATGGCTGTGTACTTGGTATCTCCGCTGTGTTATTTACCCTTCCTGTCACTCAGATTCTATTAATTAAGTGCTATTTTAATTTTCATTTTACAGATGAAGAGACAACGGGATTAAGAAACTCATTAAAGCTTTGGAAGCTAATAAGTAGCAGAGCTGAAATTTGAACCAGGGGAGTTTTATAAAATGAACTAGTCTTTCTTAACCACTAAGGTGCACTGTATGGATACTTAATTTCCCATTACACTCTCCTTATGCAGAAAACTGTGGACCATGCACATCATGGTAGTATTTTTTATTTTTTGATTAGTGTTTTCCTACTTTGGTTATGGTGTAAACATGGCACGTTATGCTAACTCATTGCTTGTGCATTGTGATAGTAAACAATGTCAACACATTAGTGTTCAGAATAGCTGAGGATCTGTGAACTGGATGTCATAATACTGTGTTTTAATCTTTCACTTGCTGAATTTACATCCTTTCTATCCTCCCTGTAAACCTTCGCTTGTCATAATATGAATGGTCCACCACTTTCCTCTCAAGGGTTTCCTGTGGCACATTGGCACCTTCTGCTGTTAGAACAAGGGTAAAACTAATGGGGTTCGATGATTTTAAATCAGCCAAAATATTGCTGTGGGATAAACATCCAATTATTCTTTTTTCACCTCTTCTGTTGGAAAGCTTTCTGTAATTGGAAACATTGTGGTGATGCTGTTTTAAATTCCAACTGTGCAAGTATTTCTATAGCATACATCTCCTGTCCCTGTGTGTATGAGTGATTGGGTGTGGGTCAAAGAGACTTGAAACATTAATTTTAATTTAGAAGTGGCTCTAGAGAGACAAGTTAATTTTTTAAATCAGTGTGGTGAGGGTTGGAGCTAGGAAAATGCATTCAAAGAAAAATGTCTTGGACTCTGCTACAACAATTGTGAGGTAATAGCCTCAAGAGCAAACCAGCACCAAGGTTTCCTAATGTTTAGGGAGTTGTGAGTGACTTGCCTGAAAAACCTGGATTCTCAATGTTGCTTATTCTAAGAGAAATGAATTCTTCATATTTCAGTGTTTCTGAAGCAGAAAGTGCCTGTAATTTATGGGCGTGGCATAAGATGCCAACCTGCTATTTTTCAACAAGCCATTAATAGACAGGGTATTTTCATAGAAATTTGTAGCAGAAGCAAACCCGATGATATTTGTTGAATTTTATGTTCAACCACAGGAAAATACTCACACAATTTACCATTGTAATAATGTAAGGCTATGGCTCAGGTATGCAAAGCACACTTGCTTGGCTGTGTTAATCAACACATCTTAATTTTCAGAAACCAAAACTCTGTTCTTGTTAACTTTCCCATAATCCCCTATCATAGCTCTTAGCAGTCACTACCCTATTTCCTGTTCTAAAACTTTGTCCAAACGATTTGCTTTTATAATGCCTTCAAGAAACATGCTTTTGGCATATGTCCACATACTCTTACTTTTATTTTCAATATAGGGTTTTTCTGGGTAGCCCTTACAGTCTTGGAACTCATTCTGTAGGTCAGGCTGGTGTCCAGCTCAGAGATCTACCTGCCTCTGCCTCCTATGTACTGGAATTAACGGTGTGTGCCACTACCACCCAGCTTAGAGAACCTTATTTTTAAAGATTGCACATATGCCACTGTGCGTATAAATGTACACATACATCTATTGACTTACCTGTTGATGGCTACTTGAGCTATTTCTGCCTTTGGAGTGTTGTGGATAATACTGTTATCTATACAGATTTGAAAACCCTTGTCTGAGTCTCTGTTTTATATTTCTTTGAGTATGTTCCCAGGAATAGAATTTCTGGATCATCTATGTTTAATTTTTTTATGGGGCTGGGGATTAAAGTCAAGGCCTTGAAATACTAGGCCAGTGCTTTAGCACTCAGCTATATGCCCAACCTTTCTCTCTCTCTCTCTCTCTCTCTCTCTCTCTCTCTCTCTCTCTCTCTCTCTCTCTCTCTGTCTTTCTCTCTCTGTATGTGTATATCTATATGTCTGTCCATCCACCCATCTATCTTCTATTTATGATAGAGTTTCCTGGGCTGACCTGGAACCTGCAAATTTCCTGATGCAGTGTCTTTAGTAGTATGTTTAATCTTTTAATGAAGCCATCATTATTTTAGATTGATTTGTTTTATTGTATATGAGCATTTTGCCTGCATGTGTGTTTGTACAGCATGTGCATATTTAGTGGCCACAGAAGTCAGAAGAAGGGGGTTGGATTCCTTGGAACTTGAGTTACGGATGGTTGTGAGTCACTATGTGAATGCTGGGACTCAAACTTGGATTCTCTGCAAGAGCAAGTGTTCTTTTGAACTATTGATTTGTTTCTCTAGCCCTGAAAAGCTATCTTTTTTTTTTTTACATAATGGCTACAAAAACTTCACACTCTTGCAGCTGGTGCATGGGGTCTTAGTCTCACTGTATGCATACCAGGATTTTTTTTTTAGTTTGTGTTTGTTTTGATAGTGGTCATTCTGGCCTTTGTATGAGGTGGGTACCATAGCTCTCTGGAGTTTGCTTTAAAGTGTTTAGTCTATTCATGAGATCCCTACCCTCACTAAGACGAGGGACACATTAAGGTCATAGCACATTATAAGAACACCTAGTGTGTGAGTGTGTGTGTGTGTGTGTGTGTGTGTGTGTGTGTGTGTGTGTGTGTGCTCGAGAGAGAATGTATGTTTACATGGGTGCATGTAGTGCATGTATATGTATGTGTGAATATATGTGTGTTTAGTCTGTGTATGTGTAGTGTCTGTGTGTGCATATGTATATGGAGGCCAGACAACAACAGTCTGATGTCTTCCCTGATTCTTCTCCATCTTAGTTTTTGAGACAGAGTCTCTACCTAACCTTGAGCTTTTTGAATGATCAGACTGGTTAGCTAGTGAACCCACAGGAGCCTCATTTCTGGGGTCTTCATTCAGATCGTCAGTTGTCTTCCTTCCTTCGTTCGTTCGTTCGTTCCTTCCTTCCTTCCTTCCTTCCTTCGTTCCTTCCTTCCTTCTTTCCTTCCTTCGTTCCTTCCTTCATTCCTTTGTTCCTTCATTCCTTCCTTTCTTCCCTCCTTCCTTCCTTTATTCTCTTTTTTATTTTTTTGCGGGGTGGTGGTGGTTTGAGACAGGGTTTCTCTGCATTGCTTTGGAGGCTGTTCTGGAACTCAATCTGCAGACCAGGTTGGCCTCGAACTGACAGAGATCTGCCTGCCTCTACCTCCCAAGTGCTGGGATTAAAGACATGCACCACCAATGCCCCACTAGATTCTTGGTTTTTCTGGCAAATACTTTATGGAGCTATCTCCCCTGCCACTGCAAATGGTTTTTGATTAAATGTTCAAGTCAGTCACTCAGCATCTCCCAGTTCATTATGTTGGATTAGGAGAGAAGCTAGTCATTATTTTCTTGGGGATTAATTTTTTATTCTATTTTACTGAGGTATTAGTTGTGTTTTATTTATGTCTAGTACTGATAAATAAAATGAGACTAAAGAGGGAACATGTGTTCCCTCTATAGTAAAAAGTTCCCAGAAGTGGGGTGAGCTTCATATAATCTTTCAGAGACAGTTTTGGTTCTCTGGCCTTATTTTGGGGTTGTTTCATCTATGGCTGGTGAGAAGATGACAGTAGGAGTTCCAGTGATAACTGTAGTCATGATACTCACTAGAAAGAGAAGAGATTTATTTCTTTTTAATTAAAGTGAAGAAAGTTTTTCTTTGAAGTTCCTCTTTCCTGCTCTTCACCACCTGCTTCCTCAACATCTCATTGAATGGAATCTGTGACGCATCCTAGATTGATATTTACCAAGGCTTAGAATGTTGGTCCACCCTGTAGAAAGCTGATGGTTTAGTTTCTCTGAAATTACATTTCATTGGAAGAATAGGCTGATACAGAGACTGTGTCTGTAAGAAAGGAGTTTGGGACAGTGTGGACAGTCTATCAGCAGCCACAGTATCTAATTCGTATTTTTGTACTCTTCTATACTGAGTTTTTACTTTCCTTTTGGATATTTGAATATACATAATGTGATTTCTTGATGACAGGCCTCAAGCCTTATCCTGCTTTGATGCCTGTTATGGCGGGTCCCCCCCACCACCGCCGGCCTCCCGGTCTTGCCGCCATGGTCCCGCTGCCACATGAGCCCCAAATAACACTCAGAGACTCTGTATTTAATATAATCCTGTTGGCCAATTACCATTATTGTTAATGGGCTAGCTCTGTCTTAATTATTAATCCATTTCTACTTATCTAAGTATTTCCACGTGGTTGTCTTATCAGGGAGCCGCAGCAGGCGTCTTCCTTCCTTCCTTCCCAGGCTACATCTAGACTCCTCCTTTCCACTCCCTCTTTCCTCCTTGTTTCCTAGCCCCGCCTATCTTGCTATCTCATTGGCCCAACGGTGCTTTATTAACAAGTATGAGAAACATATTTACAGGATAACATCTCCCATCATCTCCTCTTTTCTGTCTAAAATAAGAGAAGGGGTTTAACCTTAACATAGCAAAATACAACATACAACAGTTATCAAATAAGAATCACAGTTAACAAAAACCTTAACAATGACTCCACAAGAAGATATCCCGAAAAGTGTAATAGTGGCACTTACACCTTGGGGGAAACCAACAACCACCTAGTGGGGCTTACGGTCCCTATGGTAGAAGGAAATTTGTGTCTGGCACTGTAATGTTAACTGTAATCTTGGTTTGTAAGATGGTAGAAACTAGATGAGACCCTACTATTGCTGTTTTTCCAAACCAGGATAATTCCTAACTGTATTATATTCGCAGGTTAAGCATAGCTCTCAACCTTCAGCAAAGCGCCTTCTTTTTGCAGCAGATGAAAACTGTTACAGAAAGGCACAGCTGCTCAAAGTCAGAGAGCTGCTGACTGTGGAGTGCCCAGCCCCAGTCAGTACAATTAAGGCACATGCCCTACATCTGAGGCTCAGGAGACACTGCAGAAGATAGTCAGAGCCAGACGACCAGGCCATCCACTGCAAGTTTATCTTTTCTTAAAAACAGAAATGAAAAACAAATCCCAGGAAGGTAGAAGATACAGCGTGTGTGTGTGTGTGTGTGTGTGTGTGTGTGTGTGTGTGTGTGTGTATGTGTGTGTGTGTGTGTGTTGGAGGTGGTGTATTTGACAGAAGCTGGGGTGAGTAGATACACTGTAGGGAATTCTCAAAACTCATTAAATATATTAGTAAAAA
Organism: Cricetiscus sungorus; assembly: GCA_030556225.1. Taxonomy (NCBI): domain Eukaryota; kingdom Metazoa; phylum Chordata; class Mammalia; order Rodentia; family Cricetidae; genus Cricetiscus; species Cricetiscus sungorus. Next base: position 94,695,229 of record JANBXA010000651.1, on the reverse strand, counting down.
AATGAAAAAACTAAGGAAAAAGGAGGCAGGCTTCTGAAGGAATGTCTATGGCTTTTAAGGAGTTAAAATATGTGTGCATGTGTATTTTAAAATTTAATTCATTTTTAATTAAATTTATACATTACTTTCCCCCCTCTTTTTCTTCCCTCTAAGCCATCTCATGTCCCCAACTCTTAATATTCTCTTTTACTTTGATTATTGTTTTTATGTACATGCATACATATACATACATACATACATGCATTTGGATTCATACATGTATATATATGCACAAATGTTTAGATGCAACCTGCTCTCTCTTCTTTTGCTTTTTTAGTGTATGTCATTTCAGGGATGACCACTTTGTATTTTATAACTAATAAGAAGTCTCACTTTTGAAAATGAAAACACTCTCTGTCATAAAAGACAAGCTTTTCATGTATCAAAGTAAAAAGAAAGCTTTTGTGAAGTCTAATGTAAGCTCTTGATTTGGGAATGGAGGTTCAGCATGCAGGTGCTTAGCAGAAATTACAATAGCAAATCCATGGACAACTCAAATGAGATTACAGAATAAGGACAGTTACTTTCATTACTTGGAACTGAAACTTTGGTGATGATGCTTAACAGTTATTTATTATATGCTTGGGAAATCTTGTCCCTTTGCATAGTGGGAGGGGAGTGGGAGTTAGGAGGAAGAGGACGGGAGAGGTGGACATGAGTGAGCAGGAATATTGATTGAGTCAGGTAAAGAATAGAGGAGAGCAAGAAAAGAGATGCCATAATAGAGGAAGCCATTATAGAGAAATCTGGCACCAGGGAAATGTCCAGAGGTCTACAAGGATGATCCCAACTAACAATCTAAGCAATAGTGGAGAGGCCACCTTAAATGCCCTTCTCCAATAATGAGATTAATGACTACCTTATATACCATTCTAGAGCCTTCATCTTGTAGCTGATGGAACCAGAAGCAGACACCCACAGTTAAACACTGAGCTGAACTGGAGAAACCCACAGAAACAGCTGACCTGAGCAAGAGGGAGCTCATGGACTCCAGTTTGATAGCTGTGAAACCAGCATAGGACTGACCCAGACCCCCTGAATGTGGGTGTTAGGAGGACTAGGCAGTATATGGGGCCTCTGGTAGTGGATCAGTATTTATACCTAGTATACAAATGGATTTTGGGAGTCTATTCCACATAGAGGGATACTGCCTCAGCCTAGACACATAGGGGAGGGGAGGGCCTAGGTCCTGCTCCAAATGATATGACAGATTTTTGAAGATTCCCCATGGAAGGTCTCACCCTCCCTGGGGAGCAGAAAGGGGATGGGATGGGGGTTGGTGGGGGAACAGGGGAGAATTGGAGGGTATGGGATTGACATGTAAAACAATCTTGCTTCAAATTTAATTGAAAAATTATCAAAACACCAATTATTTATTATATAATGGAGCTGACAGTTAGAATGAGATTTCCTGAAGTATATATTTCTGTGTGGTATAAGCTATAGAAGTCACAGATCTGGTTGCAGCTGGGGAAGTTACCTTCCTCTGCAGAGGGTCAGAGTGTCTCTGTTTAAGGTCAGAGTGTCTGTGTAACTACTCAACTCTTCCATCACACCCTCAAAGCATCCTTAGGCAATGTGGGATAAGTGGATGCAATTGGGTCTCACTTAACATCCATTTTTACAGGATCACTACTTGGACAGGTTTTGTTCAGTAGCTGTGACCAATCAGCTTTGGTGATGCATATTACAAAGGTCAGTTTTCTGCTTGCCACTTCAACACAAAAACTGTTTTGAGAAGGGCCAGAGACAAGGATCAAACTTCAAAGTTTGTACTTTCCCCACACCCACCATTAAGAGCATGACCTCCCACTTCATTTACATGATAGAAACTATTCCTTAAGTAGTCAATTTATCATGACAACTGGCATGTTCAGTATATTAAGCTGATTTGTGGTTTATTTCACTGAACAGATCGGTCAAGCAGTCATTATCATGCTACTGCCAAGGCATAACCTTGGTGTCATTTAGATAGATACTTGCCTAGGAGCCAATCTACCTGAATGTCAGTTTACTGGTAATCTACATTTCTCACTGAGCCTAACACAAGAACATCTAATTAAATTATATTGTGGAAAGGGCACAGCCTGACTTAGAATTAGTGTAACCAAATAATTAGGAACTTCTGAAGTTTTTGCAAATACTGGTAACAGGAACTCATTTGCAAATTGCCTAAGCATTTTTATTTTGGGAGACACAGGTCATCTATTTTTGTCTGGGAAGTTACAGGAGAGGTGTGTGTCCTAGAGTCTAAACAGAGGAAATGTAGTTTGTATGCAGGGAAATGACTTTAAAACTCTCAAAAGTAAGATTGAGGCCTCATTTTCTTGGAGCTGACACTGAGAGACATTTTGATTGATCAGTTCCCACATGTCACATATAGGTTCTCAGTGGTTTTGTTTCCCAATATTGAGCTTTATTGAGCTTTCCTTTCCTTCATGGAATGAAGCTGACTTCCATAATAACTATCTAGGTAGATTTTTAAAGTTTTCAGTCATGTTGGGAGTGAAAATGATTTCATTTTGATTCTTAAAAGTTTTCTTGCTCTTTTCATTGTTTTCATTTCACACTCATTTCATGGGTTCCCTATCCCATCCCCCATTCCCACCCCCTGCCCATTTTCCTGTAACCTTAGCAAAGACTGGATTGTGTCCAGAACTAACTGGGATCGTCTGCTGGGAGAACAGCTTTCATTTCCAGAGATCCCCTTGACTGAGATCTTCCAACTGGGACCAGGGCTTTAAGATGCCCCAAGAAAAGAGACTTATGTTCTGGTATGCTGTATTTGCATATGGTAAAGTTCTTAGTGTGTTGAAGATTTGGACCCCATCGGATGAGCCCAGTCACTGAGAATGGATTGCATAAGAGTAATATATCTACATCTGTGGATAAGTCTGCTGATTCATTCATAATTGCATGGTATTGGGAAATGGTTGGAGGAAGTTGGAGGTAGCACTCATAGGAGCTGTGTCAGCAACAACATGCCTTTCCTTGCTGAGCTTTTCATCCTCTCCGTCTCTGCTTCCTGTCTGCTGCAAAGTTCTCTGCATTGATCTCCACACTTTCCCCTTACAGTGCACTGTCTTATCATGTCAAGAACAGCTGCACAACTGACCAAGGAACAAAAGCTCTAAAATTATGAGTCAGACCATGCTCTTTCTCCCTCCAGGTGTGTTCTCAGCTATTTTATCTCAGTGATGAAAAGTTTAACTTACAGCTGCAGTTCAAGAGCCAGGTGTCTTCAACATGGTGTTTGCAATTATTGTTTCCCAATATGAGAAATTTCTTAGTGTATGTGGTGAGTTTATTTATACTATCTGTTGGCTTCCTGTGGCTTCCTCTCATCTGTCAGGATAGTTGCTGGTTTCCTCAGTGTACAAGTGTAAATGATGGTTCTCTAAGAAGTCTTTGCTTCTTGAGTATCCTTAAGTCTTGTTACTTTTTCTGTGAGATTTCTGATTGTAGTTTGACATTTTCTTTTCTATGTTAGAGGCCCCACTTGGGCATTCTATCATAAATCCTGTTGCTACTGGATCCCTCTTGCCCAGAAGAAAGTCCTGGCTCCATAACTGGTGAATTTATATAGAGCCTGTGCTTAGACATGCCCCACACTAGGGGTTTAATATTGAGAGGGTACCATGATAAATGCCTTAACATTTTCATTGTTGGCTGGCATTGGTGGTACACGTCTTTAGTTCCAGCACTTGTGAGGCAGTGGCAGGTGGTCTCTGTGAGTTCAAGGCCAGCTTGGTCTATACAGCTAGTTCCAGGACAGGGTCCAAAGCTACACTGAGAAACCCTGTTTCAAAAAACCAAAAATAATTTCATTGTTGAATTCAAAATTCAAATGAAGTCCAATGGGAAAATATAGTATGTTCTAGAGGCTTGGTCTTGACTTCTCAACAAACCTGTATTCTACTCTCTCTTTACTTTGCTGGGTAGATGCTTCTATTCCCCTTTCTGATTTCTTTCTGCCCTGGGATTTACCTGTCTCCCTTTATCCTATTCTTATTCTGTAAGTGTTGTTATCCTCTATCTGGGATGGTGACCATGAAGTGGGTACAGAACTGGCTGTCTAGAGACTTGGACATTGGAGGGTAAGGTTGAACACATTGCCTAACATATCCTTGTCATTGACTACTGAAGCTATAATGTTTTAGTGGAAACTCAGTGGTGGTCTCTTATCCCTTCATGCTTGGACCCTTGACAAAGAATTAAGTGCATACTAGAAGGAGGGTTGCAATGCTTTGGAATGGGACATTTCATGGAATGAAATGATATATCCATTATAACAAGGTTCAGGGATCCTTGGCTGAGGCCCTACAATTTTGTTTTACAATGGACCACACTGATTGCATAGTGAGAGCTATGGATGAGATGTATTGAGGAATGACAGCCAAAGTCATGCTTGTAGTGATCACTTCTTCCACAATAAAATGGGCATCTTTGTGTGTGTGTGTGTGTGTGTGTGTGTGTGTGTGTGTGTGTGTGTGTATGTGTGAGTGCCTCTATTTTGTTAATAGTTGGTCACCAGGGTCCTTTTGTGTGGTACAGAATTCATAGTAGGCTAGAGCTGAAAGATTACTTTGCTCCAATGATGATCTCACAAAACAGTTAAATTTTAGTACTCTGTACCAGGTTGTATTCAATTTCACCTCATCATTTGGAAAATATCCTTTCTCTTAACATTCAGCTTAGCATCTTTATGCATTTTTCTCTTTGCAGTTTGTGTGTTGTTAAGGACTGTGCTGATTGTTAGGTTTCACTAAGTTTTCTTGTTAACAAGATAGAAAAATAATAAGTTATTCCTCTATGTTTCCTCGAGTATTTATTAGTGTTATGACAACCAAGCTTCTAGAATTCTTAGGTGTGTAATCTGAGACAGCTATAATTTGAAGCAAAGTCATTACAGCCCCTGGAATCCCTGTCCTTTTTATTCTGGTAGCAGATATTAATAACAAGGGAAAATAAAAACATCACACTCAGCTAAATGAGCCTCACAATTTTAAAGTAAAGTTTAATTAAAATGCCAATTGTATGCCCAAGTTAGATCAAATCCCAGCATAGATAGGGCAGTTTGGCATAAATTCACATTTTTAGTTGTGGAGCTACTGGCAATGATCAGCTTTTGGGAGATGGAGAGTCCATTTTTTCTAGGCATGCAGTGCCTGGTAAGTTAAGCAAAATCAAGTGGAAGATCACATGTTCAAGAATATTTGGGGAGCACAAACTGGTCTTGAAGGGCTTAAAAAGACAACAGGGAAAATAATTGGGTAGATAGAGAAGTGGGTGTGGGTCTAGGAAGAGTTGGCAGCAGGGATGAATATGATCAAAAACATATTGAGTGAAACTGTTAAAGTACTAATTAAAACTCTTACCTTGGCAGAGTAGAAGGCTTCTGTGTAGTTGGGGCTGAAATAAATGTCACACATTTTGTGCGTTCATCAAGGCAAGGAGCATTTATTATGAAGAGATGAAGTTGATTCATACATCTGATTATAAATGTTTGAAAAATACAATCAGATGCTTTTCATTCTAAGACTTGATGTGATTTACATGTGGATTTTTGGTAACTTCCTGCCAGTTTCTAGTAGCAATACTTGATGATTTCGACTCTCCCATTGCTTTTGTGAGGAGTGCATTTATTCTTCTTATTTTTTTTCCTGTGAAAACGAATTTTCTGTTTCATCTATCCTACTAAAAACTTAGCCCAGTTCCTTTGCTTCATTGTGCTTGTGTTTCTGAATGAAGAAGGTCCATACTGCCCATTGGATGATGGCCAAGCCTTCAGAGTTTGGGATGGTATACTGACAACATCCACCTGACGTTTAAGGACCTTACATCTCTACTGTTGTTTACCAACTCCAAATTCCATCTGGTCTTGCTGACAGGAACCTTCACACCATCTGCAAATCTTGTAATAAAGTGGCTTTGTTCTGAAGAGAGAGAAAATAGCAAGCTGAAGCCTGTATGGGAAATGTCAGGTTTTGTGCTTTACTGGGAAGAATGGCACAGGTGTACATTAGCGTGGGCTCATGATGTAGGCAGACTTCGGTAGAGAACATCTGCAGATAGGGTCTTAGTGCACACTGAGTTGTCCCTTTATTTGGACAGGCAAGATCTAGCTCAGGAAATTCACAGAAAATGGCACTCCTCCAGTATGTCCTAAAAATTTTATAACATTTATTTTGCATGTTGTGCATGTTTATGAATGCACACATACCACAGAACACACACAGAGATCAGCAGATAACTTGTAGAAGTCAGATCTCATCTTCAATCTGGATCCTGGGGATTAATCTTATGTCAACTCACTTGGCAAAAAACACCTTTACCTTTTGAGCTATTTTTCCAGTTCCAGTATGACTTTTGATGATGACATTTAGTTTATGTTTATGCATATTAAATCTGCCTTTTTTAGTATAACTAGTCAATGCCTTCTTTCCTATGTATGCGGTATGTAAAAGTTCTGTTCTTGTCTTATTCACATTAACAAAAGGTTTATTTGTGCAGAAAAATAATAGTTAAAATTTGTAGTTTTAAGTGTTTTATACTCTCTCATACAACCCCAGATATTAGCTCTTATAATTATTTTATTAATTCTAGAACACAAGCATTATAGTAGCTTACTTTTACAAATAAAGAAGATTAACCCATAGAGGACATTCTCTAGGACATATTCTAGTAAGTGGTAGAGCCATTGCTTGCATTCAATTATGCTGAAGGAGATCACTATATACCTTACTGACCACACACACACACACACACACACACACACACACACACACACACACACACAGTCCTTATTGGTCATACCCAGTTACTAGCACATATAAACTTCTAAGTTATCCACTCTGATGCACAGCCACTTGTAGAGTTCTTGCTATACTTACAATGCAAAGTACCAGGCTCTACTGTACAAGTCACATCCTAAGTGTACGCTACTAGGCCCCAGACCCTTTAGAATGCTTTATTCTGCTTCCACACATCATTCTGACTGTATTTTAATCTGTTATTGAGAATTTTGTGCTGCCCATTTTCCATTTTCTGCAGAAGTCTCTTCTCTCTTCTCTAGCCTGTACTAGAGAAGCTCACCTTGGGAAGCTCACCTTCTATGCCTGTACTCTAGACTTTTTGCTTTTTGTTTTAGTGTTACCTTTATCATACAGAAAGCAGCAGAAACAGATGAAAGTTTGGATGTTTACTGATTATAGGTTGTTGTGTATCATTAGTGTTTGCCTTCTTGTTCCATGGTCTTAGGTCCCTTCAGGTCTAGTAAATTACTGTCCTTACCTTCTGTTAGGCCTTCACTCTGTACAAGTCCTGATACTTCATTGGCTCACTACAAAAATCATTGGCTCACTACAAAAAAAAAACCTATATTCTTAGAATGATTTAGTAAATGATGGAAATAAAATACATAAAACAGCATTTATTGAGTTTGTTTAGAACTGACAGCAGCAATAAGTATACAGCTACATAGAGTCACGGTTTTAGGTGTTTTGAAATATAGCAGTCAATAACTACAGTGAATATGTACAAAAATTCTGTTATATGTACCTTTGTGAGGACTTTATTAATCATCAGAGGAGTCCCAGGAGGTAAGAATGCTGATTACTACTATGTTACAGACTAAGCAACAGAAATTAAAAATATTAAACAGCATTTCAAGACTGTACAGTTAATAACAATTCACATGGGATTTGTAATCAAGCAGTTAACTCTTTAATCCTTGTTTTTTAAGCAATATGCTCATAGCTACCATTTCTGTATCTCATTTTGCTTTGAGAACAGCTTCTTCAATAGGGCAGGTAGGCACGATTTCCCTCCCTTTGTTATGGTTGAGTATGGCAAAGCAGAGTTGATTAACATGACTTCTCTAAGATTGCAGAGCTAATTAGTCTATACTTACAAGTAGCAGAACTGGTGACTTATGAGAAATCTTATGGAAATCAAATAGCCTTCAAGGCATCATGGAAAGTGATGGATAAGGGCTTAAATCATGGCTGTCTAGAGGCTTAACCTTGAATAATTCAGCCTCTGAACTTCATTTGTAAAATGGTAGAAATGACTGCTCTTCACAGAGCATAGGAGGATGATGCAAAGAGGCTGCTTGATAATTAAATTCAAATGCTCAGTTTTAAAAAAGACTTTATTTCAAAATTAGCTTCCATGAGGCTTTTTTTTTCTGAAGAAATGGGCTATTAAATGAACATCATGGTATAAGGACATGTTCCTAAGAGTTAGAGCCCCTGGGGACTCTAAAACAAGGCTTTTCCCATTGCCCTCTGTTATACATTATAACATTATGGAAAGAACCTATTGCTGAGAACACCAAACCCTTGCAAACCCTTGGGCTGTTGGCTGTTAAGGAATCAGTCTTAAAGTAAACAAGAAACTTCCTTTAATGGCTAGCTTTGATAGTACCAGAATGTACTCTGCAGGTTGTTGGGTAAGAAAGACATCAATGATCTTAGCCAATGCTGGACCCGGCATGTTGCAATACTGACATGCTATGTAAGATGCTGCCACTGGAGTAGGGTTGTCTCTGATTCACCTGCCTGCTCTCAGGACTATTTTCCTCTACTGGTTGCCTCATCCAGCCTTGATATGAAGGTTTGTGTGCAGTCTTTTTATAACTTGCTATGCTGTACTCTGTTGATATCCCTGGGAGCCTGCTTATTTTCTGAAGGGAAATAGAGGAGGAACAGATCTTGGGGTGAGAGGAGTGAAGGGAGGGGGAACTTTGGTCATGATATATTATATGAAAGAAGAATAAAATTTAAAGATTCACCCACAGGTGCAATAGTAAAGTGTTTATTATAGGATAAGTAACTACTTATTTTCTGATTGGATTTGAGGGTCTGAATTTCAGGCCTGGTGTTGTACTCTTGGCCAAAAGGCTGGGGGTATGTCATAGGCTCTTGGGTAGGCCTTCTATTGTTATTTTGCTAAATGGTCATGGTGTCAAATTACCTTCTAATTGTTTATACCTGCAGACTGTTCCTCTCAACTTTCATTAGAAAAGCTTCTTTCTGTAGTGGGCAACAGTCAGTGGAGAGATGTGTAACAAGTCAAAGTGCTGAGAACAAGAGACTAAGTAATCAGCCCTAAATGGGTCATTTATATCAACTGTCCATCACTAAGGTCAGGTAACTGTGAAATTCTGTGTTACATGTCTGGGTATGACATGACTAATACATCACAAACTCCTGCATAAGCCCTACACGAGATCAAGACAGTTAAAATTCCAGCATAGATGACATAGGGCATTCCCTATTACTCAGCAGTTATGGTCAATGGCTCAGAGAGGTGAAATCATTATTTTTGAGATCATGACTCCTAGTAAGTTCCCCATGCTCCAGTGGATGTACTTACTGGGCAGCACTAACTAGACAGTAGATTATTATTATTATTATTATTTAAAAAATACATGAATTTTGGAGGATGATGTGTTGCAGTGGACATAGAGATTGAGATGGGGAAGATAGAGGGGTCAAGTAAGGGTAAATATGATCCTATTTCATCATATACTTGCGTGAACATAGAGGCAGAAACAGAGGCAGAGGATTCTTGGTTCCATAAGGGATTACTACTTCCAGTGAAGTCCGGAATGGCTAGAAATTTTATTTGCACCCAAACATACTCTGGATGCCTCCTCATATAGTAATAAAGTATTTGAACTTTATATCAGTGTGAGGACTCAATTTTTGTGTTGTATTTTATTATAGAAAGGTCTTTCAAATATAGCATTAGCTAGCCAGACCCATGTCTATAAGACACTCAGTTCATTTAGGTAGGCACAACGATGTTGTGAGTAGAACTTCTGTCTGATCTTGATTTGTGGTATATTAAAACTTCTGCAAATGGCTTTAGGATATATTTTAATGTGGCTTTGAAATGTGGAGCCTTATTTTCACCATTTCAATGGGAAATAATTTCTCACCTTTTTGAACTGGGGAGGGAGTAACCATCTATAGAACTTCTCCAAAATGTAGTGTTTTGGCTTGAAAATCATTATGTTCTTTTCTTATTTTCTAATTGAGTGATTGTGTTTGTAACAAATGTCACTGTACCCTAGGCTATTGTGTATAACTGTGTTGTGAATGAATTAAATGAGTTTATTTCTGACCCATATTATGCCTTGAGGATTCTGCTGCTCTTTAGGAGTACTGAGCATCTATAGGTTGGATACTTACCAGGACATTGTGAGCATAGACATATGGTTCTTATATTATAGTACCTGATATATGAGCATTAACAATTCTGATACAATCACTATACTGAGGGCTGTAGGAGGCTATGCACCAGGTACAGCTGCATGCATGACAGTAATACTGAAAACAATTGTGATGTTTTGAAAACATACTAAAAATGATTCTAATATGCAAGTTCCTGATTATAGTAAAATTCCCTAACTCCAGAAGGTGTGGGGATGGGTCACTTTGGTTAGTGGGATTTTCCAGTTAACAGAGAATTTCCCCACATGATGTGTGTGGTATAAAAATACAAATGCATCATGGCAATTGTCCCTATTGAGCATATCTCACACTCTGACAGGGTGGGTATTTGTCTACTGGAAAACGAAGATTTTTAAGCCCACATTTAATTAAATTTGAATTAATTACCTTACTTTCATAATGACCTTTCTTTCACTTATTTCAGGGAAGGAGATGTCTCAAGCATGTTAGTCATTCTGCTCACACTTTTATAAGTGGCAAATGGAGGATTTAGTTTTGAAGGTTGCAGCTGGACAGAAGAGGCCCTCAGGGTTAATTCATAACCCATCAACTCGCGCTTCTGAAATAGAGCCTAGTACATGTTTGTATTTGTTTTCTTCTCAGAAAATAAAAATTTGAAAAGAAAAATAGCAGATAGGTGAATAAGCAAATAGTCTCATCAGATTTTGCAAATAGCTAATAAAATGGAATGAACCATAGTGCTTTTTCTTGAATGTACTGTTTAATTTTTTTCTAAATTAAAAGCCACATGGGTTTATTGTGTGTGTGTGTGTGTGTGTGTGAAATAAAAATGAATTCAACTTCATCCTCTACCGTCACTTCCTCACTTGCAGGCTATTGGATACTGTCAGGGAATGGTAGCTGCTATTTCTTTTGATCTGTGTTTATAAGGGCATTTATTGTGAGACTGAACATACAATGGACGATGGGCAAGGCATATATAAAAGTAGAACAGTGACCCATAACCTGTGACCAGCAGTCCAGGAACCAGCCCATTATTTCCATTTGTCAGTGCAGAAGCTAGCCTGCTTTCTGTTTCAGACTTGCAGGGTGTTAGATACTTAGATACCATCTTTATCAGCTTGTCTAAAAAGCCAAACAATAACCTTTGCCACAATCATCCCAAGACAGCCAGTTCTTATTCTTGACAGTTATCTTAGTTTCTGTTCCTGTTTCCAATTTAGTAAAACTGGAGAAAGCCAATTGTTGATCCAGCCTCAAATAATCACATAGAAATAGCCCCGTACAGTTTGCCAAGTGTTCTCGTGTTAACATTCTCCAACCAGAATGTTTCTGAAGCCTTTCTGTTTTCAACCATCCTGTGGTTTGAATGTAACCCCTTCCCCACCAAAGTTCATATTTTAGAAACTTGATTCAAAGATCCATATTTAAAGAGACTTTAGAGGTGGAAACAATTAGGATTAGATGATATTATGGGGGAGATAAAGCACCAGTGTATTTATAAGAAAGTGAAGAGAAAGATGATCTAGGAAACTTGTTGTATCTCCCGATGTCCTCTGCTGTGCTATGATGCAGCAAGAAGGTCTTTAGTGGATACTGGAGAGATGCCCTTATATATTCTTAGATTTCTTAGCTTCAAGGACCATGAGAATAATATACTTCTGTTTGGCATCCAACATGGACCGAAGAAATTCCACTTAAAACTTAACAAAAGCTTAATAAATGATTTTAGAAACAAACGAGCAGAGACAAGCAAAAATTCTTGGTAAGAGCATTTTTCCAGTTGGATTCTGTTTTGCTAGAGACAAGTAGAGACTTGTGCGGCTCCTTTAAGGGAGGTTTCCTGACTCAGCATAAGTGGCAAAAAAAAAACCCCACAAGGCTTTTAAAGAGCTCTACTAAAAATAAGTGGTGTGTATCAGAGCTGGCATTGGCAGTGACCACATCTCCAAGCCGGTAACATGCTGCTGGATGGCAGAGCAGACCAAGGCAGTAAGCACACCTCTCAGTTCTGTCTGTAAAAGTACTTGCCGCCATGGCTAACACAGCTCTGGCTTTCATTTTAGGAATGTTGTTTAGCTGATAAAAGACTCGTAAGATAAAGATTTACAGTAAAGACAGATTCTGATTAAGAAAAACCTCTAACAGTTTACAGTGTTTTAAAAATATACGGAGGCTTTGGAGAAAAAGAGAAACAGGATAAAATGGTTTAAAAAAGAAAAATCAAGTAGAGTAACTGGGTGTAGTGGTACACGCCTTTAATCCCAGTACTAGGGAGACAGAGGCAAGCAGAGCTCTGTGATTTCAAAGTAAATCTGGTATGCAGAGTTAATTCCAGGTAAGATAAAAGTTACACAGAGAAAGCTTGTCTCAAAAAATGAAAAAATAGAAGTAGAAGAAAGAGAGTAATAAAAAAGCCACATAAAGATGGAAAACACAGGGTAACTTTGGGTACTATATGCTGTTCTGTTATCTTTAAATTGTTTGACTGCCGAAGAAATAGCAACAACTGTTAAAATAAATGCTGCTGGCTTAACTCAATTTATATATTTTAAAAATGCTTTGACTCCAAAATTTAAGTCTAAGGACAGGTTACGGGGGAAAAGGATTTCTATTTTTGTTTCCACTGAAAATGAAAAGCTGTGGATTCCTTCCAGACTAACATGGTTTGATCAAGCCAGACCCCCTGAAACAGCGTCCCAGGTGATCCAACATTCAAAACAGTTGGTACAAGACAGCCTTACACACTACAGCCAGGATTTCTATGTCTTCTTAGGATCCCCATGACAGCGCCCCTACCAGCAGGAAGCAGTTTGGAAAGAACGACACCCAAATTCCCAAATATTGTTTATAAATGTTTGTTTTCATTTAAATGGGGTTGGTTATAAATGGTTAATGATCACAACCAATTGTTTTTAAAGGGAAAAGGGGATTATGGTATAGATATGAATACTTTGTTTTGGAATGGATTTTCATTTATTGATATAATTTAAGGTCAATTTTGTGATAAGTATATTTCTCCTCTTGTATAGGTATTGTGTTTATATAGCTCATTTAGAAATGTAATGTGTAATGTGGTACAGATTATAGATAACTACCTATGATAGTCAAAACTTAAGAGTTAAGTTAGTTAGGTTTTCTAGATATACAGAGATGTATTTTGAGAAGAATAGGCATTCTTCATACCTTTCAAAGACCTACAGAATATGGCATTTAAAATGGTTTAAGGATTTTCTTGACAATGAGGTACAACTGCTCCTGGCAACACTACCTTTGTCAGAAAGAAAGATGAACATCGAAGAAACTTGTTAAGGAGTTTGCTTTCAAAATGGCAAGACTAACCATTTGGACAAGGTACTGCTCTTGTCTAGACTGTTTGACTTTATCCTGTATAAACTGGACATGCAGGGCCCACAGGAAAATGACTGCTGAAACAAGATGGACAGAGCTATAGGGTTCCTGCTTCATGGATGAGTCTGCCACACATTCTGTAGGACACGGAGAAAAGTGACTGACAAACTGCCAATACAGGTGGACAGTTTAAAGCTTCCTACTTTGCTGAGGCGTCTGCCAGACAACACTATGGCCTATAGGTTGAAGATGGAATATTACAGAAGAACTTCGGGTGACTGACCAGGCAAGATGTCTCTGTCATTTCTAGAGTATATATATTATCCTTCTGTCATCTTTGATGGAGTTGAAGACAGATAATTATGGTTATAGCTTTCCTTAGGATTAAAGATAAGTTACATATAAGACTTTAGACTCACAAAGATGGGATAGATGATAGAATATTTTCTTTAAATCTTGCTAAATATTAATGAACTGAATATTGTTAACTGTGATTCTTATTTGATAACTATTGTGTGATATATTTTACTATGTTAAGGTTAAATACCTTCTTTTTATTTTAGGCAGAAAAGAGGAGATGATGGGAGATGTCATTCTGTAAATATGTTTCTCTTATTGATTAATGAATAAAGCACTGTTGGCCAATAGGAAAGCAAGATAGGCAGGACTAGGAGACCAGGAGGAGAGAGGAAGTGGTAGGGAGGAGTCAACATGGAGAGACTGGAGAGAGCAGAACGGGGGCTCCTCTCTCCAGTAAGATAAGACCACGTTAAATACTTAGATTAATAGAAATGGGTTAATAATTAAGACAGAGCTAGCTGATAAGAAACAAGTACCTGGCCTATAGCTTTATATATAATATTATGTCTCTTTGTGTTATTTGGGGCTGGCATGGCAGTGGCTCCAGGCGGCCAGAAAAACTACTTATAACCTCTGTTAGTTTATTTCATCTGGTGCATTTTGTTACAACAGCAGAAAACATACTAAGACAAACTACAAAGTTTTCCTGTTTTCTTAGATGAATTTGAGTCTCTGCCAAGAACAGGCATGGTGGCTTATGCCTTATATAATACCAGAAAAAAGATAACCTTTGTTTATTGTTTCCACTACTGACATAGATTCATTTAACAACACAAATTTGAGAAAGTGTGCTTCTGGGGTGCACACAATTGTGGAAAGGGCAAAAATAAATGCTTACTAAGGAATGTTAAGGAGTGCTATTCATCTTGAATAAATGTAGAACAGATTCAATGTGTCTAAAGTAACATAGGGACTATGTAATTATACTAGATAGGAAAAGTATCCTCTGGGAAGTGGTGGTGGCAGAACTCAGGATCAACAGAGGAAGTAGATTATGTGACCACAGGAGAGAGAGCCACAGGCTGAAGGTATGGCAGATACAGAGACCTCACATTTGTCCACACTAGCTTTGTATTTTAGAAAACCAAGGAAGCTGGAACAAAGCAGAATATGATTTGTAAACAAAAATCAGAATGTTTCAAATAGCTTTTGGTTGTAGTTTACAGTATTTTAAACTTTCCACACAAAGTATTCCTACATATTGGATTGTTTGCTTTCAAAAATTTATGTTCATCACAAGTCTCACAAAGTTCCTGAACCTTGCAGGATTTCTGTGGGCTACTCGTCACTACCACTAAAAACCAGTGATGGGAGGAGACTCTAATCAGCATAGATGCTTGTGGAGATTGTTGACCTGTCTGGTTGTTTGCAATCAGGTGCAGGGATTGAGGGCTTTTTTTGTCACCAATATGGTGGTGGTATTTGATGATATAGCTGCCTTTGAGTCATCCATGCTTCTGTTAAGTAACTCTGATACATTCATTCGTTTCCCTCTTCCTAAAAATAATATTCTGAATATCTTCCAACAAGTTACTGATTTGCCTTCTTCCCTCATATTGCCTCTGAATTATCCATTGTATAACTGTGGGCTCTGCTTATGAATTTATCTCAAGATTTCTAAGTTGAAAGTTTTAAGAATATTGTTGAGCTGATGGAGTTTGGATTATTGGTCAGACATGACATTTAAAGTGAATATATTGGCAACCCCAACAGTTATGTGTCCAGTGGAGTAATGTAGAATTGTTTGCAGCAGCCCTAAAGAAATATCTTAAGTGGTAGCTGATGTGTGTTCTTGTCCCTTTCCCCTTCTTCCCCGGATTCAGCTGCCTTAACATTAAATGAATAGCCATCTTTGAAGAAGAGGGTAAGAGCCACAGTTCAGGGACAGGTAGCAGAAATTTACAGGCGCCCTGGTAATTCATGATGCTATACCATTATATAAACCCTCATGTCCCAAGATTTTATGCAAGAGAGAGTTATTTCTATTTAAGTCTTTCTTTTGTAGCAACACATATTTGACTGTATCTTGTTATGTCATCAAGACTTAGCTTGTTTCTCTTCCTCAAGTTTCACAGTGTTGGAATGTAACAAATGCCAAGGTCGAAGTTCTATGTTCTGGTTCTTGTGGGTTAGAGGTTTGTTACAGAATGTTCATTCATGTTGCTCATTTCTCTGGCCACTTTCCCACCAATTTATGGCAATTGAAACTTATGAAGTCAATTTATTAATTTTTAATTGGTACTGCTATAGTCCTTCCTGTTAATCCACTCACTTTTTTATTTAGTTGATCATTCATTCATTCATTCAATAAGATTAAGTCTAATTGGAAAGGTTAACCTATTGCTTGAGATACTATAACCTTATTTAGCAATGCTTTTATTTTATACCAATTCCTTTCCATTCCTATCTTTCTTTAAATTATCTTCTCTCAAGGATTTTTGAAAACACCCAAGTTGTAAGGCATGATGCAATCAGGCAAGATATCCATTGGTCTTCTCCCAGCCCTATGTAGTGCTAATTCTTCAAGGGCTATTGCAACCTCTGTAGTAATTAATATATTTTTTTTTAGGGTGTGGGCAGAAACTTTTATAGAGGAACAAAAAGTACTATGAGCAGAACTATGTAGGTGAAGAAACTCACTGGTCAATTCTGATTTGTTTTGGTCAGCTACTAATTCCTCCGCCTCTCCCAAACTATCATTATCTCCAGCCATGCAATGTTTCCCCTCACCCTTTGTCTGTCTCCCACAATGTGTGTATCAAATAATTGGTAAATTTATGCATCCTACTCAGTAGTTAATGATTTGTTCCTTAAGGATATGGCTACATATCAATTATGACCCAAATTTAAAATGCTAAACACTGTGTTGGCTGATCCTATAGTTGATCTAGTGGACTGTGAAATACATTCTTTTTTTTCTGATTATAGTTTCCCTTTCTCTACTACAGTTTTCCTCTGTCACCCTTCTCCTCTTGATCTACTTCTTGTCTGTCCATCTTTCATTAGAGAACAACAGGCTCAAATATGACAAAATAAAATGTAATTTTAAGCAAAAACCAGCTCATTGAGCCTGGAAAAGAAAAACAAACTGAAGGAAAAGAGCCCCAGGCACAGGCAAAATAAGCAGAGACCCACTTGTTCACACACTCAGAAGTCCTATAAAAATACTAAGCTGAAAGCTATTATGTACAGATAGAGGACCTGGTGCAGACCCCTGTAGGCCCTGTGCTTGCTGCTTTAGTCTCTGTGAGCACATATATTCCTTGCTTAGTTGATTCAGAGAGCCTTGTCTGTGTTCTCTGTGCCCCTCTGGATCTTATATTCTTTCCTCCTCCTGTTCTGCGGGGTTCCAGGAACACTGAGGGGAGGGATTTGATGGAGGTGTCTCATTTTGAGCTGTGTGTTCCAAGGATTCTTGCTCCATGTAATAGTTGGTTGTGGATCTCTGCAGGACTGCAAAATATCCTAATGTTTAGTTCTTATTTTTTTTCATATACTGAGCTGTGACATTTATTTATAAACTGAGCTATTTTGCATTTTTCACTGTGCTGTGTGTGCCTCCTTCCATATATGTAAATATGCATATATATGTATATATATGATTTTCAAATTTCTATTTACAAGTGCTTCAAAAACTCTAACGTTAATATTAAAACAGGCCAGTTACTACACTTCCATTTTATCAGCAAGTCATCTGCCTAGGGGAAGCCCACAGGGCCAGATGACAGCTCCCTCTAGCCATGTCACTTTCTGGGATTTATTTGCTACAATACAGGATGATTTAGATGATATGAGGGTGACTTTGAAAAAGTCACCAAGGTTGAATATAGTTACTTCTTATGTTTAGTTTTATGGAGGTTTAGCTTAAATGTTTTGCTGGGTGATTAAAGTACCAAAATGTAAACATTTTAAATATCAAGTAGACAGGCATGCTCTGATGGGCTCCCAAGTTTTCTGCTGCAGGGGCACCTATTATCAACCACTGCTTGCCCTTTCTACAAGCCTTTACAGTGTTCTGCTTCTCAATGGAGTTGGAATTTCCTGTGTGATTTTACCCTTCTTTCCCCTTTCTACACTCCCCCAAATGTCTGGGTGTGTTGATTTACAAATTTGCACAGAGTCCATGCACTCACTACTCTTGATGACTTCTGCCTTTGAAGAAACATGTTTTCATGTCATTCTGAAATTTTAACATGGAGATGTGGCAGGTGGTACCAGAGACCCCATGAAAGACTGCACATATGAAAGATGAGAAGACTCAAGGGAGAGGAGATTTATTCCACATCAAAGTGGTAGATAGACAGAACCCTGTAGTGTCAGTGATTCCTAGCCTCATATGTGTATAATTTATATACAGTTCCCTATGGATCTCCCCCATTTCCTGATATGTGCGTAATAAATTCCTATTTTGTTTCTTTGAAAATCAATCTGTAACGTTTAAGGTCAGTGTTTGAGCAAGCTTAAAAATTCAGGTCTGATCAATTTTACTTCTTGCATTGGTATGCCCTTAAACATTTTATATTGGCTCATTAAGCAGGGTTAAAGGCAACTCCCATAGAGCTACTGCTGCAGAGACTGTTTTCTGTGTTTTTATTCTGGATGGATTTGCTGCACTCAGAATTTGGTACCCAGACTTCTCACCTAATTTAAAGTACCTATTGTGAAGAATTTTATTCCTGTGTTTGAAATTATAAATTAACATCTCTAATAGAAATCTGTGATTTATTGGACATAGCTTGGTAGCACCATCCCTTCTGCTTTATTGAAGTCGAATTTGTTAAGCTCTGCTAAGGCTCATAGAGTCTTTCTGGAGCATAGCATTACTCTAATTATTAATTCAGAGTAAACCCATTGAGCCGCAATGCATTAGTTTGTTACTGAGTGTGGAGACATAGTGAAAATGGACCTTTTAGCAAACATTTGACACCTAACAGAGATTTTGTACTGGGCTAGTAGCAAAAGGTCATGTCTAAGTCTCGAGTAAGCCTGGTCTTCCCCTAGAGGTCCTACATGTTCATACTGGGTGCATTTCTCACCATTCAAGATAATGGACCAGTTTTTGTCATCCACAATGTTTCCATCAGGGTTAGATATTATGGAACTGTCTGAAGAACAGAGGCATTCTTGTCCTAAGCCATTTGACCTTTACTAAGGACAATGAATCTTTCCCAAAGGGAATTGTTCTTGTTTTCTGGTATCTCTCCAGTGCCTACAAGAAGTTAGGTCCATATCAATGTCTAAATAATAGTGTTAAGCACATGAAGTAAGGATATTATTTAGGCTCAATGAAGATCATGGATCATTCCTAAACCTGAAAATGTAGATCTTTTAAAACCACTATTTTTTTTCAGAATCTGGGATTAGACAAATGGTGGGGTTACAGTAGAGGATGTTGCTTCTACTACTCAGTGTAGTGTGGGTTTGTGGACATAGGATAGCTGTATGCCCTTGGGGTTGCTTGGGACTAGGAGTGAAATTAAGTCTGGGTGCCTGTGTGTAGAATCTGAGCTTTGTTCACAAAGGCTCCAAGTGCATCTCAGAAGAACATCCATTCAAATCACAATGGTGGAGAAGTCACCTCAGGTGCCCAGCATTTCTCCACAGACCTCTTTTGAGAAGCTGTTCACTTTACCTGGGATGGCAAAGAGTAGGAATTTGTAACCCCACACTTGAATTACAACTATAAAAATTATTTCTTATATTATGGTGAAATTTATACATGTTGATTTTTGTTTATACTCTGAAAAGTAATTGTGGCTGTTTATGTCTTTATTTATCTATAGAATGTTACAAATTTAACATGATTAACATGTCTCTTTTTCCCCATTTTCTGAATTCTTGCTAATGGATTCTTGAAAATAATATTTCCTTGATTTTATGTTTCACAGAGGCCATGATTTTCTGAAAGTTCACTATCTGTTGGCACTGACGATTTCATTACTTTTTCTTAGACCATTCTGTACAAAACACACAGATCTCATGCATATAATGTAGAGAGGTGGAGAATAGTGAAACCTTCTATAACAGTCACCTCAATGAAAACATTGCCATCATCCCAGAGAATCCCCATGTACCTTTCTAGACAGCACTCTTGGAGGCGACTTTGTTCTGGTTTACATGGATGATCCTTGCCCTGGGATTGGTGGGATCTAACAGCATGTCCTCCTTTATGTGTGATTTCTTATGCTCAATACCACATGATTTACTTTTTTTTTTACATGATTTTACTTTTCTCTTTTTGTTTTGTTGAATGCTGATTGTGTGCTTTTCTTGTTATATTTTCAAAAATGCTATTGTCACTATCTTCAGGGAGGCCACTCTCTGCTTTGTTTTGACATTATGCTTCCAACAATGTGTCACCAGTTTGCATTAAGGATTTTAGTGTCTTTACTGCTTTTGTGTGTGTGGTAGAGGATTGGAAATGGGACTTCCCAGTGAGAAAATCATGTGTCCAAGCCCAGATTTGCCTCTTGCCATTTTAAGAGATAAAGGAAATTGTCTCTGAAACACATAAAATTGAAATAATAAAAATGCCTGTAATGCACTAATGTTGGTATTCAGAGATTTGCCAAACTCTACCTTTCAAATGGGAATTGCAGTCTATGGGGGGACACCAGAGTCTTGTATCATCTCTCTTACATACTTAGACATTTTCATAAATCTACATGTCAGGCCTATATATATTTCTTGGTATTTTCAGATAATCCAATCCATCGTTCTACCCCCATTGAAACCTACTAACGTTTTACTTGAGCAACCTATGGAGTCACTACCTGTGCCAGCTTTGTAATGCACAAATTTGATAAGCAGATATCCAGACCTTTAACCAAGACACCTTTAGTGGCTGAACAGAACCAGTAACAGACTCCAGCATAAAATTAACGAACATTCTTCCCTTTTAAACTGACCTGCTAATGGATTATCCTTGGAAACTGGTGTGTGGACATTTCAGACCCCTTGAATCATGTTATTTTTCTTTTATCAAAATGTATAGAGGTACAGTTCTACTGCTCTATAGGATTCTGAGCCCTGGGAGGTCCTGTAAGGATAAAGAAGTTTCTCCTTCCTCCCTCCCTCCTTCCCTCATTACCTTCCTCCTCCCTTCCCCTCTGCCTTCCCCTTCCCTCCCTCTCTCCTCCCCTTCTCTCAAGTTTTATATTAACCTAGGCTGCAGTGACATTTTATATTGCTTAGGCTGTCTTTCAACTTAGGCTCCCCCCTCAGGCTAAGTGTTGGGATAACAGGCACAAGTCATCATACCCAGTACAATCATGACTTTGAATATGTCTTCATTTTATCTATGAAAATAATACAGAGTCATAGTTGATTACTGATATTATAATCACAAAAATTAAAAATGAAAATCCTACTTCATCTTACTAAAATGTACATATATTGTTCAAAATCATTCTCCAGGGAAGAGTGCAAAAGAAATAAATATAAGGGTGTTTATTATTTTTTCAGCTGAACATCCCCTTTAGTGTTTTTAAATTTAAAAATCAATAACTTATTGTTATTCTTTTTTCATGAATAAAATTTCATCAGAGCCTTTCTCTGCCTTATCTAGAATATCCCTCAGTTCCAACTAAGCAAAGATTAAATTGAATCACAGTGTTTCCTCAAATATGATATCTTAAGGTTGATGTCTCAGACTGTCATCCTGGCTGTGCTGTTCTAGGTAACCCATAGGCAAGTATATGTTTAGGAGTATGTAGTTTATTTACCCTAATTGTCATTTTTCACTTGAGCATGATAATTTATTATATGATTAGATGAAGGTGCGATATGAAAATCATTGTTCACATTTTCTGCCTACTTTAAAATTAAAGATCATTTATCTTGTGCAAAATAAAACCAAAGCAAACTGATTGTGAGCATTCTTGAGGACATGGACAAGGCTTCTTGTATATCCTTGCTGTTGTTTTTTTTATGTTATAGGGGTGCAATAAATAGTATTAGGGATAACTAAGATAATTCTGGTAGGCTGTTGACATGTAGTTTTCATTCCATAACTAGAAATGTATTTGGAGTAGTAAATAATTATTCTATTAATTATTTTTCCGTATATTACAGGGTTTTAAAAATGTCAAAGAACAGCTTGTTTTCATGTCTGCAGTTTTATGAGGGCAATACTCTATTGCCTAAGGTCACTTGGAGGAGAGCAGTAGGGAGACAGTATCTTTTAAAAATATCTGAATATTCCCCATGCAATCAGATTCTCTTAATAGGCAGCTAAGTGATTACAGGTCTCTTTCTTTTTCTGTTTAAATTTCATCCTAACAATTTTATAAAACAGAAAGAAAACCACAGTGGTGTCTAATACAGATAATTTCTATATATTTCTGGGTAAGGGGAGGATAGATGAGGGATGAGCTTGGGCTGAGTCCTTGATCAGATTATTATTATTTATTACTTTGTTTATTGGACTTCACAGACACTTCATGCTGATTGATTCATCTCCTCATTTGAAGGCAATTGATGTTTTCACACAGTAAGCCTTAGCTTGTCTTGGAAATGACCCCACAATGGCAATTCTCCAGTTTCTTCCTTCACATTTTTTGTTTTCTGTCAACAGTATGAAACAACTACCAACATTTCTTCCTCTTCCTCATCTTACTGCTGTCCATAAACGTCATGGCAAGAGCTTTAAATGCAAAGCCTTCAGCACCTCAAGATGAACTTTTTTTTAAAAAAAAGTTTTTAAACTTGCAGTAGTTTAAACAGAGATGTATGTTTACATGTGAGTTAACCTAGCAGATCAAAGATTCTAACAGCAAATTTAATAACAAAGAGATTAATAAGGATTTGTGAAGCTTCCTAGATGACCCAAGGACTATAAACCAATGAATAGTTTACAATGAGACATAAATATAGCATATAAAATATCCAGCCTTTTCACAGAGGAAAATCATCATGATTTTGAGGTTTGGCAGTTGTGAAAAAAAAAAGTACTTCTCACAAATTTGTTGTGAATTTTATTTTTCAAGTGGTAACTAGAGACACCAGTAGCATTCACTGGTTGAAGGTATCACTGGCCTGGGAAGGGAGCCATAGGTGTGGGTCATGATCTCTCCCACCAAGCAGGGTAATTTGCAAGGCCTGTGTGTAAGATCTGCTTTGGTCACGGCAAATTGTCTGCATGTTGAATGATGAGATCATGGAGAAATTCACTTAAGAAATGACCAGGACTACATTCTAAAATAAAATTAAGGGAGAAAAGTTACAAATGAATAATTTATGATTTAATCTCATCCTAAATTCTCATTTTCTTAAGGAACACATGAGCAATCTGTCAGAGATGAACCATTCTTCTGATGTGCCAATCTCAGCTTGTGTTGACATGACAGAAGCATTTGTAAGCTCAGTGCATTTTTCATGCTCAACTCTTTCCCTTCATTTCCCTGCAGATCTGCATAGTAAGTCATGGATGATTTGCTCAGCAATAGAAATGCTTTATGCATGTTCTTCTCTCTCAAGAGATCTGACTTCAGCAGAGTTGGCTCCATAAAAGCCTTTAACATGGCCTCAGACTATTGGTATCTAATCACCATAGACTGTGGTCTATTTCCTGCTGCCCCCCAAGTAGAATTCATGAACAGAGTCTAGAATGCATGAAATATTTGGCTGCATATACCTATTCACAAGACTTTAACGCTTCTAATAAAAGCAAAAAACAAAACAAAAAACAAAAAACAAACAAACAAAAAACCCCTGAGAGTTGATAGAGGTGGGCAGAGACTTTGTTGTGGCTGGATAGAAGCCAGTTATTACTCTCTAGTTAAACAAACTACTAGCTGCCAGCCATTAGCCAAAGCCTGACTGTTGATACTAACATTTTTGATTTGTTTTTAATGTGCATAAATAATGATTCTGTAAACCTTGACAGTGGCAATACTAACACTTTCTGAAGGCTACAGCCCTTTCAAAACAGAAACCAGGATATGTGGAGGGATGCAATTTCTGTGTGGTTGGAAATAAAGTAGTCATGATTTAACTTTCTTTATTATAACTGAATGCAACAAAGGCTTTTATCTAAGGCTCTAATCAAATATTAAAATATTATTAAATATTATTAAATGCTTAAAAATATTATTTTCTCTAATGTGAACTCTATATGCAATGCTTGTGGTGGTTTGAATAAAAATGACCCCCCTCCACCACCATAAGCTCATCAATTTGAATGCTTGGTTACCAGGGAGTGGCAATATCTGAAAGGATTAGGCTGTGTGGTTTTCTTAGAGGAAATGTGTCACTGGGGGTCGGCTTTGACATTTCATAAGCCCAAGCTAGGCCTTCTTCCTGCTGCCTGTGGATCTGGGTGTAGAGTTCTCAGTTACTGCTCCAAGACCACCTTTAACTGCATGTCACCATGCTCCCCACCATGATGACAATGAGCTAAACTTCTGAAGTGATAAGGAAGCCCCAACTAAATATTATTTTTTCACAATATATATATATTTTTTATTTTTTTACATTCTAATCCCAGTTCCCCCTCCCCCCTCTCCGCCTGCTCCCCCCACCTCCCATCTGCTTCTAGGAGAGGGTAAGGCCTCCCCTAGGAAGTTTACTAAGTGTGTCCCACCATCTCCTTGAGGCAGGATCAAGATACCTCTCCACTCCCCTCTGTCTGGGCTGAGCAAGGTATCTCTCCATATAGAAGAGGCTCCACTAAATCAGTTTGTAGATTAGAGTTAGATCTTGGACCCATTGCCAGTGTCTTTATATATGAAATGCTTTCTTTTATAAGAGTTTCCTTGATCATAGTGTCTCTTCACAGCAATAGAACACTAAAACAGGAGTTGGTACCAGGAGTGGGGTTTTGATATGACATGCCTGACCATGTTGCTTGTTCACAGAATGTATACTTTAGATTAGGAAAGTAGTTGAATGCTTTAAGTGAGGCTAAATGGGCCATGCTAGTAGGAGTATGTAAAGCAGTGGTACTATGAGCAATGTAGACTATGATGACCTGGTTCAAGAGGTTTCAGAGGAGAAGAATATTAGTGATATTTTGGCAAAGAATGCGATTACTTTCTGTGTTTGACTCCCCCCCCCCAAATATGCCTAAGGCTAAACTGAAGAGTTTTGGACTACTGATGTTGACAGTTTCTGTAGCATGAAAAATAAAGACCCAGAGACTGATACTGGGGTTTAGGCTGCAAGTTGAAGATCAGAGAAGCAAAGTGGCCAAGCCAGGAGATCTTACCTCTACCCAGCTGAAATGGCAATCCTGTCTCCACAAATCCTAAGACCCAAAAGTCTCTCAGATATTGTTTCCTCCTCCTTATATTCCTTTCTCTGCCCAGTTATATCACTCCTGTCTCTGCCTCCCTAGTGCTGGGATTAAAGGCATGTGATTCCTGGTACTGAGATCACATTTGTGTGAGCATTTCTTTTAGG
Organism: Cricetiscus sungorus; assembly: GCA_030556225.1. Taxonomy (NCBI): domain Eukaryota; kingdom Metazoa; phylum Chordata; class Mammalia; order Rodentia; family Cricetidae; genus Cricetiscus; species Cricetiscus sungorus. Next base: position 94,669,877 of record JANBXA010000651.1, on the reverse strand, counting down.
ACTGGATCGATTTTCTGTATTCAGTGCGGTCATGAAATAACAGAGATTTGTTTGCTTCCTAGTCCTGAAACCTGGGATTAAAGGTATGTGCCACCTCCACCTAGCTTCTATAGCTAACTAGTATGGCTGCTTTGCTTTGCTATTTTGATCTCCAGTGGCTTTAATAAATTATAAACAATATATCACCACAAGTTTCTACTAAATATATATCAATGAGTCACAATGTGAAGATATCCACTCCAAATGCTAAGAGCCATTATTACAGGGCATGGGATTGCAAAGAGAAGAGGAAGAAAGTGAAATTTTAAAATGAGTATCTGTGCAGGTTGCATAAATTTTTGTTCCAGGGGTGCTAATAGAAGCTGAGTGCCTTGAGCTATAAGAGTTTATTTTCTCATAGTTCTGAGGTCAGAAGTCTGAAACTGAGATTTTGGCAGGACTGCTTGCTACTGTGATGGATGCTCAAAGATTTATTCTATGGAAAGTTTTTGCTGTTGTGTTCTGTTGCAGGATGTAGAGAAATCAGATTGGAACTAGAATAAAAGTACCTCCCTGTTGCCTAATGAAATAATGCTCTAGGGTACTGTGTAGGCTGTCAGGGAGGGTACTGTGTAGGCTGCCAGGGACAGCTGTCACTAAAGGTCATGCTCAACCATGGGCTCTGTATGCTGCACTACTGATAGGACCGCCAAGACATGTTCATTGGTGCAATCATGGCAAGTCTACAATAAAGGTAACCTATGGCTCTTTCATTTAATATGTGGCTTGGTCTACAGGTATGGATCTACACCTTGTATAAGGTAAGCCTGTTTGAAAGCCTATGCCTGAGGCTATCATAGACTTTAGTGGGGAAGCTACTGCTGTTGTTTCTTTAAAGGGGAATGATTTATCTATCAGGGCATCTAAACAATTATGCCTATACACATAGATTGATGTCATTATCAGCTTTGGTCAAAGTAATTCCTGTTGTGGGCTGAGGTAAATGCAGATACTTGTATCTTTTCAGTCTTAAGAGGGACTTCTGTATCCTCCTCCAAGGCTCAAAGAATGCTGTGGAAGATGGAGCAGAAAGAATATATGTGGCAGGAAAAGGAGCTAAATGATCTTCCACACTACTATTAGGAGGTGACACTACCACTGCACTGTAGTAATCACGAGAGTTGTGATTAGTATTTTAATATCTATGCAAGATTTGGCATGTCAACATTCTGTCACAGGAAGGAGAAAGCCCCATGGACCACCTTTCTCCAAGGCAGAGCCTATAAACAGCCACTCTAGTTAGGGTTATAGCTCATAATGCCCTATTATTTCCTAAGTACCCGTAGGCAGCAAAAGGTTACTGTGGGAGAGTGAGACATTTTTTTCCAGGTTCCTATAAATAATCCCTCAGCCAGTACTGTGTATGTAATGCTAAGCAAAGCCGTTGGCTTATCAGTCAATCAGTCAGTCATCAGTCATCAGTCATCAGTCAGTCAGTCATCAGTCGGTCAGTCAGTCAGTCATCAGTCAGCCAGTCAGTCATCAGTCGGTCGGTCAGTCAGTCAGTCAGTTAGTCCAGCCAGTCATCAGTCATCAATCAGTGAGCCAGTCAGCCAGTCAGTCATCAGTCATCGGTCATCAGTTACTCATCAATCATCGGTCGTCAGTCAGGCAGTCAGTCAGTCAGCCAGTCATCAGTCAGTCAGAAATGAAGGTAGAAGAAGGACAAAGTATGAAGAAGAACATTGGGGTTGGGAGGGGAACAGGATAATTTAGGGGACCCAAAACAATCAACATACTTACATAGGTATTCAAATACAATGAATTCATAATTACATTTAATTATCATATGCCCATAAAATAAATTCACAAAGATATATCTAGTCTAGGCTGTATCTTTAGCTTGTTATTCACCTAGCAATGACTGTGCCATTTTCTAAGTACATCAGTCATATTAGGTTAGGGCCCATCCACATCTAAATGCCCTCGCTTCAACTCAATTACTTCTTTATGATCTCATCTCTATTAAGGTCAAGTTATAGGGTTCTGAAGGTTAGGATATGAGGATTTAAATTTGGAATGATAGAATTCAGTCTACAGCTCCACAGTAGCTACGGAGCAGCAGAGGCAATTTTGAAAGTTAGTGCTTCTGGTAACTATAATTCTCATGACTTTTTCTCTTCAGTTTTGCCATTTTACTTTTTTGATCTTTTAGATTACAGGTGAAATTTATCTGCTTTCTTGGGTACTGGTGTTTCTCTTTTGTTTTCTTTTGAGACAGAGTTTCACATAGTTTGGGTTGGCCTCAAACTCACTATGTAGTTGATATTGACCTTGACTTGATTCTTCTGCCTCTAATGTCCACTTCCCAAGTGCACAGATTACAGGTGTTTCTCAGTACCCTTGCTGTGATTTCATTTGCAAGATGAGAGTTTGGCTTAGCTGATCTCTGAGGTCTGTCATCCTGTATCACTGAGATTTCTCATTTTTGTCAACAGTATGGGTTGTAAGGCAATGCATCCTTCACTGTCATTGTACTCCGAGAACAGGAATGTTCAGATACTAGATTTTCTTTCTTTTTTTCTTGAGACATGGTTTCTCTGTATTGCTTTGAGGCCTGTCCCAGAACTAGCTCTGTAGACCAGGCTAGCCTCAAACTCACAAAGATTCACGTGCCTCTGCCTCCTCAATGCTGGGATTAAAAGCATGTACTGCCAAAGCCCAGCTTACTAGATATTTTTCTTTTAAAGTAATTATTTATAATCATTATAGATGTATTATAAAAGATGATCTAAAATATGCATATGTACAGTGGGTAAATGAAGTTGTCCACATATTTATTATGTAACATGATTATTTGGGGTCTTAAACATTTAAATTCTTGCACCCCATAGTGATTTTTAAGTGTAGTTTATTGTTAGTGATTTTGGCTACTATGCAGTGCAATAGATCTCTTGAAATGATTCCTTCTGTCTAGGTAAGATTTCACAACTATAAACAACATTTTACCAAGAATCCTCCTATCTGATTACCACCATTTTGCTCTATTCATGAATTAAATTTTTAGATATTCTCCATATAATTAATGATATACACTTGCACTGTTTATCTGTCTGTATTTGGCTTATTTTGTTTAACATGATGGCCTTTTCTTTCACTGATGATATCACAAATAGACCTGAGAATATTTTCGCAGTGAATAAAAACCCTTTTCCCCTAACCAGTGAAAACAGCAACAAGTTTCCCAAGCAGGGACTAATAATTTATGGTCAATAATTCAATTCATATGTTTCTCCTCCCTCCCCTCTGCATTTTTCCTGAACTCCATGCAATATTTGCTACAACTTAAAGGTGCTCAGTTAGATGGTGGAATTCTCTAAAGATTTCTTGCCTTCAGTTCAGAACTTTATGAGATTTCAGCCTACAGTATATGAAGTTATCATTATCTGTAACTAGCACATTGGTTTCTCCAAAGAAACCAATTGTCCTAATTCCATTGACTTTGGGAAACAGTGAACATTTCTTCCTCTGAATGCATGATGGGCCAAGGCCATCACCGGAGAAGAACCAATTCAAATGTGTGTTTCCTCAGCCTTTTATGGATTCCATGTTCCTTTCCTGAAATCCTTCATATCACTGTACTCTCTTGTTTTGGTAATATATCAACTCATAGGTTGTTTAAATAGGTTTGATAGGCCAAACCCTCTCTTAGGCAATGAATGTATTCCTGATGATGTTTAGCAGTGATGTTTTCTTTCTTAGAGGTGCAAGGGTTGTTTCTTTAACCAGCAACTCAAATCTGTAAGGTTGTTAGGTGAAGAGGTTATTTTTAAAAAAGACACTGAGACTTCATTCAAAGCACAGGCTTCAGTGTTCTGGCATTGTAGGGTGTTGGATACAGGGTGTGGTGGTTTCAAAGAAAATGGCTCCCAAAGAGAGTGGTACTTTTAGGAAGTGTGGCCTTGTTGAAGTGGGTGTGACCTTGTTGGAGGAAGTGTGTCACTATGGAGGCAGGCTTTAAGATTTCATATATGTTCAAGCTACAGCTAGTGAGGTCTTTGCTCAAGCTTTGCCCAGTGTCTTGGACCATTTCTTGTTGCCTTTGCAAAATGTATAACTCTCAGCTACTTCTCCAATGCCATGTCTGCCTGCACATTGCCATGTTCCCACCATGAAGATAATGGACTGAACCTCTCAACTGTAAGCCATCCAATTAAGTATTTTCCTATATGAGTTTCTGTGGTCATGGTGTCTCTTCACAGCAATAGAAACCCTAATTAAGACACAGGGTAGTAAATAATTTCAGTAGACTCTTACTGAAGTATATCAAGAGCATTTGAATGGTCTTGTTTATATTACATTTTAATCAGAAACTGTAAGTCAGATGGTATAATTTGGAAAGTGTGTTACAACAGGTAAGAGGTATGTTATCAGAATAAGTATAACCACAACACATATGAACATAGTGTTTTTTTTTCCAGTAAAATTTTTATTTACTTTCAGTGTTTTTACTTTCAAGCATTCTAAACCCATAAATTATTGGGCCTAAAGAGGCTGGGGCATGAGGCCTAGGGGAACTTCCTGAGCCTGGCTAAAGTTTGGCATCCCATCTTTGGCCCGTAACCTCCATGTGGAATGACTCAGCAAGGCCTGATGTAAGACTGCCCCCAGCCTAGCTAACTACTAGCTCAGTGGAATATTATTGGTCCTTTCTCTTCACATTACCTTACCCCATCCTAAGATTCCCATCCCTACCCCAAACATATATAAATCTCTGCTTGATGCAATAAACCAAGTTCCTGACCCTAACCAGGTTCCCTATCGAGTCTGATTGTCCTTGAGGTGGGCAAACGCTAGAGACTGGGCAGACAGTGCTCAACTTTCCTAGGTCCTCTCCTCTGAGGGAGAAATTGCAGAGGGACGACCCCACACATAAATGACTTCTTTTGATTCCTGGTATTAGAGCATTTCTGATTCCTACTGATAAATTGGCAACTGTTGATTTTACAGATATCTAACAGTAAAAGGTGCAGTGTTGAGGCAAAGGGGCTGCCATCAGTGAATTTGCACAACTTCTAATGTAATAACTCTTACTATAGGAAGGCAGATTAAGACTAATGGCTAGGATTGTGGTTTATGTAGCTTGTGGATGGCTAGTCATGAGTCCTTCTTGCTAGTGTATTATGGTATCTCTGTGAGGAGTCAGGCCCTGCTGCTGGGTTTGAGCATTTGAGATTTTCTGTTTTACATGCAGTATTTCAACTGGCTGAACAATCTGTTTTTGGCTTCAATGCCAAAATAGAGGTGTTAGTGTATTTCTTCAGTTCATGCTGTCTGTACAAAGTGATGGATTCTGCAAAGCGAGTAGTTGATATTTGCATGGCAACAGCATAAGCTCCCATTGTTCTTTTCCATGACATACACAAAATGACAAAATGTATGTAAATACTGGTGATAAAAAAAACCTCTGCTATATTTCAGCTATATGTAAGTTTACTATGGCTCAATGTTTATGCTGTCCTTAGCTTTCTTAGTTTTTAATCCTAAATTTTCTCTTTCTTTCTTTTTTTCTTTCTTTCTTTCTTCCTTCCTTCCTTCCTTCCTTCCTTTCTTTTTCTTTTTAATCTGACCACACTTGCCTTGAACTAGACTGGAAATATAATCAGTACAATGTTGAAAAGAAATCAAGAGTTTGTGTGAGGATGACAGGCTACCAGATCTATGAACTATCTCTTCAGCTTTTAATCTGTCATATTCTCTGATCTAGTTTAGTTAATATCAGTAAGATGGAGGTCTCTGATGAAAGTGTCCATGGCAGTCATCTTTATATTCTATATAGTGCTTGGGAAAGCTTTTAGTGTCCTCAGAGATGAAGAACTCAGTCAAACAACTGATTTTAAAAAATCTCATGCATCCTTTTTGATACAATAGTTAAACTTTTTTTTCAAACAACCTTTGTGTTTTGATGTAGACCATATACTGATGACATATGGAAACGCTTTAGCTGGGTCACTTAGTGTCAACAGGAAGAGGCCCAGGTTTGTTTCTGGTTTCTTCTGTCAGCTTTTGTCCCAAACGTAAGTACAGATATTGACTGACAAGCAAGGAAGTAGGGAACCTGAGACTAGCTTCTACTTCAATTGCCTTGAAGGCCAAGAGAAGCTTTCCAGAAAAGAGCCTGTTACCTCTCATTTCTCTTTCTGACATTGTACTGTCTTCATAACCACCGTTCTAAGGCTAATACTGTATATAGAGAAGCACTTATCCTAAGTAAGCTGAATATGGGAAACATGTGGACCTTTTAACAGACTGATTTACATAGTGACTGAGAGAGATGGCTTATCTGATTGTACAATGGGAAATTCTACTCTTATTGCAAGTCTACATCATGTTCCATTCATGACTTATGTCTACAGATTAAGGGTGTACACTGGGTTCTAATATTGTTTTTTCTTGAATGAGTGAGTGGATCATGATGTGAATTATAATAGCCAGGTAATATGTCAGAGAAGGAAAGATATTTTAGTTCAGCACAGTTGTTTCATCTGCCTTGGAAGAGAATCTGCTGGGAAGTTCAAAATTTCTCTCTGAAGTTTTGATAATTGAGTCCAATGATAAGAAGTAATAATGGATGGATGGAAGAAAAGGCAACATGATTTATTCATATGCTCATGTGCACAAGAGCAATGTAAAATACAGAACTCAAAATAAGATCCCATTTTCTCCCTGAATTATTATCTGTATAGGAGACAGGGACATGGGGGCTGTAGGAACTTCCAGAGGAGGAGTGAATGGGTTCCAGAGGAGATGAATGGACCTAAAGAACATAAGATGGTCTGGGACAAAGGTCCTGTGTTCTAGATGTCTGACTCTTGACGTTCCTTCTCCTGTTATAAGAGTTTATATCTCTTGGTTAGGGAAATATCAGTCAGAAAATGTGATGCAATTTTATTTACACTGACCAGGGACTTCTATGAAATCCCTCCCCTACAGTTGCTGCTCTCAGTTTCCAGTGTAGTCAGTTCCAAGATGCTTTCTGAGCCCCAACAGAGCAAACCTACAAGTCTATGTTGAAATATAAAAGAAAATTATAATATTTAATTTGTAAATAACAGAATATAAAAGATATGTCAAACATTTTGAATAAATTTTTTTTTTAATTAAGCATTTTATTTTTGATAATTGTAGATTAGTATGTAATGGCAAGGAATACTATGGAGTGATCCCATCAACAGTTTCTATCCATGCTAACTTCTTGGGAAAGTGCAGTATAGTATCACAACTAGCACACTGGACTGATGCAGGGGCATTTCCATCACCACAAGTTCCCTCTAATATCCACAGCTACCTGCTTCTCCCTAACCTTCTACCCCCAGTACCAGATCTGGCCTCCATTTATGTAATACTATCATTTAAATAATATATGTACATATATATATGTATATATATAAACACATATAATCATAAAAATAACAACTCTTTGGACTTGATCTTTCTTTTGTTTTTTCTTTTCATCTTTGAGTCCTGGAGGTTCAGCAAGGTTGTGTCAAATATAAGCCTCAGGGTCAACTTGCTGGTGAACTGCACTTATGATTTGACATATATATATATATATATATATATATATATATATATATATATATATATTTTTTAAATGACTATCTTGTTTCAGTGACACTAACCTGTCAGCAGAATCAACGTGCCACTTAGTTTACCCTGGGGATGGAAGGTTAGTTCTTTACCATTTATCACCAGTTCTGAGACTGTAGTGTGGGAAGTGGGACATCTCTTTCTGTTTTTTCAGGTGATGCACAACATCAGCTTCCTGCTTGGGCTTGTTGATGTTTCATTCTTCTGCTCAGGAGATGTGGGCAGCATAAGGGGATATGGTGAATGCATTGAGCTTACTGTTGTGTTCTTCCACAAGTCTTGAGAACAATGCTGTCAACTGCCTTCTTTCTGTTGTTCAGAGCCACTCCCTGCTCACTGTGCTCAACTGAAAACACCCAATGTTTTCAATTGCAAGAGAGAGGGCTTGGAAAGAATCATGCTACTCCACTGTAGGTAAATCATAAGTTTGAGTTTTCATTTTGAAGGGCTTTATGTATTTTTAATATACTTTGTAAGGTATGAACTTGGGCATGATACTAGTTTTCATTCTGCCTTTGACCATACAATTTCTGTTGCTATTTGGAACATCTGGTACTCAAGTTAAACTCAAGGTAAATATCTACACTAAGATATTTTAAACTAGACTTTTAACCATGTAATTTTTTTCTTGACACAGGGTTTCTCTGTATAGTTCTGGCTGTCCTGGAATCCACTCTGTAGACCAGGCTGGCCTTGAACTCAGAGTTCTACCTCCTGAGTGCTGAGATTAAAGTCATGTGCCAACACTGTCAATCTCAGATAACTTTTTATGGAAAACTTGATAGGTCACTTTGAGGCAGAAAGTTAGGGATATGGCTCCTTCTGAAATTGTCTTACAATTTACAAGTGTTACTTCACATTCTTATTTTTCAAGACATCATGCTTAGGCAGTTTGGTTGATGGAAGCTTTACATCATTGTGGCATTCTGGAAGATTCAAAAGAGAATACTCATAATTGTTGAGAATTTTTGATAATATTAGGTGGAAGGAGCTATGATATATGATAATATTCTAAAATAGTCCGGCTAGGTGTCTTTGGTATTTGGATGGCACATTATTTTGCCTTTAGTTTTTAGTATTTGTTCACTGACTTTCTGTTAGTAACATTTTATCTTCATTAAGTTACACTAATTCTTCTACTTTTGTGGAACTGGAGTGATTTTGATGTATTTTCTAGTTATAGATAGAAATTTAATGGGGAACCAGTAACAGTGAAGTGAAGAAATGAATTAGATTAAACTAAGAGTGTTAGCTTGAGCTGTGGATCAAAATGACTCCTATCAAGACTTGTCATTTTTCCCCAGATCCTTGCTCTGCTCAAAATGTCCAAAATCCCCAGAGGTAACTAAACTGTATCCTTGTTCATTTGAGAAAAAACATACTAAATAATTATTGAGTAAACAAATGGGACTGTGGGAAAAATTAGAATATCACTTGCTTTTGATATATTTTTGATGGTGTATCTGACCCATGTTTATATGAGTGTCTGACACACCCAGCATTTATTTCTTATCAATGTCAGACTCAGACAGTTATACTGTATTTTACAAATTAAATATAATATGATATTATTTATCAAATATAGAAGCAGTTTGGGCCACTCAGCTTCCCCTCCCGACAAACTCCTTGGGGGTCTGTGGAAGTTGCTGTGTGTAACCTCGGAGCAGCTTCCTAGATGCCAGTTCATTCACTGTTCTGTTCAAGTTGGGCTGTGTGAACCCAGCTCCCCCAAGTGACTGCTCCTTATACTGTTCCATCTATAATTCCCCTTCTCTTACCTGTTACTACAATGATCTCCCTGAGGCTCTCAGACCCAGACTATGACTGTGTCTGTGCTGTGTTTACAGGACATCCTTGCTCTTCACAGCAGCAAACTGGGAAAGAAGGCTTTCCTGCTTCATTTCCTCAGTTATTCAGGCCTCTAAGTGAAATTCTAGAATATCTTCTATTCCTCCAAGATCAAGTAAATAATTAAAATAGGTGCTGCTGTAGTCTGCCCTTGACTACTGGAATGTATCAGTGTACCCTAAATTACCCAATATGTTCTCACTTTTGTCTAATTTATTTTTGTTTCCCTCTACACCTTAGTTTCCTCTGATGAGGCTAAATCTCCTCTTTGTATGCTCTTACAACACTAAATATTTCCTGGTTGGAGTTGCAATTCCTCCATGTGCAGCATGACAACACCTCTTGACCCTTTCTCCTACGTCACATGAATCATTGCTCCTCTTTTCACCAGTGAAAATTCCCACACTCCAGTTAGCTCAGGTCACCCTGCTGATAACATGCTCCTGTATTCTTTTGAAACGCTTGTCTTTTAAAATTACATCTTAATTTATTCTGTTCATTCAATAATGATCTATTGGCTACCTCTTATGTCTCAGATAATGTTTCATGGCTATAGATATATAGGTGGTAAAAAGACACAGTATTCTACCATTAAGCAGTGGCAACAAACAGGGTAAGAACAAGGAAAAAAAATCTAGGGATAGACAGCAATAATAAAGTATTAACTAGCAAGAGAAAATATAGAAGTTATGATATGCTAAAGTATACTGAGGTGACATGCAAGCCTATAATTTCAATGTCTTAATGTTAATTTTTTTCTTTAGTGCAAAAATAAGGTACAGGTCTGTCTTGGTCTCTGAGGAAACTCTCCTATTTATAGCACTTCCAAAGACTAGGGTGGTTTGATCTTAGGCATCTTCATCACACATTGAAAACAGAGACATGATGGGGGGTGTCATTTTGTATATATGTTTCTTGTAGGCGGCCGCCCGCAGGACGCCATTACAAGATGGCGAACTTCCTCTTTCTTGTATCCTCAGTGTTTTACCTTATTCGGGCATATGCCAGCTTGGCGGCTGCACTCCAGCGCGCCTGCTCGTTCCCTAGCCAATCCCATGGCTCCAACACTGAGGCGAGGTCTTTTGAGCCTATGAGACCGTGACCCGTTGCCTAGTAGGATATATAAGCAGCTGTCCCTTCCTGTCCGGGGCCCCTCACCTTCAGCTCTCCCTTCAACCAAGAAGCGCTCCAATAAAGTGTGATCTGAGAAGAATCCTCGTGTGGTTGCCGTCTTTCCTGCTGGTCGGGCTTGGCGCGCCGCAGTTTCTCATACTGGTTAATGAATAAAGCACTGTTGGCCAATAGGAAAGCAAGATAGGAGGGACTAGGAGACTAGGAGGAAAGAAAAAGTAGCTGGGAGGAGTCAACATGTAGAGACTTGAGAGAACAGAGGTCCAGGGCCAGCTCTCTGGTAAGATGAGACCACATGGAAATACTTAGATTAATAGAAATGGGTTAATCATTAAGACAGAGCTAGCCAATAAGAAACTAGTAACTGTCCAACAGAATTATGTCTTATACAGAGTCTCTGTGTGTTAATTGGGGCTGGCTGGTGCAGCTGTGGGTCCAGGTGGGCTGGGGGAAAACATACTCGTTACAGAGACATTTGTAGAGGAGATCAGCTGCAAGTCTTGTATCAGCTATTAAATGCCCAGGCATAGGAATGATGCATGTCTACTATGCTGACAATCAATTGACTAGAGCTAATGACTCTGTTTATAAGAAAGGAGGTGGGAGATCAATCAGTTTTCTATGCTTTAAAGGAGAAGATACACATATAGAGTTAAGCCTCTAAAGTTTCTGTGTAGAAAGACAGAAGTAAACAGGATAATATGGCTTGTTGTGCTTGGGAGTATTACAGTTTGAGCCCCATTCTAGAGTAAGAGTTAACAAAGGTTTTGAAGGAAGTGGTGTGAAGCATGGCAGCTAATAAGGCAGGCAGACATCAAGGTCAACCAAGAAGGTCTTGAGTAACATAGATTAATGCTTTCTGGTCACTGTTAGTGAAAAAGAGGAGACGGGGAGAGGGATGGAGAAAGGGAGTGACTGAGCAAACTATCAGTGAGAGAGAGAGGGAGAGAGATTGAGAAAGTGAGAGACAGAGACTGAGAGATTAGTAGATTGCTAATTTGTATAGAAGGGCCAGCCCACTGTGGGGAGTTCCATCTCTGGCTGGCTGAGCAAGTGAGCATCATTCATGTTTTCTGTTTCAAGCCCCTGCCTTGATTTCCCTTGACAGTGGACTGCAATCTGTAAAATGAAATAAAGTCTTTCCTGTCTTAAGTTTGTTTGCTCTTGGTATTTGTCAGAATAACAAGAAGGTATCTAGGATATTTGGTGACAATTAAACTTATTAAAAAAAAAAGCTAGACTTGGAACAAGTCTGGAGATAACTTAGCTCCATCTCCAACATCACTTACATGTCCTGATCTAGTTCTTGGACCAGCTCAGGTGGATTTTTAAATCACATCCTCATGGTTGAACATGGTCTAAATAAATGAAGGAATAAGTTATCAAGCAAAGCCAAACATCAAGCATCATTGTTGAAACTGTTATTAGTACCATCCTTTGGTAACAGGGAGAACAAATAAAACACACAATTTTAATATGCATCCATTTTCTTCTAGTTGATGTTTTATTTCATTCATTATAGTCATGCTCAAGATCATGGTATTTATACATAGATAATCCTTGGTGTCTACTTATATGTTACTAGCATGACACAGCAAAAACTTTCTTAAGTGCATTAAGCCTCTGATTTCTTCACACGTTTGAAGTTAAGAACAGTCAATTAAAAGATGTCTGAGTATGAAATAAGTTCTTAATACAAAACTTGGCACATGGAAACATGTTATAAAAATGACTTTTTAGACTGGAGGTATAGTTCAGCCATTAAAGGCTAGGCTCACAACTATAAAAATTACTTCTTTTTGTGTTTGTATATGTGTTCATATATACATAAACAATCTTTATATGTACAAAATGCATATTGAATGCAAGCCATTGTTAACATATTGAGTTTAAATGTCAGAACTGTGTATTCATTTATATTTTACAGACTTCTGAATCATTTTTTGCTCCAAACACAATTTTATTTTATTTTTTAACATCAAATGCAATTTGGGAGGTTTGGTGGAAAAAAAATCTGAGATCTGACCTTCAGATTTGCATTTATTATTTCCCCCATGTACCTTATTGATTCATTAATTGATTAATTGATTTTTGTGATGAAAACATTTTGCATAAAAACATTTATTAAATTTCAAACATGTAAAACCATATTATTTGCTATAGTCAATATGACCTATCTTACATAATTCTGTATCCTTGGGTAAATATTTCCACAATCCTCAGATCTCCAACCCCTCAAAACATTACTCTTCTCTCTACCCTTGTGAGGAACCTAAAGTGTATTCCCTGACTGTCTTATTTGTACTATAATTCTTAAAGCTACAGAACTCAACTGTATTTCCCTCTTATTGTCTATTTCCATTTTCATAAATGTTTTCATTATAAGGAAAACTCAAATATTTATAAGACTATACAGTGAGCACCTAAATCCCACAATTAGCATTTTCCAGTATTTGCTTTATCACGTGTCTGTCAGTCTATCCACCCCACACTACTTTCTGCAGTTGGCCTTTTACTTTTTGATATATTTTAAGATAAGCTGCTGACATTTCTGTGTGAGATATACTTCTTTTTTTTTCCTCCCAAGTTTTATCCACCCCGTATGATAAACCATGACCCAGATCAAATATCTAAAAACTAGTGATTCATATCAATGTGTATTATCAACTACATAGTATGTGTGATATACATCAGATACAAATAAGTGAGCTTTGAGGCCAGAACAGCGAGATCCTCCGCCTCTCAACACTAATGTCTTCTCAGTGACCTGAACTCCAGAGCAGAGCAGTAAAGATGCTGAGCTGTCCATTGGTAGCATCATTTGTTCTCTCACGATTGGATGCAGAAAGTGCAGTCCTCAGCTTTAGACACTGAAACCCAATGAATCAAACATAATGAGTCTGACGTGTCATTGACTAAAACCTAGGAAAGATGCTGTGGGTTCCATGTCATTGCTTCTATTAAAGTTGTGTCTTCAGTTTTTATTATTTTGTTGCTGGAGACACATTAACAGATTATTGGATACTGCATTTTCCAATAAAAGTTTTCTCAGTGATTTTCCTATTATCTCAAGAGTCCCTGACAAAATATTCATTTATCATACATCTCCCCAAAGTAAAACAGGTTATAAAGATAAAAAAAATACCGAAACAATTTTAGATTTAAAAGAGAAACTAATATCTGTAGCAATGGTATATACTCACCTAGTGTAACCTGTCAGTTACACTAGATGAGTATAGGCATTACAGTCCTCATGTTGTTGGTGAGAAGATAGATTCTGAGATAGAAGAAATGGATTTTTCTAGGTTAGAATTTATTTTTGAAGTGGGACTATTAACACTAAATGTAAACGACAACTTTTTGTAGTAGCTATATCAAGGTCTATGAGAGGAGGGAGCTCTGTTTTTTGCCTTGTGTATTATTAGCTAGCACACCTATATTGTTTGAGGGTTCATTTACCCTGTCACTGCTACTGATGCTGCTGCATATCTTAAGGCCAGTGGTTCTGCAGACCTTCTGCACCAGGTTGGGACTGCTAATATACATAGCCTGCATGCTAAGGTCTCTCAGCCTCTTCAATATGAAGGCACCCATTATTGGAATAATCAAATTGTATCATCAAAGCCAATGTAATAAAGTCCCTTGGAAGAAAGGACAATTCTCAGCTTCCTATGGAAACACAAAAAAACCCTAAAATAATCTAAAATAACAAAAAACTGCCAGAGGTGTCACCATTTTCAATTTAACTAGTGCTTTTTTTTTTTTTTGTCACAGTCTCAGGTGCCTTTGTATTTGGGGCTCGAATGTTGGGACATCATCTTGGTGGATTTTTCCTTTAATGAACATGAAATGTCCTTCTCTCTCTCTTTTGATTAATTTTGGTTTGAAGTCTATTTTTTTTTTTCAGATATTGGGATAGCTACCCTAGCTTGCTTCTTAGGTCTATTTGATTGGAAAATATTTTTTCCAACCTTCTATTCTGAGGTAGTATCTGTCTTTGATGTTAAGGTATGTTTCTTGTACACAGAAGAAGGCTGAATCTTGTTTTTGTATTCATTCTGTTAGCTTGTGTCTTTTTGTTGGTGAATTGAATCAACTGATATTGAGGGTTATTAATGACCAGTGATTGTTAACTGACTGGTGGGGACTGATCCAGAGTAGTGGAATTCAACCAGAATTGGTCACAGGGCTGATCCTGAAATGGTGGTACATGAGATATGTTCTAGGGGTCAGGGCCTGAGAATTGTGGCAGCTCTGCTGAGAGGTCAGTCACTCACCTGTTCTTCAGACTGGTGTGGACTATATCTAGGCCTACAGAGTCTGCTGGAGTTATGGGTGAGGGCTGTGTGAGGGGATGGGCAATGGACTGGTGTTGGGGGAGATGGAATCCAGGGGCTGGTGGTAGTCCAGCTGTCAGACAGGTCACTTACCAGCTCATCACTTACTAAATAATAATATTTTTTATATTTCTATCAACGAGTATTTTTTTTTTTTACCTGTTCTTTGTACTTCTCATGTTATTTCACTTTTGTCTGGATTTATTATTTTGCACTTTGGAGGATTTTTTTTTTATGTTTTTTATCTCATTGGCAGTCACTAAATGTGGTATTGTTTACTTTTTATGTATGCAAAAGTCTCTATATTATCTCTACTTTTAAAAGATACTTTTCCTGGAAAGAGAATTCTAACCTGAAAAAACTCATCACTCAGCCTTGCCCTATAGTTCTCAACCTTCCTAATGCTGTGACCCTTTAGTACAGTTCCTCAAATACTGACCCTAGAGGGAAGAGTGATGAGCAAAGGGGTCAAGACCATGCTGGGAAAACCAGCAGAAACAGCTGACCTGAGCAAGTAGCAGCTCATGGACCCTGATCTGATAGCTGGGGAATTATCATAAAACCTTACCAGATCCTTTGAATGTGGGTGTCGGTTAGGGGGCTTGAACAGCCTAAAATGGGCTTTGGGAGCCCATTCCCCATGGAGGGATAATCTCTCAGCCTAGATACACGGGGGAGGGCTTAGGCCCTGCCCCAAAAGATGTGACAGACTTTGATGATTCCCAATAGGAAGCCTCACCCTCCCTGAGGCGTGGATGGGGGGTGGGATGGGTTTTTTTTGGGGGGGATGGGAGAACAGGAGAGGGAGTGGGACCTGTGATTGGTATGTAAAATAAGATTGTTTTTAATTTAAATAAAATTTAATAAAAACAACAACAACAAAATAACTGCAATTTTGCTACTGGTGTGAGACATAACATAAATATCTGATATGTGACTCATAAGGGGTCATGAGACCTCTGGCTTAAAGGTTTTGTTGTATTACTCACCTCCTCACAGCTTCTATTAAAATACTGATCAAAGAGCTATATTTTTTTATCAGCTGATTTACTTTTTTCCTTAAAAATTTTCCTCTACCTCAAATTATAGTATGATGTGTTAAATGTGTTTATTTTTCTTAATGCTTATCTTACTTAGAGTGTATAACATATGTAACATGTACGCATTTGATCTTTTCCATCAGTTTCAGAAATTTTCAGCTGGAATCTTTCAAATATTACCTCAGCACCATTTTCTTGGTCTTTAACTGGGTTGACAATTACACGTACACTAACCAGTTTGGTGTGTCTTATGTATCTTTTACTTTCTGTCTTATTATTTTTACTTGTCAATGAGGCAGGTTGGATAATAATATTGACCTGAGTTTGAGTTCACTAAACTAATTTATACTTTTTTCAAATCTGTATAAATACATGTCATAATTTTTTAATTTAACATGCATATTTCTCAGACAAAGAATACAAATTTGGTTGTTTTTTAAATAGATTCCAGGTTTGTGTTGAAACTGTACATCTTGTCACTCATCATTTTTCTTGCTTTTTGACATTTATGATTTTTACCTTAGAATCTGTTATCATAAATGAACATTATTATGAGTGAATTTGTTGCTTTTTTTCCTCATTATTATTATTAGTCACATTATTGCCTTTTTATACCTCCTGTTTTTTTAAATTGCATTTAGGAAGGCTTGTAGATTTTAGTTTCCTTTAGAAACAATGGGCAAGTTTAAACAGATTGTGGCTGCCTCATAGCTGTCTTATAGTTTTGTTTTCCTTCATACAGATATCTTTTTCTTGTTTCATTTCTGTTGATGTGATAAAATACCCTGGTCAAAAAGCACGTGTAAGATAAATAAACCCTTCCCCCTTAGGTTTCTTTGTGATTTTCCAGGCTTCAGAATGATAAGCTAAATGAGCTTCTTATCTTTATTAATATACCATTTAGTCATTTAGTTTGCCTTTATGTCACCTTGTTGTTTGTAGTCACTTTCTACCCTGTGTGCCCTATTTTCACGAAACACTTGTGTGTGTGTGTGTGTGTGTTGAATAGAAGGACTGATAAAAAAAAATATGGTCTATAACTCAGCTGAAGAAATAATAGCGAGTTTTGAGCCTTCAGTTAAATAGCATAAGTCCACAGTTGTTACAGCAGGTTGTTCCTGTCGGCTACAGCGGGTCCTGCCGCCATGGTCCCGCCAGCACGTGAGCCCCAAATAACACTCAGAGACTCTGTATTTGATATAATCCTGTTGGCCAATTACCATTATTGTTTATGGGCTAGCTCTGCCTTAATTATTAACCCATTTCTACTTATCTAAGTATTTCCACGTGGTCGTCTTATCGGGGAGCTGTGGTGGGCGTCTACCTTCCTTCCCGGGCTACATCTCAACTCCTCCCTACTACTTCCTCTTTCCTCCTCCTGGTCTCTTAGCCCCGCCTATCTTGTTTCCTATTGGCCACAGGGCTTTATTAACCAGTATGAGAAACATATATACAGAATAACATCTCCCATCACACAGTTCTGTATTCTTCTATTTTAGAACAATTTTCCATATGATACATATATACTTTTAAATGGGTAAAGAAAGTTAAGACACTGAGACACAACAATGTGTTCATTTTTTAAAAAAGATGCACATAGTTGTAGTTCAGTGTGTGAGGACTGAGATTAGGTATATTGTGATTGAGGTGGTAACAAGTTGAGAAAATCACTAGAGTCTTAGGAACTGATTATCAAATGCATCTTACAGCCCCTTTAAAGCTGTTTTAAAAATGACCAAAGTAGAATTAACTTTAATGTTAAATCTTAGACATAGTTTTACATTAGTGAGAGTGACAAGACTTGATTTGCTAGAACATTGCTTGCCCAGGGAGAGCAAATTGATTGTGCCAAACTTCAGATTGCAATAGAAATGCACAAAAACTTCTTGAGGACCTCCCTGTTAGGATTTCAGCACTGTTTTGAGCCTGTTAGATGCCCACGTGCTCTTTGTCAAACATCACAGTAGCCTCTTGCTCCTTCAACTGCTTCCTTTGTAATTCTTCTTTTAAGCTGTCTCTTAGAGTTTATCTTTACATTATTTGCATACTCCAAGCAATTGTTTATGTATTCTTGCTTGTATAGGTCAAATTCAATGAGCTGAATATTTTAAAATTAAAAAGATTTTTTTTAATCTGCATATATATCCATGTATCACATCCATGCCTAGTGCCTGTGGATGCCAGGAGAGGGCATTGAATCTCTTGAAACTGGAGGAACAGAGGGTTGTGAGCTGCCACGTGGGTGCTGAGAATCAAACCTGGGTCCACTGAAAGAGCATCTAGTGCTCTTAACTTCCATATCTCCTGCCATACAAAAACTGAACAATTTTAGAAAATTAATACAATGTCCACTTTTTAGGCTTTTAAGTTACAATCTTTTAGTTTTTGAGCCACCAGATCATTTCTGGACAACTTATATTTGTGAACTTCCTTTCTATAAGATACTTGCACACGTGTTTGTTAAATAAGGGGTTGATATAACAGATTTTCAGTGTCTCAACTGACTAAGCCACAATGTCATTTGAGCTTTCATTTGAATATATATACATGTAGATACACATATAATCTAATTTTGTCTTTTTTTAAACCGTTTATAATTTTTTTTAAATACAGATATTTTTTAGGTGAAATTGTTTTGTTAATTAAAGATTTAAAACATTAGATAATCTGTAGCAAGAAAAATAAAAGACTCAGAGTCAGATATTGGGGTTCAGTCTCCAAGCTGAAGATCAGAAGAGCAAAACAGCTAGACACTATCTGTTACCTCTAGCTCAGGAAGAAAGGACTGATCCATGAACTCTCCAACAAGCCTCAGACTACTGCCTCTCCTCAGTGTGGCTGGAGAGAATCCTGAGACTATCTCAGAATCCAGTCTGAGACACTTGGCTTTTATGTACTTTTCTAGGGCTGAGATTACAGGTGCGTGCTTTCACATGTTGAGATCATCTTTGTGTGAGCTGTTTCTCTTTAGGACTGGATGGATTTCAAGTGGCTCAATGTGGCCTTGAACTCACAGAAATCCATCTGCCTGTTTCCTGAGTCCTGGAATTAAAGGTGTGTGCCACCACTGCCCAGCTTCTATGGCTGTGGCTACTTCGCAATCTGATCTCCAGTGGCTTTATTAGATCATAAACAATATATCACCACAAGTTATAAGAAAAGCATGTTAAATTTCCAATTATGACTGCCTTTCCAGTCATACTTTATATCTCAGATCCTGACTTCAGGTATTTCTATGTTCATGTTTAGTATTGTGCATCTTCCTTTTCTGTTAAAATGTCTATCTTCAGTGATCTTGCCTTGGGTTCTATTATGTTCAATACTATATTTGATTCTGTATCTATACAACTTATAATATACAATTGCTTTCTTGAGACTATTGGCAAGACATAGGTATTACCAAGGCAGAATACACTGTTTGATAATTTCTAAATGAATTATTTATAACAATTATGAATTCTAGTTGAAAATTTCTTTTGTTTCTAGGATACCATGAGCTAACTTTCAACCCAATCCTGTAGAGAATAGAAACTCACCATGAAGAGCCAAATTATAATTAGAAAATTAATTTCCTCATTCTTAAAATCACACAATGATTACTAAATCCAAATTACTTTTGTATTATCCTGTATTTTGCACTTGTTATCCTCTTGATCCCCTTATTAATATGGATATTTAAGGGTTGAATATGTAAGTGCTAAACTAATCTTAATTGTCACCTCGTCAATGAAGCCATTTATCTGTACCTATCTTAGAGAAAGCATCCATCATGTATGTGGAACAGGACATCTGAGGATTTAGTGAGGATTGTACTGAATATTTATAGTGGGTGCTTTGGACAACATTTGAGGGCTGAAGCATCAGAGAAGATCGAGGAAATGGTTTGCAAATACTACTGAGTGTGTGCTAAGAATTTATGCTGTGGGAATTCCAAATCTGAATTTATGTCAAATAAAGACACAGAGAACAAATATAGCTTAGAGAATATCCACTTAGCAGATCAGTGGTTATCAAATTTTTACCCGGCATTATCTCAAGGCAAATATTCTTTATTCAAATTCTAAGTGGCCTGAGAGAACAGCAAAAAAAAAAAAAAAAAAAAAAAAAAAAGACCATGTCTTTTCTTTAATGAGGTCAAAGACTAAAACCTTATAGTCACCGTTATTCAGAGATTTCAACCTTATCAGACATGTATCTACCAACTCCTCTACCCTATAAATCTTTAAAGTACCTTGGAGGATATTAAAATCAGGGTCAACTCAGAGAAATTTGAGGAAGTTCTAACCTACATAATGATAAAATGGATTGCTCCATCTTGATCTATTACTTCTAAATTAAAATATTCATTTAATATCAGTTCCTTGATTTCAGTATTTTTGTTTCTAGCTTTCAGAAATCCAGCAAATAACCTTGTCGATAGAACTGTCATAAAATGTATAATCCTCATTAAACAGCAGGTTGGAAAGAAAATCTATCGAGAGAACAAAGCCTTCATAGAATTAATTTTCCCATTCTCAAACACAAACAAAACCAACTCCCAAAAAACAACAGTGGATTTCAAAACACACATAATTCCTATCTGAGAGAAAAAATCAAAGATAATACATATTTGAATTTTTCAATGCATATAGAACCTAGAAGTGAGAATGAATTTCCTAGTGCATGCATTTATTTGCATTCTTTAACTGCATGGAATCTTATGGGGATTTTAAAGATTAATGTTTTAGCTGAGCATACAAAGTAATGGGTCTCATTATGTCATTTTCTTATACATGTGCCATTAACTTTGTTCTCATTTGTTACTTATGGGGACTTTTATGTATGCTCAGATGAAAGTGGAAATATATAGCTTGTCCCTTTTCATCACATGAACTGTGTTGTGCAGGCAATGGGATCAGGTGAATGTCTTGAGTTAACTAAGGGCTAGTTTCCACAGTGAGTTACCAAGAATCTCTTAAGTTGGACTCTGGTGGCCGTATCTATGACAGACATATAAAAGAAGGATCCACACCTGTTCAATGTTGATTTCCCATGAATGTGTCTTATTATTGCATTCCATGGTTGATTTTCTGTCATTAAAAAAAAAAAAAAACAATTCATGTAGCAGCCAGAGATTTTTAGTCTTTGCAATTCAAGACCTCACCAAGCTGTTCTACTTGGGGACGTCTGAGAGGTGTTCAAGGCCAATTGTGGATGTATTTATATTCTAGACAGTCTTCTATGAGAAAATATTTTTGTTTTACCACATTTTAATGTGATCAGGCATTCTCCAATGTTAATGTTAGGAAAAAGTTAATCTCCTTGTGTTTCCATCTGCTTTTAGTAATTTATGATGTCGACTTCATATCAAAGTAGACCCTTCAACACCCTCATACCCAATCCAGAGTCATATTAATGCAAATTGATACAAACAATTATGGAACACCTACTATGCACCAAACATTTCCCCACATATTGGCAAGTGCAAAATACAATCTTCAACTGTTCTTTTTTTAAATTTCAAATAAATAGTTTAAATTCAACCACGATAATTTGTTAAATCACTATTCTCACCTGGTTCTTGTCCAATGGCCACCAATCTGACCTCTTAGAACCTATGATAATCTGCTAATATGTTCTCCACACTGTATGTGTGCAAAATTTAGAGGAAATTTTAGTAGATTATGTTGCCTACCCCCTCTGCTGTGCTGCCTCTGTCACTGTAACAAAATACTCAGTTTAAACAATAGAAGAAGGAAGGTTTAAAACGTCTCACTCAATGGTTTCCCAGACTGATTGCCTCTCAGTGTGAGACAAAGAATCATATTTGGATCATGTCACATGTGCTGAAGGAAGTTCACTTGCCACATTGTGACCAGGCAGCAGACAGACAGAGTTCATATAATAGCCGAGCTGCTAACCAATTGTTGCAATAAGCTTCAAATTCATGAATAAATCAATCCACTGCTTAGGTCAGAGCCCTCCTGATCCAACCACCCATCAAAGGACCCATCTCTAAACACTGCTTCCTGGATACAAAGAACTTTAATGCATGAACTTCCTGGGAACACGTTGAGTCCAAATTGTTAATACTTTAATACTGTCATCGCTCTAAAATAAAATCATGCTTAAAATATGCTATGAAGACCTGCCCTACTCTTCCATTCAGAGTGTGTCTCCATCTTTATTATGTCTGAACTTGGTCGATAGAACTCTGACTTCAAGGTATTTTAACTTGCTCTTCCTTTTCACTCAAGTGGTCCCTTCTTTCTGGCCTATTATATCTGATCTTGACTTCAGTGTTGGAACCTCACAGAACCTTTCTAACATCTTCCTCATCAGGCCAAACTCATTAGTCCTTCTCTGAGATGATGTATCTCATGAGCATAGGGGCCACCTGTAAGTGCCTTTCCTAGTGTCTATCCAGGCTCCAGCATAGTCTTTGGCCTTTTAATGGCACCTACAGACACTTACCAATTTATGTATATTTTGTGCCAAAAGAATTGGAATCTAATGAGTTTTTAAGGCCGGTTTTAATGTTGAGTTTGTGAACTGAGAGAGGGCAGGTACATGTTGACATAAGAAGTTTCTTAAGACTTCTGTTCCTTTATTTAAATTTTTTTGTGATTTTTGAGTTTGAAGGAAAGAGATTTACAGTCTTGTGAGATCCTAAAACCAAAAAAGTAAAATTTCAAGGTTAATAAGAACTTCAGGGAGGCTCTCAGTCTTGATTTTGTTTGCTTTATCACGTTTAAGGTTGAAGCACTCACAAAACCTTTATTTCATCAGTAGCATAGCATGGTAGTTATGAAGCCTGGAAAGAATGTGCTTAGTGATACATTAAGCAAATTCTGCAACACTTGGAGTCAATATGAATTTAAATAAGAATTCAGCTGGAGTTTCTTGCCCTGATTTTTTTCTTTAAAGAGTAGAGACTTGGCCTTAAACAGGTGAGGATTAAATTTTCCAGAGCAGAGCAGGTGATGGATGCAGGCTTGTTTCTGGGGCTCAGCAATCCAGAGGGAATCTCTGCTGCAGGAAGTTAATTCAGAGTGACAGACTGATGTTTCCTGTGGATTTTCCCCAGCACACAAACAAATCTCTAATTAAAGCATTTCGTGTTTATATAGTTGTCACATCTAATAATTTAAAATTATCCTAATTTAAAACAGCATCTAAGAAACCCTAATTAGACAGTTAATATGACTTTTCAAGTATTCACACTTCTTTTCTCCTTTACTATTCAGCCAGCACCCAATCCAAGAGGTGATAGGTGACTTAAGGATAACAAATGGTACATATATGTCTATAGAAAGAGATTCTGGATCCTTAATTAGTTTATTATTCATGTCCATGACCAAATCAATTTGCCCATGTCAGAAGATATGAGAAAAATTTAGTTTAAAAGACTCACAAGCGTTAGAGGCTTCTAAGACCTCTACATTCAAAATCTGTCCTCTTTAAAAGAAATAGTGGTGAAAATTTCAGAAAGACAATCAGAATGAATATGTCTCAATGTTTTGTTTAGAATGCAAGTTAAATAGATTGATGTCTGTGTGTATGGAGAAGGAAGAAGGTCCTAACTTTTTTTCCCTCCTCTCAATTACAACACCCAAAGAAATGCAGTTAGTAGTTGGTTTAATTTCCATCATGTTGACTGCAAAATGTTGTGCCAATTAAAGATGCCTAAAGCTTTCCAAGCTGAGAGTGTTTGCCTTCATATTTTGTCTTCAATTATTCTGAATCACTAAATGCAAAACCAGTTGGGTTGGGTTACTGTAAGTCTGCAAAAACAAGAGCTATCAGTAGGGTACTAACACACCACAATAGACAAAGCTGGATAGCTGTTGGTTTTCTGGTACATACCTGGGACCACTGTGAAAAGCCTCTCACAGGGCACATGACTGTAAGGTACTCTTTTTTTTTTTCACAATGGACCCAACTGGAGACATGTACTATCTCTCTTAGCAGTCTGATCACAAGGAACCATGATGTAAAAGTGGTGAAATATTCAGGGAATGATATAAAATACTCAGAAAAAGGAGTATAAAGGAGGGAAGAATTATTTTGGTACACAGTTCTTGTGGGTTCTTCGGCTCAAGACTGGTCAGAGCATGTGGCAGAATTCACTTCATGGTGAACTAAAGCCAGGGCAAGAGGCAGGAAGGGGCCAAGGACCCAACACCCATCAGAACCATCACTCAGTGGCTTAACTCCTTCAGGGAGGTCCTGTTTCTAAAATATATAGGACTTATTAAAGCAATGCCACCAGTTGAAGACTGTATTAGTCAATGTTCTCTAAAGGACAGATAAAATAAAGGGGATCAATAAGAGTGGCTTATAGGCTGTGATTCAGGGACCCCAACAATGGCTGTCTTAGGATAGAAAGGCCAAGAATCTGGTAGTTATTCAGTCTATAGGACTGGATTTCTCAGCATTCCCAACTTGATGGCAGATAGAGTCCTAGAAGATTCCCAGCAAGCTGCTGGCTTTTAGTCTATATTGGAATCAAGAAGAAGTAGGTTCTAATGGCACTGATAGGATGACATGGCAACAGAACAGATGAACTTGCCAGGGAGGGAGGGAGGGAAGAAGAGAGGAAAAGATGGAGGGAGAGCAGGAAAAAAGCAAAAAGTTTCCTTCTTCAATGTCATTTTATGTAGGTTGCCACCAGAGTGTGGCCCAGATTTACGATTTTTTTTGCACCTCAAATGATTCAATCAAGAAAATCTCCACAGCTGTGCTCAGCTGCTCTGATCTTAGGAAATTCGAGGTATAGACAGAAAATAACCAATTAGCCTTCACATAAATCAGAACTTTAGTAAACCTGTGGGAGTTCATATTTAGACTATAACAGCCTCAAGTAGGATGTGTTATTTACAGTTTGATACCACATCTATGGTTGAATTGGGAAAAGGGACTAGAACAATTCTGTCATGACTGTCTTTCATGAAGACAACAGACTGGAAAGACCTGAAGATTTTTCAAATTCCATTTTCAAGAAAAGAACATTAATGCAAATTCAAAATTATGCCCCTCCATAAGAACAATAAAGACTGGAAATTGGGGCATTCTTAACTCTATTTTTTAGAGCTAGCTCAATATATTGCTTCTTTTGTGTAAATTTGTATTTTTTCAACTTATATAATGGAGAATTTTTAATATATAGAAGTATAAGGCTGTAATGACCACATGTGGCCTCACCAACGTTTGCAGCAGTCACTACCCTGTGTGGATCTTTTCTGTGACTACATACACTTACCTTCCAAGTTGTTTTTTGTTTTGTTTTGTTTTTAACAAGTTCTCAATATATTGTTTTCTATGTTAATGTTTTTGGATTCTGTTAAGTCCAACCTACTGCCTGCAGGCCATATCTGGCCAAGGTAGTTATGAACATGGCCCAACACAAAATTGTAAACTTACATAAAACAGTATGAGATTTTTCTCAGACTTGTTTTGTTACCTTGATTGTGAGGTTCGCCAGTGTGAACCTGGTGGTGACAATGCTTTCTTGCAATGTCAGAAAGCTTAAGTCCTCCAACGGCTCTCCTTAAGAGCAGCCTCCATTTCTTCATTACACAGCTACAAATGCCAATAATATGCAAAAATATTACCTATACTGGCACATTTATTGATTGAAACTGCAATCAGGACCCTATAAATGTACCATAATTTTTGAATCTGTGTTTCTGTTCTATTTCTCTTCCTTTTTTTTTGTATTTTTATTGAAATTGTATTTTGTTGAAAGAGACAAGTTTATTGCCACAAAGGCTTTTCTAGTACTGTACTTACTGTCCATGAAGTATGGTGTGATTGGGCTTTGTCCTTTTTGTTTAAAAAATATTGATTATTGCTGATTAAATCTAGAGGATAATAGACTCTCATTTTCTTTTGGTGAGAATCCTTTATATATGAATGTCTGTTTGTGGTGAGTCCTTGCATGGGACTTGACATCCCTGGAGTTTGTAGGGAATGAAGAAAAGGAGACACAAAGCAAAGTTGGGGTCTGATGGATTTGACTAGTTCTTAGAGAAACTGTAACACCCTATACATCTAAACTCCATACAGCAAAATCATTTAGATAGGGTTTATGATACTTAGAGGAATCAAGAAGGCTGATAAATCTAAAGGTTAGCTAAAGCAATCTCAGAAAGGAGCAGTTGCTATAGGGGAGCAGTATTCTGCTGTAAACATCTAGGAAAGGGAGCTATTGTGGGCACCTTCAGCACACACTGTCAATATCTGCATATAGATCAGAGAAAAGCTTTGCCACGCCAGGTTGTGTATTTTGGGGATTTGTCAATTTTCCACATGTCTAAGGCTTGGAATCCTTGACATCTCAACATGTCAACAACACAGTCATTTAGGACATCCTTCCCTCAGTGCTTCCTTTGCTTTTCTCTCTATAATATCATTTCTTCTTGTGTCGTGTTTGTATCAATTGATGACCACACTTTAATGAAGTGACCACAAGTCAATTATTTCTGTTCTGTTTATTAATTTGATTAATTATTTAATAAGAAATATATTTTATTAATTATGTTATTTTATGCAAATAGCATGCGAGTTTAATTTTTTCTTACAAGTTATCAGCAATTTGAACTGAATTATTAGCATTCAGTAAATGAAATTAATGAGATGTTCAACATTACTTTGGATTTGCAACATTGTCAGTGTTTTATGTGTATCAATTCATTATGAATATAAAACCCTTACTGCCATTCAATTGTCCTATTTTTGGCTAGTGGAACAATATTCAAGTTCCTAGTCCCACATGCTTTTCTCTCTTCCCTTTATCTGTCTCCTAGCTTCCTCTCCACTCATTGTTCCCCGACCCCCAATATGCTCAGGAGATCTTGTTCATTTCCACTTCTGTGGGGGACCTTGTATAAATCTCTTAGGTTCCTCCTTGTATCCTATTTTCTCTGGCGGTGTGAATTATAGACTGGTGATCCTTTGTTCTATGTCTAAAATCCATATACGAGTGAGTACATACTGTGTTTCTCTTTTTGTGACTCAGTTACCTCATTCAGGATGGTTTCTTCAAGTTCCATCTATGTGCCTGTGAATTTCAAGATTCCATTGTTTTCTTCGGTAGAGTAGTATTCCATTGTGTAAATGTGCCACATCTTTATTCATTCTTCAGTTGAGGGGCTTCTAGGTTGCTTCTTGGTTCTTGCTATTACAAATAATGCTGCTATGAATATAGGTGAACAGATGTCTTTGTTGCACAGATGTGGATCATTTGGGTATATGCCTAAGAGTGGGATTGCCGGGTCCTGTAGTAGAATGATTCCCATTTTCCTCAGGAACCTACTGATCTCCAAAATGGCTGCACAAGTTTGTCCTCCCACCAGAAGTAGAGGAGTGTTCCCCTTTCTCCACATCCTCTCCAGCATAAGATGTCACTGGTGCTTCTAATTTTAGCCATTCTGGCATGAGTAAGATGGTGTCTCAGAGTTGTTTTGATTTATATTTTCCTGATAGTTAAGGATATTGAGAACCTTTTTAAGTGTCTTTTAGCCTTTTTGACTTCCTCTATTGAGAATTCTCTCTTCAATTCTGTACCACATTTTGTTGATTTGTTTCTTGAGTTCTTTGTATATTTTGGAGATCAGCCCTTTGTCAGATGTAGAGTTGGTGAAGATATATTCTAAGTCTGTGGGCTGCCATTTGGTCTTGTCAACTGTGTCATTTGCCTTACAGAAGCTTCTCTATTTGAGAAGGTCACATTTATTAATTGTGGCTCTCAGTGTCTGTTATAACTGGAGTTATGTTCATGAAGCCATCTCTTGTACCAAGGGTACCTCCCACTGTCTCTTCTAAGAGGTTCAGTGTGGTTGGATTTATGTTGAGGTCTTTTATCCATTTAGACTTGAGTTTTGTGCATGGTGATAGACATTGGTTTATCTGCAGTCTTCTACACACCACCATCCAGTTGTGCCAGCACCATTTGTTGAAGATGCTTTCCTTCTCCCATTGTATACTTTTAGTTGGTTTGTCAAAACCAGAAAAACAATACAAAAAATCAAGCAAAAAAGTTAGTTTTTGAGAAAATCAACAAGATAGACAAACTTTTATCCAAACTAACCAAAAAAGCAGAGAGAACATGCAAATTAACAAAATCAGAAACAAAAAGGGGGATATAACAATGGACACTGAGGAAATCCAGACAATTTTCAGGTCATACTTTGAAAAACTGTACAAAATTTGAAAATTCAAATGAAATGGACAAATTTCTGGATAACTATCACTTACCAAAATTATATCAAGAACCGATAACCCCTAATGAAATAGAAGCAGTCATCAAAAGCTTCCCAACCAAAAAGAGCCCAGGGCCAGATGGCTTCAGTGCAGGATTCTACCAGAAATTCAAAGAAGAGCTAATACCAATGCTCCTCAAATTGTTCCATATAATAGAAGCAGATGGTTCATTACCAAACTCTTTTTACAAAACCACAATTACCTTGGTACCCAAGACACACAAAGACACAGAAAGAAATAGAACTACAGACCAATATCACTCATAAACATTGATGCAAAAATAGTAAATAAAATACTGTCAAATTCAATCCAAGAACACATTAGAGAAATCATCCACCATGACCAAGTAGGTTTCATCCCTGGGTTGCAAGGATGGTTCACTATACAAAAATGTATCAATGTGGTCCACTATATAAACAAACTGAAAAAAAACATGATCATCTACCTAGATGCTGAAAAGCCTTCCACAAAATTTAATACCCTTTCATGATAAAGGTCTTGGAGAGATCAGGGATAACAGGAACATACCTAAATATAATAAAAGCAATATACAGTAAACCAGCAGACAACTTCAAACTGAATGGAGAGAAAGTTAAGGTGATGTCCTCTAAAATCAGGAACAAGACAAGACTGTCCTATTTCTCCATATCTCTTCAATATTGTACTTGAAGTTCTAGCTAAAGCAATAAGACAACAAAAGGAGATCAAGGGGATACAAATTGGAAAGGAAGAAGTCAAACTTTCACTATTTGCCAATGATATGATAGTTTACATAAGCGGCCCTAAAAACTCTCCCAGGGAACTCCTACAGCTGATAAACACCTTCATCAAACTAACAGGATACTAGATAAACTAAAAAAAATCAGTATCTCCACTATATACAGACAATGAAGGGGCTGAGAAAGAAATCAGAGAAACATCATCCTTTACAATAGCCACACACAACATAAAGTATCTTGGGGTAACACTTACCAAACAAGTGAAAGTTCTTATATAGGAAGAACTTTATGTCTTTAAAGAATGAAATTAGATACCAGAAAATGTCAAGATCTCCCATGCTCTTGAATAGGGAGGATAAACCTAGCAAAAATGGCAAACTTGCAAAAAGCAATCTATAGATGCAATGCAATCGCCATCAAAATCCTAGCCCAATTCTTCACTGACCTTGAAAGGATAATACTGAACTTTATTTGGAAAATAAATTTTCAATCCCCAGAATTGCCAAAACACCCTTGTACAATAAAGGCACTTCAGGAGGCATCACCATTCCCAACTTCAAGCTCTATTATTGAGCGGTAGTCCTGAAAACAGCTTGGTATTGGCACAAAAATAGACAGGTAGACCAATGGAATTGAATCAAAAATCCTGATATTAACCCACACACCTATGAACACCTGATTTTTGACAAAACAGCTAAAAGTATCTATTCATTCTTAAAACTCCATTACTCAATAATTACTAATGACCTATGATCTTATTCATGTTCTTTGTTTCTCACACTGCACATTCATATTAGTTGCAGATAAACAATGCCAGTCCTATATTGATGACTAATGGAAAGAGTTAAAGAGGTCTTGTGTTTCCTTTCATCTTCATCAGATATGAATGAAGTCATATAGGATCAAATCTCTTCTTCTTAGGTTTTAGTATATTTCTTATGTTGTTTGGTTATAAGGTAGATTCAGAAATGGGCTCATTCACTACATTTAATTTTAATTGACGGCACCAATCTCTTCTTTATTTTTGCTGATCCTACTTTGGAGTCCATGATGTTAAGGATGATGGGGAATGTGGATAATAGAGAAAAAGAACAAAAATTGATTGACAAAATGCTATAATGATATCTCAAATTTGTATGCTAAGAAAAACAAAAAAATAATTGTTCTGGCTTTTGTAGTTTCTATGAAACCCAAGTAATTTTCATATGCTATAATCTTATAGTTCCATTCTGAGTTCATCGTGGCATTTTTACTGAAAATTTTATAACTCCAAACTTGACAATACTTAAATTGCTACCAACAGTAGAATGAATGTGTCATGACACAGTCACCCTATGGGTTATTATAAGATGAGAGTAAATGATTTACAAATGCACAATGTGTTTTGGATACATCTCATAAACACAATTTCAAGAATAGATGACAGACCAAAAAAGCATATATTATATCATTCCATTTATGTAAATCGGAAAAATAAGAAAAGCATGCCTGTTACCAAAGGCTTGAATACCTCATGGGAAAGTGTCTGAAAGGTGCTTTGGTGGGTGTTCAACTTTTCACCTGGGTTATTTCATTATCATCTCAGTATATGAATATTAATAAACCTGTATATTATATGGATTTTTTATGTTTATAAATAAAAGTAAAAATGGCTACTTTATTACCATCCTCATAACTTACCTCTCTCACACAGTTCTAATTTGAGAATTGAAAAGAATAATTATGGAAAAAGAACTAATAAGAAGTATAATTATCCACATTGGTATGCTGAGCAAGGAGATGAGGTGGATGGTTCTACTGGTTAAGTCTCTAGTTAGTTGGAAGGTCTCATACCATAGTGAGGATTCACTGGTGCCAGCAGTTTCACCTTGAGTCAAGAAGCAAAGAGTACAGTAGATACTGAGCCTCCTGTGAGAACTCCAGAGTTCACTAGAACAATTTAGCATATACTTGATTCAGGGACCTCACAGGAGGCTCTCGTCTTCCAAAAGTTCTACTACCCTCTAGAACCTGCTTTTTGTTGACCAAGTCTTCAACTGCAGCTACTCTAGGGAACTACACATCTCAGAATAGCAAGTGACCTATCTCCTACTAAGCCATTTTCTAGCTGCCTATTGGTTATCTCTCCCTTCCATAACTCTTCATGTAACCTGTTTTTAGTTACTATTTATTAATCTGTACTCTTTAAAACTCATATGACTAACTGAAGTGTTAATTGCCTTTATATGTGTATTTATTACATACATTTCTTCTTACTGAAGTTTGAACACTGTGAGAATAAAGGATTTGCCTGTCTTAGATGCTATAATTCCTAGCAGAGTGCTATGTTTCTGTGGATTGAGCATGCGATAAATTAATCCAGGTCTAGAAGAGAGTCTGAAGACCCAATATCCTCCTCCCATCATGGCCCCAAGATCTTCCCCTGAGCATGTGGCAGGCCATTGACTCCCTCAAGATTTGTTCATCAGTGTTCCCTGAGACTCTTCTAAGGAAGATTTGGTGGCTGTTTATTAGCAATGTTCTTCAGCGTGAGTAGGAATTTGCCCAAGAAGTTTACTTTGATTGGTCAAAATGTCAAGTCCTTGAATGGAGGCTTGCCTGCCTCTCATCTTTGTATGTCTTTTAACTCACTGTGCTAAGATTTTCAATATTAAAGTGTAGCTAATGTATGCATGGATAGATGGTTACAACATTTATCAGAGATGTAGTAATGACAGGGAACATCCCATACCTGTCTTTGATTACTTGGGTTAGTTTAACCTCAATTAAGAAAATGGAACATTCACCTGATGATTTCAAGCTGGGCAGATGGAGCTGACACAGCTGTCTGGGATGCCAGGTGGAGGGAGGGAATTTAAATCCAAGTGAGAGCAACACATCCCCAGTCAGCAAATGTGCCATCTGCTCCTCCATGGTTGCATTTCAGAGGAGGCAGCTTAACTCTTTCATGAAATAGATTTTCAGAACTCCCAAGTAAGCTGAAGGATGAATGGATTTAAAAGACTCCTTATGGACTGGCAAGAGTAGAAAAAGAACTCAAGGTGTGTGTGTGTGTGTGTGTGTGTGTGTGTGTGTGTGTGTGTGATAACATCAGGGTTTTCTTGACACCTTCAAGGAGGTTGGTATGAGTTGTCTCTTTGATGGGGAAAATTATTCAGCTAGGTTAAAGACATGTTGCTGTTTAGCTGTTGGGAGTGCAATTTTCTAGCTGAGCCAACAGAGGAGCGCCTGCTTGTCCAGGTAATTGGCTTTTCCTTTATATGTCACCTGCTATTCCATTCATCAAACTGCTTGAGTAAATAAAGTTTTGTGTTAGTTAATATTAATGTTAGAAAGACAAAATAAAGTTCCCCTCTGTCATAATAGTAGTAGTAGTCCAGTGGGAAAAACACATTCGTTAGTAATTTTAAAATGCGGACAGCTTGTAGCAAGTCCTGTGAAAGCTCCTTTCTTTCCTGGCTTTGAACTTGCCTGAATCTGAGCTGTAGTGAGACACAGACTGTTTTTGTGTGGTTCAAGTTATTCCTCCCTTCTCATTTTAAATGCTTTATTAAACTTCAGTGTACCTAATTCACAAATTACCTGATTTGGGATAAGAAAACTAGACAACTAGTTATCCAGTTTCCACCTATTGCAGGTCAGGGGGAGGGCTGAGCTCTGTGACTGAAAGCTACATTCTAGAAACAAATCACCCCCTTCCAATATGCAATTCAAGACTGACTTGGGATTTGTCTGCATCTGATTCAAACATCCTGGCTTGCTGTAGACCTACAGAATGGTGAACAAATTTCCTCCAGTGGCATGATTTCCTGCTGTTTGTACAACTGTTATATTCTCTATTTAGTACCCAGCTCCCAAGTATGGTAAATATTACCTGTATTTTGGCCATAGAGGTTGGTTTGAAAAACTCCCTCCTATTGTAAGACTGAGGGGGGAGCCAATGACAAATTGTACTTTAAGCTAAAATATGGATGCATGTACCATTGGAGAGAGCTCTTTTAAATCATTCTCTGGCAAACCATGGGTCCAGATTGACTACTTTACACACTCAATGTAGTTTCAACTGAGCCCTATTTGAAAAGCCAAAACTTTCATAGAGGATAATAATAATAATAATAATAGTAATAGTAATTATTATTATTATAATAATAATAGCAGATACTCAGATTTCTCTTTCCACTGTTTACTCTTATCCTTTATACCCAAAGCTCTGATTCAGGGACTACAAAGGCACATGTCACTATTGGTGCCAGAACATGCTAATCCATCAGAATTTCAGAAGAATCCACATAGGTATTTACTAGGCTGACCTCACCCACCACACAGTGACTGACTGCTGAGTGGAACATCAGGACAGCTGAAGAACTCTCTCATTCTTTGTCTTTCAAGAGGCTGAAAGGCACTCAACAGGCACTCCTTCCATGAGGTGCCTTAAGAACAAGTTGAGTAAGGGGAGGAATGATAATGGAAGATGAGAAAGAAGGAGAGGAATGGGGAGAGAGAAATGAGCTTCTCTTCTGCTTCTTCTGCTCTAGCTTCTGTCATCTCCTTGGCTTGTGCCCCCTCTTACCTGCAAGACCCCTCATCTTTCATCAAACACACAGGGAACCCCTCTTGAGTTCTTCTGGTCTGTCATTATAAGCAGCAAACTCAACTGATGGAGACTATTTTCTCAATATGGTCTCCTTGTCTACTTTGTTTCTTTTTCAGGGGTGACCTTCTGTCTTGGGGAAACTGTGAGTTCTTCCTATTCTGGTCCAGGCTGCTCAGTAAGAATAAGTCATTTTTTACCAAAATAATTGGCTGTGGGGTGGTTGTCTGACCATTTCACTCAAGCAGAATAGTGGAAGCCCTTCCTGGTGAGTGCATGCATACACACACACACACACACACACACACACACACACACACACACACACCATGTATTTGCACACACATGCATAAAATTTAAATAGTTTGTTTCCATTATGACTGTCTTTGTTTACATGTTAGTCTGTTTTTCACTTTGTTAGTATTCAACCAAGATTTTTCCAATAATAATCCTCTCTATTTTTATCTTCATTTAAATACACAAGAGGTAAAAGCCTTGCCCAATGAGTTTCAGTCATTTTTGTATTACTGACCTGTGAGAGTCACTTTGAAAGGAATTTGGAAGGGCCAAGCTATCCTTCAACAGTACCAGCTGTGGGAAGTGTGTGGGTGTCCCCAGATGGCAGTTGTGTAGTTTGTGTTTAGCTACTTACCTAGAGTTTAGCTACTCTAGACAGCTATTCACTTAACAAAAATCAAACACATTCTCATTTTTAAATTTCATTGATCTCTGCACAAATACAGAATATGTGCTGATATGGTTAATAATAGCGATTATAAAAATCAGTGATTTAGATACTTCAGTCATTTAAATATTATGAGAAATGAGGAGCCTGAGTCAAATGTTGTCCAAGTTAATTTTAATTGCCAAGTTGTCATAGCCTAGAGTCACCCATGAAGGGAGTTTTTGTTGAGGAGTTTTGTTGAGGAAAAGCCAGAATAGCTTTGCTATTGGCATGTCTTTGGGGAACTGTCTTGATTGCTAATGAATGTAGGAGGAGATAACCCACTTTGAGCATTGCCATTGTAGGTGGTTCTGGGCTGTGTAAGAAGGCTAGCTAAGCACGAACCTTTGAGGGAAGTTAGAGAGTGAACCAGTAAGGTTTATTATTCCTCTTTCACATTCCTGCCTTCAATTCTCTCAATAATGGATTGCGATTTTTAAGTATAAGCCAAGTATATGCTTTCCTCTTCTAAGCTACTTTTTGGTAATTGATTTATTATAGCAGGAGAAGAAACTTGAACCCTTATTACGTTTCTTTGACCTCAGTATTCCCCTTACCTTTTCAGAATACGTTAGCTTCTGTCTCCACAGCAGTGTTCCACAAACCCCAGCAAGTACCAGAATCACCCAAGGGACTCTTTAGAACAGTGGCTGCACAGCTCCAGCTAATGGCATTAGAGATGATTTGGTCTAGTGGAGGTTATACATTCTCACTGCTCTTGGTAGCCTGGCAAGGGGAACCCACTTTGAGCTATTGTCTCCTGAACAGTTCAGTGTGAATTTATCATTAACTTGAATGATTTATTATTTTTCATATTTGTGTCAATATATTTTAGAATCTAATGTAAGCAAGGCCTTATACTATCTGTGTGTAGAGATCGGTTAGTTGTATTTCAAGGACATAACCTTTTGGTATTCTGTATTGTTTTAGTAGGTAATTGCTTCAGATTTATTAATTGGTGTGAACCTATACAACCCACTTATGCTGTCTTTTCTTAGCTTAAGGCAATGAATGATTATTATACTTATGATAGATCATGAAAAAATAAGATGATTTTGACTGATTAAATTTTTTTTATACTTTCTGATTGCCTTGTAGAAATGGATAGCCTTTCACTGTCACGTTAACATCATCCTCAAGCAGTTCAATAAATATGACATCAACTCACTCAATTTCATGACCTTGCTTATCCTTAGACAAAGGCATTGAAAAAGCATTTGGGATGATTAGGCTTGGTTCTTAATTAAAGGACTTTTTGACTTTTCATAGCTATTAATAGAAGTGAACTGAAACCCTCTGGACTACATTTCAATAACAGATAACGAGGCTCTAAGGTTTTAATTTTGCCCTGATGCTGGTTGCCCAAAGGTGAATTTTCCTCAAGAGTATTGATTCTATTTTATTGTAATGTTCACTCTGCTAGCAATGGGTCATTTTGGCTCCACACAGGGCCCATGAGTTGGAGGCCATGCAATGTTCTCTAATAATAGCAGCCATATAGAAACTATTTTTGTTGGTAATATTAAAAACCTGGTTTCAGTTTCCTGAAATACTTTACAATGAAATTTTTTATGATTTAAAATTTTAGGGTATTTTCAGAACAATATTAATAACTAATTTTATTTTCTTTATAGGGAGAAATTGTATGCAATATGACATTTGAGTGTTTAAATTTGTTTTGTTTCTTTGGAAAGCTTTCAAAGACAAATAACAAGCCACTTTTTTATTTATACTGTGTAGGCAGTCCACTTTTTTTCTTCTCCATCAATTACTCTTTTAATATTTAACATGTTCCAGCCCCTTTATGGCCCAAATTGTAAAAGGATATTCAAAGTTGCTAGGGCTCTGCTGGGAGAAGAAACTTTTTCTTTAATTTTGTTCTATTTAGTTCAAGCTCTGTAGAAGAGAAGCCTCTGGCTCTTTCTTCAGCTCAATATTTTTTTTGCCTTAAGTAGGATGGCTTTTTGATCTTCTAGAGTTTTACAAGGGAATAAATATGCATGGTAATGAATGAGAACATACAAATAAAATCCATTTAGACTTTTTAAAACCCTTGACAGTATTACATGCAAAGTTTATTAAGAATCAAGTCACAGTAACATTGCCTATACTATTTTATCAAGGGTGGCAAGCAGTTTAAAGTAAAGAAGGAAAATAAAGTAATGATGGGCAATTTCTTTAAGAGGAGAAATGATAATTCCTAAGAGTTAACCTTAGGATAAATTAGAAATAATGATCTCTAGTGTCAGTTGGCAAGCTTTGAAAGTAGCAATGTGTTCTTCTAGATTCTGGGTTAGTCTGGATAATTTGAAGCTATATGAGTGCTCAAAATTTGCATGTCTACCTATAATTGGATACATTTTGTGGTAAATTCTCAAACCTATTATAAGAAATTCTTCACTAAACATTATTCTGAGGGCTATTTTTAGCATTTTGAATATATACAATAAAGATAGAGTAAGTAGTGTTTCTCAGACTTAGTTGATTGTGGAACCCCTTTGGGCTAGCACATTTAACTATTTATGAGATATTAGCCATGGCCACAATTCTAAAATTGCTTAAATTATTATTATTGGAAACAAATGTGATTCTGAGTTATAATTATAAAGTATTATCTGGAATAATAGTTCTGATCATTAATCAAGCAGTGCTAAAAAACTGTTAAAACAAAACATAAAGTATTATCCAGCATGTATAACAATGATACCATTTTCTTTCATCTACTACATAATGCAAGAGTTCTATTTAATAGTCATTCTATCTCTAGGTATAGTATATTCTTCCCCCAAGGTTTGGACTTTTAGTGTTTTGTCTCTTTCCTTCATCATATGCCTGTGTCCCATTATATTCTCTGAGCATTGTGAAAAAGGCCTTGGTACCACTGCAGCCTTCAGCTATCTCAGGCTTGAGGACAAGTTGACTCAGCTTTCTTGTCTTCCCTTTGCACCCTAGTCTTACTTCCTCCAACTACTCTTTTAAAACTGCTCTTATCAAAGTCATCAATAACTCATATACATAAGATTCACTTCCAAGGAATTTTGAGACTGAAATGAGCTACAGTTAGAATTTTTCATTGTTAATTGCACTATTCAAAGCATAACCACATTAATTATGACCACTGTGGCAATGACTTTTATAGTTCTAGAGCCCGAAGACAATGTCAACCCTTGTTTTACTTTATTCCTCATCAGAGTGAAGTATTAATTGAAAATTCCTGCACTGGTGTGAGATGTCCAAGGCTTAATCATGATGGGATTCTTTTCTTAGTTTCTTTCCATCTCTGGCTATTCATGACTAGTCTGCTTTGATTTCTATACCTGTTTTATCTGATAACTAAATGCTGGTGATACTCAGGTAATTGTCTTTCTTTTGAAAATCTCAGTGAATCATCTCTTTATTCTTGCAGATTCAAGTTTTATCTCAAGTCCAGATATGAAATCCAGCTTATATAGCAACATGTTTCTGACATTTCCATGTAGATGCTTCATGAGTATTTAAGACTAAGTGTACCTCCTGAATTTTTATTTAATTTTTTGTCATGTTTCTACTTCTTTAAAAATATAAGGAAGTACTATTTGGGGGGGGGCATTCTTGCTTCTTTGTTCTTCTCTCTTTCTATTGTCAGCATCATCACTAGAATTAATGCTTTACACAAGAGAAGTTGACAATATCCTGCCTTACCTAAAATACTCATAGATTGTATATTTGCCATTCTACTTGAAACAAATCACTTCATGTGCCTTATGAGGTTCAGACTGTTTTGAAATTTTCCAACATCTCCAATTTTATACTTAGGTAATTTATCTTGACTTTCTAAATTATTCTATTTGAGAAAACAGCAAAAATTCTACTAGAATGGATCACTACAGTTAACTAAATTGAAACTCTAAGAAAACAGTGTTTTATAAATCTGAATTAAGAGAAAGATCACTGACTGGGTTATCACACTCATTTTAGGTTAGGTTTCCTAGAAGGAAATTCTTAGACAAGAATGTGTAGACAAAAAGATTATTTGAAGAAGATTATATGACCCATGTAATAAAAGGAATGAAGAAAGAAGAAATAAAAGAAATGAAGCCAGTAATTAGCAGACTGTCATGAACAACTGGGCCTGTATACTTAGAAAGTTCATTGGGAATCAGCACAGCATACAACTTATCGTTGTTACAATTAAGGAGGGAATGAGAAATAATCACCATCTGTCATTGATCCAAGACTGTTACTCATAATAACTATTCTCTGAGACATCTGGTTTACCTTGTTCATTCAAGAAAGCTTCAGTTGCTTTTACTTATACTTAGAAGTCTGAGTTTGATACACAGAACAGTATATGCTGAATGAGTGGGCATAAGCAATATCCACTACCTAGCCAAGCATTATTGAAAGTCTGGACCATCTGGTATGACTAGCTATGAACTTCTTGCTCTATAAACTCTGTTCAGATATTAAGTTATTTGTTTGATAGTGTATGATCAGGTCAAAGAGGATTGGCACATACAGCACCAAATAAACTTGTGTGCTGCTTATCCTTAAATAAAATAAATAGTCATTGTATGGTAAGTCCTAATGAAAATAAATTCATGTGAGGCTCTTGACAGAATCACCATGACAGTAATAGAATCTGAATTTGTGATCATGATAAAGAATTTTAATGCACTAGTTGGCAGCTATGCTGAAGGGCAGGAAAAGTTCTCAGATGTTGTCAAGATGACAAATATCAGCTCAATGTTACCAATGTCTTAATTTTTCAAATGGCTGTTCAAAGAATCTCTGAGTTTGTTAAGCCATAGTCATTCTGCTTTTAAATCCTAATTTAGTGTAGGGTTTTGCTACATCACCTCCAATTCTTCAGGCTGAATGTAGCTAATATTCTACACTGTAAATTGAAGCATGATCCTAATTAGTCTTATTAAATAAAAACCTGGAGTAAGATGTTAAGGGGTGAAATCTGAAAGATCAGAGAAGCAGAGCAGCCAGCCACTAGAGTTCTTACCTCTATGAAATTCTCAGACCAAAAAGGACTCAGATCTTGTCTCCTCCCCACCTTATCATTCCCTCTCTTTGCCCAGCCCTATCATCATAGAGACCACCAG
The DNA here is from genome assembly GCA_030556225.1 of Cricetiscus sungorus. NCBI lineage: Eukaryota > Metazoa > Chordata > Mammalia > Rodentia > Cricetidae > Cricetiscus > Cricetiscus sungorus. The sequence goes on along the minus strand of JANBXA010000651.1, from coordinate 94,630,522 downwards.
ACCTCTATTGTTAACTAGTGACTAACTCTACTCTCTGATCTTTAGGCAAGATTTATTTGTCAGAACACAAACAAAATACCACAAGAGATAACATTACTCAGTATATTGAGAAACACTTTGAATATTTAGCATTGATATTATTTCCTGTTCATGGGTGTGGGGGCATCACAGCAAAACTAGATTTTACCTAGATATATGTTATGAGTTGTTTTTCCTGCCGGCCTGGGCCCACTGCCACACCAGCCCCAAACAACACAAAGAGATGCTGTAAGAGATATAATTCTGTTGGGAAGTTACTAGTTTTTTTTATCGGCTAGCTCTGTCTTAAATATTAACCCATTTCTATTAATCTAAGTACTTCCATGTTGTCTTATCTTACCGGAGAGAGGGGCTGGTGTTCTACACTGCAGTCTTCCATCTTGACTCTCCTCCCTACACTTCCTCTCTTCTCCTGGTATCCTAGTCCCACCTATCTTGTTTTCCTATTAGGCAACAGTGCTTTACTCATTAACCAATAAGAGAAACATATATACAGAATGACATCTCCTATCATCTCCTCTTTTCTGTCTAAATAAAAGGAAGGGTTTTAACCTTACAATAGCAAAATATAACGTACAACAGTTATCAAATAAGTCAAGTTAATATTTAGTCCATTAACATTTAGTAAGACTTAAAGAAAATATTTTATTATCTATCCTATTTTTGTGAGTCTAAAGTCTTATATGTAACTTATCTTTAATCCTAACTAAGGAAAACTATAACCATAATTATCTGTCTTCAACTTCATCAAAGACCACAGAACAATAATATATAAACTCTAGAAGTGACAGAGACAACTTGCCTTATCAGTCACCCAAAGTTCATCTGTATTGTTCCATATCAGCCCATAGGCCATAGTGTGTCTGGAAGACTCTTCAGCAAAGCAGGAAACTTTAAACTGTCCATCTGTATTGGCAGTTTGTCAATCACTTTTCTCTGTGTCCTGCAGAATGTCTAGCAGACTCTTCCATGAAGCAGGAATCCTGTAGCAATGTCCATTTTGTATCAGCAGTCACTTTTCTGTGGGTCCTGCATGTCCAGTTTATACAGCATAAAGTCAAACAGACAAGAGCAGTACCTTGTCAAATGGCTAGTCTTGCCATATTGAAAGCAAATTTTATAACATATTTCTTCAATGTCCATATTCCTTTCTGACAAAGGTGGTATTGCCAGGAGCAGTTGTGTCTCACTGTCAAGAAAATCCCTAAACCATTTTAAATGCCATATTTTGTGGGTCTTTGAAAGGTTTGAAGAATGCCTATTCATCTCAAATACATCTCTGTATATCTAGAAAACCTAACTCACCTAACTAAAGTTTTGACTATTATAGGTAACTATTTATAATTTGTATTAAATTATACACTACATTTCTAAATGAGCTATATAAACACAATACCTAAATAAGAGGAGAAATATACATATCACAAAATGACCTTAAATTTGTATCAATAAATGACAGTTGATTCCTAAACAAAGCACTCATATCTATACCATAATCCCCTTTTTACCTTTAAAAAGATTGGTTGTGGTCATTAACCATTTATAACCAAGCCCACTTAAATAAAAACAAGCATTTACAAACAATATTTGGGAATTTGGGCATCATTCTTTCCAAACTGCTTCCTGCTGGTAGGGGGCATTGTCATGGGGATCTTAAGACAACACAGAAATCCTGGCTGTAGTGGTCTGAAAGGCTGCATTGTCCCATTGACGTTGCTTCAGGGGGTCTTGTTTGATCAAACCATGTTAGTCTGGAAGGAATCCACAGCTTTTTATTTTCTGTGGAAACAAAAATAGAAATCCTTTTCCCTAGTAACCTGTCCTTAGACTTAAATTTTGGAGTCAAAGCATTTTTAAAATATATAAATTGAATTAATCCAGCAGCATTTCTTTTAACAGTTGTTGCTATTTCCTCAGCAGTCAAACAATTTAAAAATAACAGAATAGCATATAGTATCCAAAGTTTCTCTGTGCTTTCCATCTTTATATGTTTTACTTCTATTTTTTCATTTTTTTGAGACAGGCTTTTTCTGTGTGACTTTTATCTGTCCTGGAATTAACTCTGCATACCAGGTTTACTTTGAAATCACAGAGATCTGCTTGCCTCTGTCTCCCAAGTGCTGGAATAAAAGGCATGTGCCACCACACCCAGCTATTCTCTTTCATTTAAAACCATTTTATCCTATTTCTATTTCTCTCCTAAGCCTACATATATTTTAAAAGACACTGTAAACCTATAGAGGTTTTTCTTAATGTGAATCTGTCTTTATCTTTTTGTGGCCATGAGTCTTTTATCTAGTAAACAACAATACTGCTAAAATGAAAACCACAGCTGTTTTAGCCGTGGTCTATCCACGATGGCAGTGGGTACTTTAACTGCCAGAACTGAGAGCTGTGTTCACTGCCTTGGTCTGCACTGCCATCCAGCAGCATGCTGCCAGCTTGGAGATATGGTCACTGCCATTGCCAGCTCTCATACACACCATTCACTTGTTAGCAGAGCTCTTTAAAAGCCTGTGGTTTTTGGCCGCTTATGCTGAGTCAGGAAACCTCCCTTAAAGGAGCTGCTCAAGTCTCTGCTTTTCTCTAGCAAAACAGAATTCATTTGAGAAACATGCTGCTATCAATAAGCCTTGCTTGTCTCTGTTTTTTTTTTGTTGTTGTTGTTGTTTTGTTTTTGAAACCCTCTTTTAACCTTTCATTAAGTTTTAAGTGGAAGTTCTTAATAGCCACCTTGTGGACGCCATTATATTATGAGTAGGATTTTTTCCTCTGCCGCTGAAGTCCCAGAGCTGTGCCAGCCACAAATAACACAAAGAGACATTGTATTTGATATAAATCTGTTGGCTTGTTTCTAGTTTCTTACTGGCTAGCTCCGTCTTAAATATTAACCCATTTCTATTAATCTAAGTATTTCCACAAGATCTTATCTTACTGGAGAGAAGGGCTGGCGTTCTGCTCTCTCCATCTTCCATCTTGGATCTCCCAACTCTTCCAATTCTCCTTGTCTCGTAGTCCCACCTGTCTTGCTTTCCTATTGGCCAACAGTGCTTTATTTGTTAACCAATAAGAGAAACATATATACAGAATGATATCTCCCATCAGATATAGATTATTTACTACATCATTTTCATAACCTGCTGTTTATTGTATTGAAGTCTTAGGAGCAGAACAATAATTGCTATATTGGGGACAAAATGCAGTAGAAGGAACCTAGATTCTGTAGTCAGAGTAGGTTTATATTTATTCTAGTAAATTAACTGTATCTACTGTCCTTCTAATCTGTAGTGCATACATGCTAAGGCTAAGTATATGACATGTTAATAACCATGGTAATAAGATGGAAAATGGACACATGCCACCTGAATGCTCTGTTATTTTTTGCTAGGTGATCAAATCAGGTTTCGAAGAATCATTTTCTTACATATACATGCATGCTTGCATGCATGTGTGTGCGTGTGTGTGCATGCGCGCACACACACACACATACACACAAAGTAGTTTCTCTAAGGCTGAGAGAGATGAGGATGATCTGTTTAGAACTATCCTATTAGAGTTTTCCTCAGAGATAGAATTCATCTGTTATGATTTAATACTTACAAAGCAGGATTATACAAGGCCTTACTTTTTTCCATTAAACAGTAATTGCCTTTCAAAGATTGCAATGAATAAAACAAGCAAATGAATAGAATTTTCTTCTCATTATGAATTTCTCATGTTAGAAAACTCACAATCCTTTAGTTATTTAATTCAACCACCAGTAGACAGGGTTTGTACAAAAGTGCCTAATATGATGTCTAGTGATTAAATTGGTTAGAGTACCAAACAAATAAGCAAAAATTTAATTAAGAAATTCAATAGCCTATCAAATGCATTGAAGATGGAATTACATCAAGAGAGTTTCTATATTGAAAGTGTCTTGTGGGAACTACTGGGCATCTGAAGGTTGCTGTGATCTCACTTTTGATTCATTCTCCTTAAACCTCTGCTTTCTAGGTTAAGGAAGAAGGAAATTATATAATATTTCATGTATTTTTCACCTCTGATATTTTAAGTTTATGCGAATTGGAGAAATGTGAATTAGAGATCATAATTGGGATTATTTAGGTACTTTGATAGGATATAGTTGGATCAGAGAATATTTAGATGTTTCTGTGAGTGAGGGTGTGTTTTTTTGAGTTCAGTATTTGACTCTTTGACAGTAGATTGTTCTAAAGTGAATGATTTCCATCTAACTTGTGGATGACTTAAGTGAATCACAAAACAGAAAGAGGGGAAAACCTATCCTCCTCTGCTTACTTGAAGACATGGGTGGCCTTCTGTCTTTAATCTCTAATTCTCAAGCATTCAGACTAAGGTAGATTTATTCTCATTCCTGGGTCTCCAGTTTCTAGTTTGTGGGAGTTTTTCAGTCTCCATTGTGGAGATATCTTGCTTGTACAAATAAAGCTTGTTTCTTCTTGCTTATATCCTCTCTCTGCCCAGCCATCTCACTGTCTGTGCCCAGTAATCTCACTTTCTGTCTGTCTGGACAGACCTCCAGACCTCTATGGTTAGCTAGTGGCAAGCTCCATTCTCTGATCTTCAAATGGGCTTTATTTGTATAACCAAGATATCACCACACTCCATAATTATTCTTCCCTCACATCCACTCCCCACTCATATTTGCAGCATTTATTAATTGCTTTTTGGAAAACTGTAATATAGAAATTTAAAATATGAATATCACTAAGACAATTTCTCTGACGTTGCAACTTCCAAGCTCCTACATGGGCTTCTCTGTTGTTATATTTGTGAACTTAATATCTCATCTCTTTTTGTTTTCTGTCCTAGCATTTATATCCTCAACTAGTATTAGTTGCTCATAGCTATAATAGAAGAGGGCCTGAATCTGGAAATGATTGAAGTTTTTCAAATTTGTGTATGTGCACATTTTTATTTTATCATACTGGGAAATTAATCTAGTATTTCATGAATGCTAGAATTGTTCTACCACTGAGCCACACTCCTAAACTTAAAGAAAAAATGTGGTGCTAAGGATTGAACAAAGAACCTTATACACACAAAACAAGTATAATCTCACAAAGCTATATTCCAGATTGCTACCAAGTATAGTTAAAAACAATAAACACCATCACTATATAATATCTGTCCTCCATAACTTAATATTCTTATGTTTTCCTTTTTACCATTCAAAAATAAAACTGTTCAAATGTGGAAAAATGCTTTTTAACAATTTGCATGATTCACTGTTCATTTTTAGGGCTTTAAAAGCCCAAATGAATCAATAATATTTTCTCAAGGATCTAGAGACAAGTTATAAAACTCACCATAACTAAATAGAAGTGGAATTATTAAAAGAATATCAAAGAATTGAAATGGCAAAGAAAAAAGCTGGCTGAAAAATAATGCTTGAGCTTATCAGCCAGAGACAATGTCTTCAGGTTGCTAATCAGGGGAAGATACTCTGGTATCACCGATGATGTTCATAAGGTGTTCAATGTGTGTATTTTGGGGTGTTTTTTGACATCTAAGTATACTTGTTACCCTTGTATGAATTTTGTTAGAAAATACTCTTCATTTACTTTTAAGTTATAGTCTGGAGAAAATGCTTTGATTGGTAAAATCTAGGTCACATGTTCATATTTTACCTGCAATGAGTCTGAGAAGTTGGTAACTCAGTGCTTCAGCTTCTTGGGAAGTGAGGGGCTTTTACTCTCATCTGGGATTTTAGCAAAACATGACAGAATACTCTGAATATAAAGGAAAATTTTCACAAATAGTGCAGATGATCTGAAAGCTGCTTGCTCTGCCTTATCACATGAGATACATTTTCAACTAAGCAAGAGACTTTCCCCTGTCATCATATTTTATTCTCTTTTTGTTAAGGCACTGGAATGTCATAAGTTTCCACTTTTAGAAGAAAATCATTTTCCTTTTCTTATAACTTATCTTAGAAATATTAGGTCAGTTTATAAAGTGCTTACCTTGCAACTACAAGGATCTGAATTTGGTTTTCAAACTGAACATTTAAAATCCAGGCATGGTAGTATGCATTTGTTATTTGAGCATCAGGAATGTTTCTGGGGTTTGATAACCAGCTAGCCTGACCTATACATCAAACATTGGGCCAATGAGAGATCCTGCCTTCAAAAAATATATATCAAATTAAAGTAATGAAAACAGAAACAAAGTGGGCAGTGTCTTAGGAATGACTCCCAAGGCTAACCTCTGGTCTTTGCATGTACCTGCACATGTACAATCATGACCATGTGCACATACATGAACACATTCATGCTCATGTGCATTCACATGCTTATATGCACACATAATGCTAGGTCAATCAATGTAAGAACATGTATATCTTTTATAAAACTCGACTACAATATGAAATAAAATGTGCTCCTTATTACCTCAAAGACTGGGCTTGTTAAGGGCACACAGTAAGTTAATTATATGACCTAAAATATGGCAAGGAAGCTTTTCTTTATGCTTATGGTATTTGGGGCCCATGAGAAACATATTCAACTAGGGCCATACCATGGCAAAACTGTTAGAGCATAAGGATTTGTAGGAAATTTTTCCATTCCTGTCATCTTTATGGTAACTGTCAGGAAGTGATTTCATGAAAGCTAGTTTATATTAAGTAGTCATTTATATAAATGTCCATTCAAGTCTATAGGGTACCATTCAGCCTTTTTAAAGGCTTTTGTCCTTTAAAGAACACCTACTACTGTAAGAACCCACTGTTAGATCTTGTCAGGATGGCTGTGGGAAGAAGGACATGCTGACTAGGAAAAGGGGCAGGGGTTGATGATATATGCAGCAGATGAAGGAAAATGAACTCAGTGCCTCAGATGGAAAACTGGCTGTGATTTTTAAACATACTTACACTATTTCCACTTTCCTTTATAGTCATCTGTGATAATCTACATTTTATATGTAACTGAAAGAGGCCATATTTCTGTAAGTTTAGACACTTGATCAAGGCTACCTGGATAGAATAATGACCCTCTGTAAGATGTATGCTATGATTTGGATGTAAAATGTTGCCCATAGGTTCCTATGTTTGGGTACTTGATCCTCAACTGGTGGTGTAGTTGTGTGAGGTTGGGAATGATGCATAACTAGCAAAAGTGGGTCACTAGGGTCAGGCCTTGAAAGTTATTTATACCTCTACTTATATCAGAGTTCTCTGTTTCCTGGTCTAGTAAGAACCTAGAAGTAGCAGCTGCAAGGCTTTACTGCAGAAGGCAAAACTGCTATGTTGTACCTTTCTCATCTTGAGTGGCTATATCTGTTATAGCCCCCTTTAAATTTTTGTCAGATATTTTGTTACAGTGATGAAAAAGAAACCAAAATAAAATATCTACATATCCTAATTCATAGAAACTATAAGTTTTGCTGTGTTATGATAAAAAATAATTAAAGTTAGGGGTAGAGTTAAAGTTATGAATGAAATGTTCTTTAAAATAAGAACACTACCCTGGGTTGTCTGCATGTGTCCAATGTAGACTTCTTCAAAGAGGAAGAAGGAAAGCAGAAGAGTAGATTCAAGGTCAGAGACAGATTTGACACTGCTCTTCTGATGTCTGTTAAGGTAGAGTAAGATTTATGATCAAAGCTAAGGAATGTAAATGGTGTCTAGAATTTGGAAACAGTAAAAAAAACACAATTCCTTAAAACTTGCTTAGAGCTAGCCTTGCCAATATCCTGCCTGTAGCCCTTTGACACCCATTCCAAACTTGAAAGGTATTGTATGTTGTGTTATGTCACCAGATATGCTGTAGATTGTTGTACTAGTAGTAAGAAATGAATATAGCCCCATCAGGTTTTAGCCAACATCTGAATCCTGAAAGGCAATGCCCAATTGACATACTAGAAAGAGAAGTTAGAGAAGTCAGAAGAAGAGGCCAAGGGCAGATGAAATAAATTCCAAGGAACAAAGCATAAAAACAAATATTAGATTACCATACCATGTTATAATGGAAAAAAATATTGCTTTTTTTCAGATATCTTAGTAATTGAGCCCTGTGTTTGAATTCTCATTTAAGGAAGTGAAACAAAGCAAAGCCAGAAGACACACTCAATTTTGATGAGAATATCAACCTGACTTGGGGAAAGGAGGATATGAGGGAGCAGGAAAATTGAGTCAAGGGAATAATAGAGGAGAACAAAAAAAGAGATGCCATAAGAGAGGGAGCCATTATAGCTTTTAAGAGAAATCTGGCACTAGGGAAATGTTCAGAGGTCTACAAGGATGACTCCAACTAACAATCTAAGCAATAGTGGAGAGGTTACCTTAAATCTCCTTCCCTAGTAATGAGATTGATAACTAGCTTATATGCTATCCTAGAACCTTCATTTAGTAACTGATGGAAGTAGAAGCAGACACCCACAGCTAATCTCTGAACAGAACTGTTGGAATCCAATTGCAGAGAGGGAGAAGTGATGAGCAAAGGGGTCAAGACCAGGTTACAGAAACCCACAGAAACTGATGAACTGATCATGGGGGAGCTCATGGACCCTGGCCTAATAGCTGGGAAAACAGCATAGGACTGACCCAGACCCCCTAAATGTGGGTGTTAGGAGAACTAGGCAGCATATGGGGCCTCTGGTAGTGGATCAGTATTTATCCCTAGTATACAAATGGATTTTGGGAGCCCATTCCACATAGAGGGATACTCCCTCAGCTTAAACACGGAGGAGGGTGGGGTGGGGGAGTGGGCAGGCCCTGCTCCAAATGATATGACAGATTTTGAAAATCCCTCATGGAAGGCCTCACCCTCCCTGGGGAGCAGAAAGGGATGGGATAGGGGTTGGGGAGGGGACAGGGGAGGTTGAGGGAATTGAAATAGACATGTAAAACAAGATTGTTTCAAATTTAAATAAAAATATTATAAAAAAACCCTGGGGTAAAATATTTGTGTACCACAACTACTGCATGGATCAGTTAGTAAATGAGATGGATTTTGGCATCCACCACACTGTCAGTGAGTTGATAAAGATGACCTGAAATGTGGGTGTATGTTTTCAATGCTGGAAAAGCCTTTGTTTTTTTTTCCCTAAAGACCCAGTTTGAATTTCCTATCTTAGTATAACATTGATGTGTAACACTTGCATTTGATATGTGTTTGTTGTTTTACCTTCAGCACAGTACCTGTGCTTTAATCTACTACTGTTATTTCCAGCAACTCCACTGTGATTGGCCTGCTTCTTTGGCGGAGGCCAGTCCACTCAGGCCAAAGTCTGGTAGGAATTCCACTTCAGCAGGCCCTTGACCCTGCTGCTGCCACTAAAGGTAGTTTTAACTAAATATATATTGTTCTATTTATAAATAAGACTTGAAATTCAAAGGCTCGGGTAAAAATCTGCTGGCTCAAAGAGGCTTGGTTGCAATTAGCTAATCTTCTCTATATGCTGGTATCGCTGAAATGCCCCATGCTCCCCTTCACCAAACCAGAAAAGGCTTTGTCACTCTAAAACCCCACCCTAATACTCCCCCGCCTCTTGTAGATGCCCTCTGATTACTTTCTGTCAACCAGTTATTAACTCACCCTCTTGACCCAAGGTTAATTTTATTTAATTAACACAAATGCAAACTCGGAGTTCACAGTGTGATCAAATATCCCCCAACATTCCCCCCTTTTAGTCTAAGCAAAAGGAAAGGTTTTAACTCTAGTACATTAAAATTATATGCAAAGCAACAATTGTCAAGTAAGGATAACGTTCACAACATGCAGAACATTTTTTTTTTGGCAAATTCAGAGGAACTATTCTATGTTGGCGAGTCCAAAGTTTTGTGACCAATTCACTTTCTATCCTAATGTTGTTATCAACACAAAATAATCTTCTTAGACATCAAAATATTTTTGTAGAAAAACAATTTAAGCTTTCATATCCTTCAACCTTACACACTCTTTTTCTCTTTTGTGAGTGGTGGCTAATCTTCATTGTTAACTTGACTCAGACGTACCTATTAATATCACCTTTGAATACATGTCCTGAGGTTGTTTCCAGAGTGGGTAAACTGATCAGGGAAAACTCACCTGAATGTAGGCAGCACCATCTTATGTCCTGGAGATTCAGACTGACTGAAAAGGAAAAAAAGAGGAACAACAGCATAGCCTGCTCTGGTTCCTATGATTTCTACATCCAAGGAATCCAGATGCTTGCTCCTGCTGCCATGATCTCTGCATATCTTTCCTGCCAGGTGAACTGCATCTTCTTAAAGTTGATTTTTACCATACATTTCATACTAATATAAAATGTAGCTAATACAGTGCAATTTTAAATAATTTACATTTTAATTTTTATATTGGATATACTTATTCACATTAGCCAAACCATTTAAGTGATATGTTACTCCTACTGTATAGTTGAGAAAATCCTATTTTACATGGAGTCACCCATACTCAAATAGCTTGATAATGGAGGAGCTGAATTTGAACCAATGCAGTCTGACTCCAGATACCATTCTTGTAATAAAATAGGAGGCATCATTTTATTATTTATTGACCACTGGGCTTAAGTAGGTAAGGACCTCGTTCTAGATGCCTCTTGACCTGTTTACTTGACTATGTGAAGGGTAGAAAGCGAGAGTGGGTGGCAATGCTCAGAATTTCTCAAGGATTGTCTTGCTTATACCATTTGGTCTCAGTATACAGGGAACAACAACATTAGAAAAGTATTGAAACAGAGGTAGGTCAGGGGTTGCCTTTCTTCTCTAATGTGTGTTATACATAGGAGGAGTAAGAACACTAGCAAAAGGAAGAAACCTGGTAGTGGGAAAGATAAAATTCCAGTGTCCAGCATGGCATCTTTTGGCATTTTGAACACTCCTGTTCCCAAGGAAGGATGAATGCAGCAAAATACTAAGCATTTAGGACCTAGTCAGGTATTAAAAAGTCGGGTTTTAAATAGTTAGGTCTTAAATAGGGAGCAATGCAGCCACTGACTAACCAAAACATACACCCAAATTTTTAAGTTTTCAGAGAACCAGGTAAAAGATATAAGCTTGGAAAACAAGCCACAAATATACTTCTATTCAGAAAAATCACAGAAAGATGAAGTTTATAGAACTAAGTAGCATTTTATGTCCTCGGGGTAAGGGTAGGAACATAGACTACCCTCTTTCTCAAGGCCAGGATCATTCTGTGCTATTTATGGATCCCTGTCTGTGCACACAGATAGGAAAGACACATCTTGTGTTTACTTTCTCACAGAGATACATCTTTTCATCTTTCTAGTGTGGACCAGAGTTGAAGAGCAAGGCCAGCAAAGGCACAAGGGCAGATGCCTACTTTAAAGGTTGTTCCACTCAGAAGTGTATTTGATGGAGAGCACACTAAAACCTGGCTTCTCTCACATCCCTGATGGAATTGGGAAAGAAAACAGAGGGGCAAGAATTTGGCCTCAGCTTGGTGTAGAAAGTGAAGAATTAAAAATTAACTTTGAGGATTCATCAAGATTCATTGAGAGTGTAGCACTTAGGACAACACCGACAAGTAGGAGGGATCACCTTGTAATATTGTCTCCTGTTCCCACATATTTCTAAATTGTATGATATTAGGAAGAAATTATATATTTTATTGTGTAACAAGTAACATGTAACTAAAATTGCAATGTGAGCGGACTCAGATATACAGTTACGTATTTTTTTTTCTCTTTGGAAAAAAATATAAACAACAAGCAACTCTTCCTTCCCATAGGACTTTGCCTTTCATCTCTGGGTAAAATAGGTTTCCTAGGAAACAGATCTCATGGATAATCCTGGAGCTCAGCCACTTAGTCCTGAAAATGAATCAATGGAGCTTTTCATAATGGCAGTTCGTTCATCCATTCCATTTTCAATTGTGCATGTGCTATGAATTTGAAAGATACATTTGCCAGTTGATCAGAACTTAGGCTTGGCTTGTTAGGGATCCAGCCATTATTGTGTGGCTGGAGACACTTTTTCTCATACTCTTTTGATCATGCTGGATACTCATTTTTAAAGCATATTGATTTACTTCTGGGGGAAATTAATTTATTTTATTGAGGTTTCCTTAGACATTTTACTTAGATAATTGTATTGTGATATAATATATGCATTAAAATGCATATTAAAATTGATTTTGGTATGACAGTATTTTTGGAAATCTTTTGAAATAAGGAAAGTGAGATTTTCTTTTAAATATTTAGAACAGTGTTTTTCTCCTGATTTGCTGTACCATATTTTACCCTCTTAGGAAATAATTTCTATACATACCCAGTGATATGTTTCCTTGGTGGTTGATATCTCTTCATGTGCTCACATTGGTCAGAAAGACTAACAACTGCAAGTCTAGCCATTGTCAACTTCATACCCAATCAAATCTCTTTATGTAATAAAGACAATAATAGGTCTGATGACAGAGACACAGTGACACAGAGAGATGGAAACAGAGAAACAGAGACAGTCAGAAATAGAGACAGAGAGACAGATATAGAAACAGAGAAACACAGAGACATAGATAAAGGCAGAGACACAGAGATACAGAGACAGAGATAGATACAGAGAGACAGAGACATACACAGAGAGATAGAGACACACAGAGAGATATTCAGAGGGAGACAGAGTTAGAGAGGCAGAGAGAGAGACAGGCAAAGATGGAAAAAGGGAGATTGGGATGTGGTAACTATTTGAATTCTTAAAGCTTTTTCTCTGTGACATACTTCCTCCAACAAGTTCATACCTCCTACTAATACTTCCCGGATAGTTCAACAATTTAGAGACGAAGAATTCAAACTTATGAGCCTATGGGTTCTGGGGATCATAGTTGGTTGTTGACAGAGTGCAGAAAGGAGGCAAGGGTTAGGGGAGGGTCAAAGTGAGCCAGGCCATTGCAATCTGACTAATTTGCAGTCAGAATGTTTATTTATTTATATGGAATTTAGTAAGCAGGGATAGATTCATGTTGCTCCAAAACATAGATGGTGTCATTACTTTTTATTTTAATCCATTGGTTTAACCTTTTCTGTTGTACGTATGGAGTCATAAGTTTAGTCATCATTGATAAACTGGGACAGAACAGAGTTATCTTTTATAATCACTTTCCCTTAAGCTTAGTAACAATTGTTAGAGTTATTTATTTATCAACCCCACAATCAAATTTTAAGTATCTAAAGGTATATAATAGCTTATTTTTCAGGCAGGTAGTTCTTGTGGCTTCAAGGACACTAGACAGAAAGAAAATCTTCAAGACAGTCAGGGCAGATTTCCATGTCCCAAGCAATGTATTATTAACTGTTAATGATCAGAGTTTTCCCCAAAAAACCCTCAGGCCAAAGCTGCTACAGTTATTATTCAAATTCTTGCATATTACATCTTATATCTTTATATAATTTATTTATATATCTAATCCTGATATTACTTCATTGGGATCATGTGACACCACAGTGGCTCAGCATGAGTTAACTTTTCTAAAATGGGAGGTCCTTATAGCTCATTTTTCAAACCATCTTTTTATACCATTCTTTGTCCATCAATATAAATCCCTATGTAGAGCAGAGGTAACCTAAGCTAATATAATTTTTTTTGCTGTATAAGCCTCATAATCATCTGAGTGTATAGTAGGAAGAGGCTTGTAATCTGATCTGTGGCCAACTCCTCTTGCCCACCAAATCTTATTGATTTTTTTAAGTTTATTTTGTTTTGATTATCTTGTTCTTGAGTAAGTACAGGGACAGATATTTCAAGGATATCTCAGAGCCTAATAAAAAGATCTCTACTGTCTTTATGTGTCATAACCTCCAAGGCATAAGGATAATCAAGTAGATAATATCTCCCTAAAAGTGGGAGGGGTAGATACTCAAGACTTTCCTGGGGAATCTAAGTATCAGTATTCCTGGGACAAGTCATAAATGAATCACAAGAAATTTCCCATCAATCTAATATCCCTAAGTTGTACAAATACTAAAAGTCCTCCAAGTGTGCCACATGCAGAGATCAATACCAAAAGTGGCACAGTGGCCATCATACAGTTCATTTTGAGGAATTTTGTCACAGAGATGTGCTGACTGATGAGATTGCCATTCCCATCAGATATGGCTACACCATATGGCAGCCCTTCCCATTGAAACCACCACAGAGATGAAATAAAATACAGATAGCTGCTTAATGTAAATTTATGTATGTGAAACAATTTTTTTATGAAACCATGAGAGAAACACTAATAATTATTATATTTGTAACTGGTCATATAGTCACACCTGGTATTTATAGCTGCCTAGTCTATATTTTCTTCCCTTGGAAGTACCTCACTGGATCTTGGTTCTGGATCTTCACTTCACAAAGAGCCTGAACCATTTATTTTCCTGCTTATATTGGATTGTTGTAGTTTCCTATGAACCTAAATCACAGGGAGTGGCTGGATCTAAAGGCTCTCCTACAGTCTAAACATACTCTTGCACCATGAGTAGAGTAATATTACATTTTCCCACTGGCAGTCTAGATAAATTAACACCAATAGCACTGTAACTTTTGCCAACCAATTGGCTTGAGGGTATGAGGAGATAAAAGTAGCCAGAGGGAAGTCTCAGCTTCCAGCTCAATGCACAGTTCTGCCTCCTAACCCTCATGGAACCAAGACTTTTAGGCAAGCAGGTCATAAGGTAGTTGGAGTAGGAAACACCAGTTTTTCTAGTGGATCACTCGGTGTGATGGTGCTAGCATTTTCATCTTTATCCTTGATTCCTGAACCCTGAAATTTTGTCTGTGGCAGCACCAGTAATGAACATTGTGCCTTGTCTGGGCACACACCACTTTCTGGAAAACCTTGCTTGATACACAGAAACTCTTGCTATCTTTTTGGTACATTGTCTCTATCTTTAAAATGTTACTGTTGCACCAAGTCAGCTGTTTCAGGATGACCAGGCCTAAGCAATTCCTAAAATGGCTTTTATGTACCTTTCCTGATTGATTGGCTTTTTATAAAAAGACTCTCATTTCTTTAAAACCGGGGCCTTCAGATCTTATTTTCTCTTTTTGTTTGCTACTGTAAATTTGTTCCTTCCCTGGATAATTTTCACAGCTTTCCACTCTGTTTGTTGCTCTTGATCCTCTTTACAAACTACTCTATAAAAATAGCCAAGGGAACCATGCCACAACTTGAATACTAAGCTATCATGGCATTTTCTCTCCCAAATTAACTCATCCATTAGTTTTCAATTCAGTGTCACTCTGATTTTTCATGAGAAGGGGAAACATAAATTTCTTGTGCAAAGTGACCACTAATCCAGATCTCAGTATGGGCCAGTTGAATCCTTATTAGCTCAGCTTTCAATGTTTGCTTTTCTATTGGAATCCTGGCCTTACAGACTATTAATGCAATCTCTTACTAGACTCTGTGTCTTCCAGGTTGTACCTTCAAACTTATCCAAATTTGTACGTGCCCATCCTCCACCAGCAAGGAAGACGCAACTCCTGGAAGATCTTCTTCATGCAGTTTTAATCAGGATCCTTGAACATGTTTCTTCTGACCCGTGGGACCCTGGGGAAAAGCCTGCACAGGCTTAAATCCCCTTGCGCTAACCAACCCCAGTGAGCTATGTGAACCCTGCAGATAGGCTACTCTAACATGGAAGCAAACAGGCTGAACAGACTTAACCAAATAAGGACTTGTTTATGCCAGAGAGCACTCACCATCGGGGAGGTGGAAGGAAGAAGCCAGTACCATCTTTAAGGAGCAGCATTTCCGTAGCTCTCTACACAAATTTGTCTTCAAATCATTTCCAAACCACATGATCAAGCTTATTTTTCCAATGTCTTCATCTCTGAGACACAACTATTCTGAATATGTTGCCTTTTCCCTGTATTAAAAATTTATTAAAATGTAATTACATCATTCCCTCCTCCTTCTCCTCCCTGAATACTTCTTCCATATATACACCCTCGTCTCTGTTACCTTTCATATTTATAGCCTTTACTTCTTTAAACACTGTTGTTACTTAGACATAAAAGTGAATAAGTATATAAACAGATCCTGCTGAGCCTACTCTGTACTTTTACATATGTTTCCAGGAATGACTACTTCTTAATTACTGTGACTATATATGTGACAGAAACATCAGAAGTGAGGAAATACAAAGGAGGTCATGGTGGATGCTATTTACTTGACAGAATGGTATGATAAAAAGAACATGGCAAGATCTATGGGCTAGGCTGCAACCATTAAAGGCCTGCTCCTAATGACCTACTTTAGCTACCTGGATGTACCCCCCAAAATTCTACCCTCCTAAAACAGTTCTGCTATTTAGGGAAAAAAAGCATTGAAAACATGAACCAGAAGGGTACATTTTAGAATCAAAGAACAAAATGTATGCTAATGAGTAGTAAGATGAACTCCAGCAAACCTTCCATAGATGCCAATAATAACCAAACCTACAGAGCCCTGTGTTCCCCATCAATGGTAACTATCACGAGTACTTAAAGAACCTCATTCTATCTTGTTTATTAGTTTTAGTCATCTTTACTAAGATATATTTTAGAGACAATAAAGTTGGCCTTTGTTACAATTAAGCAATTTTTTAACCAATTAGGCAAGTGATTACATTGTATACAGAAAATGTTATGATTGTAGAATGTTCCCTTTAACCTTTAATTACTATAATTACTACTAAATGCTTTTTTTTGCTATTTATGGAATTCTTGGTTGAAAGTCTTTCTTACAATTCTTGAAAAATGGCATGCCACTTCGTATGACTTCATGGTTTCTGATAAGAAATTTACTGTCATAGCTTTTAGTACTGGTAAGATTTCATGTCTTTCTGTTTGCTTGGAAGGTTTTAGTTTTCTTAAATTTTCAATAATTTGAAAACTTAATTAGAAATAAAAGCAGGAACATAGTTACAAATGGTAGAATAAGGCTATGCTCTGCTTTGCATAACTCAAGCCCCAACCATACCCCACCCCCATCATAACACCCACTATTTGGCATCCCTTCAACAACAACAACAACAACAACAACAAAAACAACAACAACAAAAAAACAAGATCTCCAATCTGTTTATATCTTAATTACAGCAAAAGGCAAACCTTTGATTTTGTTGACTCTGAATGGACATCTCTCTGGGGTTTTCTGACTTGGTAAGTCTATAGCACTTTGCCTTTTGTCAAATTTGAGGACTTTTCATCCAGTTTTCTTTGAATACACTTTCAGTCTTGCATGTTTTCTCCTTTTGTATTTGAAACTCTGGTGATACAAATGATATATATTTGTTACAGTTGAATGGGGTCCCAAGGTCTGCTATTTTTTTAAATCCCCACTCTGTCTTCTGTCTTGTTCAGAATCTGCCAGTTTTTCTGATTCCAATCCCACAGATACTTTCCTTTGTAATCTTGGTTTTACTGTTGAGCCCATTCATTGAATTTTTTCCAACTTCAGGGATATTGTTTACATGTTGTATTTCTTTAATGAGGCTTCTTTTTCTACCCAGTTGTTTCAAGTGTATTTTATTGATTTTGTTTTAAAAAATAAACATACTTTATTGAAATGAATTTTCATATAACCTATTCTAATCACACTTTTCTCTTAAGTGTATTTTAAATAGATCACTAAGTGTTTCTTAGGTGGCTGCTTAAAGAATTTTGACAGGTTGACATATTTTGTTTTTTCTTTTCCTAAATCAAAGGTAAGATTTTCCTTGCTCATGTACAAATGATTTTCATTTGAAACCCGAACATCTTTGGTATTGTATTTTGAACATCTGTATCCAACTTAACCATTGTTTTCCCTTGATATTGCTCACACAGGAGGAGGTATCACCTCCTGAAAGCTGAGGGAGGAATGAAAAAAATCTCTAACAAGAATTTCTGTTGTTTCCCTTTTGGTTCTATCCATTTTCCCTTTTGTATTTCAAAGTTCTATTACAAAGTACATTCATATTAAAGATTACTTTGCCCTCTTAAAGTGAATGTTTGCTTGCTGTTTCTTTTTTGTTTTCTTCAACACATGTTTTCATCTATTAGTTTTATGTAAGTGCACTCATACCACAATGGTCAGAAGCAGTGGGAAGCAGTTTTCTCCTTTTATCAGGTGGGACTAGAGATCAAATTCATGTTGTCAGGCTTGGCAGCAAGTACTTCTACCCCTTTCTCTAGTGTCCCCCTCTCTCCTTCCTCCTCCCTATCCTTTCCTTCCTTTCTTCTTTCTTCTTCTTCCCTATCTTTCTTTTGTTTTCTGTGTGGCAAATGCATGTACATGAAATTGTGTGAACATTGGAATACATGCTTCTGCATTTGTGTGTGGAATGCAGTTGACAGGTATATTTCTCTATAATTCATCTTATTTTTTGAAAGTGTTTCTTACTTAACTTGGAGTTCACTGTCTTGGCTAACCTGGCTGGCCATCAAATCCTGGGATCTGTCTGTGTTCTCTCTTCTAGAGAAGGGTTTTTTAGGTATACAACACTGTGGCTGGAGTTTGGTTTTCATGAATGATTTCTAGGACTCTGAACTTGGATTCTCAAGCTAGTGGTGTCAGTACTTAATCACTAAGCCATTGTCCCAGCCTTTGATGCTGTTTCTGTAATGTTGTTTTAGTTCATAGGGGAACAATTCTCTGGCTTATACTTGAGAAATTATTAATATAAAATTTGTACCTTTAGTGATGCTAATTTTCTTCAGAGAGAATTGCTCATGGGTTCTGCCAGGGAATCTGAAAGTCCTTGTTCCAAGTTGATGTGTGAACAAAGTCGTGTTTTGTGTGGGTCACTCAGCAGTGCTCTGAATTTGTGTGATCCTTAACTCTGTTTCAAAGTGTAGACATTGGGGATCCTATTCCTATGCAAGGAGTTTCATGCTAGGGTTTCTGCCTTGGGAGGAATGAATTCTGAGTCAGTTGTTCATCCCTAGGGTCATCCAATCTGTTTACCTTTCAGCTTCTTCCCAAAAGTCCAAGGTGTAAGGACGAGTTGCATTGAAGGTGGGATGAGTGGTCTCAGAGTTGATGTACGAGAGCGTACCAGGACTTCAGCTGGATATCCCTCTCATCTTTCACCAGGGCTCAAGAATCCATGTCTCAGTGTACTCCTTTGCATAGGCAGAAAGTGGTTCATGCTTTCTTCTATTCTCTGTTGTTTTTTTTTAGACTAGTTATTTTGTCTCCGTTTATAGGTATTTGATATTTTCAGATAGTTTTTAAGCTTTTACATAGATTTTTACAAGAAATTTATTTTATTTTTAATTGTGATAGAACACAAAATACAAAATTTATCCTCTTAACTATTTCAGATTGTTCTGATATGTACTATAAGGTATATTAACATCATTGTGTATCTTAGATGTAGGACTCTGTTAATCTTGTAAAACTTTATGTCTCTACTCAAAAACTATAATTATCTTTTCCACATTCTAGTCCCTTGAAATTGCCATTTACATTTTGTCTCTAATTAACTGTTCTAAGATTTTTATGTAATAAAAGTCACACATTATTTCTTTTGTTATTATTTATCTCACTTAATTTCCTCAAATCACATCCATTTTTGTAGCATGTGTCATATTTTCTTTAACATGGCCAAGGGATCATCTACTAGGAGTGTACTCTACCATCTGTCCATCACTCATTCCTCATCAGAGTTTGATTAGCTTTCACTTTTTGACTATCATGAGTAATACTGAGTGCAATAACATGATTTTATATGTATTCAAAACATTTTTGTAGTCAGAGTTTTCTGTCCCACCAAGTCTCACTGCCTTAATAAACATACTGAGGCTTATATTAATTAGAAACTGTTGCTCGATGACTCAGGCTTCTTATTAGCTATCACTCTCTTAATTATTAATCCATTTTTATTAGTATAACTATCTCTACATGGCCTTATCTTACCAGAGAATGATCCAGCATGTTTCTTCTTCATCAGTTACTCTGCATCCTCTCCCCAGAATTCTGTTCATCTCCTAGACCCACCTATACTTCCTGCCTGGATACTGGCCAATCAGTGTTTTATTCATCAACCAATAAGAGAAACATATATACAGAATGACATTCCCCATCACCACCTTCTGTCCAAGAGTCATTCCTCATCAGAGTTTGATTAGTTTTCACTTTTTGGCTATCAAGAGTAATACTGAGTACAATAACATAATTTTATATATATTCAAAGCATTCATATATACAGCACAAAGTGGGATGCTGGGCCATACGGTTCTTGCCATCTGTGCTCCAGTCTACTGGCCTTTCTACTCTGGAATTTACTCCAGCATTTCCTGGGTTCTCAAACTTGTGAATAATTCTACCATCCCTGCTTAGACTGAAATATGATACTGGCATTCCACATGCTCTAGCAAGTAGATTTATATGGGGATTTTAAGTTTCTATACTTATATGAGAAAATTCACTAAAATATCTCCTGCTCTCTCAGTATCATCTACCTATAATTTTATATCTCATAGAATTCACTAATATACTATTTGTATATGAGACCCAAGGAATTTTAAATTGGGGGAAAACTTGAAATCTGTTTTCCTTTAAGACATACAAAGGCTACATAATGGAAATTGCTCATCTCCTCAATATACTTATAATGCTATATACTATTAAGGATAATGTTCAGTGTCATGAAAGCAATGAGATACATATATGCCCCAATATAACAAGGTACCATCATTTTTCTGAGGAGAGTTCTTTGAGAAGCTATTACCTGATCAGGAACTTGACAAGTATATTTAAACTTCATGCAATCCCTGTATAGTCAACATTAAATCAAGGTGTCTACTATAACTTGGTTTTGAAGGAGTCAGAACCACACTGCCAAATAGAGTCACAGCAGTGCTGACCAGATCCATGCCAGTTTAAGGGACAAGCAGAGGAAGTACATTCTGAAATAAATATTAATGCTTTAGTGACTGAACAAAAGGACCTGTGAATAATCTCAATGCTATTCCACCACAACAATAAATACCCAAAATAGAAAGCCTAAGCAGTTCAGTATAAAATTACTCAGCTTCTTTGGGTCTTGGCTTAGAAGTCAGCACGGCCACTCTTGTAATGATGTGTTAGAATGAAAAAGTCAGAGGTTGATTCCCAGGATATTTTCTTTCAGGTAAAAGAAAATAGAGTGGAAAAGATATTATGGGTAATATTATGGGTAAGATATTATGGGTAACAGAAATGCACACTATTGTTATGGGAAATAGAAAAATACAGTGATTTTCAGTCTCCTTCCACATCTACTCACACAGCAATTTTAAATTGTTTTAATGACACACCTGATTGCTTTAGGCCAGAGATAATTAGTCTGGTTCCTTGCTTGTCACCAGAGTTAAAGGATCAATATTTTAGGTATTACTACCCAGTGTTACAAAGTTCCATTGAGAATTCTTATTGGAATTAAAACTATATATCTCAAAATACTTAATTTTCTAACAACAACAAAAAAACTAAACCAAAACAAAAAACTAGGACAAAGGTGATATTTTTCCCATTGTACAAAAAGCACTAATTGAGGCATAATGAAGTTAAAGGACGTTGTGGTGCATGGAAGAGCTGGGATTTGAACTTAAGCAGTCTGTGTTCAGAGTTTGTTTTCAACCAGCCTTCCAGATCTATAACTACAAGAGATAAGGAGCTTGCAGACTCTACTAGGGGACTCTCCAGTCACATGGAGGCTGATGCTGCCAAACTTATCAGTGAGTGTATATTCCTGTATGTTGTAGAAAGCTGACCCTCTGAGTCTTAGCTTATTGTTTAGAGCAGGTAATGGGGTAAAAGGAGAGGAATGCCCCAGTGAGACGGATCCAACCATGCAATAGTGACAGAGACAGTGAGTACTGGGTAGAGATGAAGGATCTAAAACTTAGGAAAACATCACCAATGGTATTTGTTGTTGTTGGCAGCATAGGTTTAAGATCGAAGATAACAGTGTCTAGAAATTGGCTTCTTTCTATCAGACATAATGTTTAGTTTGTGGTTACTGTTCATTTGATTCTGCACAGAGCATCATCGCCTCTCTAGGCCCATCATCTTAAGTACTCCAAGTTGCTTCTATGCACTGGATCTACACCAACAGTCGGGCATAGCTGGAGGAAGAAGTTCTCCACCTTCACTGCTAATCTGTTTGTTATTGATAGATTCATGGAGAAGAAAGCTGTAGTCTTTAGTTTTATACCCACTGGTGACCACATTGGGCTCCTGTTATAATCCCAGGGCTTCCAAAATGATCTCAGTTAACTTAAAATTATAAGAAACACTATAAATGTTTGGCAGAAATAAAAGACCAATAAGGATTAAGCATACATTCAGGATCATTAATTGACTGACCACAGCTGAAACTCTGAACTTAAAGATACAATAATTGAAATGTCAAAAGCTATAAAGAAAAGATAAAAATGAACAACAAGGAAAAAACATATTTTTGAATAACTATGGACAAAATACCAAAGGTATAATACATGTGTAATTGAAAGGACCAAAAAGAAAATTTAAGTCTATGATGCCCATAAATTTACCCCCAAACTAATTGTAGACACCACATCACAGACCCAGGAAATTCAGGAGCACCAAGAAGGACAAATGTAAAACCCAATCCAAAAAACTCATACCTCAATAACACAGCACTGCCTAAATCTATCACTAACTTCACAACAACAAAGCAAAGAACAAACAACAACAAAATAATAACACAACCTTACTCAAACCAAACTAAACCAAACCAAAGCAACAAAACACAAGAGTCATAGCCTTTTTATCTTCTTCTTTTTTATTAGTAATATAATTTAAAAATTTTACATGTGGGTCCCAGTTTCTTCTCTCTCCCTCCCTCTCTCCTTCCTTCCTTCCCTCCCTCCCTCCCTCCCTCCCTCCCTCCCTCCCTCCCTCCCTCCCTCTCTCTCTCCCTCCCTCTTACCCTCTTTCCCCTGTGACATGCACCCTGGCCACCCTCCCATCCCATCCCCCCACCCCCATTCCACTTGTAGGGCTATGCTATCCAGGTTGGGTCATGTAAATCTGTCAAGTCATTTGAAGTAGAGACTAGGACTTCTCTCCTGTTTCTCCTTTTAAAAATTATATTTTTAAAACTGAAAATAAAGCAAAGAATTTTTTCAAATACACACAAAAATGGATTTGTTGCCACTAGACAGATTTGCCTTGCAAGAAAATGACGCTAAAACAAATTGTTCAGAAAGCTTAAAACATCTCTGCAATAAGAAATGAGCACTGAAGGATGAATAAGTGTAGGTAAAATACAAACTTATTTTAATTGGTCTAAGAAGCACACAAGATAAATAATGCCTTTATGAAAGTTATGTACACAGAGATGTGTCTGGGTGTTCATGAGTCAGTGTTGAAAACAATGACAAATGCTGCATGGAGCCAAACAGCTGAGTTAGGTATGTGTGTTGCTATAAAGTCTTGCAGTACCCGTGAAAAGGTGCAGTATGACTTGAAAGTAGATTTTCCAAGTACTCTATTTAAAAATAATGTTAAACGTCTAGACACTTAGCTGAGGGGCCTCTGGCAGTAGGCCCATGATACAAACCTGGTGCATGAGCTAGCTTGTTGGAGTCTATTCCCTTTTGTGGGATGCCATGCTCAGTATTAATGCATTGGAGAGGGGCCTGGTGCTGCCTCAACCTATTGTGCCAGGCTTTGTTGACTCCTCATAGGAGCCCTTACCCATAAGGATGAGTGGATTGGGGATGAGCTGGCAGAGGGATGGGGAGGGGCAAGGGAGATAAAACAAAATTTGAAAAATATGGCAAATTTTGTCAAACCAATCTGCCTTTGCTGAAGTTTAGAAAATTTAGTATTTCAAAGATCTCTTTGCATCATTTTTTCATTGTATGGTGTGTAGTTTCTATTTCATTAATTTCTTCTCTCCTCATTATTTCTTACTGTCCACTTGATTGTTGTTTGGAGCAAATAAACTTGTTCAGAGAGGGAAAATTGTGTACTGTGGTGAGGTGTGAGGTTTGATAAGGTTTTGAGGTTTCTGTGTATATGGCTTGAAGAACAGTATTTGTGCACAATACAAAGAGGCAAGGGACTGGACAGCCATGTTTGTTATTGGAAGAGGGAAGCATGCATAACTCTATCCAAGTAGAGTCCATGTTGTTCCACTCTTTCTTGTGCTGTCTGCCTCAATTCCACCCTAAAACTGCCTCTCAGAACTCTCCCCTACCTTGGGACTATAAATTCATGTTCCCTACTTACAGAATTTTCCTATTCTCAGTCCCCGAGGGTAGTTTAGTTGTAAACATTTGTTGTCCTATAAAGATACCAACATACATTGTCCTACACAATAACAGAACAGGGCTCATCTTCCATGCAGATCTGTCCAGTGGAGTAATGACTCTTAGATGAAACCTGCAGCTGGATTTGAGGCTAGAAAGGGCTGGAGGTTGTCCTATGGGTAGGACTGCTTATCAACTTACATCAGGGTTGCATGTCTTACCTTTGTGGTGGAGCTTCTGCTTCCCTCCTCCTGCTGGAAAGTCAGGTGCCTGGCACTGTTCGGCTGCATTTCTATGTCTGTGCCTCACCCTTCTCAGCACACACCCACTGTTCTCTCAGCATCTCCATGAGTTTCTTGAGCCAGTCCTCTCTCTTCTTCCTTACAGGGATTCTGTCTCTTTAGGTCAGGTCACATGGAGGCTACTTCAAGTCATCATTTTACTTCAAAGTCTTAAAGTAATTTAGTTATTTAATATCTTTGAGAAGAATTACCCTCAATCTCTCAGTCTAATTACTTGGATGCTTGTGTGGGCAGTTTCACCAGAGAGGGATTCCTTTTTAAGTGACAGTGTACCAGGGTCTTCTTTACTATTGCATTCACCCAAATGTGCATTGTGTGCAACATATACTCAATATTTCATTGAATGAATAAATGAGTGGATAAATGGTTGAACAGAGAGCCTGGTTTTTGTTAGGCTCAATCTAGTTTCTTTTTATATCATTAAATTCACAATGCAGATGGCACAATTTATGTTGGGGATGCAGCCAAATAAATTACAATCAGTTGATTATATCTAAAGAGGCTTTGAGATGGCTGAAAATGTTATCTGTCATCTTTTCCTATTGACATTCATGTGTGTCACTTTCAGGAAAACATGAAAGAAACTGCACTAATATTTGGAGGGACTACCCATATCTGGTCCCCAGGCCATATGCTTTGATATTGCAGTTACAGTCTCTCCCACCTGTGCAGCAGATAAGTCCGTTCCTGATGAGGGGAGAACAAAAATCATTTCTATGGGGCAGAGTCTTCACTGAAGGAGGTGGCCCCAGGTTGTCCTGTTCAGGGACACTCAGCTGGATGATGGGACTACAGAGAAGACTCTGTATATTCATATCTCCACATCAGTTTAGTTCTCACGGACTGAGTTCCTGTTTAAGAGAAAACTACTTGCAAGTGAATTATTTCATTAAAAAGTACTTCCATGAACCTTAGCATTTTATTTCTTTTTTAGTCAACAACTGTGTGACACAGGTTGACATGGTTCACTGAGTGTGATCTCCAATATGGAATTCTGGAAACACCTGGCTCTGAGTGTGAACAGAGGGAATAATTGGAAATGTTGAGTAGTCACTAGTCTTGTGACAGTGGATCTCCTTGTGCCAAACTTTCAAGAATGTCATCAATGTTTTTAAGGAATTATGAAAATAAAAATGATACTTTAGGAAAGGAGTATTGAGTGAAAGTAGCACAGGCTGCAGTTGGTGACTCACTGGAGCTGAGTTTAGCTTATCAAAAAAGCCAGCCCCCCCTTTAATTATAGTGTCACTGTGCATGGAAACATTGACTGGGTGTGTTTTGATTGAGTAGGGATGTTCAATGGAGCAAGTTAGCTGTTCTTGGGCTCCTGAGGTCTGGGCACACAGAAGAGATAAATGGATGGGGTTGCTATGGAAGGCAGGCAGAGGTGGGTACCAGCCAGTTAGAGGTTGCAGAAGAGGCTCTTGGCTCATAGTATTGTTTCCTGGGTTTGTAGAGCCCAATATATGTGTATAAAATGATATTTTATGGCTCAATAGGAAGGAGATGCAGTCTCTTGGCAACAGGCACAAAGATCTTTGTAAGCATTCCTATTATTTTAAATCATCTCTGGACATCATTATTAAAATGGGAAAATAAAGCAAAAAAACTGACCTGTGTTGCACTCTATCTCAGCTTAAAGTAGAAAAAAATTGTTTTGAATTTTCTTTTTCTGATTAGGTTTCAGCTTTGTGAATGTACTTCCCCATTCTTTGTGTAGAATTGCCTTTTATGAAGCATGTAGGCTGGAATTAAAGATAGTGATACCACATAGCCTCACTTCTCTGTGTTTACAAAAGTGTGGCCGCACAGAATAGATACGCAGACATTTTGAAGTGCACAAATTCTACCCTGTCAACATCCCAACCTCTTCTCAGGTTCCTGCCAAGAAAATGCATCTAAGCAGGCAGGGTGGATCTGCATGCCAACTCAGTGCTGTCACTGGTCCAGTTTAATCAGGCATCTCACCACTAATTTACATTTGGAGGTTTTTTTCTTTTAGCTTATTAAATAAATTGGAATAAAAACCTGGCTTGTCAATTCTTCTATCCAGCATTTCTGCATAATCACAGGCAGTGAAATGTAGCTTTGGACATGAAGATTTTTAGAGTTTTGATTAGTGATATATGTGTGTAGTTACAACATAGAATATATTTATTTTTATTTTCCTAAGCTAATGTTGACAGTATATGTAGGGTGTGTGTGTGTGTGTGTGTGTGTGTGTGTGTGTGTGTGTGTGTGTGTGTGTGTGTGTCTAGTTTGTATATGTCTGTCTCTTTGTGCTGAATGTATTGTTCATGTATTCTGACTGACGGTATCAGAATAGATTGTGAGTATCAAGATTAGGAAAATGAGCTTTCCAAGAGACTGTCTGGAAAACTTCACATACCTGATGCATTTTTGAAAGAACCAGTGGCCCTCTGTCTGGTCTATTTGAACATCCCAAATACTCTGATAGCAGCACAGGTGCAGCTCACTGCTTTGCTGGGCTGTCATTGGTCCTGGCCAATAGAGCCTCTTGTGGGGTGAGCAGATCACAGCAAACTGAACTGGAAGGTCTCTGTAAAGTGACATATCTGTACAATGACAGCCGCTGTTACCAAAGGTAAGAGCACTCGCAACTGGATGGAAGCCTCTAAGCATCCTCC
Organism: Cricetiscus sungorus; assembly: GCA_030556225.1. NCBI lineage: Eukaryota > Metazoa > Chordata > Mammalia > Rodentia > Cricetidae > Cricetiscus > Cricetiscus sungorus. The sequence continues at coordinate 94,603,340 of JANBXA010000651.1, read as the reverse complement.
ATAAGAGCCCTTTTAAGACACTTAGTGAAAAAAAAAATTTAAGGGTACCAAGTCTGCTTTGAAATTCAGTAAGTAACAGATGATTTGGAAATTATATCAAAGTAGTATTTTCTGGTCTCCTGAAGTTCAAATTTAGCAGGCATCCTATATTTTATCTAGCAATTGTACCGGTCTGACACAGGTGGATTGTCGAATCAAGTACACTAAGCAGGCACAGCGCATGCTCAAGAGAGTCTGTTCAAGTAATAGCCTCTCTGCCTTCCGCCCTTTGTGATAGTGAATGACTAGAAACTGAGTTACAAAATCAAGGAAGAAGCATAAAGAAAACAGCAGCAGTCAGTCACACAAGCCCCATCACTATGCCCACCTGATACAATCCCACAAACCTTGTCACTATCCCCATGTGATACAGTTACACAGCACTGTCACTACATCACTACAATCACACAAGCTCTATCACTATGCCCACACAATACAGGCACACAAGCCCTGTCACTTTCCATGGCTACTTGAATGCAGATCACTTGGTCTGGGAAAGAAAGCCAACCTGAACAGTTCTGGTAACTTCTGTGACAGATTGTTAATTATAGGCCTGAGGAAAACTCACACACACACACAGAGAGAGAGAGAGAGAGAGAGAGAGAGAGAGAGAGAGAGAGAGAGAGAGAGAGAGAGAGAGAGAGAGAGAGAGAGAGAGAGAGAGAGAGAGAGAGAGAGAGAGAGAGAGAGAGAGAGAGAGAGAGAGAGAGAGAGAGAGAGAGAGAGAGAGATAAAAAGATTGCTTGATTTTGTGAAGGAAAATCTTGAGGGGAATACTGTAACTTCTCAGAAAATTTTAAAGGAGTTATCAGGGGGAGGTTGGTTTGTAATTGCTACCCCATGAGTTCATCCTGTGGAGTGTGTTTATTATAATGTCATTGCTGCAATTAAGTGCATTTGTTTTAAAGTTTAGTGTTTCTGAAGAATAAGGATCTCCAACTAAAAATAATAGAGACATTTCCTTATTTCCTGAAAACAGGGTTGCCTGACAGACTTGGACTCATCTCATCATTACCCACATCCAGGGCAGGCACAATATCAAGGAAAAATTGGTTCACTATTAAGGTTCACAACTTTTATTTATCTACTAAATTTACTAAAAGTTAATTTTCAAAAGACCTTATGAAAGATATTAGCCATGTATTTATTTTTTCTCTCATACCCAAATAATAAAAACAAAAATAGTTACAAAGAATTTTCAAATACAACATATTTTGATTGTCCAGTGACATATCCACATCAATTTCTTTTGCTAGCTATTCTGAAATACTCAAATTTTGCCAAGAAAGCAGAGCTAAAGGATCCAAGTAAATACACACACATACCACACACACACACACACACACACACACACACACACACACACACACACACTACCACACACACATACCACACACACACACACATACACACACACACACACACACCACACACATACCACACACACACACACACACACACACACACACACACACACACACCACGACACGCACACACGTGTGCATGCTCACAAGTACACTTCTAAGGTTTCAGTATGAAGCAGGGTGGAGATTTTCTTGTGAAAATGTCTGAATTCTCTTTGTGCTTTCTTTTGTAGTAATTATTTTTCTTTCTTCTGTAGTCAAAATCCTAGCAAGAAGCAACTTAAAGAAAGAGATTTGTTTTGGCTTACAAATTTTAGGATCATTCCATCACTATGTGGTAGGCATAGCAGCTGGTGAGCACATGTAGTGTGTTGCATTGGTACTTAGGAAGAGGAAAGAGTGGATGGAAAAGGAAGGGTAGCCATAAAGCTGCAAGGCATTTCCAGTGACCCACTTTCTTTAGAATGCCTGCATCTCATGAAGGTTCTGTGTCCTTCCCAAATGGTGTCAACCAGTTGGAGATGAAGTCTTCAAACACAATAGCCTGTGGTCCTGTCTCACACTAAAATCCCAATATCCTCAGATAGAGAACACAGCCATCCAGATAATGGCTCAATTGTGCAGAGGCCTGGTAGATATGGACCCATCCTACTGTAACCAGCCTACTTTTGAGCTTAATGTTGCTGAGTCATATAGCTCAGAGTCCAGCACTACTACAGCACAGAGCAGGTTTTCTAGGGTGCATTTTAAAATGAAATCATTGACAGGTCTCTCCTGGACTTTAGGGGTATGTCTGGACAATAAGGCACAGTGTCTTCAGTCTGTTTTGTAGCCACAGATGACAGTAAATGCTGCTTGGAACTGTTTCTGATAATACTGTGGAAAGACAATCAGAGGTAGCTACTGTTTCTCATCATTTAGAGCAAGAATATTGTGTTGTGAGGCAGAATAGACCAGGGAAGGCTTTGTAAATTCATGCACTGATCTACTGGTATGAGGCTAGCCTGGCTACCTGCTAGAAGAGGTTGTGAGAAATGTTCTCTTGAACAAGAACTGAATAGATGCCACCAGCAAGAATTTGTGCAGGAAGACACAAACTGTGCCCAAGCTTTGGTCCCAGACACAAAAGTCAACCTTCAGACATTCAGAGAGAAATCTTTAAGGGAGTCCAATAGCAAATGAGTGGGAGGTGGGAAGCCATGTGGAGAAGGGAGACTGGAATCATATGCAAAATAACTGGGATTCTGTCTGCCTGGATTTGGTGTAATTTGTTAGCTGGCAGGAGATAACCAGTGTGAGCAGCCAGAACCAGAAGGTAGTGAGATGGAGCCAGGAGGGAAGAACTGGCCCTTCCCTGCTGTGGGTTTCCAATGCCTGAGCTATGCAGAAGGGGAACTCCTCTGCAGGTGAGGCAAGTATTCTGACTTCCATTTAACTGTGCTCTGCAAAGGAGATGGAAACAAACCCTCCAAGTGGCAGGAAACCTATGGTGTTGGCTTGGGAGACTTTTCTTGAGATTGTGAAAGGAGATCTGGATTAGCTTGTGGAAAGCAATCATTAATTTCCCCTTTTGTGTCCTACTGTGTCTATTCTGCTTAATAAACACCTGTTTATTTAATGTAATCATCTGTTTCAAGTAAAGGAAAAGACACAAGGGATTTTTGTCTCTTGGGATTATTTCAAATATAAAGCTGAGATAGTATTTCCTGAATTTACAAAAGAGATGATTCTGGGGCTGGAGACACAGCTCAGCAGTTACATGCTCTTAATGCTCTTGCAAAAGGACCAGGTTTGATTCTGTACACCCACGTCATGACTTAAAACCATCTGTAAGTTGCAGTGATTTTGACTTTCTTTTCTGGCCTCCACGGGCACAAAAATATACTTGGTGCACTTATAAGCAAACACTTACAGACATAAAATCAAAATAGATAAGGACTTTTGCCAGGATGGGATAAATATAGGAAAAGCATTCTGACTGTTTTCTTTCAAAGTTGTGGACAGGCTTTTAGTACAGGCATTATGGAGCCACTGTCATGCTCTATGGAGGTGAAGGTTGGCTTACATGGGCAGAATTTCTATCATATTATTTACTTGTGTATTGTATTAATATAAGAATACATGATGTCATATTTTACATTTGTTGTATATTTATGAGAAACATACAATACTTATGATGCATTCATTTTATAGTTTAATCCTGTTAGTAGTGCATTACATTTGATGAGATCCTTTCACTTTCAAGTTCTTTATTTGGTTCTTCATGAGGCCATAGGATGGGAAGTACAAATATCATTTTAATTGGCTGAAAGGAGCAAAAATTGAGGATTAGGATGAGTTAAATGACTGTGCATTTTATCTGACTGTGCATTTTATGTAGCTGGGATTTGAATCACAACATGTTAGCCTTTCAATAATTTTCACATTTTCTGTCTGAGGTGAGGTCACATATTACAGTTTAATCTAAGAATAGGACATCATAAATTGATTGTTTATAGCAAGGATAAACTGCAAGTTAGGGTTGACTTTATACTTCTAATGCCTACATCTTCTCTATGAAACTATAATTTGGAATTGAAAAATTCAAGGGAATGTCAAGGTTATGAGAGACCATTCCTACATTTCATGAATGGAAAGAATTAAATATTCAAAGAGTATTTTTATGGGGTCATAAGTAAAGTACTGAAGGTACTGCCTATGAAGGCTAGTGAATACAGAGCAGTTAACAGAGTTGAGACCAGCACGATGTCCTGAAGAAGAGGAACCCTGAGATGAGTATACAGGGAAGACTCTGCATGAGACAGGAGGGGACAGGAGTGGGACACTTTACTGGAGAAAACTCTGAAGCCTAACTTTAGTGCTATTGGATAACCTACCACACGTGACCATTTAAGACCTAAATCCATAGGCTTTTCTAGAGACTACCCCTTTCTATCTTTCCTCTTCAGCTTATTTGGAAGTGTGCAAATAACTTTACTCTGAAAAGTACTTGAAAGATGGGGAAACAATATTTACAGATATTATTGGCATATTTACTAGAAAGCCTGTTATCTAAAGTTTTGCTGAAAGTTTGAGCAGGTACAAAAATGCCAGATGAAAGGAAAAGCAACTCCAGGGATTCCTATAAAGTAGGCAAAAAGTTTGTGTTGAATAGTAGCCTATCATTTTTGTTTTTCCCCCCAGCTTCACATTGTACTGTTATAGAAACAAGAATATTTCCCTTGGTGAATGATGGTAACTCTAGGAGTTGAAAATCTACATTTTAAATAGTGGAAGGAATGCTTATGTAGACCTTGATGCCTGGGGAGAGCATCTATGTACAGTCTTATACCATGTAGTGACATTTCAATCAGTGACAGAGTACATTTACTATGGAGGCTTCATGGGTCATATTACTTACAGATGCCTAAAATATTTTAGTTTGGGTTATTAACTATATGATGTCCATACAATGATTAAGTTACCAAAGTACACAATTAACAATACATGTCTGTGTATTAGGAATGAATCCTCCCTGAGTCAGTGTGTTAGGAAGGAATGAAGTCTCAGAATAATGTGCATGGTGACCTTCACAAGTTCATCAGGGCCAGGCTGTTCTTGCACCTGCAGTACTTACCACTTTGAAATTGAAAATGTCTTTGTTCTAGTGGCCATGAGGCAAAGCCAACTGGGTAAAAGTGATTTGAGAATAATTTAAAACATATGGACAAGGAATGAGACATAGGAATACTTATATTTTTACAAAAGTGCTATGTCAGTAAAGGCATACAGCAAATAACATTTCAAGTCCATGAGGAAAGTTGTTCTCAACAAATATAATGAGATAACTAGCTAAATGTGTGAAAATACAGAATTTTGTTCAACCAAGAAAATATTGAGAAGTGTGACTACATTAGGATTTAACATTGCTTAAATCACAGGGACTAACAAAACTATCTGTTGCATCTATAAGAAACATAGAAACCCAGGATACTTGTCAGTTGGTTTGCATGGCTGCTTACATTTCTGGAAATAAATCACACAGACAGAGGGTGCATCAACCTTGTCCTCCTCAAACCACCCTTCAAACTCTACAGTTGTATGTGATTTGACAGAACAGGTACAGTATCAAAGGATGAAGCCTGGTGAAAAGCTCAGCTTCACTGTGATGTACACATAAAACGTTTTAACTTGTAGCCTAACACATTAGGCTTTATACTGAGATAGACTGCCACATATTCTGCATTATTTGTATGACAAAAACTGGCTAAATTATTTGAAAATGTCTTGTTAATTTCCAGACATGCCTTAAACATTGATTAAATTATAATCTTATCATAATATAAAACATGTGCATATATATATACATATATGTCAGCATATCCATACTTTTTAAAAACTGATAACTTCCTAACAATATTATAAATGATTATTTAAAGGTAGAAAATATCTTAATATGTAAGAAATGAAAAGTACCAGAAAAAAACATTCCCATCCAGTACTCCCATCCAGTAATTTCTATTTATTAAATATAGCCATAAAAATAAGTCAAGCTATTGAGATGGCCTCTAGCAAAAAAAAAAATCCCAGAATGTTATTGTCTTAGGGTTTCTATTGCTGTGAAGAGACACGATGGCTGGCAACTATTATAAAGGAAGAAGTTTAATTGGGGTGGTTTACATTTCAGTAGTTTAGTCCATTATTGTCATGTTGTGACAGTGGCATGCCAGCAGTCATGGTTCTGGAAAAGTAGCTGAGAGTCCTGTGCAGACAGTAGGAAGTGGTCTGAGATACTTGCTGGCTTGAGCATACATGAGACCTCAAAGCCTGCCTGTAAAATTGCACAATTCCTCCAAAAAGATCACATCTACTCCAAACATGACACATCTCCTAAGTGTCCCTTTGGGAGCCTTTTCCTTTCAATAGCACATTCCACTCCCTGGCCCCCAATAGCTTGTTGCCATATTATAATGCAAAAATGCACTCAGTACATCTTCAAAAGTCCCATAGTCTATAATAAGTCTCAAACACATTTAAAAGTCTAAAGTTCAAAGTGTCTTCTGAGATTCATGAACTCTCATAACTATAATCCCCTGTAAAATCAAAATTAAAAAATCAGATCATATACTTCCAACATATAATAGCACAGGATACTTATTATTGTTCCAAAGTGTAGGGAAGGTAGCATAATGGAGGAACTACTGGACTGAAACAAGACCAAAAACCAGCTGGGCAAACTTCAAACTGTACCTCCATGTTTGATGTCAAACAACTTTCAGCTTTATTGACTGAAACACACTACTTTCTCTTGGGCTGGTCCTACTCCTTGTTAGCAACTTTCCTTGACAGGTCTCCTATGACTCTGGCATCTCCAACATCTTGGGGTCTCCAAGGCAATTCAGGATTTACCTTCACAGTTTTACATACTTTTATGTTACTTTTTTATATTCTTAAAAATTAATATATTTTGACAATTTCATAAATGTATATGATGCATTCTAGTTATTCTCTCCCTTTACCTTCTCTTACATCCTTTACACTCCTATCAGTTCCCTCTGCTCACTCCATGTCCCTTTCCATAGTCATGATTTTTGTTTTTGTTTTATGAAACATTTAATTTAACTAGGGCTGTCTGTGTGACTTTCCATTAGATCTCAATATTACTAAAAAGTAATGACGTGTCCTCTTTTACCTGAATCTATCAGGTAAAAAACTAAGACTCTTTAGGCTCCTTTACCATCCATGACTGTTATGAGCAGACCCAGTGCAGTTACTTTTATTCATTCAGAGTTTACAATTGCAATAGCTATTCCTTGCCCAGTAGATCATAATGTGTTGAGTGAGGCCCATTGCAACTCTTCCCTTTATTTTCTTTTAACTCCTTCCACAGGATTCACCAAACCTTAGAGCAGATAGAATATGTGTCTCATTTGGAGCTAAGCACGTAACCATCACTTATTCTCAGGACTCTGCGCAGCCATTAGCCTCTGCAGGAAGCTCACAGGAAGGAGTAGTTTCTCTGATCGAGGCTGATTGATAACTATCTATGGTGTAAACATTAATTTAGGATATGCTTTGATGCTATATCAATTTTCATTTTTTAACCATTTTACAAGTCTTGTTTTGAATATTAGTTGGTACAAAAATCCTTTATCAGGCAACTTGAAACATTTGCATCACTGGTCAACCAAGTCAACCAAGTATTGCTTTCTTTATAGGTAAAATCAACATACAGATGGCCTATTTTTTGTTTTTGTTTTGTTTTGTATTTTCTTTTATTCCAGGGAAATTTTACTGAACTTTAAGATATGCATGTTGTCATACTCAATGGATTTTCTTTTTTTTTTTTTTCAGGGACTTTATGCCTATGACTGAACTGATACATATTATTTTTATTTTAATACTTTATATGTATAAAAAAATCACTAGGTTTTTTTTTACCTCCTATGTCTCAAATGCATCTTTCACAGCATCCTTCTTTCTTTTTATTTTTAATCTTTAATTTTATTTTTTCCTAATATTTTTGTATATCTATAATGATTTTTGTTAGACTTTTTCCTTGATTGTTTTTAAAAAAACTTCTTTTACATTTCTTCTTGTCACCTGGCTGACACCTCCTGTTACTATATTTTAAAGGTACAATTGCTTCATAAAAATTCTGAAACAATGTGGCAAAATGTTTTATTGCAATTTTCTTGTGTTTTATGGAACCATTTCTTTTTTGGTAATTTCTCATTACATATGACAATCTGATTTTTCTCTATGTATATTTTTCTTGATACAAGGGTTCTTTGCATGTTTGACTTTTCTTCCCTGTACTCAGATGTGTGAAGCCCTCCTGGATAGGTATCTATGGGGAAAGTACTACCATATTAGCAAAGGTATGAGACAGGCAGGTAACATTTCCAATCAAGATATCTCTTTTCTGTTGTTTTGATGAAGCTCTGTTCACTCATGGTCACATGATGTTTTTTGGGGGGGTGAACAGGCTTACTCTGTAGCTTTGAAAATTGTCCTGGAACTCTCTCTCTGTAGACCAAGCTTGCTTCAAACTCATAGAGATCTGCCTGTCTGTGCTGGGATTAAAGGTGTGAGCCACCACCTCCAAGTTTAGCATTATCTTCTTAAATTAAGCTTTTTTCCCCCAAATTAACTTCTTTCTGTAGGATTTCTCTCCCAGTACCTCATTTCAGTGGGATCTTTTGCTGATCACAACTGTCAGGAGACACAGACAGAACATTACAAGGAGATTCTCTCCCTTCCACAAAAGATTTTGTGCTAAGCCTGTCCAGAAACTCTTGTCTTCCATTCTGCTCTCATTTAATTAAGGCTGATGGCAGCAGGTCCTGTACCATGCGTTCTTTGTGTCTTCTCTGTAACTGTGTCTTTGAGCCTCCCTGAAGGATAAATGGCAGTGGCTCTTGGCAGCACAAATCTTTTTTTGTCATCTGGGATTTTGTCTGCCTGTTTGTTCCAGTGTAAATTATTACTTCCATTTTTATTATCTTATGAATGGATTTTATAAATTAAGTGGAGACAAAGTTAGAGTCAAATATCTTCCACTGATGGAGTTAATTGTTTGAAAGCATACCATCAAGCTTAGCATTTGAGAAGCAGGTATCAACACAGAAACACAAACAGATGACTAGTAAAGATGTTGTAGCACAAACTACCCAGGGCTGTCCTACAAAATCAGAGAAGAATTCTGAAAAGAAAGAAACATAGAGCAAGAGGGAATATATGTAAACTTTTTTTGTAATTTTACATCACAATTTCATTTAGAAAAGAAGGGGAGAATAGAAGGAAGTCGGCTTCTCTTGGCCACAGAGAATTCATGATAATTTCACCAGAAAAAAAGTGTACCATGCTTGTTCAGAAAGAATATAGGTTCTGCAAGAGAAGTCTATATTTTAGAATAACATTGAACATTATAAAGAAGGAGTTGATGAACATCACACTGCAGTAGTTTCTGCTGCCAGAAACAGTGTTTCTAATAATTGCTTAGGTCTCTGCCTACTGTCTTAAAAATATAGTTCTTTAAAAAATTTGTATAATGTGTTTGCTCATATTTACCCTATTTCCACAGCTACTCTTCCTACCCCCTTTAATTTGTGTCCTCTTTTGTGTGTGTGTGTGTGTGTGTGTGTGTGTATAGCCAGCCATGAATTACAACTTCTGCTGAGCATACATTTTTAGATGTGTGGCCTTCTATCTGAGAAAAATCAATTTACAAAAATTCAACTAGAGACATTAGAGAGATTCATAATGGTTTTCTGTTGGACTTTTCATGTAAAGTGAATAACTACACAATCGCAAAACATAAGTGGTAAATATGAATATATTCGACATCATACCATTAGCATTTTCTATCAGTTTATGAATCTAGAACATTAAATTTTCATGCCATTATTTCTTTATTCCAAAATAGTGTTTGTCTTAGAGTCAGGGGTGGCCACCTCTGCAATCAGGTGAATAGAACTGGAGCATCAGGAGCCCCTGCTTTTATGGGACTACAGTTACTTGTAACTTGATGGTATTCTGAAAATGTACTCTTGGGGGTTCTTATCATTGTTCAAGCATTATAGAATATATATATACTTTCAGAAACTCAGATGGTATCAGACATTCCCTCAGTGTGGCAACATATATACATAGTAAATATAAGATGTCTGGCTTCTGTGTGGCTAACACAACATGCTTCTCAACAGTAAATATTTCTTTATAAATAAAACAATCAGCAAATGTATAATATAGAGAACATAAATTAACAATATCTATTTATTAAAATCATTATGTATTATGTACTTTACTGATAGTACATGCTGCCATTTGACATGACTTGAGGTTGAATAGGGTTGTCTATGCTGGCATCACTATTAGCAAGTGACCTAGGCATCATATTATGATGTTATAATGGGTCTGATGTTGCCAGGTGACAGAAGTTTCTCAACTTCACTCTAATCTTATGAGATCATGATACGTGTGACTTATCATTGTCCAAAGCTTTATGCGACACATGACAGTAGCCCAACATGCAGAGAAGAGCTTTGACAATGTGGCCACATGTTTGATGTGGTCTTATAAAAATTGGAACAAGTTATTGTGACTTCAGTGAATTATGGTTGATTTTTTTCACTTCATGTTAGGTAGATTAATACAGTCATGGATATTTGAAATCCTGTTAAGAAAAACAAAATCAGGGACTAGAACTAAATTTGGGGTTACTGGGCTATAGTTATGTAGGTAGACTAGAAATTCACATATCCAGTTATATTTTGGCCATGTAGTGAAATATTACATTCACACATTACTACCAACCTTCCTCCCTCCACAGTGTACATTCAGCCAGTGTCATGACAATGAAGCAAAAGTTCAGAGGTCACATCACGGTGTGGATAAGAATATGTGGGCAATGGAAGCAGGGAAATTGTGAACGTGTGAGGCTGAAATTGGTTATTAGCTGTGTGAGATTATTGTAAGTAGAGCACTGGGCTCTCATCAACACTTTGTCAGAACAGAAGTTTTCTTTCCTGGGAGTAATTGAAAATGCAGTGGATGTAACTGGATACCCATCATATATATGCTTTTTTTTTTTAACTGAGGCCAGAACAAATGAAAATTTCATAATTCATGTGTTAGGAAATAGACCCATCAAGTAGCGCTATAAATAGTAAGTATGCTATGTGTGAAGTTGCATATCAAATTTTTAAAATTCTTATATTTTGACTTTTCTCATTACAAAATGACATTAATTTTTCTACTTAATTTTTATTTTGATATTCTAAAATCATCTTTCTTGAAGAAAGTTCTCACAGTTGTGTGAACCTCATACATCACAAATCCTGTATTATCATTATGCTCACTCAATTGGATAAACTAGAATTTCACATAGAACTGATAGCTTCCACTAGAAGGACCAGGATCTTGGGTAAGGACCTTGTTTTCTCAACTTTTGACACGTTAATTCCATTGTTAAGACATGACTAATACAAATTGAAACCTTGGCATGTAGTTCAAGGAAACATTAAAGCACACAGAATTGTATCAAGTGTCAACCCATTCTTATGTGATTCATTCTAGGAAAACTGAGAACCTTTATCTTCCCTTCTTCCACTCTTTCCAAATAAGATTTTCCTCTTCGTATCATTCAGAGCACAGATGCTACTGATCTTTGAACCAACCCCGTCTTCCCATCCTAGTGGAAGCTAGTCAGTTCTAAAAGAGTCTTGTTAAGTTTTCCTCCAGTATACTCTGGAGCCTACACTTGCATTTACATAAAGACTCTGAGCTCAGTTGAAAGTTGTAGGGCCCTGATCCCTAGGAGGACCATTCTTATTCAACATAATGTGAGTTTTCTGGTGCCTGTTATAGCTTATGGATAGGAATGCCATATTAATCAACACAGAGGGTGTCTTTCTGAGACTCCAAGGAGAAACCTAAGTTCCTGGAGGGAAGTTCATTAGCAAAATGATTATATCTGATAGCCCATTTAGAATGTCATTTATGGACCTGCTTGAGGTAATGCCCTTAGAGAGATGATGGTTTAAAATGGTTCTTATTCACTCTAGACACATGGCTCCACAGATGACCCTTTGGTTCAAGCCCTGTACATATCCCATTGTGTTAATATATGTGTACATGTGTCTGGGGGCCTGTGTATTTCCTAGCAAAGTCCCCACTGAGGTGCTTACACAATTATACCACCTGACTAATGGTGGGAGTGGCAGAGATAGTGGCTCCACAGCTGGTTCCCATGGTGATTAGCTTGTACACTCTTCAGTCTTGTGCATGTCAGGCTGTCCACCTATTTTCTCTGTTTATAGATGGAAATTTGGGCACCATTATTTCCTATGACCAGCGTGCATTTTGGCTTAGATGCCATCTCTTAATTGTTTCTTATCCAAGAAGTGACATAGATCAGTATCATAAAATGTTGGGCAATAGTACATTTCTCTGTGAGTGGACTGTTCTTCTCCCTTCACTCATGTATACAAGGGAAGTGGGGATGATGCATGGATTTTCCATAAAGAGTTCAAGTAAGCATAAAAGGGATATGTGTTGTTCTACAGTCACCCATTAATTTTTAATTATAAATTCAACAGGAGTGGACAGTGAGTTATTTACATTTCCCATATACTTTGGACAAGGCGAATTTGTGTTTACCATCAGTGAGACACTAATAACCTGAGAGTTGTATGAAGCCAGTATTCATAGATAATATAGTACCATGAGTAATAATGTAACCAACATTAAATAAAAATTATTTTTCAGCTACCGAGGCAAGGGGATCAATGTTGTTTCCATATAAATTGGTTCTGAAGATTTATGAAACTCTGAGTAATAACAATGTTTCTACCCTTTTCTTAAAGTGGGAGATAGAAGTTAACCAATGAAAGTACATTTGATGATTAAAACCACAAAAGGACTGTTCATGGATCTAAACAAGCAGATGTGATAGCTAAACACTGTACATGGCCTTTCTATGTAGAATGGGTATTAGAAAAATACATGAAATCCTCTCCCACAGTCCCAAATCTTCAAACACTGTGCATTAAAAAGAATCAAACAAGTTTAATAAGCTATAAAATCTAAGTGCTTATTTATATGCAGGCCACACAGTAATAGTTGTTTGTGGTCTCCCATGTCCATTAGTGACCTCTAGGTAGGTGAAGCGTACAACTAGAGCTGATGCCAGCTCATAGGAAAGCCATGATTCAGGCTTCACATGTGCACCACGATATTTCAAAATTACTTCTCTCTGAAAGTCTTCCAGTTTTCCCTGGTGAAATATTGGCTACCATATCATTCTTTATTTTACTCACCTTTCAATTAAAAGCTTATGAACTGCCGTGAATCCTATTATCTAATTCTGTCTGCTAAGTTTTTCCTAGTAACATTGTTTCATATAAAGTAATATTTGACCATTTATAAATTAGTTCATACATATTTACATACTCTTGCGAGAAAGATTATAGAATTCTTAAAATCAGTGATTATGTTTAAGTCTATTTCTCAGCACGAGCATAAACAGACTCTTAATAAATACATGATTAAGCAATATAAGAAGTAATTTATTGCTATGAAGCTATAATATATGTGGGAAGCTTTTGAGATTTTAAGTAGAATAATTGTGATCAAATGAGATATGAAATTATAGTGTGACTCCATTTGAATTCATTGGCGGTGTTGGTTGTCAAGTGGGTCATCATATATCCCTGCTGTGAAAAGGGGAGTGTGGTAGCAAAGCGTACTAGTTTTGTTTTTATCCCCTACTGGCTCTGTTCTAAAAGTCTGAATAGCACACAGCAAAGTCCCTGCCCCCTCCAGAGCAAGGAAGACATCATCACTTATCATGTGGCTGATTTCCATCCTGATGCAATCAATCTACTTAATGTCAAGTACACTGACAAGAGTGTTTGTGACTCAGTCATCTGGAGGCATTTGAAGGGTGAGTGTGATGACTTGGTTGCACAAATAAACAGATAAGAAAAAGTCCTTTTGAACTTTTTCTGCAAATAGAGTGGTTTCCCTGGAGCCCTGGAATGACAACAACCGTGGACTCAGTGAGTCATGAATGGCCTGGGTATGGCATGAGGTGTTTCTCTGCTTTTACTGTCACATCAGAATGGTATATTGGTCATGAAGGTATAATTCCTTGCTCCTTATCTGTCCCTGCCTTCAGCTTTCACATGTCCTGGGTCACTGAATTTACCACTGCAGTAAGTACTGTGCTTGTCATTGTTTGTTTCTTTGCACCCAACTCTTGGATATCTGGCGTGTAGCTAGACTCACTACTTATTTGGTGGTATTCTCTTGATGTGTGCCTCAGATTCCCAAGGTGTTTTCTGTGGTCTGTTCCACAACATAGAAGAGCTTTTCATGACCTTTGTGAGATAAGAAGTGCTGTATCTCTTTTGTGTTCATGAGGTACTAAAGTGAGAAAGAGCTACTTACAGCTGTGTGCTGCTGTCCAATGACAAGCAGAAAACTGTATAAGAATGCCTGTGGTTATAGAAAGACACAATTTCCTCCTTACTTCCTATTCTTGTTTGACAGTTCTGGGCATTGTTCCTCAATATTTGTCTCTCCCTTATCATTTCATGTAGCATGTGAAATTCTTTGAATCAGTTTCTGCCATCTTCTGAATCATGCATATCTTATGAAGACAAGCATTCTTAGGTTCTCAAACCTTACTAATGGTAAAAGAAAAAATAAAGGAGCAAATGAAAATATTCCAGGATATAGTTCTCGGGCTGTCCTACTACTTGGGTCCTCTCTCCTTTTGTGTTTCTTTGTAATTGTAACTGGGGTACTGAAACCACATGTAGACGTCACCAACCTCATTTTAAATCCCAGAGGTATTCACTCATTAAATGAAAGGACACAGCATTGAACAGGGTGTATTATTTTCCTTGCTAACTCTTGGCTTCACATAATTTTGGTATTTGATCAAAAGTTTTAGTAACAGATCCATTGTTGTGTGAAATGTCATTACTGGGGACTTCTTTACTTGAAAGACTGTGTACCCACCACGTTTCTACCAATTACTGATGCTTTTCTTCACGGATCTTGGCCGAGGAAGCCTCTGGACAGAGCATAGTCTGTAATTAGGTACATTTGAGTGGATTTATCTGAAGGCAGTATAATAAATGACACTCCACTTGTCATGGTAAAATCTCTGTTAAGATAGGGGGATCATGAGCTTGTATTAACTTGTCTGGTTAATCAGAAGCAATGTGGATATGCTTAGTTTGACCTTTACACAGATGTAGTTCAGACCAACTGTCTTTATTTACATAACTCTGACAAACTTTTCCTTTCTTCCAGCCTGCACTATAGTGAGGTTTTAGACTGTCAAAGCTGTGTAACATTTAATGAATACCAATTGTGTGGGGGAAACAGGCCCATTTGAGCTGTAGTTTTTCTAGAGCTTTATTCCTAACTTCAGGCTGGTCATTTCTCAGATAGATTTGACCATAGTGTGCACAGTGTGATTCCTTGGCTCTCTTGTGAGAGCCTTGATTTGTTTCCATGCCACAGGACCCTACCTGCTAGGTGCCTGATGAAATCTCATTTCAGTTGCTGTCTGTGCAACTGTCTTTTGAGTGTAGAGGGGATCATGCAAAGAAACTTTCAACATCAGAGGTTTAAATGGCTGCAGAGCAGATTTTATTTTACATGTTGTAGGAGAAAAGCCTTATAGGGACAATGATATGAGAAATATATGTTGGGTCTTTAAAGTGGATAAAGTGAGGCAGAACTGCAATTATGGGGACCATTTCTCCTGGAGTCAGCCCTGGGTATTGCTGAGTCTAGAATGTATATGTGTCTTCATGGGATAGCAATGACAGAGGCTTTTAGTCTTACAAAGTCAGACAGGTCAGAAGTCTGTCTTCTGTTTGTGCCATTATGGGTTCTAAGTTCTATAAGAACATGAACAATATGAAAAATATGCATAGGACCAGGACAAGGAGGGAGTTTAAAGAAGACAGTGACTGTAGAAAGATGGTGTGGTGTCTTTTCTTGTTACTCTCCTATCAGGAAGAAACAGGAAGGATATCCAAACTGTCAAAAACACTAGAGAACAGTCATTGTCATCCTCACTGTATAATTGGAAAGCTGTTCAGAATTTTAGGCAAATACACAAAGCAATGTTGTGTTCATGAAGTCAGGTTCATAATAAGAAATGCTTTAAAGATACACAATTGGTTGGCTGCACTTTGGGATTATTAGTAATGAATATGTTGATTTCCAAATGAGGATATGCAGTCCCTTCTTGTAGTGAAGGAGAGCAGAATGTGAGCCTCTCAAGGAAAACTATTACTGGGGAATATTTGGTGCCACATTCTGTAGCTCCCTTTTCCATACTAGTAGGTAGGGTCTTGGATGTGCTGAATAGTCACAGGAAGAAAGGAACTGGGACTCAATAAATGTCTTTTAATGTCTACACAAATACCATCTCAGATAAGAACCTGGGTAGAGTGGAGAGTACTGGATGGAGTTGTAGCAGCAGCTCATGGTAGCACAGTGTGGGGATTCAATGATGACTCCAGGCTTTCTGATGTCTGAGTTTTAGATGGCCCTACTTACCATTGTCACCATTGTTCTGTGCTAATCCTTTTAGTCACCTTGTAACTTATTTGTTCTGCTTGTGGGTCTTAGGATAGCTTTATTTTTTCCCATTAAACACTGATATTTTTTCTATAGATACAGAATAATTAACTAGTGAAGATGTCATATAAGTTAGGTATGCTTATAGCCCTTGGGCATTGTCTCCTAATTGCAGAAGAAAATATCCTCGGGAAGGACAATACCTTTCATAGTTTTTGTTAGTTACAAAAGTGTTTGCTCAAGAGGTCACAACATTCTATAGGAGAAGACATTTCTGAAGATGGCATCCTAATTTTCATAGGCATCAGTCTGTTCATGTAGTTTTTTCATAGAGTATGCCCTGGGCTGGTTTCTTCTGGAAGTAAAAGCTGAAGTCTTGTCTGACAGCAAGTAAAAATGTGAGAACAAGTCAGATACATGAGCTTTTGCAAATATGGTATCTAAAAATCATCTCATATAAATACATGGGGATTGGGGTTTTCACATTTCTGGTTGTTGTCCTAGTTTCATACAGGCAAAGTCAAAGGCACCGTGAAACAGAGCTGTACAACTTAAGAAACTTAATTTTCATAGCAACTTTTAGCCTCCTCTTGAGTCATGGCAAGAAGGTAACTCACAATAGAGTAGGTGATCTCAAGTATAGATTTGAGCTCTTCCTTGTGTGTGTCTTGTACATGCACAAAAGAGAAGGAGGTGACCTGAACGTGTCACTTAACCCCCTAGTTTCAACTTCATTATCATGAAATTGTTGTATTGTAAGATTATATAGAAGAATATAATTCTGAATCATATTAACACAGGACAGAAATGTAAGTAACTTTTCTACATAGAGGTGGTCATAGATTCCAGTGTTTTCTGAATTTCCAGTTATATACCCCACATATTATGAGTGAAAGGTACCTACCCCCAAGAGTTGAAATCTGGAGTGCAACTTTCATCTCTTCTATTTGGTACTCTCCCTGTGTCCCAAGGTCTGCCTTATATCTTTTGACAAATGAAATAAATCAGCCAAACCAAGAAAAACCATATTAAGGCCCATGGCTGCAAGCATAAAGGGTGGAAAAGGAAGGCATTAGCAAGAGACTGTGCTGCCTCTTGTATGGAATTTTTAGAAAAACAAGCTGAGTTGCTAAGCCTGAGGCTGCTAGATACATGCAAAAATAATTTTGCACTTTCAAAAGTATCAGCTATTTTGTTTTGTATATGTCTTTATGCAAGATCTTATCTAGGAATATCTTGTGACATTAAAGTGCCAAGGTGATGTTCTAGAAGTTTCTATGACTAGAATTTCATCAGATTTTGTGTAAGGGGAGTCAGCCAGCCTTCTGAAGTATTTATGCAGGAATCACAATTGATGTGCCCTGTGGGGAGCACATTCATCATTGCAGTATCAAAAAGAACACTCACTCTTCCACTCTCCATAACAGACTTTTGCTTTGGTTTGTTTTAATCCTCTGGGCTGAATGAGTGTTGAACTGTTTGTATACTGCCACACTGGAAGGTTACTTCACTTCCATGTTAGTCTCATTTATCAGATGGTATTATTAACTCCTTTCTTCTTCACAGATTCAGGCCCCATTTGTCACATATACTCAGGCAGTAAAAGACCCAAATGTCCCTCAGTGCAACAGAGGCTGCTGACCAGCTCCTTGTCCAAGCTCTTCCCCAACTCTAGAGCTTTTAAGCGAGCCAGGTTCAAGGGTTTTCAATGTCTATATATAAGTAGAAAACAGAATATATTTATAAAATTAAGAGGTTATCTGATTTATATATAGCGTGGATATATATTAAAAGATATTTAGATGTTATCCTTTAGATAGATTTAAGAAAACTGAATGTTTTTATTCTCCATTACTAGCTTTCATTAAACAGAAATGAGTCTCTGTTTCCATGGTTATAAAACTACACATTTAACTTAACGAAGTTGTATTTCTCAGTAGTATGTGAGGCTTCTGTGGCAAAGATTCTACTTACAAGATTCCAAGATAATAGTTTTCTGAAATACCTTAAGAATTAATAAGATGGAAGATCAAAGATATGCAAATAAATTTCTGTAAGAAAGACAGTAAGGACCTAGGGAGAGGGTTTGGTTAGTAAAAGTGTTATATGCACAAATGTGAGGACACGAACTCAAATCTCCAGGGCCCATGCAAAAGCTGGGCACATAATGTCCCAACACTCTTATGGGAAGATGGAAGATAGAAACAAGAGAATCCCAGAAGCCAGTGCCTCTGGTGTATGTAGTAGAGAAATTCCAAAGAAAGCCTGTTTTAAACAAGATGGAAGGAGAAGACCAACATGAGTCTGCAAATGGTTCATGTGCACACACATATTCACTTACATGAAGGCGCACACACACACACACACACACACACACACACACACACACACACACACACACACCACATGATATTAAACATTCAATATTATACAATTACTCTATTGGATTGTATAGAAGTTTTTAAACTTGTACTTCAGTTTATATGTTTTCAGGACCAATGAGTGACAGTTTGTAGGTTGTATCATCCTGTGGATCACTCTGGGAGTGGCAGTGAGTTCAGTTTCATGTTTCATGCTTTTGCTTCATTGTAAAGACCAAATCAACAGCAGTGTGTTTATAACTCTCACTGTGTTTACACTAATTCTATAACTTCACTCACCCCAATAATTCCTCAAAACAGAATTCTTTAATAGAAATACAACACAATTAAAATTATAATCAAAATTTTCTAGAAGCCACATAAAACAGAAATACATAAAATTAAAATTTACTAATATATTTTATTTAACTTGGTTTATTCAAAAAATTGTATTTTTACGTGAAATTTTTTTTCTCAGAAGTCTTTGAAATTCAGTGCATCATCACTATAGCATCTTCATATCCAGTGACCTGCATTTCAAATGATGGATAGCCTCATGTAACTCGTGTCTACCATGTTGGACAAAGAACTGCCCATCTCCCTCTCAGTTGTGCTAGAGAAATGAGATACATCTACTATATCTTTCATCTTAGAAGGTAATTATGTATACAGAGAGGACATTTAGTCTGGTCATGGTGGTGTATGCCTATAGTTCAAACAGTTGTGAAGCTAAGTGGTAGAGAGACCCTACAACTTCCCCCTCCATAAACAGACGTTATATTCAAATTCCTCT
Source organism: Cricetiscus sungorus (assembly GCA_030556225.1). Lineage (NCBI taxonomy): Eukaryota > Metazoa > Chordata > Mammalia > Rodentia > Cricetidae > Cricetiscus > Cricetiscus sungorus. The sequence goes on along the minus strand of JANBXA010000651.1, from coordinate 94,583,694 downwards.
CCTTGGTGGGGATAGGGGAGAATGTGCTGAGTAAACTTGAACATCTAGGCTCTTTTCCTATCAGACTATTATTAAGACACACGGAAGGAGTCCCTGTTCACACTGCTAGTCCCTTTTTCAAATGTGTTCAAATACTGTGATATCTTTTCTGAGCCTTTTCAGCTCTGTTGTATTCAGTTTCCTTGAGTCATTCTGTCTTCACGTTCCATATAAAGATCATGGCTTAAATAATTCGGTTACACCTATGTGCAAAACACAGATGAAATATTTGAACATATTCATTGTTATGTGTTGAACATTCCTGCTTTGAATTTGCTTTCATCTTCTTTCTTTTCCAGTCTTGACTGGTAAGGACAATGTCCTCAAAATCTGCCACATTCACATTAATTCTTACTATTGTTGCTCTTTGGCAATACTGATGGCCAGGCTGTCAGATATGGAAGTGAATTACGTGGAGGAGCATCTGCTGCATCGCAGGCCTGCACTCATGTGCATTTCATCTCCTTAATGAGGTTCACGGAGACACTTTCAGATCAGTCCCTTTATCATCTGAGAGATTCATCAATCCTCTTGACATTGTTTCAAGTTATATCCATGGCATAAGGAAACATAGCTGACTAGGATTTCAAAGCATTCTGAACAACTAAATATATATAGTTAATGTGTTGCTAGGCTCTTCTTTCTTGTCAGGTCAAACCATGTGTAACTAAAGACTATTTCTCTTTAGTTACTTTCCAGTGGAAGAAAGACACGCAAAGTAGTCTTGATTTGAGATAAGAGTATTATTGTTTTACTGAAATGACCTGTCAATTTCGGCTCTGGAAGAAGAGAGAGGGAATGGACATTACAGTTTGACTTTCTAACGCTTTCCCCATGTCCACCACGAAAGTATCTCTGGATGGTGTTATCATACAGTGATAATAGATAGCAGGTGACAGTATTTTTTTTCAGAGTGAGATGTGGAGTGTCTATTTAATATGTTAGTTTTATAACTAACATAAACACAGAGCTTTAGCTCATGACATCTGAGGATGTGACAGAATCACAAACTATTTTTCACTTATGCAGGTCAGGAGTTCAGGGTTATGGAAGTCATGAGCATAGGAGTGGGGTCAGAGCTAACCAGGGGCAGGCCTGCATGGGACAGGAATTCTAAACCTCAGATCTCAGGGAAGGGAATAAGGTACTGTTCTTATGGGGGTTCCATAACTGGTGTGGGTTGCAGGGAAGCAAGAACCAGAACTAGAGTGATGGCATCAGGTTGTGGAGAGTCAAACTTGACTGCATTAGAGGAGAAAATCAGCCAGGGCTATGCTGAACAGTGCTGGGGATTGAACTCAGAACCTAGGGCATGTAGTAGCAAACCATTCTATTGGCTATCACCCTTGGTAGCTTTGCTTTTAGTTTTGAAGGTTGTAAATTAATCTGTTAATAACAAACTAAAATTCAAACCTTGTTTTATGTTGAATTAAAATGTTATTGAAATTAATTTGATTGCTTGCAATATTTGAAAACTAATTGCTGCTAAAATAATATATCCCATGTATGTGCCTAGCAAGGTACTTGAACATGAGTGGTAGTAATGAGAAACCATTTAGAGTAGTTACATTTAAAAAGTGAAATTCTTTAAATTTTATTAGTGACAAAATTAGATTTAAATTTACTTTATATTGTACAGCCTTTTATAGTTTAAGATTTTAACTTTTGCAAAGAGGATTTTAAAAAATAACAGATAGGTGTTTAAAACACATGTTAAATAAGCCTCTGTTGGTTGCCATGAGTTCTGTTGTCCCTGGTCTACTAGAACCTTTCATTTTTATTTATTTATTTATTTATTTATTTATTTATTTATTTATTACCATGAATGGCCTGTGGCATTCTGGATCACCATCTCATATGAATGTGGCATCTTTGGCAGAGTTTCAATTGATGGTAATTAGGGCTGGGTTGAGAACTGCCTATGCCTCACTTTCCAGATGCTGTTCCTCATGCTTCAGTTTATCCTGGTTCAGAGACTGGCCATTCGGAAATGATGAAGAGAGAGGAAAGGAAAAAGATGGTAAACAAAGGGCAATTGTCATATGTCCTTTCTCATACCTTGAGACGGTTAAAAAAAAATGGGAAATTCATTTATCATTTCAAGGAGTGCAAGTTAAGCAAACCTCCACATCCAACCTTAATGCCACTAAGTCTGGATGGAGGTTTGTCACTATGAGCATGTTTCTTTCTGGAAGAATCAAAAGCAGCTAGAAGACTTTAAAAGACTATCGTGAGCAACATGATAGATTGATCTGAGATCTGAAAAATGTCATACACCTGCCATTTAAAAGTCACATCTAAATATACTTGCTAGCCCATAAGTAATCCTTTATTTTTAATTGTGATATTATTTATGAGTTTTCACTCACCAGGAATTTTATGTCAGTCGGAAAGTGATGGCACGAAGCCCAATACATTAGGAGAAAGACATGTGCTGGTGAAATATGATTCTGCGTGTCATCATTTCGCTGATGTACATTAGGGTGGGGATACACGGGTGAAGTTGAGGGATGATTCTTTGTGCTGTGCATTCTTGAATGATGCCTATGAACACTGGGAAACCGAGAATGAATTTCTACCCATGGAAAACAGAAAATAATCAGAAAAGCTTTGCCCATAGAGGGAACCATTTTCAAGGAATAGAGAAACAACAAACTAAGCCACATCCAAGTGCTGAAATAAGGCAAAGCATAGAAAAATAATACCAGTAAATTGCCTTTGAGAAAAACCAAACTGAATACTGTCCTCAACTCAAGAGGTTTCTAACCACTAGATCTAATACACTGCTGATAGCAAACTGTGCGTGAAACATTGGCCTCTTGGGGTTCATCATAGTCATTATGGAATGTTACATTCTTCTTTGATCTGAGAGTTCTAGTTATATATATCTGGTATTATACAGTAGATTTCTTACATGTTTATACATTCATAATTACCTGGTGTTTAACTTTCAATAATGACATTATTAAATCTGAGATTACAACCTTTTCCTTGTGGCATTTAATTTACTTTTCAGTTTTCCTTTTCCTCTTCATCCTATAAATGATTCTTACAGGCTAACAAATGAGGAAACACTTGTTCTCATCAATCATCAGACATGATGCTTTTTCCTGACAAAACTCTTCAAAGTAAATGTCTACTATCCAAATATCTGCTAGTACCTTCTTGAATAGTAGAGTCCTTTTGAAGTAGTGTCCTTTAAGTACAAATACCTTTTCTGGGTTGCCTACAAAGGAGTACTTCAGAATATGCTTGCTAAATACTCAAGTCAAAGGCTATTTTTTTTTCTTTTTTGTCTGTTCTAAAATTTTTATTCTCAAACAAGTTCATTATGAACTAATTTATTATAACAGGGAGTAGACTTCTTGCAATCTTGCCTTAAAATAAACTTCCATTGGAATCATACTTATCACAGTTTGCATCTTTTTTCAAGTTGCCTGCTTCTTGTTCTCCAATTTCACTACTCTGCCATTATCTTTTGATGCTCAATTGGGGCATAACAAATCATTTTCTCATTTTCCAGTTTGCTTTGTCATTTACTGACACTTCTTGGCACTAAATTCTATCGTCTTTAAAATGTAGTTAAGGGCTAGAGAGATGATTCGGTGGTTAATAACACTTGCTGTTCTTGCAGAAGATTGGGGTTCAATTAACAACACTTAAATGGTAGCTCAAAACTATCAATAACTCCTGTTGCTGAGGATCTGGTGTCTTCTTCTTGCCTCTGAAGGTACTGCAGGCACATGGCACATATGCATACATACACAGACATACTTTATATATTTAGACAACATCTATCTGCCTTAAAACTTTAAAAAGAGACTATTTTGATAACCCCTTCATAATGTGAATGCCAGAATATATTGGGGACTCTTTTGTAATATATCTGTGACCAAAATGTTCCTTTCTTCTTCTGACTGTAGCAGTCACTATATATCCTGACTTCAACATTTTTAAATTTTTTAATTACTTTTTATTTTACATGTCGATCCCAGTTTCCTCTCCATCCCTTCCTCCCTCCCTCTCACCGTCTTCCCCCCCCTCACATGCACCTTGTCTACCCTCCTCTCCCATCCCACAACCCCCATTCCACATGTAAGGCTATGCTATCCAGGTGGGATCATGTAAATCTGTCAAGCCATTTGAAGTAGGGACTAGGACTTCTGTCCTGTCTCTAGGTTAAGGGAGTATCCCTCCATGGGGGATGTGTCCACAAGGTTCTTTTGTGTACTAGGAATACATCCTGGTTCCACTGTCTGGGTTCCCTTAGACTGCTTAGTCCTTCTAGATGAGACCCATATTCAGGGGGTCTGAGTCAGTCTCATGCTGGATTCCTAGCTATCAGTCTGGGGGGGCATTATCTCCTCCTTGTTCAGGTCAGATGTCTTTATGTGTTTCTGCAACCTGGTCTTGTCCTCTCTTTCTGCATATGGATTGTAGTTCGACTCAGTGTTTAGTTATGGGTGTTTGCTTCTGTTTCCAACAGGTACTAGATGAGGGCTCCATGATGGTGGATAAGTTAGTTGTTGATCTCACTATCAGGGAAGGGCATTTATGGTAGCCTTCAAAGACTATTTTCATGGAACAAAATTTTCTTGCTGCCTGACATCTTTTTCTGTGGTTTTGTCACAAAATGTTATCCTTTCACATGAACGTGAGCTGAATTAACAGATTTCATTCACCTATTTATTTTCCAATAGGTAAATCTTTCTTCTGTTTCTTTTGCATGTACTCACGGATTCAAAAGGAGTGACTACATCTACTTTTAAAATAGTAAAAAAAAATGTCTAGGAACATAATTGATACTTTGGAAGTTTTTTGAATTGGAGAGCTGTGTCTAGCTCTAGAACGTTCATCAGTTGAAGGAGAGAGGTTTCCCCCGCACCCCATTTGGGTGGGGATGTGTTCACTGGTAGGTTGTCCATATAGCAGGGTTGGCCCCACACCATGTGCTGTGTGAAGCACTCTTGTGTGTTATTTTGTTTGTGTTCTAACAATAAAGCTTGCCTAGAGATCAGAGGGTGGAGCTAGCCACTAGGGGTCTGTACAGAGAAGAGACAGGAAGTGACAACATGAAGTGGAGATAAAGGGAGATAGACAGGATCTTGGCTCTTTTTGTCAGAGGATTCAGAGAGGGAAGAAGTGACTGTGGCTGCTCTGCTTCTCTGGTCTTTCAGCTTTCACCTGACTCTGGGTTTTATCATTTAAGAACAATTAGGATCATGCTACAAAGCACTAACTGGACTCAGTGGGTTATATCAAAAGACGGAAAGAAAAATATGTGTAACTGGGATAGAGTTGTGTTGGAGAGTATAGAAGGTTGATATGATCAAGACACATTATGCACATATATGAAAATTTTAGGAATAAATTTAGAGTAATATATAAATAGGTCTATAGCAATTGAGGTTTAACTCTCCTGCCTTTTCTTCGCAGGGATAACCTTGAAGCAGGCACTCTACATGATCTGACAAAGTTTCCCAGTGGATAAGTTTTTGTTCTTCAGTGAGAACAATATTGAAGATGCACTCTTTCTTGCCCACTTCTCCTTCCCATCTCCGATGATGTCTTTACTACTAATATGGTCAGAGACCATCACTAAATAATTGACTTCTTAAAAACTGCTTATAGGATGTCCCTAAGACACCTCTCAATTACTTTCTTAATTCTCGCCCTCTTGACATCTAATGCTACAGTAGACAAAGGCTCCATCTGTGAGTCATTTTGTTAGGAACATTTATCTCTAGGTTGAATTCATTGAATCCTAAGATGTTAACTATCACCTGCAATTATCCAGAAATGCTATCCAATTGGTTTCTTGACTTGGATGTCTGATAGGCATCTCAAGATATACTTTCCCAAGGCAAACGATGTTTTTCCCCAAGTGGTTGGATACTGGTTTCTCAAGAATTTCCTAATTCCAAGTTTAATAAATCTGAGATTTATATAAGTTTGGAATATATTGTTCATTTGTCCTCAGATACCAAAACTCAGAAACTGGTTACATCTTTCTTGATACTACCCTCCTCTAAACCTCATTATTACTTTCAAAATTTGACATGTAGAATTAGATGTATTACAACGTGTATGTTTTGGTCTACTATATGGACAAGGTATGTTATATTTAGTATACATGTTTCTCTCTCTGTCTCTGTCTTTCTGTCTATGTCTGTTTATCTGTCTGTCTGTTTCTCAGTACATATTCTTTAAACATTCCCCTTCATACACATAAGTAAGTTTATTTTTTCTTATTTTTAAATAAAACTTAGTAATCATAACTACAACAAACATTTTGTCACATTTTTCATGGAGAAGTCTTGGTTTTTAAATGTAATTTTAAAATTTGTTCTAAACTCAAGAAAGGGCTCTGTGAGCAGATCAAAACAACAATATAAATCTGTATGAAGACAGAGAATACAGTGGTGTTTATTCCATGTATTTATTTTTCCTTTGTGATGACCCACTGGCCTGATTATCTGGTTTCTGGAAGAATTTGCAAGTTTGAGTAAATGTAAAAATTGAAAGGAAACATATGATTCTTAAAAAAAATTTGAATGGAGCCTTTTATTTCCCTGCAAACTTCACTAGTTTAGCAACAATTGTTCTTTTTGCCTAAAACAACATGGGGAAAAAAAGCAACTCCAAGCAAAATAGAGCAAACTAGAAGTGGAGACTATCTTTCTTTCAGGCAGCTCAGGGTTGAGCAGTAGAATTTTTCTACTAAGAATGGAAGAGGCATGAATCTGAGGAGGATACTCCTTTGTTGCAAATAATTTCATTATAAGGTCAGTCACTCTGTAAGCACATGTACAGCAATGATGATAATCTGGAGTTCTTATATATGAATGACACTTGCAGTCAAGTAATTCTTGCTCTCTTTTCCTCCCTCCCTCCCTCCCTCCCTCCCACCCTCCCTCCCTCCCTCCCCCTTTTTCTCCTCTTTCATCTGTCCAATCTCTTAGTACACATACTTACTATGTACTAGGAACTATGCTGTAAAATAAAAAAACAAAATGCAGTTAGACATTTTTCATGTTAGATTAAAACATAAAAGTTTCAAATTTTGCCTTAAAAAATTTCTTGTGTGTGTGTGTGTGTGTGTGTGTTTGTGTGTGTATGTGTGTGTGTGTGGTTGCCTGCAAAGGCTAGAAGGTGTTAACTCACCTGTAGCAGGAGTGAGGGGTAGTTGTGAACTGCTAAATATGGATGCTACAAACCAAACTCAAGGCCTCTGGAAGATCAGCATGTGCTCTTAACTGCTGAGCCACCTTTATAGTATCCTGTATTCTTTTTGATATGTGTGTGTGTGGGGGGGGGTTATTTTATTAAAGCCTATGTGTCTATTTATCTGTGTGCATATATTTGTAAGTCCTGGAGGCCAAAATAGGGTTTCAGATTCTCTGGAGCTGAAGTCATAGGCATTTGTGAGTTTCCACACATAGACACTGAGATCCAAAGGCAAGTCCTCAACATTGAACAGCAAGTGCTCTTAACCACCAAGGCATCTCTCCTGCCCCCATACCCTCATGCGGTTACAATGCACTCAGATGGGATTATAAATGTTAGTGTTCCTATAGGGTGACTCCTCTGAGCTCTGTGAAAACTCATCTCACTTGCACATCAAGTGAAAATCAGAAGGTATATGGATACATTGTGTTTGTTAAAAGTAACACAGAATTGTCCTCGGTTTTCTAACAGAGTTGTCATAGAGCATGATTCCTGTAGAAAGTATAAAAGTGTATTTATGTGTGTAAGAGTAGATGTATGTATGTATGTATGTATGTATGTATGTATGTATGTATGTATGTATGCACATACATGTAGGTAACAGCAATTGATGAAAAAAGGGCTGGGGATTTGAAAGACAACAGAGAGGGGTAGATGTGATAGTTTAAAGGGAGGGAACGTGATGCAATTTCAAAACATGAAAGGAATAATTAAACAATGCCAACAACAAAACACCAAATAAAACTAGATGCAAAGCACAACAGAGGTGCTTCCATTACTATTCCAAAGGTTGAAACTGATGTTTCCAAAGTCAGATATCTCAAGAGTAGCTTTACCCTGAAGAGACCCCTCATTTCAATGGCTTAACATGGAAATAAAATCAAGATTCTTGATGCCCAGCTATGAGACAGATTTCTTCATCCTACAAGATTTAATAGCATACTATCCATGGGCTCTAAATATTGGGTCTAAATTCAAAAGAGGCTAAAATGACTAACCATGCCTGAACCTAAAACTTGATTCAGTTTACTGACTGATTCTACAATGTGGCCAATTGAAAATTGGATTTTCACGATTATTAATTTTTAAACATTGCAGAAGAATAAGATAATAACTTTTTCATGTATATTTGAGGACTTTGACATTGATATGTCAAGAACAAATAGAACTTAATTTCAAAATTAATGAATGAAGCTATTTTAAAATGAAGGTTTTAAAATTGAGTTTTGAACCCAGCTGTTTGAAGGAAGTAAGGTTTATTGCAGCTTGACAAAAATGTGTGAACATACATAACACAGAATAAGGATAGAAGCATTCTATCAGTATACACTCATATTTGAGATTATTTGAGATTGTATGAGTTACTTAATAAATGAAGTGTGTGTGTGTGTGTGTTTTAAATTTTAAGATGCTTGAAACTTAAATTACTGCTTCATTTTGTGAAATGAATATTTGCAGCCTTCAACTGAAGAAACCTAGGGCATAGCAGAACCAGCATCATTTAAAAAAACTAGTTAAGTGTTAGTGGACAGATTTGTTTTCATCATTTAATGAGGTGAACTTTAAGTGAGTTTTTCCATGTTATTTTCAGCACTGATATGCCATATTACCTGTCTCTGTGCAGGTGAAGGGGAGTCCTGCCATGCCTATTTGACATATGATTAACAACTTTGAGAGCTTGCCTGAATAATTACTTTTTAATGTTTCATTCACTTTTAATTTTTGCTTTTGGAATGTTCACAGAAAACCAGAATACCTTCAACAGGAGGTGAAAAGCAATGTTTGTAACCAAAGTTATATTCCCAGTGCTACATCAAATTGGTCAAATCTCCTCCAGTATTAACAAAACATGATAGACAAGATGCTATACAAAACCATTTCATCTGTAGATTTGCTTTGCCTTTATTCTCGAAGACAACCAGAAAAGAACACATTGTAATTGCATGACAGTGGGAGTATAGAATTCATTGAATTGTGATGAGTTATAACTTATTGTGTGCAGTCCCTACTAAACCTGGCTTTCTGATGCTACAAAAGAAGGTCTTTGGCTCTTTTATTATGCCTTTTTCCCCCTGCTGTTTTAAAAGATGGTTTCCGAAAGTTATTGCTCTATTTGAACTGTGGAGAAAATCACTGAAAACAGCATAGACTGGTGAGATGGCTCACCAGGTAAACAAACTTCTTTCCAACACTAATGACTTGAGTTTAATTCCTTGGACCTATGTGGTAGAAAGAAAGAAATGCTATGACATTTGTACATGTTCCAAATAAATAAATACATTTAATTTTAAAAGTGTTTAAAAGGAAACATTAATTATAATTTGGTCAACATTGCCTAAGTACCCTGTCTGTGTCATGTCACAGAAATGAGTCAATTAGCAATATGTAAACAAAATCCTAGAGTACAAGACATGTTGTGTTGACACGAAAAGAGTATATATATATATATATATATAACTATATATATATATATATATCTGTATATATGTGTGTGTGTGTGTGTGTGTGTGAACTACCACATATACTAGTATTATATTTAAACCTAAAATGTTATATATGTAACTATTTTATATATATACATATATATATATAATTAGAATGTAAATAGTGTTTCATTGAAGTAAGGGCGGATAACAAGGAAAAAACTGGTTTATACAATATGATAATAAATTATATGGTCATACAATTTTTGAGGTGAAATCCTGTTGGGTAGCTCATGCTAGTGTCACACTCACTATCTAGTCCCTACTGAACTTATGACCCTACTGGTTCAGCTTTCTGAGAGCTGGGATCACTCACATGTGTTTTCATGGCCACTTGGTCTTTATAAATTGTTCTGAATGCAAAACTAATATATTGGTAAAAGTCCAAACAATATTGAGATATCCCAAGGCAGGTTTTGTGGAAATTTGAATCCACTTGCACGTACACATGAGATTATTATAATGATCTGAAGGTTACTCTAACAATACTTGCTATACTGAGGCATGTATTTTGAACTGCGAGTCAGCCTTTTCTTTATCACTGCCATCCGTCACCTCAGAGGGATGCCTCATCCCCCACCAACAGACAGTTCCTTTCCTTGTTCCAGTGCTTAAAAACCATGGGTGTGTCTGATTCTCTATACTGTTTCTGGACACTTCATGAAATAGAATAGTGTAATATGTTCTTTTTTTTTTAATTTACTGTGTTGCTCTATCACCTTTTTAAAAACACAGTGGATTAGTAATTTGCTTTTATACCTTAATATGGCACTTTCATCTTTCTATGTTGGTATATAGACTTCCCTTGCTTCTTTTACTGGCTCTGGAATACTCCATTGTATGACTATACCTTAATTTTTAAGATTCTCACATCACAAATATTTTGATTATTTGAATTTTTCTTCCTTGTAAAAATGTTTTTAATTCAAGGTCTCTGGCTTCTTCTACTGGGCCCTCACTGGGACTCCTCTTGGATATCCCATTGTTGCTTTGTGTTCTGGAGAGCCTGAAACTTTGGATCTGCATTTCTAGTCCCTTCATATGCTCCAGCAGTTCATAAATGAGATAGAAGTTGGGGTGGGTCCAAATGATATGACAGACTTTGAAGATTCACCAAGGAAAATCTCACCCTTCCTGAGGAGCAGAAAGGGGATGTGCTGGGGTTTGGCGGGGTTATAGTGGAGGGTGGGAGAGTGAGGGAACTGGGATTGACATGTAAAACAACCTTGTTTCAAATTTAAATAAAAAAAAAAGAAGGTGGTAGCTGGCTTATTCAACTTGCCAGCTCTCTTATCATCACTACCAGGAGAAGCTCTTTAGCACTGCCCCAGCTAGCTCACCCACTGTAGCCTCGAACCAGTCCAATGACCCAGTGCAACAAATACTTACAAGTAAAGATGTGCGGACTAAAGATTGTACCTGTACCGTGTGTCATATTACGGCTTCCTCCCTGAGACTTTTTTGGTTTTAGTTTTGATTTTTCATTTTCCTTTAACACTTGTTCTAATTTGGGAGGGAGTTTTGCGAGGGCAGAGGAAACACATGAAGGGACCAGGAGATGAATGGGGTTGGGAAGCATGATGTAAAATCCACAAAGTATCAATAAAAATAAATAAATAAATAAATTTGTTATTTGAAATAGGAGTATATTTCTTTCTATTCTGTGTTTTGTCACTCCATCCCTTCTCAGCTACCCTTCCTCAAATTCTTCCCTGTTCTCCATCATCTTAAATTGATTCTTCTGATTATTATTGTTACATACATGTAGATGCATATCTACAAATATATATAAAATATATATATATATACAATCACATACTCAACCTGCTGAATCTATTTTTGTTGTTACACACACACACACATATATATATAATATATATGTAATACATATGTATATATATATTATAAATATATATATATATTTTATTTTTCAAGGCTGATCACTCTGTGTTGGATAGCCAATAAAGGAGCTCATCCTGGGGTGTGATTAATTCTTCTTCCCATACTACTCTCATTAGTTGCTTCTGTTCTTTGTCTAGTAGTGGGACCCCATGAAATTTCCCATTTCCATGTCAACAAATCCATTGGTATTACCACTGTTTTGCTCTGATTCGTGTAGCCCATTCTAGGAGAGAGTATTTCACAGCAGACTTCCTGGGATTCTGGCTGTTGGAATCTTCTCACTACTTCTTTTGTGATGTTGCTTGACAATGCCACACAAATAGGAGTGCTTAAATATGTCAGTAAACTTTTAACAATTTTATAGGATAATCTTCAATTCTATAGGATTTTTAAAATTGAATGGTACAGAAAAAATTTACACTTTGATGTACATATCTAAATTTAAAAAAAATAATTCCATCATTTTTACTCATACCAATAATGTACATGTTTTCCAGTATTTTCACATACACTGTTATTTTAAGTTGTTATTGGTATGATGTTATAGCTCCATAGTATAACTCATGTTCATTTGACATTTAGTGAAGCTAAGCAACTTTTCAAATTTGAATTGATTAAATGCTTTCATGGTTCAAGGGGTTGTTTAGTTTTTTTCATATAGCATTAATATAGTGGCTTTTGATATTTTCTTCTTGTTTATTTTTTATTCTTTTACTCCAACAAGAATATTTGCTTTTTTCCCATTGTGACTTGCTTTAAAGTTTCACATTTTTCTTATTATTTATTTATGTATTTTATGTTAAAATAATGACAAGTTTTCCTTTCTATCAACTTGGCCTTGAACTTACTCTATGAGTAAGTCTGGCTTAGAACATCTGCTCTTCCTGCATCAGCCTCTTAGATGCTGAGATTAGAGTTGTGTGTTACCATGAATAAATCTCAACTCTTTTTTTTTTTTTAAAAGCAGGCAAAGGTTAAAAGAATTTAAGATTTAAAAATGATGTTCTCTCAACAATGAAGTTGGATATTAAATAAGTATTTTGTGGTTTAACTTGTTTATGGTTAAGAAGGTATGCAGTTATAGTGTACTGTGACAAAGAGGACAACAATCAACTCTAGAACCACATCCTAGAAGCTCATTGACTGCACTGAGACTTACAGGGATCATCTGGAGTGCTGGTAGATCTTTATTTCTTTATACAGTTATGACTGTGAAGATGTCTGTTTTCTTAAAATTTCCAAGTTGTACATGAATACAGTACTTTTCTGACTGTGTGCTGTATTCCAGTGTGGTAGGAGAAATTAGGAAGTAAATTTGTGTGTCTTACTTCACACAGGAAACCTCATACAGAATAACAGTTTGTTATTTCACTTTTGTAATTGAAATAGCATTATTAAGAACAACACTCAGGGTCTGTCTTAGTCCTCATTTTGAACTGACATAACAAAATACCTGAGGCTATCTATGTTGAAAAAAGGGATGTATTCTAGTTTGCTTTCCTGTCCATGTGATAAATAGCAACTGCCATATTCCTCCCAATTTGATGTAATTTAAAAAAATCATTGTTATTAATAGCAGCCTGAGTCCAACATTTTCTCCCTATTGGCAAATGGGCATGAGGCCATCCAGTGGGATGTGATCAGCCTACCATTGACCATGCCACTGGTCAAAGTGCATAGAATAAATAACTCTCCAGTGTTAAGCTGTGTATGGGTCATTTATTTCAATGGCTCACAATTCAAGATTCAGGAAACTACATGGCAGGGAGGGAAGAAAGTTCTGAAATGTTGACTTCTGGACATGACATGGATGTTACACACAACTTTCAGCAGCTGGGATTTTTTGAATAATTTCAAGCCAAACAGATGTTCAGAATGGATGAGAAATGGATTCCAGGCCTTAGCCTGTCATAGGAGCTATGGATAGTTTGAATGCTACAAGAAGGAGAGTTACTATTCAATTTTAAAACTTTTATATGTCCTTTTTATGAATTTGAGATGACTTAAAATTCAATATGCAGGTTTAATAAACAATTGAGTATATAGAGTTACAAATATATAGGTACAGAGGAGTGTAAGCTTGAGATATAAATTTGTGAGTCATCAGAATATGGGTAGGGTTTTTTCAATGGACGCTAGTGAAATTATCTTTAAGAAAAGACTGTGTAGTTTGTAGGAGTGGAATGTAAATTTTCAGTTTAGAAAGAATGTAGAGTCTAGTAAATTTTTGAGATAGATAAACTCAGAAGATTAATCCCCATAATTGAGTTATAGTTGTTCTGACTGAGACAACCTAGTGGGTTGTCTCATGAAGAATATATAAATAGACAGAAGAGAAGTCGTAATGGAATTTTATAAATATCAAAGAAATATCTTGCATATGAACTGATCGTGGAGAAGTTGCCTTCACAGCCATGTGATTATACATTTTATCAATAGCACTGAGCACTTGCAGATGAAAACTAGAAAGTCCAATGCCTTGCTAGAATTAAAACATTTTTCAGACTCTGTGAGCACTCAGGGATATTCTCCACAAAAAGCAGAGAACAAAGAAAGAAGATATAAGGTGCAGAAGACATCGGAATCTGAAACTAGAGAGATGCTACACAAACTTGATCACTTGAGTTCCATCACAGTATCCATGGAAGAGTGGAAGGAGAGAACTGACTCTTCACAGTTGAGCTCTGATATCTGCTTGAGTAGTGTGTCATGTGTGTACACCACTCCTCCTGGCATTATACAAATAATGATGCTGTAAAGAATCAGAGGAGTCAAACCAGCTATTGGTAAAGGGAAATCTGTTTACCAGGTCTAGTGAACAATTTGCTCTTATTATGAAATAAGAGGAAGAGAAGGGAAAGAAAATACAAGTGTAGACAATAGGAGCATGGATATAGAAATGCCCACTAAACTGTAAAAAGAAAAAAAATAGAATGGAAGTGATTCCGTGAATATTATATTTAAGTGGAGAACATGATAGCCAAAATGGATATGGAGTCACAATGTGTTACCTACTACCTTAACATATCAATTACTTTACCTTACTTAGCATTTGAATAGACACTCATCTTTATCATTCAGAATCAGTCTAGAGATAAACAGTAGGAGACTGGACTAAGACTACAGAAGAGAATGCAATGGCAAACCCTTGAAATACCATTGAAAAATGTATGTACTATTGAAAGAAACAAGCAATGGAGGAAGAACTACTGACTAGAGGAAGGCAGCTTGCTGCCCGTGGTTTAATAAAGTGAGGAGCCAGGATCATTATGTATGGACCCAAGGCATGGTCCAAAAAATTGTTTTTGTTGTTGTTGCAGAGAGGTTTAAAAGAGGAGGGTAATAAAATTATAAATAGAAAGAGCTGAGGGGGTGTGGAGTCATTTGAGTGCCAGTTTCATCTATCATTGTGGGAGCCTAACAGATAAGAAATAGTGGTATAAATGTGCTAATTAACTATTTGGAGTTGAGCCCTAGAAAATCAAAATGCAAGCAGTTAGAGCTTGCCTCTGGGGACTGAGATGCAAGGGGACAGAGGCAAAAAAATAGAACTGTAGATTTTCTCCATGAGCCCTAACATTGTTTATACTTCCTAAACTATGCCTATTTGTTACCTTGAATAATAACAATAAAATAAAAACTAAATTATAAGCATGAAATTGTTATAAAATGAGATCATTTATTATGAAGATATCTGAAAGATATAACAAAACGTGCTCAGGAAACCTGGAATCTGTTTAAATAAAGAAAATCCATAAAACACAATTGGAAGACACAACTTAAGCTCAGTATTTGGAGATAAAATCCTATAAGACTAATTTGCAAACGATATTAATTTTTAAGAAAATTATGTTATTGAAAATAAAATGAGGATCAAAATTGTACAAGGCTGCAGACCATTATAGAAGCACATGGGCAGGGGTGACCCCACCCTGCTTCCACCAGAAAGTCTATAAAAGCCTTTTGTGATAACTTGAGAACCAATATTGAAAACTAATTAAAACATGAAAGCACCCAAGAATGAGTGGCACCAACAGAAGATCATCGATAAAAAGGAGATAATATAGTAGGGGAAGTGTTTTGTAGGTTTTATTGAAGATGGGATTAAAGGGATTCACACACTTTAATTGTCTGTTGAAGCAATTAGATAAAAGGAAAGAATCAAATAGCAGGAGGGCGCATTCATATCAAAGATGGCAAGAACTTGGCAGGAGGGCAACCAACCTCTCCTTCTGTGACTATATGGAGATCACCTTCAACATTTCCTCTATGTTCCAGGACAGCAGCTGTCATCCTAGTGACATGAAAGCTTGTGACATGTTATAGGTAAATTCAAGTGGGATTATGTTGTTCATAAATCATTTAGCTCCTTTTGAACTTATCCCAAAATTAGACTAAACTTTATATAGGTTTAAGGCAAAGAGATTTTATTCTATTCTGTTGTACACAAAGGAGGCCAGAAGAGCTCATACAACTGGATGTATAGGTCCTACAGCCAGAAAACATTGTCCAGTAACCACAGTTCACCAAAATTGTCAACTATGATTAACAGTTTAGCTCAAGTCAAACTTGAGATACAGAGAAAGACATTAACAGCTCATTATACAGACTGAACAAATTGAGGTTAAATGTTAAGTGGCATGCTCAAGATCAAAATCAAATTAATAGGAAATCTGAACCTAGATGTTAAGTGGCTGGTGTTCCAGTCAAGGGCCCTCACACTAAATAATAACTTCGCATCACAACACATTAAATTCATTCATTGAACACTGGGGCTCAGATTTAAGGAACCATTTGTTAGGATGGTGCATGTCTACATTTAGGTATGGTAATTTTCAAGTATATCTTGGTTCTTTAATAGGTACACATTCTTTTTGATACTAGGTACTGTAGAAATAGAAGATACGGCAGAGGCCTTATCTATATCCCAATTTCCCTGGAAAAGTCCTGTCATGTGCCTGTTTTCATTGAACAGTTGGGACTAGCAACATGTCACTTTCTTAATTGTGTTCTATACTGGAAAACAATTACCTACAGGTTGTTTGTATAACTGAATAGACTATGATTGGGGCAATTAATACCTTCCACTCAGTTTTGTACTCTCTTTCCCCTCACCCATTGATTTTTAGACAGGGTCTTGCTGTGTAGCTCAGGATATTCTTGAATATATTGTCTTACTTCCTCAGCCTCCAAAGGACAATGATTATAATCATGTACTATGATGCCTGGCTCCTGAACTATCTTTCCTGAGATGCTTATGTGACAAACAGCCTTGAAAAGTAGAGATAATCTTTGACTCTAGAGCAAAATGTAGGCATATTATGGTCATTATGGAAAAGTTGGATTCCATAAATTGAAAGCTTCTCTCTTGTAGTACAGTCAACTTTGACATAGTCTATCTGCAGTCATCTATCTGCAATTACCAGTGTGTGTAGTTTAACTGACACACAAACTGTCTTCAGTACAGTAATACACTTTCACGCTGAGCCAGAGGCCCTGGGTCTTTGCCATTATTCAGGAATCTGTTACGCAAATTTTCTTTCTGGCAGACTAGGTAAAAACAGAACCTTCAGAGTTCTTATCACCTTTACAGACATCCTAGACATTCTTTTTATGCTTAAAAAGAAGAACACCTGACTTTGACCTGAAGCACACCCTCCCTCTAGGAAACTACATTTCCCACATGCCTTTGCATGAGCACTCTAATAAAGATTACATTTCCCATATGCCTTTTCATGCTCATCTGGTCACTTTCTGTCCAAGGAGCCAGGTGCCACTTTGAGATCATGATCTTAAAGATAGTGAATACACATGACCCTTAACCTTCCTTTTATCTGAGGGAGATTGCTAACCTAGTGGTGGCCTTCTGAACCACACACTTTTTCCTTAGGAGGGAAATCAATAAGAATGACAGAGCCACTCTGTTAGCTAGGTGTCTCTACATTATGGGGACAGGGATAGGGGTGGAGGTAGAGGCTTCTCTGTGAATGTATGTGATTTTGGCTACTTTAATAGAAACTTGACTGTACACAAAGAAATGAAGACATGATTTTGGGTGCCTCTGCTACACTTTTTAATAGATGAAGAAATGGAGACCTGGGATCAATAAAGGACTTGCACATAACTGCAGAGTGAGCAAAACTAGAGTTAAAATTCCTAATTAAATGACCACTCCAACTCCCATTTTTCATATAGCTCATAGCCAGTGTACCCAATAACATTGAATAAATCACAGAGATCCAGAGAAGTAGGAGTGTGGGGAAATCTTTACAGTGAAATTGCAAATGTAACAACTGGTATCAATTATCCCACCCCAGATGAAGAGATTAATATAGAGACATAATTTGAACTTCATGAACTGACAATCAAGGTAAGACTGAGAAATTACCAGAGTAAAAAGTACTCAGTGGAGGATGAATGATTTACACAACAGTGACGTGGTTGGCAGCTTCTTTCAATTTTCCTTGTTATGTCCCAGAAGCCCAATTCACTGCCTTTTTGGAATGGCTTCATTAAGCAAGTGAAATTTGAAGAGGGATCTGAGAGAGTCGAAATAGCTTTCATGGCTAATGGGCGAGGGAAAACTGGCTAAGAACTGACTTCATAAATCATGCAGTATCTTGTTTAAGACATTTCCTAAAATGCCTGTGGGTGTGGTGAAGACATAATGATTTTTAAGGCAGGGTTTGTGATCTAAAGAACATATCATTTTTTGTAGCATTGCAAGACCAACATTAAAAACATTGATACAGTTTTATACCTCAGAAGGAGGTATATAATTTCACAGCAAATACCCAACTTGAAAGGTGCTGGTGTGCTTTGAAGAATGGGGCCTCAGGAACCCAAAGTCCTGTAGACAATGGACAAATGATTTCTTTTTTAGTTGGGTAGTACTAATAATGAAGTTTTCATTATTACTGTTGCTTTAATGTCTTGAGGAGAGTATTTGAACTTTCCTTGTATTCTTTTGGTTTCATAGATTAATGTGGGAGTATTCTTGGGACTTAAAACTACCTAAAGATAAAGTGAGAGCTTTGAGAGAGCAGCGCCTTTGGGATAGATATTGAAATTACATCCTTAGGTGTCAGATATAAAACTGAAATGGGAAAGGTTGTGTTGTGTAGGGATTCATCAGGTGTCTTCTCCTGGAGCAAAGGAATTGGCAGACAAGGCTCTTAAAAGAGCAGCAAATCAATGTGGCCTATAGAAATCCACAGGCCACATTCAGAAACTTTTTTCTATCTTGGCTACTAAGACTTCATTTGTTGTTGGTTTTTTTTTTTTTTGTTCTTGTTTTGTAAAAAAATAAAAGGACATAATTGTGACAAAATGCTCCTGTATGAAACTCACCTTTAGATAATTTCAAGCACACAGTTTAGTAATGTGATTTTCATTGTGTTCTTGTGTTCTGCAAGCCATTTCTGGGACTTTGTGTCCTGTGAAATTACTCTGTGCCCATTGAAGAACAGTTCCACTTGTTCTGCTCTCCATAGCCTGGACAGCTCTGTAGAAACTTTTTAAGTTTATCAACCCGATTATTCTAGATATGCCTTATAAATGGAAAGTCACACTGTATGTCTTTTAAAATCTTTTATTTCTGAGATTACAATTTCATTAAAATATATACACACACATATATATGAAATTCAAAATATAAACTATCAAGGCTCTTCTGAAAAGGCATATATCATTGAGAATATACTTTATTTTTCTTTCACTTTTTAAATTTAACATATGTGTATCATAATACATAATTTTCCTTTGTATCTCCTCCATCCAACCCTTCTTGGGTTTGTTCACCCTCTTCCTTTCAAATAATCCACTGACCCCATTTAATATTGCTCTTATTGCTCTCTCTCTCTCTTTCTCTCTTTCTCTCCCCCGCCACACACACAAACTGAATACTTGTTATTGCATAACCAAATATAGGACTCATCCATGAGTAAAATGTATTCTCAACATTTATTAACTTTCTCAGCAGTTATTAACTACTTCTAGCTGTTCATCTAGGGATGGTACCTATTGAGATTTGCCCCACCCAAATTGGTATGTCAATTGGTGTCACTTTCCAGTTATGCTTTAAGCAGCCATATGGTTGAGATTTCAGATGTTCAGCCTTGCTGTCATGTCAAAAAACTATATCTCTTCTGGCTTGTAAAGTTTTCTCCACCCGCTTCTGTGGTGTTCCCTTAATTCTAGTGGTTGCATTTCAGATGCATCAAATGGGACATAGTGTCCCACAATCAGTCATTCTCTGGTTCTCTGTGTTTTCACCACTTGGCACTTTCTATAATGATCTGTGTCTGTTTTGAATAGAAGCTTCCTAGATGAGGGGAGAGAGCTACACTTATCTGTAGATACAAGGATAAGTATTAAGAAGTAGCGTAATTTCATTAGCACTTTATTCACAGTATTTTTTGATATGTTATAATTGTGAGAAAATCATGCTGACTTATTTTGAGTTTTTTTTTTTAATTACAATTTGGCTATGTAACAATAAGATCACCACAGAACATAGGGATTTTTGAACAGTATATTTAAATAATGTGAAGTAGCAGTATTATATTGTGATTATTTCCTAAGTAATTGAGAATTGTTGGCAAGAACATTTTAAGAATTATACACACACACACACACACTCTCTCTCTCTCACACACATATATATATATGTATATATATATATGTGTGTGTGTATATATATATACATACATACATATATATATATATATATATATATATATGGATTTATGGCTTGACTGTGGTAATATCATAGGGACCTCAGTGAATATAATGTCCAAGTGAATGCTATGTTTGTTCAAACCTTAGCATCCACTGAAATTATACTTGCCTTTCTAAAGCAAAATGTTTAGACTCCAGCATGCTTATGCTTACACAACACTGAAGTTGGTAGTTACTTAACACAAATTATGAAAACAAGTGTGTCAGCAAAATACTCTTTAATAAAATTAAATGTTTTAAAGAAAAAATTACAGCATTCTTTGGCCCTAGGCTTTTTTGAGGAAATAAAAGAAAATAGCAGCTATAACAAGTAACATTTACTTCACACCAACTACATAGCTAGCACCAGGGATTGGTGTCACATGGTGGCTTTAATTGAAGAAGGTGGAATATAGACTTATAGAGGAGAAAACCCTTAATGGACACTTCTGATAATGGGAATCATTTCTAGGGCATTCCTTCACACTTTTCTTCTGTTGGAAAAAATGCTAATAGAGGATGCTTCCTTCTAATATATTTTAAATTTATTATGAATTGAGAGCCATAGAACAAAGAACTCTCTCAAGTTCCCTGCTGAAGGGCCAGAGCTAAAATACATTGGAAATTTAGTAGTTAATTTGGTCATAGAGTGAGGAGTGGGAGATTTGGGGTTTCCAAAATACCCAACGGTTTTTTTTTTTTTTTTTTGTTTCCAACACACCCTCTGTTTTTATATGCAATAGTAAAATATGTGATCAGGGTGCTTGGTAAGGCACATGGCTTTGTGTCCATCTGGGATGTGCTAGCAATCACTGCCTACAAGCTGAGTATGTCACCTTCTAAGATAAATAGCTCTCCATCTGAGAATGGCTGCTACACAACTGCCTTGTGTGGAGTCATTTAAATAAAAGCCGAGTAATGGAATTGTAATTGGGAAAAGGGACTGAAGAACCAGTTTTATATACTCTAAAAGTAGAAAACAGAAGAAAACTCTATGGGCATCCCAAATCAGTAGCCCAAATTAATGTATCCAGGCATAAGCATTGCACATGAATCACCTGGGTTCTTACTTCATTTTTATAGGCTCTCTTTATAGGATGCTATTAGAAAGACTATGTGCTTTTGGATAATATGTGTCCTCAGTTGCTGCTGTTTCCAGGAGAAAAAAAAGGTTGTTGCATTCATTTCCAGCATGTTGGAGAGTGGTGGCCTCAAGGACCTGTAGGGACACTAATATTGAAGTACATTGGATTCTGGTAAATGGAAAACAGTATTGGAAATGGCATACTGGAATTATGGAGTATGCATTTGAACCAAGCATAGTACATGGTGTGCTTATGTTCTAGAAATTGCCTTTGCTGTTGTCCAGATCAAATTTACTTTTACTGTTTCACTCTCACTTTTGTGCCCATACACTCCCAATGTCAGGGATCCCAATACCACATTGCATTTAATTGAAAAAGAAATGTAGGTTTCAAAATGGATCCCAAGGATGATGTTGAGGCTGAGGGTACAGTTTAACTCTTAAATGACCTGTACTTTCTCATAGTAAGACAGCTGCTATTTTCAAGAGTTATTATGAACTATTATGCTGTTTTTCAAACATAATGGATGCTCACCAGCAGGTGTTGTGCAGATGAGGACAGTGTCTCAAGCTGGCTGATTCCAAATCCTTGCTTTTTCTCTCTGAGCCCCTATGATTTGGTATTGACTTCTTGGAAATTAAAAAATTAACATTAGTAGAAGCTGATTTTTTTATTCATAAAAAGAAAGTTTGCTTATTTTTTGTTTTTTTATATATTTTTATTTTTATTGAAATTTGAAAGAAGCTTGTTTTACATGTCAATCACAGATCCTGTACCCTCCTGTCCTCTCCTGTTTCCCCAAACAATCCACATCCCATCCTCTTTCTGCTTCCCAGGGAGGGTGTGGTCTCCCATGGGGAGTTTCAAAGTCTGTCACATTATTTGGAGCAGGGCCCAGGCCCTCTCCTGTGTGTCTAGGCTGAGGAAATATTCCTCTATGTGGAATGGGCTCCCAAAGTCCTTTCATATACTAGGGATAAATAGGGATACATTACTAGAGGCCCCACAGACTGCCCAGTCCTTCCAACTAACACCACATTCAGGGAGTCTGGGTCAGTCCTATGCTGGTTTCCTAGCTACCAGACTGTAGTTCATGAGCTTCCCCTTGTTTAGGTCAGGAGTTTCTGTGGGTTTCTCCAGCCTAGTCTTGACCCTGTTGCTCATCGCTCGTCCCTCTCTGCAATTGAATTCCAAGAGTTCAGCTCAGTGTTTAGCTGTGGGTGTCTGCTTCCATTAGCTACTAGATGAAGGCTCTAGGATAGTATATTAGGTAGTCATCAATCTCATTATCAGGAAAGGGCATTTAAGGTAGTCTTTCCACTAATGCTTATTAATTGGGGGTCATCTTTGTAGATCTCTAGACATTTCCCTAGTGCCAGATTTCTCTTAAAACCTATAATGGCTCCCTCTATTATAATATCTCTTTTCTTGCTCTCCTCTGTTCTTTCCCTGACTCAATCTTCCTGCACCCTCATGCCCACCTCTTCCCTCCTCTTCCTCCTAACTCCCTCTCCCCTCCCCCATGTTTTTAATTTGCTTGGGAGATCTTGTCCCTTTCCTCCTCTTCAGGGGACCATGTATGTCTCTCGTAGGGTCCTCCTTGTTTCCTTGCTTTTCTGGCGATGTGGATTGTTAGCTGGTAATCCTTTGTTCTGTGTCTAAAAACCATATATGAGTGAGTACATACCATGTTTATTTATTTATTTTTTTGTGTGTGATTGGGTTACCTCACTGAAGATGGTTTCTTCTAGTTCCATCCATTTGCCTATGAATTTCAAGACCCCCCCCATTTTTTTCCACTGAGTAGTACTCCATTATGTAAATGTACCACATTTTCTCCATTCATTCTTCTGTTGAGGGGCATTTAGGTTGCTTCCAGGTTCTGGTTATTACAAATAATGCTGCTATGAACATAGTTGAACAGATGTCCTTGTTGTATGAATATGCATCTTTTGGGTATATGCCTAAGAGTGGAATTACTGGATCTTGACGTAGACTGATTTCCAATTTCCTGAGGAATCGCCACACTGATTTCCAAAGTGGCTGTATGAGTTAGCACTACCACCAGCAGTGGAGGAGTGTGCTCCTTCCCCCCATCCCCTCCAGCATAAACTGTCTTTGGTCCTTTTGATTTTAGCCATTCTGACAAGAGTAAAATGGTCTCAGAGTTGTTTTGATTTGCATTTTCCTGATGGCTAAGGATGATGAGTACTTTGTTAAGTTCTTTCAATTATTTTAGATTCCTCTATTGAGAATTCTCTATTTAGTTCTGTACCCCACTTTTTAATTGATTATTTGGTGTTTTGGTAACTAACTTCTTGGGTTCTTTGTATATTTTGTTTTATTTAAGCAGTAGTTCATACCCAGGCGTGATTTGGGGTCTCCAGTTGCCTTTGAGAACATTTTAAAACTTTGGGGAAGGTGACATTGATACCACATGGGTAGAGGCCAAGAAGTTTCTGAACACTGTATACAGCTTGAGAAAACATTTTTCCCAGAGGATTGTACTGCTCCAGATGTCAGGAGTAAGGAAGTAGAAAAACTGTGATTTAAAGTCTTTTTTTTTTCAGGCTTGTTATATACTAAATAGGTTGTTTTGGCAGTTTTATCTAAATAAATTTTAAGACCCATCTGTGAGTGGGATAGAATTTTAGGAGAGAAAGCATAAAATTAATCTTATTCTATGATTCTCTAAGTACCCAGTTCTGTTACACACTAAAAAATGTTGGCATATATGAACTTCCTGTGCAGAGAATACCCTCCAGGGTTTCTCCCTACCTAAAAAGGATCAGGGTAGGGGTCCTCATGCCGGTGAACAACACTAATTCTATCTGGTTTATTTTAGTGACCAATAAAATGGACAGTTGTGAGGGAGGCACCAGATTATAATACTGACCCACCCAACTTTCATTAGTTCCATCTGTGATATCACCAAGGGTTGTCACATTAATTCGGTAGTTTATACCTCTTTATTTTCTTAATGTTTTCCAACATCTAAAACAAAACTTGTAGCAGAGATCTGGAGAGCAGGTGAGCTTTGTCTTTAATTTATTTTTATAATGAGAAAGCCATGCAGGTTTGCTCACTTGAACAAATTACTCACTTATTGAACTGGGAAAGCACGATATTACTTACAAACTGTTCTCCACTGGTACTCACAGCCAAGGAAACATAGTTCTGGCATAATACAGTGCCATTCCAGATATTGCAGCATTAATTCAAGTAACCAGACAGTCAGACAAATCCAGCAGGTCCAGAGCAGCATTGATGTCTTGCTCCTGGAGCTGACTAGCTGTTTAAAATCCAAAGTGGCAGAGTAGACCAGAGATGTGAATGTGAAAGCAAATATAATAGCAATTTTGTAAAAGAACTTGGAAAGAGAGAGGTGGTCAGCTATTGGCTAAGTGAAATTTTGACTTTGAAAGTGAAATGGAAGAAGAAAAAATGCATCTTCTTTTAAGCTAATAAAGTAAATCTGAGTGCAGTTCCCAATGATGCTGTCCAAACTACTTTCATATTGTTGCTGTTGCCCCGAGAAACATAAATGAAGGCAAACATCTGTGCACAGCCCATGCATTTGTGCACAACATGCTCATGCTGTAAAGTTTCCAATAAAACAAAGCAGCCTGGATATTACTCAGGCTTATTTTATAGTGCTGCCTGGGTTTGAGAATGCATAGACGGTTATTATACACTCATAAATTCAGGCCAATTAGGCAGAGAAACATTCCAAGCATAGTGCCACATGTTCTTACATTCTACCACCTCCTTTAGGTGCTATTCTGAGGGAGGAGGAGCCCTCAGCAGAACTTTATACACAACGTGTTTTCCTAACAGGAAGAACATGCATGTTTGTGGGAGTATGTGGGAGTGTTTAAATCCACTTTTTCATGTGGGCTGGTGTCTTAACCCCTGTGATTGCTAAAGGTGAGAGTAGATTACTCAAATGGAGAATAGAAGACATACTAGGGTAAATCTGAACATTCCACTGTTCTTGAATACTATGCTCTACTCTTTATAGCATTTAAAAGTCTTGTTAAAAATTTACTGGTTTTGTTTTTATTCTTCAGTAGTTTCATACATGGTTTAATAGTTTGTTTGCCCCTGTTATCCTCTCACCCTTCCCTAGTCTCTCCCACTGAAACCTTCTTTCCTACTGTAATCTCTTTGTGTGAAAGACTAAGTGAATTTAATAAGGTTTTCTTGCATGAATGTGGATGAGAAGTTATTACTGGTGCATAGGAAATTTATTATTGGCTAAACCA
The DNA here is from genome assembly GCA_030556225.1 of Cricetiscus sungorus. Lineage (NCBI taxonomy): Eukaryota > Metazoa > Chordata > Mammalia > Rodentia > Cricetidae > Cricetiscus > Cricetiscus sungorus. The sequence goes on along the minus strand of JANBXA010000651.1, from coordinate 94,557,975 downwards.
CTGAAGAAAATAACAACCCCATTCCCAGCACCATTATAGTGACAATAGTCCCTCAGGCAGGGATTGGGATCTCATGAGGTCTTCAACATCAGTGATAAAGTATTGTGTGACAAGACTTTTCCTTGGGGGATGCAACAACCATGTATATTCCCCAGATAGGAACTCATCACAGATCAAATGTATAAATTCCACCAAAGTCAACTTGGTAAACCAATGAGTTTTATTGGGAAAATTGACAGAAATATGGGTAAGGGTTGGTTTATATGAGTAGAAACGACTTTTATTATTTATGTGAATAGAAAGGAAAGCTTTATCACCAAATCTCACCTGTGTCTGCTTAGAATGGCTGTGAAGATGGACCAGATAGCACGGGCTTCAGTCAGTCAGCTCAATAGACTTCAGAGGAGAGTATCCTCTACAATTGGTTCAGTGAATCTATACCTCTTCCATGCATCTTGGCTTGTTTCTGCTTCCAGACAGCTGGCGTCATCTCAGATTCTCCTTTGCAACTTGGCTTCTCTGAGGAACATCCACTGTTTGGTGTGTGAGGAGGGGACAGAGGAAACCTCTACACAATAAATGTTGATTGACTCAGATATTAGTTGAGTAACCACAGCTACTGTGATTTCTTAAGTACAAATTCCATGTTCAGAAGTCAATTTTTATGGCTTATTTCCATCCTCCAGCTCTCATATTCTTTATGCATCCTCTTTGGTGATATCTACTGAGACTTGGAGGGGAAGTATGAAATCACAAGGAAGTTAGTCTTCATCACACATTAGATAATTTACAGTGGAACTCAGTTGACTACCTGTATCTTACTAAGTATTTTGTTAAGTAGTTATTTAGGACATAAACATAAGGAAATGCAACCATTCCTTCCACAGAATTCAAGTGAACAGTGGTACAAGGAAAATTTATGAGTAAACACCCTGGTGAAAGTTGATGAGACAGAGAGTAGCATAGATAGTATTTAAAAGTTAGTTTGATGATCTTGTTAGTAGCATTAAGTACAGGATTTGATGAACAGGCATGGCAGAAAATGGGTAGAAAAAAGCCCATTAGCCTTCTAACATGAGTAGTTAATGAATACGTGAACCCTGATCATAGTCTATATGATAAAAGTAAATGACATAAAATCCACAGAAATGGTTTTAGGAGAACCTAAGAGTTACATTTTTATGAGACTTAATATTTAAGGGATTTAATGTTTTCCAATATTCAGATCAAAATTTCCAATAGCTAGGAAGTGATATAAGCTGAGATATCAGGAGTTCTGACTCTGAAATAAATTCAGTCCACTTTCAGGTTAAGTGAGGTCACTACATTTTACTGCTTTTTAATGGACAGTGAAAAAGTTGGTGGTTTTTCTACTGGACTAGCTAAGCTTTTAGAAAAGAACCATGTCAGATGCTTTTAATTAACTCTATGGTTAAGTGTACTGATGGCAGATGAACTGAACTGCATATATATATATATATATATATATATATATATGTATATATATATATATATATATTCAACTGATACAATTTCTTCTCCCCAAATATTTACCAAATTAATGAAGGCAGGAAAAAGATGGCTTACAACCTGTATCCATACTTTGAATGCTCTCAAAGCACTGGTTAAACAAAGTTTCTTCTTGACTATATCTTGTGGTACTCACATTAAACATTAATTTTGTAATTGAACATGTGGATTTTGTGCAATGCCCTCTGTCTTGAGAATGGGAAACAAGTATGTGTAGTTTTTGGCCTGCATCTGAACATGACCCTGGACAACTATATATGTGACCCAATATAAAATAGTAAATTTACTTAAATATCATAATATATACTTTTAGATTTTTTTATCCCCTTGAGTGAACAGTTTATGAATATGAGCTTTATAGATGACAATGTTGTGTTCTACTGTCCAAATGTTGGACAGACCTGATAGGCCCTGGGTGAGGGAAAAGCAGAGTAAAGAGGGACTTACTTCCTTTGGCTTTCTGCCACATTGCTTTAGCTCAGATCTCTAATCTTTTCATGCTCTCAGACTAGAGTCTGCATTATCAATCTCTCTGAATCCTTGGTGCCTTTGAACATGTACCAAGTTACACCATCATCTTCCCTGGGTCCCAAGCTCACACCATAGACTGTAAAACTTAGCAGCCACACTTGCATACTTTCTTAGATCTCTCTGTCTCTCTCTGTTCCCCCATAAATACTGGGCATTCTTATTTCTCTGGGGCACACAGTAAGCATCCAAGGCAATGGTACTCAAAATTGCTAATACCCTTTAATGAAATTCCTCATATTGTGACCCCCAACCTTACAATGAACTCATGGGTACTTCATGACTGTAATTTCACGCTACTGTTATGAATTGTAATGTAAATGTTTGTTCTCTTCAAAGTTTGTTTGTCAAAGTATTTTTAAAATATTTAAATTGAATTAATCCAGCAGAATTTCTTTTAACAGTTGATTTTTTCAGCAATCAAAGATAACACAATACCATATAGTATCTAGAATCTTTTTGTGCTTTCCATCTTTATGTGGCTTTTTTTTATTACTCTATTTCTTTTATTTCTATTTTTATTTGTTGAGACAGGGTTTTTCTGTATAACTTTTGCCTGTCCTTGAATTAACTCTGTATACCAGGTTTACTTTGAAATCACAGAGATCTGTTTGCCTCTGCCTCCTGAGTGCTGGAATTAAAGGTGTGTGCCACCATATCCAGCTTCTTATACACACCATTGAATTGTTAGCAGTGCTTCTTAAATGCCTTGTAGTTTTTTGCCTCTTATGAGTCAGGAAACCTCCCTTAATGGAACCGCACAAGTCTCTGTTTGTCTTTAGCAAAACAGAGCCCAACTGGGAAAAAATGCTGCTACCAAGAAGCCTTGCTTGTTTCTGTTTTTTTGTTTCTAAAACCCTTTTTTAAGCTTTTGTTAAGTTTTAAGTGAAAGTTCTCGGGTTCATGTTGCAATGCCATTTTGTTACAAGAGGTTTTCCCACTGGCCTGGTCCCAACCTAAGACTCCAAAATTTAAGTCTAAGGACAGGTTATTGGGGAAAAGGATTTCTATTTTTGTTTCCACAGAAAATAAAAACCTGTGGATTCCTTCCAGATTAACATGGTTTGAAACAGTGTCCCATGTGAGCCAACATTCAAAACAGCTGGGACAAGGCAGCTTTGAAGACCACTACAGCCAGGATTTCTGTGTCTTCTTAGGATCCCCATCACAGCACCTCCTACCAGCAGGAAGCAGTTTGGAAAGAATCATGCCCAAATTCCCAAATATTGTCTATAAATGTTTGTTTTCATTTAAGTGAGCTTGGTTATAATGGTTAATGATCACAATCAATTTCTTTAAAGGTAAAAAGGGGATTATGGTATAGATATGAATACATCATTTTAGAATAGATTTTCATTTATTGATACAAATTTAAGGTCAATTTTGTGTTATGTATATTTCTCCTCTTGTTTAAGTATTGTGTTTATATACCTCATTTAAAATGTATAATTAAGTACAGATTATAGTTACCTATGATAGTCTAAACTTAGAGTTCAGTTAGTTAGGTTGTCAAGATGTATTTGAGATAAATAGGCATTCTTCCAACCTTCCAAAGACCTACAGAATATAGCATTTAAAATGATTTAGGATTTTTCTTGACAATGAGGCACAACTGCTCCTGGAAATACCACCTGCGTCAGAAAGGAAGATGGACATCAAAGAAACATGTTATGGAGTTTGCCTCCAATATGACAAGATAGCTATTTGGGCAAAATACTGCTCTTGTCTGGACTGTTTGACTTTATGCTGTATAAACTAAACATGCAGGGCCCACAGAAAAATGACTGCTGATACAAGATGGACATTGCTACAGGGTGCCTGCTTCATAGAAGAGTCTGCAAGACTGTCTACAGGATACAGAAAAAAGTGACTGCCAATATAGATGGACAGTTTAAAGTTTTCTGCTTTGCTAAGGAATCTGCCAGACACACTATGGCCTACAGACTGAAGATGGAACATTACAGAAAAACTTCAGGTGACTGATCAGGTAACAAGATATCTCTGCATTTCTAGAGTTTATATATTATTGTTCAGTGGCTTTGATGGAGTTGAAGACAGATAGTTATGGTATAGTTTTCCTTAGTTATGATTAAAGTTAAGTTACAAATAGGACTTTAGCCTCACAAAGATAGGTCAGATGATAGAATTTTTTCTTTAAATCTTGCTAAATGTTAATGAACTAAATATTGTTAACTGTGGTTCTTATTTGATTTTGATAAATGTTTTGTATGTATATATATTGCTATGTTAATGTTAAAAACCTTTTTACTTTAGACAGAAAAGATGAGATGATGGGAGATGTCATTCTGTAATATATTTCTATTAATGATTAATGAATAAAGCACTGCTGGCCAATAGGAAAGCAAGATAGGTGGGACTAGGAGACAAGGAATTTTCACAGAGAGGTAAGAGGAGATTCAAACTATAGGCTCGAGAGAGAAGAACTCTGGGCCCTCTCTCTGGTAAGATAAGACCACATGGAAATACTCAGATTAATAGAAATGGGTTAGTGTTGAAGACAGAGCTAGCCAGTAATTAATGCTAGTATAGGCCAACAGCTTTCTGTCTAACACAATGTCTCTGTGTGTTATTTGGGGCTGGCGTGGCTCTGGGACCAGGCCAGTGGGAAATCTGCTTGTAAAATTAGGTGAGCCATGTGAAAGGACTGTTCAATCCCAAAGAGGTTGCACCTCACAGAGAGCTTAGGATATCATTTTCTCCAATCTCCTGCATACAAAGATGATCATATATAGACAGAAGAATGAACGTGTATATCTTGTACCCTGTTGCATCTTGCTTACATACATGCCTTTATGCATCACTTCTGTGGTTTTTTTTTTTTTTTTTTTTTTTTGCTATTTTGAAGCATAAGCACTACAGAGAAAGAAGAATAAAAAGATGACCTCACACAGAGAAAAGACACAGGGGAGAAAAGGGAAGGTTATGCTTGTCTGTCATGGAGAACTCTATGTTGAGAGATGCTGTTTTTCCCCCATTTTTACATTTAATAAGTCTCTGAGTTCTGACAGTAAGTGTTCAACAAGTCCATTTAGTATTTGTCAAAAACTTAAGGTACTTAACTAATTAAATTTTCTTTTCTTTTTGGGTTTGACATTTTAATCAACTAGAAACTTTTCAGCCTAAATTATTGAGCTTGAAATAAAATTTTGCATGATTAAGCCTTTAAAAATGAATGCTAATGTATTTCAAATAGAAATGCAACCATAGGAATAGAACATCACTTCATTTAAAGTGCCAATTAACAATTGAGAAATTCAAGAGTAACTTGTTTGTTAGGTCTAAAATGAAATAAAAAAAATGTAAGTGGAAAGGTTGTCACATGGAGGGACTCATGTCATTTATATGTGACATAAAGATTTTCAAAAAATAAGTACATGACCCTGTCTTTTTTTCTTCTTTCTAAAAATTAATTTATTTTTTACATTCCAATACCTGTTCCCCCTCCCTCTTTTCCTCCCACTGCCTCCCCTCCTCCCTCCTCCCATCTGCTCCACAGAGAGGGTAAGGCTTCCCATAGGAAGTCTACTAAGTCTGACATGACCCTGTTGTTCCCTTCATATTCATTCTATTAATACTCACACTTGTCTTGGTGAGATTGTGTCCCCAACACTTGGGACAACTTGGGCACAAGAAGTGAAGAGGGACCTCCTGAAGGAGGAACCAATGGGCCCCCAGACTGATAGCTGGGAATCCAGCATGGGACTGACTTAAACCCCCTGAACATGGGTCTCTGTTAGAAGGCCTGGGCAGTCTAAGGGACCTCGGACAGTGGAACCAGGATGTATCCCTGGTGCACAAAAGAACTTTGGGAGAATGTTCCCCATGGAGGGATACTCCTTTAACCTAGAGGCAGGAGGGAGGGCCTAGTCTCTACTCTAAATTACTTGACAGAATTAGGTGACCCCTCCAGGAAGGCATCAACCCTACATGTGGAGTGTGGAGGGTGGATGGGATGGGAGGGTGGCCGGGGGGATGGGAGAGTGGGAGAGAGGGAGGGAGAGGGAACTGGGATCAACATGTAAAAAAAAAAAAAAAAAAAAAAAGAAGTGAAGAGGGGGATCCCAGGTGGCTATAAGATTTCACTGAATATTACTTCTTTCCATTCTTCAAAATGCAACTTTAGATGGACTGTCTATATTTTGAAATTTTTAATGACTATTTCTATTTCTGAATACATGTTTTGGAAAACATAATATCAGAAAAATACTTTGGGGACTGTTATCTATTTTGGAATATGTATATTAAATTTACTTTTAGTCATAATCCATGGCATAAAATATTTGTTTAATGAACATCTGATGACTAAGAATATTAATAAAAGATCTTCTTGAATGGTACTTTGGTAAATGAGAATGAGTAGGTAATTGGACTTGTTGATTTTTATAGTTAAATAGCTAGAATTTTCTTACTTTCTTTTGTCTTTTATTCTCCCTTTACAACATTTGTGAATCTCTCTTGGCTGAGATGCTTTTATGGGTCACTTGTCAGCCCATATGGCCATTTGATGGGTGAGTCCATCTGTTGATAACTTGACAGTTGTGATCAGTTGCAAATTTAACTCCAACATGTTTCCTGTATTTTATAATCTGTGCCTTTGAAAGATAGCAGAGTAGTTTATGTTTCTACATTAAGTGTGAAGTAAAGTTTTCATCTTTTTCATCAGTACAAATGTTTAATAATTTCACTTGAGAGGTAAGGTGTGTGTGTGTGTGTGTGTGTGTGTGTGTGTGTGTGTGTGTGTTTCTGTTCATGGGATGAATAGGTTTTAAGTTTGGACAATTATCTGGAGTTAGCTCTCTTCACCAAACTAAAAGAAGGCTGGAAAAATGGGTCACTATAAATAAAACGAAGAATGCAGAGATGCATAGTGCAGGTGTAGCTTAGATGTAGGAGAGAGTTCCTGAAAAAGAGTTTAAAAAGTAAAGATGATAGAGACTCATGCAAACTCTGCTGTGGTTCAGACAGAACAGCAAGTTGATTAGAGCATAGAATGCTACAATCCAAAATGTGAGTCTAAAGATGCAAGAGAAATTAGAAAAAAAAAACAATTTTTTTTTTCTGACAGTCAACATTAGGGGAGGGTATTGAATTGTCTTCTTACTAGTGAAATTAACAAACTAAGGGCATTGATACACAAACAAGCAAAGTTAAGGTAGAACATAATTCTGGTCTTTATGCTACCATTTGGCTTCCTTTTGATAAGAATTACAAATTAGTATATTCTTCATTTGTTTTATATAAATATGCCTAAATTAATAGTATTTTGAGGTCTTGAGTGGGTGCTATCTCAATCTATAGGAGATATGTTGTCTCTCGAAATTCCTATTGCAATAGCTAGAAATTTGAACTGAGCAGAGAGTCCTGGATTTGCAACTAAAATATCAGCACAGAAGTGAACAACAATGTTAGCAGCATTCCTTGGCCATGTTACAGTAAGAGTCCTAGGATTTTACAGTAAGAGACATGCTACAACATACTGCATTACTCAAAAATAATTTAAGCATGCTTTTATTAGTGATATTTAGTAATATCATCTTAATGCATGCAAACCATTGAAAAATTTACATAGGACTGACATGAAAGTGATACATATGCCTTGAGAATGTCAGAGTTTAATCTAGTTTGGATAGTGATAACTGGACTAGATCAACAGTTGTTAAGAATTTTGAAAAAAATGTCTCTACATGGCCTAGCCTTTTAAATCAATGCTTGTAGGGATGGAGAGTGGTCTCAGCAATTAAGAGCCCATGCTGCTCTCTTAGCATATCCTTGTTAACCTCACAGCACCTACCATGAGGAGGCTTACAGCATTAGTAATTCAAGCTCCAGGTTATCCAATGTGTTTTTCTTAATTATGTTGGTCCTCAATACATGTGGTATTCATATACACTGACACACATACATATGCTTAAGTGGAAAAGTATAAAAATAAGTTTGAAGTTGTTAGAGACATTTCTTGTCATTATGTGCTGTTCTTGAAAAGGACTCAAGTTGAATTTCCAGTACCATATTGCATTGCTCACTGCCACCTGTAACTCTAGCTCAAGGAAATCCAGCATATCTAGTCTCCATAGACACCAGCACGCACATATACATAACCTCCCACATGGAAATATTCATCCTCTAAGAGGCAAAATGAATCTGAAATCAATGCTTGTGTCATGGTATATCCTCTTTTAGCAACCTCTAATAGTTTATACTGTCATAGGGCTAAGTGTAATTGAGCTGTGAAGTTTTCTTTGCTGTCTGCTATCTGACACTATCATTACTATCTGAAGATGTTATTGATCTATCAAGTACTCCTTTACCAATTATCTCTTCACTGTCCTGAACAACTACAACCCAATGCTTCCCCCATATGACAGTGGTGCATCTAGAAGTGGGTTACTGATGATCTCTGTTTCACTTGTTTGGTTTTGTGCTGAAGGTAAAACCCAGGACCATGGAAATCCTGGGCAAGTAATCTACTACTGAGGTTCATCCCAAGATAGTTTTGATTGTGGCATCCTTTGAGAATTTAATTAACATTTCTCTATATCATTTCATAGCTTTATTTTTCATTAATTAAATGTTTTCATTTAGCTTATATCTAGACCACAGTTTCCTCTCCATCCTCTCCTCTCCTCTTCTTCCCTCTATCTCATCCTCTGTCTTGGTTCAGGTTATTGTGGGAGAACCTACAGAGACAGCTGACTGGGTTCATGGGAGCTCTTAGAGTGTGCAATGAAATGTATGGAGCCTGTGTGGCTCTGATCTAGGCCCTCTGTATGTGTGTGACAGTTGTATAGCTTAGTTTGTTTGTGGGGCTTCTAGAAATGGGACCAAGGACAGTGCTTGAGTTGGTTTTCAGGAATCTATTCTGCATGTTGTCTTGCCTTGATGCAGGGGGAGAAGCTTTGTCCTGCTTCAACTTGAGATGTCATGTTTCATTGACACCTATGGGAGGGCTGCCCCTTTCTAAATCATAGCTTAATTTAAGAGACATTCAACATTACAAATAGATCCTGCAACATACATTGCTAAAAACCAATGCTGATTGTTCAATTTGGTCACAACTGCATTTGTAGAGAAAACAGAATCACAGTTCAGGAGGTTTGGTGATGGTAATGCTATATTATTAATATTTCAGTAGTTGGATAACCACCACAGAACTGAGATATCTGTGATCTTCATAAAATACCATTTGCCAATTGTTTATTATGACCCCACTACCTCTATGATTATAATTTCCAGGCAAAATAATTCTGGTTGATACTATATTACCTGTTTGGGGGATAGGGAGGCAGGCCAGTAGATAACGGTAATTGCTGAACAAACAAATATGAGTTGGAAGGTAGGTTGGAGGAGATCCACAGCATTCAATGCACATGAAGTGGAGGAAGGGGAGGTTACAATAAGTAATAGGTGATTGGCTATAGCACTTGCTCTCTCTCTCTCTCTCTCTCTCTCTCTCTCTCTCTCTCTCTGTCTCTCCCTTACTCTTTCTCTCTCTCTGAGCAGAGAAGTAGGAAGAGGAATCTTTTAGTTATCTATAGGTGACATTTTAAGAAACTGGCCCTGCCCTGTGACCTTATTTTTCTCTTATTTGTGTATACATACATCGTTACCCAATTGCTTAAAAATATAATGGTTATAAGTCACACAATAGTGTATAGTAGGTCTATTTATTCTGGAGAACTTTTCTGGCCACAAGAAAGTATTTCTAACTGCAGGATAATTGCCTATCTGTCAGGGAGACATTGATGTTGAGCTTTGTACCTCAGTAGTTAGGCCAGAGAAGGTAGTGGCCTAGATCTCTCAAATTTCTGCATACAGCAGTTCATACTTGTCCTTGATACTATATTCTTTACTGTCAGAAATACTTCACAGTTTTCCATCTTTCCTTGTCAGCTGACAAATACCATTTCTCTATTAGTTATATCAACGAGTCTATATAGTTTTCATTAAAGAAAATACTTCTGAGATTAGTCTAGTGAGGCAGGAAGCATCTTTGAATGATTTTAATATTACCAAAAGAAGGAATGAAGAGTACTAAGAACTAAGAACAAGGGTGTGTTGTGCTACAAATAGAGACATGCAGCTTCCATCTTTGCTCCTGGATCCCTAGTGTGACCTTGGGGAAATTTCCACCCTTGGTTGTTTTATTATTATTATTATTTGAGGAATTAATTCTCCAAGGTTCCTTTCCATCAGAGTGCTCTGTTCTGTTCTGTATTTGCGAGGGCAGCATGTTTGCTAGCAAGTGCAGCAGATGGTAGGATGCATTTTGCAAGTCACCCATTCAAAGAATCATCAACAGCTTTGTTGTTGCTATAGAGAGAGGTAGAGGAGTAGTGTCCTCATGCATTTTGAGAACATCAAATTATTTATATTGCAAGTATTTATATTGCAGTGTTAAGGGGATTTATAATGCAGTGTATGTCTAAGGGGAATTATATATGTGAATAATTTTGTGAATATATATTGTGCAATATATGAGTGTGTGAGTATAAAATAAATGTCTGAGTTATGAACAATCCAATGGGCTCCAGCTGGGAAAGAGGAGTCTGTATTTCACTATTTTGGATCATTCAAAATACATAGCACATAACAAAACCAGAACAAGAGCCCACTGCTTCTTATTCCTGGTCCCAGGCTAGAGGCAAACCACACTAAAGCTAAATAATCATCCAGAATTCATCTTCAGAGGCTCTGATTGAAGACTTTCAGTTTCAGCATGAAAAATATTTGTAATTTTGAATTTCTTTTATCCATGACTTCAAGAATAAAAAGAAAGAAAATAAAATAAACACACAGAAGGCCCAGAGATATATTCTGATATGAGATCCATTTGCAATAAAATATTTCCAGCAAATGATGAAACAAAAAACAAGAAAACAAAAACAGCTGAAGAGACAAATTAATACATAAACAAAGTGAATAAAGTGATTGTTGTTTTATATTTAAAATGAAGCAGCTCTCACACATGGGACAGGTTTTGCATGTTTAGAAACTTTACAAATTATTTTTCTATGCTGATTTAGAAATCATATGTAGGGTAGGTCCCACAGGACACAGCAGCAAGGGAAGTAGGTAGGCTAACTGCAAATCTTTACCTTTTTCTCCCCTTCTCCAAATATAATCTCTCATTCTCACTCCCAGCTCTGTAGTATACTATCTTTTGTGGCCACTCCTCATTCTCCGCCCCAATTCCCAGGGTACTAAGCAAATCCTGGTGGAATATCCTGCCTTTATTCCCTTCTATGCAGCCGTTAATGCCACCCCATTCTAGCCCATCCCCATTCCTAAGAGTCAGCTCCCAATATCTAGAAATGTATTTTACCTGGAATCCCAAATGACCACACCAATAAAAATCCTAGAAGAATTTCCTACCAGGCACCTGATAACTACCACACCCTCCTAAAAATCAAAGGACAACAAAAACCAAGGAATGAAATTGCCACAAAGACCAGATGTCATTACCTAGAGTTACAATTTTCCCAAACCCAGATGATTAGATGCCAATGTAAAAACCTATAATAGACAGGACAATATTTCTCTGATAGAGCCCAGAAACCCTACTATGGTGATATTTTGTTTATGATCTAACAAATAAAGCTTGCCTGAAGATCAGAGTGCAAAGTTAGCCACAGTAGTTAACTATAGAGCTCAGACAGTGGGTGGTAGACTCCTTTAATCCCAGCAACCACATTAGTTACCCATAGAGGCCAGGCAGTGAGTGCACAAACCTTTAATCCCAACATTCAGGAGACAGATGGATCTCTGTGAGTTCAAGACCACCTTGGGCTATATGATAGTGAATCAATCTACATGAGAAACAGAGCTCATACCTTTAATCCTAGTAGGGAGGTGGAGACAGCAGTGATACAGCTGGGTGGAGAAAATAATGTAAGGAGGAGACAGGAATGAAAACAGGGGAAGACAATGAATAAAATAGTTCAAGACTTGAAAGTGGATATAGAATAAATAAAGAAAACCCAAACTGAAGGAAATCTGGAAGTGAAAATTTTAGGGACTCAAACAGGAACCTAAGAAGCAAGACTCACAAATTGAGTTTAAGAGGTGGTAGAGACAATCTCAGGCATTGAAGACATCTTAAATCTAAAAAAATCTTGATACAAAACATTGAAAAAAATCTTAGACACTGGGAAAAGACAAGATCTAAGAATAAGAATAGAAGAGGGAGGAGAATAAATGCCAGTAAAAAACACAGAGAATATCTTAAACAAAATCATAGGGTAAAATTTCACTACCCTAAGGAAGGATAATTCTATCAAGTTTTTAGAAATATATAGAAAACCAAAGACCCTGGAGCACAAGAGAAATTACCCAGCATATAATACTCAAAACACTAAATGTACAGAAAAACAAGGAAAGGATATTAAAACCTGCAAGAAAAACAAAACAAAACAAAACAAACAAACAAACAAAACCAAGGTCATATAAAGGTACACCCTTGAGAATACTACCTGACTTCTCAGAGGAAGCTCTAAAAACAGAATGACCTGGAAAGATTTCCTTCAAACTCTTAGAGACCACAGTCACCAGCCCAGACTACTATACCCAGCAAATTTTTCAATTTTTCAATGGATGGATGAAATAAAACATTACTTGACAAAACCAGTTTTAAGTAACATCTACCTACAAATCTAGTCCTATAGAAGGCAATAGAAGGAAAATTCTAATATAAAAAGTTAACCACACCCAAGAAAACATAACAAATTAATAATCCTAGATGATTTAATAAAAAGAGAAGCATCCCTCCCACCTCTACCACCACCACAACAAACAAATTAACAGATATCAACACACACCTCTTATTAATAACTGTCAACATCAATGGTCTCAATAAATAGTCCCCAATAAAAAGATACATAATAACAAAATAGATGCAAAAACAGGATCCATACCTCTGCATCCAAGACATACATGTTAAAAAGAATAATAGATATAACCTTAGGGTAAAAATTGAAAAATATCTTCCATCCAAATGAAGCTACAAAGCAAACTGCTGTAGATGTTTTTGATGTTTACATATCTAAAAAAAAGACCTCAAATCAAAACTAATCAAATGAGATAGGAAAGGACACTTATTAAAGGAAAAATTCATCACAATTCAATTTTTAACATTTATGTACAAGTTTGTAAAAGAAACATAAATACAGCTACACTCACATATTGAACCTCATACTCTCATAGTGGAACATCCACCAAATGGAATATAACTCAACTGTTAAAAAATAAAATCATGAAATTCATTTGCAGGTAAATGGATAGAACTAGAAAAATAACATCATCCTGAGTGAGGTAACCCATACTCAGAGAGACAAATATCATATATAGTCACTTATATGTGGATATTAGCTGTTAAGTCAATGACAAGTAGTCAATAGTTCACCAAATCACAGATGTTAGAAATACCATAAGGAACTAGGGAAAGGGAAGTAGAATATATATGAATGGGAGGGATAGAATGTGGAGAGGAAAGAAAGAGATGAAGGAAAGAATACAAGGAGAGACAGGTAAAAATTAAGGGGCATTTGAGGGGTGGTATGAAAATCTATTTCAGTAGAAACTTGTTACAAGCACTTTCCTGCCAGTCTAGTCCCAATACCACATCTGCCCCAAATAACCCACACAGACAATGTGTTAATTATCACGATGTTGGACAATGTCTAGAGCTCCTTATTGGCTAGCTCTGTCTTAATTATTAACCCATAATTACTAATATATGTGTTTCTACATAGTTTTATCTTACTGAGAATGCCAGACTCATGCATCCTCTTTTCCTGGGATTGCATCATGACACCATCCTACATTTTCCAGAATCCTCCACTTATCCTAGTCCCACCTATTTTGCCTCTCTATTGGCCAACAGTGCTTTATTTCATTAACTAATAATAGAAAGTTATTTACAGAATGACCTCTCCTATCAGAAACTTCCTAAAATCTATACAGTGACGAAGGAGACCTAAAGGAAACTGCCAAATATTGGGAGTGGCAGAGCCCTACTGGCCATGTCTTATTACCAAATTAAGCTTCCATTACCAAAAATGGGTTGCATCATTGAGTTCTTGGCCAAAAAGATTGCCTGCAAACCTTCAAACAGCTCAGCCGATTGCCAAGGCTATAGGTTGTTCTCTGCAAACTAACAGCAAGGCCTGATTGCTGAAGACAGCATCTATACAATTTACTGAACACAGAGAAGTCACTGTGCCTACATAAAGTCTTCACCCCATGTGCTACTGTCTTTAGTACAGTAATGTATTCTGCATGGTACAAGAAGAAACATAAACAACAATGCAGCTACAAACCTTTTGATATAAAATTGCTTCCTGCCTGCAAGATAAACTAGTGCAATGCAAAGTGTGGGAATAGCCAACAAAAGTCTGATTTGACTTCAGGCCCATTTCATAAGATGCAACTCATAACTGACACTACCTGGGTAACCAATAATGTGAGACTGGATAGCCCAGGGGCCTAGGGTAGAACCAAATGCTTCTGTTCTTTTAAAGAAACCTAGCAATAAAATGACTCCTAAGGACATTCTACTACACCCATAGTTCAGTGTCCTGCTCAGCCATCATCAGAGAAGCTTCCTTCTGCAGCAAATGGGAACAAATGCAGAGAGCCATAGCCAGACAGTATGCAGAGAGTGAAAGATCTTGGAACATTCAGCCCTAAATGTAATGTCTCCATCAAATCACTCCCCTCAGGGCTCAGGGAATCCTTTGGAAGAGGAGTTGCAAAGAGTGTAATAGTTAGAGGGGATAGACAGAAAGGATACAAGGCCTTTTATACCCAACAGGACTGACACACATATATGGACTCATAGAAACTGAAGTAGCAGCCACAGAAACATGAAGATGCATGTTTCTGTATCAGATGGGGTCTTGGGCTGAGAGGAGAAGTGAAACAATCCCTCATGCCTATTCCAGAAGAAACCTGTAATTGATAAACACTCGCGAATTAAAATTTTGTTTTCTTCAATGGAGTCTCACCAGGGAAACAAACTACTCTTAAGGGTAGACTTCAAACCCAGAAATGACCAACATAAAATGAACTCAATGGCATCTTTGGCAGCTTTTTGTCTCATAATGCCATATCATAACATCATAGCATTTTCTTATTCTTTTTAATTCCATTCTTTTTATTTTTGTATTTTTCCTTTTTTTTTTTTTTTTGTTTAAACCCTATATGTCCTTGGTAACGGTATTATGTCTTCCAATTAAGTGTTTTCTGTGTCTATATCAATTTCTTGTGACTTTTCTTGGGTTCCTTTCCTCCTATTCCTTTGTTTTGTCCTATTCTGATGTGTTAGTTCTAATTTTATCATATATATTAAATTATAATCCCTTAGAAGCGTGTTGGTTTTTTAACAGAGACAGAAAAGCTGTGGATCTTGTGGGGGTTATAGGGATAAACTGGGAAAGGGAACCTATAATCAATTATCAATTTTCAATAAGAGGATAAAAAATTCTATGTCAAAAGGGAGCCATATTATCACAGACCACTTACAATATAGTGCCACTTATAAAGCTTTTCCATGAGACTTTCTGTGCTAGACTCTCTGACCTGCAAATGCAAGGGGAGAGATACAGGCAGAGTTTCTGTGTCTCAGAAGCTGTCCCCAAGTAACCATTCAGAGACTTAGTATTAATTATAAATTAATTATAATTTATAATTAATACAGCCTGGCTGATAGCTCAGGCTGGTTACTAGTTAACTCTTACATTTTAAATTAACCCATATTTCTTATCTATCCTCTGCCATGTAGCTGTACCTTTTCTCAAAGTGGCACATTTATCTTGTTTCTCCCTGTTTCTCAAGACTCCTCGGATTTCACCCTCCCTCTTCTTCTCAACATTCCCTTAGTCTCGTACTCCCACCTAACCCTTAGCCTGTCTAGCTATGGGCCAGTCAGCTTCTTTATTAAACTGATCACAGCTACATATATTCACACAGTATAAATGAGCATTCCACAGAGAGGACTGTCTAAAGAAAATTACAAGCCTAGAAAGTGAGTCTCTCAGATAATACTGTAGCTGTAATTTCCTTATTCTTGTCCCTTTTCTCTTTGTAAAGTCACAAATTCTGCTAACAATAGTTTGGAGTTAGGTTTGAACTTTTAATTCGTCCTGTTTTCTTACTTGTTATTCTCCTCAGTTTTAAGGCAGTATGTTCTCCCAAATGTCAAGTTGTGTGAAGACATATTGCACCCAAATAATTGGAAAGTGTGAACACAATACTAAAACATCTGGACCAGAAAAAGGAAACATTAAATCAACTGTTAGGAAACTGATTTATCTCCCTTGTTAAATATCTGGGTGTTTGAAAACATCTGGGTTCTTCTTGTTATGCTGAAAAACCTTCTGGGTGGTGGAAGGACTTTTTATATTATATTGAAATGAATTGAGATTGTTTGTGTCTAGAATCAGTATCCAGACACACTGACATCTTAAATAATAAGGTTGATCACTTAAAACAAAAATTGGAAAAAGCTGGCTTTCTGGATGCTTTAAGATCTTTAGAAACACACTGTCAGAAAGCATTGTTGACAGCTTCTTTTTCCCCATTAACCGATTCTACCTATTACCCTAACTTCAACCTGGGCACATGCACTTTCACATTTGTTGTCCTGGCCAGTTCTGTATATTAGGGCTTTCCCTAAAAATATGTAACTATTGATCACTTATCCATTTTCTCCTTATTCTGTGAGGTAGAAACCTTATAGTGATTGAAAATATAACGGTTTAGTATTCCAATTATTAAATGTGTACAGATGATTAGGAAAAATGCTTGAAAATAAGTAGCTAGGGGAGATCACCAAGGTGAAATAAACAAAAAGGCTTCCATTTAAGGCATGGATTTAGATGCCAGTGGAACGGGCACATTGTAGGGCAGAAAACTTGCTGAGTTTCTCAGGCCACAGCATGTGCAGAGCCAGTAGGCAAACAGTCAAGCCAAAAGTTGCCCAGTGATGCAGCTATATTTAAACTCATCAGGAATTTACTATTAAAATCAGGTGTGGATGTAGAGGAATCATGAATAAAATTTACAAACTGTAATCTTGTATCTTCATGGTGTAACTTGGAGGTTCTCCATTTCTTAAAATGGTGTCTAACCTATTCTGTGATTAAGGGTCTATAAACTTTACATGTCTAAATGTAACTTACTATCAACGGAAGGAAAACCCACTGAGTATCCCTGTGTACTATCATAAAAAGCAATTGACAACTGAATTGTGACATTCCCTTGATTAGAACCTGCTCCTCTGTTTCTGAGACATTAATTTGTGAGGAAACTTTAAAACTTTTAAATTCTTGATTGCCTAACTAACAAAAAAATACAGTGAAAGTGGATCATAGCTTTGATTAGCAGCTTTGCAATGCAAAATTCTCCTCCCTTCTTTGTTGTTATAACTTGTATTAATTCAAAATTTTAACAATATTTCTAGACTTCATGTTTTTCTCATCTCTGTGAGAACTTTCTGATTTTCCCTTCCTTGGAGAAACTGTCTTTCAGCTTCTTTTGGCTGTTCACACTCATATTACTGTATAATTAATGTATGTGGTAGTTTGAATAAGAATAGGCTCATAGACTGGAATGCTTGATTACCAGGGATTGATACTGTTAGGGGGTATGGCCATATTGGAAGCAGTGAGTGAACTTTGAGGTTTCAGAAGTTCAAGCAAGGCCCAGTGGTTTTCTCTCTACCTCTTCCTGCTCCCTGTGGATTCAGATGTAGGACTCATGGCTCATTCTCCAACACCATGTCTACCAGTGTGCTGCATTGCTATCCATCTTGACAATAATGAACTAAACTTCTGAACCCGTAAGGCAGACCAAGTAAAATGTTATCTTTTTTAAAAGTTGCCATGGTCATGGTGTCTCTTCACAGCAATAAAACCCTAAGACAGAAGTTAGTGTAAGAAGTGGGGTTTTTCTGCAACAGGACTGAACATGTTTCTTGGTGGAATGAGGGATATGGGATTTTAGGAAAGCAGTTGATCATTTTAAGTGAGGTTTACTGGGCCATACTAATAAAAACATGGAAGACAATGATACTGAGAGCAATATAGATTATGACAGCCCAGCTGGAGAGATTTCAGAGAGGAATACTATTGAGTGGCCTAAAGATTGTTCTTATAATATTTTGGCAAGAACTGACTGTTTTCTGTCCTTGTCCAAAGAATCTGCCTGTGCATAAAATGAAGAATTTTTAGATTAACAGTTTTGGAAGATATTTTTAGACAGCCTTGTATTGACTGTGTTTGGGTTATTAGTGGTGGTCCTTGTATAGGTCAATAATGGAAAGGAGCAAGTTGAGCAAGGAAAAATACAAAATGTGCAGTTTGAGGACAAAAGGAGCACCAGTAAGTATAATGGAGCTAAGTCCAATGTACAAGGAGATAAAATTTAAAGCAAAGTCTAACCCTAAATGGAATAAAGGGAGTGGTAACTTCAGGGCAATACCCCACCCAGTTAAATTCCCAACTTTTGAAAAGGAATTGAAGAAAAGTTTAGGGCTGGTCGTGGTGGTATACACTCTTAATCCCAGTGCCTGGAAGGAATAGACAGATATATCTTTGAGTTTGTAGTCAACCTGGTCTACAGAGCAAATTTCAATAGGTGGTGAAGGAAACCAGAAAATTAGTATAACAGAAAGCTGGTGAATTGTATTTGAGCAAGGCAGGGGGTATGTTCCTGTTCCAGCAAGCAGACCTTGGCACTTTCATCCATGTGGTTCTGGCTTCAGAGTCAATGATATAAGACCAGGTTTGTGGAATCTCATTCTGTGGCTGAGGAAAGCCACTGAGACTAGGACTGTATCGGGGTGTGCTTGCATGGTGGCCCAGAAAGGCCGTTTCATTAAGCTGTGAAGTTGAATCATGGATTTCTTTAGAGATTCCAAGATGTTGGATATCCAGAGTGGGATACCTACCAAGAAAAGTTGCTAGCCATGAGTGGAGACAACCCAAGAGAAGGAATTGTGCTGCAGTAAGCAAAGCTGAAAAAACATGGGAGATCTTCTTTTTTATTTTTATTTTATAGAGGTTATAGTAAAGAGATTGCCAGGAGTCTCAGAAAAGACTATCAACATTGAAATTTTTAACAGTGTTGAGACTGTGGCCTTTTAAAATTGGACTGAAGGCATTTCTGCATTATGATTTAGCTACAAGCCTTTGGGGGCCAGGGAATATAAAGTGCAGGTTTGAATTAGAATGGCCCCCACAGGCTCATAGATTTAATGCTTGACCAGGAAGTGCATTCTGGTGGTGGGATTTGGGGTTTCAAATGTTTAAGCCAGGCCCAGTCTCTCTCTCTCTCTCTCTCTCTCTCTCTCTCTCTCTGCCTCTCCTCCTTCTCCTTCTTCCTCTCCCTCTCCTTTTCTGTCTCTTCCTCCCCATCTCTCTTCTTGCTTTTGTTGCCAAAAGATCTGGAGGTAGAATTCTCAGCTATCTCTCCAGTACCATGTCTGCCTGGGTGCTGCTATGCTTCCCTCTATTATGACAATGGAACTAAACCTCTGAACTGTATGCCACTCCAACTAAATGGTTTTTTTTTTCTTTATAAGAGTTGCCATAGCGTTAATGTCACTTCATAGCACTAGAAACCCTAACTAATATAATGTGTTATCTCTACCACCATTGTAGGTAAATTCCCCTAGATATCATATCCATACCTTCAACATATTTATCCTAGCTCATGATGGCTTTAACTTAAGATTTTTTTCTTCTATATGTGCTTCCAAAGAAAGATGTGCTTTCATAAGAAATGGTGCCTTGAATTTTTATCCCCCGTCTTTTTTTTTTTTTTTTTTTTGTCTATTTATATATGGTAGGGCAGTCTCCCTGTTTTAGGGAATGAGTAGTAAACAGTGGCCCATAGTCAGCCCAGCAATCTTGAAGGAAAGCATTGAGTTGTGGCATTCATGTGGTGGACTCTGTAGCACTTTCTGAATACAGGTATCATGAGCTACTTAGTGCTTTATTATAAATAGGCTTTGTGTGAGGAGCTTTTCCAACCTTTGATGAGTACACTGTCCTAGTATATAGTAGTTAGGCTGGGCCTAACAATGGTATTCAATAAGTTGTGTGGATTAACTGCATTTCAGTGTGTTATTTTAGGAGCCTCATTCCAGCTGTATAAAAATTTGTTGATCAAAAATTGATAAGAAGGTCTGAAAAGATAACTTAGTAGTTAAGAGCCACTGATGGGAGATGCCATTCTGTAAATATGTTTCTCTTAATTGGTTAATGAATAAAGCACTGTTGGCCAATAGAAAAGCAAGATAGGTGGGACTAGGAGACTACGAGAAGAGAGAAAATAGTAGGGAGGAGATTGAAGATGGAGGGTGGAGAGAGCAGAATGCCAGCCCCTCTCTCTGGTAAGATAAGACCATGTGGAAATACTTAGATTAATAGAAATGGGTTAATAGTTAAGACAGAACTAGCCAATAAGAAACTAGTAACTGGCCAATAGCTTTATATCTAATACAGTGTGGGGCTGGCACGACTGTGGGACCAGGCTGGCGGGAAAACCAACTTGTAACAATGATTTTTCAGAGGACCTAAGTTCAGTTTCCAATATCTACCTTGGTAACTGAAACTCCAACTCCTGAAACTTCTGCTCCATAGTCTCTGATGCCCTCTTCTGGCCTGCTCTGCTACCTGCAGACATATACAGGTACACACAAAAACATAAATAAATAAAAAAATCACAAATAAAAAAATCATAAATAAATAAAAAAATCAATTTTAAAGTATGGTAAAAGAAGGACCTTAATGTCATATTAAAACTAAGTATCCCATTATGTCTAAACTGTCAGAGACTTCTATTTCTTCTGAATGCTTTACAGTTAAAATTTAAAAAGTAGAAATAAAGTGATTCTGATAACTTTTTGCAACTACAGTTGTTTATTTTGAATTTCCTCCAGAATTAAACTTTCATTCGTATTATAAACTCAAAAACCAGACTCTGACATACAAGGTGCCCCCGTGCTTGTAACTTGGCAGAACTAAGTGGCTGTTTCAGATTTTCTGTTTGCCTCTGAAGTGTGTGTTACTAGCTGACAGTCTTCCAGGCTCATTCCATCTCCTTTTCCTGAGACTCAGGTCACAGGAAATGCTCAATAGCTAGCAGATGCCATTTGACACCAAGGCCATTTCAAATATCCTTATTAGGTGAGGTTTTTCAAACAGCAGGAAAGGAACCTGATAATTCCTTTTGTCACTGGAGACATTATTTGAAATTAGTCACATTGAAGAAAATATGAATTTTGAAAGATTACCTTGTAAGAACAAATTCCAAATATTTCAGTAATGCCAAAAGGGAGGATTGTTTCATGATTTAACTTCCAACTATAAAAGAACCAGTTAAAATCTGAAAACCATAGATAAACCTAAAAGATCTTGTCGACAGCAGAGAGGAGGAAAGGAGAAAACAAAGGAGAAAAATAATCACCAAGTCTTTCGCCACTGTAGTGAATTACTCTCCGGAATTACTTTCTGGCAGAGTCAGACCATAACTCTGGGGTGAAATTGGGATTGCTCATTTACTCTCTAGTTAACCCTCTCATGTGTTATTAATAAAAGTAGTGAGTGTGAGGAATTGGGGGCCTGTGTTGTACCCATTATTCCATAGGGACATACTTCTCTTTACTTATGCTGACAACCCAATTTATATTCTGAAAAAGTAAGCCTAGGAAATACAAGTTTTAAAAATCAATTTTGGTTTCTTTAACGTATGGATATTTACATTTTAGCAAGTGATATTTAACTTCTAATAAACCATTATTATTATTATCTATTGTTATAATTTTTCATTTAGGGGATTTATAATATAATCATTTTTTAATTATTTTTATTCCCTCCAACCCTTCCCATGTATCCCCCTTGCTCTCTCTCAAATTCATGGCCTTTATTTCTTGAGTGTTGTTATATATTTATTCATATATATTTCTAAATATATAAATGCAGCTTTCTCAGTGTATATTTTGTTACTTGTATGCATATGTTTTCAGGGATGACCACTTGTTATTGTATAACTAATTTTGAAGCTCTTTGTTGGATAAGACTATTTACTGTACTTTCTCTGTTCTTCAGTTCTTCAGTTGTCTGTGATTCTTTGTCTACCACTGATTGAGGCTTCCTAAGCTTTCCACATTAGCATTTCTATTGCTGTCATTCTTGTTTAGTTCCTGATTAAACAGCCATGTTGGTGAGACTTCCTGGGGGGGTGAAATCTGTAGGACACTCAAACTCCTGGCAAACTTCCAGTCCCTCTGGTGCTTACTGTATTTCTGTCCCCCACTTCTTCAATGATCTTTGAGTCTTGGGTACAAGAGCTGTGTGGTAGATGAAACAGTTGGGACTTGACTCCACAAATGTGCACTTTGGTTGGCTGTTATAGTTTGCTTGTTTTTTGTAGGTCTCTGTTGCAAGGACAAGTTTCCTTGATGAGGAGTTAGGGAACTACACTTGTCTGCCTTAGAGAGTCCTTCTATGTCCTGCCAGGCAGCTCCCAATTTGAAACATGGACACTTACTAACTATGAATGCTTGGCTTTAGCTTAGGCTCATTTTTAACTAGCTCTTATAACTTAACCTATATCATTAATCTATGTTCTTTTACATTGCTCAGTTTCCTTTAGTCTGTACTGCCCATGGTTCATTCTCTGCACCTTCTTGTCCCTATCTTTTGTGCCTGGAAATCCTGCCTATTTATTGGCCATTCAGCTTTTTAATTAAACCAGTTAGTGACACACCTTCACTGTCTACTAAAAATTATTCCACAACAATCTGTAGGTATTAGGATAAGTATTTAGAATGTAGTTAGGGATTATGCTGATTTAGGAAAATGGAAAAACTCATGACCTTGTTATTTTGGGGTATTTGGCCAGATTTTTTGGAAGCCGGCATGGTTTCCCTCTTGTCGGGCAGGTCTTATGTCCAATTAGAGAGTTGCTTGTCACTGCCAACAAAATCTTTGAACAAGCTTTATTTGATTGAAATTGGGTAGTCAAAGATTGATAATAATCAATGGCTAGCAAGCCTAAGATGATTGCCTTGCTTCATCCATATTTTAAGTGAAAATTAGAAATTTAAAATAGTAAGACATACATTGGAAGAAAGACTTGACCTGAGAAGATGTCATTGAAAAATTTTCAATCTCTATTTTAGTTCATCACTGTTTTATTCTTGTATCAGTGTTCATTCTTTGGTTAAATGGTAACAAGAGGTTATGCAGTTCTTAAGGAAAGCTTCAGGGCTTTGCGTGAACAAAGAAATTTTGTTTAGTGTCATGAACCAAAGGCTCATATTTCTAAAGTATGACTGAAATGGCCAGAGTCTGACATCATATTATCACTCATGCACCTTCACTAATGGATATCAGTGCAGCTTCCTTCAGAGCCTGGGAGTAGAATCACAGTTCTCTTCAACACCAAACCCAAGAATGTATTCCTAATTCCCCATTCCTAGATGAGAGCTGCCTGGTTACATGGAACCTCAGAATATGGAAAGAAGTAAATATAATTCCTGTTCTCCAGTGAGACAATATTTGGCAAATAAAAATATCTCTGTAAGTTCTATGAAAATGTTAATTGTAGTTGTTTTTCATTTGGGGGGGGCTTGTCTGTAGGTGATACATGCTTATTTTGTACTCAAGTTCTTGGGAACAATTCTCAAAACACAGTAAGAGCACCACAATCATTACCATGTAATCCAGCATCAGTTTTCAACATTTTCTCATTTTAAAATGAACAAAACATCCCCTTACTTTTCTGTCATCCCTAAAATATAAAAACTTAAAATATTTCTGAACATATTTTACATGATGTGATATCCAACACTATTTTTTTTAAAGTCTTACTTGATGGGACATGCCATTCTGTAAGTATGTTTCTCATAAAGCACTGTTGGCCAATAGGAAAGCAAGATGGGTGGGACTAGGAGACAAGAAGAATTCCAGAAGTAGTAGGGAGGAGATTTAAGATAAAGGACCTATAGGATAGTATGCTGGGCCCTCTCTCCGATAAGATGAGACCACGTGGAAATACCTACATTAATAGAAATGGGTTAATATTTAAGACAGAGCTTAACTAGTAACTGGCCAACAGTTTTTATCAAATACAGTGTCTCAGTGTGTTATTTGGGGCTGGTGTGGTTAAGGGACCAGACCAGCAGGAAAAACATACTCATAATACTTAATCATGGCCAGAGGGTTTTCTCCAAAAAATGTAAGCATGAAAATTCAATCTGTACCTCCATTGCCTGCTAACTAACTGGAAGCATATCAAAAAAAAAAAATCTGTATTCTGGATTGTGTAAACCTTCTTGCTTCAAATGACAAGATTTTAAATTTCACAGATAAAAATTATGCAACCACGATATTTTCTTTTCAAATGAATTGCTCTGTAGGGCAGTGTATTAATTACATTTCTATACCATCTCCTTTATTATGTTATAAACAAGATCTTAATTTAATCACACTTGTATGACTGATGTCCAGTGTAGGGAATAGTTCTTAGCAAGAGTTATGATTCCAGCACCATGTCTATAATTTTTTGAGCAAGCTACATGATATTTGCTTTAGCTGTTGAAGGTCCTTCTTCTTATTTGTATAAGAGGATAGTATTATTTTTGGGGAAAAATGAGAGAGCTCTTTTAAAACGCTTAGGCTGTTTCTTCCTACTCATTATGAAAAGTGAAATTGTGAACCTATAAGGGCAGCTGTCAAGGTGAGGGATCTTGCACTTGACCTTTAAAAATGTAGTCCAACCTCAGGAGAGGTTTGGGAATAAAACACTCAATTCTGATATGTGAAAAGTAGGTGGGCCATTTCAGTATAATCCATGTTTAGCTTTAAAAAAAAAAGTCAGTATTTCTGTTATGTATTAGAATCCACTTTGTCTGAATTGTGTTCATACTTTCAAAAGTCCATTGACAAATTTTGGAGCATTCATGTTGTTGTTAGGTCCATATTTCTTCAACGAAGCTGCATTGAGTCATCATTCTCATCTTCACTATTCATAATCTTCAAATAGTAGTAGACATTGCTATTCTCATTTTTTATCATTTTTTATTTTAAAACAATCTTTTTCATTTTACATATCAATACCAGTTCCCACTTCCACCCCTCCTCCCCCTGTCTCCATATCTCCTCCAAACCCCCATCAATTTCTCATGGGGAGTCAAGAAGTCTGGCACATCTCTTCGAGGGAGTACCAAGGCCCTCCTCCATATATCTAGGCTGAGCAAGGTATCCCTCCAAAGAGAATGGGCTTAAAAAAATCAGTTCAAGCACCAGGGATAAATCCTGGTTCCATTGCCAGTCACCCCATAGACTGCCTAAGCCATACAACAGTCACTCACATTCAGAGGGCACAATTCAGTCCTATGAGTTTCCTCAGCTGTCAGTCTGGAGTCAGTGAGCTTCCACTAGTTCATGTTAACTGTTTCTGTGGGTATCCCCAAAATGGTCTTGACTTCTTTGCTCACAATATCGCTCTTACCTCTCTTCAATTGGACTCTGGGAGATCTGTCCAGTGGTTAGTTGTGGATTTCTGCATCTGCTTCCATCTGTTCCAGGATGAAGGTTGTATGGTGACAATTATGGTAATACTCAATCTGATTACAGGGGAACACCAGTTCAGGCACCCTCTCCATTAATGCTTAGGGTCTTAGGTGTTGTCTTCTTTGTGGATTCCCAGACATTTCCTTAGTGCCAGATTTCTCACTAGCCTCACAGTGGCTTTCTCAATCAAGGTATTTCTTTCCTTGCTCTCCCTCTCTAAGTTTAAGAACAATCCCCTGGGTGTGCTGCCCAATTGTTCCTTAGGACCACAGGAAACAAAGGCAGCCTGGTGTAGAGCGGCAAACAGACATTGAGTTAGTTTCCCCAGTAATAAAATCAAATGAGTTGACAGCAACAAAGTAACAAATCATTTGAGCACTGGAAAGAAAAATAACTTCAGCTTCAGAGTGAATATCTCTTTGAAACCCATCTCAGAAAGGTCATAATAAGGCAAGCACACCTGAAAACATACCCCAGCTCATTTATCTATTTGTGTATATATGTGAAGAGGGGGGCATCAAGAGGGAGGTGGAGACAGGGGGGGTAATTTCTTCTGATCTATAACTACACACACACACACACACACACACACACACACACACACGCACTCACACACACAGAGCTTTTGTCAATAACCTCCTACACTGTTGCACTGATACTGTGTCCTTCCAGTTGCTCATATAATATGTTTAAATGATGTCTTTAGAAACAGAAATTTTTAGGGAATAATACAATTTACTAATATCAGTCTACAATCCATATTTTCTTTAAGCCATTTCCTTTATGTTTCAGAGGGTAACAGTCTACAAGAGAATCAGTCAGAAAGCTGAGTATTGACATACCAAGAAGTAGGCAAAATAGCTAGTGAATTCTTTCTAAGGGTTTTTAGTTATTTCTTCCTAGTAAATCTATTAGGAGTCAAGTCACTGAAGGGATAAATCCCCACAATAAGGGATAAATCCCCACAATGATAGACATCATGGTCCAAATTCTAGGGTAGCAGAGATCCAAACAGGTATGCCATTGAAGAAATCATTGGTAGGCTTTAGACATTAGAATAGCATGATTTGATTTGAATTTTCAGAGATAATGTGGTATTAAGTGGAGACAGTCTGTGATGATACAGTATTATGAAAAAAAATTCTTTTACATTCTGAGAGACTGGAACTTTTGTTGCACTATATATATATATATATATATATATATATATATATATATATATATATGTATATATATATAGTTAATAAGACATCCTGAGGTCAGTCAAGACTTATGATTGCCATTTTTGAAAACTGGCACTCTGCTGACCCTGCTCCCTAGAGCTGGGTGGGACATGCAGGGCCATGTCATCACTAAGTTACTGCATAGGGGACTCAATTATGCACGAGTTTCCCTTTTAAAGCAAGTGTCACCCCCCCACTCCCTCTCTTTATCCTGCTTTCGATTGGCCACCAGATACTCCCCTCTTCTTCTCTTCCCCTCTCTCTCTCCCTCTCTATCCTCTTCTATTTTCGGTGCCTCTATGTCTCTTCCTTTCTCCCCCACTCCCCTTTCTAAATAAACTCCTCATTTAAGCTCTGTTTGCCTGTCATGTTATTTCCTCTGCTTCCATCACTCTCACTTGCTATGGAACCTGCTATGCACGAGGTCCCTTACCTTGGGACCCCACTCACTTGGGAACCTCACTCAGGACCACCCCCACCCCTTCTCCAGCTTTTAGTACTATAACTGTAATGAAAGAACAGCAACCATCCTAGAGTGTACTCTGTTTATCCTGGCTTTAAGAAAACACTGTGAAAGTCAATGTACTTGCCTTGGATTTTCATGTAATCAACTTTTACAATCTAAGCTAAAGTGTAGCTCTAATTTTAAATTATATACCCTTCCATGTTTCTAAGTAATGAAAGTGTGTTTGTACATGTGTTATACTATTCAGTTGCTGAAAACAGTAAATATAGGTTAAAAGGAAAAGAACCTTATAAAATGAATATCCACCATAAATGCTGAACACAATATACAAGTATTGATTGATAGCTTTGGTTTATTTTTTATCTGGTCAGTTGGGGTCAGTAGGATTCAGTGACTTAATTCCTTGTAAAACTCTTTAAAGATTTCTGTAAACTATCCAGTTCCTTCCCCCATGTGATAGAGAGACCAAAGCTTTCTGTTAGTGACAGACAGGGGCAGATTCACAAGCTAGCCTTTTGGTAGGCACAGATTCATATACATATAGAAAGAAGACAATGAAAGACTCAGGGATTTTGAGGTAGAGAATTTATATCTGGACTCATTTTAGTTAGAAGACACCAAGGGATAGTGTGCTGTTTACTCCCTTTAATGTGACACCCATCGGGGACTCAGAGGTTATTATTAACATGTTCAGATTGTTGGAAAAGCTTGTTAGTGGAAAGAAGAGAGAGAAAAAGAAGAGGAGGAGCCCTATGTGTGTGTGGGGATGGGGTGGGGTAGAAAGATGGCAACCTTAGGCAGTTGTGCTTACATCCATACATGAAAACAGGAGAAAGCATTTATTTATTTTTTATAGGATGGCACTGTTAGAAGGTGGTCATATTGTGAAGAAATGCTGGACAATAGGGTGTACTGACTTCCTGATGGATTAGAAGTGGATAATGAAAAAAAGATAGCAATCAATTGTTACTCTAAGTTTGAAGCTACTAATTTGACCACATGAGATGGGAAGAACTTTCTGGAGAAGAATAGGCTGGTCAAGGCAGGCATTCCTTCTGTTTTGTTGGCATCAGTTTTCAGATTCTGATCAGATTTCTAAATAAACATGACACTGGGTGATTTTATATTTGGTTTATATCCAAGAGCTCTAAAATCCTTTCATAGTTTATACAAATAAACCTGTTGTTAAACTTAACGTTAGTGTTAATATAAATGAAAGGTGTTTTAGAGTTGGATATAAGTCTAGTAGTTTCCCTTTCTACTTTTTGCTTTCTTATCCCTTCAACCTACATTCCCCTTGAACACTCAGTATTATAGTCTGCCCTACTGTACATGCCTCCATGAATACCTTAAGATTGACTGTGCATACATTATTTTTTGCTTGTGTTCATTCTGTTTGCAACTTATTTTGTTACTTTTTTCATCAGCTAATTTCTTTCCACACTTAAAGATCTTCTCCAATCCTCCTGAATGTCTAGGTTCTTTGTTAACACTGGTACCCATGGCTTTATTTGCTAGATAGTACTAAAATAATTCAATTATCTGCTTTCAAAACTGACTTGAATCACTTTTATTAAAAAGCAACAACAACAAATACAACTGTCTTTGTTTTCATACTCTTAGTAATCAAAGCAATTGGAATTTTAGGTGACCGCGTGTTGCCTGAATGAAAGTACACTTTATTAAAAAAAATTTTGAACCTTTATGAAGAAGGTAGAAAATTATACACTGTTTTGATCTTTGGAAATTCTTTTTATATAGACTGGACAGATGTGAAAGACTACAAAGAGTGAGATATGTGCCTAGAAAATCTCACTGAACAACATATAGTGATTGCATTTTTGAGGGTTACATTTTCTTCTTAGCTTAAAAAGTGTGGATTCTGGAGAAAAATTTTAAATCATTAATCATGGAAGATAATGTTGGTCTTAAAGTCTTGGTAAGATCAGAAAGTTTTAAGGATCATAAAGTGAATGTTAAGCCTGGAGCAGGGAGTCTGGGGGCTATCGACAGTTATAGTCTGTCTTTAATTTGAGGCACAAGAACAAGGTTGGTAAGGTGAGAGGCCAATACAGAAGAGGCTCCAATTCTAGCAATGTAGATCATTGCTCTGAGGAATGAGGTACTCAACTATGTGGAGAGATTTATTTTGACCCATGATAGACCACATTGGAGATAGAACTTATAAATTTACAACGGGACTGAAAAATTCCCATGGCCAAGAATTTTTGCTGTGCCTTTTCTGTTGTAATACACAGGCTATATTATTTTTAGAGTGTTCCTTTTGTTGTTGTTGTTGTTTTTCCAATATTAAGTAGAGTGAACTGCTACCCAGTTTTGTAGCAGGAACAATATTTTGTGCCATTGTATGTAATTGCCTTAATTGTTTAGGTTTTTCTAAGTACACATATGCTATGATGTTTGAACAACCACCAAATCAACTAACGATGTTCTTTCTCAGAATGCATCCCTCTTCTTAAGTGACATGTGATTATACTCTTGAAAAACTTTAAATGGGGGAAAAAGTGACATATATGAATACAAGGAAAGGGACCTAATAGAACATGGAATTTCACTGATAAATTATCTTGGGACAAAGTAACAGTCTCTTTGCTATTGAGAGGGTATAGAATAGAAGATGTTATACTTTGTGGGGGAAAGCAGTCCTCATGCTGAGAGTCTTCCATGTTCCATGGGTTTTCATGTGAGCTCTAGTATATGAGGGACATTTTCCAATCTCCAGTTTTAGTTAGTAGCCGTAGATTGTGTTCTAAGAGTCTAAATTTTGTCACGTAAATCATTGAATTTTCACACACCTATTAATTTACAGATGCTGAAAACTTTTTGTTTTTTTCAAGACAGGGTTTTTCTGTGTAGCTTTTTACACTAGGCTGTCCTTGAACTCACAGATATCTTCCTGCCTCTGCCTCCAGAGTGGAGGGATTAAAGGCATGTGCCATCACTGCCTAGCTTCAGATGCTGAAAACTTACAGCCTTTCCTTTTCTTATGCAATTTTAATACACATTTGAGTAACATCACTAGTAATACCTTGTAATAAGATGGAAGCCTTGGCACCAGCCTCTACTTTCTCATCCTCCTCCTTCTGCTCCTCTTCCCCTCCTCCTTTTCCTCCCCCTCCTTCTCTTTCTCCTCCTCTTCTTCTTCTTTTTTGTCATGGGACAGAGATTCACAGAGCTCCCTGAATCCTATAGCTTTCAATGGGAAAGGATGTTTTACCCACTATGGTGGGTCTGTGGGGAACTCAGAATGATGCCCTTCGAAGAGTCTATTAGCCTTGGCAGCAGAATACATTTTACTTGGTTACCAAAAATTAAGGCAATTAAATCCTTCAGAGACTGGCTCTCATTCTGTATTCTAGGTAAAGGCCCTGACTGAATTAAACAGTTTTCTCCTCTCCTTTCCTTCCTTCCCTCCTTTTCCTCTCTTCCCCAAAGCCTAAAATCATTCCTCTAGCTAATCTGTACTGGGAATTGGTCCTAATGGTAGTGACAATGGATATGGTGAGGTTATCAGGCAAGTTCAGCTTTGCCCACAGTGGAATTTTTAACTAGTAGAGTAGAGAACTGTCACATAGTTTTGGATTTCAGCTAGTATTTATATGGCTTAATATATGCCAAGGGCTTTATAAGATATGACTTTGGTTAATTATTTACCATAGCTTTATGGGAACTAGTGTTACCGTTTGTGAAATAGCTTCTGCTATTTCCTCATTTTATTCTTTAGATAATTAAGGCTTAATGGAGTTAAATAACTTGCCAGGAGCCATCTAAATGCTGAAGTAATTTTTGAACTCAGGAAGTCCTAACTGCAAAGAATGTTTTTCTATACCGCCAAAGTATTTTGTTTATTTATTTGCCCTCACTGAATGTTCTATCATATAATAATGGTGGTACATGTGTGTGCATGTGAGTGCTAGTATGAGTGCGTGTGTGTTATTTTCTGCTTAACTACATTGTAAATGCCAGGTCCTTAAAAAAACTGACCATATATTTAGAATAATTACTATTCATTTGCCCTCTAGCACATTCATACTTTTGGCTACATGGCCCACAAAAAGTCACAATATTCTACTAAAACAAAAATATTAATGAGATCCTAGTATGCACAATGTATTCTAAAACTATAAAATTAAACATTTCAATAATATACTTGTTTCTCAAAAATACTACATTATTTTTTTGTGGGACCATGAAGAAATTAAAATTTAACTTATTTTAATGGATTTTTTCTTTAAATTTTCATATAGCTTCCTGATATTGATTTATAGTTCAATTTTATTAGATCTGATAATATAATTTTTATTCTTTTAATTTGTCTTATACGCCACAGTGTACCTTCAAGCTGTTGTAGGCTGGTGTTCTATGTATGTCAGTGAAATAGAGATGATCCATTCTGTATATTTTAGATCTTTTATTTCCTTACTAATTTTCTTTTAATCAATTAGTAAGAAACATTGGACTCTGCTGTGATTATGGATTTGTTTATTTCTCTACTTTTCTCTAGTCAATGCTATTAGATTTTGTCTCATATGCTTCAAAATCCCTTACTGGATGCATGAACAACTAATTTTTATCACACCTTCCCAGAAAACAGATGCCATTATTAGTATGTAATGTTCTCTTTTGTTTTGGAAAAAATCCTTACTTTCAAGGAATCTTTACCTGATATTGATATGACTTATTCAAAATGTTTATTCATAAGTATTTATCTAATGGGCCTTTTTCTATCCTTTTAACTTAGTTGTAGGCAATTTGCAATGAAATTAATCATTCACTATGATTAATTTACCCTAATAAAAACACATACATTTAAAACACTAAAAAATATAAGTACATGACACAGCACTTAAAGGACCTATGTTTTAGAGAATTACATTTCTGCTTTTTGACTGATTTGTTAGATCATTTGTATGTAACATTCTTTTATTGATATGAGTGTATGAAATATACAGTTTTTGCTTTTACTGTCATTTCCTGCTTTTTCATTTATATTTTCTACACTGCTCCTCATTTCCTATCCATTCATATTAAGTATTGTATTTTATTTTGCCTCCTTTAAGGGCAAATGTTTTTGGGATTGCTTTCTGTGTATTCCTTTAATTAAGTACATTCACATTCTAGTGCTATTAAACTGCTTCTTCTATAGAATATGGATCACACAGCCATCTAATTTTAATTTCTCACACTAGTTTTGTAGCATGAATATCATATATTTTATTCTATATATGATGGCCAAACAAAACACAGTGCTCTACTTCTTATCTTGTGTAGTCAGATATCTGTTACAGCAATCAAAACTATAGAAAGTGATTCCATGCCATTAACCCCCAATTATACTATCTGGATCTAATTTCTTTATGTAAATTCAAATCTGTCTGATACTCTTTTCTTCTGCTTCAAGAGCTTTTTTGATTTGTTTTGATAATACTAGTCTGTGGAAATTAGTTATCTCAGCTTTTGTTAATGTAATAAAATCTCTATTTTGTCTCTGGTTTAGGAGGATGTTTTTGCTTGTCATAAAATATTTACATGTTACCTATGAAATTTAGAGTGCTCCAAGAATTATAAACAGAAAACATATAAGCACACTTAGAGAAGACATATACAAATTATTCCCAAAATATGAAATAGAGCTTTTTTGTGTTTTTGGCACAGAGTTTTTCTGTAGCCTTCAGCTTAAGTGTCCTTCAACTCACTCTGTAGACCAGTCTGTCCTTGAAGTCAGAAATCCCCTGCCTCTGCCTTCTGAGTGCTGAGATTCAAGGTGTGAGCCACCACCTTAAACAGCTTGAAGAATGGGTGGAAGGAAGAACATATTTCATGCCTGAAACTTATGGTAACAAGATCTGGACAGGCAAGAAATCAATGAAGTGACATATGTAAGCTACTGGAAATACACAGTCAAACAAACTGGGATTCTAGACCAATAATTCATGAGTTTTTATTTTACTTACTTATGATAAAGTTCATTATTTGAGACATTTCTGTGGTGTTCTCTCTGAGAGTTTTTACCTCCATGCTGAAGTTTTTCATTTGTATATGTTGCCAATCTTTTCCACAGGAAGTTATTTACTTATTTATTTATTTCTGAAACAGACTCTGGCTCCATGCTCCTGGATGACTTGGAACTTCTGGAAATTTTCTAGCCTCTGGTGCTATGGACTGAGTTTGAATGCCCTGTCACTCAAGATTCTGAAAGTATAAATTATATTTCTTGTCAATTGGAATCAATATCTGGTTTATTCCTGAGCAAGGTTTTGTTGGTTATTTTATTTCTTAATGTGTGTGTGTGTGTGTGTGTGTGTGTGTGTGTGTGTGTGTGTAATTTGTGTCTCATAACTGTTACTTACCCCATGTGTAACAATAGATACAGGTATATGTAGTATTGGGCTTGAAATGGGGACACCTTCCTTTCTGTCAATCCACTAAAAAGAGGGTCAAGTTTGAATTAACCTCACTAAAAGTAGAACTAGCATGAGTTTTGTTGCTACACTTGTTATCTTTAGTGTGCTACCAGCTTCAGAGTCCTGCAGGGTCCTCCATTCTAGCCTGGGGACTGGTGGTATTAATGAGAAAAAATTGTTTTTGAGAAAAATATTTTGGGCTGTTGGGATGACTTATTGAGTAAAGGTGTTTATCATCAGTTCCGATAACCTGAATTTGAAATGAGATCCCAAATCCTGTTGATCATCCTCTGACTTCCACATGTGTGCAGTGACAGCTGCCCCACTCAAGTAAATAAACATTTGCTAAAAAATTTAAAGAAGTTCCTGGCACACAAACTGGTTGAGTGGGCATTCCAGACTAGTAGTTGCTCTAAAGAAGCTGTTCTCATCCTTGGGT
Source organism: Cricetiscus sungorus (assembly GCA_030556225.1). Taxonomy (NCBI): domain Eukaryota; kingdom Metazoa; phylum Chordata; class Mammalia; order Rodentia; family Cricetidae; genus Cricetiscus; species Cricetiscus sungorus. Next base: position 94,523,764 of record JANBXA010000651.1, on the reverse strand, counting down.
CACAAACCCTGTGAACACTGAATATCAAATGTTTACATTATGATTTATAATGGTAGCAAAATTACAATTATGAAGTAACAATGAAAGTAATTTTATGGGTAGGGATCACCACAACATGAGGAACTGTATGAAAGGATCGCAGTGTTTGGAAGGTTGAGAATCACTGCTTTCTAGGATTAAGTTTTTGGTCTATGGGGATGAGAGTGAATACCCTACCATCACAGTTTTCAAGAATGTAATTGTGTTCAGGGTGGAGATAGTTTTGATTCTTGCCTGAATCCATTCAGGGAGATTTTCTTTTTTGTATCTACAAAGGTAAAACAGGTTCCATTACCTCCATAACGGAAGAGATTCTTTTTAATTATTGAGTTGCGGTTACAGGCAGGCTGTGTACCAACCCTCCGTTCTTGTTAGTTAGGGGTAGTTATCAAATTAATTTTTGAATTGGCTGTGTCTGAATGACCTTTAATTGATGGACCTATTACCTGCATCTCCAGTCAAATTTACATAAAACCGGTTGATGAAGTGGAGGCAGCTTTACATGAGCTTGACCTACAGGATCAGCAAGCAGTGGAGAGCCAAAGGAAACCTGAATTAGCAGACCTCCACAGAACGCCTCATCACCTATTCTCTTATTGCAGTCATCAATAGCAATAATTTCAACAAGTCTATTTCAATTAGATTGATTGATTGCATGTGCTGTTTTATAACGAAAACAAAACCAAACCCAAACAAAAAAAACACATTGATTCCCTAGCCTATCCTCATCAGAGCTGTAGCATGATTTGTGCTACATTTGTGCCTTTTGCCAAAGTTTATTTTTTAGCATAGAAAAGACAGCAAGAAGTCATAGGAATTATCTGGTCTAACTTGATTTGATAAGCAAAATTTTGATAAAATGATTGAAATTTAACATTAGATTGAATTTTTCATAGCCCTTTAGCAGTACATCTTGAACAAATTCTACTCAGGGACTTTTTCCCATTGTCAATGACTTTATTTTAAAGTTTATTTTTATGTGTTTGTGATTGATGTGCAAGTATGTCTGCACAACATGTTCGTGCAGTATCTAGAGAGGTCAGGAGAAGACCAGGATGTTACTGTAATGTAGGGATTCTCAACTTGTGGGTCTGTAATGGTTTGAGTCCTATAGACTTATGTGTTTGTATACTTGGGGCATAGGGAGTTGCATTATTAGGAGGTGTGTCCTGGTTGGGTATGGCCTTGTTGGAGGAAGTGTGTCACTGTGGAGGCAGACTTTAATGTCTTGTATGGGCTCAAGCTACACCCAATGTGTCACATAGCTGCTTTAGCTGCCTACAGATCAAGATTTAGAGATTTCCACCCCTTTTCTGGCACCATGTCTGCCTGGACTAAATCTCTGAAACTGCAGGCCACTCTAATTGTTTTTCTTTATGAGAGTTGCCATGGCCATGGCATCTCTTCACAGCACTAGAAACCCTAACTAAGACAGGGTCCAATATCAGATGTCTTGCATATCAAATATTTACATTGTGATTTATAACAGTAGCAGAAGTATGGTTATGAAATAGCAATGAAAATAATTTTATGGTTGGGGCCACTATGGCATGAGGAACTGTATTAAAAGGGTCACAGCATTAGGAAGGTTGAGGATCACTGCTTTAAAGCAAATGTCACCATTTCATCATGGCTGCTTTGCAGTATAGGTAGAGGTCCTCCCTGACAGTTCCCCAGTTGAAGAATGATAATCTTTTATCTGTATTCGTCCTCTCACGGAGTTTCATTCAGAGGTGGAACACAGAAATACTTAGAAAGTGGTGATGAATGCTACCAGGAATGAGCAAGGCAACATCTGGAGAAAAGGCATTTGGGGTGGAGAGAGTACAAGTATGATGACTTTTAAGTGGGTGACAGTTGTACATCTTTGACAAACAGTAAGAGAACATTGTGCCGGGTTGCTGAAAGTGATCAGGAAAGTAACAATAAGGAGCTGTCACTAGTTTACTTACAGGGTGCCACAGAGACTTTTAGGAAGGGGGCCACTGTAGTCATGGTTTTTCTGCACTATGGAAACTATAGACAGGAAGGGTTGAAAAGTATGAGACTGGACGTAATCCAGGTCAGAGAAAAATCATACTCAACTTAATGAAGAGAAACAGTGGACATGATGAGTAATAATGTGGAGTCAAAAAAGTAATGAGATGGATTGAATGTTGGGAAGGGGTTAAACTTGATTCTAAAGTATGACAAATAATATGGAGATATTTGGGGCAAAGTAGGTTGCAAATGGAAAGGGAATATTGTCTTTGGGCTTGTGAAGAGTGAGATTCTTATTGGATATTCAAGGCTAAGAGGTTTGGAGGTGCTAGTACAATGGATTCTGAGAAAAGGGTTGGGAGAAGAGATTGGGGAGAGTAGAAAGGGAAAGGAGTGACAGGAGAGTAAAAGGGATAAGATACTGGGTGAGCAGTTGAGCATACTCCTGTGCTGTGGAAGAAGCAATGTTTCTAAGTAGATTAAGGAGGAAAGTCTAGACATTACGAGAAGCCACATTCTGGTGACAATATCCATGCTGTACATTAATCTGAACTCTTATGAAGTACATCAATAAGGGTCATAATTCACCTTCCTTTTTTATGTCAGAGTATTCCTGGCCCTTTGTATTGAAGGCCCAAAGATGGCAGTTTCTTGTTACCCCAAGGATAGGAAGTAACCAAGATACTAAAGATGCTGAAGGAAACAGCACAATGTCACGATACTGATTTTCACCAAGAATATAATAACAGAGACAAGATCAACCCCTTCACCACCTGTTCATTGCAAACCCACATTGTAATCAGAGGTGCTCATGGTAAAATCATATTCAAGTACTAGACCTTCTTTTTTTTTTCATTAGCAGTGCTAGAAATTGAAATGGCTTTGTGCCGACATGGCAAATACTCTACTACTAACCTATAACCCCAAATTGGGTTTTAACAGACAAATTGACAGGCAGGCAGGCAGGCACGCATGCACGCAGGCACGCATGCACACACACACACACACACATACACACACACACACACACACACACACACACACATTTTGTGATCCACGAGAACTTCCGCATTAAATTAGCATAATGGCCCTCTCCTGGCCTCTCCAGGTACTGCACGCACATGGTGTGCAGACCTACTTGCAGTTAAAATACATAAATGCATAAAATAAAAATATGTGTATTTAGCTATCATTTTCATTTTTTGTTAAAATATGTTTTAGACAAGTTAATAAAATGTTTTGTCTCCTAGGAAAATATTATTTATTATGTGCAGAGCATGGCACAGAACTCTGTGAGAATACTTATTTGTAAATGTGATAGACACCCAGAGCTGGCACAGAGATGGTTTCCTGTGCTGTGCATCCTAGAGAACTGTAAGTGACCTATCTGTATTTTGATAAATGGAAAATGAAACCCTCTATTCAAAGTTCACCCAATGCGCCCTTGTTGTACTGGCTGCTCAGGCTTCTCATTCTGAATTCCCTGTATGGTCTTATTATCTGGGAACTAAAGGAAAATCCTGGAATTAGCCACGTGAATTGAGAACTCTGGTCCAGGGCTATGGCTCATTCACTGTGATGGCTACTACTTGTGTTTACTAGATGTTAATGCTCAAAACAGCACCTCATCTCCATCTCTGCACTTCAGATTAAAAGGAATACAATTTATAAACTGGTTAGAAAATAGAAGTTTTCTATCTTCCTAGCATTTTCTTAATTTATTATCAAATTTTAAGGCTTTATCAGCTATTTGTTTGGATTTGTTGACATGAGGGTTAACATCATAAGTTAATTATTTTTTAAAAAATGAAATTAGCAGCAACCTGAATTTTCCCCTGGGGTACTAACAGAGCACTTGGTTGAAATGATCTCTTTGGCAACTAATAAATATCTTAAGGCTCCTGGCAGGTTTTATTTTTAATATCATTTTAAAGGAGGTGCAAATTCTTCCAGAATGGTTAGATTTTATAACTCATCTGCCAGAAGTAAAGTAATACTTTACTTCTTTATAGAATTTTAAGAACTAATACATTATTATCTTCCAAAGTATTTAATAATGGCTTTAAGAAATATGTAATTTCCTAAGTATTTTGAATTTATGGAGAGGCATGTGAAGGAAGAGATGCATTCTGCTTAAACATAAGTTTTACAGACATTGTGTGCAATATTTCATTAAGAGAACTTGGGTATGGGATATTAAAAGTAAGACAATTGTTCAATAATTAAATATTCTTTGTTAAAAATGTCATTCTTAATGGGGTTGGGGATGGCATGCATATATTACATCTGAAGAGGTGGAATGTGCTTAGCTATTCATGACTTCTGAATGGTAAAGTGGGGAGCATGTGTAGAAAGACGAATCTCTAAGTGGCAATAGGTGAAAGATACCATGAACTGAAAAACGAACAACTTTAGGTTTTTATTTTATTTTTTTATTATTTTGGCAACTGTCATCAGTAATGAAATTAGTGGCATATTTTTCCTTTAGAAGATGTTTCTGTGCTCACAGCAAAGATGCTCATCTTAATGTGAGAACAATTGCCAAATATTGAGCTACTGCTGCATGGCATTGTGAATTTCAGCTTCCTCCTATCACTCCAGATACCTCTTAGATTTCTTAGCAGCTATCCTTTGGCTCCTGACCCTGAGTTCCAGTGTGCATCAAAGCACTGCATTTTGACTTTATTGTCACTCTGCTTTCCCTCATCTACAGTCCACTGTCAGTAGCGTTCTCTGTATCTGGTGTTGATAACTCATTCATAAGGTATGTATATGTATATGTATGTGTATGTGTATGTGTATGTGTATGTGTATGTGTATGTGTATATGTATATGTATATGTCTCTCTCTGTGTGTATATGTGTTTGTAATTTTAGAGCAGTTTTGTGCCATTGTCTTGATTTGGTTTCATATTCTGAGAATTACCCATCATACTTTCATAGCTTACACTCAAATGGAGAAACCAACAACAAAAAAATAATAATGTGATATTAAGAATGCTCATGATTTCTTGGAGGAACTCCAGGCATCTGTAGACAGCACTGAGAACAAAGTTCTTCTATGAGCTTCCCCTCAAACAGTGTCATATCCCACTTCCCCTGAATGGGGTAGTCCGCAAGGTTTCACTTGAATCTTATCTCAAAAAGACCCAAAATGCAATATTTCCAAACTGTTTTCATTTATGGAGTTGTTGAGCGCCATAGACCCCAAAAGAGAAACACAAACATATCTCTGGTGTATTTCATTTCAGTGTGTAATTGCATACTCAACAATAAATATTTGTTGTGGCTGAATCTATAACCCCTTACAAATTGTGCTTTGGTTACATTTCTGATTGCGTTGTTATAGGCCATGAACACTGGCAGCCAGCAGACCTCTGATGATTTTTAATCAAACAACAGAATCCTAAAAAGGTCAGAACCATAACATAAAAACACTTTTCACAGGCTGTCCCAAAAGGAAGAAAAGATCAAAATGTAAGTGATTCCCTAAGCAGAATTCAATCCATCCAAATATGAGTATCAAAAACACATTGTTTCAAAGAAGACAGCATTGATAATGGGTTGGAAAAAGAAATACATTTCTCCTGTACCATGGACAGCCTCCTTCTATTTTCTCTTTTTCATCTAGGTTTCAGAAATTAAATTATTTTCATGGGTTTGAAAATTTAGATCCTTATACCAACAAATGGAAGAAGCCATCCATCCTCCCACCAATCACTTTAGTAAAACAATTTGGCTCTTGCCACATGGGATTTATTTACTTTTGCCTGTAATTTCCCCTAGGATAGTTATAAATCTCTTACCATCATAGCATGCATTTTTTTTCTTGGAAGTAGAATGTAAAACAAGGTGGTGTGATTGTGTGATCTTGGGTTTGGAGTAGTCTCCGAGTAAATGTTTTTATGGATGTATTTCTTGTCTTTATCAGCCTTCCTATTTAAATACAGGCTGTCAACTGCCACTTACCATGAAGACAGGATGAATGAAACACAAAATAATTAAAACAAGTTTCATTTTGTTCTTTTTATCTATTTTTAAGCAAAACTATAATACTTTTCCCATTCCCTATGTTCTTTCCAGCCCCTCCAAACACCCCACTTTCAATGTTAACCCACTCTCAAAGTTTTGTAGCTTTATTTCTTTGATTATCATTGAAACATGTTTATACATGCATATGTATTCATAGGTGTATAAATACAACATGCCAAGTCTGTTTTGGTTGTTCATTTGTATAAGGTTTTAGGACTGACCACATCACATTGAACAGCCAATAAGGGATTCATCCTTGGGGGAAGTTAACTCTCCTTCTCTCAGAATATATCAGTTGCCTTTTAGCTCCCCTGAGGGTATGACCTTGTGAGATTTGCCCCCTCCCACTTCATAGTTAGCATGTCTATTGATATTGGCATTGCTCAAGTCTTGTTTATGTAGCTGTTTCTATGAAAGACTATTTTACAACAGACATCTTTGTCTCCTGACTCTTATAATCTTACTTTTTCTTCCATAGAAGCAGGGGCTATGATATTGATGCATCTGCTGGGGCTGGGCTACCCAACATCCATTCATCTCTGCATTGTGTCCAGCTACATTTTTTCTGTGATGGACTCCATTTGGTGTAAAGCACAGATTCTATGGTGAGGAGTAGTCCCTACACTTATCTATGGGTATAAGGATACAGTTTTGAATGTAGTCAGGAATTATGCTGGGGTAGCAAAGTGGTAGATTCCTTTTAAGATCCATGACCTCATTACCCATGGGAATTTGTATAGTGTGGTAAATAAGAATCTGGGAAATGATAGGTTGATGGATGTTTATTCAGGGATAAAACACTCAAACCAGAAACATATGACTGCCACAGGTTCTCATCCCAAGGATGCCTCCAGATGTTCTCTGTCTCTGACCAGGACATAAGAGTGAGCTATGTCCAGGACCCCAGACCTAGTCCTGGTCACAGTTACACCTGTTCCCATGCCCCAATAAGCATGGTCAGTGCAACAGATGTGGGCAGGGTGGATAATCTCACTACAAAGTTGGTTGGGTTTCCAGACATCTCTGTATTGTTCATAAATGTAAAATAATAAGATTTCTTGAGGTTTGTCCAACAACTTTGAACTTATTGTTCCCCTACCCCTCCCTCTCATTTAGCATCAACCTTTTTCTTCACATGCTGCAAAAGAAGCCCCTCCTGGGTTTTCAGTTTCCTGCTTCATATCACCTTACACTGCTATCTCCACTCATGCCACTCACTCAGCTTCCCTATATATTTTTGATTTCTGTATTACTCCATGTTATAAGCTCATATCTGAAGATTTAGAGGAAGAAAATGCAGATGAGAGAAAATGAAGGTTTTATCTTTTTGGGTCTGGATTACCTAATTCAATTTAATCTTTCCTAGGTACATGAATTCACTATTAAATTTAACTTTTCTTTGCAGCTTAATACTACTCCATTTTGTATATATGTACCACATTTTCATTATCTGTTAGTCTTGATGGAGCATGTCCTCCTGAATGAAGTGAATATGTTTCTTTTTTTAAAAAAATACATTTATTTATTTTATGCTGGACATAATTATACATTATTTTTTTTAAATGAAAACAAACATTTATAAACAATATTTGGGAATTTGGCGTCGTTCTTTCCAAAATGCTTCCTGCTGGTAGGGGGCGCTGTCATGGGGGAATCCTAAGAAGACACAGAAATCCTGGCTGTAATGGTCTCAAGGCTGAATTGTCCCATTGACGATGCTTCAGGGGGGTCTTGCTCAATCAAACCACATAAGTCTGGAAGGGATCCACAGCATTTCATTTTCTGTGGAAACAAAATTAGAAATCCTTTTCCCCAGTAACTTGTCCTTAGGCTTAAATTTTGAAGTCAAAGCATTTTGAATATATATATATATATATATATATATATATATATATATATATATATACACATATACATATATATATATAATTAATCTAGCAGCATCTTTTACTTCTTTTTTTATTAATAATATAATTTAAAAATTTTACATGTGGATCCCAGTTTCCTCTCCCTTCTTCCCTCCAACCCTTCCTCCCTCCCTCCATACCTCCCTCCCTCCCTTCTTTCTACCTCCCTCCCTCTGTTACAGCAGGTTTCCCCACCAGCTGCCGCTGGTTCTGCCGCCATGGTCCCACAACCACGTGTGCCCCAAATAACACTCAGAGACTCTGTATTTGATACAATCCTGTTGGCCAGTTACCATTATTGTTAATGGGCTAGCTCTGTCTTAATCATTAACCCATTTTTACTTATCTAAGTATTTCCACGTGGTCATCTTATCGGGGAGCCGCGCGGCAGGCTTCCTGCTTCTTCCTGGGCTACATCTCGACTCCAACTACTTCCTCTCTCCTCCTCCTGGTCTCCTAACCCCGCCTATCTTGTTTCCTATTGGCCACAGAGCTTTATTAACCAGTATGAGAATAACATCTACCATCATCCAATTGTGCCAGCACCACTTGTTTAAGATGCTTTCCTCCCCCCATTGTATTTTTTAAGCTGTTTTGTCAAAAATCAAGTGTTAGTAGGTGTGTGGATTAATATCAGGATTTTCGATTCGATTCCATTGGTCTACCAGTCTACTTTTGTACCATTACCAGGCAGTTTTCAGGACTATAACTCTGTAGTAGAGCTTAAAGTCAGGGATGGTGATGCCTCCTGAAGTTCTTTTATTGTACAGGATTGTTTTGGCTATCCTGGATCTTTTGTTTTTCCATACAAAGTTGACTATTATCCTTTCAAGATCAGTGAAAAATTGTGCTGGGGTTTTAATGGGGATTGCATTGAATCTGTAGATTGCTTTTGGCAAGATTGCCATTTTTACTATATTTATCTTTCCAATCCAAGAGCATGGGAGATCTTTCCATATTCTGGTATCTTCTTTAATTTCTTTCTTTAAAGACACAAAGTTCTTATTGTATAGGTCTTTCACATATTTGGTAAGCATTACCCCGAGATATTTTATGTTGTTTGTTGCTATTGTAAAGGGTGATTTTTCTCTGATTTCTTTCTCAGCTTCTTTGTTGTCTGAATAAAGTAGGGCTAGTGATACTTTTGAGTTTATCTTGCATCCTGTTAGTTTGCTGAAGGTGTTTATCAGCTGTAGGAGTTCCCTGGTAAAGTTTACCGGGTCGCTTATGTAAACTATCATATCATCTGCAAATAGAGACATTTTGACTTCTTCTTTTCCAAGTTGGATCCCCTTGATCTCTTTCTGTTGTCTTATAGCTTTAGCTAGAACTTCAAGTACAATATTGAAGAGACATGGAGAGAGAGGACAGCCTTGTCTTATTCCTGATTTTAGAGGAATTGCCTTAAGCTTTTCTCCATTTATTTTGATGTTGGCTGTTGGTTTACTGAATACTGCTTTTATTATGTTTAGGTATGTTCCTGTTATCCCTGATCTCTCCAAGACCTTTACCCTGAAAGGGTGTTGAATCTTGTCAAAGGCTTTTTTCAGCATCTAGGGAGATGATGATATGGTTTTTCTTTTTCAGTTTGTTTATGTGGTGGATCACATTGATAGATTTTCGTATGTTAAACCATATTTGCAACCCAGGGATGAAGCCTACTTCATCATGGTGGATGATTTCTCTGATGTATTCTTGGATTTGGGTTGCCAGTATTTTATTGAGTATTTTTGCATTGATGTTCATCAGGGATATTGGTCTGTAGTTTTCTTTCTTAGTTGTATCTTTGTGAGGCTTGGGTACCAAGGTGATTGTGGCCTTGTAGAAAGAGTGTGGTAATGTGCCTTCTGTCTCTATTGTGTGGAACAATTTGAGGAGTATTGAAATTAGCTCTTCCTTGAATTTCTGGTAGAATTCTGCACTGAAGCCATCTGGCCCTGAACTTTTTTTTGGTGGAAGGCTTTTGATGACTGTTTTGATTTCATTGAGGGTTATAGGTCTATTTAAGTTGATTGTCTGTTCTTGGTTTAATTTTGGTAAGTGATAGGTGTCCAGAAATATGTTCATTTCCTTTGAATTTTCAAATTTTGTAGAGTACAGGTTTTCAAAGTATGACGTGAAAGTTGTCTGAATTTCCTCTGTGTCAGTTGTTATGTCCACCTTTTAATTTCTGATTTTGTTAATTTGCATGATCTCTCTCTGCTTTCTCATTAGTTTGGATAAAGGCTTGTCTATCTTGTTGATTTTCTCGAAAAACCAACTCTTTGTTGCATTGATTTTTTTGTATTGTTTTCCTGGTTTCTATTTTTATTGATTTCAGCCCTCAAATTGATTATTTCCTGGCATCTACTCCTCTGGGGTGAGTTTGCTTCTTTTTGTTCTAAGGCTTTCTGTTGTGCTGTTAATTCTCTAATGTGAGTATCCTCTGTTTTCTTCATATGGGCACTCAGTGCAATGAACTTCCCTTGCAACACTGCTTTCAAGGTGTCCCATAAGGATATGTAGTGTCCTCATTCTCATTGAATTTTAGGAAGTCCTTATTTTCTTTCTTTATTTCTTCTTTGTCCCAGGTGTGGTGCAATTGTCCATTGTTCAGTTTCCATGAGTTTGTAGGGTTTCTGCGATGTGTGTTGTTGTTGAATTCCAATTTTAAAGCATGGTGGTCTGATAAGATACAGGGGACTATTCCAATTGTTTTGTATCTGTTGAGTTTTGTTATGCTACCTATTATGTGGTCGAGTTTAGAGAAGATTCCATGTGGAGCAGAGAAGAAGGTATATTCTTTTTTATTTGGATGGAATGTTCTATAGATGTCTGTTAAACCCAGTTGAGACAATAGTGATGTAATGTCTAATTTTAATTTTTGAATTAGCTGGTCCACACTTCATGGAGGGGGCGGGACAGTTTATTATTTGTAAAGTCACAGTTTTCTGAAAATACTGACATTTTGCCTTTTAAAATTATTCTCTATCCTTGTTTTGAAGCCAAATACTCCATTCAACCCAATTATTCTCCTTTCCTTTATATTTTAAGTTGAGAGTAACCTCAGAACCCTGGTACCTTCTTTTATTACCTGAATAGTTAAAGTTCAGTTCCAATTGGGAACTGCTATTTACATAAATTTTATTAGGAAGTCTGGATTTTTAAAGCTAAGAATTCCATCTATGTGTAAATACTTGGGTAATAAGTACTTTAACATTTTCCCTGATTAATCCTGTGTATCCTCTGTGAGTAGAAAACATAATGTTACACAACGCTCATTTGACTTTAAAGGAAGCTTGCTCTAAGGTGCTTCTTATGAATCGGTTGTGTCTGAAATGAACTTCTTAAGCCTCCTTACCAGCTTCTGAATTTTCAGATCGGGGGCCTAGGTACCAGTCCTGGGCCTTTCATAATTCCAGAAGCTAGGAGAAGGAGGTGACAGGAATTATTAATCATGCAGCTGAAGAAAAGAGACAGCTTTAGAAGGAAATCAAGAGAGGATAGAGCGTTAATGAGAACAGATGTAAGAGGAACTGGTTTTTATACTCCAATGATAACAATTTCTCATGAATTTTTCTATGCATTTCTTACTTAAATATTTGCTATAATAAGCTTGTGAAATAAAAATCCTAATAGAAATTATAAGAAAGTCTTCAATGTTTCCTACATGTATGCTCCATACCAATTTCTGTCTGTCATCCATCCATCATCTCTCTACCTATCTGTCTGTCTATCTATCTATCTATCTATCTATCTATCTATCTATCTATCTATAATCTATCTAGTCATTTTTCCTTATTCACCTTCCTATTTCTTCCCATAACTTTCTCTTCTTTTCCATCATGCACTATTATGTTTCTACTTGAACATAAATATACAAAAACATGATTATGCTTTGATTATATTTTTCTCAAGATTTCAGTGAGCTAAATAATCAACTGTAGTATTTTTTATAAGCTGATATATCACATTGTTACCTTATTTGATTTCATTGAGAACCTAAAAATACCCATTTATAGTTTTTTAAAACTCTTTAGATAATTAAATTATTTCTTCATTTACCTTTATTTTGATATTTGCACTCTGATTTTTCTCTTGTTGTGGTTTGAAAGAAAATGTACCCCAAAGAGAATGGCATTATTAGGAAGTGTGGCTTTCTTGAAGTTGGTGTGGCCTTATGGGAGTTTAGATAGAGTTTCTGTCCCACCTGGTCATGCTGGAGGGGTGAGATTTAAGGGCTTCTATACTCAAGCTATACACAGGGTAGCACTTAGTTTACTTCCTGTTGCTTGAAGACCAAGATGTAAAACAATTGGCTCCTTCTCCAGCATCATTTATACCTGCATGCTGGCATGTCCTACCATGATGAAAATGGACTAAACTTCTGAAAGGGTACTCCAATTAAGTGTTTTCCTTTATAAGAGTTATTGTGGTCATGGTGTCTCTTCACAGCAGTAGAAACCCAAACTAAGACACTTGTTATTGCCTGTAAGTGGCTTTGGTGAGATGCACTTCACCAAGTCACAATTCTCATTTTAAAATGCTTTTGGGGCATTTTTCTCAGAATTCTTCATAGGTACATTTTTGAATCTAAGACATGTCACAACAAAAATAAATTCAAAGAAAGTATTTGGCAAACCACAGGACATGTTAGAGGATGGAATGTTTAAGACTGCTATTAGGAATAGTCTGAGTTTTCTTCAGTTGGTGGCAAAACAAATTTGTGGGTTTGGTATAGAAATATAAGACCAGAAGGTTGGTCCAAAAATCATGGACAATTAAGATGAAATGAAAAAAGCCCTGAAATGCACATAAAATTTGTGTCTCCTGTTTCTCAGTATAAAACTGTTTCAAAGAAACAACAACACAGTAATGCTCTATATTTCCTATCTTATTCTTGTTTCACCAATGGGTTATAGTTTGAGTAGTGGTTATCTCTTTTACAACAAGAAGCTTTAGGAGTTGTAAGACTTTCTCTACTTATCTCTGTCTGCATAAATGATGCCAATAATAAAGCATCATTGGAAGATAATTATTGAAGTGCTGACTCCACAATTATGAAAGAAGCCTAGTCCCCAACTGTCCATTTGAAGACATGTGCTTATTAGGAACATGAGGCATAAATGTCATAGATGAGAAAACAAAACAAAACAAAAAAGTCTTCTGATATGATTATTCTGTATTCAGCACTGGTAAATAACACTGTAAGAGAAAAAGTGAATTGGTTATACTAATGCCAGAAGGGGATTCAGAAATGTTTACAGAGCAGATAAGACATGTTTGTACCAAATGGAAACTTGGTATCAGGAAGTGATATTGGGTGAATATAGTTGTATGTTTTAAAATGTTGACTATCACAGTAAAATGGTATGCGGCAACAAGGAATAAGCTTTTAACTTAAAAAATGTTGATATTTTTACTTTTATTTTAACTATTTTCCCTTTTACTGTAAAGAGATTCTTGCTCTCTCTCTCTCTCTCTCTCTCTCTCTCTCTCTCTCTCTCTGTATATATATATATATATATATATATATATATATATATATATATAATTATTACAGTTTCTCCTCCCTCTGTTTCTTCCAGTTTCTCCCTACCTCTCCTCCCATCCTGATTCACTCCCTTCTTGTCTCTCAATGGAAAACAAACAGGCTTCTGAGTGATAATAATAAAATAACTGCATAAAACAAAATACAACACACCAGAGTTGGACAAAATCAACATAAGGAAAAAAAAACATGACAAAGCACAAGAATGAAAGGCCCACTCATTTCCACGATTAGAAATCACATGAAAACACTAAACTAAAAGCCCTAATTTATACACAGTGGATCCAGTGCAGACTGTGCAGGCCTGTGCACACTGCCTCAGTCGCAGTGAGTTCCTAGGAGCTTTGATCATGTTGAATTAAAAGACCTTGTTTCCTTGGTGTCCTCCATCCTCTCTCTCTCTTACACTCTTTCTATCTCATCTGGGTAAAAGAGTCCCATAGCTATTCAATGTAAGAGTACATTTAGTTTCTGTAATATCCTTCTGAGGGTGTTAAGTGTGGTCATGGAAAAGACAAAACAATTTTCAATTATGACTTAGAACATTCTGTTAGAGGTAGTAAACTTGGAGAGTGTGTCTCTAAGGGTTATAGGCCCAACTTGTCCCAAAAAATTGAATCATATTGTTAGTGATAAAAAAAATCAATTTTCTATAATTAATTGTTCTCCGATGTTTTAATGATCAAATTACACTTATATCACAAGAGTCATTATCACTCATGTTAAGATTGTCCTCTCTAATTCCTTCTCCAGTGGATCCAAAGAGCCTTGGTACCACCACTGACCTTGCTGAAGAGAAATTATAATTATAATTGGGAGGATAACTTTGGCTGTTAGGACAATCTGTTACAGCCTATATTTAAAATAAGAGTTATATTTGAAATCTACAGTTATATTAGTTATGACTTTGTTCCTTGGTTATCAAAGACAACTTCATTAGTAGAAGTGATGGTAAAGATGAGTTTAAAGAGACATGAGAAAAGTTTGACTCAAAGTCAAATATTCAGCAGTAAGGGTCCATCTTCTGTTTATCTCTGATGTTCTAATAACAAATTAGGAGATAAATATACTGAGGTAAATAGAGAGTGACTGGGTCTACATTGTGTTGTAGAAATGAATCTGAGTTTTAGTAAAAGGTGAGATTATGAATACACAAAGAATGATCTAAAGATCATTAATTAATAGTCTAAATAATTTGTTATTCTTGGGTTAATTAAAAATACTTAAGTTTTTCTATTGAGCCAGAGAATCATATTTGGAGAATGCACGAAGGCAGTGAAATGTGAGTGATTTGTCTGTGGAAGATACAAGGAGACTGAAGAGACAACAGTATGAGTGAGAAATTACTATGTCAAATTAGAGGGGAATTTAAGTGGGAGAGGCAGCTTGTCTAGTACACCTTCAGAAGGCTTGAATCATTACGGGGAACATTTAGCTTGTGAAAAGTGTCTTAGGCGAGAATTTAATTAGTCTTTTCAATCCTGTAGGATATTCGAGAAATTCCTTATAATTCATGCCAGCAAAGGATTCTGCTGTGTCTGTTTAGCAAGAAATCTACCCCCAACTTTTCTATGACATGTCCTCCATATTTGATCAGGATATGTATGTGTGTATGCGTGTGTGTGTGTGTGTGTGTGTGTGTGTGTGTGTGTGTGTGTGTGTGTGTTTATGTGCATGTTAAACTACTTCTGAGGATTTCTTCCTGGATTGCAGACAGTTTTTTCCTCTCTAAGTCCCTAAGACTTGAGGTTCTTTTCCATGGTATATACTTGGGAAAGAGAGAGGTAGTTTCCTTCTCCTTCCTTCTCCTTCTCCTTCTCCTTCTCCTTCTCCTTCTCCTTCTCCTTCTCCTTCTCCTTCTCCTTCTCCTTCTCCTTCTCCTTCTCCTTCTCCTTCTCCTTCTCCTTCTCCTCCTCCTCCTCCTCCTTCTCCTTCTCCTCCTTCTCCTTCTCCTTCTCCTTCTCCTTCTCCTTCTCCTTCTCCTTCTCCTTCTCCTTCTCCTTCTCCTTCTCCTTCTCCTTCTCCTCCTTCTCCTTCTTCTTCTTCTTCTTCTTCTTCTTCTTCTTCTTCTTCTTCTTCTTCTTCTTCTTCTTCTTCTTCTTCATTTTTAAAGTGGTTAAGATTCTGTCTCTATTTTCTTCCTAGATGGAGAGATGATAGTGCATTTAAGTAAATAGACAGCATTAAAGAATAATCTCAGAGCAGATGATGCAGCATTCCAAAAGTGCCTGTGCACATGGGCATACAATGATCATTTAATCTTCCACTTCATAAAATTGTATGGCATCTTGCAAGTGTTACGGCATCCCCAAAGCCATTATAATTCTTATATCCCTTCAATAGAAGAAACACAACAGTGAAAATAAAGTTTTGTCATGTATGAATTACTATTCATTCATTAACCTACTAAATTTCTCACTTATATTCATTTTTCTCTTAAAGGTCTTTCAAGATTGATTTATTTTTTTCCTTTTTTTTCTTTTTATTTTATATATCAATCCCAGTTCGCTATCCCTCCCTTCCTCCCTCCCCCCCTCTTTCCTTCTCTCCCACCCTCTCATGCTCCCCAACCACCCTCCCCTCCCATCCCCCCTCTGCCTACTTCACATATATAGTGATGCCTTTCAGGTGGGGTCATCTAAATCTGTCAAATCATTTGGAGTAGGGACTAGGCCTTCTCTCCTATCCCTAGGTTAAGGGAGTATCCCTCCATGGGGGATGTGCCCCAAGTCCTTTTGTGCACCAGGGATATATTCTGGTTCTACGGTCCAAGGTCCCTTAGACTGCCCAGGCCTTCTATCTGAGACCTATGTTCATGGGGTCTGAGTCAGTCCCATGCTGGATTCTTAGCTATCAGTCTGGGGGCCTATTAGCTCCTCCTTGTTCAGGTCAGCTGTCTCTATGTGTTTCTGTAGCCTGGTCTTGTCCTACCTCTCTGCATCTGGATTCCAGTTTGGCTCAGTGTTTAGTTGTGGGTGTTTGCTTCTGTTTCCATCAGCTACTAGATGAGGGCTCTATGGTGTTGGGTAAATTAGACATCAATCTCATTATCAAGGAAGAGCATTTATGGTAGCCTTTCCACTGTTGCTCAAATTGTTAGCTGGGGTGAGTCTTGTAGGTCTATGGACATTTCTCTAGGTTCGTTTTCTCTTCAAATCTATAATGGCTCCCTCTTTTATGGTCTCTCTCTCTCTCTCTCTCTCTCTCTCTCTCTCTCTTCTCATCTATTTCTCACCTGACTCAATCTTCCCACGTGCTTTTCTCCCCTCTCCTTCTCTTTCTGCTAGTTCTCTCTACACTCACTGCCCCCACACACACTCCACTCCCCATATGCTCAGGAGATCTTGTTCCTTTCCTCTTCTGTGAGGGGCCTTATATGAATATCTTAGAATCCTTCTTGTATCCTAGTTTCTCTGGCAGTGTGAATTATAGGCTGGTGATCCATTGCTCTATGTCTAAAATCCATACATGAGTGAGTACATACCATGTTCCTCTTTTTGTGACTGGGTTATCTCATTCAGGATGGTTTCTTCAAGTTCCATCCACTTGCCTGCGAATTTCAAGATTCCATTGTTTTTACCACAGAGTAGTATTCCATTGTGTAAATTGCCACATCTTCTTTATCTATTCTTCAGTTGAGGGGCATCTAGGTTGCTTCCAGGTTCTTGCTATTACAAATAATGCTGCTATGTACATAGCTGAGCACATGTCTTTGTTGCATGGATGTGGATCATTTGGGTATATGCCTAAGAGGACGATTGCCAGGTCCTGTGGCAGACTGATTCCCATTTTCTGAGGAACCGCCATACTGATCTTCAAAATGGGTGTACAAGTTTGCAGTAGAAGAGTGTTCTCCTTTCTCCATATCCTCTCAAGCATAAGTTGTCATTGGTGTTTCTAATTTTAGCCATTCTGGCAGGAGTAATATGGTATCTCAAAGCTCTTTTGATTTGCATTTTCCTGATAGCCAAGGATGTTGAGCACTTTCTTAAGTGTCTTTCAGCCTTTTTGATTTCCTCTATTGAGAAGTCTGTCTTCAGTTCTGTACCCCATTTTTTTAATAGGCTATTTTGGTGTTTTGTTGACTAGTTTCTTAAGTTCTTTGTATATTTTGGAGATCAGCCCTCTGTCAGATGTAGGATTGGTGAAGATATTTTCCCTGTCTGTGGGCTGTTTTTTGGTCATGTAAACTGTGTCCTTTGCCTTACAGAAGCTTCTAAGTTTGATGAGGTCCCATTTATTGCTACTGGAGTTATGTTCAGGAAGCAGTCTCCAGTACCAATTTGTTCAAGGGTACCTCTGCCTTTCTCTTCTAAGAGGATTAGTGCAGCTGGACTTATGTTGAGGTCTTTGATCCATTTGGACTTGAGTTTTGTGCATGGTGATAGACATGGGTCTATCTGCAGGCTTCTACACACCATCACACAGTTGTGCCATCACCATTTGTTGAAGATGTCTTCCTCCTCCCATTGTATACTTTGTCTATCTTACTGATTTTCTCAAGAAACCAACTTTTTGTTGCATTGATTTTCTTTTGTATTGTTTTCCTGGTTCCTACTTTACTGATTTCAACCCTCAAATTGATTATTTCCTGGCATCTACTCCTCTGGGGTGAGTTTGCTTCTTTTTGTTCTAAGGCTTTCTGTTGTGCTGTTAATTCTCTAATGTGACTATCCTCTGTTTTCTTCATATGACCTAGTGTAATGAACTTCCCAAGTAGCACTGCTTTCAATGTGTCCCATAAATTCAGGTATGTTGTGTCCTCATTCTCGTTGGATTTTAGGAAGTTCTTAATTCCTTTCTTTATTTCTTCTTTGACCTAGGTAAGGTGCAATTGCCCATTGTTCTGTTTCCATGAGTTTGTAGGGTTTCTGTGATGTGTGTTGTTGAATTCCAACATTAAAGCATGGTGGTCTGATTAGATACAGGGGACTATTCCAATTTTTTTTGTATCTGTTGTGATTTGTTATGTTGCCTAGTATGTACTCAATTTTAGAGAAATTTCCATGTGGACAGAAAAGAAGGCATATTCTTTTTTGTTTGGATGGAATGTTCTATAGATATCTGTTAAACCCAATTGAGACATAACTTCTGTTAGTTCTTTTGTTTCTTTGTTAACTTCCTGACTGGTGGTGGTCCTGTCTAGCAGTGAGAGTGGGGTGTTGAAGTCTCCCACTATGAGTGTGTGAGAATTTATGTGAGTTTTGAATTTTGGTAGTGTTTCTTTTATGAATGTAGGTACCTTTGTATTTGGGGCATAGATGTTCAGAATTGAGACTTTGTTAGGATGGTTTTCTCTTGTGATGCATATGAAATGACCATCTTCATCTCTTTTGATTGATTTTGGTTTGAAGTCTAACTTGTTAGATATTAGGATAGCCACACCTGCTTGCTTCTTGGGTCCATTTGATTGGAAGATCTTTCCCCACCCTTTACCCTAATATAATGTCTGTCTTTGAAGCTTAGATGTGTTTCTTGTATGCAGCAGAAGGATGGATTCTGTCTTCATATCCATATCCATTCTGTTAGCCTGTGTCTTTTTATAGGTGAGTTAAGGCCATTAATGTTGAGGGAGTGTAAGGACCATTGATTGTTAATGCTTGTTTATTTTAGATTTGTTGTTGGCGGTGGTATTGTGAATATATTTGCCATGTTTTACCTTTATTGTCATGTGAAAGGGGTTATCTATGCCTATGTGTTTGTGAGCATATTTAACTTCTTTTGGTTGGGGTTTTCCTTCCAAAGCTTTCTGTAGGGCTGGATTTGTAGATACATATTGTGAAAATCTGGCTTTGTCATTAAAAATCTTGTTTCCTCTGTCTATAGTGGTTGAGAGTTTTGCTGGGTATCGTAGCCTGGGCTGGCATCCTTGGACTCTTAGTACTTTTAGAATATCTATGCTGTACCTTCTGGCCTTGAGAGTTCCCATGGAGAAATCAGGTGTAATTTTGATAGCTCTGCCTTTGTATGTAACGTGGACTTTTTCCTTCACTGTTCTTAATATTCTTTCTTTATTCTGTGTTAGATGTTTTGATTATTATGTGTCGAGGGGTCTTTTTCCTTTGGTCAGTCTATTTGGTGTTCGGTATGCTTCTTGTACCTTCATGGGCTTGCCCTTCTTCAGATTGGGAATGTTTTCTTCAATGGTTTTGCTGAATATGTTTTCTGCACATTTGAGCTAGGCTTCTTCGCCTTCCTCTATGCCTATTATTCTTAGGTTTGGCCTTTTCATGGTGTCCTACCTTTCCTGGATGTTTGTGTTTATCTTCAACACCTGAGATTCTCTTTTCCATCTCTTGTATTCTGTTGATTATGCTTGTGTCTGTAGTTCCTGATCATTTGCCCATTTTTTCTATTTCCAGCATTTTTTCAGTTTGTGTTTTCTTTACTGTCTCTATTTCAGTTTTGAAGTATTGAGCAGTTTCCTTCATCTGTTTTTTCTTGGCTTTACTTACTTTCTTTAAGAGATTTGTTCATATCTTCCAATTTTTTGTTTGTTTTTTCTTCCAATTATTAAGGGATTTTCTCACATCATCTTTGAATGCCTCTATCATTTTTATGAAGATTTTTTTAAGCTGTTCTCTTCTGCTTCATGTGCTTTGGGCTGTTCAGGTCTAATTGGTGTGGAGTCCCTAGATTCTGGTTGTGTCATGCATGTCTTTGTCTTCCCATCACCTTTTCCAGTGGGTGCATGTGGAGTCTCTCTCTCTCTCTCTCTCTCTCTCTCTCTCTCTCTCTCTCTCTCTCTCTTTTACTCCCCTTGTGGGCTTAGTATGTCAGAAGTTCGATGTCTGTAGCTCTGGGTGGTCCAAGGTCTCTAGGAGGTCTCTCCTCAGCAGTGATGGGGGTCAAAAATCTGGCAGGCAGGAACTCAGGATGGTCCTGTAGGGATAGGCGAATCTCTGGCAGGGCTGGAACTCTCCAGCAGGGTCCAGGTGATAGGGTGTCATAGGTCAGGCAGGTAGGGATTCTGGGTGGCCCTGTGTGTATAGGTGGGTTTAGTGTGCTCACAGCAGCTCCAGATAGTTCCCTGAACTGCCACAGACTGCTCAGTGGGTTGCAGGTCTGTGTGGAGACCATGACTCGGATGACCAGATCAGGAATGTCTTCGGCTTGACAGACAGACACAAACACACCTGAGGAGGTTTGTGAACTGCTGCAAAGTTTACTTCAGAATATCAGGTTTTTATACAGAAAGTTCAAAGAACAGATCTTTGGTCACAGTTTAAAGATAAATAGGCATTCTATAGATATTAACAATTCCCTTTGAAGTTTCTCAGCAAGTGCATAATTGGGAACCTCTGTTTATTTTGGCCTGCTTGTGGTCAGCATATCAGAGATTTGATTTGTTGAGTTTAGAGGCTAATCTTTGTCTCTAGATAATAAACTTTTATAGTGTTAATTTAGGGGCCCTAAGATCCCAAATTAGAGTATTGTTGTGAATCCCACAGCATGTTTGTTGTGGGCGGGTTGATTACAGGCAGGGTCTCATTGTGGGCTGCTTCCTATAGCCTTAGCCCTAATTGATTTATCAGGCCATGTCTGACATCTGAAGTCACAATTGGGCGCCTAGGATCTGTGTCTGAAGGCACAGAGGGCAATACCCATCTATTGACTGCTGATCTGTATCTCTTTCAGTTCCGGAAACTATATCTAAGTGTTCTCTAGGCATCTCTGAATTACTAGTGGAGCTACAGGCTAAAATATCCCTTGAATAAAAGGCAATATTGTTATCATAGCACAAAACACATCTAGCACCCATTCCAAACAGCCAGCCACGCAAGCAGCTGCAGGGACCGGAACCACTTTTCCCCAGGAGGTGTAACCACGTGTGGTGTGAATCTCTGGACAGATAGCCATTGAGATTTCTCTCAGCATTGCTACACTGTATCCACTGGGGCTGGTGTGACACTGAACATGGCTGGATTGTTGGATCCGCCCTCTGAACCACAGCCATAGGACAGTGGGTATGGTATGGCACAGGGTTGGGGGAGGGCAGGCTGTTAGTGGGAGGGGTGGGTGTGTATCAGAGCACCAGGAGAGCTCTTTTTGGGGACAGGACACAGGTGGGAGCAAGCTTCTGAGCCAATCCAGGGAGTTCCCAGGGAGGAATGTTGGGGGTATTCAACCCAAACTGGTCCCAGACTCACCTCCAGCAGAGGCCTGACAAACTCCAATTTTGTGATCTAAACTTAACCCTATTTATCATCCAAATTCCTCTGTCCTCTTACTTGGAGTTAAAAATTTTAAGTGTGGATTGTGAGAGTATACAAATATCTGGTGTACAATGTGCAGCTATCATCAGTTTTCATTGACATGTTTTATGCGTTCAGTATATTGTGTCCTGTAATAAGTCTCTGTCCAGGAGAAACAAGAGACATATATCTAGCTAACCCCACATAAAACATGGAGACTGGTCTCAGGCTGCATCAAACAATCTCAGGAATTTGGAGAGAGGCAAGATGTCCATGAGCTTTGTCAGACATCGATAATAATTGCATGCTTGACCCTGAGAGTTAAGAAAAAAAATGACCCCCAAAATGTAATAATAATATTAATAATAAAAAACAATAAAATAAAATCTAAAAGACTAAGGAATAAGTAGTTGGAAACACCTTGGCAAATCTATGAAAATTGGGGAAAATCATTAGGTTAGGGAATCATTTGATAGAGGAAAATCAAATCCATAATGGAAGAAGGTAAAAATTGTATGTTTGGACTAATAGAGTATTTATGCCAAGGCACTGAGCTATGCAAGTGCTTCTGTGAATGCACTGTACATAGGCATATAGGCAAGTACCCATCTCTGAAAACCGAATTATCAGAAACAGGGTGAGAGGAGATGAAGCTGTACCCTTTCTCCATACAGGGAGTTAAACTAAGAACTCAAAACCAGCGGCCTACATTTATGTGAAGTCCTTGCTAAGGGAAATGCAATTTAATGATAAAAATGCTTTACAGTCATGTTTCTTTAGGTAGAGTTGACCCTAAATGGGAGAATCACAGGCATCATTCCCATGCTAGCTTGAACCAGGCTGACCAATCCCTCAGGGGCAGAATAGAGGATATACAGACACTGGAATATTTGCTTTGAGTGGTCTTTCTAAGTGCTGTAATAGATTAAAGCCAAATAGCAAGAGAATACATCCTGTCTGAGTTAATACAGAATTCAGTTCTTGAGTGCACGTGGCTTCCCCATGGCCGTGTCTCTTGAAGTGGGAGTCCAGGTTGCTTCAGTCCTAATTTCTTATTGCTTAAGGATTTGATTCTCTCCCCCACTTCATTCATTGCATGTCAGCCTCTTTGTCTGGAAAGTGTAGGTAACTAGTATGCGGATATGACACAGAGGAGGAAGAATGAACAGGAAGCCCAGAGACAGCATACTGTGATAATTCCATTGTAGGATTTCCATCACTGGTGCCTTTGGATCTCACACATAATGAGACAGTAGGGGTCTGCAATTTCACTCACTGAGGGTCTCTCTATGATGTGCCAGGCTGAGGGTATTAAATTTGAGATCCATCATTTTATTAGTAGCATTTTATTGAACTAAATTAGTGCCCAGGAACACAGTTACCTGGATTAAACTGATGAGTTCACCTGGAATGACTCTACCATCCCTAATCAGCAGTCATTTTCTGCAGAGTTCTATTTTAGTTGAATAATGTGGTGTTCCTGTTTCCACTTCCTTCACCTCCCATTCTCCCTGTTGCATAGGAACAGGCAGAGTTTTTTAATATAGAGGAGAATTTAAAGTAAACTGAACCCACCAAATGTAAAATGCATGGACTGTGGGTTTCTCCTAACAGGAATACAGGCATAATTACTACACTTTCCCCCATGGTAAAGTCCCCAGTTAATACTGCAGCTCGAATAAACTGGAACTGAAGAGTGGAAAGCTCTCAGATTAGAGATACAAGATGAAAAGAGGGGGGGAGTTTTCAGAGAATTCTATTAAGTCAAGACATGCTCTGGTGTCACAAGGAAAAACCTGTGTTGCATCCACAGAATATTCAGTGTTGTGTGTCCTCCAGCTGCAGTCATATTTGAGTTTAGAGAAGCATTTTGAAGTGTACTTTCCACTTGGAGACTGAGGCTTTTATTCTGCCAGGAGGACCAGGAGAAAATAGTGCCTTTTCATTTCATCTAAAGATCACCACTTGCTCCATATGCCTCATGCTTTTCCCAAGGTTCTGTTTATAAAAAGAACTCAGGATAAAAAAGAAAGAGAAGATTCAGGCCTGGGAGCAGATGGAAGGCCTTGAAGGCAATTAATTAAAGGACAGTGGGAGCACAGAAAGGCTGTTTAGTGGAATTTCTTGGCTTTGGAGGTCAGGGATCTCAGAGACTATATGGTCCAGTGAGAGAACTGGAGCCAGGGCAGATTTATTTTTTTTGGCAAGTTGTATTGATGGATACACATGTATCTGATAGAACACAAAACTTCATTATGCATGTGAGGGATTTTTCACTAAGATGATATATTTGTAAATCTGATCAGATCAAAATACAAAAACTATTATACAGAAGGAATAAAACATCATAGAGAAGAAGAAACTGCAACTTCTAGTATGGCTCCAAGGACTGGCCTGACTGGAGCAGCAAAGGAGTGAAGAAAAGTTGGACACTCAGCCTAAAACCTAGGATCACAGATGGAGAAACCTCAGCACCTGGAAGTTCAGAGTTTTTATTAAGTAGAGTTGAACTGGAATACAGGATTATGGCATAAACTGGATCAAGGAGGCAGTAGGAATGGTCTCTGTAGGGATCAATTTCCCACTGTAAACATCCAGGGCCAGTAAGCTATAATGGACATTTTCTGCACACACTGCCAGTGTCCACATATGGATCAGAAAGGAGGCTTTAACATTCCCCTCTACCTCTGTGGCTAGGGTCCTAGACATGGCTGTACCCAAGTCAACAACACAAATTCACCCAGAATCTTATAGACTCAGCACTTCCTCTAGTCCAACAGAAAACCTATAGCAAAGGCAGAGACATTTATAGAGTATATCTGATAGGGAGTCAACAACCAGAAAATGTAAAGAACTAAAACAGCTAAACACACACACACACACACACACACACACACACACACACACACACACACACACACACACACAAAACCTCAGAAGGCAAATACAAACAGAATTAAATGTTTGGTTTTAAAAGAGGGGCAATAACACAGAGATATTTCACAAAATTTCCTAGCCAATAGATGTATGCAAATCTGTTCTATGTCACTAATTATTAGAGAAATAGACATCAAACCCACTAGCAATGATAAATTGTCTCACTATAGGAGGAATGAATATTACCCCCAGATAAAGACAATATGGCTGTCAACTCTGGTACATTGTAGAAAATATAATTTATCACAGCCATCATGGCAAAAGTGAGTGACTCCTCAAACAAGTTAAAAATGGAATTACATTAGATCCAGTAAACTTCTACTTGGTAGTATATGTCTGCACTCCCATATTCATGGCAGTTAGTAATTAATTAAATTGAACGTAGAGAGGTCAAGCTGGTGTTTGTATGAAGCCTTCACCCCCATGTTCTGGTCACTGTGGTGTGGGAAGGTACTGTGCATGCTACAGAAAGAAAAACCTTAACTCCAACCCAGCCCCGATACCCTCTCCCTACAATCTGTCCTGCCTTCAAAATGTTCTGGGGAAAGGGTGGTATAGAACTTGAGGCAGTGGCCAACTGATGTCTGATTTAACTTGAGGCCCATACCAGGTGTATTAGTCAGGGTTCTCTAGAGTCACAGGACTTAAAGAAGGACTCTCTCTCTCTCTCTCTCTCTCTCTCTCTCTCTCTCTCTCTCTCTCTATGTATGTATGTATGTATGTATGTATGTATGTATGTATGTATGTATGCATGTATGTATATAAAGAATAGCCTTCCTAACAGGAGAGGGACCCCATACCCTACACTGGCAAGGAACTGGGAACTGGATAGCCCAGGAAACTAGGGTAGAAGCAAACACAACAAGAAAAAAAAACAATGAAATGATTCATAACGATACTGTTATATTCATAGGTTGGTGCCTTGCCCAGTCAACATCAGAGGAGCTTCATCCAGCAACAGATGGGAGTTGGTGCACAGACCCCCTGTAGTCAGATATTATATGGAGCAAGAGTCTAAATCAGAGGACTCCGTTAGGTCCCTCTCCTAGGAGATTAGGGAATCCTGTAGAAAAGTTTGAGGAAAGCCTGTAACAGTCAGTTAGATGGGATGGAGGACATCAAGAGAATGGGGCCCATTGAAGCAAATAAACAGGGCTCACAGAGCCTGGAAAGGCAAGCATGGGTCTGCACCAGGTTTTTTTTCCAATGTGTTATGGCTTTTAGCTCGGTGTTTCTGTGGGACTCCTAACAGTGAGAACAGGTGTATATCTTACTTATCTCATTGCTCTTGGGACTGTTTATCCTCTTACTGGATTTGCCTTGTCTTATTGTACTGTGTTTTTATCTGTTGTCTCTTGGAGGTATGCTCTTTTCTGAAGAGGAAATGGAGTGTAAGAGGATGGGGGGGGAGTAGGAGAGGTATTGGATATTTATTGTATAAGATAAGAATCTATTTTCAGTAACAAACCTTACAATAACTCTGTCTCCTCCCACTGTTTTGATGGAGAAACTAAGGCTTAGATAAGTTGTATGAACTAAGAACTACAAAGGCTTGCTAGAATTTCGATTTGTACACATTAGTCCATGATCTTGTCATTGAATGGGATTCCTGTGTATGAACCTTGTTACTAAAGAAACTTGCATGATACAGAGATGAGAATTAGATTATATGAACAGAAGAGGGAACAATAATTCATAGGTATGTAAAGAATTTCTTTGGAGGTGGGAGCAGGGTTGACACTTGTGTTATCTTAAAGCAGCTCTTTATTGCACTCTGGAAGCTGTTTGCAACACTGTAATTAGATGATGCCTCTCAGATGGGCTTTCTAGGTCATGGTGTCTTCTTACAAATTTTTAGCAACTGCACCAAACACATCATTCCTTTCATATAGACAACCACAGATACCTACTCTAGATAACAATGTGCATGAAATTACACACTGTACTTCTTAAACCCCAAAAGCTTCCCAACACTGCTGATCATTCCTTCACACACTGCCATACACAGGACAGTTTAGTCTGGGCCTGATTATTATATGAATGGAATGATACTTTAATGTGTTCTTCAGTGTCCAATTTGTTCTGCAGTCTCTGAGTCTCCTCTACCTGTTTGTAAATAGCTGTATTTCACTTGCCACTGTTTTTTGGCATTGCATTTCGTGAACCCACTGAATTCCTTTGTTTAGTTTTGCATTTGCATTCTAGTTTTTCTTGTCAAATGTAGTGTGTGTCTGTTTGTATGCACCTGTTTCTCCTTTCCTTATTACTTCCTGTCTTCTCCCAAACCCTACACACTCTCCTTCTTTTTGTTGCCTTTTATTTCATTTTGTTTTGTTTTTTTTTGATAATATTATTGCATCATTTCTTCCTGTTCTAGTCTTCCTCTAACCACTCTCATGTGCCTGCCACATTCCATTCTCCAAATTTGAGGTTGTTTATCAAATTTGTGGTTTTTGTTTCTTTATTGTTGCATGATTGTATGTATATAAACACATACCTATAATATAATCCTAAATAAACACTTATAATCTGCTCAGTCCATATATTGTTACTGCATGTATGTATATTCAGGGTTGATCATTTTGTTCCTATTTGTTTGTCTTCTCACCAGTTTCTAGGTGTTTTTGTAGTTATACTAATATATTTAATAAATGTATCTAATACATATGGAAATATTTTGTTCTGTTGGTTGTCTGTTTACTAGTTTTCTTTATGAAGAATTTTCATATTCAAACATATACTACTTTAAATAAATAACTTCATATGTGTTTCTTAACTTATTCTCCTTATATGTTTTAGATTTGATTCCTGATTTAAGTACTGACACTCTTTCCAGATCATATTAATGTTACTTCCCAAGTATAGCTTTAAATAATATTTCTATATCCTATTATTAGTTAGTCAATAACAAAGAACATTAATTTACTATACAATTTAAATATTTTTAAAATTAGTGTACTTTAACCTCTTTCTATTTTTTCCATGCTGTATTACTTGGAATAGTGAGGAATATTATTTGTACCAGTGGGCAATTTAAGACACCATAAAGTTACCGCTGTAGCCATGCTGGGATGTGGCTGTCTTTTGGCTGTCTGGGGTTTTACAGAGTATTCATTCTTTTGGTAACTTAATGCAAATCTACAATAGATAAAGTTTATTTTTACAATGAAGAGGTTTTAACTTGTTATTGTTGTTATCTTCCTTTATCTGGAGGACACTGCTTGATCCTATCTGGAAGCATATATTTCAAGAAGGTTTATATGTGATTTTCAAGGCTTTTTATAAAGAATGATAGATAGCTCTAGCTTTCCCCCCCTTTGGTAATATTTATTTACTTAGTTAGTTAATTGGTTTTGTTACCATGGCTGTTAAAAATGTGTCCTCCAGAGTTCTATCACCTAAAGCTTGCTTGAGGTATTTTATGGACCTTGGAGATGATCCGAGAAAACTTTTTATCAATTTGGCAACTATTCATATACTAAAGAAAATGTTTGCAAACTGTTAATTGCTCCAAGAAAAAGACCAAACATTTTGCCTTTCTTATATTTCTATTCAGTTAATTAAAGGAACTTAGCTTTATTCACAGTTGTATATCTACAGTAGGCTACTGTTTATTTACTTTTAATATTTAATTCAAATATAATTACATAACTTTTCCTCTACCTTCCAGTCCCTTATTTAAACTCCTCTCAATTCTGCTCACTTTCAAGTTTATAGGCTCTTTCTCTTTGACTGTTGTTGCTGTATTTGTGTGTTTATATGTATGAACAAATAACTATAACTTGCTGAGTCTGCTTTTGTTGTTTGTGTATATGGCTTCAGGGCTGACCACTATGCAGTAGAAAACCAAAAAGGAAGAGGATAATTCTCTTTTTTCCAGAAGTCATTAGTTGCCAATGTGTCTTTGTCTAGGGGTAGGACCCCACAAAATTTTCTAACATGTCCATTGATGTTGGTATTGTTTGGTATTATTTATGCAGCCCATTTCTTTCAGAGATTGTTTCACAGCAGACTTCTTGTTATCCTGGATCTTAAAATTTTTGCACCTTTTTCTTTAATGTCCCTAACAGGTTCTGGGATGTAGATGTAACCACGGGTCACAACATGGTCTGTTGATCTCTGAGTTGCCTCAATGTGGTTTTCTGTGCTAGTCTCCATTTACTGTATGGGGAGGTTTCTTTGATAAAGGCAGTGGTAATGGCACTCATCCAGGAATGGCAAAAAGAGAGTTTGTAGGACGAAGTGAGGGAACTAGGTTCGAGATATTGCTTTCTTATTGCAACAACAAAACTCCTTATCTTAATTCAAAGCCAAGTTTACTATCAAATGAGTACCTTCACATATTTTTTCTCTCTCTAATCCTTTGGTTTTTCTTTTGTAATTTCATTTCTGCTACTGTTAGGCATTTTAAAGTATGCTTTGTAGTTGTTTCCATCTGTTTATTTGTCTGTAATTCCACCTGACTTGTTATTTTTTAGACAATCTTCTTTTTTTATATGACAAATACATCAATGGCATTCTTAATTTTAGTTACTTTAGTCTTTACTTCTATTTTTGTAATTTATTTTATGGTATGGATTTTCCACTTTTGCATCTAATTTCTGCTGTGTAGATCACGGTCACATTTCAGTAATCTATAAACTGAAACACTACTAAAATTCCTCACAATTTGCTCATTGGTTGTATCATGACATATTAATTCTGGTTTTGGTGGAGTATCTGAACTGGGTGTTACATTTTGTAGTAGATTTGGATAATATTTTCTACAGGGAAAGTTTAATCTTTTTCTGGAAACTAAAGTTGATTGGTTTGGCCTAATCCAGATATGTCTGTTTCAGGCTTCTCCTTATTCCCTGAAGATGGCCTTTCAGTGTTCAATTCAAAACCTGTAAGGAAAGCTGGAGGTGACTTCCCAGTGCCAAATGGTCATCCCAGAAAAAGTATACATATGTAATGATAATCAGTAAATGAAAAGTAATAAAAAAATAAAAGGAGACCATGAAGAAAGAGGGTATGGAAGGGAGAAATCTTATACTATTATCTCAAAAAGAAAAACAACTGTGGATTCTTTTTTTAGTTTACTTCTTTAGATAAACTATTTTTGTGTCTCTTACACTGTGAGACAAGGACACTTTAGTTGCTTATTCTTTGTCTTCATGTTATAGACATTTCAACTTTTATATACAGACTAGGAGGCTTATTTATTTCTTGGGGCATTTTCTTTTCTTCGTTGTGTGCTCCCTCATTAAAGTTCTGATTGCCATGATAATTACCGTGTCCTAATTTTTGCTTTCCTATGTGACTACCAACTCTCTGGTCCACCTCTTTTCATCTTATCTTGTATAGGTGGTGTGACAAAAACCCAAGTCTTCAGAGGAAAGATAACAGCCTGTTTAAGACTCTCCTAAAATTCTCCATGGTTTCCTCACTCTCTTTTGTCTGTATTCAGCGGTTTTGAATTTCATTTAGCTTTCAAGATAATTTTTAGAAGAGTGTTTTGCTTGTTTCTAGGTGTTTTATTTCAGTCAGGAGTAGAAGTCTACAGTAGACTTTATTTATTTTGCACATTAACTTTGACACTAGTCACCTTACTAAGCTTTATGAACTTGATTTTTCTTATTTCTAAATTGATTCAATATCTTTTTATCTTTAGGAGAAATACATAAAAAATAGTATGAAGTAGTTAGTGTGGCTCTTTATATTTAGAAAGCCAAATAATTTTATATTATTTTAACAAAGGATATTATTAATTCAAATATTATTTCATTTCACATATTTGGATCTCATAATACTCCAAGATGTTTGATACTACACAGTGTCAGAGGGAGTTCATATCAACATCATACATATACATAGCAAATGATGGAGATTCAAGATACAGTTCAAATGAGATCTGGGAAAGAACTAAGCTTATAGAGGAGATCATATGTCCCCTGAATATAAAGCAGGGAACAATGCTAAGGGAGACAAATGTTTTACATTAAGTATAGTTATTTCCAGAGTTATGAAGACCAGAAAGCTCCAGATCAAGATTCAGACTGATGGATTCTGGGTTCTTTTTCCAACCTCATGCTTGTGGCCATTATAAGGAGTCTGTTGTTCCCCAATCATCTTGTTCTTGTTTCTGGCTTCTCAGTGAGTACTCCAATCTAAAAGTAAAAGAGAGAGAAAGAGAGCACGTCCAAGTAGATGACATACTTTTTATATGACCAAATCAATCACTTCTGCTGCATTGTACTCATTGCAAGTGAGCCATAGAGTTCAGCCCACAGTCAGAGAAGGGGTCTTATATTAGAGTGAACATGAGAAAACAGCTACCTCCTGTGCCATCTTAGAGGATGTGAATTACAGAACATCAAGTGTTTGAAGCATTTCCAGGAGGCAAAATGTTAGCACAAGGAAAGAACATTTCAATCAGGCAAGAACAGAAAAATCTTTTCTAACATGAAAGATGTTGTGAACCTCATCAGCTGATAATATTGTGCTTCCATTAGTCTTATCCCATCCAAGAAAGTTCATTAGGATTCATGATGCTTAGACACAAAGTTATATAACCAGATTGATCAGGTTTAATTATGGTTCTGTCATTTGCTCCCAAGGTATCCTTGGAAAATTCACTCAGCTTTACTATATCTCAAGTTTTTGATTGCAAAATGGAAATCTTGTTCTTGTCGGAATGAAATATTATAAAAGCACCAAGTATTCTGGAACAAGTCTTGCACACAGAAAGTGCTCAACAAGTGCTAGATATTTTTATTTTTCTTAACCATCAAAGAAGGCATTGCAGTCACAGGCCAACATGTTCCTCTATGGCCCTGTTCCTGAGTGTTCTCCTTTTCAGGTTCAGGAGCTAAAATGCAAGCCTTCTCTCTCTCTCTGTGAGAGTAAAGTAGGCATTGCTGTGCAGGTAGCACTGCTCTGGCTTTCTGAAATTCAACATCATCTGGAAATAGTTTTCCAAGACATTGCCAATACCTAAAGCACAGTAGCCACTTAAAAACATCCTTTGTTTCCAATTTCTTCCTTTGTACATATTTACAACGAAGTAGGTGTGAAAAGACATCTTTACATCAGCTTTAAAGGCAACAGAGAGTAACACCCACTGACTGAATGGCTCAGGTGCTTCCTAAGATCCAGGGAGGAAATGGCACTCAGGAAAATTGATTGGCAACTAACAAGCAAATTTAATCTGTGCAACTAGCTACAAAAGGCAGTTCAGGGTTGGACCCAATTTTCTCAATTATCTGCCAGCATAAGGGGAAATCAGGTCTGTTGATTGAAATGTCCTGAGAGTAGAGACTGTGTCCCCATACTTCTCAATACAGTCTCATGACTTTGTTTTCCTGAAGGTTAAAATGCTATTAACTAGAAGTGTTTTCTCCTTGGGCTGTTGATCTTAAACTTTGTAGCATTTACACCATTACAGAACTTTCCACTACTCTCAGGCAAGTTCTTAACAAATAAATGGAAATTTGCCCCTTCAAGAGTCCCACAAATTAACAAGAAGGATATGAATCACTCTGTGACTGTACTATCACTATAGATAACTCTGAAGGAGAAAGCCTGCACAGTCAGATGAGTATAGATGTGTGCTCCAGAATTATCCCATTTAGACAGTCAGACTTGTTAGAAGCTTAAGTTTTCCCCTTAACTTATTAAGCATTAAGAAATTGGAGAGGGATATTCTCTCTTCAAGAATAATCATGGAAAAGTGACAAAAAGGAAAAAAAGAAAAAGATCACTTTACATTTCTGAACTAAAATAAAAATCAAAAGGGACAATATAATAGAAGACTACAGCTCAATAATTTAGACTATTAACTAAAGTCTTTCATGACTAAAGACTTTAATTTGTAATATCCTGAAAGATTCCAAATACTAGTAGACCAGTTTTTAGAATCAGATTTTGAGCTGTTGTTATGCATTATTAAGGTATTATAAACACTATTAATTACATAGTTGTTTTCAATGTTTTCCCAAAAGTATATGAAGATAGTAGAAGACAGTGATCAATCACAAAAAATGCTGAAAATGGGTATAATTTCCTTTTTAAAAATAGCAATTTGCAATATAATCTTAGTTAAGTTGCTTTCACTTATAATTATTTTATGGATGACTTACCTGAGTTAGTTTGCAACATTTTTCAATGTTTTGTATTGCAAAGTACTTTCCATTTTCCTACTAGGTAATGGGTAAATGCTGGGAGCAATTGAGCAATCAAACCTAAAATGAAGAACAGAAACAATCAAAACAGGCTTTACTTTGATTCCAAAGCCAATGGCTTAACAGCATATCATATTCATATTCACACAAGCACACACACACTCAAACACATAGTCACACACACAAACACCCATACACATAAAACATATACACACATTCACCCCCCCTCTCTGTCTCTCTGTCTCTCTGTCTCTCTGTCTCTCTCTCTCTCTCTCTCACACACACACACAGTATTACTCTTCCCTTCTTTATTGGCTTGACAAAGAAGAAAACAGTTCTTAATTTAAAACACGCTACTTTGGCCCCTGAATGTCTTTTTGTTTTTAAACAGAGAATACATATTTTAACTTTTAGTGTGAAATTTTCATCAAATTTCCTTTTAAGATAGAAGTAAATTATTATTTCATGAGAAATACTAGAACATTGGTTTTTGTTGACTGTCATGTGAACTAAAGTTACCTAAAAGCTATGTCTTCCAGGCAGAATGACTGGTTAGAAATTCAATGACTGTTTGGAGGTCAGAATGTGCAGGTCAGAGCCTACTTACAATTTACTTTTTCCTATTTTTAGCTTTTTAAATAGCCATTCATTGCTTATCTCTGCATCAGACTTTGACATCCTTGTGACTAGCTTCTGAAAACCATTTAGATTTATTAACAGACATCTAGGGTTCACCAACTAAGAAGGTTATATGTTCAGAAAACATGGAAGGCCCACAGCAGAGGGCTCCCATTCTGTGATGACCTACACAACTTATGGCTTTCTTTCTTCTGTAACTATAAAAGATATCATAAAATTGTTACCTGAGTGGAACATGGAAATTGGGTATCCTAAACCTGTGTTTCTGGACCATGGTCATACACACATATTTAGATTCAGAATAAATTATATATAATTCTCTGTGGATGAGTGTAACATGTCTGTTTTCCGCCAGCCCGCCCACTGCCAGTCTGGTCCCACAGCCGCGCCAGCCCCCAATAACACTCTGAGACTCTGTATTTGATACAATCCTGTGGGACAGTGACTATCATTGTTTATGGGCTAGCTGTCTTAATTATTAACCCATTTCTATTTATCTAAATATTTCCACGTGGTCATCTTTGCTCCTCCTAGTCTCCTAGCCCCGCCTATCTTGCTTTTTCCTATTGGTCAAACAGTGCTTTATTCATTAACCAGTATGAGAAATATATTTACAGAATAACATCTCCCATCATATCCTCTTTTCTGTCTAAAATGAAAAGAAGGGTTTTAACCTTAACATAGCAAAATATAGCATAAAACAGTTATCAAATAAGAATCACAGTTAACAATATTTAGTCCATTAACATTTTGTAAAACTTAAAGAAAATATCATCTAGCCTATCTTTGTGAGTCTAAAGTCCTATATGTAACTTATCTTTAATACTAAGGAAATCTATAACAATAACTGTCTGTCTTCAATTCCTTCAAAGACCACAGAAGGATAATATATAAACTCTAGAAATGACAGAGACAACTCACTGCCTGGTCAGTCACTCTAAGTTCTTCTGTAATGTTCCATCTTCAGCCCATAGGCCATAGTGTGTCTGGCAGACTCTTCCATGAAGTAGGAACCCTGCAGTACTGTCCATCTTGTCTCAGCAGTCACCTTTTTGTGGGTCCTGCAAGTGCAGTTTCTACAGCATAAAGTCAAACAGTCCAGAAGAGCAGTACCTTGCCCAAATGGCAAGTCTTGCAGACTCCACAATGTGTTTCTTCAATGTCCATCTTCCTTTCTGATGCAGGTGGTGTTACCAGGAACAGTTGTGCCTCACTGTCTAGAAAATCCCGAAATCATTTTAAATGCCACATTCTGTACGTCTTTGAAAGTTTTGAAGAATGCCTATCCATCTCAAATACATCTCTGTATATCTAGGAAACCTAACTAACTTAACTCTAAGTTTTGACTATCATAGGTAACTCTATAATCTGTACTATTATTATATATTACATTTTTCAATGAGCTATATAAACATAATATCTAAACAAGAGGAGAAATATACATATCACAAAATTGACCTTAAATTGTATCAATTAATGAAAATCCGTTCCAAAACAAAACATTCATGTCTATACCATAATTCCCTTTTTACCTTTAAAAGCATTGCTTGTGTCATTAACCAGTTATAACCAAGCCCACTTAAATGAAAACAAACATTTATAAACAATATTTGGGAATTTGGTGTCATTCTTTCCAAACTGCTTCCTGCTGGTAGGGGGCGCTGTCATGGGGGATCCTAAGAAGACCCAGATCCTGGCTGTAGTGGTCTGTAAGGTTGCAATGTCCCATTGATGTTCCTTCAGGGGGTCTTGCTTGATCAAACCACATTAGTCTGGAAGGAATCACAGCTTTTCATTTTTTGTGGAAACAAAAAGAGAAATCCTTTCCCCAGTAACTTGTCCTAAGGCTTAAATTTTGGAGTCAAAGCATTTTTTAAAATATATAAATTGAATTGTTCCAGCAGCATTTCTTTTATCCGTTGTTATTTTCTCAGCAGTCAAACAATTTAAAGACAACAAAATCACATATAGTATCCAAAATTTCTCTGTGCTTTCCATCTTTACGGGCTTTTTTATTACTCTATTTCTTCTACTTCTATTTTACATATTTTGAGACAGGGTTTCTCTGTGTAACTTTTATCTTCCCTGGAATTCACTGCATACCAGGTTTACTTTGAAATCACAGAGATCTGTTTGCCTCTGCCTCCCGAGTGCTGGGATTAACAGTGTGCGCCACCACACCCAGCCATTCTACTTCCTTTTTTCTGTTTTAAACCATTGTATCCTGTTTCTTTTTCTCTCCCAAGCCAGCGTATTTTTTAAAACACATTGTAAACCTTCACTGCAGCTCTCATACACACCAACGGATTGTTAGCAGAGCACTTTAAAAGCAAGTCGGTTTTTTGCCGCTTATGCTAATTTTGGAAACCTCCCTTAAAGGAGCTGTGCAAATCTTTGTCTACAGCAAAACAAATCCAACCAAGAAAATACTGCTACCAAGAAGTCTTGCTAGACTCTGTTCCTTTGTTTCTAAAGCATTTCTTAAGCTTTTATTAGTTTTAAGTGAAAGTTTTTATAGCCATGTTGGGCGCCATCTGTAGCATGTCTGTTTTCTGCCAGCCCGCCCACTGGTCCCACAGCCGTGCCAGCCCCCAATAACACTCTGAGACTCTGTATTTGATACAATCCTGTAGGACAGTGACTATCATTGTTTATGGGCTAGCTCTGTCTTAATTATTAACCCATTCAAACTTATCTAAATATTTCCACGTGGTTATCTTATCCAAGTACAGCGGACCACATCTGGTCTCTCCAGGCTCTACATGCTGACTCCTCCTAACTACTTTCCTCCTCCTAGTCTCCTAGCTCCACCTATCATGCTTTCCTATTGGTCACACAGTGCTTTATTCATTAACCAGTACGAGAAACATATTTACAGAATAACATCTCCCATCAGATGAGAGCAGTGATTTTTAACCACCTGACTCTCTTTTCATTTTCTATTTAAGATATTAAACTGTCTTCCTTCCTTCCTTCCTTCCTTCCTTCCTCTTTCTTTTATGTAAATAATATAGCCCCCCTCACACACAAATCATTTTCATGGCCATATACAATCCCAAGTCCCAAAGGTCTTGACCAGTAAATCACTGAATAAGGAGGAGTAATGTGATTTCTCTGTGAGAGCCTGGTTGTTTTCCTCAAAGCCTTCAGTTCTGGAGACCTAGTTTTCATTGAGTTCTGTTTATTTCATTGTCAAGATTATGATGGTGATCATAGTAACTTCTCCGTGGGCCATTGTCATTCCAGACCTGGAAAAAATAGATCTAGTATAGTCTTTTCTAAAAAGAAGCATGCACTCTGGATGCCCCATGATCTATCCCCATAAACTCACCAAACTATAAATCCTCAGAATATTATTTTGAGTGATATGATTCTCCCTGTACCACCCAACCAATAATTCCAGGTAGGAAGGTACAAACTGTTGAGCATTAAGCTACTTATTTTAACCTCTTATTTAAAAAAATTATAAAATATGGAGCTTCTGAGTAAAAGTTTTTACAGAAACCCAAATGATAATCTTGTTTTGTCTAAGACATGTATACAACATAGTGAACCCTTAGCACACTACAGCTAACACATGCTATCCATGAAATACTTTTAAAAGGTATTAATTAGGCAACTATATAAATACAGGGAAGTTAGTGGTGATTGTAATCCTGTATCCACCCTAGTGTCACCCCATAAGTATAATCAGACAGGAAAGTAAATGAAAACACATTTACAAATAGAGAAGGGGGAGGAGAACATGAGGGATCAGGAAGACTGAGTCCAGGGAAGAATAGAGGAGAGCAAGAAAAGAGATAAATTAATAGAGAGAGCCATTATAGATTTAAAGAGAAACCTAGCACTAAGGAAATGTCCAGAGATCTACAAAGATGACCCCAACTAACAATCTAAGCAATAGTGAACAACCTACCTTAAATGCCCTTCCCCAATAATGATACTTATGACTACCTTAAATGCCATTCTACAGCCTTCATCCAGTAGCTGAAGGAAGCAGAAGTGACACCCACAACTAAGGACTGAGCCATACTCCTGGAATCCCACTGTAGAGAGGGAGGAGGGATTAGCAAAGGGGTCAAGACTGTGGTGGAGCAACCCACAGAAACAGCAGACCTGACCAAGTGAGAGTACACAGACCCCAGTCGTAAATCTGGGGAACCAGCATAGGACCAAAAAAAGCCTTCTGAATATGGGTGTCAGTTAGGTCTGGGAAGTCTATGGGACCTCTGAGACTGAGACCAGTGTTTAGCCCTGTTGCACAAATGGATTTTGGAAGTCCATTCTGCATGAAGGGATAATCTCTCAGACCAGATAAATGGAGAAGGGCCTAGGCCCTCCCCCAAATGATGTGGCAGACTTTGATGATCCCTCATGGAAGGCCTCACTTTCCCTGGGGAATGGAGGAGGGGTGGTATGGGGGGTGTCAGTGGAGGGCATGGGAGGATGGGAGGGAGAGAGAACTGAGATTGATATGTAAAATAAGATTGTTTCTAAATTAAACAAAAAAAAATTCATTTTTAGTCCTGATATATTTGAGAGGAAAATGAGAATGAGATGAAAATCCTGGTTAATATGCTGCAGGGTTGTGGAGATGGGAGCAAAGGTACAGAGATTTAATGATAATCATGGCTCTCATGTAAGACATGTCTGCCTTGACTTTTCACTCAGTGGGGAGTACAGCTCCTCTACAAAGAGGAAGTTCATCTGGACACAACCCTCTGCCTGATGGACAGCCTGCTGAATATTCACTATGAAGTGCTAGTCAACCTAATAAAGGGTCAGGTCATATTATTTGGTTCTTCTCTCCCAAGAATTTGTACCTCATAAATATAATTTTAATGATGGATTTGACTCTTACTTTAAATTATGATATCAGGAAAATTTAGTCAAGGGTGTTGGTACCAATCATGAGGTTAAAAAATAAAACTGGTGCTTATAGAGTACAATTTTGACTGATTATATTTATTCTTTTGCTAATAGCCCTGACTAGAGCAATAGAATCAGTCATAGACATATGCTAAACTAGCCCTTCCCTGGAGATGAGTGACAGTGACTGTCAATTCCATCTAATTCACTCAGCTGGAAAAATCCAAGGTCATGTAGAAATTTGAATAGAGGTTCACAATATTTACTAGTATCATTTAACATTTGGCAATCACTTTATAAAATATTCCTATTTCCTCATGCCTGCACAACCAATGTTTTGTGTTTGCTCTTCTTAGGCAATGAGCTTAATAATATTGTTGATATAATGTATTTATTAAAGTTATCATACATTCTTATATTATGCTCTTGGTTATTTTTAAAAGTTCATTTGTATTTTTTTATGTATGCTTAGATGCCTATTCACATATAAACCTGTTAGTATAGAAACCTGAGTTTGATATAGATTCATTCAATTGTATGACCCACCTTATTATTTTTTAATATTTTTTGAGATTATAATTATATCATTTTTCTCTGTGGAAGTTTAAATAAGAATGGTCCTCATAAGCCCATATATTTTAATGCTTCATTATCAGGGTGTAGAACTGCTTGAAAATGATTAGGAGTATGGCCTTGTTGAAGTAGATGTGGCCTTTTGGAGGAAGTATGTCACTAGGGATGGGGTTTGGAGTTTTCAAAAGCCAAGCCAGGACCAACATCTCTTTTTGCTACCTACAGATCCAGATGCAGAACTTTAATCTACTTCTCCAGTGCTATTTTGCCCTGTATGCTGTCATTCTCTGCTCCATAAAGGCCAGTGGACTAAACCTCTGAACCTGTGAGCCAGCCCCAATTAAATCATGGTGTCTCTTCCCAACATTAGAACACTGACCATGATAATCCATTTCCTTTCTTCCTTCCCAACTGTCTTATGTATATGCTCCCCTGCCCTCCTTCAAATTTAGGGCCTCTTTTTCTTTAAGTGTGTGTGTGTGTGTGTGTGTGTGTGTGTGTGTGTGTGTGTGTGTGTGAGAGAGAGAGAGAGAGAGAGAGAGAGAGAGAGAGAGAGAGAGAGAGAGAGAGAGAGAGAGAGAGAGAGAGAGAGAGGGAGGGAGAGAGAGAGAGAGAGAGAGAGAGAGAGAGAGAGAGAGAGAGAGAGAGAGAGAGAGATTGGGAGTGTGTGTGTGCCTGTATACATGTGTGCACGAGCACACTTACTCATATAATTCTACCTATGTATGCTGTTATCAGGGCTGATCATTTGATATTGAATAACCAATTGGTATGTTCTTTACCAGAGAACACTATTTCTCATTCCCTAGTTGCCTTAAAGGGCCTCTTACTGAATCTGGAGCCCAAGTGAATGGCTAGGCTGACTGGTCAACACGTTCCAGGTATATGTCTCTAATTCTTCCTCCACTCCAACCCCATACCCAGTGCAGCCCACAATGGGATTTTTACCAGTTGAACCA
Organism: Cricetiscus sungorus; assembly: GCA_030556225.1. Taxonomy (NCBI): domain Eukaryota; kingdom Metazoa; phylum Chordata; class Mammalia; order Rodentia; family Cricetidae; genus Cricetiscus; species Cricetiscus sungorus. The sequence continues at coordinate 94,483,943 of JANBXA010000651.1, read as the reverse complement.
TCTCTAGCCCTGTTCTATTTTAATAATTACATTATGTTAAATTGACTAAAGCATAACATAATTTAGTAAAATAAGCCTCTATTTTTGACCTTTTGAGTCTTCCTGTCTTTTCATTGTTTGTTTTGGCTTATTTATTTGTTACTGTGTATGTGGCAAAGAAAATGTACCTGGATAAGAGTCCTTGTTTCTTTGGTTATGTTTCTATCCCAAAATACATAGCAGCAAATTGAGGAAGATTTCACATATGTAGTAATCCAACTCTCTTGGGTTTCAGGATCTTTATCTATATGGCAGTTTATTTAGAGTCAGTGCACTTAAGTACCAAAATGTTGTGCATGTGTGAACAAACCCCATGACCTTCTAAAAGGTAGAAATGAGAGAAAATAATGAACTTCTTAGATGTGAGTTAGTGAAAGCTATGTAAAACATAATTTTAAGTAATAAACTCAGGCTGACCTTGGAAATTTGACCTTCTAATCCTTCTGTTTCTATCTTTCAAATGCTTAGGGTTACAGGCATATGCTAATGACTTCTGGTTTTTGTGTCACCTAGAATAGTATATGAGGTTCGTGACTGCTAGGTGAGTTATCTACAGAGTGAGATTCCGAATCTGAATGATTTTTAAAATGTTATTTTTTTATTTTACATTGACCTCTTAGACTCCAAATTCAGCCACTTTTAGTGGATACTCTAATTTTAGTAAGGACCACACGTGTTTGTTATTCCCAAGCAAACTGGTTCACAATTGGGGAACTGAGGGTGTGTGATAACATCATGCTAAGAAGGAATTCTCCTGGCTAGTCATATGAAACACTTGAACATTGCAGCACATAAAATCATGTGCTTTGTGTATCAATAAAATGAAAGTACTGGCAATGCATAGGAAAATTCTCAAGGGACATAGAGTGCTGCTTCACACTACAGAGTGTAAGAGCAGTGCTCCTTCTAATATCAATGCAACATAAAACTTCTGATAAGATAAAGTTAATATTGCATTGTTTTGTATATTTTTATAAAAGTTAATCTGGCAATTTATCAAAATGTACGCATTTGCAAAGGGACTGTTTCTAAGTATAAATCAAGTATTCAGTGGAGAAAAGGATCTTTTATGTTATACACCTTTTTTGAACTGCTGTCATTAAGTTGCTATGGGAACCTAAAGGCTCATTTGCTATATTTGAATATCTAACACTATCACTTCCTTTTAATTAAAATCAAAAGTAGCAAAAGATTGGTTCAGTTCTTGGTACTTTGGAAAGTTGACACCTTTTTTGAAAAACTAACAAATTAGCTAGGGTATAAAGGTAAAATGTTGACAGATATCCAAACATATTTTATAGGTTTAGTATAGGGTACTTGAAAGGTCTTTATTTAATTTGATGTTTTTATATGATGATTTAGATTATGCTATATAGAATCCCTCACAGAGGTGATGCTTAAAATACATAGTGTGATTAATTGCAGTAGATGCTGGCAATAGCTTCACAGAGCTTTGTATGAGGATGAGGCATGAACTCAGTCTGGTAGTATGGAAAAGTTCTGAGGAGTCACAGCAGGTCACTATGGGCAAGGGTGTACGAAGGAGACAGAAAGTTCAAACAGCAGGTATCTTTAAATACATTTCCCAACGTATTTCAGTCTGACCTCCAGCCCTGCTTCAAAGGCACTTTTGAGCTTTTGATGTCAGATAGAAGCTTGTGCTAGTGATGGGATGCAAGGACAGCCACTGAGTATTGTTTAGAGCAAAGAAACACAGGATTGCATGTTAAAATAAAGATGATCTATCAATAAACCCGATAAAATAAAGCAAAGTGAAAAGTTCATTAGAATATCACTGATGTATGAAGAGAAACACACATACATCTGTTAAGAGCAGGTTTTTCCCCACCGCCGGTCTGGTCCTGCTGCCCCCAATAACACGCAGAGACTCTGTATTTGATACAATGCTGTTTGCCTGTTACTATAATTGTTTATCGGCTAGCTCTGTTTTAATGATTAACCCATTAGATTAACTTATCTAAGTATTTCCACGTGGTCATCTTATCGGAGAGTGGCCGGTCTGCATCTTGCTCTCTTTCAGCTCTCCATGTTGACTCCTCCTTCCTACTTCCTATACATGCGGTCCTATGTGCTTGCAGGAGACAAACATAGAAGATTGCTGAACCTTGCCAAGTCAGGTAAGACAGCCTCTCTACCTCCCTGCTTTGTTGTGGTATGTCAAGTACTCTTTGTCTTAGCCAAAACTGGCTGTACCAATGTTGCTGTGAGACCTTAGGTGACTGTCCAGGTAGCTTGCTATTTCTGTCCTCGCTGCACCTTTAGGAAGTTGCCCATCTGCACTTCCTGTCTACCCTAGTATCGTTATTTTCCTTCTCAGGTCTTGATGAGGTTGTAGATTAAATTATCACAACTATTATTCTCTCTTCCTAGTTAGATATATTAGGTACTAGACTTAAGCTTTCCAGCTTAGGACAACTCTATTGTAAACTCCCTTATGTTTTCACTATAGGACTAGATAGGTAGATGGTTTTGTTCTTGATTTTCCTTTTCTTAGAGCATACTTGTTATTCACTGTTTTTTTATATAGTTTTGTATCAAGCTTAAATATTTTCTTTAGACTAAAAGGGGAATTGTAGTGGGATATTAACTGTGCTTCTGTGGCACTGACAACACCCATTGAGGGGTAGAGCCAGGTGCGGAAGTGACCCATGGAACTAGGTCTGAGGAGGAGCCCGGGAACGCTCTCTTGCTGGCCGTACACAGAGAGGTTCAAACTGCTGGTGTTCATCTGTCTATGTTCTGAGTTATTTCTCCCTGAATAAGCATCTATTTGGCCTATTTGTTTATCCTGATCCTTATTAAACCACAATATACATCCCCACTTGTTTGCACACACACAACTATGCAAGTGTACTCATGTATAGATAATATGTAGTCAACCAGTTGAATAGTCTTGGTTCCTTCCATTGACAATTTAATCTCATAAACTAATATTCAATTGGTGGTTGACATTTTCAAGTGATGCCCAATCCTGACCTGCAGACCCCACATGCTCTCTTCCTAAGACTTAATGAATAAAATTACTTTTCAAAGAATTTATTTCTTTTGTGCCAGATTTATTTTGTCACAATTTTATGAGATTGGAAAGTAGGGTCAATTAATGGCTGTATAATTTTAGTTCTATATGTAAGAATATTTTAAGAATGGGTGAATTATTCTCCTTATTAAATACATAAAATGTGGAGGATTTATAAATGTATTGATGTATCTATCTATCATCTAACTCTCTTTCATCTATCTATCATATATATATATAAAATATATGTATCATTTATATACACATATCAAAGACTGATTTATATATTAGAGAAAGACAAAATATCTTTGATTGCCTATCTTACTCATAGGCATACCCTTTTGCCTGAGATTTTCATAGGGTATTTATAAAAGCTTTGGGGACCTCTCCAAATATCTTTGCATCATATGAAAGGTTATTACATAATTTTGACATAAACTTCATGTTAGAAATTTAGTTACCAGCAATTGGAGAAATGGCTCAACTGTTAAAAGCCCTTGCTGCTCTTTAAAAAGAGCTGATGTTGGTTTCCAGCACCACATGGGAGCTCAGAACTATTATAACTTCAGTTCAGGAGACTCCTCTGCTCTGTTTTGCCTTCTGTGAAAACATGGCACACATGAATGCATGCAAACAAAACATCCAGACACATAAAAATACTAGATATTAATTTCTGTATTGAAGGAAATACTATGGCATACTTGACTTTGCTGATAAGAAATTAAAATGTACCCAAGCCAAGTGTTCTTAGACTTCAGAACAAGTTGCGATAGGAGGGCAAGGGTGAGTATACTCAGTACTTGGAACAGGATATGAAATATCATAACTTAACTGGAACCTAGTCCTAAGTATCCTAATGATACTTAGGTTGTGTATTGAGTTGATTAAAACCCCCATTTGTTTTAGACTAAGCAGGGGTAAGCAAGTTCACATAGAAGATATTTTATTCATAATTTCTATATTTGTATTGAATTCTTTTAATATATTTTCTTATTTCTCCCCACATTAGAAATTATTTTTAAAGGTCTTAATGCTCCAAGTTTAGAAATAAAAAGGCTTTAAAAGCTATTTTAGCTATTATTTTCCCTTAATATGCAAGATGATTGAATCTTTTCAAATTTACATTACGTGTCTGATGTTTTTGATTGCAAACAATTCAATCTTGAGTTACCCTGTTAGAAAATTATTCCTGAATAAAAGATTTTAAATTGGATGTTACAGGTCAGGGATCTGTATTTATATATCTAGTTCATGCTTCAGAAAATGAGCTTCTTGTAATACTTGATTACCAAATGATATTGTGCATAAAATATATAAATGTGAGTATGAGTTGTTATTTCAGTGCTAGCAGAAAAGAAGGAAATTAGATAGCCTATGGAGGAGGCATAAAAAGCAAAGTTATTACCAATTGTTTAAAAGTAATCTATTCACCTCTTTAAAACTACATGTTGGCTGAGCAAAAAAAAAAAAAAAAAAAGAACTTTCTAACATGTGAGTCATGCAATAGCCAGAGGGAGCATTGTTTTTCTTAATTCAAATACCTTTGCATAAATTATTTGTACAATTATTGCTACAGGGAAAAGACTGTATTAGTTTGTTGCTGCTGTCTGTGTGAGTGGAACACTGAAGAATAATGGCTGTGAATATGTATCACAAGGTTCAAGTACATCCTCAGTTGAACAAAGGAGCCAAGAGATGAAGAACACTGATGCAGGCACCAAAGAACGAAAAATGAAATTGCCTACTGATTTACTTTGTGTTGAAAAAAATCTATGATTGTGGGAAGTTTCACTACTCAGGTATTAAAATGTCCTACTTTTGCCATTAATGGATTGGGAAAACAGCAAGTATCTCTTGCTAACGGGAGCTGTGTTTGACCATTGCCAGACATGCTAAAATACAGACAATCCAGCCTCAGTGCGACATTTGGTCAGATTTTTTTTTTGCCAGCATCATGCTGGAAGCTTTTGTGTAGGACACACGAGGAGTAAGAGGTCTGGATTCTCTCTGCAGTAAGATAAGGCCACATGGAAATTCTCAGATTGATAGAAATGCGTTAATATTTAAGACAGAGCAGGACAATAAGAAATGCTAATAACAGGCCAACAGTGCTTTCTTCATTAAGCAATAAGAGAAACATATTTACAGAATGACATCTCCCATCACTTTTGCTTGGGAAAAAATCTATTAGGAGAAGAATTAAGTTTAATAGATGCCAACAGGGAAAAACAAACAAATTCACATGAAGAGATGTCTCTTTGTATGCACAGTTCCTGCAGGCAGAACATAGGAGAAAGTCAGATAAAGATTTTTCTTTGCTATTCCCTAAAAATACAGTTTAACAGCTGCATTGTAGAAAACATTGTAAGTCTACCCTCATGGAACCAAGAAAAGTCACACTGATGTAAAGAGTTGGTTTTCTGTCAAAGACTAGAATCTACATTGATTCTAGAAGCAGAAAACAATGATTAACTAGTCTAGTTCGATTGCTATTCATTACAGAGCAATGTGAAAGATATGCCTGTGGTCTGTCATGCCTCCTGATGAGCTGTGTCAAAGAAATCTACTCACCCATATTTGTGACACCTCAGGATATTCAGTTTTCTTCATCTGAGAAGTCTCCCTGGCTTCTTTGGCACAGAATCTAAATTCTTACTGCGGCTTGGAGGTAAGTGACACATCCCTTCCAGAAGAACCAATTCTATGACAACAGACCAAGTCCATAGCTTGCATACTAACTGATGTTTTTGTTCAGTTTTGAATAAAGGAAACCACATAGTTCTTTCGTCTTTCTATCATATTTCTATGTTAACACACTCTTTAAAAAAAATTAAAAGAAGATACATTAACTCACACAAGTTAAAATTTTTGTTATAGATATCAAGTTGCCCTGATTTCTTTCTTCCTTGTTTTATACAAGAGGAATTATAACTCTGGAATTCAAGAAAGACTTGCAGAGGAGGGTTATCATCCCCATTACATCAACCCTCCTATTTAGTTCAGAATTCAAGATTCCTATGAAGACTAGAGGACAATTTATTGGAGCATAGCAAGAGTGTGCTTTTGGCTAGAATATGTATGTAGCTCTGTTGTTTGGAATTATAGATGAAAGGGGAAACTTAAATGACTTTCTTTTCAATTATCAGTGTTGCAAATGCATCGAGAATGGCACGGGGTGGCTCTTTAAAGACTTCTATTTGAAAACAATTTCTAGTTCTGCTTGGACTTTGAGAGGGGCCTTTTTTTTTAACATTGACATGTTCACAGGTATTGCAGTTACTTCCTCTATATTAAGCTAACTTCACCAAGCCTTTTACATGATGTATTATTCATATTATTTCAGGTATTGAATATAGATGTTGGAATTTTGTAAAGTGTTCCTTAAACTACAAATTTCTTTCCTTTTTGGAGAATATCAAATAGAAATCATTCAAATGAAACAGCAAATGATCTTAATAGCTAAAAGAATACATGTCCTACATTATTTAACACTTCTAAAAATAGGCTTGCATTTTTAAATTCTCCAGTGAATAGTAATTAAGCAAATCAAACAATGAATCAGTGGATGAAAAAGTTAAGAGATATTTAAGAATATTATTTTCTCAAAAATGATTTTGCCTATTGAGGTACAGACTATGGATGATATAAAAGTGTAATTACAGCAATTTTAAAGTTTTAGGTCTTCAAAATTGAGACTAGGTCATACTGTTTCATAAGTAGTCATCACATGAAGAGGAAGATAAGCACAGTTTCAAAGATTTAATGTAATTAATTGATGAAAAATTTTTGAAAAGGAGATGTTTCAGTATTTTACAAAATGATTATTGAGATAATGTTAAAGGTTAAGAAGATGATGTCTATAGAGCTGTCGGGGTACATGTCCACATAGATATAACTCTTGAACCGGTATAGGAGGAACAAATAGTTTTTGCCAAGTAGGTTTACTGTTCTATAGAGCAAGATTTTCTAGTGGAAAGAAATATTCTGTGATATGTGCAGTCTGGAACACTAAGTGTGATACAATACTCCTTTTCTGAGTGCTTCACAGAGTTTTAGAAGAATTATTTTTCACTTTTCAATCGCAGAATTAGTGGGTGTTTGGCTGATATTTAGAAGGAAAGAGTCTGGTTTGATAGAGAATCTTAAAAACATTTCCCAAGGAAGTGTCAAGGAAATGAACTCATGAGCATTTCCTATTAACAAATGAATACCATAATAGACCTTTTGTGGGATAAAATGCCCTATTTGTAAAAGGACTCTCATGAATGTGTAGGCAGTCAGCCTCTATTCTGAGTCTACTGCACAATGCCAAGAGATACTTGATGTCAGTGTAAGCTGAGTGTGATTATGTTTGTAAATTATGGTTTGTGCTTCATGAGTATTCATACTCCAGAACCAAATAAGTATACCAGGTCAGATCCAGCCTAGTTAAATGCAATGCATATCTGGATCTCTTGGAAATGGTTGAACATTAAAAATACCTTTCATGGACATTGTTTACTCATAATCTGCTTAAGCTCTCAATTCTAATTATGGCTTGAGAGTATGCATGGCTAATAGTCTTGTATGCTAACACACTTGTATGCATACACATGTATAGCTGCCTTGTGTTATAACATCAGAGAATTTCTATGTTTTACAATAAGTCATCTGAATATATATCTATATCTATATCTATATCTATATCTATATCTATATCTATATCTATATCTATATCTATATCTATATCTATATCTATATCTATATCTATATCTATATCTATATCTATATCTATATCTATATCTATATGGAATCTGGGTCTTGTCATTCCATCTATCTAAATAATTATTACTCATTATGTATTGATCACGTAATTAAGGTAAATAAAAAGAAAGGGAGAAATACATAAGAAAGAATGAATGGACATTCCATCACTTGGTATTATATTTTTGTTTTTCTTTAACTTTACTTATTTAATAGAAGAACAAGTTTTTTTTATGTATGTTTTTTGTTCTTTTCAGGAAGTTCATTTCCACAATGGTGGGGTGCATGGCAGTAGGCAGGCAGAAGGCAGCAGGCAGGCAGGCAGGCATGGTGCTGGAGCAGTAGCTGAGAACTTGCATCTTGACACACAACCACAAGGCAGAGAAAGATAAGTGGGAATGTCATGTGAATGACATGATTTTGAAATCAAAAGCTTTTCCCCTAGTGCCTGCCATACCTCCTTCAACTGGGAACCAAGTATTTATTGAGCCTGTGGGGACTGCTCTTATTCAAACTGCTCCAGTTTGGTTTTTGATTATCTGCTTTCAAAAAAGGTAAGTTCCTTTAGGTCAACTCACTTTTTTACTGTAATACTTTCTTGAATATTTTCATGTGATTCATTTGATTTTGTGTTTGGGGATATAGTGTCTGAAAATATGGAAAAGATGAGCTGATAACTGGAGTCTGAAGGATCTACATCTTTGAGAAGATGTTTAGTTATAATGTTGTCTGTTTGCTTAGTGAGAACTCTCCGTCATTATGTAGTTATTCTTGGGTGTTCTGTAGTGTACAGCACTCCAGAAGACACACTTATACTTTCTTCAACAAAAGATGTAGGCAGAGTGACAGATACCCTATGAGCAGCTGGGAGATAGTAGCAGCTCCTAGGAAGAGAAACTGGAGATTGTAAAGGGACTAGTGGAAAGATAAAATACTATAGGACTGATAGGTAAATTAGTGTTTAACTCTAGACTAGAGCATTGGGTAAAGGTAGGAAGTAGGATGAGACAATGTCCTCAGTATCAACAATAGCATAAATTATGTAAGTTGTGTATGAGAGAGAGAGAGAGAGAGAGAGAGAGAGAGAGAGAGAGAGAGAGAGAGAGAGAGTTTTTCGTCTTTTGCTCTCCATTATCTCTGTCACCCTACAAATTCCAGATACAACCTTATCGAATTCTTTTTATGGTTTCTGACAGTTCTGGAGTAAAAACGACCACTGTCTTCAAGACCTACCTATGTGAAAAAAGGAATTACATGAAAGAACTATGGAATTTTTTTTTAATCCAGAGCCCAAATAGATGACTTTCTTTTCTTTTTCATTAAGGAAATTTATTCAAGTTAATATTTTTCTTAAATTCTAAAACATCTTCAACTGTATTGAAATTATGGTATTCCCTCATGAATCCATATGATAATAGAAGACAGACTTGACAGACTCCCTTCTGTATAACAGAGAACAGACTTCCTTATGTTTGTCCTTGATGTTTTTGTCAGTATTTTAGCTAGCACATGCAAGGACAAATTTCATTATGATATTTTCATTCATGTTTACCATTATGCTTTGTTACCCTGACATAGCTTAAAAGCTCCAGAATGGTGGCAATGGGAATAAAGAACTAGGAGCCTGAACTCATGGTTACAATGAACTTCTTTGCAGATGTTGAGCATCCTGTAGTCATGGTGATGAGATGCTCTTGAAAACAAGATCATAGGCCTTTTACATTACAGGGGTTGCCATTCTAGGTACTATCAATCTGTAAAGCTTGCCTTGCTCTGATCTATTTACTTATTACATGAGTCATATTGAATATGTAGATCTAATACACGAGAAGCTGATGGGGTACCTGTAGCTAACACCTGAAGGGCACATGAGCCAGTCAAAGATGGCACTGAAGGAAAGTCAGGAAGCAGAGTTCTGATATGTTTTCAAAAAAGGCTAATTGTTTACCAAGATCAAACCAGATGAGGTCACTGCATGAACGGCTCGTGTCCACTAGGTGAAGCACAAGGTGCCTAGATGTATGATAGATTGACCTTTAAAACCATTGGCTGGTTATTTTTGCACTCTTTGGTTTTTTGCTTTAAAAGATGCTTGCTATGGGGCAATAAATGAGTTCCTGCTTGACTAGACTCCCTACTGAATCTGATTGTCTCCAGGATCCTGGGTGGCTGGGGAATGGGTGAGTGGCACACTTACTCTTCCTCAGATCCAGCTAATCCTTCCATGTTTGGGCTAAGACCCTGCAAATATCCACTACAATTGTATACTTTGGGATTTCTCATAATGAAGGTTGCCTACACTGGGCCTTCAGCAATTTATCAATAATTGCTTGAAGTCCCTAACAATCGGATTTTCTACAACTTGTTCAAATACCAGAATAGTGGTTTCCTTTGACACTTTTTTGTTCTGTTGGGTCCATGAAAATCTATGAGTGACATATTTCTTCAATATTTTCTGTTTCAGAGGATGTTAGGTTTTCAAACTTTTTATACTAAAATGAAGTCAGAATGATTCATGGCATTCTCACGTGTAAAGTGGAAATGTAGGGCATTCTGATAAAGATTGGAGACAGGAAGGCATATAACAAGTACAGTTTATTGTATGTTGTTGATGAAGATAAGTGTATCTTTCTGACTTTCATCATGCTACATAGATGAAATAAAGCCATAGACTTGTGGTAATCCTGGGTCTCTTCATTTGTATTTATACAGTTACAGTTTTGAATACACAATGTGGAATTTGCATGGCTCTATGATAAAGTCCTTGCAGATTCTGGGTGTGTCTGAAGAAGCAGTCCTTATCAGAGCTGATGAAGTTGAGGTCTGCAGAGAGTTCTACAGCTGCAGCGAGACCTATCTCAAATGTGCTAAATAGGAAGCAGGCAGCTATGACCAGAGGGGAAAAGCGCTATATGAATGAGCCACAGTTTGGAGAGAAGGATGGGGACTGAAATCAATACCAGATTAGAATTGGAAAGTCTTTTAGAAAAAAATCAATTGGTCATAATAGTCCTCAATGCAATTTTTACACAAGGAATAGCTAAAGAAGCTAGTGGACATATTTGCCTCACCACAGGAGATATGTTACCACTCTATAATGTAGGAAAGATTCTAATTAAGGAGAAAGTGAACTTTTTCTTCTTGTATGAATATATACTACACTGCCATAGAAATTAAGAGTTCATCTTGACAGTGAAAGCTTAGGAGTAGACATTTAAAAAATAGTAAATTTATTAAAAGCCTTAAATTATTTGAGAAAAATATAAGCCCAGAAGAAAGTATAAAAATTTTTAGAGATAGAAGTTTATACAAAAATTCCCTAAATATGTAAAATCATGCAACTGTGATAATACTTTGCACAAAAGACATCATGAAACTAATAATTTTGCTCTTTAAACTACATGTTTAAGGAAATAGAAAGACAAATAACAACCTGGAAGAAATATTTGTTAGGCAAACCTGAAAATGAGTTTATAAAGAATATACAAGAGCCCTATACAACTCAGTATTGCAAAAGTGTCTAATGTAGACTATGTTCAAGAATTTGAACAGATTCTTCCTGATGTAAAAGCACCCATCTTTAATTAGGAAAATGACATGGCAGATGTTGTAACTTAACTGGCATAAAATGAATAACTTAGTCATCCCATTTCTAGGTAACAACCTACCAAGAATGAAACCATGCATTCATACAATGTTATTAATCAAACTCCAATCCATAGACAACTTACTTATTCATATGTTGGATGTAGTAACATTCATAGGAACAGAGTTTTAATATAGCAATTCCATAAATACACAAAGTGCTAGATTCTAATTTTTCTTCTTGATTGAATTACCTTAAACCCATGGATTACAATGGTTAAAACCACTATAAACACACTTCAAGTTTTAATAAATAATCATCTACATTTAATTGGCAAACATATCCCTTAATGAGTTGTCTGGGGATGATTAATCATCCTTAGATTTAAATTTTTTTTGTATAAGTATTTCAAATGCTCTGTTTGCTGTTCCAAATGCTAAACTCCTCTTGGCCATATATGGAGGTTGGGATTCTCTGCATTTCCTCATTCAGGGATGAGGATAAAAGATGCTTTCTGAAAGCATGAAAAAACTAACAGGAAAGAAAGCTTGCCATATTAGTTCAACCCAAACATCTGCCCATTTGCTTAGAAAACAGTATATTTGAATCTGGCTTATTGCACTAGATGATTTCCAGGCCAACAAATTTTTCTACAAATTAAATATTCCCACAGGCTCATTTTCTCTAAAGGTCCATGTTTTTATCTACTCACCTATTGTACACATTTAGGTGTGTGGATAATGCTGGTGGTTGTGGATAATGCCACAGTATATATGCATATATTGGGAAAAGCAAATATGAGTTTCTTTCTATCCTGTGTGGATTCTAGAATTTTAAAACTGTACCCAACATGGATGTACAGGAACTGTCTGGTGGAAAGATGAATGGCATGGGAAGACAGAAGAGAGAGTTATGGATATTGAACATAGGCAGAGTAGATGATATATATATATATATATATGTATATATATATATATATATATACATATATATATATATATATGTATATGTATGTATCTTGTAATGCCACTCGGAACTTTTTACAGCAAAGATATGCTAATAATAATAACAAGAACAACAATAATAAATTAGAGAAACCTCTAGTAATAGCAGAACACACTTGAACACTATGCACTGAGCCTTTGAAAATTCTCAATGCCTGCCTCTTTCCCTCCTCACTGAATTTGAACACATACTGGTCTAGGTGGTTGTTGTCAGTCTCAGCTACTAACATCTTATCTAAGATGTCCTATATCTTAACAGACCAATCAGATCCTTAGACTCTCTAAGAAACCATAGCATCTATTTGCATATTTAAATTTTATACCCACAACCGGAGTCTCTAATTTCGGCCTTGGAAAGGAGATGCCCTGAGCATTTTGGTGAGCAATAGGCTAGAATTAATTTTATCTTTTTGGATTTTTTTATAAACCAAATTAAAACTGTTAAAACCTAAATTCTCAGCTGGTGGTTAAGAACTTAGTTCCTTCAAATAATGAAAAGTAAGAAACAACACTGGAAGGAAAAGAAAGAGCATTGTGTCAGCTATTTCTAAAGTAAAAACAAAACAAAACAAAATAATAGTAGCCTAAATATATAATTAGCATATTTGAGAAGAATTTCTCTGTGTGTGTCCTGTACCTAGGGGTTTAAAGGTTAGAAAACAATTGTGTTCTACCTTGTGTGATGTATTACAGATACTTCAATAACACATTCCCTTCATTATTAATTGCTTGCTTGAATAGAAAAACTACCACATTTATTTTTCCTTATTTACTGCTTGGCTTATATTTTATCCATTCAAGACACTGGAAAGAGAAACAGTCTATTTATGTCACAACAGCCTTAGTAGAATTTGCTGCTTATAAAAATTTACTAACTCTTCCTTGTTCAGGTCAGCTGTCTCTGTGGTTTACTGTATCCTGGTCTTAATGAGCCTCCCAGACTGATAGCTGGGAATTCAGCATTGGACTCACTCAGACCTCCTGAACATGGGTCTCAGAAGGCCTGGGTAGTCTAAGGGACCTCTGACTGTAGAACCAGAATGTATCCCTGGTGCGCAAAAGGACTTTGGGAGCACATTCCCCATAGAGGGATACTCCATTGACCTAGAGACAGAGGGAGGCCCTAGTCCCTACTCCAAATGACTTGACAGATTTAGATGATCCCTCCAAGAAGACATCACCCTACATGTAGAGTTGGGGGGTGGGATGGGAGGGTGGTTGGGGGGCATGGGAGGGTAGAAAAGAGGGAGGGAGGGAACTGGGATCAATATGTAACATAAGACAAATAAATATTTACTAATAATAGCTATTCTCATATCTAAACTTGTTAGTGTTAACAGATTTTGATATCACCATTACCATATACTTTAACTTGAACTTTCTTAGAAACCCTGCATATTGCAGAGCCATATTTGATGGCAGTTAATAAAGCTCTCAGCAGAATTTAGAGAAAACTCTAGTAATATCAATCTAGAGTTCTCCAAATAACTTCAATTGCTGCCGTGGTATTTTGTAGGTTCCTGTGGAGCACACACTGGATGCTGAAGGAGAGTGGATTGCTCATCATCACTACCTTGATCAGAGATGTCATCCTGTATATATGTTTCTCTTATTGGTTAATTAATAAATTACTGTTGTCAAATAGCAAAGCAAGATAGGCAGGACTAGGAGACAAGGAGGATTCCAGAAGTAGTAGGGAGGAGATCCAAGATGGAAGATGGAGAGTGCAGAATGCCAGCCCCTCTCTCCAGTAAGATGAGACCATGTGGAAATATTTAGATTAATAGAAATGGGTTAATATTTAAGACAGAGCCAGCAGATAAAAAACTAGTAACTGGCCAACAGCTTTTAATATCTAATACAGTGTCTCTGTGTGTTATTTGGGGCTGGCACGGCAGTGGGACCAGACCGACAGGGTAAAACCTACTCCTAATACTAACTTTCAACAGGCAAATGTCAAGAAACTCCATCTTTTCTCATAATATCTTTAGGTATTCTGGTAAATGAGTGTAATCACTGCAACTTAGCAGCTCAAATCTGTCACCTTAATTTTAGTCTATCCAGTCTAATCATTGTGCAATAAAATGATTTGGTTACAGATCTGGTTTGATATTGCTATTAAACACATTTACATCTATATTCACATCTTTCCATGTGTGCACATTTCTGTATAGGCTTTCTAACAATGCTTTTACTTTTAGCTGTTGATCAAACAGATTTTATATATATATACATATATATATGCTAGTTTGACTGTTGTATACACATGTACTTATGTACATGTTTTATACCTGAACTTTCCACTTATCCAAAGCTTTCAACGGTGTATACTAAATCATTTTATTCTCCTTCCCTTCACTTTTGTCAATATCTGTTGTATTTTCTTCCAATACCATGAAATTCTGTGTGGTCAGAATTACTTATTTTTCTTGGATTTTAACTACATCACACAAATCTCATATATATATATATATACATATATATATATATATATTCATGCATCTCTTAGCATACCTTTTCTCTTGATGGCTAGAGTGATTTGGAGACCACCCAGAGGCCTTGATGGTGAGATGTAGGCATTTTAACACCACCTAATGAGGGTCATGCTAGCCACAACCCGCTGTAGACTGGTGCCAGGATATCATGAATGAGCAAGATGCTGTAATCTGGGAACTGTCACTTGACATTTCCCTGTATGCATGTGATCAAATGTTCTGAACACTGGTATGTAAAATGCTTTATTTGTGATCCCAGAATATAGCTTCCTAAGAGGGACCTTGAGTTGTCTCGAGCTCCCTGTAATTCTTCTGTCTAAGAGAAGAGAAACTGAATTCTTGGTTTTTCATGTTCAGTGTATTGGTTTGCTTGCTTCCTTGCTTGATTGTAACAGGGTCTCATTATATGGCCTACATTGCTTGGAACTAACTTCATAAACCTAGTAGACCTAGAACTTGCAGTGATCTTCCTGTCCTAGTCTTCTAAGCCCAGTGGCATAATCACCATAGCTGCCTTGTGTGTGTGTGTTTCTGGAGACAAGTCTTACTTTGTAGTCTAGCTTTCACTATGTGGCTCTAGTGTGTCTAAAACTATGTGAATCTCTTAATGGTCTGGTCTCTTATCCCTTTCCCACCTTACTGGGTATGCAACCCCATTATTATGGAATTACTTCTGTCTTCTTACAAACACTTCTCATCAACACCGTACAGTTTTGAGTTTGATTCCACAATTCTGTAAGTCTTAAGAATAATTTAAGCTTGAAGTTTGACTGATGTGAAATTTTTCACATTCCCATTGGAATGTAAATTCATTTATATCATGATTGATCTAGAAATTGAGAAGGAACTTCTTCTGTAAGTAACTTGGTCTTTTTGAGCTAAAGATCTCTCTGGTTATTTAAGAAAAAAATCAGAAATATAGTGTTCTGAAGTTCTGGTGTGATTGCAGCAGTATAAACACATGAGTCTCCCTTCCTTCTTGATTGTTTGGATTCCCTCAGCACACTAAGCACAATTCAAATAAATTTAGAATAATAGTATATCCCAAAGTCATACTGCTAATGGTTTTATTTCTCCACTGATGAAGGAATGATTAATTTTATTTTTACCTTTTAATAAGCAATTTAAGTAAACTTTTCTTCATTTTTCCATAAATATCAACATTAGTAATAATAAATACAAATTACATATATATACACACATGAATAGTAGACACTCAAATATTAAACAAAAGACACATACATATACCCATGAAGCAGGCAGACACACATATATTTACACATTCATGCACACACATGAAGCAAGCAGCATATTTCCCTCTCCTTACATCTACATCATTTCATTTCTTTTTACAGAAAGGTATTTTGAGTCCAGCTCTAAACATTAAAACACAATTTAAATTTTAAATGGTACTTTTTGTCCATCAGTCTCTGGAACATGTAGCTCCAAACTGATGAGACAACCCATAGAACTCTCTAGCAGAATGCAGAGAGCATTTGATATCCCAGAGCATGCTGGGAAAGGGGCTAAGCGTTAGATGATTAGCAGCACCAGGAGCATACTGAGCTCCCAGGAAGTGACAGCTAATCATGAAAAAGTGTCTAACCTTGCAGAATTACACATAACTAAGAATTAACAGAAAGTCTATAGCAAACACCATCAGCCTTCCCTGCTTTTGTGTGGATGGCAGCCAACTGTTTAGTTAACTCCTGAAAAATTGTTAAAATACATCCTTGAGTTAACTGGGAACCTTTGCCTCATGGGCCTGCCAGCTAGATCATTGAATCCAGGAAGCACAGGCCAGTCAGCAAGGTTAGAGTTGACTTGCTTTTCAGCTGCATCTCTGTAGAGAGCTGCGAAGGGCCGCTCCTTAAAGATGGTGCTGGTTCTGCCTTCCACCTTCCTGATGGTGAGTGCTCTCTGGCGTAAACAAGTCCTTATTTGGTTAAGCCTGTTCAGCTTGTTTGCTTCCAAGTTAGAGTAGCCTATCTGCAGCTCACTGGGGTTGGTCAGCATAAGGGGATTTAAGCCTGTGTGGGTGCTCCCCCGGGGTTAGAAGAAGCATGTTCAAGGATCCTGATTAAAACTGCATGAAGAAGATCTTCCCAGAGTTGTGTCTTCCTTGCTGGTCAAGGTTGGGTGTGTACACATCTCCACTGGTGGGACTTTGTTTCTGATTCAGTCTCCTAAAGGTAGTTGTTTCAATTATCTGTGTATTTATGGAGGGAGAAAAAGGTTGTAGCTATTAAATTAGTCATAAGGCCAGAGACTTCATCAGTTATAGCTAAATATTACTACATAAGAAAGCAGCAGTCTTAGGTCAATTTCAGGAAAGAAATGGGAATTCGATTTCTATGATCTATGGTCTATCATCTTTATCTATCTATCTATCTATCTATCTATCTGTCTGTCTGTCTGTCTATCATCTATCTATCTAATCTATCATCTATATCTATCATCTTTCATCTATCATCTATGTCTATTATCAACTATATGTATCTATTATCTCTCATTTATATCTATCATCTTTTCATCATCTCTCTGTATATTTATAGATCATATATATATATATATATATATATATATATATATATATATAAGGAGCTTCTCATTATGTTTTAAATGTTCTTTATTTATTACCTGAAATTTTTATATGTATACCCAATTAATAGTAATCATTCCACTCCTCTAACACCCAGTGGAACTCCTACCCCAGTTAACACTCATTGATTCCAGTGAGTGCCAAGTGAGCTTCTTTGCAAAGGTATGGGCTAGTCACTGCATTTTCTTTGGTTGCTTATTTTGTGAAAAACATATACAAAATGTTAGAGAAAAGTTAGCATGAAGAAACTTTTCTAACATTTACATTATTTTCTGTGCCCAGTACCTGGATATTTTTCTTTTTCATGTTGCTGCAGTAAAATCCCTAGCAAAAGAAACTTAAGGGAGAAAGGGCTTATTCTGTCTTACAGTTTCAGAGGCATCCAATCCATCATGGTGTTAAGATTTCAGCCATCAGGGAGGCCATGGTGGCAGTAACAGAAGGTTGGATGGTCACACAAAATGCACTCATGGGAAGTAGACAGTGCGCAAAAAAATGGGGCAGAGCTGTAAAACCCCAGCGTCCAACTTCCAGTGACATACATCCACCAGCAAAAATCCACCACCTAAATGGTTCACAGCTCTCTGAAATGGCACCAAGAGCTAAAACCAAGTGTTCAACCATGTGAAGCTATGGAAGATTTTTCACATTCAAATAATCTTATACTCTTGTGCTTAAGATCTACTTATCCAGACCCTCATTGATTTGGACACAGTATTACAGTCTCCTTCCTGCTTTCCTGTGTCTGTCACATGATGTTATGAATTCTGGTATCTGTGTTTCCCTGATTTCTTTCCCTTAGTGAGCCTCAGTCTTCAGCTGTTCTCATGTGCATAGAGTTATCCATTGAGGAAGGGGCACAGAACTATAGCCTTCTCTGAATTCATTTTCCGTGAAACATGTTTTCTTCGTATGTGTGTCCACTTGTGTGTGTGTGTGTGTGTGTGTGTGTGTGTGTGTGTGTTATTGAGTGCATGTGTGTGCCTGCCCATGCACTTGCTGAACATTTGAAATTACTAATGTAGTTAAAGAATCCAATTGATGTATTGGGAGGATTTTTGCCACTGTGGCAAAATATCCAGGAGACATCAGCTTCAAGGAGGGAAGGTTTCCTTTGGTCCACAGTTCCCCGAATTTCAGTTTATAGTCAAGTGTTATCATTGCCCTGGGGCTGAGATAAGACAATATTTTCACAGACTAAGAAAATGGGATTATACTTGCCTATTTTATGGTAACTGGGAAGGAAGGTGACAGAGAAAAGTTTATCAGTTCCTTGGCACAAAGTATGCCTCCCAGGACAAACCTCACTGCCAGACACATTCCTCTAACTAGGTCCCCTCTTGGGTTCTAAACATCCCAATAATGCCATCATATTATGCCTCTATTGATTATCTACTGATGATGTAAGAGAGAGTACCCTTGTCTAATCATTTCTCAAGGTCCATCAGCTGTTACCTAACTTTTCAACACATGAGCCCTCTCTTGTCCAAACTATATATTCAGTGTTGACAACAACAACAAAATAAGCAAAGTAAAAAATTGCAAGCATTTAAGGATAGTTTTAACATTTAGAAACAAAAACAAATTGAAAAAACAAACTGTTGCCAACAAGGGGATATATAATCAGATATATTTTGTGTTTGATTCCTTAAATAATAGTGAGGGTACTTCTAAGGGATTTGGTATATGACTTAGTGGTACAGTAGATGCTAGTCATATGTGTGAGGCTCACACTATTCAGCACAAACCATGTTTTCAATTTTTATCTTTCCATGTTCTTTTTAAAGAAAGGCATTAGTAGCCAGTCACAGCTCTCAGTGAGCCAGGTGGTCATGAGGATGATGAACTAGCACTCTGTAGTCAACAATGTTGCTAATCTGCAGTATTCAGCAAGTTAGATGGATTCTGTATGCTTTTACTTCCTGTATCCATAACTTTCAGGAGGGTTTGTGTAATGAGATATTTACATTTTAAGAAAAGGAACATCTGGACTTTGAAGGCAAGGCCAATGAGGTTGGTTGAAATACTAGGTTATGAAAGACATGGAGTAGTCACTAGGAAATCCTCTGGAAGATGTGGGCAACACATAGTGATGTTTGAAGTCAGGACTTAAGGCTTTAGCATGCTGTGGGAAAGGGGCCTATTGCAAATTCTGGGTGGGGTGTTCGGTACTGTTTAATGAAATGGTGCCTGCAGTTCCTTCATCACATGCTGCCAAGTAGATATGACATAATATACAGATTGCTATAGCATCCATGCACTCATAAGAACATTTGCTATGGGTGAGCTCATGACAGAGATCTGAGACTGAGCCTGAAGCACTCAAGAACTTAGAGTTGCAACAATGAGGAAAGCATCTCAAAGAAGAACCAGGGGCAAGTGGGTATGATATAACCCATAAAAAGTAGTTGAGGGAGGAAATGTGGGGTTCTGTGGGTAGGTAAAGTGGTATTAAGATTAACATGATCTTATGTAATAGATTTGCAGAGACAAAAGAGCCACTAAGAGCATTGATTTAAATTGCTTTAGTCATCTTGGTTTGTGGTGACTAAGCAGGAGCCAACAGAGCTTGGTTCCAGGACCTCAGTGGGCTCTGCAGCCCAGCAGTGTGCAGCTCACAGTACAGGACATGAGGGATATGCTGGGATCTGCATTTGCAGCAAGTTCAACTCTCCATCCTCCCTTCCCTCCCTCCCTCCCTCCCTCCCTCCCTTCCTCCCTCCCTCCCTCTCCCCCTTCTCTCTCCCTTTCTCCTTCACTCCATACCTTCTTCTTCAGGGATGTGTGGAGCACTTGTGTGATGCTTTTGGTAACTTCAGGCATCAGAAGAGGTTGGCAGCTTTAGTCATTCTCTTTTCTTCTACATAGCTTTCAGCTAAGAACTGTCATGTGTTTTAGAAAGGGGTTTATTCCCTTTAGGAAGTGAAAATTTTTATTGCACCTAGACCTAAAATTTCTCCCTTCAAAATGCAAAACTGACTTTTACATTTTTTTTTTTGAATTCTAGAGTTTACCACTTCTTAGGTTGAGGGAAGAAATATGTGTGTGAAGGTGTATGGGGAGTATTTGTGAAAATACTCATCATAAAACAGATGTTTATTCTAAATCAAACGCACATGCATACATATATACATGCACACACTTACACATACACATTGATATGTGTATATGTATGCTCATGCACACATGCATACAGGCACACAAACACTCACACAACTCTCTCTCTCTCTCTCTCTCACACACACACACACACACACACTACTTAGGTGTTGTAGTCATAAATTTTGGTCAGGAGTAGACTTAATATGGTGCATAAGGAACTGATTATGATGATACTCTCTTTTATTTCTATTCTCTAGTAGTCTGTGCAAATTCTGTTTAAAGAGCTATGCACCTTTGTGTTTTTAATATCTTCTTGGAGGGCTGGAGGGATTCTTTTTCTAACCAAGAGGCAGGAAATTCTGATAACAGTGTAGAAAATGGTTTATCACCAGTATGCCTGATATGAAATGCAATGTAAATCCCCAACATTTATATTTTGAGTTTGAATAGTGTTGTTCTATTGCAGCTGCTATTGCCTAAAAAACACAAACGTGAGACTCTGCCCATGCAGAGTTTATTGAGAGAGGGGAGAGAAAGGGGGTAGTTGGTGGCCAACCAAAAGCGGGGAGAGAGAGAGAGAGAGAGAGAGTGGGGTGTGGGACGCTTGCTTTAAAAGGGGGGGCTTGCTTATGCATAACCACGTCCCCTGCACTGCCAGGTAAAAGCTTGAACAGCTAGATAAAGCTTAAAGTAGTGATGACTTGGCCATAGGTGTACCGCCCATCAGAGGTGGTGTCCACAGACTGCCTAGTCCCAACATTCCTGTACCGTGCCTGACACTCGCCAGCAAGGAAGATGCAACTCTGGGAAGATCTTCTTTATGCAGTTTTAATCAGGATCCTTGAAACATGTTCTTCTGACCCACGGGAGCCCAGGAGACATCTTTAAGGTGTGGCACTTCGCGGCTCTTTACAGTTTCCCCCTTTTGTTTTAAGAACGCAACAGGTAAGGGTAGTGGTCTTGTCTCCAGTAAAGCAGTGGACATTGTAATGACCCTGAATCCTGGTAGTTAGTCAAGTCAGTGCCACACCCATCTGGAATCTTTTTCATGGAGGTAGGAACTCGGACACCAACCCACATGCAACCAGACTTGCCCTTCTCGGAGTTGCTCAATCCAGAGCAAACTCGGAGTGCAGTGCTAAGCCATACAACCTGAACGTGAAGGATCAATACTTGTTCATGACTGCAAGCCATGCTTGGGGAGACTGTCCTGCCTCAATGGCTGTAAATGCCTGGACAACAATAGCTGCATACCGCTTCTGAGCAAACCTCATCTTGCAAAGGCACCACAGGCCCACGAAGGAGATAAGCAACAAGAGTACAGCCATGGCTCCCATTCCCGCCCACTCTTTCAGATGATCCATGGCAATGGGAACCATGATGACAATCCGGCAGCCAGTCCCGCATCCACACATGTTAAATTCACTGCAACAATGGTCACTTGCAGCTGTACCATTAAGTCATCAAAGTCAGCAGACTAATTTTCTAAAAGATAGCTAGACAACTCTTGTGACAAATTAGCAGCATGTGTAAAGTTCTCATACTGATTGCTGGTAACACACAAACCTGGATATTTCGTTTCACATCCCAATTGGGCCAGCTGCCACAAGGTATCTCTTTGCTCCTACACCAGATTAATTCTTTGGTTTACAATCATTAAACCTCCTTTTAGTTGAGCACCAGTTGTGGATTGAGGCTATCCAAGGTGGTAGCCACATTCTTGGACATCTCATTTAGCTTAGAGGCTGTCTGCACTGATGTGCTCATAGCCATGGCAGCCGTGACTTAATCCACAACTGCAAAAGAGATAGCTGCAACTATGGCTGCTGTAATTCCAAAATCTCTCCCTGAAGCCTCTACCAAACAGGCCATAAAATCTGAAAATGGTTCCATGGGGCCTTGCATGGTTACCACTCACCTCTCCCTTATTGGGTAATGACTTCCATGCATTTATGGCAATCCGATTTAACTTGTATTGGATATCCTGTCTGTTGATTTGTAAAGTGTCCCTGTCCTAGTAACATGTCCCTGACCCATGCTGCATTTCCGGCTGCCAGGTTAGCTGCAGCCTGTTCATTTGCATACTCAATTAAAAAAGCTTTCCAATCCAGATATTGCCCGGGGCTTAGTCTTGCTCGAGCCAGCACACCCCAATCACTAGGAGTCATGCTATACCTATTTTGGGCTTCAACTTGAGCTACAGTAAAAGAAGGTGAAATTCCATATGTTCTCACAGACTCAGCCAAAGCCTTGATGACCTTAAAGTCTAAAGGCTGCTCATATCTATTGCCTTGGGCATCCTGGAAAACTGGATAGGCCAGGCTTAAGTCATTTCGTATGGTTTTCCAGACCTCAGGGCAAAAGGAAAGCCCTGCACCTGGGCCCTGCCCTTCCTCACTTTGATCAGGAGAAGTCACCAAAGACATTGCTCAAGGAGGGTCCCTCCCCTCCCCACATTGCCATTTCTCCTCTCCCTTCCCCCTCTGCCCCTTAAGGGATTGTTTCTGAACCTTTTCTATGAGGGCTTGCAATTCTTCCTCAGAATCTGCTTCGTCAGTACCTGACTCTCCTGTGCTCTCAACCTCTTCTGATCTTTCTTCTTGTAACATTTCTAGTGCAGCCTTCCCTTTTTCCATCACCTCTTTGCAGTACCTCTGGTCTTTGATACAGCTACGCACTAACTTCCAAACAGGTCGGACTCCGGACTTTAGCGTCCCTTGTTCCCAAGCAAAGTCAAGATCCCTGCCTAACTTGTCCCAGCACGATACTGTGAGGTCTCCCAAAACTGCGAACCAAGGTGCAATGGCATCTCATTCGCTCAGGAATCATTTTAGTGTGCTTTTTTTTATTTTAAGTTTCTTTGACAAAAGTAGCTCCTGAAGAGCCAGAAAAATTAGATGAGACTGAGAAGTCCCATTTTGAAAATTTTACTTTCAGTTTGTTACAACCTCTCGCTCAATGACTGAGACTTTATTGCCGCTTATTTCAGCGGTCTTTAATTTGGTCCCAACTTACCTGGGACTTTATTACTCCTTACTGGAGACCTTATTGCCTCTTTACCGAGGGCCTTAGGCTTAGTCCAAACCTGGAACTTCATTGCTCCTTACTGGAGACCTTATCACCTCTTTACCAAGGGCCTTAATTTAGTCCCAACTTACCTTGGGAACTTGCCAGCACTGCCCTGACTGCAAGAAGTTCTGATCTGAAAAGTTCTGTACTGGCCGCCATTTGTGCCTCGCCTGACCCTCGCCAGCAAGGAGTTCTGATCTTAAGATTCCCCATACGGGCCACCATTTGTACTGTGCCTGACCCTCACCAGCAAGGAAGATACAACTCTGGGAAGATCTTCTTCATGCAGTTTTAATCAGGATCCTTGAAACATGTTCTTCTGACCCACGGGAGCCCAGGGGACCCCTGCACAGGCTTAAATACCCTTGAGCTAACCAACCCCAGTGAGCTAGGTGAACCCTGCAGATAGGCTACTCTAATGCGGAAGCAGACAGGCTGAACACACTTAACCAAATAAGGGCTTGTTTACACCAGAGAGTGCTCACTCTTGGGGAGGTGGAAGGCGGAAGCCAGCACCATCTTTAAGGTGCAGCACTTCGCAGCTCTCTACACATTCCCACCTTTTATTGTTATTAAAGTGGGAGTTGGGTGTGGCAGGTCAGGGAATAAGGGTGTTGAGGTCTCAAAAGACTGCTTCCTGCTGACTTGGGGCTTTGATTGTCTTTTGGGGGTTCCGAGAAAGCTGGGGTGCTGCCACGTTCTGGTAGCTGGTTGTTTCATCAATGTCCTGACTGTATGGAACTCTGGTGTCTCTCTGAGACCTGGCGAAATGTTAGCAGAGCAGAGGTCACCTACTTGGGACTAACCATAACCCCAACTCATAAAGCTATTACCCTAGACAGAAAAAAATCTAATCCAATCTCTTACAGTCAGTAAGACAATGGTCCTGAGTTCACCTCTCAGATTTCATACATCTTATCTAAAGCTTTTTAGGTCTTAGTACTTAATAGGAGAAATGTAAGGTGGGGGATGAGTTCCCAAGTGGGTCCCAGGACAAGCAAAGGAAGTCCCGAGGCCAGGAAGAAGTTGAATAATATTTATTTGGAGTGAATATGACCTATTTAAATGGGTCCATTTCAGCTCCTTGGAACCTAAAGAATCCTTTGGGTTTGTGAAGCATAAATACTAGACATATTAGGAACATATTTATGTTAGAAATGTTACCTTTAATTAGGAGTTACAAGTGTTTGATGATTTGTGACTTTAGATCTATAGATCTATGGCTGTCATTCCTGTAACAACAACTAATTGGTTAGATTAAAAGTTTTAGGTCAACCTGAGGACAGATAGAAAAGAATGAAGCTTCCAATCCAGCAGGGTGAGGTTACAGGAATGAATCCTTAATCTTCTAGAATAGGAGACAGTGTAGTTGAACTCAGTGTCCTCTGGAGCTTAAGGGAGCAGAGTTCTGTTGTAGTTGCTGTATATGAGGGATTAGTTTTGGATGAGGAAGTAAAGGGTTTGAGGTTGGATAAATAAATCCAGTGGGAAAGGCCCTCAAGCTTAGCAGCTGTTGGAGTGACAAGGATTACCTTGAAGGGGCCCTGCCATTTAAGGGAAAGGGGTGAGGGGCATTGGTCTTGGGGAGAGAGAAGGACTTGGTCCCCGATGTTAATTGGGGATGTACAGAAATTGGGCACAAGGTCAAAGCAGGGAGTGGTCAGTAAAGTTCCATAGGAGGAAATGGAGATGATGAAGTAAGGGTGTAAGCAGGTAGTCAGGGAGAAGTAACAGTTCAGGTGAGTGACCAGGTGTTAGAACTGGCCTTCCACACATAAGTTCAAAGGGTGAGATGAGAAGGGGTCATTTGGGGAGGGCCCTAAGCCTGAATAGAGCCAGAGGCAAGAGTTTTACCCAGTCAAGGTGAAGTTTCTGTGACATTTTAAAAAGAACACTTTTTAAGGAACGGTTAGTATGCTCTATCTTCTCTGAGGACTGGGGGTGATAGGGGATATGGAAATGCCAAGGGATGTTTAGAGCTTTAGATAAGATTTGTGAAATCTGAGAGGTGAACTCAGGACCATTGTCTGACTGACTGTAAGAGATTGGATTAGATTTTTTTCTGTCTAGGGTAATAGCTTCATGAGTTGGGGTTATGGTTAGTCCCAAGTAGGTGACCTGAGAAGTAGACAGCTGGACCTTGGAAGGTGAGAATCTATAAACCCTGTAGGACAGGAAATTTAGAAGAGCAGAGGTGTTAGTCTGGCTAACTTCTAAGGATGGGCTGCAAAGTAGAATATTGTCTACATACTGTATGAGTTTGGATTTGGGGAGAGACAGAGAAAGCAGGTCAGAGGCCAGAGCTTGGCCAAATAGGTGTTGGCTGTCCTTGGAATCCCTGAGGCAGGACAGTCCAGGTGAACTGTGTGGAAAGATGGGTATCAGGGTCAGTCCAGGTGAAAGCAAAGATATTTTGAGACTTATTATTAAGGGGGATAGAGAAAAAGGCATCTTTGAGATCCAAAACTGAGAAGTGAGAAGTCCTTGAGGGGATAGTAGAAAGAAGTGTATAAGGGTTAGGTACTACAGGATTGAGGGGGACCACTGCAGAGTTAATGAGTTGGAGGTCCTGAACCAAGCGATAGGTCCCATTATGTTTTTTAACTGCTAGTATAGGGGTGTTGAAGGGAGAGGATGTAGGACTGAGTAACTTTTTTCTTAGGAGGTCAGAGATGATAGGCTTAAGTCCCCTATGGCTCGGGAGTGGGTACTGGATTTGAGTGATGTACCTCAAGGGGTTCTGTAGCTGAATGACAATGGGAGAATGGTGTCTAGCCACAGAAGGGTTTTTGGTGTCCCAGACTTGGGGGTCCACCTCAGAGGCTGGCAGAGGAAATGATGTATTAGAACCAGTAGGGTGAGTGACTAGAAGAAGGAGAGGAGCCGCTGACAAGTGTGGGGTTAGGCGAATGGGGGGAGCAAAAGAAATAGAAGCTCCTACCTTGGCTAAAAGATCCCTTCCCAGTAGGGGCGCAGAACAAGTAGCTATAACTAGAAATGAATGAGTGAGGGGAATTCTCCTAAAAATACAATTGAGTGATGGGGTTTGATGAGGTAGGTAGGGAGACAAGAAGGAGAAGTGGGTCCCCAAAACTCACTCAGGACTGAGTATGTGGCACCAGTGTCCAAAAGGAAGGAGATGGATTGCCCTGATACATTAATTTCCACCCGGGGCTCCCTATCAGAGATGACAGTGGTCGGGTCAAGAGAGCCCAGGCCCCTTCACTCATCATCGTCCATGGCCAGACAAATAATATTTTCCCCAAATTGAAAACATGACTTTAAAAAGTATCTCCAAGGATATAAGTAGTATTCTTCCATGGTCTCTTCTCCAGGTTATGGCTTGAGATTCTGCTTTACCTTCACCTACTTGTGGACTCTCAGCCATTAGATAAAGTGAACCCTTTTTACCCCAAGTAACTGTTAGTTCCAGTGTTTGTCAGAGTAACAGAAAAACAGATAGAACCAGCTTGTTATTTATATAAGGAATATCTGTCTACATCCATCCCTTTTATAAGGCTGTAGGCATCAACAATAACTACAGTATTTTCAATATTGAAATTAATGTCATAATTAAGAAATTTCAACTACCAGTTCACATTAAGTTATGCTGTATCTACCTGAGAGCACTATAATTAAGACAAATGAATGAGGCTTTGCCAGCCTCCATTGGTCAAGCAATAATTACTTGATTTGCAGATAAGAAAGTCGAACCTTTTGACAAAGCATTTGCCCACTGTGACACAAGCCAAGACAGGTGATTATAAGTTCTAAAAGAAGCTATTTGAGTCTCTAGTAGGTTTCACTAAAGTATCATGTTTTGCAATTTGTATACTAACTTTATATGAATTTTGACTTTTTATTTATGTTCTAACTATAAAGTGAGGGCCTTTTAGTAAGAGTAGCCTATAAGTCATTATCACACTATTGGTTCTATTTCTTTGAGGAAATTTGGCTGATATACTACCTAGACACAATACCTGAAGCAATGGAGCAGATACACATAATAAAGAAAACAAATAAAATCCCCTTTCATGTCTAGAACACAAGGTAAAGGCAACTATGTTATACAATTAGATAAACATGTCTACTACTGTTAGAAACTATGAAAGCCTCAGCAAACATATGGAACAGATCCTAATTAGAAATAACATTTATCTAAGGCATTGTTCTCATCTTTCATGAATCAAATGTCATAAAGATAATAAATATAATTCCTGGACTCAAGTTGTGCAAAACTTACTTTTTTCATTTAAAAGCCAAGTTTTTAGATTTATGTTAAAATGTTAATAGAGGGGGCTAGAAAGATGCTCAAGTGATAAGAGAATATACAGCTTTTACAGAGGATCGGGGTTGTCTGCCAGCACCTACTATCTGGTAGTGCAAAAGTATCTCTCACTCTAGTTCCAGGAAATCTGATGCTCTGTGTGGCCTCAGAAGATCTCTACACACATGTTGCAAGAAACCCACGCGCGCGCACACACACACACACACACACACACACACATATATATATATACACACATAAATTTAAAAGAATAGACAGATTAAAAATAAAATGTCAGAATAAAAGGTTAGAAAATAGAAATAAATTATATACTCACTAGCAACATCAAATAGAGAAAAATATGTGTTGGAAAATTAATCATAAATTTTACTTTAAAATTTGATTTATACAATACAAAAGCAAAAAAAAGCTTCGTTTGAAGATTCTTTTATCTTTGCCCCCAAACTAAATCATTTCAGTAAATCATTCATGATTATTTTTGCTTTTAATTTTATTGCTTTATTTACAAATTTATTCACTCATGTATCTGCTGATACTGTAAATGCTTACTGAGGCACCGCCCTGGGGGAAGCACAATATTGTCAATGAAAATTCACCACTCACATAGAAGAGTCCTTGCATTGTGTGCAGGCACAATAAATCCCAAATATTAAATACTGTCTTCATTTATCCTAGTAATTATGATAAATGATGTAGAGGAAATGATGAGGAGGAATGAAGATTGTATGGCACACATGCCAAATTTGATGGTGTGATCCCATTTTGTTGTCTTTAAGGAACTTGGTGACACAGATTAAAATATCTTGATATTTGATTCCCAATAAATATGTAAAGTTTGGATGTGAATTTCATACACAGTGTTTAAGTTATCCTTTATAGCCCCAACTTCCTAACACTCTTAATGTAGTCATTTTCTATTATGGGAATGTAGCAATAAAAATAATAAGTTATAAAAATTCTGCCAAGTACAATAAAAAAACAAAAAGCTTATCTGTTAACCCTGCATAAGATGAGTGTTGGAGATTGTTGCCGTGGACCACCTGATGCTCAACCTCTTCAAGTGAGCTACTGCCATGAAGATAAGACCTCATCTTATAGAGCTTGCTGCCCTAGCCTGGGTCACAGAAGGAGTCTGTAAAGTACATCTGCCTCTGAAACAGAATCTCTGATAGGAGATGAGAACTTCCAAATATCTGTTTCACAGATTGTTGTAGAGTACCAATCTGTTTTAGCATAAAGGAACAGGCGAAATCATAAGTTCATGGCTGAAACAAGCACATTCTGCCAACTTTAGTGTTTAAAGTACTGCTTTGTACTGAAAACTATGGCAGCAAACTCACTCTAACAATGAAAGTATCCTGAAATAGGCCTTTGGCCTCTCCAAAGTACTGTGTGTGTGTGTGCGCACGCGCGTGCGTGTGCGCACATGTGTGCATGTGGGAGGTAGGAGAGATGGGGGAAAAAGGAAATGAGAGAAGGTTAGGGGGAGAGATTTGTGTGCTATTTTAACTTTCTGTATATAATCATGTTGTACAGGTTGTACAAGTTAAGATCATACAAGACAAGGGAGTCTCAATTAAAGAAAATGCCTCCATATCATTCAGCTGTAGACAAGCCTGTAGGCCATTTCCTTAATTAGTGATTGATAAATCAGGGCCCAGGCCATGGTGGGTGGTGCCATCATTGAGGCGGTAGTCCTTGGTTCTATAAAAAAGCAGGCTGAGCAAGGCAGTAAGCAGTACCCCTCCATGATCTCTTCTCCTGCCTCCAAGTACCTGTCCTGTATGAGTGTCTGTCCTTCAATAGTAGACTACAATGTGGAAGTATAAGCCAAATAAGTCCTTTCTTCCACATCTTGGGTTTAGTCCTGGTATTTCATCATAGAAAGAGTAACCCTAAGTAGGTCACGTGGTTTCAGGATTCATTGTCAGAGTACCCATCAATCAACTGCAGGTCTTGATCTGTCTAACCACTATAGCTTCAGTTTAGATCCTCAAAACCAAAATGTTTTGTTTTGTTTTCCAGGGATAAAATAATAACAAAATGTGCATTTTTAGATTGAATAAAACCAATGAATTAATGTCTCTTGGCCACAGAGAGAATCTAGGGGTAAATATTAAAACACAATTTCTTTGTAATACTTAGTCACTTAAAACTGACAATGTGATCCAGTGCCAAAAGTTGGTAAAAGAAAATCAAAGCATGGGATAGAAACATCATGATACAGAATGCAATGATTATGTTTAATTTTATAGGGGCTGGATCTTTTCTCTTTGTACAGCAGAGTAGATTGAGCATAAATTTGAGAGAATTGGGGAATGGTGTTCTTTCCTAAAGAACAGAACCTGATTAACTCATATGGCAGGACTTTGCAAGGACATCTAGTGACACAAAGGGAAATCCAACTTAGTTTCCTTGTTGTAATTTTAAAAAAGCATCAGGCTAGATAAAGATGCCATGTGACAATGTTCAAGTTGAGGGGTCTTTTATTAGGGAAAGGGATCATTAAAAGGGGAAACTGGAGGGGGGAGACCAGCCTCTGGGGACAGGAATAGCAGGAGAGAGGAAAGAAGGGCACAGAGAGAGGATGAGGGAGGTAGGGAGTGAATGAGTGAGTGAGGGAGAGAGGGAGAGAGGAAGAAAGGGAGGGAGAGAGGGAGGGAGGAAAATGGGAGATGGACAGGACCCTTTAAAAAAAGAACAAAGTCAATGTTCACAGGTGGTGCTCTTAGTGGCTACAGTTGTGGGTGTATCCTATCAGAACCCCAAGGGCAGCCCAGTACACATGCCTGGAGACTAACTCCCCTGAGGGCTGTTCTGATTATGTTTGTTCTCAGGCATTCTATGCAAAGTATTTCTGCCTTTGTATTTAAGGCTTGGTATAAGCTGTGGCTAACATTGGGGCTTTGATAAGACCAGGAACAGTTCTGGGTTTTGTTTTTCTGGTGACTTTTTAAAAATGAGACTTTTTTTTGTATTTATGTGTATGTCTCTGTGTCTGTGCATCTGTAGAGGCAGAAAGAGAGAGTTGTACACATGGGAAATTGAGTCATGAACAAATTTTCAACAAATTTGAGCCAAAACAAATTTTCAGAACCAGACTTGAGTCCTCTGCAAGAGTAGCAAGCATGCTCACCACTGAGTCACCTCTCCTGGCCCAACAATGTTTTCATTTTGCTGAATGGGATCATGCTGTCTCCTGTTTACAGAGTACTTTTCTTTGAATAAGAATTCATTCCCTCTATGGGTAATGGGCTCCCAATGTCCATTTGTACACTAGGTATAAATGCGTTTCCATTACCAGAGGCCCCATAGATTGCCCAGGGCCCCTAATTGTCACCCATGGGCAGGGGCCTTGGTTCCCTCCTATGCTGATTTTAAAGCCTTCAGTCTGGGGTCTATGAGTTCCCCCTTGTTCAAGTCAGCTCTTTCTGTGGGTTTCCCCAGCATAGTCATAACCCCTTGGCTCATCACTCCTCCCTCTCGACAACTGGATGCCAGGAATTTAGCTCAGTGCTTAGCTATGGTTTTCTGCTTCTGTTTCCATCAGCTACTGGATGAAGGCTCTAGGATGGCAAGAAAGGTAGCCATCAATCTCCATATAGGGGAAGGGCATTTAAAGTAGCCTCTCCCCTATTGTTTATGTTCTTAGTAGAGGTTATCCTAGTATATCTCTGGACATTTCCCTAGTGCCAAATTTCTCTTTAAACCTATAATTACTCCCTCTATTAAGGTATATTTATTTTCTTGCTCTCCTGTATTCTTCCCCAACTCAATCTTCCTGCTCCTTTATGCCCTTCTCTCCCCTCCTCTTTTCCTTTTCTCTTTCTCCTAACTCCCTCTTCCCTCTCCCCACCTCCAAGATCCCAATTTGCTTGGGAGATCTTGTCCCTTCTCCTTCTCCAAGGGACCATGTATGTCTCTCTTAGGATCCTCTTTATTTCCTAGCTTCTCAAGATTCCATTTTTTTCCCCAACCGAGTAATACTACTTTCTGTAAATGTACCACATTTTCTTTATCTATTCTTCAGTTGAGGGCATCTAGGTTGCTTCCAGATTCTGGCTACTATAATGCTACCATGAACATAGTTGAATAGATGTCCTTGTTGTATGAATTTTCATCCAGCCTAGACACATGGGGGCAGCCTAGGCTCTGCCCCAAATGATGATAGACTTTGATAATCCCCCATATAAGATCTCACCCTTTCTATGCAGCAGAAGAGGGATAGGATGGGGGTTGTGGGGGGCATGGGAGAATGGAAGGTAGATGGAACTGGTATTAATATATAAAATAAGATTTTTCCAATTTAAATGAAAAAAATCATTCCTAGTTCCAAATATGGTATACTAATGTGGCTTAAAAACCTTAAGGCTATGCATGTATTTCTTTCTCTAGGTTTTACTATGAGTAACAGCATGAAACAATGAATTAAGGATTTGTAATAATGATCACAATAAATTAGTGTCTTGATGGTGCTGTTGAGATCCGGTGAACTGCAGCTGCAAATCCCGTGATAGGCCAGACAACTCAGGCAAAACAGAACTAAGACACACTTTCAACTATTCCCAGCTCCATTTCTAGTTTCTTCTTGAGTACCTATTTCCTGTGTTCTTGAAGGCTTCAAGAAGTGGGGGTCCTATTCTCAAGAATAGGGTATCCATGTATTTTAATGAATAGTTAACCCAAGAACTTCATTTGCTTAAAAAAAAATAGTGATTTATTATGGACCACTTTGTTGTTCCACAATGATACTATATACATTCTCTAACTGTGTGTGAGTCTAAAGCTGTCTTTTTTCAGACTCAACCCTGCAAAGCTTTTCTGGTATCTTAAAAAAAAACAATTTATATTTTATTAAATTTATTCATTTTACATCCCAACTACAGTTTCTCCTCCTTCCTCTATTCTCATTTCCTCTCCCCCATCTCCTGTCTGCTCTCGCTGCCCCCCCCTCCACACCTCCATTTCCATTAAGAAAAGGGCAGGCCGACCATGGATATCAACAAAATGTAGCATGTCAAGTGGCAGTAAGACTAAGCACCTCCCTTATATTAAGGCTGGCAAAGCAACCTGTATGAGGACTAGGTTACCAAGAGACAACCAAAGAGAGACAGTCCCTGCTTCTACTGTTAGGAATTCTGCAAGAAGACCAAGCTACATAACTGTCACATACATGTAGAGGTACCAAGTCAGTCCCATGTAGGCTCCCCTCCCTGGTTGTGGTTGTCAATTCAGTCTGTAAGCTCCTGTGAGCCTAGGTTAGTTGATTCTATGGGTTTTCTTGTGGTGTTCTTGACCCCTCTGGCTCCTACAATCCTTCCTGCCTTCCTTCAGCAGGATTCTCGTGCTCAGCACAATGTTTGGCTGTGGTTTTCCACACATTTTAATGTTTGTAGGGTATCTAAAGCCAACAGATATATTTCTGGTATCAAATAATGTCAGCACAGATATTATGGATATGGTAGAACTTGCTAAAAATAGCAATAATAGCAATGCAATATTCTTTCATGGGCTAAAAGCCTCATCTACTTAATCTTCTATTGTAGTGTTGACTCCCAAATGTCATCCATATTCAGTAAAAGCAATCTGGGTTCCCCGAGAAGGAGCTTATGTTCAGAACAGTGACCTGGCAGTGAGGAGGGGAAGAGAAGTCTGGAGGGAGCTCCTGAAGGGGCAACTCTAGCAGAAAGCTCCCAAATGTGTGCTTTTGATGGATGCTGTGTTGCATCCAGATTAGCAGCAATATGCACACTGGAAAAGTGGTAGCATACATGGCAAATTACTCACCTGCTATTTTGAAATGTGCTGTATACAAATGTTTATTTGAACATGAAGTCTATTTGCAACACTATAATAAATGTCAATACCAAAATTACTTAGTGGTAGAGAGGTAAGCGCTTTAAAATTTTTTTAGAGTATAATTTCAATTTGCTAGTTTTTAAGCAGCTATAAAAGTAGAAAATGGCTTTAAGAATTTTTTTATTACCTCTATGTGAACAAAGTAGTTTTTGATGTGACTCTCAAGGATTTGAGGAAATATTAAAAATCATGATCAGGAATTGCCAGTAGCCAGCTCAATCATAAAATCAAATGTAAAAGTCTATTTTCATGAAAGTGAGCTTAAGTTTCTCATTATAGGAAAAATTTAAAAGACTTCGTTTGGAAGTTTTATATAAGTTCCATATATAATGCCCTTTCTGTTACTTTTATCCTAGTTTTCCAATATCATTATATTATGTTTAAAAATGTACCTTGTAAGAAAGATCTCTTTTAACACCATAGGTCTACACACCAGTTTTCTCCAGAGAGTTTGTAATCAGTATATATATATTTTTAAAACTGGAAATTATTGGAAAACACTGCCAAAGTCTAATGTATTTGATTTTTTAAAAGTATAATTGTATTTGTTTTAATTTTTAATTTAATAAAGTTTCAAAATATGCATACATTAAAAACACATGACATGTACATAATAGTAAATACTGCATAGAGTTTTGACACAAGATGAATTGTTCAATGTAGTTAAGCATAGCTGTGTCCTTAAACTTTTCCTTTTTCACAGTGAAGCACTCAATAATCTTGTTTTCTATATTTTTGAGACATGTAATACATAATCACTATCCCTAGTTACACCACTGGGTAATAACAAACCAAAAGTACCCATTGACAAAACTTCCTCTGTTTCTCTTTCTCCTCTCAGTCTAAAATTATGCTCTATAATTTTTGTGTGTTTAGTATAAGATAATACACTATCTCAGAGCATATTTGGACCATTGTAGGAAGGATTAACTATGTCTTCTCTTTTAAAAATACTATTATGATGAGTAAATGCCCATTATTCAGGGAATCTGTGCTATGCATCTTTCTGTGTTTTGACAAAGATTGCTTCTCTCTTGCTGTTTGGTATGTAAATGGAGACACCATGAGGAGGAAGTGGATAAATATGGAGAAATAATAAATGGCCTCTTTGGAAGGAAGTAATTATAACTTCCAACTAGCTCCTGTACCTGATTTAGGTTTTTATTTTTGTGATGTTTTGTTTGTTTGTGTTAATAAGCTTTACTATAAAAACTTTGCAAATAAGTAAAAACATCACACATAAAAATTAACTAGATGTAAAGTTAATTCAATTTAGTAGAACATTACTCATTTTTAAAAAGGAGAAAGTTAAGAATGTTGCATGAAAATATGTTTAAGTTTTAATTTTCTTGCATTTTACATTTGTCCATTGATAATTTCATACAACTGTTATGATGTTTTCATTTCCCTTCCTCAAGTCCTACAAGATCACTGCCACACTCCACCCACTCCATTTTGTGTCCTTTGTACTTTTCTGCATCGAGGAAAATTTATTGTGCCCCTATATTTTAGAATATGAGACCATCCTCTGGAGCATTGTTGGCAATTTAGTGGCAACACCCTTAAAGAAAGCTACTTCTCCATCTCCCACT
The DNA here is from genome assembly GCA_030556225.1 of Cricetiscus sungorus. Taxonomy (NCBI): domain Eukaryota; kingdom Metazoa; phylum Chordata; class Mammalia; order Rodentia; family Cricetidae; genus Cricetiscus; species Cricetiscus sungorus. Next base: position 94,448,527 of record JANBXA010000651.1, on the reverse strand, counting down.
AGCTTCCAATTGCCAATAGCTCCTTAGATAGAGGTAGAACTTGGTCACCTACCCTCTTTGGGTGTTTTGTTTGGCTAGACGTTGTGCATGCCTTATGCCTGCTACCACAATTGGTATGACTTAATATTCTCACCTACATAATGGGTTAGGTACTGCATTAAAATATTATCTGGAGCTTTTCTCACAAGATATGGTAGAATGCTCATTTGAACCGCATTTTGAGGAAGCTGAATGCCTACATTTTCTTTATAGGGGTTGATAACTTCAGCCACTGAAATAAATAACTAGAACTTCAGCAAACTACTTCAAAAGCACAGTAGACAAAGCATGAATTTTGAATAAATAACATAACATTCCTAACTGAAATATCCTCAATTTGACATTTACTAATGCAAGAAGGTGAACATTTAGTTCAAAACATATGAGAGAATTGATAAATGCATGCAATAATATATAGCCTAAGATAGCAACTAGAAATCTAGTTCATGCAAATACATCCTTTCCTTTCACATGCCTAAAGATGGACTTAAGTTGATGATCTCCTATGGTTAAGATTTTTTAAAGGGGAAAGAGACAAGATCTCCTGAGTAAATTGGGAAGATGGGGGTTGGAGAGAGGGAGGTAGGTAAAAGAGAAGGGGAGAAGAGGAGAGAGAGGAAAGCATGAGGGAGCAGGAAGATTGAGTCAGGGAAAGAATAGAGGAGAGCAAAAAGAGAGAGAGAGAGAGAGAGAGAGAGAGAGAGAGAGAGAGAGAGAGAGAGAACCTTAATAGAGGGAGCCCTTATAGGTTAAAGAGAAATTTGGCACTAGGGAAATGTCCAGAGATCTACAAGGATGACCACAACTAACAATCTAAGCAATAGTGGAGAGACAACCTTTAATGTGCTTCCCTGATAATGGGATTGTTGACTACCTTATATGCCATCCTAGAGCCTTCATTTAGTAGCTGATGGAAGCAGAAGCAGACACCCACAGCTAAACATTAAGCTGTACTCTTGAAGAGAGGGAGGAGTGATGAGCAAAGGGGTCAAGACCATGCTGGAGAAACCCACAGAATCAACTGACCTGAACAAGGGGGAGCACTTGAACCCTAGTTTGATAGCTGGAAAACCAGCATAGGACTGACCCAGACCCCTTGATTATGGGTGTTAGTTAGGAGGACTGGACAGTCTATGTGGCCTCTGATAATAGATCAGTATTTATCCCTAGTATATTAATGGACTTTGAGAGCCCACTCCACATAGTGGGATACTCTCTCAGCCTAGACATATGGGAAAGACCTAGGTCCTGCTCCAAATGATATGACAGACTTTGAAGATCCCCCATTGAAGGCCTCAACCTCCCTGGGGAGCAGAAAGTGGTGAGATGGAGGTTGGGAGGGGTACAGAGGAAGAAGGGAGGATGAGAGAACTGAGATTGACATGTAAAACAAGCCTGTTTCAAATTTAAATAAAAAATATTATTATATATTTTTTCTTTTAGTATTATCAGATACTCTCTCATCTGTTTTTTCATTATACAAATTAATTCAGATGCATGTCAGTCTATATGAATGTATTCTTTTTGTGCACATAGGTATAGTTTATGCTTATATTTAATTATGTTGATAAAATTTTGCAGTTATTTCTACAAAACTTTAGAATTTTTTCTTAATGAACTTTTGTTTTGCTTACTTTTTTCTGTATTTAATTTCATACTACTAAGGCTAAGAAATCCTCTTGCCAGATCCACAATGTAGATAAGCAAATAGTAGAGTCTTTCAAATAGTAGAGTGTCAACAAGGCTTCATTTACAACAGCTATATGTTTATACTAAGACAATGATAAGTAAGATCATGCATGATTTCCTTATCCTGGGAATATCAAGCAAGAAAAATTGTTGAGGTTCTTATTCATACAAATATCACAGTTGAGTTATTGGAGGTTGAATATTAGTTACTTATTTCATTGTTATAATAAAAATACCAAACAGAAGTAATTTAAGTAAGGAAGGATTTATTTTGGCTAACAGTTTGAAGATATAGTTCATCATGATGGGGATGCCATGGTTGTAGGTACTTTTGTCTGTTGGTCCATTTCATGTATAATCAGGGCACCATGGCAACAGGAGTTTGAGGTAGTTTGTACAATGCATCTATAATCAGGAAAAAGAGTGCAAGTGCTCTGCTAGTGCTTAACTTCCTTCCAAGACCCAAGGTCATATGACTGAGTCACTCTAAACTAGAAGGGGTCTTCCCTTCTCTATTCACACCTAGTATAGAAAATTATCACAGGTACACTGAAAGACTTTTCTTCTAGGTGAATGCAGCTTCTGACAAGCTGATAGTCTGTATGAGTCATCAAGAGTAATCTCTTTTGTGATGCTTTAAATGCCCTGAGTTAATATGGGCCCATATTAATATGTGTAGACCTACACATATTACTATCATAAACATCACTGGCTTTGATCAAGGACTATAAATTGTGTTTAAAGGCACTCTTGGCAGTCCTAATCAAGTTATTCCTATGGATATAACTAGATAAATGTCAAGATCAAAATTATAATACCTACCCATATAAATATACAGTACAAGAAAAAGTCCAGAGAAACTTAAGAATGGGCTTTTTCTTTTATCTTCCAAGGCATAGTTTTAAAGAATGGCCTGAGTATTTTCCGTTATTCAGCCCTTAAATTTGGAACTAAGAATCAATATAGAGTTTGCTTTTTTGTTAATTGGTTTTTCACTAGTTCCCAAAGTAGGCAAAGTATTTCAAAGTATTTCTATTTTGAAATGGAAATGGTCCAGCTTCAGTCTTTGCACACAACTGGTCAAACTGATAGCAAGCTGATGCATTAGAACATCTGGACTATTGACTGTGACTATTCCTTATAAAAAAGATTGCCTGGATTTTTAGGAGGGCAGGCAATTTATTAAGTTAGGCTGGCAAAGTTAAAAATCAAATTAACTTCTCTTGATTGCTGCTTTCCCCATTATGAATGGTGTAACATGCTTCAAATGAATGTGCTGTAGTAAACAAGAATGCCCTAAAGACATGAGCAAAGTCTACATTTGTTTGTAATGAATGTGATTTCTTTTTGATCAGTACACTGTGTCTTACTTTCTATGTCACTTACTTTCCACTTGAAAATTATTGGATTTAGTTCTACAAATGCACTTTCATTGGATGTGTGTGGTATTTTCCAAGATATTCTAGATCATATATCATATATATGTAACATTTACCCCATCTTCTTTCCCTTAATAAGTCACATGGCAGAAGAGATTTAGAAGATTGAAAGGTAGAAATATCGTTCTTTTCCTTAAAGACTTAGAGTTTTATCTGTATGTCTGCAGGCATAACCTACAGTCTTGGGTGTATTTTGTTTATTTTTCATGGTTGGAGATTATACTAGGGCCTTGTTCATGGTAGGTAAGCTCTACATTCATGATTATACCACAAACTCTCTGATGTTTTCATAACAGATAAAATACTGGAACGAATAAAAGAGAGAGGAAAGAAAAAACAAAATCCCTAACTTCTAAAATGATCTAATTTCTAAAGATAATTATTTATAAATCCCCAACACACACACACACACACACACACAGACACAGACACACACACACAGACACACACACACACACACACACGGTACACACAGACCTCTTTTTGATAAAGATTAACTTTACTAAGGACTGCACGCACAATATTCTCCAATGTGAGTCACTTGTTGAGGCTTTTATTTCATTTAATTTTTACCTCAGCATTTCCATAGTTCAAATTCCTGACTACCAAATTAAAATTTCATTCTAAAAACTGGGGAAACACTATTATACCTTACAATATTCTGCCTGGTTATTATCCCCAGCAGCTATTAACTCCCATAGGAAGTGGGGAAATTATGAGACTTTTCCTTGCACATTTCCAATAGTAGAAAAAAAGGGAAATAACTCTAAAGGAGAAGTAAAAGCAACATTATAAAATGGAAACTAGCTGCATATTTTTTTACTTACTAGAGCAGAGGGAACATGGAGAAAACCCAGTGATGTGCAATTTTGCTTTGTTTACTGCCCAAGAAAACACGGTTTTACTAAGTTTATTAGAATTGGGGTAAAAAAAAATGTGAGGATTTTTTAAGGAAAAAGTTAACTTAATCTTAATTTTTACAAAACACCACATCTCTCTCTCATATACACATGGACACGTGATTTGGTGTTAAAACTCCATCTAAAAGAAGTTGTAGGGGATTGGTTTCTTGAGCAAATGGATATCAAAACCACAAGTCCAAATCACTGCACTCAACGAAGCATAATTCCTCCAAAGGGTTGAGAACTCTCCAAGTACATATTAAACTTGGTACCCTGTGAAGGTTGTATGACAGAAAGGGTAAATGGGTTAGCGGAGTGATTAGATGTGTCTCTAGGTAATTGGCACCATAAGCAGTCATTTGCAGACATTTTGAGGTTTAGAGATAATGGTCATGTGAGTATTATGTGACAACAAAGACAAACGCCTTTGAGAATACATCTGAAGATATAATTCTGTTCAACTTTTTTGTTCTTATTGTAAATAGAATTTCCTAGCATTTTCATACTTTAGTATATCTTATGTTTCTGATTTTTAAAATGGTTCCAGGAAAAACAGCTCAGGCTAATCATGACTGGCAGTAGATAATCCTTCCCTAATGGGAGAATAAAGAATTAAACATTAATGTATCAGGAACAGTGGAAAATAGCTTCTATAGCTCACATTGTAATAAGAGTAGTTTCAATATTGTGTACTCTGTTCTCCTTCAACTATTTTCTCTCCCACTTGTTCTCCATTAGTGTTATGCATAATTATGTGAATACTTTAGCCGTGCTAAATATAGGGGTAAAGTGAGAGAACTCCTGTAAAAATGACTGAAGTCATTTTGACTTTTATATGTCTGTCACACTACAAATTTCACCAAATTAGAGTATGAAGCAGATAGATTGATAAAATTCATATGTTCAGTTTCTTTATCTACACCTTTGTATTATTCCCAACTATTGTTGGGCAGGAATTTGCAATGAATAAATTTGTATCGATTTGACAACAGTAAGTGATGCTCAATTGCTGATAAATAAATATTCCCTCTGAATATCCATGAGAACATTTGTGGAAGATTCAGCATTTGTTTTTGGGCCTCTTAAAAGATTGTTCATTTCCAATCCAACTGTCACTATCTAATCCAATCCAATATGGGTTTACTTAGGAAAAGTCTGGAGGAATGGTGAATTTGATATCTTTGGCCAAGCAGGGATATCCATTTTCTCTTACATTTAGAGATTAGTGTTATGGTTCTAAGTCTTCACAGTAGGGCATGAACTGAAATTTAAGTTTGCTGTCTGGTCTCAATGTATGGCTTTGAACAAGGATGTTATCATGGACCTTTCTGGGTCTCTTAGCTTGATATAATGTTATGAACACATTATTGTACAATAATTAGTATATGGCTTTATTGTTACTTTGTTCATACTGCATTTCATTAGTGCTGTTAAACTATTTTAAAAATGAAAAGTCACATATTAAATCCAGGAAAATTAAAAAATGGCACACCAAACTTAAAGAAATTAACATCATGTAAGAATCAAATGGATCATCTGAAATATATAGATACATACAAATGCTTTATTATGCAATTTGGATGTTTAACTTCATTAGTGGAGGGTGTTTTATTGTAGATGCAACCAACCTTAAGTGAAAATAATGAAATTGCGGTATTTTTCATTTCCTCTGTGCCTTTTTGCCTTCCTCATGGCCCAATGTTATCCTTTCATGGCATCCTTTACAAATTATATACTTTACACTCATATACACACACATTACAAGCACACACACACATACATATATATATATATATTACATATACATGTAAACAATGTATATATTATAGGCTAGGGTTCACATACAAAGGAAAACATATAATTGGTTCCTTTCTGAGACTGGGTGATCTTGCTTAATAGTAAACATTCTGAGTCCCTCCATATGCCTGCAAATTTCATGGTTTTACTTTTCCTTAGAGCTGAATAATATTGAATTTTATACATGTACCAGATTTTCATTATCCATTCCTTTGTTGATGAATAAGTATGTTGGTCCCATGTCCTTACTCTAGAATGGCAATGAGCATGGATATGAAATATCTCTCTAGTTGGATAAGTAGTTCTCTTGGTATACATACAAATGTGACATAGCTGGACAATACTTTAAATTTTTGAGGAACTTTTAAACTGATTTCATAATGGCTGTATTAAATGTCATTCTCACTAGCCTTGAATAATAATTCTTTCTCCACAATATCTGCATACTTGTTAGGTTTCTTTATGATTGCTATTATGACTGGAAGTGGGGTGGTAATGTTTCATTACTTAAAATGACAAGACCATGTTGATTCATCATTTGAGAGGATTCAAAATTTGCTTTATTAACATCATGCTTAAACTTGTTTGTGATTAATTCTGAGTACACGTTTCACTGATGTTTACATAAAATTTTAATAAAGGCACACCCTTTTGGTGTATCCATTATCAATCATATATCTATTTGTCATCTATCATATCTATCACATTTAATCTGTCTTATTGAATATCTAATGTATCCATCATCTCTCTATCAATCTATCACTATTTAATGTTTAATATCACTTGTAATCTATCAATCATATATCTATGTATCTGTCAATCTGTGCACTGTAATCCTGTATACTTTCTCAGATGAGATTAACTACTGCTGGTAGAGTTAGGGTTATTTTGATGCTGGAGCAACCTGATGCTATTATGATCATTGATTTCAGGGTTTGGTGGCTCACCAGAGACTAAGTGTTACCATCTCTTAGGGGACAGAGAAAGTCCACAAGTGCAGTTTTCAGAATGCCTCTATTTCCTAATGGCTTTCAGATCCTTTACCTCTTACAATTGTGCTCATATTCAAAGAAAGGATATTTAGAGTTAATTTGAACAGTGATTTAAGATATCCTTTAAGTTCCTAAGTTAAAATGTCAGAACACATCCATACTATCTTCATTTAGCATTTGACTTAACAGTATTAGTATGATACAGTACAAACATATTGTAGGAAACTATTTAATTAAAACTAAGACCATTCTCCCACTGTAAGACCTCTACTCTCCTTCAGGTGCCACTTTTCTAAATAGTTTTCTTATATATTGCTAGAAAGAGCATATAAATGGGCTGCAGTCATGCATAATAATAAAACTTTATGATATATATTCCAGATACAAGTTATATTTCAAAATGAGATACAAGAAGAGCACATGATAAACTATTTTGCATATTGTGCTTTTATCTACTTTTGGCTTTACACCCCTCTGACAAACAGTTCTATGAATTTTGACAAATGCACAGAATCATAGAAATATCTCAGCACCAAAATACAGAACGATTCAATCAACTCCTCTCCTCCAGATATCCTCCCACACACTCCTCTGTAGTCTAACCTTCACCAAGACCTTAACTTCTGTCTCTCAGCAATCTGTTTTTTTCTTATAGTTTTGCTTTCACTAAAATTCTCTATAAGTGGAATCACATAGCAGTTAGCCTGTTAAGAATGAGAATATTAAAAAGTTCCTGAGACATATTGCCTTGTTTTATGGGCTAAATTGTGTTCCTCTTTACAAATGTAGATGTCAAATCCTATACCCCAAAGCATCTCTACTGAGATAATTCAGTTAAAATTACGTCATAAAGGTGATACAAGAATTATATTATGTCTTTATAAAGTGGTTTAGACACAAACACATACAGAACACCCATGCATACACGTGCACATGTGTTACGAGCACGTTTTCCCCGTTGGTCTGGTCCTGCCGCCCCGCTACCACGCCAGCCCCCCAAAACACTCAGAGACTCTGTATTTGATACAGTGCTGTTGGCCAGTTACTACTATTGTGTATGGCCTGCTCTGTCTTAATTATTAACCCATTTCTACTTATCTAAATATTCCCATGTGGTCATCTTATCTGAGCACGGCAGCCGGCATCTTGCTTCCTCTAGGCTCTAAATGCTGACCCCTCCTAACTACTCCCTCTTTCCTTCTTGTCTCTTAGCCCCACCTATCTTGCTTTACCATTGGCACAACAGTGCTTTATTAATTAACCAGTATGAGAAACATATTTACAGAATAACATCTCCCATCACACACATACACACACATGGGCACATATGCACACACACATGTACACATGCACACACAGACTTCTTCTGGACATCTAGAAGCTAAAGAAGAGGCCTTAGAAGAATTGAGCTAGCTAATGCCTTGATTTTGGACTTCTAACCTTCAAAATGGTAGGAAAATACATTTTTTTCCGTTGTGTAATACAATCTGTCCAGCCCCCAAACTGTGATGAACTATTTATTTTTTGTCTGATGCATCTAGTCTACCATATTTTGTTATGAAAACCTCAGCAAAATAATGAAACTGTTACTTTATGGTGTTGTCCTTCCTGATAGACATTAAGTATCCAAGCCAGAATTTCCTTTATAATAACTTTGCTAAAAAAAATTATATTGTGAAACAGTAACAATTCCTTTGGTTACAATACTAAGCAAACAACAAAAATATACTGACAACTTCAAAAGTTTAATACTGTAGTACCTGCCATTGTTTCCATTTAGATTAATTGCACAAGCATTTACTGGGTCTCCTTGTAAAGTCAGTAGTGTGATTGAGGAAGTCCAAGGTCCACATCCACTGGGGTTTAGCTTTATGTGCTTGCTAGCTTAGGACTTGAAACAAATAATTGAAACAAATAATCATAGTAAGATATTTCTGTTTCTGTAGTAGAAGCATGATGGGTATCATACAGTCATAGGATCTAGACAAATGACTCAGTGTCAAGAGCTCTTGCTGCTCCTTTAGAGAAGAGGAGTTTGGTAGCCAGCATCCATGTAAGGCCGCTCTCAACTGAAATATCTGCTTCAGGAAAGTCAGATACCTTTGGCCTCTGTGGGCAACTAAACTCACATGTATTTGCCCACAGACAGATATAACAATAACAATAAATATTATTACTGCTGATACTACTACCAATACTGATACTACTATTACTACTAAATACTTCAGACACAGAGCAAATTGTTTAGTATACTAAATTGTTTCTGAGAACAGGGGTGTGTTATAACAGCTGAAAAGGATTCTTTGATAAAGCAGACTAAGGAAGGAATGGATTGAGATGTTAGTAGAAGACCTCTCTGTCATTCGAGAAAACACAAACATAAAAACATGAGGAGGTAAATAACATTAAAAGTGTACCATGTTGTAAGTCATTTAGCCACATTGGTGCATTAGTTAGGAGGCAAGAAGGGTAGGGATGAGATGGAGAGGTGGATAACAAGGATGCCTTCAGCCTTGTAAACCATGCAAATGTTGTTAAGTCCTACAAATAAGAAATTGTAGTTAAAAGTCAAGTCTTGAGAATCTAAGTATTTAATCTCCATTAGTACTGAGGCCAAGTAGAAATGAGTCAACTCTGGAAGCAGAAAGACCAAGTAGCAGTTCATGGGAAAAAATCAGAAAAGAAACAATAATAGCTAGAATTGAAGACATCGAGAGAGAGAGAGAGAGAGAGAGAGAGAGAGAGAGAGAGAGAGAGAGAGATAGAGAAAGAGAGAGAGAGAGAGAGAGAGAGAGAGAGAGAGAGAGAGAGAGAGAGAATATTTAAATCTAAACTGAATTCCTATGTGTACTAACCCCATTCCATGCTTGTGTGAAATTAGGTAGTGATAAATGCAGGATTCACCAGAAAGGGAACTAGGCACTGTTTATTTTTCTGCATAGGCTGAGTAGGGGCACAAGTGGAAATATGCTTGGATGTTATTATTTCAAAGATTACAAAAAACAGAACATCAAGTGGGACAATTGGAAAAAAAGTAAAAGAGGGATTTTATATTTTAGCTTGAAACTGAGTAGATATTAAGAGATCCTACTGACATTTTTAAAAAAGATGTATTTGCACTATGTGAATATTTAGACATACATGCATATTTTGGAAAATTTTTCATTTTTATTATTTTGTTGTAGAAACTGCAAGAAACTCAGAACTTTAAGTTAGATAGCTATGCTTAAACATAAAACCTAAAGGAGTGTTAGACAATAATGTTTTAAGAGTGATTAGCTCATTGATGTTAGTTCAAAAAGTCAGAAAACCAAAGATGAAAAGAAATATGAAAGATATTTTAATGTGTTAAGATTCCCTTAAGGTTTTTAAAATAATCACATACAGTGATCAAATACTTCTGTACGCAGCTATCTTCTGCGTATTATGAAAATAATTAATTTCCCATTGGCTCAATTTTTTCACATCCCAAATGGAAATGTGGTAATCTCCCTTTTAGTTTTTATATGGAGTCAGATCATTATAGAACCTAATATTTAAAATAAACTCCTCTATAATTTTGTATACTATTCCTAAATGATGTAGTCACAATAGTTGGTGCTAAGTAAAGGCATAGTTAAGTCTGCCTACAAATGCTAAAATTATTTTTGAAGTTACCTGTTTAAAGTTTCAAAATATACTTCATTAAAATCAGTGAGTCAGCAAAACAAATCAAACACAAAACAGACATAATAGTTCAGTTTTTATGGCATTAAGTATTCAGCTAAACACTAGGAACATGAAACTTGATTTTTCTTGCTAGGACTCTGTCTTCCTAGATTCTTTCAAGTTGGGATTCTCTCCTTTCTTCTATGACTGCAGATCCTCTCACTAAGTGAGTATCATGTACCATGTGTGTTGGATTACCTAGAGATATCCCATACATCTTCTGTGTCCTGCTTGTGTTGCTACCCGCTGTGTTTAAATCCTCCTGGGATTCATAACTTTTACCATCAATAACCTATCACTCATTTTCACAATTTATTTTTACTTTTGATCCAGAGATAATAAAGTTACAGTTCTGACAATGGTAACTTAGTTTGTATTTTATCATTTATTTTGATTTGTATATTTTATTATACTAATTTTTCTCAATCTTAATTTATGGACCACACTAATATCAGTATATAAAAACATTGTATTTGTTTAATTCTTTTAATCTCTGGACTCTGAATCTGAATTGCATTGTATCTTTGCTATTAGGGCAAAAAAGATTTGCTTATATTGCCTGATACTATAAATCAATAGAAGGGATAAAATCTGAAATATATTTATTTGAGGAATTATGAATAATACATTAATGTCAATTTAGTGATCAAATGACTTAAGCGGAAAATGCCTAAATTAAAAATGCAAATATTAATAACAACATTGCTAATGATGGATTCTTGGATAAAAGAATGTGTCAACTGTAAACTTGTGGCTACGTCATTTCAGCATACAGAGTGATTAAAAGACTCTGATATGTGGGAGATTTAGTCTATGAATTTTGCTTTGAGAAAACAATTACTTGAGTAATCAATGACTCATAGTACTGACTAATAAGAAACCAGCTTTCTCTCTTCTTCCTTGTCTATGTTTTATTCCTCCTTCTCTCCTCTTCCATCTCGTTTTCTTGTATGGGACATGGTTTTGTACTTGCTAGGTAAGTGCTCTATAACTGAACTCTTCTCTTGGCAAAATTTCATGACACAAATAACTATAAAACTGATTCTTGGCAATGGTGTCATTAGTGTTCTGAAGGAATAAACCCCAGAGCAAGGAATGTTTTATGCTTTCTTAGAGAGGTTAAGAATATCTCCATAATATGTAAGCATCACTTCTGAAGACTCCTGACTAATCATAGCTCAAATCATTCTGTTTTCTTTAATAATGTCAAGAACATTGTCAGGAAATAATATTCCAACAGAGTACCAGTGAACACAAATGGTAGTTTCAAGCTTCACTCTAATATTCATTCACTAGAGAAATCCAACTAATGCAGTTTACAGGCCAGTGTTATATTAAATCCTACTGCATGCATTTATTGTAAGTGGAAAATCAATATGGGTATGTGTACCTATATATCGACTTGTAATATACTTACTATTTATGAGGGTTCATTTTAATATAGTTGTGAGGAATATGTATTAAATGAATTAATGTATGAAATTAAATTATAATACTAATATTTAAAATAAACGAGCAAGGAATGCTGCTCTTGATAAGTTTTGCTGCAACAATCCATGTAGAGGGATGAAGGTAATAAGAGCCAGTCTATATTTAGATCAGATGGTGTGATTAAAAAATACACAGCTCAAAACTGAGGAACCATTAGCTAACTAATGGTGGTCGATACTAGGTGTTAGGGAAACCCCCCCAAATAAAAATTATTAGTGATGTAATTTGTTATGGAATAACTGTAGAAGAATGCCACATTTGCATAGATTTTGTATAAATTTGGCCTTGAGGTTAGTGGCCCTCAACCTCAGCCTTAGCCTTTGCTTTCAGCAGTCTGCCTTTGTGTGTGTGTGTGTGTGAATTCCTGTGGTCTGGATGCCTACCTCTATGGAGCTATTCACTTTCAACTGTGTACTTGGGTACCTGTGGTGTCCTATCTAGAGGTTGTGTGATGGTCTTTACTTAGAGTATATAAACTATGTCTTATCTTCCGTTGGCTGTGACCATTTGTCAATCTCCCAGCCTTCAAGAGCCCTCTTCTTTTGGTGGCATCAACACTTGGACCTCACATTCATTCTCAGTAATGGTATTAATTTTGTTTAGGTATAAATATCCATATTGATTTTCCTCTTACAATAAATGCATGCAGTAGGATTTAATATAACACTGGCCTGTAAACTGCATTAGTTGGATTTCTCTAGTGAATGAATATTAGAGTGAAGCTTGAAACTACCATTTGTGCTCACTGGTACTCTGTTGGAATATTGTTTCCTGACAGTCTTCTATACATCATTAAAGAAATCAGGGTGATTTGAGCTATGGTTAGTCGGGAGTCTTCAGAAGTGATGCTTATACATTATGGCGATATTCTTAACCTCTCTAAGAAAGCATAAAATATTCCTTGCTCTGGGGTCTATTCCTTCAGAACACTAATGTCACCATTGCCAAGAACCAGTTTTATAGTCATTTGTGTCATAAAATTTTGCCTAAAGATAGAGTCCAGTTATAGAGCATTTACCTAGCAAATACAAAACAAGAAAAACAGATGGAAAAGGAGATAAACATAGTGGAGGAGAAAAAGAGGGGGAGGAAGACGAGAGAAAGATGAGTTCTTATTAGTAGATATTATGAGTCATTGATTATTCAAGTGATATTGTGGCTAGTAGAATAAACAAGAGCTTTTGAGCAATGAGTGAAAGGGAAAATGCTGAACAGAAAGGCATGTGGATTTGTAAAATACTGTTTGAGAGAATAGAGTGAGCACAAAGGTGGAGAAAATTAGAGACATGCCAAAGAGGTACAATGGCATGGAGTGTGAGGGCAAGCTCAGAATGTAGCACTATTTCTATGAAAGTTCATGTAGGGGCACAAGTAAAGAATTGCACTTCCTCCCAATGTAATAGAAAACCACTCAAGAATGTTATTCATAGACAATTTAGAATATGAGTGGGTGATGCTAGTGAGGTACATGGAGAAGGGTCAAAGTAGATGCCAGTAAATAAGTGTGCTATTAATATAGCCACTATGGCAGTAGCTTTGACTAGAGTCATAACAAAAACATGGAGAAGTATGATGGATTTAGGAATTATATAGAAAGAGTTGGAGTGATGGAACATCTATTAATAGTGTGTACTGTTCTAGAAGAGGACCCAAGTTTGGTTCCTGGCATTTACCATATAGGTAGGATCACAACACTTTTATTAAAAGTAAAAATGAATCTTTAATATATATTTAGGATATATGAATAACAGCTGTCATGGATTGTGTGAGAAAAATCAAGAATTTGTTCTAAAATTGCTGTTTTCTACAAACAATGGGTTAATGGCAAACCATTTACTCTGAAGTGATATTCTGTAAAAGAGGCTGAGGAAAGAAACCCAGTTTAGTTTAATATTATTTGCTTTGATGTTTTTCTGAGTTAGTTAAAAGGAATTTTAAGTTGTTGATATTCAAATAGGAAATAACCCAGAAAAGAAGCTCCCGATGAAAATAGATATTTATGAATCTTCTGCATATAAGTAATAATTACATTTTGAAATAAAGAAAAGTTTCTAGGAAAAGAACAAGGGAAATAAATATATGTGAATTCAGAATGTCTTGAAGAATCTCATTGTTTAGCAGCCTGGGTAAAAAAGGACAAGTGTGCACATTTGACAGCAATGATCTGAGTATGGATATGAGGGATTGGCAAGGAATGCCCACACAGTGTGAGTTAATTAAAGGGGATTACTCAAGAGTTTTGAATGATTAAGAGAGAGATAAGCTGAGAAAAACCCATAAGCTTTGCTTTTTATGGTGACCATGAACAAGCCTCCAAAAATAGTATTATATAGAGGGTAATAACTAGTAAATTATACTGCAAGTTTTTGAAGAGTGGATTGAAATTGAAAGGCATGCAAAGTAAGAGAGCCTTATATGAGCTGTGAGAACTAGGGAACACTCAGAATTTAGGTGGAGGAGAAGTTTAGAACAAGCAAGAATGGAATGCTTACAAAGAGAAAATTATTTATCCAGAGAACTCCAGTTGGCTATCTTAGAACCATTGAAGACCTTAATAAAAGTGATGTTTTTGCTTGCTTGTTTTATTACTTAGATAAAATCTTGTATTGTTTAATCTTACAGCAACTGAATTGCTCAGGGCACCGAATCAAATCACCCTGGAATTGCAGAGAAAGGGAAATTAGGCATTTTCAAGAATGCTGTTAACACAACATGGTGATCCGTAGAGTATATCCTCTGTAGTGATGGTGCCAATGTGTGGATTTCAGAACTTTCTGCCCCCTCCCCCTGCAAGTTTGGTTCCTCCTTCTCTTTCCACTTACTCTTTCCTAGGGAGAGTCAGCTGCATTTGGCTTTGTAGAAACAAGGAAAGTCGATTAATAGAAATTACTTATTTTGCTCAGACTGAGAATTCAAAGTAATGTTGACAGTGGGATCTGAATTTGATTAAAAAGAGAAAGAAGAAACTAGCAATAATGGCTTAGGGGTATTGGGGGATGTTCCTGTTTCCATATTTTCCTTTTTAGGAAAATAAGTGTAATTCTTTCAAGTATTTATCATTTTTTAAAATGTAGTCTTAAGTTCACAGAACTAAACATTTCTTGTATTAATATTTTCATATTTTGTTTGGTCTTTGAATTATTTTAATAATTTCTGTCAGTGAAACACACACACACACACACACACACACACACACACACACACACACCTACTAGCTTATGTGCTAGGGACATGTTTTGTGAACACTTACTTCTCAAGCTCAGGGCAGAGGGCTAATGATCCCATCTGTTAGAACTGCTCACCTCACTGGCTTCACACTGACTTCTACTCTACACTTGTCAGCCTACTCTAGTCAGTCCTATGACACCATCAGATCATCAGTCTCCTGGATGGATGGGACAAAATGGAAATGGTTATAGATAGTTAACAATATGGAAACAATTGGAAAAAATACAGCTTTCATGGTTTCTTGATTGGGTCCTTCTTTCTGAAATATAAAGATACCTTCTTGATGGGTTTTGTGATTATATGTATATATGGTGCACATACACACATATAAGCATATATGATACACATATATATGCAGACATACCTATACACTCACATATATACATATATGTATATGTATATATGTGTGTGTGTATTTGGTTTTCTACATTCTGATGCTTAGATTTGTAGGCTTTGCACATATTTATGGAACTGCCATGCACAGGGATAGTCACATTCATGGAAGAGTAAAAAACATACCCATATTAAGACCAACTCAGACTCCAATCAACCATTTCCTTCATTTATTCTCACTTCCAGGTTCTCAGCAAGCCCTGCTAGTCATCCCAGAACCAAGGGTCAGACAAACAAGGTCATTCCCTATGCCCTGGAATGTACTAGACTCATTAAAACTAGTTAATCCCAAACCTATATTTCCCTCCTTGCCCACATTTTCCTATACAGCTGCAATATGAGTTCTTGATCATTTCCCAGCCTCCTGTCTGTTTCCCTCCCTCATGATGACTGACTGGGATTTCCCAGCAAACTCCCTATAGTGTATTAACTCTTTCCTTGTGGGAATTTCAAGTAAAGAATTTTGTTTTCAATGGTAGCCCTCTGTTGATTTGTTGGATTTACAGAGTTTCTGCTCATTCCCTATGTTTTGAAACAGTAATGTGTCTTGCACTTGACAAAGGCAGACTTAGAACTCAGGGCTCAGAGCCTGGCAGTGGTGGCACATGTTTAAAAAAAAAAAAGGCTCAGGTTGTAAGGATTCAGGCATTTTAGCTTTTAGCACTCTCTTTCACCCTTTCACCTTTGCTAGTGGAACAAAAGAACAAGCTAAGGTATTTTTACTGAGTTAATTATATATGTGCGTAGTTGAAATGCTTTATAATATGATGGGCAATATACAATACTGAATATATGCTAAAATAATTTACACATTTGTGTGGGTATAAAATAAACATTTAATAAGTATATGAATATATGATCATGGAGAGTGACAAATACTGAAGTAAAATAACAGAACTAACACATGGCTTTTCTACTTTACTTTGAGAGATAGATTTTAGAAGAACTAATATCTCAGCACTGAACTGAAAAAAGAGAATGATAGAAAAGTACAGAAATTTTTAGGGGTGGTTTTGATTGCTGTGGGAATGGAGAGGAACTAGGAAGGTATAACTAGGAGGAAGTCACACAATGTAAAATTGAAGAAGCAAAAAAAGTCAAATTATTTTAGGACCTTGAAAGATACAGAATATGAATTACATCACCAGGGAGATAAAGAGCCATCAAAGACTTTTAAAAAAGGGAGTTACAGAATTCCTTTTCTGCATCTGGATCTCTAGCTGCCATGGGAATTGACAGAAGGAGATAGGAGTAGAGAAAAGAGAGCAGATAAGAAGGGATTTAATGGATTGGAGTAGATGCAGAGATGACGTTTATTGCTAAGGTGATAGTTGTGAAGGTAGAGTGAACAAGACAGCACTATCACACATTTTAGTGATGGATCTAAGGTGTATATGTGCTGACAGTGATAAGTATGAAATCCAAGAGCTTTGGTTTAAAGAGGAAGTTAAATAAGGATGTAGCAAGGTTGAGGGAAGGGTGTGTGTGAGAGAGAGTATGGTGAAATGAATGGCAGGAAATTGACAACAGTTTCAGAAGGACAATTGTTAAATTTTTCATGTTTCTGAGTTCTTTGAGGAGAGAATACTAGAAGGTCCTCAGTTGAGAATCTGCACTGCAGAATCAGAAGGTCCATCTGAAGAAAGATTTGAATCTGTTAAGCACAGTGATGCCACTGAACAGTGCATGAAGGATGAGGTCATCTGGGGCATCCAAAAGAGTTAATGAGAAAGGTCCCATCTCTGGCATATGCAATATTTTTAGCAAATGGTAAAAAGAGACAAATAGCTAGAAGTAGAGAAACAGAAGTGACCAAGAAGAAAGTAGTAAACCAAAAATAAGAATGTTTTGAGAAATAAGAATAATCACTATTCAAATAAGTCATAAGCTAAAAAGATACGAAGAAGTGTGGTGTGGTTAGTTTCCATTGTCAGCTTAACATAGTCTCAAATCATCTGAGGAGGGCATCTCAGTGAGGGACTGTCTAGATCAGGCTGGGCTATAGGCATTCCTGTTGGGGATTTTCTTATTGGTTTAAATGAGGTTGGAAAGCATACCTTGAACCTAGGTGATACCATTTCATGGGCTGGGGCCTGGACTGGATGGAAAGGAGAAAGGAGCTGAGCACTAGCAAGTATGCACTAATTCCTTTTTCTCTCTACTCCTAAAGGTTATCAGCAGTTCATCAGCTCCTGCCTCTTCGGCTTTTCTGCAATGACGGTCTGTGGTCTGAACTTGCAAGCCAAGTAAATCTTTTCTCCTTTAAGTTGCTTTTGTTGGGGTGTTCTCTCACAACAATAGGAAATGAGATTCCTTTCAACATAATGAAATAGACCAAATTCCCAGCTTCAGTTGACATTAAATATGACGTTGATAACAGGTTTTGCTACTGGAGAAAAAGTGGAAATTAGCATGGCTCTTGCAGGCCTACATTGTAAAAAATTCCATGGAGTCTACATCATGACATAGTCCTTTCTTTATGACAAATGGTGATAACTAGTGTTAAACATGGTGGATCAAGTGAGCAATTGTCACTTTTCTTGTTATTATGATTAATATGTGTGACATAACTCAAATAAATAATTTATTTTGACTTGTAGTCCATGAAAGACCAGAAGGCATGGAGTCTAGATTGGCTAGGTCAAGTAGCAGGAGTTCACAGGGCTACTTGTTTACACTGATTACTTGATGACCCAGAAACAGAGAGTGTGTGCCAGGGGTGGAGCCAGTCTGTAAACCCTAAACATCTTCTGCAATAGACTTTGTCTACCAACAAGTTTCCATGTCCAAAATGTTCCATAACCTCTCAAAACATCATTCGCGAGCACCTGGAGACTAATGTGCAAATATGTAAGCCGGTGGGGGAGACATTTCACATTCAAACCTTCACACATTTTTGTCTCAGTTCCAGAAGGACTGGATGGACCATAGCCTACCTGTCAACTATCTGAAGCCCTCTAGTTTATATGCAAAGTGAGTATGGGTCAGTCCTATTTGAACGCTTACACATGTGGATAGCTGGATGTTTGCCTTGCTGACAGAGTTTTATGTTTCTTGTTTACTCTGTTACTATGTTACTCTCATAACACTCTATTCATTGTTCACCATGGTGATGGTAACAACAGTAATTTAGAATGACTCTTTACTTAAAAATAACTTGAGAAATGGTAGTATACTGGCCATATGATTCCCACATTTCTATAATACCAGAGCCTGAGAGATGGAGACAGGAAGATCAGAAATTCCAGCTAAGGTTGAACACACAGCAAGCTTAAGGTCACCTTTGGTGACCTTATATGAAACTGTCCCAAAAAGAAATAAAAATACAAGCCAATCAATTTTTTTATTAATAATATAATTTGAAAATTTTACATGTCGATCCCAGTTACCTCTCCCTCCCTCCCTCTTACCCTCTTTCCCCTGTGTCATGCACCCTGGCCACCCTCCCCTCCCATCTTCCCCACCCCCATTCCACATGTAGGGCTATGCTATCCAGGTTGGGTCATGTAAATCTGTCAAGTCATTTGAAGTAGGGACTAGGATTTCTCTCCTGTCTCTGGGTCAAGGGGTATCCCTCCATGGGGGATTGTCCACAAGGTCCTTTTGTGCACCAGGAATAGATCCTGTTTCTACTCTCTGAGGTCCCCCAGACTGCTCAGTCCTTCTAGCTGAGACCCATATTCAGGGTGTCTGAGTCAGTCGCATGCTGGATTCCCAGCTATCACTCTGGGGGGGGGCATTACCTCCTCCTTGTTCAGGTCAGCTGTCTTTTTGTGTTTCTGCAACCTGGTCTTGTCCCCTCTCTCTACATCTGGATTCTAGTTCAACTCAGTGTTTGATTATGGGTGTTTGCTTCTGTTTCTAACAGGTACTAGATAAGGACTCCATGATGGTGGATAATTTAGTTGATGATTTCACTATCAGGGAAGGGCATTTATGGTAGCCTTTCCACTGTTGCTCGAATTGTTGGTTGGAGTTAGTCTTGTAGGTCTCTAGACCTTTCTTTGGGTACAGTTTTCTCTTTAAACCAATAATGGCTCCCTCTTTTATGTTCTCTCTCTCTCTCTCTCTCTCTCTCTCTCTCCCTTTTCTGTCTTAGGTAGATTGAGTCAGGGTAGGAATAGAAGAAAGCTAATCAATTTTAAAGTTGTATAATTAGGAGACTGAACTAGTAGACCCATACACAACCTTCCTATGCTCCAAGTATCTAGAAGGAGCAAAGTGAGACAAATTATTTCTTTTATTAAAATGGGCATGATAATTGGTAACCAGTCATTGGTTAAGCAAAGGATCATAGTTTACCTATACTACACTATAAATTCTTGGTAAAGCACACAGACTTATTTATGTGAGACTGTTGCCACTCAGCAGGCTCTTAAAGTCACAATGGAGACTTCATAACCAAAAAAAAAAAAAAAAAAGCAAGGTCAAGCTCAACTGCCATATTACCAACAGTACAAAAGAGCTTCTGATGAAGACAAGCCATGACAGGAGAAAGAAAACATGACTATGTAGCCCATGTGTGTCCAGGGCACAACTGAACTAAAGGATTCCCATGTCACAAGCATGCTCTGTCTAGCCAAATAGAAAAAGGCTTTGTCACTATAAAGGTGTAAATAGAATAAAAGACAAAATAATCAAAATATGGTCAAGTTCCATGTCAAAAAATGCTTTCCCATCCAGTTGTTACACTAACAACAGCATACATTATACTCAGTATCTGTGTTTTCATTGGTGTCTATGATCATGTTGATTCTTTCATTCCAAATTTCATTATTAAATGCTGATACAAATTAGAGATGGATCTAATAGACCTTAGTGATTCTTAAGTAAGTGCCACAGGAGAAAGATATTTAATAATTTGAAAGCAAAATAGTTTTTAAATAAAATAAATGATGAAAAGTTTCTTCATCTAAGTCAAACCCAAGAGATGGTTTACACATTCTCATTCAATACTGTATTCATGTTCATGCTGAAACCTGTAAGTAGTATAAATATGGTAGATATATATATATATATATATATATATGTATATATATATATATATATATATAAAATGAACCCTTGACAACTTTTATTGTTTTATAGCTATTTTTAATATATAAAATTGGTTTTAGCTTTAAAAAAATACCTGTTTGATTCTATTTGCTCATATATACACAATAGATGCTGATCCATACATTATTCCCTTTGTAGGGTACTAAGACTCAGATTGGGGGAATTTTGACTTATTTGTATATCTCACTAACGTGATTTTATATGTCATTGTTAGCTCAAATTAATCTCCTTGTCCACTTCATATTTATAAAATATTTTGTTCAAGATGGTTCTTAATTTCATTTCTAAGCACATAATTCATGTGTCCTGGGTTTGTATTGGGAGAACTAAATTTCTGCTTCCAAGAATTCAAAACACAGTGCCAAACCAATATATCACATGACTGGTTTCAGCACCAAAACAACTGCAGTAACCATTAGTACAAAAGCCTCTCTCAGGAGGGTGAAAAAAAAGAAACATTTCCCCAGCTTT
Organism: Cricetiscus sungorus; assembly: GCA_030556225.1. Classification (NCBI taxonomy): domain Eukaryota; kingdom Metazoa; phylum Chordata; class Mammalia; order Rodentia; family Cricetidae; genus Cricetiscus; species Cricetiscus sungorus. The sequence goes on along the minus strand of JANBXA010000651.1, from coordinate 94,427,320 downwards.
CTGTAATATGGACATTCCACCTCAAATGGGTCATTTTCAATAGCAATTGAGAAAACAAAAACATAGTTCAGTTTCAACAAAAGTTATGATTGCTCTTAAAATATAAAGATATAGTCTTTCAGATATCAAACCAAAACATTACATGGTAAATACAAAACTGTGTGTGTGTGTGTTTGTGTGTGTGTGTGTGTGTGTGTGTGTGTGTGTGTGTGTGTGTGTGTGTAGGTACAGGCATGGTTGAGGGTGCCTGTTTGTGGAAGACAGAGGTCATGTTTAGCTGTTTTTTCTCAAGCACTACCCACCTTGTAATTGTTTTTTTTTTTGTTGTTGTTGTTGGTTGTTTTCACTTTTGAGGCAGGGATTCTCATTATCTAATAATCTACCAAATAAACTTTAGTGCAAGGACCTGCCTGTCTCTACCTCACCAGAACTGGGATTACCTCCCCCCTGGCTTTTTTCTTTTCAATGGTTATGGAAGATCAACCTTAGATCCTGTGTTTCAAAGGCAAGTCCTTTACTGACTGAGCTACCTCCCATGAGGGAGAATTATGTTTGACTGATAGGTGGAAAATGGCTAAAGCTTGTTATTCTTATCTCTTTGTTTTATTGTAATATTCTGAAATAATTTAATGTGTTATTAAAGTCCTGCTGTTAAATATTTGTTTTTCCTAATATGTATCTCTGTTCTTGACTTTTTCTCTCAAGAAGAAATGATCCAGGCCCATTTTAGATGACATAAATAATTGGGAGAAGACGCTCTTGAATTTTTAATCAAGAATTAAACATGGCCTCTAAGCACACCCATTATAGTGATTGAATTCTGCAAATACATTCTTTCTAAGATACTTACCTGTACTGAGATCAGCTTGGGGAGAAACAATGCAATTTCTTATCAATACTGATAGCATAATTGTAGGGCTATACCCTAGTATATTACTCAACAAATATTGACACATTGAATATTAGGTTGGCAGAAAGCAATATTCTCTGCCTCCATGAAATACTTTTGAATGGTTGCCATAATAGACTTGAAAATGGAATTCCTAAAAACCAAATAAAGTATCATTCAAGGAATACGTCTGAGCTACCATTCTGCTAGAAGCTTGACTCTGTTTTGATGGCACTAACTTAGGCACTAACTTGTTTGAATCTCTTCCAGTCTCACTAGGTCAGTTAATATGTCTTAGGCTTGACACCTCAACTATCTTCAGTGTATATAAAAAATAGTCATATCTTTATTCAGCCAATGGAGCATAAGATTGCTCTTACAGATAGACATACTTCAGGTTTCTGAAAGGAATTTATGAAACTTCAACAGAATGAAAGACACTATAAATTTTGAACGATGAATGAAACATGTTTTCTCAGCTCTTTTCATTCTGGAGAGAATTTTGTAAAACCCATTTCAGGTGTCAGCCACATGGCTGTCATCTATTTGTTACTCTGGTTTCATTTAGCTGACGGGGTTGTAAAAGACTGAGGACAGCAGAAGCTGCACTCTGTTCCTTGTCTCTTATTAAAAGCTGACACTCTTAGAGAGCACAATATGGTTTTTATCCCCCCCCCTTGTACTTTCCATAGAAGCCAGCCCCAAACCAAGAATTCAAAGGGATTGTCCTAAGGCAGGTTTTTGATTGATCCTACTTAGAGTCTAAGAAATAAATTTCCTTCCAATGCAATTGTTGGACTTCAGGAAAAAGAAAGGACTTTTCAAAAGTGTGACAGTTGACAGCATCCTTTTCTGGTTTGGGTCCAATTTCAATCATAGGTAGTTTTGAATTTTCAATTATGTTGAAAAAAGAATTGAACACTGAGCCTCCACTGTCTTGCTGAACCAGTGGAGGATTCTCTTTCTGTGGGAACTTTCTTGGAGTGTGTTGATGTGCTTGGGTTCCCTATTCATCATGCAGGTTTGTGATCTTCATCTCTGCCAGGGTTGTAGCTAGAGAACTTGCTTGCTTACTTTGGTTTTGGTGGTTAAATGTTTCCTCTAGTTGGCAGCTTTTTGAGTATTCATGTGTTATTTGCTATTATTAGTAATTGGCTTAATGTTGATTTCATGGCAAAGACCTATGGAAAAGAAAGGACAGGGGCACATAGATGATCATTTTATTATTATTAATTTTTATTTAGAAACAATCTTTTTATATATCAATCCCAGGTCCCTCTCCTTCCCATCCTTCCATGCCCCATGGCCCCACTGATTCCCCCATCCCATCCACATCCACTTCCCAGGGAGGGTGAAGTCTCCATAGGGGATCATCAAAGTCTGTCATATCATTTGTGGGTAGGGCCTAGACCTTCCCCTGTGTAGCTAGGCTGAGAGAGTAGCCCTCTATGGGGAATGTGCTCCCAAGTCCATTTGTGCACTAGGGATACATACTGGTTCCACTGTCTGAGGTCCTATAGACTGTTCAGGCCTCCTAACAGACATTCACATTTGGAAAGTTTGGTTTGGTCCAATGCTGGTTCCATAGTTTTATGACTGGAGTCCACATGCTCCACTATATCAGGTGAGCTGTTTCTTTGAGTTTTTCTATCATAGTCTTCATCCCTTCTCCCTCTCTACAACTGGATTCCAGGAGTTTGGCTCAGTGCTTACTTGTGAATCTCTGCTTCTGCTTCCATCAGCTACTGGATGAAGGCTCTAGGATGGCATTTAAGGTAGTCATCAGTTTCATTATAGGAGAAGGACATTTAAGGTAGCCTCTCCACTATTGCTTAGATTCTAAAGTGGGGTAATCCTTGTATACCTCTGGACATTTCCCTAGTTCCAGGTTTCTCTTTAAATCTACAATGGCTCCCTTTATCAAGGTAATTGATCCAGTAGATTTTGGAAAGTCCTAGCTTTAAATGAACCTAAATATCAGAGTTGAATTTTGTTTCTCATCAAGATTATCCAGAAAATAGAAATCAGCTCTCCTTTCTTTTGCATTTATTTCACAGCTCTGATCTATTTCCTGTGAGAGGCAGTACTTATAGAATACATTATTTTATGAGGCTCTTATTTTTTGAGCATGATATACTGATAGCACAAGTCTTTTGTTGAATTTTTAAATTAACTCTCATTTTTACAAGTTTTAATATATTTTTGGGAGCTGAGAAAAGGAAGGGATTGATGTGAGGGTACAGTCAAACTATAATATACACTCTATACAAAAGGGAGAGAGAGAGAGAGAGAGAGAGAGAGAGAGAGAGAGAGAGAGAGAGAGAGAGAGAGAGAGAGAGAGAGAGAGAAGGTTTTGAATAGGATGGGTCTTGTCTTAGTCATCATTCTGTTGCTGTAAAGAGACAGCATGACTACAGCAACTCTTAAACAGAAAGTATTTAATTGAGACACTTTATAGGATTAGTCCATTATTAGCATAGTAGGAAGCATGTCAGCATACAGTCAGACATGGTCTTGAGAGTTTTGTGTCCAGATCTTAAGGTGGCAGACAGAGAGAGACTCTGGGACTAGCTTGAGCATTTGAGACTCCAAAGCCTATCCCAGTAACATACTTCCTCTTACAAAACGATAGTCCTACCCCTTTCAAATAGTGTCATTTCTTATGAGTCTATGGGAACTATTTTCATTCAAACCATCATAAGTAGAGAGGAAGGGAAGATCTTAGGGAAGGCAAGTGAGAGTGTAAAGAAAATATGTCTTTTCCACATAATATTTTTATTAATTATTTGGAAATTTAACATCTTGCACCCAATTGTATTCACTTCCCAGTCCTCCAAGTTCTGGTCCCCTACCCTTGTGACATTCTCCCAAAGAAAAAGAAGAGGAAAAGGAGGAGGAAGAGGAAGAGGAAGAAGAGGAGGAGGAGGAGGAAGAGGAGGAGGAGGAAGTACAGTTTATGTTGCCATATACTCAGTGGAGCATGGTCAAACTCTCAGTGGTCAGCCCCTTAAAGAAAACCTCCCAGAAGACATCAGTGACAGAGAGCTACACTTCAGTATCCTTATCACAGTTTTTAATAGTTCTCTTTCATGGATTACTCTCTAAGCTGTTACTTTTGAGGGGATAGGTGTGGGAAGGGGTTTTACAGAGGACTTCTATGTCCCTCCTTCTCAACCATGACTCTGCTGTTATTGATAGCACTGAGAAAGTAGCTTCTTTGCCCTTACAGTCAATGGAAATATGCATCATAGATATTTAAATGGTTCCTGGCCACAGCATGGGCCATGGAAATCTATATTGTCTCTGTGGCAGCCCATGCCACAGATATCAGCATGGTCTCTGGTGACAGTACAGACCACAGACATTAACATGACCCTCTTTCACAACGTGGACCACAGATGACATCATAACCCTTGGCAGCATACAGGCCAAGGACATCAAAATGGCTTTTAGGGTAGCATGGGCCAAATACACAAATATTATACCCTGTAGCAGCCCATTACATGGATCTCAGCATGACTTTAAGCTACTGCACTGGCCATAGACACACTCCTTGGCCATTGGTAGTAGCACAGACAGTAGACAAAAACATGAACCCTGGTTGTAATAGGACCATGGAACTAGACATGGCCCTTGGTTGCAGCACAGACCACAAACATCAACATGGTCACCTAATGACTGCACAGGCCAATCACATCAACATGGTGTGAATGGGACCTCCCATAAGTGTGGTTTGTATACCCAGGGAGATTCCATTGGAGAAAACTAATTTTCCTTTGCAAGCAGTCATCAATTGGAGATAGCTTCTGGGTTAGGGGCTTGTGTCCACTTGCCCTTTGAGAGCTAGGACTCCATCTGCCTTGTTCATATGTATGCTGCTAGTGTCTATGAGTTTATTTGTATTTGGAATCTTTTATGTTTGAAAAGCCATTTGCTTGGTATTGTCCATCCCTTCTATAGAATATTTCTACCTCATCTTTTGCATAGCTCCCACATCCCTGAAGGAAGGGGTTTGGTGAAGACATTACATTTAAGACTGAGTGTTGTAATTCTCTCATTCTCTGTTTATTGCCCAGTTGTGGGTCTCTGTATTATTTCCTATCACCTGCAGAAAGAAACTTCTCTTTTGCTGACTAAGTGAAACACTTAGTTAAGGTGACATAGCAAAGTGTTCCTATAGGGCATTTTTTTGTTATGTCTCTTTAGCAAAACAAGAGTCATTTATTTTCCCTAGGTCCATGACCTATCTAGTCTCAGGTTCTTGGCCACCCAAAGAGTGTAGGGGAAAGATTTCTTAAATTCAATCAGATATTGCTATGTTAATCTCATAATTTTTGTGTCCCTATGACACCAGTGTATCATATAGACAGGTCACCATTGTAGATTAAAGTGTGTTTAGCTATCTCCTGTGGTAGTGTACAGAGTACCTTTCAGTATCATGAACACTAGTCAGTAGGGGCAAAGGCACCCGCTTAAATTCTCCATGTTCAATGAAATGTATAAATGCTATCCTCAGCTATAAGGATTTACTACCCATTTATAGAAAGTAAGCAATAGTCTTGGTAATAAATACCCTTTGTTTGGGGTTTTCTAATACCTCTTTTGCTAACCAGTCAATTAGATGTAACCTATTTCTGGCATTGGAGGTTTAGCTTGCAGGTGAAAGATCTAGTAGAGACTTTTTCTCATTATTTGGTGATTTTATTTAATCTCTTTATTTATATGTATTATAAGAAGTTCTTACTGTATTCAGTTTCCATGCGACCTCTAATCTCAGATGACCTTTAGTGTTAGCTGTCCCTCCCCATATCCCTTCCCTTAGCTCTCTCTTTCTTTGTTTAAACCTCTTGTTTCATATAACACTCTCAACCGTATCTCCCCAAAGCTGTTTATTATATTTCCCCTACACTAGCAGCTCCTTGCATCCTCCCTGGTCCCTTATTATGTAACTAATTTTTGTGGTTACACAGACAGTAGCTTGCCTTTTGAAGGCTTGAGAGCTAAATTGCATATAGAAGAGAATACATAGTTACCTTTTGTGTCTGTGTTATTTCACTCAGAATGACTTATTTTTTTCTAGCTCTATCTGGGGATTTCTTTTATTTATTTATTGCTTTTTTTTTTTACAAACATCTGGATAATATTCCATGGTATAAACATATCACAGTTTTTTTTGTTTTGTTTATTCACTCATCTCTTAATGGATATCAAGGCTTTTGCCAATTTCTTGTTATTATGATTAGAGCAGCAATGAACATGGACAAGCAAGTGTCTGTGCAGTAAGATATAGATGGCCAAGAGACATATAGGTTGTTCTTGAGGTGGATCGATTCCCAGCTCCCTGAGGAATGAACACACTCATTTCCATGGTGCCTATACGAGTTGCAGTCCCACCAGCAATCCTCAGTTCTTGCCAGTGGGATCCGTCATTCGTTTTATTATCCTTGGCTATTCAGACTAGACTAAAATGAAATCTCAAAAGTGTTAATTTATTCTTTCCTGATAACTAAGAATGTTAAACATTTTTTTTAAAAAAAATTGTCTCTCAGCTATTTATGTTTTACCTTTTGAGAACTCACTCAATTTTATATTTGATTATTTGTTTTCTTGATGTCCAATTTTATTAGGTCCTTTATTTGTTTTAGATGTCAGCCTTCTATTGGATATGTAATTGTTAAATACCTTTCCCTGTTCTGTGGCCTGTCGATACTGAATGATGGTGTCCTTTTCCATACAGAAGCTTTTCAGTTTCACAGGGGCCTATTTATTAATTAGTGTTTTTAGTGCCTTGATAGTGGTGTCATTTTCTTAAAGTCTTTCTGTGACAATGAGTTCAAGAATGTTATCTACTACCTTTTCTATCACTTTCTGGATCTCTGGTCTTCTGCTGAAGTCCTTGATACATATGGAGTTAAGGCCTGTGCAAAGTGATAAATATGTATCTATTTGAATTCTTCTAAGTGCAGCTATCCATTATGAACAGTACCGTTTATTGAAGATTCTGGCTTTTATTTCTATTGTGTATTTCTGGCTTCGTCCTAATGTGTGTGAACGTTTTTTGTCTTCAATTCAATTGCATTGATTGACCTAACTGCTTTTGTGCCAATACCATAGTGTTTATATTACTCTAACTTTGTCATACAATTTAAGATCAAGGTTGTTGATACCTCCAGCAATTCTTTTATTATTTGATATTGTTTTAGCTGTCCTGTTTCTTTTCTTCATTTCTTTCCTTTTTTTGTTTTCATATGAAGCTGAAAATTGTCCTCTCAAGGTCTGTGAAGAATTATGTTAGAATTTTGCTGGGTATTACAGTGAATCTGTGGATTGATTTTGGTAGCGTGGCCATTTTCACTACATTAATCCTTCTGATTTATGAGCATGGGAGATCTTTCAATCTTGATGTCTTCTTCAATGGTTTTCTTCAATGTCTTAAAGGTTTTATTATATGAGATTTTAACTTAGTTGATTAAAGTTACCCAAAGGTAGGTATTGCAAAATGTAATTTTTCTGATTTATTTCTGGATTTGTCATTTGTACATAAGAAGGCTGATGCTTTTTGTGTGTTAATTTTCTATTCTACTACATAACTGCAGGTGGTCATCAGTTATAGACATTTCTTGCTGAAGTCTTTAGGGTCTTTTATGTATACAATTGTATGAATAAAAATATTTTGATTTCTTTTTCTATCTGTATCCCCTTGAGCTCTTTCAGGTGTCTCACTGCTCTAGCTAAGACTTCAAGTACAATATTAAGTAGGTTTGGAGAGAATGGACATCCTTGTCTTGTTCCTGATATTAGTGGAAAGGTCAAAATGGCGTTTCTCTCCATTTTATATTGATGTATGACATGGGTACACTGTAAACTACCTTTATTATGATGAGGTGTGTCCCTTGTCTCTTCAAAACTTTTGTCATGAAGTGTATTGGATTTTGTCAAAGGCCTTCTCTGTGTCTAATAAAATGATCATGAAGACTTTGTCTTCCAGCCTGCTTATGTGGTAGATTACATATGTCAATTTAAATATGTTGAATCATCCCTGCATTTCTAAGATGAAGCCTTCTTGATCATACTTGATAATCTTATTTTTAAAAAATTTAAATTTCAATTTACATGCCAACCACAGTTCTCTCTCCCCCACTTCCTCCTACCCCCTCACAACTCCCCAACCCACTCCTCTCATGGGTAAGGACTCCTATGAGGAGTCAAAAAGTCTGACACAATAGGTTGGTGTTAGACCAGGTCTCTCTCCCATGTATTAAGGCCAAGCACGGTACTACTCCATAGGGAATCCTTTTGATATGTTTTTGAATTCAGTTGGTAAGAATTTTATTGAGAAATTTTGTGTCTATGATTATAATGGAAATTAGCATGTAATTTTCTTTCTTTCATATCTTTGTGTGGTTTAGGTATCAAGGAAATTGTGGATTCATAAAAAGAATTAAGTATATTTCTTCTGTTTCTATTTTTGTGGCATAATTTCAGGAATACTAGCATTAATTCAAATTTGAGTGTCTGGTAGAGTTCTGCACTGAATCAATCTGGCCCTGAAATTTTTTTGGTTGACTTTTAATAAATACATCTCTTTGAGGTCATGGATCTGTTTAAATTGACCTTCATTAACTTTGGTAGGTGGAATATATCAAGAAATTAATCCATTTCTTTTAGGTTTTCCAGTTTGGTGGAGTATAGATTTCTAAAGTAGGATCTTAAGGACATTGAACACAAGATTGTCTTTAAAGCTGTGTTCATCACCTTCTTGTTTTATTGAAAATTGATTTTTATACAATGTATTTTGATTATGGTTTCCTCTTCCTGACTCCTGCTAGATCCTTCCCTCCTTTGCACCAACTCAAATTCATACCTTTTCATGCTATCTCTTACTAGAAAACAGTCATCTAAAAAATAAGAGGAAAAAAAAGAAAAATAATAATAAGATAAAATAAAAACAAACTCCTCTGAATAGGACAAAACAAATAAACTGGGGTGGGTGCAATAATGAAAAAGCATAAGAAGCACATGTAGACAAAGAGACAAGCATTCACACACAGAGAAATCTCATAAAGACACAAAATCTGAAACCATGATATGTAAGTAAAAGACTGTAGGACCAAGATATCCACACAAAGCATTATGAGATAAACAAAACGAAACAAAAAATATTTTGGCTGTCTACCACTGGGCATGGTCAAGCAGTCTTTGAACCCATTGTGTTTCTATGAGAAGTTCTTAGAGGGGGCGGGGAGGGAGAAAGGGAGAGAGAGACTTAGAGTGAAACATCATAGGTCTCAAAATCATAGGTCTAAAATTGCCTATTGATTTTGCCTTGAAACTTATTTTTTGATAGTTAAGTTTTTTACTATGAAGCTTACTTATTAAAGATACACTTGCACACACATGGCAGGAGCTTGTTTAGGCTGATCATGATGCATTTACAGAATTATTAATGCTAATGATCTTTTTTCTTTCATTCTGTCTAGGACCCCAGCCTATGGAATGTTATCTCTCATAGGTAAAGTAGATCTGTCAACCTCAGTCAACTGAATCTTATTATTCTCTTAAGGTCATGCCCAGAGGTTTATTTATTAGGTGACCTACATCTTATAAAAGAGGCAATAAATGTTAACTACCACGGGGATGTTAGACAGTAGAAAGGGAATGAGCAGACCTTCTGTAGCCATTGGCTTCCATTAAGACAAAAAAACATCATCAGGTCAGCTTCCTTTGTGGCAAATGTCATTAATACTACAATAAACAGAAAAATAAAAAATACATTTCAAAATATCAGCATTACAGAGGAAAATCCCAAGCTGCCTATAACTCATTTTTAAGCATGATGCTTCCCATGGCTAATTTGAAATCACTGGACTTTCAGAAACTCATAATGATTCACAGGCTGTGTGATACTAGTTAAAGCCAAATCATTGGTGATAGCTTTCACACTGGCCACAGAATTAAAGCGTAGAGTGATGACAAAAATTTTGTGATCATTTGTTTCCTGGCTCAAAACTAATCAACGTTGCAGGCAAACTGGTAGCAATAATTTCTGACAATCATCTATGTCTTGCCCAAAGCTAAAATGGCTCCAGTGGAAACTTACACAAGGAGTTATAGGCAGTGTCTCACTATGTAGCCCTGGTTTGCCTGGAATTAACTTTATGCATTTGCCTGCCTCTTCCCATCAGTGGCTGGGATTAGAGATCCATGCTGTTATGACCAACTATTCCTTCTCATCTTAAACAGTATTTGAGTTTGAGGCCACAAAGAGCCACTCTTATCTGCACATTTAAATAACATTGAGGTTACATAATTCCTCCTTGGTTGGTAAGTAAAGGTTAGAGAACCTTCCTGCCCTAGGCCATGACACCTTAATTTTGTGCATTTATTCAGCTTAATTTGTAAAGAACAAAAGCTTTAGACTCCCAGCTGTTTTTCTTTCTTTCCACCTTGTTCTCCAAAGAGTACCTTGTTAACTTGTACTCTACTAAAGGCACATTTTCTCTTCCTAGCTCCCTCCTCCAGGTACCAGAGTCTCAGTCTCACCAGCCCTGTTGTTTTCTCAACACACTGCACTGCAGTTCCTTTCTGTGTTGCCTTTTAAATTCATTTTTTTTTCTTTTAAGGATATGAAGACCTACAGAGGTGATTCAGTTCTCCCCAGAAACATCTTGAGGAATTAAAGAACTGTTTACAAACATGCAGGTGTCGATACATAAACAAGGGAATAATGAAGCATCCTGGGGCTAGAATAGGGAAGGAAGGGTTATTTTCAATTTTTGGTCTGAAAGTGTGTTTTGGGGAAGGGGGAGTCATTACCACAGTCTGAGCAAGAGAGGCATGACCTTGAAAAGAGCAGTGACTTTGGCATCAGAGGTGCAGCTCCTCTCATGTGAACCTCTCAGAAAACAAGCTGGGAAAATAAACACTCTACCCTTAGCATCTTCTCAAATTTCTCGTCACTGTTCTGTAATAGCTGAGTTCAAATGAAAACCAGGGTCAAGGGAGTCTAACAGTAGAGGAGCCTGCTGAGGCCAAGGTGCATATCCCTGGGTGGGCAAAAGAAAGCTATGCAGCAAGGGAAGATGGAGTAGATCAAACAGAAGTATCAGACATCTGGAGACAGGCAACCTTCTCCCTGCTGTTGACCCAGACCTTGCACTAGGTTCAGTTTCTTAATCCATTGAGTCAGAGAACCAACATAAACCTGCCTTGGAGAGTTCTTTGTAGAAATGACCACTAAAAATGAAAATTAAACATTTTGCAACCATAAAATGCAATTCCAAGAGTAGTGGATCTGCACTACAGGATTGACCCTGACAATCCTATCGGAAATAATTCAGATGTGAAAGATATCATGGCCACCTCCTAGACATCCGTGCAGGAAGAAATCTGTGCTACCTTGTGCAGACAGCATTTACTATAGCCGTGAGATGCTAGAGTCACTGACTGAGGAAGAAAAGATCTCAATAAAAGGGTGATCACATTAATTATTCAATTTTCCAGTAAAATTTCTCCCTATTGTTATTATGGCACTAGCAACTGGCAAACCAAAATGTAGGTCTGACCCATATCCCTTGAGATCCTGTTTCTAAAGCCTAGCCTAGACCTGGTCATTTTTTAAAATGTTATGCCAAGAGAATAATTTTGACCATGTTGATTTTGAAAACAAAACAAAAAACTCTATTATGCCAATAGAGTCAGTCCTGTCCTCTGCTACAAAAGAAAATGCTCTAGAGAAAGGAAAACACCAAGGGTTTGATTATTCCTTAAGAAAGGATTTGAACCCTTAGTCAAAACTATTTTTTGTGTGTTTGTTTTTGAATTTCTTTTTATTAAATAATTTATTTTATTTAAATTTGAAACAAGTTTGTTTTACATATCAACCTCAGTTCCCGAAACCTCCCATCCGTCCTCCCATGTTCCCCCAACCAACTCCCATCCCACTCCATTTCTGCTTCCCAGGCAAGGTAAACCCATGGGGATTCTTCAAACTCTGTTATATAATTTGGAGCAGGGCCTAGACCTTCCCCCTTGTGTCTAGGCTGAGGGAGTATCCCTCTATGTGCAACGATCTCCCCAAATCCATTTGTATACTAGGAATACATACTGATCCACTACCAGATGACCCATAGATTGCCCCGTCCTCCCAAGTAACACCACATTCAAGGAATCTGAGTTGGTCCTGTGCTGTTTTCCCAGCTGTTAGACTGGAGTTCATTAACTTCCCCCTTTCCAAGTTAGCAGTTTCTTTAGGTTTCTCTGGCCTGGCCTTGACTCCTTTGCTCATCACTCCTCCCTTTCTTCAAATAGATTCCAAGAGGACAGTTCAATGTTTAGCTGTGGGTATCTGCTTCTGCTTCCACCAGCTACTGGTTGAAGGCTCTATAATGGCATATAAGGTAGTCATCAATCTCATTATTAGGGAAGAGCATTCAAGGTATCCTCTCCACTATTGCTTAGCTTGTTAGTTGTAGTCATCCTTGTAGAGTCTGCATTTACCTAGTGCCAGATTTTTCTTCAAACTTATGATGGCTCCCTCTATTATAGTATCTCTTTTCTTGTTCTTCTCTATTCTTCTCCTGACTCAATCTTCCTGCTCCCTCATACCCACCTCTATTCTCCTCTTCCCTTTCACTTCCTTTCCCCTTCCCCCATGCCCCCAGAGGACCATGTATGTCTCTCTTAGAGTCTTCTTTGTTTCCTAGGTTTTCTGGTAGTGTAGATTGCAGGCTAATAATTTTGCTCTATGTCTAAACACCATATATGAGTGAATACATACCCTGTTTGACTTTTTGTGACTAGATTACCTCACTTAGGATGTCATCTTCTAGTTCCATTCAATTGTCTGTGAATTTCAAGATTCCATTGTTTTTTCCACTGAGTAGTTCTCCATTGTATAAATGTACCACATTTTCTCCATCATTCTTCAGTTGGGGGGCATTTCGATTGCTTCCAGGTTCTGGCTATTACAAATAATGCTGCTATGAACATAGTTGAACAAATGTCTTTGTTGTATGATTGTGCATCTTTTGGGCATATGCTTAAGAGAGCAATTGCTGGATCTTGAGGTAGACTCCCATTTTCCCGAGGAATCCCTATACTGATTTCCAAAGTGGCTGTATGAGTTTGTACTCCCACCAGCAGTGGAGGAGTGTACCACTTTCTCCACATCCTCTACAGCATAAACTGTCTTTGGTGTTTTTTATTTTAGCCATTCTGACAGAATTAAGATGGTATCACAGAGCTGTTTTGATTTGCATTTCCTTGATAGCTAAGGATGTTGAACACTTTCTTAAGTGTCTTTCAGCCATTTTAGATTCCTTTATTGAGAACTCTCTGTTTAGTTTTGTACCCCATTTCTTAATTGGATTATTTGATGTTTTGGTAACTAGCTTCTTGAGTTTTTTATATATTTTTGAAATCAGCCTTCTGTCAGATGTGGGGTTGGTGAATATATTTTACCATTCTATGGGCTGCCATATTGTCTTGTCTTGTTGACTGTGTCCTTTGCATTTCAGAAGCTTTTCAATGTCAAGAGGTCCCATTTATTAACTGTTGATCTCAGTGTTTGTGCTACTGGAGTTATGTTCAGGAAGCAGTCCCCTGTACCAATGTGTTCAAGGCACCTCCCACTTTCTTTTCTAAGAGGTTTAGTGTGCCTGGATTATTGTTAAGGTTTTTGATCCATTTGGATTTAAGTTGTGTGCATGGTGATAGATATGGATCTATCTGCAGTTTTCTATAGGTCAGCATCCAGTTATGCCAGCCCCATTTGTTAAAGATGCTTTCTTTTATAAATTGTATGATTTTAGTTTCTTTGTATAGTTTCAGTACATAATTCTACCAGAAATTCAAAGGACAGCTAATACTCCTCAAAGTGTTCCACATAACAGAAGCAGAAGGTTCATTGCCAAACTCTTTTTATGATGCTATAATTACCTTAGTATCCAAACTACACAAAGACACAACTAAGAAAGAGACCTACAGATCAATATCCCCCATGTACATTGATGCAAAATACTCAATAAAATACTGGCAAATAAAACCCAAGAAAAAATCAGAGAAATCATCCACTATGGCAAATAGGCTTCATCCCAGGGATGCAGGGATGGTTCAATATATGAAAATCCATCAATATAATCCACCATATAAACAAACTGAAAAGAACAACCACATTATCATTTCACTAGATGCTGAAAAAGCTTTGACAAAATCCAACATCTCTTCATGATTAAGGCATTGGAGAGATCAGGGGTATCAGGAACATACCTATACATAATAAAAGCAATATACAGCAAACCAACAGCCAATATCAAACTAAAAGGAGAGAAACTCAATGTGATTCCTCTAAAATCAAGAACAAGACATTGCTGTCCTTTCTGTATCTCTTCAATAATGAACTTGAAGTTCTAGCTAGAACAATAAGAAAACAAAAGGAGATCAAGGGGATAGAAATTGGAAAGGAAAAATTCAATCTCTCACTATTTGCAGATGATATGATAATTTACATAAGTGACCAGAAAAATCCTACCAGGGAACTCTTACAGCTGCTAAACATCTTCAGCAAAGTGGCAGATTAACTCAAAGTGGCAAGATTAACTCAAAAAAAAATCAGTAGCCCTACTATATTGAAAATAAAGGTACTGAGGAAGAAATCATAGAAACATCACCTTTTATAATACCCACAAACAACATGAAATATCTTGGGATAATGCTAACCAAACTAGTGAAAGACCTATATAATAAGATCTTTGAGTCTAAGAAGAAAATTAAAGAAGATACCAGAAAATGGAAAGATCTCTCATGTTCTTGGATAGGTAGCATCAAGGTATTAAAAATGGCAATCTTGACAAAAGCAATCTACAGATTTAATTATATCCCCATAGAAATCCCAGCACAATTCTTCACAGACCTTGAAAGACCAATACTCAACTTTATATAAAAAACAAAAGACCTAGGATAGCCAAAACAACCCTGTACAATAATGGAACTTCCGGAGGCATAACCATCTCTGACTTCAAGATCTATTATTATGTTACAGTCCTAAAAACATCTTTGTACTGGCACAAAGATAAACAGGAAGACAAATGGAATTGAATTGCACAACCAAATATTAACCCACACACCTAGGAATACCTGATTTTTGTTAAAGAAACTAAAATTATACAATGAAAAAAAAGCATCTTCAATAAATTTATTGTTAATCATTAGAGCAACCATGTGTGTGTGTGTGAGTGTGTGAGTGTGTTTCCCTGTTTCTCCTCCCCTCTTGTTACTTGAAAATTCTTTTGATTTAGTCCATTGCAACCTCATGTGTCAAAGCAATCACAGACTATATTGACATGAATATAGCAGGTAAGTAACCTGACTGTTAAGCACAGAACCTAGCTCTGGGACTTGCTGTATTTCTCCTCCTCTTGTTAGCTGACTAAAGGGCACCAGGGATCCATGTCTCCTGCTTTATAAAAAGTTAAATGTGCAGTCTGGGCCTTGGGGACTTAGTGATGGCATTCTTCTCAAGCTAAAGCTTGGATAAGATGCTGCATCAAGCCAGGCATTTGTGGTGTATGTCTTTAATTCCAGTACTGGGGAAGCAGAGGCAGGTGGATCTCTGTGAGTTCAAGGCCAGCCTGGTCTACAAAGCTAGTTGCAGGACAGGCTTCAAAGCAATACAGAGAAACCCTGTCTTGAGAAAAAAAATGATGCCTTTCTGAATCTTTAAGGGAAAAGAGGGCTTGGTAAAAAGCCTTGTCTACTTTTTATCTGGCCCTTCCAACTTCATTGTCCTGACTTCCAAAATACCTGACAATCCTGAATCCTGTAAACCACTTTCAGGAAATCATTTCAAGAGAAGAACTTTAAAATTTGCTCCTGTTTCAAGCCTACTCCAATTCTACTTGGAGACATATTAACCTAGTAACAGCGATTGTCTTTTGAGCTATCAATTCAAAGTCATTTCATAGAAAAGTCACTATCTAAAAATATCCAAATATACAATGAGAATTAATAAAGCTATTTTGATGATTTGAGGTATTTTAAAAAGGAGACTCAGTATTTGAAGTGCAAATCCAGAAAAAATAAGTGAATTAAGAGACTACAATATCCTAAAGAGGGTAGAATTTGGCAATCTTTGGGTTCTTTGACAAGGAAAGAAATTAGAATGCTAAATGAAGTAATCATATTCCATTCATAACACCCATTGCAAATGTAATAGTTTACTCTATCTAGGCTTGGCTGGTTGAATTTATGTATCTTTTTCATTATGATTTCTGAGTTCAAAATTTGATATTTTGGGCCAAATATATTTTTCTTATGCAGCTCATCTGTGCATTGTAAGGTATTTATAAGTATCCATGATTGCTGGACAGTACACAGCTCTAGCAAAGTCTCCCAGAGTGACAATGGAAAGTAACTCCTAGTCATAACCAAATGTTCCTGTGTTATAAGTAGTTTCCCCTGCCGGTCTGGTCCCACCACCTCACCAGCCCCAAATAACACACAGAGAATCTGTGTTAGATATAAATCTGATGGCCTGTTACTAATGTTTCTTATTGGCTAGCTATGTCTTAAATATTAACCCATTTCTATTAATCTAATTATTTCCACGTGGCCTTATCTTACCGGAGAGAGGGCCCAGTGTACTACTCTGTTGGTCCTACATCTTGAAACTCCTCCCCACTACTTCCTAAATCTGCCTTATCTCCTAGTCCCACCTATCTTGCTTTCCTATTGGCCAACAGGGCTTTATTCTTTAACCAATAAAAAAAACATATTTACAGAATGACATCTCCCTTCATCTCCTCTTTTCTGTCTAAAATAAAAAGAAGGGTTTAACATTAGCATAGCAAAATATATAACAAAACAGTTATCAAATAAAAACCATAGTTAACAATGTTCTGTCCATGAACATTTAGCAAGATTTAAATAAAATATTTGATCATCTATCCTATCTTTGTGAGTCTAAAGTCCTATATGTAACTTATCTTTAATCCTAACTAAGAAAAACTCTGACCATAACTACTGGTCTTCAAGTCCTTCAAAGACCACAGAAGGATAATATCTAAACTCTAGAAATGGCAGAGACAACTCTGGTCAGTCATCTGAAGTTCTTCTGTAATGTTCCATCTTCAACCCATAGGCCATAGTGTATCTGGCAGACTCCTCAGGAAAGCGGGAAATTTCAAACTGTCTACCTGTATTGGCAGTTTGTCAGTCACTTTTTTCTGTGTTCTGCAGATTGTCTGGCAGATTCTTCCATGAAGTAGGAACCCTGTGGCAATGTCCATCTTGTATCAGCAGTCACTTTCCTGTGGGCTCTGCATGTCCAGTTTATACAGCATAAAGTCAAATATTCCAGACAAGAGCAGTATCTTGCCCAAATGGCTAGTATGAAAGCAAATTCCATAATGCATTTCTTCAATGTCTGTCTTCCTTTCTGATGCATGTGGTGTTATCAGGAGCAGTTATGTCTTGCTATTAAGAAAAAACCCTAAACCATTTTAAATTTCATATTCCGTAGGTCTTTGGAAGGTTTGAAGAATGCCTATCCATCTCAAATACATCTCAAATACATCTTGAAAACCTAAGTAACTTACTCTAAGTTTTGACTATCATAGGTCAAATATATATATCATAGGACAAATATCTATAATAGTACTAGATTATATATTACATTTTAAATGAGCTATATAAATACAATACCTAAACAAGAGAGGAAATTACATATCACAAATTGACCTTAAATTTGTATCTCTAAATGAAAATACATTCCAAAACAAAGTATTCATAGCTATACCACAATCCCATTTTTACCTTTAAAAAGAGATCGGTTGTGGTCATTAACTATTTCTAACCAACTCCATATAAATGAAAACAAATATTTATAGACAATATTTGGGAATTTTGGCATTTTTCTTTCCAAATTGCTTCCTGCTGATAGGGGCGCTGTCATGGGGATCCTAAGAAGATGCAGACATCCTGGCTGTAGTGGTCTGCAAGGCTGCCATGTCCCAGCTGTTTTGAATGTTGGATCACCTGGAACACTGTTTCAGGGGGTCTTGCTTGATCAAACCATGTTAGTCTGAAAGGAATCCACAGCTTTTCATTTTCTGTTGAAACAAAAATAGAAATTCTTTTCCCAAGTAACCTGTCCTTAGACTTAAATTTTAGAGTCAAAGCATTTTCAAAATATATAAATTTGATTAATTCAGCAGAATTTATTTTAATATCCCTGAATGGAGAAGACAATAGCAATCAGGACTCACTGTTCTATGTAATATAACTAATAGGCAGGATGCTATGAGGATGCTTTTCTAAAATCACACAACTCATCTGTCCTTTGTCACTTGTTCCTAAACATACAGTCTTTTCCTGTGCATTGTAGTTAGAATAGAACACTCTTCCATTTATATTTTACTAATGATATGTATGATTCTAGCAACAGTGATCTCATCTAATAGTCCATATTCCTTGAATACAGGTGACTGTTTCATGAGTTGTGCCCTGGAGAGTTTGGAAAGGAAAGAGTGAGCTGGAAACTAACAAGTAAGCATTAAAGGCCTGGTGGTGCACACGTTTAATTACAGCACTTGGGAGACACAGGCAGGAAAATCTCAAGTTCAAGGCCAGCCTGGTCTACAGAGAAAGTTCCAGGACAGCCTCCAAAGCTATATAGAGAAATACTGTCTTGAATCCAACCTCCCAAAATGTTTCTGAGACTTTTTTCCCCCTCACAGATAGGGTCCTGTCTACAGGAGAGAATTTGTGGCAAGTAGAGAGTTAGACATGCGCCCTGCTAGTATTCATTACTTGAAAAGATATTATGACAGAGGTGAACCAAATGCTTTTAGATAATATTGGTCTTGACAGTTAATGTCTTTATAAAAAGAATCCCTAAGCCCACAACTAATTCAATTATTTTTAAGCTTTGATGCCTCCTGTTTGTTCCCTACTGAATATTTTTTCTGTTGAATCTTTAACAGCTATTTAGAGAAATTAGCTATTAGTTTAAAAAACCTCATCTGGGCAATAAATTTCTAGACCAAGAAACTAATACACCATGCTCTATAATTTTGAGCCTTGATTGGACTAGTATTGGAAAAGGAATTTATTGCTTTGAAGAAGTATAGAATCAATACACTTGGAGTAATGTGTTGGTAACCATGCCAACACAACTTACATACAAAGCTAGAGGGCGAAGTAGTTCTAAAATAATTGACAGAAAGATAATTAAGTGTAGTTGTGTCAAGACATGAGATAAATGATGATTCACTTGAAGCCCTCTGGTATTTCTTTAGCTGACAAAAATAAAAGCAAGCATAGTAAACAGCAAATCTAATAAATGATTTCTCTAGATAGAGCTTCTCTGAGTATATTTTAAGAGAAGGCTTTCCTGTTATTTTATGTTCCCCTTTTACATTTGGGCTTTAGCTCATCCAATTTTCTTTCTAGGATTGTAAGGGCCTCCATTCAGTTTTTGTTTAAGATTCCTAAATGAGTAAACATGCAAGAACACCAGGATATCAGGGTTAAACTTGATCAGACTGTGACTTGTTGAACTTGCCTTTGATGGATGTCCTTTGTCAGTACCCTTTTCTGAATAATTTTGTATTTAATGTGCCCTTCACTGAAAAATGTCCCAATAACTATTACTAGGCTATACATTATGCCAGCAGTTCAAACCCAGGCATCAATACTCTTGAGAGGAATTAGACTTTCCAAGGGGTAGGGAGATTTCATAGTACTAAATGAAGAAATTTGTATTATTTCAATGTATATATTCACTTTTTCCTAAAATTGATTCATCTAAAGTGTCTGCAGTTGACACAACAATCATTCTACTTTTTCATCTATTTGCAGCTCACAAATCCAGATTTTAGTATGGTCCCAAAATGACTAGACTCTCTTTAAATTCTGGGTTTCTATAATGGCTCTAAGCATTTACTCTTGGTTATATAAGATATATAAAATGAAAGACATAAAAGTAACCCAGGAAACTGAGTTCCTTCAACAAACACAGTATTTTGCAACTCTATAGTCTTAGTACTTGCTTGAGCATCAATGTCATAGTAGGAAATAAATACAATGTGCTCTCTTATTTTTGTTTTAATCATTGATCATACAAACTCCCTAAATAATGGCTCATAACTGTTAAAAAGAAATGCAGAGTTGCCCTAGCACTACTTACTGTTCAGTTTCACTGTGTTGAGCTACCATGAAGTTCCTTCAAAACAATTTACAGCATCTTTTAAAAAAGCTCTTGATGGCATGCACAGTTAAAGTGCTTCAATATCGTTTAACCAATGGCAAATTACTAAAACCCATGAACGATAAAACCTTAGGGTTATATTCCTTACCACACTCATGGGACCCTTTTGAAATGAGGCTGTGTTTCCAGAACACCTGAAGCAATTATGTACATGTAGATTGAAGCTCTACTTGTCATAGTCCTTGCTTGTTTATGAAAAATAAAAGCATTATCTTCTTTGATCAAGACTGATCTGGGAGGTGCTTAGGAAACAAGATAAGGCATTACAGGATGTTTACCTTCTGCTGAGAAGACAAGACCCACTTGGCATGTAAGTGAGATTTTGGTTGTTGTTTGTGTATGTGTTCTGTTGCACCTTACACACCTGTCAGAAACATATTCTCTTGTGTTCTGTAATAAATTATACTATATAATAAGTTTTTGTCCCAAGTTTATTCTGTAAGCATTATGCTCACAGCTGGTGGATCTGTTGCCTTGATTCTGGCTGGAAATGTTAATTTTATTTAAGAATGACATCAATTCAGAGCTGTGGCTGCCACAGACTCAATAAATTTGCAGTGTGAGTTCATGAACACACAACCTGGACTTGAGAACCAGTAGTGCTGAATTCTGAGTTTTCCTATGGCCCCTCTCCCTTTACACATTTTTCTTCTTCTCAAGTGCCCATATAGGCAAAATTGGGTCCCACAACTTAATGGCAGTCAATAACACTATAAAAATCAAAGCATGATGTATAGTCTTATTTAAACAAAACATACTTTCTTTACTATGAATAATACTCAAAACCAAACAAACTCATCTGTAGAAAGCTCTTAGTCATGCTTTCTCTTAGGGAACTAACATGAGAGGTCAGATGGAGTAGAACCCTAGCCCTCAACAACTGAGAACCAGAAAGCCTCATAAATCAGTGTTCAAGAGCCAAGAGACAAGCACCATGAAAAGAATGGGGATGGGCTGACAAGATGGCACAGTGAGTCCACTACCAACCTGATAGACAACCCCAGTTTGATTCCTGGGGGGCGCAGGGTGGGAGACTCTTGGACTCCTGGAACTTGTCCTCTGGCCTTATAAGCACCCAGGCATGTGTTCTCTCCCTTGCTCACAAAAAAATGTTATAAAAAAAACACAGCACGTGAGTTAGTTCACAGAATATTCTGAAAGTGAGACTCAGAAGTGACAGGAAGCACCCTTCAGCACTATTGCAGGGAAAGTGGGCTGCTGGGTACCACTCTTGTTGATCTTTCAGAAAATCTGTGATTTGAAATGACAAAAAGGACACTGGGCTTTCCTTCATATTTTGCCACACAGAGTACATATAGTTTGAACTATACAACTCACACCCATGCTCTATACTCAAAGTATTAAATATATATATATATGTATATATGTACATATATATGTATATATGTACATATATATATGTACATATATACATATATATATAATCAATATTAGGTCTGCAAAAGGTATAAAATGATTCTGAGGTTTGACAGAAGAGCCAATAAAATCAAGGGGACTTTGAATTATCTTGGATAAACATTAAGTTTTCCTAAATGGTAACAGAGAGGCAGTATATCAAGAAAGATAACATTTCAAAGAGATGCACGTTCTAGAATTTAGAGATAAATATCCCCTTGTCTCAAATTTACTTTCAGATAGATCATAAGGCATATGTGTTCTGTAATAAGAACATTTTTTTATTTGATATTTTTGTAATATCCTTTTTTCCTTTTTAATTTAAATTTGAAACAAGCTTGTTTTACATGTCAATCCAAGTTTCCTCTCCCTTCCCTTCTCCTTGTCCTCCCTCAACCCCCATATCACCCCCTTTCTGCTCCACAGGGAGGGGGAGGCCTTCCATAGGGGATATGATAAGTCTGTCATATCATTTGGAGCACGGCCTAGGCCCTCCCCATATGCCTAGGCTGAGAGAGTATCCATTTATGTGGAATGGGCTCCAAAATTCCATTTGTATACTAGGGATAAATACTGATACACTACCAGAGGCCCCATAGACTGCCCAGGCCACCTAACTAACACCCACATTTAGGGAATCTGGGTTGCTCCTATGATGGTTTCCCCACTATCAGTCTGGGGGGTTCATGAGTTCCCCTTGTTCAGGTCAACTGTTTCTGTGGGTTTCCCAGGGTGGTCTTGACCTGTTGGCTCATCACTTCTTCCTGCTGCAACCGGATTCCAGGAGATTGGCTCAGCTCAGTATTTACCTGTGGGTGTCTGCTTCTGCTTTCATCAGCTACAGGATGAAGGATCTATGATGGCATATAAAATAGTCATCAATCTCATTATTGAGGAAGGGCAATTAAAGGAGCCTCTCCACTACTGCTTAGATTATTAGTTGGGGTCATTCTTGTCGATCTCTAGACATTTCTGTTACGAGCAGGATTTTTCTGCCGCTGGTCTGGTCCTACCGCCACAACAACCCCCAATAACACGCTGAGATTCTGTATTTGATATAATGCCGTTGGCCAGCTACTAATTCTTTATTGGCTAGCTCTGTCTTAATGATTAACCCATTTCTACTTATCTAAGTATTTCCACGTGGTCATCTTATTGGACAGCTGGCCGGTGTGCTGTTCTCTTTAGGTTCTTCATGTTGACTCTCCTTACTCCTTCCTCTTTCCTCCTAGTCTGCTAGTCCCTCCTATCCTTTCTTTCCTATTGGCCAACAGTGCTTTATTCATTAACCAAAACAAGAAACATATTTACAGAATGACATTTCCTATCACATTTCCCTAATGCCAGATTTCTTTTTAAACCTATAATGGCTCCCTCTATTATGGTATCTCTGTTCTTTTTCTCCTCTATTCTTTCCCTGACTCAAACTTCCTACTCCCCCCATGCCTACCTCTGCCCTTCTCTTCTCCCCTTCTCTTTCTTCTAACTCCCTCTCCCCTCCACTCATGCTCCCAAATTGCTTAAGATATATTGTTCCTTTTCCCTTCTCCAAGGGACCATGTATGTCTCTCTTGGAGTCCTTCTAGTTTCTGAGGTTTTCTGGAAGTGTGGACTGTAGGCTGGTAATCCTTTGCTCCATGTCTAAAATCCATATATGAGTGAGTACATACAATTTTGTCTTTCTTTTTGTGACTGGGATACCTCAGTCAGGATTGTTTCTTCCAGTTCCATTCATTTGCCTGTGCATTTCAAGATTCCATTGTTTTTTTTCCCCCACTGAGAAGTACACTGTTTTGTAAATGCACCATATTTTCTCCATCCATTCTTCAGTTGAGGGGCATTTCAATTGCTTCCAGGTCTGGCTATTACAACTGGCTATGCTGCTATGAACATAGTTGAACAGATGTCTTTGTTGTATGAATATGCATCTTTTGGGTATATGACTAAGAGTGGAATTGCTGGACCTTGAGGTAGATTGATTCCCATTTTCCTGAGGAACACTGATACTGATGTCCAAAGTGGTTTAATGAGTTTGCATTCCCACCATCATTGGAGAAGTGTTCACCTTTGTCCACTTACTCTTCAGCACTATTAATTAATTAATTAATTAATTAATTAATTTAGCCATTCTGACAGGAGTAAGATGGTATCTCAGAATTGGTTTGATTTGCTAAGGATGTTGAACACTTTCTTAAGTGTCTTCCAGTCATTTTAGATTCCTCTATTGAGAATTCTCTATTTGGTCTTGTACCCCACTTTTTAATTGAATTATTTAGTGTGTTGGTAACTAGCTTCTTGAGTTCTTTGTATATTTTGGATCAGCCCTCTGTCAAATGTGGGGTTGGTGAATATCTTTTTCCATTCTATGGGCTGCCATTTTGTTTAGCTGACTATGCCCTTTGCCTTACAGAGGCTTTTCACTTTCAGGAGGTCCCATTTATTAAGTGCTGATCTCACTGTCTGTGATACTGGTGTTATGTTCAGGAAGCAGTTCCCTGTACCAATTTGTTCAGGGATACCTCCAAATTTCTCATCTAAGAGGTTCATTGTGCCTGTATTTATATTGAAGTCTTTGATCCATTTGGATTTAAGTTTTGTGCATGGCAATAGATATGGATCTATCTGCAGTCTTCTACAAGTCAGCCACCACCATTAGTTAAAGATACTTTATTTTTCCATTTTGTAATTTTAGCTGCTTTGCCAAAAATCAGGTGTCCATAGGAATGTGCATTAATATCAGGGTTTTCAATTTTGATGAGGATTGCATTGAATATGCAGATTGCTTTGGGCAAGATTGCCATTTTTACTTTGTTGATCCTACCTATCCAAGAACATGGGAGATCTTTCCACTTTCTGGTGTCTTCTTTAATTTCTTTCCTGAAAGACTAAAAGTTCTCATTATATAGGTCTTTCACTTGTTTCGTTAGCATTATCCCAAGGTATTTTATGTTGTTTGTGGCTATTGTAAAGGGTGATGTTTCTTTGATTTCTTTCACAGGCTCTTTATTGTCTGTATATTTTAACAATTTGCTTTATGGCTTGGCAGATCCTGTTACGCTTTATAGCCCCAAAGAAACACGCAGATGCTATATTAATTATGAAACTGTTGGCCAATGGCTATGGTTTCTTATTGGTGAGCTCTGACATAACTATTAACATATTTTTATATTAATCTAAGTATTTCCACGTGATCTTGGCTTAACAGGAATGGAGGACCTGCATCTCCTTTGCCTGCTGCATCACTGCAGAGAAGCATGTGATTTTCTGTTTGTCCCTGCTTATATTCTGATTCTGCCTAGGTACATCACTTCCTGCCTGTCTGTACGAACCTCCAGACATCTATGGTTAGCTACTGAAAGTATCTGCCATACTTTGTCAATTCCTGCCTGGACAATCAGTATTTTATTTATCCATATACAAGACAAACATATATACAGAACATTCCCCATCAATATATCATAGGGCTACTGATTTTTTTTTTAAGTTAATCTTGTATCCTGCCACTTTACTGAAGGTGTTTATCAGCTTTAAGAGTTCCCCGGAAGAGTTTTTTTTCGGGGGAGTCAGTTCTGTAAACTATCATATCATCTGCAAATAGTGAAAGTTTGGCTTCTTCCTTTATAATTTGTATCCCCTTGATCTCTTTTTGTTTTTTTATTGTTCTAGATAGAACTTCAAGTACAGTATTGAAGAGATATGGAGAGAATGGACAGCCTTATCTTGTTCCTGATTTTAAAGGAATCACATTGAGTTTCTCTCCATTTAGTTTGATGTTGGCTGTTGGTTTGCTGTATATTGCTTTTATTATGCTTAGGTATATTAGTGTTAGCCCAGTTCTTTCCAAGACCTTTATAATGAAGGGGTATTGGATTTTGTCAAAGGCTTTTTGAGCATCTAGTGAGATGATCATGTGGTTTTTCTTTTTCAGTTTGTTTATATGGTGGATCACATTGATGGATTTTTGTATTTTGAACCATCCCTGTTTCCCTGAGATGAAGCCTACTTGGTCAGGGTGGATGATTTTTCTGATGTGATCTTGGATTCGATTTCCCAGTATTTTAATGAGGATTTTTGCATCTTGCATCAATGTTCATGAGGGATATTGGTCTATAGTTCTCTTTCTTAGTTGTGTCTTTTTGTGGCTTGGGTGGCAAGGTAATTATAGTGTCATAAAAAGAGTTTGGCAATGAACCTTCTGCTTCTATTGTGTAGAACAATTTGAGGAGTATTGGTATTAGCTGTTCTTTGAATTTCTGGTAGAATTCCGCACTGAAACCATCTGGCCCTGGGCTTTATTGTTTGTTTGTTTGTTTGTTTTTGTTTTGTTTTGGTTGGGAGACTTTTGGTGACTGCTTCTATTTAATTAGAGGTTATAGGTCTACTTAGATTGCTAATCTGTTGTTGATTTAATTTTGGTAAGTGATATTTATCAAGAAAATTGTTTCCTTTAAATGTTTGAATTTAGTGCAGTACAGGTTTTCAAAATACGACCTGAAGATTCTCTAGGTTTCCTCAGTGTCAGTTGTTATGTCTGCCTTTTCATTCCTGATTTTGTTAATTTGAATGTTTTCTCTCTCTGCCTTTTTGTTAGTTTGGATAAAGGTTTGCCTATCTTGTTGATTTTCTCGAAGAACCAACTCTTTGTTACGTTGATACTTTGTATTAGTTTCCTAGTTTCTACTTGATTGATTTCAGTCCTCAATTAGTTTATTTCCTGACATCTACTGCTCCAGGGTGAATTTGCTTATTTTTTTTTTCTAGAGATTTCAGTTGTGCTGTTAATTCTCTAGTGTGCCTAGTCTCCAGTTTTTTCATGTGGGCAAATAGCACTGCTTTCAAGATGTTCCATAAGTTTGCGTATGTTGTGTCTTCATTCTCATTGAATTCTAGGTAGTCTTTAATATCCTTCTTTATTTCTTCCTTACCCAAGGAATGGTGCAACTGTGTATTGTTCAATTTCTATGAGTTTGTAGGTTTTTTTTGCAATTTGTGTTTTTGTTGAATTCTAACTTTAAAGCATTGTAGTTTGATAAGATACAGGGCTTAGTCCAATTTTTTTTTTGTACCTATTGAGGTTTGCTATATTGCCAAGTGTGTGGTTTGTTTAGAAAAGGTTCCATGTGGAGCTGAGAAAAAGGTATATTCTTTTGTGTTTGGATGGAATGTTCTATAGATGTCTGTTAAAACCAGTTGGATCATAACTTCTGTTAATTCTTTTGTTTCTTTGTTAAGTTTCTGTCTGGTGGTCCTGTCTGGTGGTGAGAGTGGGGTGTTGAAGTCTCCCACTATAAGTATAGGTTTTATGTGAGATTTGAGTTTTGGTAATGTTTCTTTTAGGAATGTGGATGCCTTTGTATTTGGGGCATAGATGTTCAGGGTTGAACATCTATTGAAATTCATTTTGATGGATTTCTCCTGTGATGAATATGAAATGACCTTCTTCATCTCTTTTGATTGATTTTAGTTTAAAATCTAATTTGTTAGATATTAGGATTGTTACACCCACTTGTTTCTTTGGTCCATTTGATTTGAATATCCTTTCTCAACCTTTAACTCTGAGATAATGTCTGTCTTTGAAATTGAGGTGTGTTTGTTGTATGCAGCAGAAGGGTGGATTCTGTCTTCATATCCATTCTGTTTGCCTGTGTCTTTTTATAGGAGAGTTAAGACCATGAATATTGAGGGATATTAATGACCATTGATTACTTATTCTTGTCTGTTTTGGATTTGGTGGTGGTGGTATTGTTTGTGGATCCCCCCCCCCCCGTTTGGCTGTTGGTAAAGTGGGATTTTCTATTGCCTATGTTTTTGTAGGTGTAGTTAACATCCTTGGGTTGGAATTTTATTTCTAGAATTTTCTGTAGGGCTGTATTAGTTGATATGTATTGTTCAAATCTGATTTTGTCATGGAATACCTTGGTTTCTCCATCTATAGTGACTGAAAGCTTTGCTGGGTATAGTAGTCTGTGCGGGCATCCATGGTCTCTTAGTTTTGGTAGAATATCTATATAGGACTTTTTGGCCATCAGAGTTTCTGTGGAGAAGTCAGGTGTAATTTTGATAGGTTTGCCTTTGTATGCACTTGGCAGTTTTTCTTTGCTGCTCTTAATATTTTTTCTTTATTCTTTATGTTTGGTGTTTTGATTATTATGTGGTGAGGGGAATTATTTTTGTGGCCCACTGTATTGGATGTTCTGTGAGCTTTTTGTACTTTTATTGGTGTGTCATTCTTTAGGTTGGGAAAGTTTTCTATGATTTTTGTTGAATATGATTTTTGTACCTTTGGGGTGAGTTTCTTCCCCTTCTTCTATGCCTATTATTGTTAGGTTTAGCTTTTTGACAGTGTTCCATATTTCTTGGATATTTTGTGTTAGGTATTTGCTGGACTTAAGATTTTCTTTGGTGGATGAATCTACTTCCCCTAGTGTATCTTCAGTGCCTGAGATCCTCTCTTCCATCTCTTGAATTCTGTTGGCTATGCTTGCATCTGTAGTTCCTGTAGTTCCTTATTGTTTATCCAGCTTTTTATGTCCAGCATTCCCTCAGACTGTGGGTTTCTTTCTTTCTTTCTTTCTTTCTTTCTTTCTTTCTTTCTTTCTTTCTTTCTTTCTCTCTTTCTTTCTTTGTCTCTATATCAGCTTTCAGGCCTTGTACTGTTTGAATTGTTTCTTGCAATTTTTGGTTTGTCTTCTCCTTCATTTCTTGAATTTTTTTGTTTGTTTCTTCTTTCATTTCTTTAAGGGATTTTCTGATTACCTCTTTGAGTGTCTCTTCCATCATCATACATTTGATTTTAGCATCATCCTCTTCTACTTCATCTGTGTTGGAATGTTCAGTTCTTGCTGGTGTGTAGTCCCTAGACTCTGGTGGTGTCATATTGATCTTTCTGTTGTTGACTGTATTCTTACACTGTAGTCTACCCATCCATTCTTCCACTGCTTACTGGTGGGGGTCTCTCCCTCTCCTGGTGGGTATGGGACCATGGTTCTTTTCTGGTGGATGCAAACAGGTCCAGTAATCTGATGGCTCTCTTCTTCCAGGGGGTTGAGGTGGGACTAGGATATTGGCAGACTCTGGATAAGCTGGTCTGCTTGGATGGGTTACCTTGTGTACAGTCCCCAGTTTTCCAGAGGCTCCCACCAGAAGGCACCAGAAGGCAAGCTTCTCCTATGGGTAGAGGTGGGACAAGGATGCTGATAGACTCTGGATGGGCTGGTCCACCTGCATGAGCAGTCCCCACACCTAGGAGGCAGACTCTGGATGGGCTTTTTTGCTGAACTGGTTTCTCCCTTGCACAGTCCCTAGTCCTCAGGAGGCTCTAGCAGGGCAACAGAAGGTGGGCTCCTCTGTGATACAAACTTTCTAAGTATGGGGAAATGCACACAAAGATTGAAAGTCTGAATTGGATTCTCTAGTGGTCATTGCATTGTTTCTTCAGCTTTTTTTGGTCTCAACCTCTCAATGACAAGTGGAAAGAAGGATTTCATAATAACCAGTTGTATTTGTCAGTGGTCTTTTAAGAACAACTGAAAGAGTGAACTAATGTATCTATAACAGAAATAGATTTATTAGAGTTCTTAAAGGTTGTATTCTTAGTACTCCAACAGAAGTAGTCCTTTCTCCTAGGGGAAGGCCAAAGGTCAAGCAGTTGTTCAGTCCATAAGACTGGATGCTTCAGGAGCCCCAATATCAAGTCTCAGTTATGTCTCAGAGATCTGCCAGTTTTTACTCCACATTAGAATCCCAAAAAAGGAGCTTCTAACACCAGCCAAGGAATGGCTTGGGAAGGATGAACTCACCAGTGAGAGTGAGGACAGGCAGACAGAAAGCACAAGCTTCCTTTTTCCATCTTTATACATGGGCTGCCACCAGAAGGTTTGGCTCAGATTTAAGGTATAACTTCCCACTGCCAATAATCCAACCATAAGAAATTTCTGAGGAGCACCCACGTACTGAAGCTCAGTTCCTTCCAAATGCAGTTAAGTTGACAACCAAGATAAGCTGTTACACCAGGTAAGGTATGCAGTCCTGAGATAAATATCAAATTAGGGAAAACATTTGGTTATTCATTTATCAACCAGGGAATCCTGATGAGTTAAAAAATATTTTAAAACCTGTGCTAAAACCTGTGTGTAAGTTTATATCTTCTACTGGTTTCAACATTTCTTGGTAATTAAAGACTCATTTAGATACTTTCACCCATCTTGAGTTGTTACTTGCTTAGGGAGAATATGTCCAGAGTGAACTCACATCATGGTGCTGACTTTAAGTCATCTCATCTGGGGCCTTCATCCAAGATGGTCTATAAAAGTCAGGCAGGTGCAGAAATCCCATCAACAATGACAGGATAGAAAAGGGGAAAAGCTAGGTACTGTCAAAGTGGTTGTCAAAGGAGAACCGTACTTCTGCCAAACTAAGATATAGCTAGTAGATAATTAGAAGATAGTTCAGAAAGATTTTACTCACCAAGCATTGTAGGAAATATATTCAAAATTTAGAAGGAGGTAAAAATGGTAATTTTTTAGATTTATTTATTTTCTCTGTATGGCCTGTAACTATGTGCACCTTGTGTTTTCAGTTCCTGCAAAGGTGAGAAGAGGGTGGAGTTGGAGTTAGGGATGGCTGCAAGCCAGCATGTTGGTGGGAGAAACCTAACCAAACTACAGTTCAAGAATAACAAGCACTAATGGCAGCTTAATGTTTTTCAGCTCCACAATGCAGCTAATCTTACCTAGAGAATGAAGGAAGAGGCTGATTTTACCTGGAGAATGAAGGTTAATATGCACAGAGCACCTGAAGAAAATTTCAAGATTACACATAATGGACACAGGTGCATACATATACTTCTTTTCAGAAGGAAGTAGATGTCTGAACATAAGCAGTTTACTTCCTTGAGTATATATTTCCTTTCTCTCCTGTCATTTATGATACTAATGGCAATTTTGTTTCTCTATTTCCATGTGATCTTTATCTTCAACATTAGAGCTGAAATTATCATATTTATTTTTATATATTTTGATTTTGTTGAATCATTTAATTATTTGTATGTGCATGTGTGCTTTTATATAATATCAAATTTATGAAAATAAGAGCTAGTCATTTCTTCATTCATGTAAGAAAAAGATAGAATGTTCATTTTCCCAGAGTACAAATAATGTAATTTGTTTCCAATTTTTTGATACTATCTCAATTAGTTTTCTAAGTGAAATACCACTGAGCTGTACCACCAAGCTTTTATTTTTACTAATTTTATATAATCAGAAGAAATTATGAATCCCATAGAAACTAGTATTGAAATATTAAGTTTGTTTCCATTTTGTAAATGAAGTAACTGAGACAAAGGGATTTAAAAAATAAACTTGTCATGTAGAAAACACAATGACAGACAACTCTGGTGCTTCTGTGATAGACTGTCTTTGAAACTGTCAGTTCCCATCAACTTTATGTATATTGGTGGTTCTAGGCTTGAGACCAGACTGGCCAGTAATGAAGTAGAGAAATGAAATTTTGCCATCAAGAGATTTCTTTACCTAACCCATTTAGCCAGATGAGACATGGCCAAGTGTAATTTTTAGGTTACAAATTGCCATTTGTCTATGCAGACCCATTTCCAGATTCTTGAATATGGTTGATGACTCAGATTCTCTACATTTCATCTGTGAGCCATGATATTTTCCTGTTGACTTCACTTGTCTATAAAATATCTTCAGAAGCCTTGGCTCTGGGAGGGTACTTGCAACTACTTTGGCTGCTTCTCACGCTTCCTTGGGTCATCCATACAAGTCAAATTTTGAGCTCTATTGCTCTCTTTAAGAAACTGTTGGTGGAGTCTGAAGGTTGTTGTTTATGTGGTACCAATGGGTATTGAGACACTGTTGGCATAATAGGTTCTTTATGCATTTGTTAGGCTTTCTTTGTTTTGTATTGCCAGCAGAGTGGCACTTCCAGAGGGGGTCCTTGTGTGTCATTAGAAGGCAGAT
The DNA here is from genome assembly GCA_030556225.1 of Cricetiscus sungorus. Lineage (NCBI taxonomy): Eukaryota > Metazoa > Chordata > Mammalia > Rodentia > Cricetidae > Cricetiscus > Cricetiscus sungorus. The sequence goes on along the minus strand of JANBXA010000651.1, from coordinate 94,395,768 downwards.
GCTTGCCTGCTTCTCATTTTAGTTGGTTTGCTTTGTTTTTCATTTCAATTTACAGCTGTCTGGGCATAAAACACTTGCTGTGTTTAGCAAATATCTTAGACTGGAATCTAAATGAATGTTTTCAGACCTTTCCTTCCCTAACTGATTATTTTTCCAGACTAAGAATACAAAAGCAGATGGCAGAAATTCATCTTTGTATTAGCTTCATTTTAAGGGAGTGTGCACACTCATTTCCAACTAATATTGTTGTGATTGTGTGTGTGTGTGTGTGTATGTATGTATGTTGGAAACAGATATACATATTATAGTCAAGACTCATGTTTCACATGTAATTTGATGGCATCCTCAGCCTTTGTATTTGTGGAAACTAGAGATTTATTAGGTAAATACATTTTTGTTTTCCTGATAGTCACAAGAAAGCCAGTTCAAACTCCATGTTGGGCAACGTATGGCCAAAGACAGCACAAGATAATTTTGCTCTGAACATGCAATATACATCTAATTTCTGTAATCATGGAAGTTCTATAAGTTCTATGTAGTCAGCTTTCAGAATCTTTCACCCCAGTGAAATTTTGCTTTTTCTATAGGAACTTCAGTTCATAAATGCTTGCCTAGCATGTGTGAAACTTTATTTTCAACACCCACTAACACACAAACACAAGCACACATGTGCTCTGTTTCTCTTGCACACACACACACACACACACACACACACACACACACACACACACACGAAGAATCTTTCTTTTTACCTGCTTGCCCTTGCACTCACTGGCAAGTCAGTTCATTTGCTGGTATTAGTATCTACTTCTTTTTTCATGTCTTAATATAGGGTACCAGCAGAAGGTGTGGCCCAGATTAAAGGTGGATCTTCCCACCTCAAAATATCTGGGAGAAAGTGGGTCTTCTCACTTCAAATTATTTGATTAAGAAATCCCTTACAGGTGTACTCAGCCACTTATGTTTTAGTTAATTCCAGGTGTGCTCAAGTTGATAACAATAATAATCATCATAAGTTCACTCCTTGTAAACTTGACACATATTTATGTCACGCTAAATATCCAAATGAAACAATAAACAGATCATAATTATGCCTGACATATTATAACTATTCCACATAAACTCCAAATGCTTTACAAGTTTTAGGATAGGTAGCAATGTCTCTTAAGGGAAATTTTTATTATTATCTCAAAACAAATATAATAAATACTGATAATCTAATAATTTGTGTTACATTACACGACAGAGAAACACAGGAAAGAAAACATAACTATATGTGTAAATACATTCTTAACAAAATATGACAGAAATACTCAGTAGTAATCCTCACTTCTGCAACTGGTCATGTGACCTTACTTGGCATTTACAACTAATTTCCTCCACTATGCATTCTGTATCACCCCAAACAAGCACCTCAGCAGGTCTTGGCTCTTTGCCTGGAGTAGTGACACATACCATCATTCCCGAAAGATCTATCCCCTTTGCCACTCTGCCTGGATTAAGTTGTATTTTCCTGTTGATTTGATCACAGGACATGATAGCAAGAAGAGAAACCCTAAAATATCTCTTGCATTTCAGGCATAACCATTCTTATAGTGTAAAAGCAAATCAATTTCCCCTTGGTAACCTTGATCGATTACCCCAGCTGTTATTACTTTCTTCGCCTGTTGGCTTAAGTTTGACAGGATGAAGTCTGAGCTTAAAGGTCAGTAGAATATTTGTTATGTCTCCTGACAGAAGCAGTTCACACTCTGGAACCACAACTTCTTGTCCAGATGAATTTAAGATCTCAGAAACAGGGAGCAAAACTTCTAGTGGATCATTAAAGGTGATTCTGGGTAGAATTATTCCTCTTTTCACCCCTTGATTCCTTGACCCATAGATCCTGGTTATTGGAAAAACTATACCATTGGGCACCGATTCAAAGCATGTACTAATTTCTGGAGACTCCTACCCCAGGTCTCCAGACTGCTACCACCTAATTGGCTATAATTGAGTCTTCAAAAGGTCATTCCATCTTTCTATCAGGCCAGCTGTATCAGAATGGTGGGGAACATGATAAGACCAGTGGATTCTATGATTATGGATTTACCATAGCACTTCTGTGTCTATGAAGTGAGTTCCTTGGTCACAAACTATACTATGCAGAAGAACTTGACAGTGGATAAGGAATTATGCAAGTCCACAGAATTATGCAAGTCCACAGATGGTGGTTTTACCAGAAGCATTACATGCAGGAAAGGCAAATCCATAAGTGGAATCAGTATCTACTGCAGAAGGAAACAAAGTGTTGTCTTTTCCAGGGAGGATGTGGTTCAATGTAGCCAACTTGCTGCCAACTCCCTGACTAGTCATTCTTGTCACTGAGTTTCTTGCCCTTCTCTGTATTCCGATAAGTTAGAAGTTGGTTAATTATAATGGAGCGTATTATCTTCCTTTGTCAATCAATGCACAGATTCAAGAAACAGCAAACCATCTTTATATTTTTTCTAATTTTTTTCTCAAAAATTGTCAAAAAATGTTATAAACAGTAACTAAGTCTGTTACCTCACAGAACTAGTGAATCATCATATTCAATGGCATTTGTCTCTTTAAGTTTGCAAAATAGTTTACTCTGTGATATTCAACACTCTCTGAGTTACTGAAGGGGGTGTGTCTTTAGTGAATGTAGGTGTTGGTAAATTGGAAACCTTATTCCAGATACTTAAAAAATTCATTCTTGTATTTCTATTATTCAAGAATTGCTTCTAGTATCAAATCTGCATTAGTCAGGGTTCTCTAGAGGAACAGAAATAATAGAATGAAACTCTATACAGATATATAAGGGATTTATTAAAGTGGCTTACAGGCTGTGTTCAGCTAGCCTGCTATGGCTATCTGCCAAGGGAAGATCCAAGAATCCAATAGTTGTTCAGTTCACAAAGCTGGGTGACTTAGCAGGTCTCCATTGTATGCTGGAATTCTGAAAAAGTAGACTCTAATGCCAGTGAAGGAATAGACTTGCAGTGAGGGTGAAGGCAAGAAAATAAAAAGAGAACTTTTTTCTTCCATGACCTTCATATAAGCAGTCAGCAAAAGTTGTGGCCCAGATAAAGATAAATACTGCCTCCTTAAAATATCTGGACTAAAATTGGGCCTTTCTACTTAAAATGATTTGATTAAGAAAAAAAAATATCCCTCACAGGTATACCTACCTGCTTGGGTTGTAGTTAATTTCAATACACCTCCAAGAGAACTGTTACCCTATTCTGGACTCTGTAGGCACTGTACATTCATATAATTACCTTACACAGACATACACATATATACATTATTTAAAATAAAATAAAATCCTTAGCAATACAGTATCACCATTTTGTTGTGTTTGGAAATCAAGAACAGTGACAGCAGTCTTAAATGTTTTGGGTGTCTCTCTGTCCTTCTCTTCTCCCCTGATAGTTAAGTAACTCATAAAGAGGTGACTATGACTGGCTTTAAGATATTCTTTTAATAATCTGTGTATTATGAGAGTAGTATTATTCACAAAAGCACAATACTGCTATTCAAAGTTGTGGGAAGCTGTCTTTGTGGGACTACAGTTGGAGACAGCTGACTTGCGGGATTTGTACCTGGGAGAGGGAGTGTGGATTGAGAAAGAGTAGGTAAAGACATTAAGAGAAAGACAGAGACACAAGGTAGAGTCAGGAGGTCTCTATCCTGAACACCCCTAGTTTATTCTTGAACATTTTTAAGTATCCTAACCAAAAGGTGGGAGTGGCAGAAGACTTCTATTTTCATATATAAGGAGCAAACAGACTTATTTTCCTTAATCCTCTAGGCAGTTGGTAGCCACACCTGCTATCCAGCCTTAAGCATCAAGAGTAAACACACCTGAGCCCAAGTCTGTTGTTACTTAGATAAGACATCTGCTACCAAGGTGAAAACTTGCTGCAGGAGCCAAGCCTTAGACCTAGGTCTTTTGACATCTTAAGTAAGGATGGTTTTGAACTTTCTGACCTTAAGTCAAAATAAAGCAGACTTATCTTTACAGGCTCCAACACAAACTCTTTTTAAAATATACATTAATTAGCTTCCAAATGAGTAGGGTTTTCTAAGGCTTCTTCATACATGCTTAGTTTGGCCTCACCTAATCCTACTCCTCCTTTTCCCTATACAACTCTCCCCATGCCCATTTAAACCTTTAGCTGCCAGTATTCTTATGTTCTAGGTCACATATGTTCTACTGTCACCTCATATTATGTATATTTTTTAACTTGGATTGCTAGGTTCCAAAGTAGCTTCATCATGCTATTTTGGTTCAAGACACAAAGAACTTTAACCATCATTTTTTTAATTAAATTCTTTTCATACATTATACTTACATGGTATCACTGCGACAGATTTAAAGTTGTACTACAGAGCTATAGTAATAAAAAACAGAATGCTATTGAGAAATCAATCTTGAACTGACCAGGAAACTCTCCATTTGCTAGATTTCATAGTTCTGGAAGGTACTGCCCATGCTGCTGGGGAATAAGACAAAAGATGACAAGTGTCTTATACAATGATGGACTGTGCATATTGCAATACTGACCTGCCAGGGAAGAGATACCTATTGTACAATGGTATCAAGGCTTTTTACAAGAGTTACCAACCACTTTTACTGGTTGGAATTGAAGCTTGCTCCACTGGAGGGATTTCATGCCTAGTAATGTAAACACAGTCAAAATCAATAGCTAGGGAAATTATGGGCTCTGGGCTGGATCTATTGATGTTGTTTTTGTAAATAGTTATGCTGTCAAAGTGCTTTCTCTCCCTCCCCCTTCTCTCTCCCTTTTCCCTTTCTCTCTGTGTGTATGTGGTATATATATTCTTGTTGCTCTCATTTTTGGTCACAGAAAGTTCAATTTGCAGTTGGTAGTGATTACTATAGAGTCACAATAGCATTTAAGCAAGTGACCCAGTACTTAGCTGTAGGTGGGATGACTACATCACTACACAACCTCAAGGCATCATGGGAGAGAGAGCAGGAAAAAAAGGCATGGCTGGAGGATGGGGAAAAGATCTGTGAAATGCTGTTTTCTGGAATAACATCGCTGTTGCACAAATACATACATAGCTTTTACCTACACAGGACCTTCATAAGATTAAATCAGTTAAAAATTACAACATAGAGTGGAGAAGCTACCCCAGATGAGATGCAGTGAATACATTATTGTCAGACAGGCAAGAAGAATCACTTTTCTTTTGGAATATGGCAACCAAGAGGCTTCATACCCCAGTGGATGGATTCACATCCATGCTTATGGAGTTAAAACTAACTAAATAATTATAAGAGGAGGATAAATGAGTATAGGAATGACTCAGTAGTTAAGAGCTTGTGGTACCCTTGCTGTGGTCCTGAGTTAGTTACTTAGCTCTGACACCCTCTGGCTTCTGAGGACATCTGTATGTATAAGGCATACATAAACTCACCCAACACACATCCATACATATAGCTTTCCAATAAAATGAATACATATTTTAAGAAAAGAGAAAGTAAAGTTGGGAGGGATAGGGCGTGAAGAGTCCTGGACTACTTGGAGAAGAGTATGATCAGAATGGACATACACCTTTCTGAGGATAAACAACAACAACAACAAAAAAAATCTTTTTAAAAAGAATGATAACCCTTTTAAATAAAACCAAGAATGGCAGGTGCAAATGTGAGACTAAATTACTCAGGTTCTGTTACCATTTTTCACAGGGGCCCATTAGAGGGGGAAAATAGGCTTTAAGGAAAAGTGGAGGTAGAGACATTCATTATGAAAGTGAAGGGGGCACTACTAGAGGCTGAACAGTGCATTTGTCCAGTAGTGGTGGGATTCAATAGAGAGAAGCTGAGGTGAGGTGAAAGATCCATGACTGAGTAGTAAGGACCAATCCAATATTTTATAAAGTAACCCCTTATTTTATATGTTAATGATGAACAAATAAATAAATAATATTCTCGGCAGAGGAACGCATTTAAAGGATTCTCATATAATTTCTATAGACACTATATCTCAATCTGAACATGGTAAAATTAAATACATTAAATTTGCATGCATATCTGATGGGAGATGTTATCCTGTAAATATGTTTCTCATACTTGTTAATAAAGCACCATAGGGCCAATGAGATAGCAAGATAGGCGGGGCTAGTAGACAAGGAGGAAAGAGGAAGTAGTGGGGAGAGGTCGAGATGTAGCCCAGGGAAGAAGCAGGATGCCTGCCACGGCTCCCTGTTAAGACAACCACATGGAAATACTTAGATAAGTAGAAATGGGTTAATAATTAAGACAGAGCTAGCCCATTAACAATAATGGTAACTGGCCAACAGGATTGTATCAAATACAGAGTCTCTGAGTGTTATTTGGGGCTCACGTGGCGGTGGGACCATGGCGGCAGGAACCGGCAGCAGCCAGCGGGGGAAACCTGCCGTAACACATATCTTCATATATATATATATATATATATATATATATATATATATATATGGTGATAGATTAAAATGATCCACAAGAAAAATATATTAAGGGCATGATAGTTAAATATGAGGCCTAAAAATCTACCTGAACAATCCTAGAACTGTCATGCTTACTATTTATTCTTATCTTGTTGCCACCTCATTCTTTGACAGATTTGAATATGAAATGTCCAGATAGATGCAAGTGTCTGAATAGTTTGTTTTAATGTTTTAGAAGTCTATTCAATTTATATCTTAGTGTCTTCTTTTTGTAGGTGTGTAACATACCCTTCAAAAACAGCTTAAGAGCGTAAAGGTGTATTCTCAATCACACAGATTATGTACACTCCACATCATGTAGCAAAGTGAAGGAGACAAAAATTTAAATTTGATGGTCAATGACATCCACAGTCAGGAAGCAAGAAAGAGATGAATGAATGGATACTAGGACTCAACTAGTTCTCTTGCATTTCACATAATATGGAATCTCGTACTAAGAGAATGGTCCCACCCATAATTAAGATGGGTCTTCCCACATTGATTAGTAACATCAAGACAATCTCCCAAAGACATTATCAGAGGCTAACTCCAATCCAGAAGCCTCCCTAATGAGAGAGTCCAGTTTCTCTCAAGATGATAACACTAACCATCTCAGAATTTGATTTTTGTATCAGTTTAAGAGCCACAATGAAACCATTTTGTTATTTCCAAAGCAGTTTTTAATTAGTGATTTAAAAATAACATTCTTGGCTGAAAAACCACTCCATCCAAAAAGTACCTGCTGTACAATCATAAGGACCCCCAGAACCCATGGTATAGGCTGAATTATATAAATCTATGTATTTCCACATCTTCCTGGTTTACAGGAGAATGCCTGAGCATCCTATCTTCCTACATGGCATCTCCCCAGAAACTTACTCTTTTAATTTCTCTTTCCTGCATTCCCCTAGTCTGGTAGCCCTGCCTATACTTCATGCCTGGAGACATCCTACCAATGCATTGGCCAAAACAGCTTTATTTATCAATCAATAAGAAAAACATATGTTCACAGCATACAGAAGGACATCATCAGGGAATAAGTCGGACATTGTATCATGAGTTTCCAACTCCAGCATTTAAGTAAGGGGTCTGGAGACAAGTGGACTCTTGAAGTTCATTGGCTGGCCAGCCTAGCCAAATTCATGAGCTTCATGTTTAATGAATCTAAAATTAAATGTAAAGACCCATTGAAGAAAGTACCCAACATTGACCTCCACATGCAGGCATGTGCCATTGCATGTACATGTACATGCACTGCAGGTATACATACCACCATGTACACCCCTCCACACAACAACAGTATATCAAATAATGGGTACTGTTATAGCTTATTCTTTCATACCTGTTTTATTGCTCCTCTTTCGACATATCTCTTCCCATTTGTTTTATTGCTCCTCTTTCGACATATCTCTTCCCATTTGTTTTATTGCTCCTCTTTCGACATATCTCTTCCCAGTCTTACCTTTGTCCCTTGGTCCCTTTTCCCCATGTTTTCTTTCATGTCATATATTTTTGATCACCTTCTTTCTTTTCTGCATCCCCAGTTTTCCCTAAAATCTTCTTCTATCACATACCATCCTATACTCTAGTAGAATAATACCTTGTATTTTGGGATTAAGTTTGATCAACCATAAATTGAACTAAATATTCTGTGAAGACATAATTTTACTACAAATTATAATTTTGAAGTAGATTATAGAGGTAATATTATCAGCATCTTCCCACCTTTTGTTCCTTTTTATTAGTTCAATCAGCTAAGAAGGGCAAGGTTTGCTTCATGTAGTGAGAATTTCAAATAGTTTGTATAAATTGATAACATTCTAAATATTCTAAAAGTGTTTAGCCTCTGTTGATTTGCTGCAGGAAACAAAGAATTTTTATATTGTTGCGTTAACCATCATCTTGGTGATAGATTAAAGTGCTAAGCTGTCTTGACTGCTAAGGCATCTGCCTTGTTTATCTTCTGGGCTCTTGCCAGTTTCCTAGGGCTTGGTAAGTTCTCTAGGGAGAAGCTAAATGGAAAACTCCTCCAAAAGGAGAGAAAATGATTCTAAGTCTAATTCAAAAATATTCCTTGGGAAAAGATTAATAGAACAGTTGAATGACAGCTGAGAATAAATATGACAGTATTTAACACAGCAAAAACACCATGACCAAGAAGGGCATATGCCAATTTTTCTTGAACATTTCCTCCTGGAAAAATTCCACATCATTTCTCCTACTGAACCTTCAGTTCTCTTCCTCATTGCTTTGTCTAGTCACTCCTTCCTCCACTCCTCCACACCTTCATGCATTAAGACTGCCTTATTTTTAAAGTCTTTTTAAAAATTGTTTTCATATTCCTTTATGTAGTTACTTCTCACTGAAATAGCTACATTATGTTTCACCAACTGCGACTCTATTATAAATACTCTATTATAAATAGGTTTTGATCAAAAAGATCTCTTACTTTTAAAAAGATTATATATACATACATATATGTGTGTGTGTGTATGCATGTATGTAAGTATGTATAAAAACAGTTAAGTATTGAACTCAAGTCAGTTTTGCAAACACATTTCCAATGCACTTAATGAATCTTTAGTAGCTAAGAACACACAAGTGAAACATGTAAGTCCCACGAATAGCACAAATAACTAACCATTATTTAAAACAAAACTTGCATCTCAGAAAGATCTAAGTATTTTTGTTCTAATTGTGTTTTTTGTTTGTTTACTATTAATATTTGGCTGAGAATAATACCCAGGACATCAGGAATACTGCTCAATATACCATTTAGCTACATCACCACCCATGTATTAAAATATTCTTGAATTTATGGTCATGTATCCAAAAGCAGTATCTTTTGAAATTAAAAATCTTTTTGATGAATAAGAATGAGACAAACAGAATGTCTACATATATACAAAGTGATATTTGGCAGCAAGGAGAGAATAATAATCAGAAAATGGATACATTCATATATAAATTTTTTTCATATAATGTGTTACTTAAGAGATGAGGGAACCAGGCAGTTATTTTAGTAACTCAAAGGAAATGTCAAAGAAGCTTACAGTTGGATGGAATAAATGAATGCCAAGATTATTGAAAATGGAGAGAAATCTGGAGTCTCCAAAGGAAGAAGAAAGTCAGGAAAAAAAAATATCAGCTGACTGCTATTTGAAAGAGTTGGCAAAACACCAAAGAATAATAAACAAATTGGGGAATACACACATGATCAGACACCAGAGTTAGACACAACAAATGAGTTGTAACTCTTGAAAATGTTCAAATTCAGATCTTGTAAAAGTGAAACATAAATGATAAAAAGCCACACTACTTTCTTACATAAGTTCTGGATGTTCAACACACCCACTACTGGAAACATGAAAAAAAATACATGGCTGAATAGCAATATAAATTACTGGAAGCTACTTAGACCATCTTTGTCTCTCTTGATGACATAATGTAACTGAACATAATGGGTTCAAATCATAGTAAGTTCAAAGATAAAATACATGTGGAGAGAAAAAACCTAGTGGACAAAAATTTGTTATTTGGCCCAAGTGGGGAAAGAGCCTGAGTCATTTCTAACACAGAACCCTCCTTGAACAATGGACATGGATATTTTCTTCAGTAAGCTTGTATTCATATTAAAAAAATACCTAAGCACACTCACTTTAAGGTCATGGATACTGAAATGAAGGGAATCTTGGCGTGCCGCAATTTGCATTAAACATTTCAACTGAAAAAAAGGAAAGGATATCTTGAGGTACCTTGACACAAGGTTTTCCTGTGGAGGTTCCTATGTCACTTAATAAGTAGGAATTTCTCTGAAAAGTTCTTTTTATCAGAGTATCTAGAAGAGCCACATCCTTGTCCTCTTAGCCACAGAGAGTAGACGAGGATCTGCAGCTGTGCTAAAGTGAGTCAACTAGATCATCCCTGAATAAAACAAACTTTGAATTTTGTGTCAGTGACTATTTCTGGTATCTATGTGAATGTAGAAAATATAAATTTGTGGAGGCAGTTATGGTCATTTTTTTAACATGTCCACAATGAAATAGTGGAAACTGGACTCAGAAACTAAAAAAAAAAAATTCATCCAAACAAGTAAAATTGAGAGGCAAAATGCTGGCTTCTATGGAGTCTTGTTAAATGCTGGGTGCTTGGTCTTGGTTCCACATAAAGTGTGATGTTGATATGCAACAAAACAAGTAACTTGAGACTCTTCCATAAAGAGAAAATATGTGCTCAGAAATGTGAATCATTCTGAAGACCAGCATTAGCTCATAAACTAATGGAAATTATCAAATTTCTTAGATCTCAAATTAATTTGTTTATTCAGACATTCCAGGATGTTTCATTTCTGCTATGATAAGGAAATTGAATTTATGACTCAGGAAACCAAATGCTGGCTAGTGAGGTGATGCGGGTAAAAGGAAGTTTGAGTAAGCTAACACTGGCTATTCTGTGTACTTTAATATAGTTTCCAGATCTTTTGTTTTCCTACTTTCTATGTAAAGTGATGAAGATGTTTCTTTTATCCATCTGCAACTTATTTTGACACATTCAAGGGGTAAACCTATATAAAAAGTCAGGGTTTATGTCACATTCTTTGATAATTGCAAAGGATCATGAAACTTGGCTACCTGAAGCCTAATGAAAATTCATGACTTGTTTTCAGGGTCAGTCATTATAGACTTAACTGAAACTTAGTTTTTAACTGCAAATAATTTTCATGATAGTTTTCAATTTGCTATTCCATTCATCAGGGTTCTAAGTTATAACTTCCCTCAGATGTCTCTTACTGCTTATGTTGGAGAGAGATTCATTAAAAACACATTGATACTCTGCTAACAGTGGACTACTGGAAAGGACATGACTCCTATGGAACACACACATATACTAACACACACACTTGTATACAAAATGGTAACTTATCTTGAACACATCAAAAAATAGTTTGTAGGTAGTCTGCTTAGGAAGAATAACTTCCTTTACACATAGATGAAATATTACTCCTCTTTGAGATGGTAGGATTGAAGGCATAACCTCCATACAAAGATGAAAGGAGAAATTCATGTAAAAGTTTATGGACTCAATGAAAACTGAAAATGACTGGCAAGAAGACGTAAAAGCAGCAGGGTATCCTTCTATAAGGAGTTTGAATCTTCATATAAGTACTGAAGGAAGTCACTAGTCTCATGAAGAAGAGTGGAGGCAGGAGGTGGCAGTAAATCCTTGCTTATGTGGAAGCCTGGAAAGGGTAGCTGTCCTTTGCCCTCAATGATCAAAAATTGTAAACTGCTGACAGAGCTCAGTTCATGCTTTAACTCATGAATCCAGTGCAAGAGTGATTAGAAAAGCAAGCAAACAAGCAAAATATCACCAGTGCTGGAGGTTGGAAACATTGGTGTCTAGATGGCATAACATTCCAAAATAATAGAAGAGTGTCAGGACACAGACAAAGGTCTTCCTCTCAATTGTAGGGACTCAATGCCTGGAATCACACAGTAGATTTAAATTGTTTTATAATCTATGAAAAAATGTAAATAACAAAGATATGTGATTGCATAAGGTTGAGGTTAAGAGACATGGATGCTACAAAAGAAATGATTATCAAAGAATTGGAGTTGATGAATTTGGTGTACATATTTATCATGTCCTGGTTGCCTAATGCACTGAATAAAATTGTATGTATATAAATTACAAATTAATTATTTATTATCTTATATAATATAAATTTTTGAATGAAAATTTTCAGTTTGGGGTAATAGAGACACAGATATTAGAGTCTTCAAATGTGTTTGAAGGAAAGACCTATTCTATAACATTTCTGTATTCTGAAAGTACCCTCTGTAAAAGCTGAGAAGAAAAGCAAATTAACAAATTTGAACTTTTTATTGATGATACTACCACTGGTATATTTCACAGACTGTAGCAGCTAAAAGTTAGACTCAATTAAAAACACAGTTACATAACTTTGTATTTTCTTTCCTAAGTATGGTGGTGTGATGGCTTTTATTACTTGTCAATATGATATACCAAGGAGGAGGGAGCAGCAATTGAAGAATTATCTTCATCCAATTGGCCTGTGGGACATGTGGGGGCTGTTTTTGCTTACTAATTAGTGGTAGGAGGGCTCAGCTCACTGTGGGAATTATCAACCCTACGAAGTTGGGTCTGGACTGTGGTGAACATGAGCCTGGAAGCAACCCAGTCTGAAGCATCTATTTTTCCCCTTATAGTTTGGCTTCAAGTTCCCATCCAGCTTGAGTTCCAGCCTTAACTTTCCTCAAGGATGGATTGTGACCAAAAAATGTAAGTCAGGTATATCCTTTATCCCCCAACTTCACTTTGTTAGTGTTTTATTACAGCAACAGAAAGGAACTAGAATGGATTGTTGGTGTTCAAAGTCAACTTCACCAGGTATGGAATAACTTAGAAAATAAATATCAAGGCCCACCCATGGGGGAATTATTTAGATTAGGTTAGTCTACAGGCATGTTTATGAGGGTTATTGTTTTCAGGTTAGTTGGACTGGGAAGACCCACTCTAAAGGAAGGTTGCTCCATTTCTTGTTTTGGGTCCTTAGACTGTTATTAGGAGGAGGGAACTAGATGAACATGAGAATTTATTCTCCCTTCCTCCTGGCTGTGGATGCAATGTAAACAGGTACCTCACTCTTCTATTTCCTTGACTTCCCTTTGAACTTTAAGGCCAAATAAACCACTCTATCACAACAGGAGAAGTTGTAGTGGCAGGAGATTGAGTTCATTGGCTATACTGCAATACTATTATCCAGAGAGAGATGAATGTTCATGCTAAACTAGGTTTTTCCTTCTTTTGCAATTTGAAACTCCAACCCGTGTGATTTGCTGCCCACATTCAAGGAGGCCCTGCCCACCACAGTTATCTTACTAGAAGATACTCCATAGATAAGTGTCTTGTGTGATTCTAGATCTTGTCAACTTGACAATCAAAATTTATCATCATAAAATTTTATTTTAGTGCTATGAGGTAATGTAGACTGTTTGCTGTTGCTATGAAAAAAAATGTGATGCTGGATATAATATAAAAAGAACAACACAAGGAAGTTGCTTCTGCTAATTTTCTGAAAGGCAAGAAAATCCAAGCATGTGTAAGTGTTTGTTTCACTTCTGGTGAGGGCCTTATGGCAGAAGACTAACAGGAAAGTGTAGAAGAGATGAAATTGGAGGAGCAGTCTCATTTTCTTAGAACGTGCTTTCTTAGCACACCTGTAGGAATAACACTATTCTCACTGATTTAGCCACCCTTTAATGATACCAAGTGACAACACAACCACAATCAGAAACAAATCTCACTATGCACCTTATAGAAAATGTTCAAATAATAATGTGAGATATTCTCTTTGAAAGTGTGAAAGTGAGTGTACACAGGTGTTTGCATGTGTGGGGTTCTGAACACACACACATATATGCACACACACAAACATACACACACAAGTGTGTGTGTGTGTGTGTGCTATGTACAGCCTCATTCTGCCTATTAAAATGGCTAAAATATTACTCAGTGATGAAAACCACTGACTCTAGGTAAAGTTTTGTAAATACAATATCTTTCTTGAAATACATTAATTTCAACTCTACATCTAAATCCAGGGACCTGGGTCAAAAGTGCTCAAGAAAATATTGACATAGTCTGTTATCATACATACAAGATCCTTTCAATTACATAAATACTATACATATGAGAACTGGAAAATGATAAAGCTAATGTCTCTCTTCTTAGATTTTCAGGTTCCAGAGTTTTCTCTCCCTGAGACAACATTGGAGAGATTTTGCATGTATTTTCTAGTCTGTGAGAGTGGATTTTGTTAGATGACTTTTCTTTTTTGAGGAACAATTTTGAGCTATAGAGAAGCCTGGTGCCTACTTTATAGTCAAAACCAAATTCTCATTAATATGGATGCACCAGTATTTAAAGTTCCTGTTTTCCCATTTTCCTGCCTGACTGAAATGTTTACTTCCAGTTTTTGCCATTTCATGATTGTTAAGTAGAATTTCACATTAAATTGCAATTGCCTAGTGTTTATTATCACTTGCTCTCTAGTAATGAAACTGTGAGGATTCTGTTAGAATTTTTAAGAACAAACCATGCTCCAGTCTAAACTAATACACAGATGCTGGATTGAGCCATGCCACAGAAGGCACATTCATTTTGTTTAGCTGCCCAAGAGAGAAATGTCTTCTGTGATCTTTACAGTATGTTTGCACACACAAGATCTGTTAGAGTGTCTTGATACGAGCTCATTCTTCAGCTTTCCCTCTCTTCAAGATGGAGAATCTGGAAGTGACAATCATGTGTCTCTCACTTGAGAGACTTGTAAGAGAGACTTGTAAGTTGATGATAAGTCTGAAGTTTCAAGAGCTTCTCTCCTTTATGGCCATAATTAACTATGCTTGTAAAGTGATGGTTACTTGCACTCAGCAGAGATGCCATGCTTTTCTCTGTTTGGCTGTGAACACTACCCTTTCCAGGCTAGACATTAAAGACAAAATGATGGAAACTGAGGAACTGGCATTCTTGAATTCTGGGAAACGTTAAACTTACACTAAAGTAGTCTGCATTGTTTTCCTTGGTGGGGAAATAAATGAGATAAGGAGTCAAGGATGGGTGATGATTCTCTGCCTGGTCCTTCTTTAACCATCAGATTCAGATAAGAAACTATTGTAAATGAATTGCCTTAACAGTGAGTCAAAGAAAATATATCTTACATTGTGTTGACAGGAACTTAAATGATAGATTTCAAAAAGACTGTATAGGATGTATGATCATAAAACAGAAATAGTACCAACTGAAGGAAGGCCAGAGTTAGCAGCGGTATAGTCCAGTGTTCCTGTGTGTTTATTTCTCTTTTATCCTCTTTAGGTTAGAAACACAGAGCTGAGTTTCCCAGGGCACTTTAAACTCTGTAGGAAAATGTAAACTTTTTAACGAGGCTTCTTTCTTTGGAGAAGCCAGAGGAAAAAAGCCAGGGTGTGAAAAAGGAACTCTGGGTAGTTTATTAAGTCTGCCTTCTATGTGGTTCTTTTCACTACTTCTTTTCCCCTCTCATCAATAACCCAGATACTTCACACAAAGCCGCAAGAAACTTCTAAAGCAGCAGAGATTCTTGGCTGATCTAGATGAAAAGTAGTTTTGCCCAGAGCAACCTGGATATGTCAGTGAAATAGCACACCTGATAGCATATTGGAAATGGAAGTTAGAGATGATTTTCAAGATTAATGAAGGCGAGAGCTTTAAATAGACTGGGCTTTGACATACTCACATGAGCATTTGCTTTCTTGGAGGGAGGGGTGTATTCAGGAATTATGTCACTACATTCTAATTATTTAGAATTTTCTTATTTTTAAATTTTATTACATTTAGTGTGTGTGTGTGTGTGTGTGTGTGTGTGTGTGTGTGTGTGTGTGTGTAGATGTGTGCAGTGAAATGCCATAGCACACATAGCAAGATTAGAAGGAAACTTGAGAGTTGTTTCTCTTCTTCTAATTTGTGGATTCCAGGAAGTGAACTTACGTCATCAGGTTGGGTTGCAAGCTAGCTTTTCAGCTCTCTCTCTCTCTCTCTCTCTCTCTCTCTCTCTCTCTCTCTCTCTCTCTCGTGTGTGTGTGTGTGTGTGTGTGTGTGTGTGTGTGTCTCTGTCTCTGTCTCTCTCTGTCTCTCTCTCTGTCTCTCTCTGTCTCTCTCAATGTTAAAATAGAAATAGTAGAAATTAATCAGTTTTAAGTTCACTTAAATGTTAAATGTATTTACAACCAGGTACTGCTAATGGCTAATGTCCAGAACTCTTTCATTAAACTGGAACATATAAATATAAAATTTTTGGTAATTTTGAACCTTATTATTTTACAATGCTTGCTACATTTCACTAAACCAGAAACAACAAGTCTTAAGCCTTAAGCTCATTAAATTATTGTTAGCTACATCATGTAAGCACAAGGTAGTGATATGGCAAAATTGATAAGTCTACATTTCACACATTAGTTCTAAAAATGGTACAAAAATGATATAAAAATCCAAGGTCACAGAGAAACATGTATCATCAAAGTATGTATTCAAAGTTCCCAAGTAATGGTTTTTCTCAAGAAAATAGAGATCAGATACCCCAAGATAGTTCAGGGGACTGTAAGCTTGAGCTCATCCTACCCAAGGAATCAATGAATGACAATTTTAAGCTTTATCAACCTGCGTGTTTTATTGTCACCAAGCTTGGGATACCTACTTATTTCCATATCACCAATGGTAGCAAAGAGTGTAAGGCCAAAGCTGTTGCTATGGCTCAAATTGCAGCTTAGGGTGCAGTTTTCTGGGACTCCCAAAATCTACATAGGAGAGATCTCTCTCTCTGCCAGTATAAGGACAGAATACAGGTATGACCTTTGGTGACCCTCTGCATTGACAGGTGTCATGAACCACTTGTGCAGATAAAACTGAGGTAATAGCTGTAAATATAAACAAAACCAGAGTGTAGCCCTGATTCTCAAAATCATTCTCACTACAGTGTTGATATACATCAAAATAATAATTTAAAAGTTGCCATTGGAACTAGGGACAAAGTGTAAGTTGTTTTACTTTGTTTTCCATGTTAATCATTCTATTTTAAATAACAGGAAAAATAGTCATGACTAGAGCCCCATTTTTTTGGGATAACTATCTTGGATGAAAGCCACCACTGTTGTGAACACTGGCCTCTGTTGTTTGACTGGCAATGTGACACTCAAATGTACCTAGAGATGCTCATTATTGATTATTCTCTTTAAGAACTTTGGCTGACATTTCCTCAAGACATATGTTTATGCAGCAATAGAAATGTTCCAAGTTAATTTCAACACTTCTTCTGAGCTATTGTTAAAGAAATGTCTCTTTTTCTATTGCCTTTTCAACCTTAACACACCAAACAACTTGAGTTTAAATCAATTCCACAAAACAGCAACCAGTTGGGGTGGAATGTGAGCAGAAGTGCAGACTGTAAAGGCTCTTAGTCGACCTTTTTTGTTTTCTTAGATGTAGAAAAATCAATTTTAATAAAAAACAAACAACTGATCATACACTAATCTTTATAAGCTCCTAGATTTGCAAGCACTATAAAGCAGGAATGGACACCTTATGATTTGTGCATAGATTCCTCTCTTGCTGGAGCTGCAGAGGAACTGGAAGACACTTACCAGATACAGCTTCTGCAAGCAGAATAAGGGTTATTATGCCTATGATCATCTACTCTTCTATCTGAGGAGAACAAGCATAGCTGTCACAGTGGGGGACAAAGAAAGAAAGCAATTAAAATGAATGTTCTTCCCCTGGTGATAAGAATTTATTTTTCGAAGTCTGAATGAGGTAAAGAAAAAACTGGGTGTAAGATTCTTCACACAGAATGCTCCCTTGACATTGTCTTGAATAAGTTGGTTCATGAAGACCTTTATGAGAAATACTTGAATATAAAATAAGTGGAAGTTTGCTAGAAATGATCTGAACTAACACTTATTCCTAAGTAAATCATGCTAATCTGAGGAAAACTGTGCTATAATGTGCCAGTTTCAATGAAAAAAAATGCACCATGACTAAAATAGGCTCCTGATAATTATTGGAAATAAGTGAAGCTAAAATTTGAAATATGGGCATCAAAAATATAATCTCCTGATTTCAACATCTTTTGTAATCATTAATGCAATGATTGCATATCTCTGAAGCTAGTATATTTTTTTTTTGTGTGTGTGTGTATATAAACTGTGGTAGAATTTTATTCTGATACCATTTATTCTTTGTGGCATTATTATATGTGCAAAAGCAATTTGGAAATTAACTCATATAAATCTTTCAACCCATAGAAATAAACCCATAGAAATAAATAAATCTTTCAACCATAGAAATAGAAAAGTATTAGAGACTATTGGCATCTTGCTGCAACAAGGAGGGCTACAAGTATCACATATGTCTGATAGAGATTCAAAGCAGACATGAGCATAAGAATGCTTAATAGTGGACTAAAGGCATGGCTTTGGATATGGTCTGACAAGGGACTACTGTCATGGGGAGTGGCAGCAGGTCAACAGAGGATAGAATCCAATGTCATTAGATTGGGGCACATGTTTGAATTTCTCATGTTGGTCCTAAATTGTCATTAGGGACAAAAGTTAGAGAGTTTAAGTCATCACTCAAGTGTTGGCTACTTTGGCCTGATTATTACAGAAATTACTAGTTGGCTAGTCAAGATGGGGTTATAGCCTGAGTCTGTTGTTTTTCATGTCTGCTTCCAGTGGACTTACTTTTTGGGCTGTGTATGTGAGTACTGGAATGATTTCCATAGCAGGGTTCTGGAAGCAATAAGAGTTTGATTTTTACATAACATTTCATCATTGTTTTTTATATGTTGTCTTCAAAGAAACAAACAAGTCAGTTAAAGTAGGTATTTTACTTAGTCTATTGCAACCTATCTCAATAGAAAGTTTCAATATGAGAAATATCAAAGGAAGGAAAAAACATTAGGCTGTATAGATGTGAATAAATAAGAGAATCTTGAAGAAGCATAGAGCAAGATATTAGATGAACTGAGAACTGCTGGAGATTGGATTTTTGGAATCAGCTCAGGCAAGTGCTTCTTTGCTATAAACCCCAAGAGTCATGATAGGTAGCTCCAGTCTTTGTTTTCTTCCTAATGAAGATTTGTTCAGTGTTATATTTGGTAAATAGTAGATAATTTATGACAATTTAAATGCTTATCAGGTCATTAGATCAAATCTTATGGTGTTATTTACTTATATATTGTTCTTTAACAAATCATACTATATGTTTTTGTAAGAACTATGAAGGTAGCAACAAACATTTGCACAAGAGGGAACTGTGTATGGTTCATGAACATACCCATACCTAAGATGTACTTTGGAGGCCAGCTAGGATGTAGGTAGGACTTGTAGGAAGGTGAAATGGAGTATAATAGGATCCAAAGTAGAAAAATCTCCAAACCATTGTCTGGCTTGAAAACATGCTACAGACTCCCAATTGTATGGAGAAATATGACTTAAAATGGAAGGAAAAGATGAACCCCAAAGATTTGAAAAATGTGGATCATTTCTTTGGTAATGGGGAGCTAACAGAAATATCAAAGCCAGTATTGCTCTTTGGGAAAGCCAGTTTTGTGTAAAACAAAGACAGCATTCCCAGAATGTATCAATTAGGAACCTAGGAATCATCAAAACTGATTTGAGTCTTGGATGATGAAAGGATGTTGTTCAGAAGAGGATAATGAAGATAGCTGCTCTTTCTGTTTGTCCAGTTTACATCCTTCTTTCTTATGGTAAATGTATGTCCAACTTATTTTTTCTTTTATTGTGTTTTTTTTTACTTGTGATTATGTCTTCTATTCTAACTTCTCCTATGAAATATAGACCTGCTTATTTTGAGGAGTTATCCCATGCATTTTGGCATAACTTAAGTGAAATTTTAGAAAGATACCTTCATATTTATGTAGAAAACTTAATACATACTGTTTTTGTCCTAAAACTCATCATCTCTTCTACCTTACATAGTAAGTGAAGGATCCATGAACCCAAACTATTGGAGTTTTAAAATGTTTCTCAACTACATTATCTCTTCTGTTTCACAGATCTAATTAACAATGAAACTTAATCTCTTACTTAGCAAACTATGCTTGAATTTAAGGTCTATCTCTATATTTCAAAATCCCTATTAGATATAACCACCTCATCATGTTATGAGTAACTTATGAATGCCTTTCTGAAACTCCATCATCCTTGTTCTTTCTCATATGCCCACTGATTGCATTAGAGTCAAGACAATCAACAACTCTATGCAAGCTAGTCAAGGGACTTCTCTACTGTTGCTATTTTATACCATCCATAAAATGCCAAACTCCTCTACACGTGCTAAAGCCTTTACCTCTTCCACCATCTTGATTTACCAATTCTATCTTTCCTATCTCCTTCATTAAAATGAATGTAATCTAATCTCTTGAATAGCACTTCTTGCCACTGACAAGCTTTCACTGTGCTTCCCCATGCTTGTAGACTTTCATCTCCCAATGTCTCCCTATCAAAATCTCACTAATTTTTAATTATCCTTTATATTTTATTTCAGATTTTGTTTCTGTCATGAGTATAAATAAGCCTGAAGCTTGTGATAGAGGCCAGGTGCTTGAGAAGGATAAGCCCATGATAGAAAATATTCAAGGTAAGTAGGAATTATCAGAAAAGGTACAATGAGCAAAAAGAAATTAACAGTAGTGTCTCTTTGCAGGGGCAGCATTGCTGCCAGAAGTAAAAGAACAGCTTAAAGTTAGGTAATGGTCTTCATGTCACAAAGCTAAGGCAGAATCAGATGCATGTGTGAACTCTGTTCAGTTTAAGATCTGGAAAACATCCTTTATGTTTCTCTGTTTAGGGATTCTTTATGGAGAGCTGACAAAGGTAGTGTGTTCATTTAGAAGTAAAGTGTGTGTTGACTATCAAGATAGTGACAAAGCACAGAAATTAAGGAGCATAAAATACTCATTTGAGAAGAAAGAATCTAACATTTAGATTCAGGAAAATCAAGATGGAGCAAAGCTCGGGAGAACTACAATATAGCTCAAGGGAATTAGTTTCCTATTACCCGTTACACCTTTTGTACAGGCATCTTATGGTAAGCACTGTAAACCTATGGATAGATTGCTTAAGAAGTAGGACAAGAGCAAGAGACTAGAAGTTGCTAAGCACAAAAGGTATCTACAATAATTTTTATAACACTTTAAGAAAATTAATTTCATTATTACCAATAGTTTTTAAATAAAAATATCATCTATTCCATGAATTCTTGAGAGGTTTGGGTTATTATTTATCAAAACAATAAGAGTAGAAAGTTTTTATCTTCCTTCATCAATACTTCTAACTTTGCCTTACTACCTACTTTAGACTGTATATCACACTGCCATTCAAAATATAAAACAAAGACAACTATCACTTTCAATCTTCCTGGAGCATGGACTCAGCCCAACGATGGAATATGTTGCCTCAGGGAATAGTGAGTTCCACCTCAGTGGGTCTGTTCAAATTTTCAACAATCATTTGAATCCATGAGAGACCCAGGCAATTTTTAAAGCTATTTCATCTCCATGGTCTATTTGTTCACAGGTCTAAATGACTTTTAAGTTTAAATGCAAGCTACATGCCAAGTTAATAGTAAACAGATATGAGCTACTTACAAATCAAGCCATAAAGTGGATTATTATATTTGTTACCAAGATTTGTCAAGGGTGATCTGCCTGAAGAGAATTAAAAATTTAGTTTCTAATTGTTCATTGTTCTGATTTTTGAACAAATTTACATATTGTGTTGACCTTTTGATTTCTATGGTCATGATAAATGAGAAGGTAGGTGGTACTGGAGTCCCACCATTTGGTATCTGTGTAGAAACATGATGGTAAGTGCAGTTTGTATTAATAAATTGTTTCAAAGGAATTGCCAGGTCTCTCTTCTTTGACTCTGTATAATGTTGCAGTTGGTCCATGCTGGTGGATCCTGTCATTCATTGTTTCTTAGATTTTTTTTTTCTATTATAGAACTGTTGTAGGCGAGGAAACAAAATCAAAGAGATTAAGAATACTTCAAGGGCAACATGGAATAAATGAAGAAAAATAACCACTTATGCTAGGAGAAAACATCATAAAAGATTGATTCAAGATAAAAAGGTCCTTCTTTGAGCTCCTGTCTTGATGAAGACCACTGACTTAATGCTTAGCATTTTGGCATGCCCAGAATGGTTTTCATGTTTTCCATCAAGTAAAAGTTGAATTACTACTGATACTCTCATGTTGTTGCCTATAGAAAAATTAAATAAAAATCAGGCATAGTAGAAGTGGGGTGAGGAGATAGCTCAGTGGCTAAGAGTGCTGACTAGCTTTGCAAATGACCAGGGTTCAGTCCCAATAACTACATTGGGGTGGCTCACATTTGCCTACAGCTCCAGCTCCATGGGAACTGACACCTTCTGTTAGCTTCTATGGACAACTGCAAATATTCATAAATATAATTTTAAAAAAAGTTTAAAAAGAATAATAATAAAAGTTAGATTTAAATTAGAAGGTCTATTTCTTCTACCTAAATATTCAAACATTGATTTTGCTGAGAATGAATACTTTAATAATGGTTTCTAAGCTTTGAGGCAACCTAGGGAAAGAACAACAAGAAAATCCAGTTCAACTACGAGTTGCATGGGTTAAAAAAAAAAAAAAAAAAAATGGCAATATGGAAGAATCACAGAAAATAAGCTTTGACTTGTCCAAAAAGTTCTATTTTGATTTCATTTCTTAAGCTAAAGATAGTTTATAACTTTAAATCTAGATCCTTAATTTAACTTTAGAAAATGACCCTGGGATGTAATCAAATGTTTGATGTTTTAGTTAGAAGTGATGGCTTCATTTCTCTTGAATATAATGTCTGTGTTCTACTTGAAAGTTTCCAGACATCTGCTTTTTTTTTTTTGTTTTTGTTTTTGTTTTGTATGTCCTGATTTTATATTTAGACATGTTCTCAAAGGAACCTTTTTTTTTTCCTGAGACAGTTCAAAACACAATAAAAGCATGTGCTATAATGTGCAAAAGATAAATAATAGGACTGGAACATGGATCCAAGTTCAGTTTCTACTGACCTTCCTAGCTTAGGATAACTCTATTGTAAACTCTGTTATACCTTCACCCTAGGACTAGATATGTAGGTTGTTTTGTTCTCGATTTTTTTTTTCTTAGATCACACTTGTTATTCACTGTTTTGTATATAGCTTTGTATCAAGCCCAAATCTTTTCTTTAGACTAAAAGGGGAATTTTAGCAAGATATTCACATTGTCCACACCTGTGGCTTAGGCTACGCCCATTGGTGGTGGAGACAGGGCTGGACGTGACTGGGGGAAAAGGCTGGGAAAGGATCGGGGCCACTCTCTTTGGTGGTGGACGCTGGAAGGCTTAGGAGCCGGTGGAACCGCCGCATTCATCTGCCTATGTTGTGAGTTATTTCTCCCTTAATAAACATCTATTTGGCCTAATTGTTTATCCTGATCCTTATTAAATCACAATACACCTCAATCTAGGTATTTGTGCATGTTAGGCAAACACTCAGGCAACTGAGTTACACGATCAGCTCAAGACAGGTTTTAAAATAAGCTCTTTTGGCAACAATTTGATTTGGTAACCCTTTTCTATTTATCAGTAAATTGTAAGTAATGTAAAACAATAAATAACAACAAAAAGCATAAGTCAAAACAACTGTAGCCTGTGTGTCTACAGTGGCCACCACATACCAGTCACTGGCTAGGTGAATTGCATACTTTACCATCTCTTCTCTACTGCAATGTCACTACACACTCTACTATGATCGGGAGGTAAGGTTTAGAAGAAAATAGTGACATGTGCCAAGTCAAACAGTAACAAGTGCCAGGGAAATACCACTCTAGTCCTACCTTTTTCTTTTCTCAAAACACAGATCTATCCTTGGGAAAAACAGTAGAATTTCTTATACATTTTCTTGGTCAAACCCTACTGTGTGGTCACTTCCACCTTTAAAATTGACTAGGAGACACACATTATCTTCTGCAAGTGTTTATGGATGTTGGATTTGCTTAATACAATACATAGGAGATAACGGATTTGAGATAGTGGCCCCCATCACACTTCACAGGGTGCACTCTGATTCTTCATGTTGTAGGGTCTTTGTTTTTGTCATTTTAATATTTATACCTTTATTTTTCCAGTTGGCCGATAACATGTTTGCTATTCAAATTTTAAGTCCATAAAAGTAGGTATTTTCTTATCTATGCTTCATTTATTTATTGCTTAAAAGTTAGAGTCAACAGGGGGACAAATAGGTTGCTCAGTAGTTAAGCGCATTGCCAGCTCTTCCAGAGAATCTGAATTCAGTTCAGTTCCAAAACATAAAAAGAGGCTCAGAAACATCAGTAGTTCCAGTTCTAGAGGATCTGAGGGCATACAACAGATATGCATTAACATATACGTATACAAACACCCATATATATGAATGAGTAAATAATTTTAATATGAGGGTTTTGCCCTGTCTTCTTGTATCTTGTTTTGTGTTGTTTGGCTGTCATCCTTTGGAGGCCTGCTCTTCTCTGAAGAGGAAACAGGGGATTTGAATTTGGAGGAGAAAGAAAGTCAAGAAGCAGGGAGGAATGGAGGAAGGGACTTGCTTAGGATGTATTACATGAAGGAAGAATTTATCTTAAAAAGAAAGGTAGCCTCAGTAAAAGAATAAGGAAATTAGGAGAAAAGAACTACCCCTAGTTACTAGATTTGGAGAGAGAGCTCTTCTACATGGAGCAATGATAGTACTGAGACTTTAGTCCACAGCATCATTACTCCTTTCTGAACGGTGGCGTCTGGCACATTGCCAGCATAGGTGAAGGTGAATCCTGTGAGTTTTGAGAGGGTTCTTTCCTAAATTGGGTCTGGAAGCATAGGACTTGTGAGATACTTCTGGTCAATTATGGTTTTTTTGACTGAAGAAGTGCACCAGTAAAACATGTTCTGCTTCCTTTTTCTCAACAAAACAGTTTGCCCTAGGTTCACCCATCTTACTTTGTAGTGTAACACTAAGGAAAGAAATATGCAATGCAATGCCCTTAAAGAAAAATAATCATTGAACAGAACAAAAATAAATATCCAAAATCAAGTCAACTTTTCTCTTGCCACATATACTGTATTCTCCACATGTATTCTCCACATGTGGTCATTGAGGCACAGTTTCTCATTGTGATACAAGGAGACCTTTAACAAGGATCTAGCAGGGAACCGCATTTGCATTTTTGTGGCACTAGAGCTGGGCTGCTGTCTGCATGCTAAGAGTGACCTAGCTTATCCCTGTGACTGCCATGCCATGGCCTCACCTCAGGGCCAATAACTTTCTTACAGTTACATTCAGGTGGGCTTTCAGGGTCTTGCTCTATTAAATGATAAGCCCATTAGAGAATAAACAACAAAATGCTAAGTCTCTATTCAATGCGTGGTGTTTTTAAATCTGGCTAAGGTGGAAAAGAATTTATCTAAGGTTGAATTCTTTAACAACTTCGGCCAGCCCCATTCCACAGGTCAATTTAAAGCTAGTGCTTACAAATTATAAAATACTTGGGGGGGGGACAGAAAAGATTATTTCTGTGGTTGTAATTCCAACTGCTGCCTACTTACTAAATGCATGATTTTTTGTTTGTTTGGTGGTTGTTTGTTTGTTTTTAATAGTCATAGGGCTTAAACATGACTGAGGGAAGAGAATCCTTTCCCAGAAATACATACAGATGAAATATTTCGGCTTGAATTATGTACCTTAGGGCTTGATCAAATTGTAGCCTTCCAGGCTTATTGTTTTTCAGCAGCACTGTTTTCCTGCAAACTTCTGTTTGAAATATTTATGTCAATGCTCTTGTGCTTTCTGTATTGAGTTTTTACATTGAGGAGTGGGGAGTGAGAACCACAGATGGTTCCTGTTATTTGGGCTATGGTCTCAGAACAAAATCAGATAATTCTCTTTATACTCATCCTGCCCTGAGAATACTTGCTTCCTTCATTACCAGTCATGGCACAGCACAGCACACCTGTGGCCCACCAATACTGGTTTCACATGCAGGGGCCACTGGGGAAACCATTTCTATTATAGTACTGTGGCACAGAAGTAAAAAAGTACATTCTTATAGAATCATATTTAAACTTCTTGCATATACACCGGCCTGGCTGAGGACTAAGGGATATAAAAATTTCAAGAACTGTTTAAGAACAAACCCACAAAATAAAATTTGTCCCACAGAGAATCAGATGTAAACCTCAAGAGAAATTTAATTCATACAGGGAAAAATGTTCACTGTGTTATGGATACATGTAGGGGGGACAGGTACATTGGCCTAATTAGGCAGACTTCTTGGGCAGCACTGACTCCAGCTCATATCTTTCATAGGCCAGCTATTACTTGGAGGCTACATAGGATATTTATATTAAGAGTCAAGCAAGTCTCAGGAAAATCATCAGGTGACTGTCTGGATAAGCTTGCTGTTTCACTGACAATGGTAAGAATCCCTTGATATTGTTTATCACCATGAATTTCATGTATGTATAGAACAATTTACATTGTCTATTAAATCGTAGAGTATCATGCACACAAATTTTTAAAATATACTATTGAATCTGTAAATGCTAAGCCTGTTATTATAACTGGGAATATTTCCAATACTGGAGTGAACAGTCAAAGCTGAATATCAAGAAATTTAGTGGCAGTCCATAGTGCCTAAAAAGGTCTTTGTTAGGAAAGGGCTGAATTAAATCATTTGAAAGACCAAGGAGAAAGGGAGTAACCAGAACATGAATTTAAAGCCATTAAAGGAGGCAATTGTAGAAGTTAATACTGCATATCAGTTACGGAAAATGGAAGTTAGAGGAGAAAGAAAGGGTCAATACATAATTTTGTATAAGGACAAGACCATGAATGTGCTCCCAGAAATGTTCTAGAACCAAAGGGCAGATGCCATTGTGAAACTAAGCAGTTCATACTGTCTTTCCAAACAAATTTAGCAGGATCTTTTCATACTCAGCCATGTGTATAGGCTAATGTCACACAGTGGCAAGTTACAGGAGAACTGGCAGTTCATTCAGAGAGTAAACTTCTCTTCTGTTTGAGTTCAAGGATGCAACTTCACCTATTGTAAAGTTAAAATCAGATGAGACTAAATTAACAATGTTACTCAACCCAAGAGTGAGGGCCATTCTCCAGATAAATCTAATCAATGGTCCAGTGAACATCTATGTTCTGGTTTTAAAACAGAAAATGGAAAGATCTTCCACTCTCTTGGATTGGAAGGATAAATATAGTAAAAATGAAAATCTTGCCAAAAGCAATCTATAGATTCAATGCAATCCCCATTAAAAACCCAGCACAATTCTTCACTGATCTTGAAAGGATAATAGTCAACTTTGTATGGAAAAACAAAAGACCCAGGATAGCCAAAACAACCCTGTACAATAAAAGAACTTCAGGAAGCATTACCATCCCTGACTTTAAGCTCTACTACAGAGCTATAGTCCTGAAAACATCCTGGTATTGGCACAAAAATAGACAGGTAGACCAATGGAATCAAATTGAAAATCCCGATATTAATCCACACACCAACGAACAACCGATTTTCCACAAAACAGCTAAAAAAAATACAATGGGGGCAGGAAAGCATCTTCAACAAATGGTGCTGGCACAATTGGATGATGGTGTGTAGAAGACTGTAGATAGGCCCATGTCTATCACCATGCACAAAAACTCAAGTCCAAATGAATCAAAGACCTCAACATAAATCCAGCCACACTGAACCTCTTAGAAGAGAAAGTAGGAGGAACCCTTGAACAAAATTGGTATAGGAGACTGCTTCCTGAACATAACTCCAGTAGCACAGAAATTGAGATCAACAATTAATAAATGGGACTTCCTCAAACTTAGAAGCTTCTGTAAGTCAAAGGACACAGTTGACAAGACCAAATGGCAGCCCACAGAATGGGAAAATTTTTTTACCAATCCTACATCTGAAAAAGTGCTGATCTCCAAAATATACAAAGAACTCAAGAAAAAAGTCAACAAAAACCAAATAGCCCTATTAAAAAATGTGATACAGAATTGAAGAAAGAATTCTCAATAGAGGAAATCAAAGAGTCTGAAAGACACTTAAGAAAATGTTCAACATCCTTAGTTATCAGGGAAATGCAAATGAAAACAACTTTGAGATACCATCTTACTCCTGCAGGAAAGGCTAAAATTAGAAACACCAATGTGAACTTATGCTGGAGAGGATGTAGAGAAAGAGGAACACTCCTTCACTGCTGGTTGGATTGTAAACTCTTACAGCCATTTTGGAGATCAGTATGGTGGTTCCTCAGGAAAAGGGGAATTAGCTTACCACAGGACCCAGCAATTACACTCTTAGGTATATACCCAAATGACCCACATCCATGCATCAAAGACATGTGCTCAACTATGTTCATAGCAGCATTATTTGTAATAGCAAGAACCTAGCATGCCCCTCAACTGAAGAATGGTTAAAGAAGATGTGGCACATCTACACAATGAAATACTACTCTGCAGAAAAAAAATAACAGAATCTTGAAATTCACAGGCAGGTTGATGGAACTAGAAGAAACCATTCTGAATGAGATAACCCAGTTACAAAAAGGGGAACATGGTATATACTCACTCATATATGGATTTTAGACCTAGAGGAAAGGATCACCAGCCTATAATACATACCACCAGATGAACTTGGATTCATATATGATCCCTCACAAAAGGGGGAAGGGCCAAGTCCCCTAGAGCACATGGGAAATGGGGGGGCAGTGAATGGAGAGAGAACTAGGAGAAAAAGAAGGGGAGGAGAGGAAAACATGTGTGACTAGATAGGTTGAGTCAGGGTGAGAGGGGGGGCATAAAAGAGGGAGCCATTATTGGTTTGAAGAGAAAACTGAACCTAAAGAAAGGTCTAGAGAACAAGACTGACTCCAACTAATAATTCAAGCAACCATGGAAAGGCTACCATAAATGCCCTTCCCTGATAGTGAGATCATCAACTAAATTATCCACCATCATGGAGTCCTCATCTAGTACCTGTTGGAAACAGAAGCAAACACCCATAACCAAACACTGAGTCGAACTAGAATCCAGATGCAGAGAGAGGGGACAAGACCAGGTTGCAGAAACTCACAAAGACAGCTGACCTGAACAAGGAGGAGCTTGGGCCTCCCAGACTGATGGCTAGGAACCCAACAAGGGACTGACTCAGACCCCCTGAATATGGGTCTCAGCTAGAAGGACTGAGCAGTCTGGGGAACCTCAGACAGTAGAAACAGGATCTATTTCTGGTGCACAAAAGGACCTTGCGGACACATCCCCCAGAGTGGGATACCACCTTAACCTAGAGACAGGAGAGAAGTCCTAGTCCCTACTTCAAATGACTTGACAGACTTACATGACCCAACCTGGATAGCATAGCCCTACAAGTGGAATGGGGGTGAGGGGATGGGAGGGGAGGGTGGCCAGGGTGCATGTCCCAGGGGAAAGAGGGTAAGAGGGAGGGAGGGAAGAAGGGATGGAGGGATGGAGGGTTGAGGGAGGAAGGGAGAGGAAACTGGGATCCACATGGAAAAATTTTTAATTATATTATTATTTAAAAAAAAAGAAGGAAAAATGCTGCTGGATTTATTCAATATATATTTGACTTCAAAATTTAAGCCTAAGGGCAAGTTACTGGGGAAAAGGATTTCTAATTTTGTTTCCACAGAAAATGAAAAGCTGTGGATCCCTTCCTGACTAATGTGGTTTTATCGAGCAAGACCCCCTGTAGCAACATCAATGGGACAATGCAGCCTTGCGGACAACTACAGCCAGGATTTCTGTGACTTCTTAGGATTCCCCCATGACAGCGCCCCCTACCAGCAGGAAGCAGCTTGGAAGGAATGATGCCAAATTCCCAAATATTGTTCATAAATGTTTGTTTTCATTTTTTTAAAAAAAGACATGTATAATTATGTCCATTATAAAATAAATAATTTTTTTAAAAAAATTATGTAATCAGTACACTGCTTTCAGTAATAAATTATTCATCTACTTCAAGTCTTAAAAAAAATAAAACAGAACTGTAGAATCATTAGTCAATCTACTTATGTAGTTTGCTTTTGTCTCCAAAAATTTAATGCCTAATCTTTTTATTAGTTTCTGTTATACAGTCCAGTAAGCATTTTCAACAGAGTTTTAGGGAGAAATAAAATCAGAAATTTCTGAAATTTGTTATTTCCCCTGGGTATTGTGAAACTTCTACCAAGGCCCAACAGACCTGTGTGCTCATTTGTTTAAGAGGATCAATGTAAATATCACTTAAGGAACTAGTACATGAGGTTGGGCCCCCTAACATTTTAATTGAATTGTCCTATTTGTGTGTAATTCTGCTTTTTCGAATCCTAAATTAGCAGAGAAAACTGGGTATAGTGAAGTTGGCCATGCCAGACAAATCTAATTTTCATTTTATGACAGAGTGACCAGCTGTGTAGATGGGAAAGGCAATAGGTACAATATATCTTTCCTTCAGGAGAGCTTTGACTGTGCTCCACAAGATATGGTCATAAACAAACCAGAAACCATAGTATTTTATTTATGTCAGATGTCAGATGTGTAGAGTTCCAAGAGCTAGTTATTAATGATTCTGGGTCACATACCAGAACCCATTTATGGGCTCTTTGAGTTTGGCTACAGGTTAAAATGTAGAACAGTGCCATGTCATACTTCCTATTAAGGATGATTCACTGATAACTTTGAAAAATGATTGACCTGAAAATTAAGTTGATAAAGTTTGAATAGGATGGGTTCAATTATTTATGCAATAATAACTTTGCAAGTCTAAAAGGGAAAAACAATGAATAGTATTATGATGGAATTCTGTGTTCTTAGGACACATGTTTAAGTCTGTGTTTGCTATCTGAGCATGTGACCTTCTTGGGCTCAGAATCTGTTTAGGTACACTGAAGTTCAGATGTCACTGTCTGGGTGAATCTTAATTTGACACTTTTCCTTAACCAAGATGATATTCTAAGCCAGAAACACACAGGAAGAATGTCATGTGGTGACCAGGGAAGACAGTAGGGTAATGCAAATTTAATTCGAAGACCTGGCAACAAGAAGGGCTACCTACCACAAGATTCTGCCTAAAGTCTCAGAGGAATCATGTCTCCATTAACTCTTTAATTTCAGATTTCTAATATCTAAAAATGGGAAAGAATAACTTTTTTTGCTTTGTGTTATCCATTGTATACAAATTTTTTAATATATATATATATATAAGGTCTACAGAAGATTATGTTATCAAATGAGGTTGCATATGTGATGGGAGATGTGATTCTGTATATATGTTTCTCATACTGTTAATAAAGCCCTGTGGCCAATAGAAAACTAGATAGGTGGGGCTAGGAGACTAGGAGGAGGAAGAGGAAGTAGTAGTTGGAGTCGAGATGTAGCCCGGGGAAGGAGCAGGACGCCTGCCGCACGGCTCCCCGATAAGACGACCACGTGGAAATACTTAGATAAGTAGAAATGGGTTAATAATTAAGACAGAGCTAGCCCATAACAATAATGGTAACTGGCCAACAGGATTGTATCAAATACAGAGTCTCTGAGTGTTATTTGGGGCACATGTGGTTGCAGGACAATGGCGGCAGAACCAGCGGCAGCCGGCGGGGAAACCTGCTGTAACATAATACAGAGTCTCTGAGTGTTATTTGGGGCTGGCGCAGCAGAGGGCCCACGTGGCGGCAGGACTGGGAGGCCGGCGGGGAGACCTGCTGTAACAGTTTCATCCAAAAAATTTCATTAGTATCTATAGCCACATAAAGAAAAAGATGAGGTAGAATTGATGTTATAAAAACTATTGATTGTTCCCTCAATACCTTAGCCTCTGCCTCCATAATTTTTGTCTCTATTATTTTTACTTTTGTCAGCATGGCAATGGCCTGCATCAGGTAAACACCTGTGGCAGGCATAGGTCAATTCTCATAAATTTTTTCTCTCTTGGGCTTCTGAGGGTTGAATCTTTGAGTTCTGGATTTCAGGTCTGTAGAAGAATTCAAGAAAAACTTTTGCTTTCCTGATTATCATTAAACTTAGAGAGGGTGATTATTCACTCTTTTCTGGTCTCTCGCTACCATTTTTATTGCTACATGAGCCTTGTGCTCAGAGCTGCATCACTATCCATTCCCAGTCCAAGAACACAGCCATAGCTAGCACCAGCAGTATCCTCATTCCAGTCATTCATTAGGTAATTACAAAACTTCTCTCCAACTTATATGAGTTTCTAAGTTAGGATTGTTTTAATTGTAATAAAAAATTTTCATAATTTTTATAGTTTACCTCCCCCAACAGCAAAATCACTCATCCATCATGGTCAGACTTTGAAACAATATTTAAGCAAGTTTCATGATGTAAAAGGCAATATGAAATATGTTTCAGTTTTGTTGATGAATGACATCACATTTCAGCAAAAGTCAACCAAACAAGTTACAGTGAAAGTAGCCAGTGCTTTTTCCTATTAAACATGTGGGGAAGGCCATTTTATATATTTTTCACTGTTGAGATCACAAGGTGTTGATTAGCAAATGGATGCTGAGAAACAGAAACTGTTTTTTGAGTAATTACTCCAAGAAGTATAGAAATGAAGAGACGAAGAAAAAGTACGGGGTTGAGGAGTATGTTAGGTTTGGAAAATAAGAAAATCATTTCTGTTTTGGGGAAAATCACAGTGAATGGGAAGAAAACATTAATATAGAAAGAAAGGATCAACAAAATGAGATGCACTTACAATGTCTTCCAGTGTTCTAGTCTGTGAAGATACTACCAATATTTTAGAAACCAAAATATCAGAAAAAATGGACATTTATTCAGGTATTGAGTAGATAAGATATTACATATTTTTAATACTCTAAAAATCCATATGTCCAACTTTGGAATATTTTCATAAATTAGCCAAGACAGAAAAAAATTAAAGCTTCTTAAACTTCATACAGTCAGTTAATGCAGAAATATTTTGTATAAATGATAAAATGTCTAACAGTGTGTTCATAACAGCCTTTTAGTAACTCTCAACACTTCCTTTCCAATAGCAAACTTCTAGCTTCAGAAGTAGCAAGTAATATTTTCTCCCTATAACTTCTGCAGTATTAGAAATGCATTGAATTTTGATTAAAAGGACAGTGAATGCAAACATAAATCCCTTAAAAATATTTAGAGCACAGCATCTTAACCCATCTTGTATTTATAAGACACATTTTAGAATGAATACCTCTTTTAGAAAGGAGGCTATTAGATTGAGCAATGCCTTCTCTTCCCAATTGAGTATCAGACAAGCAGAATATATAAATCTGCTTTATATTACTGTATCAATGGCTGATGTTCAATGGACTTTTGGTATTTGGACTATAAATATCTGACAAAGAAATAAACATCATGTGGAAGAAAATTGGCTGTAAATGCAGACAGTGCTCTGAATAGGCCTCCATGGAATTACCTACTTAATCTTTGCTACTTTCCTTTAGGTTCGGTGGCTTTTGAAGATGTAATTATTTTTCTTCCAAGCTCATGATTTGGAAGGACTTCAGGAGTGTATTCTTCTCTCCATTGTGATAGTTATCAAGCCTGTTGTTAAAGGCCATGTTGTTGATCCAACATTCATTTTAAAATGGGAACATGGTGATTGAGATGCTGGTACCTATGGCCCTCCTATTTCCTCAACGAAATGGGGGAAATTTTCTTATTATACACTGGGATTTACAAACAATGGTTCATAATATTCTATTGTTTCCTTTCCACTTCTTTCTTCCTTCATTTAACTTTTCATGAGAACAGAAAAGGAAATACTTGTCACCAACAACCTTGACTGAATTTTACAAACACTGACACTGAAGTCAAAGGTATTTACAATAATTATCATAAAATGGCTATGATATAAGAATTTTTTCAACACCTTAACATTTTCTAAACCACTTGTTTGGGTATCAATAAGTTATGATATATTTATACACATATTCTAATATTATGAAAATAGAAAATTAGCCTAAATTTTTAAAGCAAAATAATTAGAATAAATGTACTGATAAGTTAAAAATAAGATGAAAAAGTGTGTCTTCAAAACTTCAACATGTTGGGATGAGGTGCAATGGATTTTATTAGTACAATTAATTTTGTTGTCACCCCTTTATGATTATACTGTTATAATCTTTTCAATGTAGCTTGCTATAATAGAAAATATTTTGGTGAACCTCATGGTAGCAATAAAGTCAACCTATAAGACAGAAATGAAGAATAATAAGAAATAGAAAATATTTCAAATACTAAATGAAAACCACAAAGGAATATGGAAGAAAGATAGAAAGAATGGAAAAAACAAAGCTAATGATTTTAAAAAAAATTAAAATAACTTTAGAAAACTTCATCTGTTTATAGTTATTTAACTATAAATGGATTATGTTCTCCATTTAAAAGATTAAGCTGATAAATGTAACTGAAAAAAACACACCACTACATGTTGGAAAGAAATTCAATTCATGTCTATAAACATGAACTGAAAGAGATGGAATCATATACTTTATATAAATAAAAAGAAAAGAAAAGAAAAACAAAAGTAAACATACACAGGCAAAATATATCTTAAATAAATACCAATAAAATGACACAAGTATGGAGAAATAGATCAATGATTAAGACCACTGGCTGCATTTTCAGAAGACCTAAGTTTGATTCTCAGTGTACTCATGGCAGCTTACAACTGTCTGTAACTCCAATACCAGGAGATCTAAAATTCTCATCTATCCTCCATGAACACTGCCATACACATAGTGCACAGACAAACATGAACACAAAACACTCATATACTTAAAAATAAAATAGAAAAAATATAAATAATGTTGCTATATAATCATAAAGTGGAAAATACCAGAAGAAGAATTACAAATTACATACATAGATGTACTAGTAGCTCTACTATCATTATGTCTAAATACATAAAACAAGTAAATTTGATAAGTGGTGGGCTTAGGTCTCCAGATTTAGGGGAATTTCACTTCACAATTCAATCCATGAGGAAGTGGTATGGTTAAGTTAAACACTAGACCAATGGTCCTAATGGCACCTATAGAACACAGCATCTAACGTATGCAATATATACATCAATAGTACCTGGGGTGTTTTCTAGGGAAGGTCCCATGGATCCTATAATACACACAAAATAAGGCTCAGCATAATGTTTAAAAGTAAAATAATATCAAATACATTTTCTGAACACAATGCAATAAAACTTGAAATCAGTAACTCAAAAAAATTTAGAGCCTATAAAAAACAAAGAACTTACACTTGAATAATCAATAGATCATGAAAGTAATCAAGAACTGAGTTTAAAATGTTCCTGAAATAAAATTAGAGTTACAGTATAGGTGGACAAATATATTAAATATAGGAAAAGCAATCCTAAAAAGTAAGTTTGAAGTAATAAAATCTGAGTTGAAATTGAAAGATGCTAAGTTAAAAGTAATTATCCTCTACTTCATAAAACTAACAAAACCCAAAGAAATCAAACACAAAACCTCAAATTAGTTGAAATATATAATAAAGCTCTGAATAGAAATAAATAAAACTGTCTTTATCTTTGAAAAGATAAAGATATTTGAAGAAATATCAGATTGACAATTAAACAAAAAGGGAAGACTCAAATAAGTATAGTCTTAGATGAGAATTAGACATTACAATGGGTACCACTAGAAATTATTATTGCTAATCACATATCAAAAAATGGAACAGGACAAAGATATGCATGTTCAGTAAGCACATTTTTGCCATCATGCTAAACCTTAGCCAGATAAAGAGAGGAAGTCAAATTCTCACTGTGATGACATAGTCTCATGATGGGGGACTTTTGAAAGGCATCATAAAACTCTATCACAACTGGTAAATGAAGCTAGTAAAGAAGCAGGATATAAAGACAATATTTCAGTCAGCCATGTTACTAGGTTCTAACAATGAATAATAAATTTAATAATCAATACCATCTATAATAATCACAAAAAGATGCCTAGAAGTAGTAAACCAAAGAGGTGAGCATATATGGATATCTGTAATGAAAACATTTCAACGGAGATAGATAGATAGAAAGATAGAGAGAGAGAGATGAGAGAGAAAAATATTACATATTCACAGATTGAAAGAACTGTTTTTAGACTGTCTATAGCAAGCAAAGCAATCCACAGAGCCACTGTAATACCAAAATGCCAATAACATTTTCATAACACTAGATGAAGCAGTAAAATTTCTAAGTAGCCTAAGAAATTGCAGAAATTATACTGTTTGACTTCAAAATACATAGCACAGTTACAGATATCAGAACATGATATTGACATAAAACAACTCTAAAGATAAGAAGTCATCCTCACACACATAGCACATTATAACACAATAGGATCCACTGACGTAAACCCATAGCAAACTGATTATTGACAGGTATAAAAGGGACACACCAGAGACAGGAGGCTCCTTTCAATCACTCATGCTGAGTAATTTGAACATCCACATGCAGAACAATTAAACTGTACCTCATCAGTCACAAAAATACTTCAAAACCAGGCAAAATACGTACAACTAAGATGAAAAATTAGAAACTGCTCAAAGAGAACATAAGGGGTATGCTTGAAAATTGGAAAGAACAAGAATCTTTTAAAATAGATCCCCAAAACAGAAAATGAAAGCAGAAACAGATAAATGGGATCTCAGCAAACCCAAATGCTTCCTCACAGCAAAGGTAACAATTGATAAAATGAAGGAACAGATAAGTAAATGGTAGGAAATACTGATAAAACTATAAAGCCGACAAGGAATTTGTAGCCATACTGTATGAAGACTTTGAAAAAGTACAATTAGTAAATAATTATAAATCAATGTAATATAAAAATGGGGAAAAGACAAACAATAAGCTTTTATTTATTTTTTAAAGCATGCAAATGACCAAAAGCTACATTTTAAAAAGTTAACATCACAAATTATTTGGGAAATTCTAGTTATATGTGATGTAATCTCAGTCCTGTAAAATATAACAAGTGTTGGTGAGGATGTAGGAAAGTAGAAGGCCAGCACATTGCCAGAAAATATGCATTAATCTAGGTTTTTGGGAAGCAGAGTGGAGCTCATCAAAAGTTAATGATAGAACTAAGATGAAGCAGTCCCACCTGTGGGAACATATCTATGCTAGCCAGCTTCCTGTCACTGTGATAAAATACCTGCAGTGAACAGCAAAGGTTTATTCAGGTGCAAAAGCATGAGATTTCATCCCATGGTCATTTGGTCATATTGTTTCAGGACCCAAAAAGCCATATATCATGGTGGAAGACCATGGCAAAAGAAATATATCCATGTTGTAGAAGCCAGAAAGAAAAAAGACAGAAGGACCAGGTCTCAAGAAACCTTCTAGGGCATGTTGCCTATGACCTCCTCTTGATCCACCTCTTCAGTTAAACTTGCTTCTTAACATTTGTACATCTTCCAAATAGTGCCAGTAGAATTAATGGAAGCAAAGCTAGGAACTCAAACCAAGTGGGAACCTGGAGGCAAGAGTTCACACAGAGGCCATGGAGGAGTGCTTCTTCCTGGCTTGCTCCTCACAGCTTTCTCATTCCAGCTTTCTATGGTATCCCGGTTCACCAGCCCTGAAGCTGGTGGCACCAGCCACGATAACCTGAGCCACCAATCAATTACAAATTTGGAAAATGGCCTACAGACCTACCTACCTACAGCCAGATCTAATACAGGTAATTTCTTAATTGAGGTTCTCTTCCCTCGGGCAACTCTAGCTTATGTCAATTTTATGTAAAACTTGAAAGTACAGCATTGAAACCAATGTGAATAATGTTTTTCTTTATATTTCTAAAAGCTAATAGAATGCATTTTAAATGATTTTACTACAAAGGAATGATAAATATTTGAGAAGATATGAATGGTTAATCTGATTTAGACTTTACATTAATGTATACATATACTGATATCACATGGAACCCCCAAAACTTTCATATTTTTATATTATCAGTTAAAATAAATAATTTGAAAACATTTTCATACACATTAAAATTAGAGTTAATAAAAATATATTATTTTAAAAATTGGTTTTTTTTTGGAAAAGAATACCCCTAGGATAATAATACTTTTATTATTATCATTATCATTATTGTTATTATTATATTATTATTATTATTATTTTCTTATTTTGCATATCGATCCCAGTTCCCTCTCAGATATGATGTAATTACTTGGTATCTCATTATATCTCCTTTAAAAACTGAAGCAACCTAAGGATCAAATGAGTAAGGCTTTTGCCCATAGTCAATGTTGATGAGTATCTGGGCTGGTTCACCTGTGGAACATTTTTGTTCACTAGTATATCAGCATCATATATAT
Source organism: Cricetiscus sungorus (assembly GCA_030556225.1). Taxonomy (NCBI): domain Eukaryota; kingdom Metazoa; phylum Chordata; class Mammalia; order Rodentia; family Cricetidae; genus Cricetiscus; species Cricetiscus sungorus. The sequence goes on along the minus strand of JANBXA010000651.1, from coordinate 94,357,245 downwards.
ACATATGTGTTACAGCAGGTCTCCCCGCCGGCCTCCCGGTCCCGCCGCCACGTGGGCCCACAGCCGCGCCAGCCCCAAATAACACTCAGAGACTCTGTATTTGATACAATCCCGTCGGCCAGTTACCATTACTGTTTATGGGCTAGCTCTGTCTTAATTATTAACCCATTTCTACTTATCTAAGTATTTCCACGTGGTCGTCTTATGGGGAGCCGCGCGGCAGGCTTCCTGCTTCTTCCTGGGCTACATCTCGACTCCACCTTCTACTTCCTCTTTCTTCCTCCTAGTCTCCTAGCCCCGCCTATCTAGATTACTATTGGCCACAGTGCTTTATTAACCAGTATGAGAAACATATATACAGAATCACATCTCCCATCATGAAACCATGATTTTTTTTTTAATTTAAAGTAAATTTCTTTTTAGTTACTGGAAGATACTGAAGCCAATCCTAGGAGCTCATAAAGATGGAGTAATTTAAATGGTTTTCCTTTGTACACCACTCTAGTCTCGGGTACCACTGGGACTTCTGAAAAACAGCAGAGCTCATTCAGAGAAGCAATAACCCTTTTAACTGATCAACCTCAATGATCTCAAAACTTTAGGAACATTAAAAATGTTCAAGTGCTTTCTTCAGCAAGTTGTGACCCTGTATCATTGAGATCCTGAGTGTTTCAAGAAGATAGTTGAAACATTGAGAATAGTGGTGTATTTCTTTGAATACATAGAGTGAACTACTTATTAGAAATAGTCCCTGAGCCCTGTAAAGAAGTATAACTTGACATATTTTTCCCTACATGATAAAAAGAAATTGATAGCTCTCAAGTCCTCAATCAACAAGTAAAGCTTTGTGACCATAGCAATGTATGTCATAAGATTCTTATAAACTGGAACTGGTTACTGGTGTAGTTCATGAAAAAAAGTTATGCAAAATATAGTATAAAAACACTAAGATTAAAATTAAGTGAAAAAATACGCAATAAAATTTAGTGTTTAAAGATAAATAACTTTCCATTATGCTGTAATACCATGTATTTCTAACTTAGTTATTTGAAATAGGTAAGAAAATCAAGAATACAACTAAAATTGGCTTTATTTAATATTCTTATGACAAATAATAAATGTTTCTTGATTAGTTCATAAAATTATAAATGCAATTCAAGAAGTGTCATGATCTGTTAACAGTGAAACCAGTTAAATGATTATAAATACATTAAAATACAGCCCCTTCTTATTATCCTATAGTCAGCAGAATGTTTGCTATTCAAGAGAAGACAAATTTCTGGGTTGGTTTTAAGCAAGATATTTAATAACTTCTATGAAAAAGCCAGAAGATGGACCAAGCACCAGAATAAGATTAACAATAGCTAAATAGTATCACATGTCATTGAACATATTCCTTTTTTGCCATGAAACTTCACTTTCTCATTCATCAAATAACAGTGGGAGTTAAAGCATTTATTTCACTGGGTGGTTTTAAGCAATAAATTGAAAGCACAGTATAATGCATCATCCCAAGAAATGTTAGCAGCAAAAATAAAAACAAGGTATTAATCACTTTTTGTATATTAGTTTAATGTGTGCAAAATTATAATTAGTTTTAGGTTTCTTCCAAGGAATATGTTGGGACTATTGTGATATTTGTAGTCTGTTCCCTCTTTAATCTGTGCTATCTGTAATTTTTCTCTTCTATTTAAGCATGGTAATGTGCTGGCTGGCATCTCAGTGAGCATTCTGACACTAAAAGCTACAGGGGCAGGCCCTCAGCAGTTAAGGAAGAATCTGCCCATGCTGAAAACCTGAGTTTGGTTCCCAGCAACTGTGTCAGGTGCCTAACAACTGCCCATAAGTCCAGCTCCAAGAGGTTCAACACCTTCTTCTCTACATAGGGGGCAACCCACCCTACTCTGTGTGTGTGTGTTTAGAGAAAAAGACTAAGGGTAAAAATATTTGCCTCAAAACATGGATCCCTAAATCAGTGGTGCTACAGGAATAGCTGTCAGTAGTACAATAACAATCCATGTGTCATTTGAGTGGCATCTACATCAATACCAGTGTTGCCATTGCTGATGCACTTGGAGCAAGTTTAGAACTTACAATTATTCTTTTAAGGATTTTTGCTGACAGATTGACTGAGACTGATCCTATTATCCTAGGTTGGTTTTGAAATTACAAAGTAGCCCAAAAAAGTGCTATTTTTATATCATGCTATAAATCAATGTTGTCTGGTTTGCCTTTGAACAAACTCCGAGCTTCTTAAAATGCAGAAGGCTCTTTCACTCTCATGTAAAAAACTTTCTGGAGGTTCATTCTCTTTAGTAATTTAGTTCTGTAATTTAGTTCCCTTGAGTTCTATCTATGTACATCTAAAAGTCTTATTTGTGGAAACAAACAGGTACTCATGAAGACCATTTGGAAATCACTAAGCATTGCAAGGAATAATCTATTGACAATGTATTGCTGTAAGTTTGGTAGGATAGTCAGACATTAAGGTGGTTCTTAAAATCGTCACATAGTCTTGGTCTTGTATAACCAGATCCATATGACAAACTTAAACCTATAAAATGCTAATGGCCTTGAACAAAACCGCTGTGGTCTTCATATTGTACGGTTCTCTATCTTGCTAGAAGTCCTGTTTGTGAGGAAGGTGCCTGGAGGTACATAGAGGAAGAAATCCTGAGCATCATGTGAACTTGAGTGATGCATATACTTTGTCTCTGCTACTGATCTTACTTTAGAGCCCTTTAGAGCCTCGTTGTAGCTGTGGCTTTGCACACATCTATATGCTCCCCTGGGCCTCTCCCTTAATAAACTATCTGCTTTCTGGTAACTATCCACATGTCTGTTTAATTCATTGTAGAGAGACCCAAGAACCTACCCTGTTGACTCAGATTTTTCTCTGCAACATTGAAGTTGAAGCAAACAGACATGAAGCAAATGGTTGGGCTAGATAAACCCTCTTGGTAAAGAGTTACAGGGGCCTCCATGAGCTGGGAAGACCCTCTGATAAAGAAATACCAGCTTCAAGGAGATGAACATTGCTTTAAAAATGGAACTTGCTATACCTGGGCCTCTGAAAACACTGAAGCCCTGAACAGACACCTGGGAATATGGCAGTGTGTTTCTTAGCCAAAGAAATTAGCTAAACTACAACACTCAACTTGTAGAGACAATGAGACAGTAAGTGTGCTATTTTAAGCTTTTTAGTTTGTAGCAATTTGTTGCATTTCAATGGAAACCTAATAATCCAGGTTGAGGGAATAGAACATAATGGGAGTCACTTTAATTATGAGTCTTTATAATAGATCTAACTTAATTTAAAAAGGATAATTCAACCTCACTTTTACATACATCAGTTATTGTGGCTGCAGAGCATGGTGGTTTGTTTTATTACTGTTTCCATTATGGAAAAAAATAGCAGTTTGTGTGTAGTGGAATTATGATTATTTCTTTAAAGGCTTTCACAGTAAAGACAGGGAGATTCCAGTTAAATATGCTCAAATGCTCACTTTTTCCTGTTATACAAAGTTTTCACCTTCGTTCATATGTGAGAGTATAAGTTGAGCACATACCGCCCCTGTGTACCTATGAAGGTCAGACGACCACTTACAGGAGTCCATTCAGGCTTTGAGACCAGAGACTTTACCTATTGGAGCCTCTCAACAACTCTTTTGGTTTCATTTTATTTCGTTTTAATTAACACATTGTCAGCGCACATTCTATTAAATTTCATGGGAACATTATCAAATAAATATATACTGTACTTTAATCATCCCCTTACACTATACTTTTATCCTCCCTTTATTTTACCTCCTGACTCTCATTACCCCCATTCATTCCTCTAGATGGTGTTGGGCTTAGGTTTAGGTAATGAGTACATACATTATTTAATGTGGCCACATTAGGTCTATGAATAAAATGAGGGAAAATGCACCCACCCCATTTGAGACTTAGTTTCCTTAGTTAGATAATGTCCAGGCATATATTTTTCTGCAAGCCATATGACTTAATTATATTCTTTTGTTGAATAAAATTCACATATAGATCATGTACTCTTTAATCATTCATCTTCATGGATAACTTATCTGAGTCTATAATGTAGCTGCTGTGAGGTGAGAAAAATAAAACAATAGAAAACTTAGGAACTATTAGAGCCTATTATCAGACATTTTACACAATAAGCTTACAATAAACTGTAGTTCAATTTAGATGGAAAAAGTTGATTATTTAAACATCTGTAGTGATAGGAAAAGTAGGAAAGAAATCATAAGTAAGAAAAAGATAGTCTCACAATTCTGTGTAAACTAGAAAAAATATTTGTGTTATATTAAAATTTTTATTAGACCAAAAATTCCCCAAATGCCCATAATTTATCAAATCTCTGGTCTAGAAAAGTTAAATTTTCTAATATCTTCCAGGGATTACATAAATTAAATTAAAAGTTCAAAAACTAGGCAAAAAAATAGTTTCATCATCAGCATCTCTCTTATACTCACTCTTCCAGGTGACAGAAAATGGAGGCATAATTGCTAATTTCTTCTAATGTAGTAGAAACAGAGGCACAAATAATATAAAAGAGTTCCACAGAGGAGGATTTCAAAATGCTAATACATGCATGAAAGACACAAATCATGAATAATGAAATTAATATAAATCAAAGCTGCATTATAAAACTGGTTAAAGAAAATTTTTTTGAGAATATTAAAAGATCTAAACTCTTCTGATACCATATAAAAATACAACTTTGGAAAATTTTATTTATGACTTATTGGGGTTATGATTTGCATAGGCAATGATTGACTCTTTCTTTGAATGTATAGCTAGCTAACGCCAAATCTTATAAAAATCGTTCATAATTGAAAATTTAGGAGCCAAATGCACAGCAGCAATATAATTGAATACTGCTGCAAATAAAGAATTTCTAGCTTGTGGTGTAATATGAACAAGAGCCACATATTGAAGTAAAGAAGCTAGCATGAGATAATGCATACTATTTTCTGCTTCCTGTTTGTAGATCTGGTTGTGAACTATTAGCCACTGTTGCAATGCCTGCCTGATGCCATCATCCTCCCAGGATAGCTAGAGATTCCCATCCCTCAACAGCTACTCAATACATCAGGGACTTTATATATAAGACCTGGAAGTTCATTGCCAAGATGATAAGTGTTGAAATGAATCCAGTTGGTTCTTCAAATGGTAGGACTAAAATAAAAAGCTCAACATAATCATCAAGTATTATAACTCCCCTGAAACACACACTTGTGCTGGGAGGCCCTGCTAGTGGGTGGTTGTTGTGTACCATGGCCTGGCAGTTCTTTCCCATCTTGGCAATATGGAAGACTGCCTCCCACTCCCACTTCCAGTGGAAGGTGCCCTGTTCTCTACCTGATCTTATTTGGAGACTGTTTCAAGGCCTTGATGCCTGACTTCTGTCTAGTATGATCTTTGGTGCAGTTCCATGTAGAATCTTTCCTGTGCTGTCCATATGTTAATTAGATGTTGTGTTAGGAGCATTATGGTCAGACCATGCTCCCACAGATGAGACTATGACTTGTACTAGGAGTCTTATAATAGCAATGTGCTATTTAATTCAAATTAGTTGTATAACAGGAAACTTCCCTGAGTTTGTGTGATACATTGTTCTAGAAAAAGTATAAATATAGAGACTTTGTAATTAGAAATACATTTATGACATTGAAGATGAAGGTTTTACTTGATGAAATGTTGATGTATAGGCTTAACACTATCTTTTATGCCTAATTAAAATATTCAAAAAATATATAATTGACAAAGTGACCAGAATCAGACCCCAAATGCACAGCTTCTGTACTTTGTCTATCGTGTCATATCTCTCTATCTACCTCTTCCTTCCCAGCTCTCTTCATAGAAGTGGCTCTAATATTTCTCACATACAAGAGAAACTTGAGCTGTAAAGGTTGATACTTAACCAAATAAGATACATTTTTAGCTAAGGCTTGCTTTTACGAGCACGTTTTCTGCACAAAACTTGGAGTTAAGTAAGTTAGGATTTCTAGATATACAGAGATGTATTTGAGATGGATAAGCATTCTTCAAATCTTTCAAAGACCTACAGAATATGGCATTTAAAATGGTTTAGGGTTTTTCTTGACAATGAGGCAAAACTGCTCCTGGTACCACCACCTACTTCAGAAAGGAAGATGGACATCGAAGAAACATATTATGGAGTTTGCTTCTAATATGGCAAGACTAGCCATTTGGGCAAGGTACTACTCTTCTGGACTGTTTGACTTTATGTTGTAGAAACTGGACATGCAGAACCCACAAAAAGGTGACTGCTAATGCAAGATGGACATTGCTACAGGATTCCTGCTTCATGGAAGAGGCTGCCAGACAGCCAGACAGTCTACAGGACGCAGAGAAAAATGACTGACAAACTGCCAATACAGGTGGACAGTTTAAAGTTTCCTGCTTTTTGAGGAGTCTGGAGACACACTGTGGCCTATGGGCTGAAGATGGAACATTACAGAAGAACTTCAGGTGACTGACCGGGCAATGAGTTGTCTCTGTCATTTCTAGAGTTTATATATTATCCTCCTGTGGTCTTTGAAGGAGTTGAAGACAGACAGTTATGGTTATAGCTTTCCTTAGTTAGGATTAAAGATAAGTTACATATAGGACTTTAGACTCACAAAGATAGGATAGATGATATTTTCTTTAAGTCTTACAAAATATTAATGGACTGAATATTGTTAACTGTGATTCTTATTTGATAACTGTTGTATGATATATTTGCTATGTCAAGGTTAAAACCCTTCTTTATATTCTAGACAGAAAAGAGGAGATGATGGGAGATGTTATTCTGTAAATATGTTTCTTATACTGGTTAATAAATAAAGCACTGTTGGGCCAATAGGAAAGCAAGATAGGCGGGGCTAGGAGACACAGAGGAAAGAGGAAGTAGGGGGGAGGATTTAGGATGTAGAGCCTAGAGGAATCAAGATGCCGGGGCCACCGCTCTCTGGTAAGATGAGCCACGTGGAAATACTTAGAATAGTAGAAATGTGTTAATAATTAATACAGAGCTAGCCCATAAACAATAATGGTAACTGGCCAACAGGATTGTATCAAATACAGAGTCTCTGCATGTTATTTGGGGCCAGCACGCCAGACTGGTGGCGAGCAGGCTGGCGGAAAACAACATGCTACAGTGTATGACTGTGGCCTCATGGTGTTTCTCCCATCCACTTTAATATGTCTTTGTTGTCCTCCATCACCTCATGTTTAGGCAGTTATTCTGGTAAGGCTTTATCTGGGTACTTCTGCCATTCCTAGGAGACACAACATCACAGAAACTGTTTCTTTTCCTGTTTCTGGGCTCTTACAATTTTTCTGTCCCCTTTTCTGATCCCTGAACCATAAGTTCAGGAGTTGAAACACTAAATAGATAAGCTGTTAAAAACAGGGACACCTAGAAATTTATAGGCAAATGAATGGAACTAGAAAAAAAAAATCACACTGAATGAGTTAACTCTGACCGATAAAAACCAACATGGTATATACTCACTCATAAATGAATATTAGCTGTGAAATAAAAGATAACTATATTACAGTCCACAAACCCAGAGAGTCTAGGTAACAAGGAGAGGTCATGGGGGAAAACCTAGATTTCCCTGGGAAGGGGAAATAGAAAATCTTTCATGAGTAGGCTGAGGGCAGGTAGGGATATGAACATTAGTGATCAGGTGGGGGTCATGGAAGGGGAGAGTTCTGACTGGTACTGCTTGGGGGAAGCACATTTTGAGTTCTGGCAGGAGCCTGGTGCAGGAGAAACTCTGGGGAGTCTTTGCGGAGGATCCCAGCTTAAACTCCTAGCAATAGTGGATAAGTAGCCTAAACTAACCATCTACTGTGACCAGTTAGTGCCTGGTGCAGTTGTCATCAGAGAGGTGCCATCCTACAACTGATGGAGTCAGATGTAGAGACCCACAGGCAAACATTAGGCAGAGTTTGGGAATCCTGTAGAGGAGGAGAAAGAATGATAAGAGTGAGAGGGATCAGTGACACCACAGGAAAGCTCACAAAATCTACTAACCTGGGCACACAGGGGCACACAGAGACTGAGCCAACAACCAGGGAGCCTGCATGAGACTGACCTCTGCCACTTTGCACATGTATTATAGTTGTGTAATTTGATCCTCTATGGGACTCCTTACAGCAGGAACAGGGGTTGTTTCAACTTTTAATGGCTTCGGGGACCCTACTCCTCTTACTGGGTCAACTTTCCAAGCTTGAAGTGCTTAGTCTTACTGCAACTTGATATGCCATGTTTTGTTGACACTCATAGGAGACCTGCCATTTTCTGGATGGAGATGGAGAGGCAATTGGGGCAGCAAAGTTAGGAGAGAGGGACTTGGAGAGGAGGATGGGGGCCAGGGCTACAGCTGGGATGTAAAATAAACAGATGAAATACATAGTCTACTTTTAAATTCATGATTAAGGGAGTTATAAAAAGAATGGTTCTCTTTTTTATTATTAAAATCAAATTCAACATTTTTAAAACTACAGTAAAACATACTTGATAAAAATTATGCATTACTTAGTTTGTGATTCAAATGATAAATTATTTGCCTAAATATCAAAAATAATTTTTCAAATGATTTACATTATATTATCAAATGATAGTATATTTTAAAAATATACTAGATATAAATTCAATTAAGTAAAATAAATTAAATGCAGACAACACAAGTAAAAGTTAATATTTAGGTACACTCTAAGGATTCTTGGTTAAAATTATTTATTTCTCCAAAACCAAAGGTTAACTAGGGGCACAGGAGAGAAGTTTAAATTGCAAATAAGAAGGTTTAAATGATTTATGAAGACAAATGTTCAAATAGAGTACAATTTGACATGGCATAAACTCCCTAGGAATCATCTTTCCCTTGAATGTCCATCAAGAGCTTGGGGCTGTCGGGATAAGGCTTCTCATGATGGTCAACTTTGAGGTCTTTCACACATTGGTTCAGCTCATATGCCAGTGCTCTGTCTCTTAGCACTGCCGCTTTCTAATCATTTCTTACTGATGAATGCCCCACCAATCTGATATAATTTGTGGGGAGAGGACCTTTTTAATAGCAATGAGAATGCATTCCTGCAACAGCTTTAAGCCAAAATTAGGCAATTACCCAGAGAAACTAATGTCAAAGAACTGTTGTACCAGACCAGCGTTTCAACTACCAACATGAGCCCTCAAATAGCTTTAGTGTAGATTTGTGTGGTTCTGCCTTTTGCCATCTAGTGGTTTTGAACTGCAATTGCAACCACTGGGAAACGACAGAAATATAAATTCTTGTTTTCTGCAACATTACTGAAGGTGTTTATTAACTTTAGGAGTTCCCAGGTAGAGTTTTTGGAGTCACTGCTATTAGGTATCATATCATCTGTGAATAGATATAATTTGACTTCTTCCCTTCCAATCTATCCCCTTGACCTCCTTTTGTTGTCTTATTGCTCTATCTAGAACTTCCAGTTGAACAAATATGGAGAGAATGCACAGCGCTCTCTTGTTCCTGATTTTAGTGGAATCGCTTTGAGTTTCTCTCCATTTAATTTGATGTTGACTATCTGTTTGCTGTGGTTGGAATGTAAAATGAAATTTTTAAAATTAATTAATTAAAGAAGAAATACAAATTTGCTATACTGAGAGCACTCTTATGATATTGAGCAAAGAGTAGTAGGCATACATAATTACTTATTTTCATAATTGGCTTGTTTTCTGGCTAAGATGTAAACAAAACAAAATGTATCTAAAGAGAAGCCTGATGCTAATGGTATGCATTTGTAATTCCAAGAGGCCTAAAAGAGATCTGAAGACCTGAGGCCAACCAGGTACTATGGTAACTACATCCTGGAGATGGGAGGCACTGTGTTCAAGATGCACATCAGATCTTTCTACATCAAGAAAACTGAATAAGTGCTCTAACATACTCTAGGGACAAATGGATAATATGAATAATCTAAAATAATTTTTATATTTTTACACATGAACAAAAAGTCCCATTATCTGAAATATGCTCATAAATATACTGTAAGGCAAATATTTTTGATTATTCAACAGAATTTCAGAATTTCTAAAAAACAAAAACTCAAACGCTCAAATTGTGACAAAATAGGAGGTTTAGCTAACCTGGCTTTCTGGCTTTGTATCTTAGAAAATCATAGATTAAACAATCTTTTGTCTGATGTTATAAACTACATAATAATATTATAAAGCTGCTTAGGTAATATGACTTCAGTTTATTAGAGATTTCCAATATCTTCTGGTAATTTATCATTTAAAATCTCTGTTCTTGGGGCCTGATGACTATCTACAAGGTGGAATTCAGTTTTGAAGTTCACAGTTATCCTGGGAGTATTGAAAAGAATCGTTGGTTAACAGGACTATCCATTAGTATTTGAAAGGGAGTCCTTATATTCTTCCTACAATATCTAAAATGTATCCTTAGCATCCATGTATACAAGTAACTGGAGGAAGAGCCAATGGGTGTCAGTGTGTGAGCAGAAATTGCAAGAGAAGAAAACAATAGAGATAAGCACAATCCTTAGGATCAAATGACCAGATGTATACAAAGGCATGGATAGTACCCTATAACTTGTGTGCTTGCCTCAGTATATTCCTGTATATTCCAATATCAACTTTTATTTCTAAACATAAGTCACATTCTCATTGTTAAATTGTTGCTGAAAGCATTATGCATTTTTCTCAACTCAGAAGAATTTAAAAGGAACACTTGAAGAATCTGTGTGCTGGGTAATACACCCAGGGTTTGCCTTTGGCTTTTCCCATGGCCCGAAAAACAGGAGAATCCCCAAGATGATGAGATTATCCATCCTTCTCATTCCAGAGATACTTGTTTTGTGTTTCAGTTGGTTGGGGATGGTTTATAGGAATAAGGGAAATAGCTCAGGGGATTGGACATTTGCATGTATTTCACCCAGAAATCTACAGTCTTTGTTTTCTTCTTTATTTCCTCATTCTGATTACAGTCCAATTAATTTCTTTTAGCTTTCTGCAGAGTAGGATCTTGTATATTGTATCCATTCAATCCTTCTTCTATCTTCTGGAGCTAACAGAGTTCATATATTCCTTTTTTGCCTATTCTCTCCCTTTCACTCACCACTAGTAGGAGAAAAATGGCAGCTTCCATGTTCCTGTCGTATCCATATTAACACATAGTCTAAAGATAAGTATTAACATACACTATAATGATAGTGGTAAGATGTGCATTTGGAGCTCATCCCTTGGATACTTGAGTTTGGGGATCTTGACAGGACATAGGCTAGTCTCTCTCTGGAGATGAGTGGCATTAGGCTTGGGGATCAGCCAACTTCGTATTCCCCAGCACAGAAACAGATCCAACTTGCTACAAAAGGACCTGATGTTGATCTTTACAGAGAGTAAGAGTTTCTCAGCACTTTGGCCTTAATTGCTGTGGCCTTAAGGCAATAAACTATCTTAACTGTTGAAAGATGGTATCTTTTAATTATGTTATATACTGTATATTTAAAATAGATTTCCCATTTTGAGTAACTTTGCACAATTTAGTTTGATATGTGAAGCCAAGAGTCTCAATTGGTTTGCAAGAGTTCTGAGCAAGGTATTATGAACTTTACTATTGTAGTATCTTACAGGCAACTAGCATTTGTGTGTCGTCCTCGTTTTTTCTCTAAGAAGGAGAAAGACACAGTAAAGGGAGACTAAGAATTCGGAGAAAGAAGAGAAAATGCAATTGTAAGAAGGCATTTCTGAACCTCCAGAGATGTCTCTGGGTTAAGAGCACATAGTGTTATTATAGATCTGGGTTAATTTCCTGGAACCCTCGTGGTAGCTCATTGTCTGTAACTCAGCTTCCAGTGTATCTAATGCCCTCTTCTGGCATCTGAAGGCATGGCATGCATGTAGTTTACAGGCATTCCTGTTAAGATTATTTTACACATGAAATGGAGGAGAGAGTGAGGGAGGGAGGAAAGGAGGGAGGAAGAGCGAGGGAGGGAGGAACGGAGGCTGAAGGAAGGAAGGAAGGAAGGAAGGAAGGAAGGAAGAAAGAAAGGAAGAAAGGAAGAAAGGAAGAAAGGAAGAAAGGAAAAGAAAATTCGTTCTGAGAAGGTGTACTCCAAGGCTGGTTCCTACTTCAGTATCCAAAGCTAAGTTCTGCTGTGACTTTGCCCTAAGGTCCCTACAGAGCTACTTTTCTAAACATGCTTGAGAATGCAGTAGTTTGTTTCTCAGAATGATTGCATATATTCATTACCTCTAATTATGGTAAGTTCATCACTATTTGCAAAGTAGATCTCAGCATAAGCTTCACTAGGATTTGGCTTCTTGTTTGATGAAAATGGCTCCTGGCTCAGGAGGATTAAGGAAAATTCACATTTGTGGTGGAATTCAGATGTAATTCACAGTGGACCTGTGCAAGTTTTTCTTATTTTCTTGCATGGAAAGCAAATTACTCTCAAATTACTCATTGAAAGTTTAATATTAAATATTCTGATTTCTTTTGGAGTAGTGATGACTCAGTACATTCTTGGGGAAAAATTGAGTTAGATGAAGGGATTAGCTAACCTTCTCAATGTGAGAAATTCAATTGGTGGCATAATACATTTTCTAATTAGGGAAAAAATGCTAGAAAATACCCCTAAGAATCTTGTGTCAGTGAAAATTGTCCTTCTCTATGGATTATAAGAATCTCATTATAGAAACCCTAGTAGAAACAAATGGTTCAGATGAAGTAAATGCTTTGCAAACATTTTTCTTCTTATTCTGGAAGTTTTGCCGCCTCATGTTTTTTACCTGCTGCTGGAACACTTCTAAGTGACTGGGCTAAGAGGGTTGATGTTGTACAATGCTGTCATTATCTTCTTCGGTGGATCTGTAGACTACTCAAGAGATATACTCAAGAGATCGGGCCTCTTGACATTCCCTCATGAAAGAGATAATGGAAAAAAAATCCTTGGATATTATTTGAGACCTCAGCCACTTTTTTTTTCCACTTTTTTTTTCCCGTCACCAATCTGCCAGCTGTATGTAATTTTGACCTCATTGTACAAGGCCTCATGTTCTTGGCACTTGCTAGAGTATACAGGACACAGAAGGACAGCTGAATGGGAATACTATCTACATAGTCATCTTGTGGAGACTTTTCAGTGATGGAGCTGTTTTGGGACCACCCATGCTCCTGTAATTAAACCCACACTCACCACACTCTGTAAGTTAGCCAATAAGCTAATTGGGTCACCAGCTAGATAGATTTGGGTCAAATTTTGCTTTCTTCTGTCAATGGTGCCCTATCTGTGGTAAGTAGATGTTTGTTTTTGATTCTCCATAAAAAATTCCATGAAATATCTTTGTTCATAAAAGACAAGAAGGAGCCTTTGTGTTAGTAAATCCTCTAACAGCATAATTTCACTCCCCATCACACACCCAATTATTTTGATACTATGAGCATTCTTCTTCTGGAATCCCTATGTCTGTAACTCTTGTGTATTTATTAGATCATTTGTGACACCTTCTCTGATTTTCAGATCATTACTATAAAATAGACCCCTTTCCTCACATCAGAAAAAAAGCCTAACATTTTATATATTTAATTATTAGTTGGTTTTCATCTTGTAAAGAATTGGTTGTCGATCTTATTTTTGTATAAAACACAAAGAAGTAATTCTAGGTAATAAACATATAACTGTAAGACCCTCAGAATGAGGAGTCTCCTCTATTAGGTCGGTACTCCCAAGAACTCAAAAGTCCAGTCCAGTAGATGCAACATGCAAGAGGCTTTAATGAACGGGATATGGTTGTGCAAGCGGGCTTCCCTCAGCACACAGGCTAGAGAAGCAACATTTTCTGGGTTCAGGTATATTTAAAGGAAAAAACCACAAGCTTAGGGTGGGGCTGTGACTCCCTGTCTGCTGAGTACATGACCAGTCCTTGAGGCCAGATGGTCTCTCTGTTTGGCCCAGCAGGGGCCTCGGGGTGTGCTAATTAACCTTGTCTGGGCAAACCAGAGATGCAGCTATCACTGATGGGAGGGGCAGTGAGAATTCCTGGTATCCTGCTATCTTAGGGTCCTGTGAGGAAGTTGCTGGTGCATTTCTAGGTGAGACTGTCCTTCATTTTAAGTGAGGGGTTTCCTTAACTCTGCTTTTGGTCTTTCATAACTACTAATATATGAAAAGGGATTTTTATCAAACTTTGAGTCTAAAATCATGCATATATTTTTTCTTATGTTTAGAGTCATTGTCTACACTTATCATTTAACCCTTTACCTTTTCTATCTAGCCTATCATTATCTGTTGTTCCAGCTACATGGCACTGACAGGAGGAAAAAGGCGCTTAGCAGTTTCTCAATGCCCCTTCTTTACACTAAAAGAGTTGTGATGTGAGAATCACACCACCCTTAGTAATGTTTGCCTTCATGAGGGAATCCAATGTTCAGGGATCAGGGACTGCAAGATAACATTGATGCAAAGTGACATACTTTACTTGCAGAACCCTGAAAACATCACCTGACAATATCAATATCTGTAGCCAAGCTCATAGAGATAGAGTCACTGCCTTAGTTTTGGGGCTTCTGCTCTCCTTCCCAGTTCCACTTCTGCCTGTGGTCTAGGCTGACTCCCCTTGCCCCCCCCCATTGGTCAGCTACTGTTCTTATAGTTTTGATGTGCATTCAATTACGAATTTACATAGAATTGTAATTGAAATGCAACCCCAGTCTCACAACAGTCTTTCTGGTTATTCTGTCAACATGCTACTGTGGGTGGTATTAATGAAATCCTTTGAACCCAGAAAATGTTTCCTGTATCTTTGTTTATCATATCCACAAGGGCGGATAAGAGGAGGTTAAAGCTCTTGCTATGGTATTTATCTTTATGCCAAATAATGGGGGCATTTTAAAAAAGTGCTCAGAAAATTGGGGCAGAGGATTTCTCAAAGCCAGGAATTATCATTTTAATTATCTTTCACAGCCTGTCTACCTCAATTTTTCTTCTTTGAAAACTCCCCTCATTTTGGAAAAAAAAAAACCCCTATATTTTCACCCCAGCCATGTGTGTCTTTAGGCGGAAGGGTATTGAATTTTGGGGGTCCAGGGGACTAGAACTTGAGCTGTCCTGGAGAGACAGAATCAGACCAAATTAGGCAGCAGTTTAGAATTGGAACCTGAAGGTTCTCATTAGACTGTGCTGCATTTTTCTTTAAAAGATCACATACAACAAGACACCGAAATAATAAAGAAGAGGCATGCAAGTTGTTTTGTGAAAGAGAAAGGGGCTGAAGACATGAAGGATGAAACAAATTGGGGGTCAGCATCAGAAAAAAATCTGGTGACAGAGACTCTCTGGGCCTTGACTATTTCTGATGTTCAGATTCTTGATATGTCTGAGGCTGATGCACAGCAAATGGTCTTAAAATGCAATCTTGTTGCTAGAGATGATTGGATTTGTTTCTTTCTTTGTAAGACAGAATTTCCCAATGAAGGCTATACACTAGTTTTAGAACTTCTCTTCTTATATCCCCTCTGAATTCTGACAGTTTACTAAGCCTTGGTCTTTGTAATGAATGCTAATTTACTTTAATCTTAATTTTAATATAAGATATTAAAATCACTTATTAAAAGTAAATACACTTCAATTTCCTTATGGAATTTCAATACCAATTAAAATATGCCTCACTTCATCATTGACGTGTAATTAGCCCTCATGGAAGAAACAATAGCAGAGATCTAATGATCTAGGTGTTCCATCCTTCATCAGAGTTTAGTTGATGTTTGCCTTGATAGACGAAATACTCCTGAGGTAGAAAAACAATGGCATTCTGTTTCTACTTCTCCCTTATTATCTGTTCTGGATAAAATGTCCATTGTGGTTAATACTAAATTCTTAAGTTTCTGAACACTTGCTAACTTTCATGAGCTGCAGAGACAACAACATGCAAAGAAGAAAAATTCTCAAGGTTGAAGTAAATACGCTGAGATAAATGAAAAAGTGCTTGAGTCAAGTTGCATGAGGAGGGTAGAAAGAATATGCACAGAGAGAAATGAACTTTGTTTGCAGGGATGTTGTTGCTCTGGATCCAAATTGAGTCTGTGGGGGTGTGAAGAATTTGTTAGACAGACACAGGATCATAGACATCAGAGCCTGTGGATGTACAAGTCTCACACAAACTTCAATATTTTAAAGAATTATAAGTGTGTGTGTGTGTGTGTGTGTGTGTGTGTGTGTGTGTGTTACATGTGTATTTATATGCCTTGGCACATGTATGGAGGTCAGAGTCTACTTGGAGGAATTAGTTTTCTTCTTCCACCACGTGGGTTCTAGGAATCAATCTCAGGTATTCAAGCTTTGTGGCAAGTGTCTTTACCCACTGACAAATCTGAACAGCACCTAAATTCCGGTTTTAAGGTCATTTGACTGAGCTAAGACTTATCCTTTATTGAGTTTAAGTTATTAAAATAAGCATCTTATGAGTATATGTCAGTATATTTTATATATAACTAGACTACTATTGGAATGGATAGATGGGAATTCTAGCTTAGACAATATCATGTACACATACTCCAAAGATAAAAAAGAAACCAGTTCTAGATGTCTAGGAAACAATTAAGCCCAGCAGGTGACTGTCTGGTTCCATCTCGCATTCCTCAGAGACATGCCATGAGTCTATCATATCAATTATAGATCAAGTTAAAGGGACAGTCTTTCATTTAGATATCATGAAATACATGAAAAACTATATAAAATATCTATGGGGGTAAGAACCTGCTCAAAGATGCAGAATCTGCACTTTGAAAATAAGCACTTCTGATTTGCCTTGTTAGAGATGAACACATTCTCTCTTTTGATTAATCTAACAGCAGGTGGTCATTATTCTGCCCAAATGTCCTATTTAACTGACATCTCTAAATGATCCAGGGGTAGACCTGAGAAAGAGTTCTAAACTGCCACTTCTCTTTCTACCTTTGAGAGACCTTGGAAATTTTATTGGAGGGTGTCAGCCGGGATCAATGAAAGCATTTTCTATTATATTACATTTGAACCCAAAGAGAAAAGGAGAGAGAATAAACTAACTCATGATAAATAGCATCTGCAAAGGCTCTAAGTAGTAATTTTGAAATGGTTGTTTTCCAATAAGCTTATGGGTTAGTGTTTTATTGGTCAAGAGGGTATATCATTCTTTATATACAAAAAAATGACATTTATTCCTGGTGATAATAAATTCTATCATTTTAAATATTCATGTAGCCAAATGATGTGAATTTATTTTAGAAAATATTCCCCGTGAATGAAAATGACATGGAGCCCACATTTGTTGTTATTATCTGGGATTGGATTGACATTTTAAAATTTGAAGTGTTTGGTGGTTCAAAGACTGTTGGCTGTCTTCTGTATTGTTACTGTTTCTCATGATTTGCACAAAATAATATATTTTAATATATATAGTATTGCTATGTATGTGTATATATATAAACAGTTATTTTATAAAATCTCCACAGTCAATACTATTTTCATTTTAGTTTAAAATAAACACTTGCATGATTTTATTTCTCTTTTGTTCTTGTTTCCTTTTTATATTTTCAATCTATAAAGCAACAAAACCACAACAATTCCAGAAAAGTACCAACTACCCTTTATTACTCATCTTCTAAACACTGTGTGGAGAAATTTGCACTTAATCTCTTCTATTTTGTTGTTAGCATTACTGTAAAAACTCTCATTTATTTATAGAAACTAAGGATTAAATAAGTCCAATGCTTGGCTTAAGATCATATAAATTGCTTCACCTTGAATATTTTCTTGTATTAGAGTATTCCAGTCTATATTTTTATTTCTTTATATTAGTTTATCTTATCTCAACTATAAACTTGAGCCTTGGCAATATTTAAAAAGTGTAATTTCCAAGAGACTAGTGATCCTCAAAGCATGAAGTGTTATGAAGTCATCATTTTCATGTAGATAACATTTTCTGAAAACTGTATTCACACTTGCAGGAAAACATCAGTAATAAAGTCACCAGGAACCTGCTTAATTCTGGCTGAGTGTTTTGGTATGGAAGGGTTCATTAAAATGAAATAAAATTTGCTCTCACACTATACATGTATTTAGAATCAAGAGATGCCTATGCAAATTAATTGCACAATTAAGATTGTAGGGCAAATGTTTAGGTTGTTTCCTAGGACTGGCTGATTTAAAGCATCAGAGAAGGACCATTAACATATAAATGATTGCTCTGCTCTTTTGAAAGAGGTCTGCTTCTTTATTATTCATTCATTAAGGCCAAGATCAAAGAATTCTGCTGGATAATGATTTGTTAACCTTCTTCAAGTTTCTATATTTACTTTAAAGTCATTAACCTGAACTCTTTAAAAATATTATATAACTACTTGAGTTTCATACTAATCATGATTGTTCCCTCCAAGTGGTTCTAATCAGTGATGCTGTTCTATGTTTAGGTGATAATTCAGAGTTTATCTCTTTAATTTTCATCTCTAAAGTATGTAATAAAAATGAACTAACCATTATATACTTTAATCAGTTTGCATAGTGATACCTGTCATTACAATTTCAATGACCATTATTATTATTATTTGGGCATACTGCCATAATGCTCATGAACACAAGAGTCAGCACACATACTGGGTGATTCAAAATATTGCACATCAAGCCCATCTCAAAAATACACACTAACATTAAAAAAATTCACTATTATGTCAGCCCAAACTTTGATGTGCTTCTAATTTCCTCCCTCTTGGTATTTCAAAAGAGTGTCACTTTTTGTAGCAAAGGAATTAACAAATATCAAAAGAAAAGAAGATTTTGGTAGACAGATTGCATAATGAGAATGCATTGCCATGAAATAATATATACCCTTACTAATCACTAAGATTCCATTTATCATAGAAATGTGTCTTAATTTTGAATCTACAGTTTTGAATGTTTTCCATGCCCAAGTGTAAACAGCAATGTTATAGATGGTATTTACTCAGAACAGATGAAAATCATTTTACTTAGCAAGATGGGGAATTACTACAGACAAACTTGTAGGAAAATACAAGGTTGATATTATTCATGATGCATATTGGCAGGAAGCTGAGGAGGCTTCATGGAAAGATCTTAGAATGGAGGGGATGGGATCAAAACCGAACGGGATTTTTAATGTCCTGTAAATGTAGAAGTCAACATAGTTTTCTATTTTTCTCTGGTTCTTATATTTGTATACTCAAAGCAATTCATATACCAAAGGAAAAACAGCAAAATATCAAATATTTCAGTTCCATATGTGAGGAACCATATGTAAGTCCTGGGTCTTCAGACTAAAGTTTGTTTAGATGAAGATTGGGCATGTCCAGTGTTAATCCCTTATGTTGATGAAAAAATATCATCTCAGGAATAAGCAGAATATGTTTTCTGTTGGATAGAAGAGTCAGTCTCCATGTTCCCTGTAAAAACTGACAAGGACTTAGTAAGGAATGCTGCTGGCCTAGCACACTGGAGATAATAGATTCTTTACTAAGGTCTGTGACTTCATAGCCCCAGGAAGTGATTTTTGTCCCCTGTACCAAATAGATTTGGCCTCCTATTGAATGGACTTACTAAGATTAGTGTTTTAAATATTTCTTACTAGTACTGAAGCAAGGCCCTTAAGGAGAACATGAAACCGCTTTTGGAAGACTGTCAGCATCTACATAATACCTGAATCTGTGTCTGTGTCCTAGATTTTACTGAGATGATGCCCATTTTTAACATTTTCTGCAGAGGAGGAAAGAAGACTGATAAGAAGGACAACTTTCATTATCTGGGAAGGACAGCAACCTTTTGAACAAGGAGTACCTCACTAGCACCAAACTTTCTATGCTGATCTTGACTAGGATGATATTCCCCAAGACAAAAATCAAATGCTAGAAGTTAAGAAATTAATTACTCAGGGCATCAAAAATATGTGCCTAGGTCATAAAATACTGCCAAGGCTTTTGCAATCTAACAGGGAAAGGATGAAACTCCCTCTGATTCTCAAAAAAGTCTTAGAAATTAAGTGTAAAAATATTTGAGACTAAAACCAAATGACCAAAAATACCAAAGTTCCCTGAATGTCCACTTTATAAATAAGCATTGGCCTCTTATTTCCAACAAATGGTAAAAGGTAGTTTGCTGAAATGAATGTGTTGTAGAGGAGTGTTTGTGACAGGGAAAGGAGATAAAAGGTAAAATTGTGTTTTCTATAATAGCAGAGATGAGAAAAACAAGATCAGACAGAGATGCCTCTAGGAAGAGATGGGAAGGGCTCCTACACCTTCAGAGATAGAAAATACTTACAGTTAAAAAATACAAAGATAATTGACTGGGACACTAACTAAATGAGAGTGCCAAGAATGGGAAGGGAAGAGAAAATGTAATCACTATTAACTTTGAGTTAGTATTTTTTTATTTTTATCATTGAAATTCTAATATAATTACAACTTTCCTCCATTATCTTTCTTCTTTCCAAACCATCCCATGTATCCTCCCCTTCTCTCTTTCAAATGCACAGCCCCCTTTTTTCACTAATCATTATTATGCACATGCATTTTAGACTGTATAATGGGACTTTTACATGAGTTTTCAGGGCTGACTGCTCTGTACTGGACAAGCACTTGATATGATCCTCCTTGGGAGAGACCACCTCTCCTGAACTCAGCTTTCCTTGTTTTGCATATAGTTTTTTTATGTAGGGTTGAACCTGAAGGAGAACCCCTTGCCCCAAAACAGTTGCAGTTCTTTCTCAAATCATAGGGCACAAACCATATCTAAACACCTGTTTTCACAGAGAGATCCTTCATTAAGAGGGTAAGATGAATTAAAGTGGTTGCTTTTTGACTCAGGCAGAAAAATAGCAGCAAATAACTTTACAGGTGGAATTTAAGTAGAGAAAAAGAGGAGGCCTATGTTAGAATGGGATGCAATAGTGTATTTCAATTGGGCATATTAATTAGGTGAACCAAAGAAAGTTTTTTGATTGCTGGACTTCAATATTTTGATAGCTGGACCTTGATAGTCAGCCTTGTGAGGAAGAAGTGGCCACATAAGGGAATAGCTAGTTTTAGGAATATAATATAATGGTTTTTATCAAGGAAGAAGGAAAGTTGAGGAGAAGGGCAAGGCCTACCAGAGTCAGCCAGATGCTCAAGTGGGCTATTGTCCCTTCAGAATCCTTGTGGGCTCTTCTTAGTCTAGTTTGGAATGTCTATCAGGGTTATTGTGTTCAGGTTACTTTGCATAATCATGTGAGACTTTATAAGTGTAGTTTCAGGTATTACTAGGAGATGTAATCTCACAGCAAACTCCCTGACCTTTCCACTCCTTTCTTCTATTATGTTTCTTGAGCTTTAGGTGTGGAAGTGTTTTGAAGACGTAGCCATTGGCAGTAGGCTCCACAAATTTAAAATTTGATTACTTGTAGTTTTCTGTTGTTTTTTAACTAAATCTCCGTCATTTGATTTTACCAATAAAGACTCCAGAGCTGGACACTGGAGTGGAAACCTGCTAGCTCAGAGAAGCAGAGCAAGCACCTAGCTGGTCTTCCTCTTCTACTACAATCCCAGAAAAGGAGACCTTCCTCCTGTGCCATCTCAAACAAAACTTCTCACACTCAGTATTCCTCCCTTCTACTTCCTGCATCTCTCTCCCAGACCTCCTAACTCCATCTAACTATATGATTTCTTTTTGTTGTTGTTGTTGTTGTTTTCTGACCTATGGTTGACTTTATTTAATCCTGTTTATTGTATTCAAAAAGAATGCTGCTGGATTAAAGATGCATGCTAAGACTGAGTCACAGCATAACTAGACATAGGTTTTTTTTTTTCCAGTAAATAATACAATGTAGGGGCTCACCATGTGATCCAATATCCTGTAACATCTCCTTCTAAGCACAAAGGAAAGGTTTTAACTCTAACACAGTAAAACTACAATAATGAAGTTATTTCTGCCAATTTTTCCACAGTGTTCAGCTTGGTTGTAATTGGCAGTTTCAGGATTTAGTATTTTTGAGTTCGAAAATACTGTAAATGTTCCTGCCAGCCTCATATGAACTCAGCAATTTAAATGTCCTCAGCAGTTTATAATTTGAAGCTGATCATTGGGTAGTGTTTGGCACCCTAGAAGCAATCCTAGATAGGAAGAACACAGCAGTCAGCTAAAAGGTGCCTACTCTTTGAGCAGAACATCGGAGGTTGTCTGGGGGGGAAGGGTCAGCTGCTTCTGCAAGATGGTGGCATGGGTGCTGGGACTAGTCTGAAGTTCTGAGCTGGGATGTTAGACTGTTCAGCTGGAGGTGGGTGATACCACTTGACCAATTTATTCTTTTTTCTTGGAATAATTTCTCTTGATGATCCATTCTTTTTCTTCAGATGTTTCACTTGCCCAGTGGTCTCTGGATGTCATAGTTGGATGTTTTTTACTCTCCTGGAAAGATAAAAGCAAAATTTTGTCCCAACCCTAACTGTAGGGGGTTCTCTTTGGGGGGGGCAGATAATATCTTTCCTAGGGCAAAAAGCCTTTTGGCAACAGAAAAAGTATTATCTTTCAATTAAAAAAAATTCTTTTGAAATTTTGAAACAAATATACCTTAGTATGTGTGGATAAATATACCTACGTCCCCTATCTCTTTATATATAAATTCAAGGTTTTTAGAGTATATATTTTTAGATCACAAAGGACATTTACTTTGAGTTTCAGCCTGCCAACTGCAAGTGGCTTTTAAATTTAAATCACTGTGATTCTTATGTGCCTTCCTTTATCTCCCTAGTGCTGAGATTAAAGGTATGAACCACCACCTGGCTTTGGATTCCTTATAATATTTATTTTTACAAGGCTGTCCTGGTTTAAGTTGGTTCTCCATTACCCCTTATTTTTTAGTGTTAGGAATAAACATTCAAGTTTTTTTTAAGTAATAATCTATCATTCTTGCTGATTTATTATGAATTTGTTCCCTGGAAAATGTTAATATTTTAGTCTTAATTAAGCATGATGCCAATATGTTCACTACCTTGTTATTTTCAGACATTTGGCATACATAAAAATTTGATGTCTTTGATAAGTTTCTTTTAGTTTTGCCATTTCCATCCATGCCTCCTTTGACTAGATATGATTGACATTTATCTGCCACTTAGTGGTTCTCCATTTTGTTGACCACATAGCTAAACCATTTCATAAGCATTGTGAATTCACATGAATTGGAGAAGATAATTTTCCTTTTTCTTTCCTAGTTGTCTTGTAGCCTATTGTGCTATGCTGATAGGTGAACTGATTAGGGATTATACAGGCAGCTGAACTATTTCCTCAAAGTGGGAAGGCACAAACTCCCTTGTCACACACTGGTCACACAGGGAAATAATTCTGATACGTACCAGATCCACTGTATTACCTTTCTTTCCATGGCTAAACCCATGAAGGACTCTGCCTTCAAATAGATTGAATCCATCATTGTAAAGATGCCCTTATAACCACAGCATGGCTAGCAATGACGGAGTAGAAGGTTCTGCATGCCTCATACAATGTTCAGACGCATTTCTTAAAGAAAAAATATTTATTCTCTGTATCTCCATAATTGGAAAGTGTTAACAATAAAGCC
Source organism: Cricetiscus sungorus (assembly GCA_030556225.1). Lineage (NCBI taxonomy): Eukaryota > Metazoa > Chordata > Mammalia > Rodentia > Cricetidae > Cricetiscus > Cricetiscus sungorus. Next base: position 94,333,607 of record JANBXA010000651.1, on the reverse strand, counting down.
AAAAGGCAAATATCGGTAGACTCCGTTTTGCTCCATGAAGAGTCCACAGTTGCCAATTCGACGATAAGATATTCATAATTGGGGTTTAATCTGGTTCAGTATTGGTCAGGGTTCTTTTTGTTTAATTCATGAAGATGATCTTACCAGCAGTCCCAAAAGCTCCTGTCCCCATTGGAAATTAGCTGCCCTTCTAATAACTGTATAGAGAATTTTTGTAATAAATATGGTATATGATTTCCCTAGTGTGCAAACATACCAACTAGGAGCTGAATAATAGAAGTAAAGGCATAAACCACCCCTACCTTGTTCACTGTAACTCTGTAATTTAGAAAACAAACTAATTTATAGAGATCTGCCTGTCTCTGCTTGAATTAAAGGCATGGGCTATCACCACCTGCTCAAATATTTTATCTAGTTCTAAAGTACTCCAACTCTTAGAGATTTAGGAAACAAGTTTGAACTGTAGTAGTAACTTTTTGAATTTACTTAAAACATTTTGAATGTCTTAACTGTGTTTTAATACCAAACAAGCAAAGTATCTTTTGTATTGCGGAAGAAAACTCAAAAGCTCTTGTCCAAGACAGTGTGGGCCAAATGTCAATCTACAGTCTAATAAAATAATATGTAGTTGAGACACATGGTTAAAGAAACCCAATTATTTATTTCATGCCAGTAAGGCAAGTGTGCCCTTAGTAAATTATCATTCAAAAATATTATTACTTAGTCTTTTTTTTCCCTGCCTGATCAAGTGAAAGGCATTTATTAGTATTTATTAGTTAGATTGACTGAGCTGTTTGATAAACTATCCACTTTCTGTATTCAGGAGATCTCTCCTATTTGAATTTAATCTTTATCAATTCTTTATGGTATCCACAACTCTTGTTCTCTGGTGGAAAGAAAGGCAAAGTCTCTTCCCAATGTAACACATATCCCAGTTTCCATTATGAGGTCAACACATTTTTAAAATATACAGACTGATTTAATTTACATTTTTTTCTATTATCCAATGTGTTTCTACAGCTGCTCTTCCTTTCTCATTATCACTGAAAAAAATTAAAGTTAATAAAGTACTTTGTAACTAAAAGGGTTAAAAATCAGATAAACCTCAGCAAATTTCCCAGAGTAGAGCAACTCCACCTTTATCTCTGAGTTACCTAGTTCCACCCTATTCCACGAAATTAAAGGGAAAAAAAAAAACCCATACCACTTTCAGGAAAAGTAAAAAGGTCATAGTGCAACTCTGAAATCATAGAATGTTCCCTCCCCATGTCAACCAATAAAAATATGTAAAATAATAGGTTGTACTACCAAAAGTATGAATTTCCCTAGCCCCCAAGTCAATGATTCCAAAGGTCACGTACTCTTACCCAATCCTGAATGGCCAAGGCATGGTTCACCCCGCTTGCGGTTTGTTTGTTTGTTTGTTTTTGTTTTTGTTTTTCCTTTAAAAACTCTTTGCAATTAATGCCAGGCAAACTTTCCCTGCAGCTGCCTGTTTGCTGGACAGGGTCCTTGCTGAGACTTGTACCTACTGAACCATCCTCTCTGGTCTCCAGTAGCATTCACAATCTATGGTAAAAAGAACTCAAGTGTCCACCAATTAATAAATATATCATCCCTCCCTATTAGCCATGTAAGTAAAGTCTGTCCCTAGTGTATGCTTGACACTGAAAGGAGTCACACTGGGGACATTGAATGAACTCAATGTTAGAACATTGTCCTCTAATATCCAGTATTCTGGCTTGTATCTCCAGAATTCCCAAATAATCATATTTAAGAAAAGACACAGGAATACAAAAAGATATACAATTCACTTGATTCCAATGACACTGTGTACCAGTTTTGATGGTTACTGTGGCTGGCGTCCAGCAAGCTTAGCTAACATTCCATTCATAGTACATGTGTAGTCAGTGTAAATGAGAGGCTCCTTAGCATTCTCTTGCCTGAAGAACAATGAGGAGATGAGCTGAGGAAAGGTCAAGTGGGGCTATATCAACACAGTTAATGACAAATTTAATAGAGGCTTTTCACTGCTTCATGGCACAGACTGAGCCTTGTTCTTCTGCACACTTTCTCTGTGACCTCATAGAGAAGTTCATCCTGAGTAATCTGACACATGGCCACTTAACAGAAGGCACAAGGCCAGAGCATAGTAGTCCAAATTCACACAGTGCAAGTGAATTCTGTGTCTGGCTCAGATTGGGTAGTGAAAAGCAGAATGAGTCAGCTTCTGTAGCGAGAATTGTTGGAGCAGCTGTCATTGCTTCCCTTTGCTTAACTCAGAGATAAAGTTGACTTTTCTATTTAAAAACACCACATGGGATCTTGTTCATTTCCCCTTCTGGGGCCAGGGGGTCCATGTATGTCTCTCTTAGGGTCCTCCTTGTTTCCTAGCTTCTCTAAAGTTGTGGATTATAGGCTGGTTATTGTGGTTTAATAAGGATCAGGATAAACTAGTAGGCTGAATAGATGTTTATTCAGGGAGAAATAACTTACAGCCTAGACAGATGAACATCAGCAAGTTCCACTGGATGCTCTTCTCTCAGTGTCCTGCCAGCAAGAGAGCTTTCCCTGGCTCCTCCTCAAACCTAGTTCCACTGGTCACTTCTGCCCCTGGCTCCACCTCAAATGGGCATAGTCAGTGCCACAGAAGGAGACAAAGTGAATATCCCACTATAGCTGGTCATCTTTTAATTTATGTCTAATATCCACTTATGAGTGAGTACATATCATGTTTGCCTTTCTGTGTCTAGGTTACCTCACTCAGGATGATTTCTTCTAATTCCACCAATTTGCCTGTGAATTTCATGATTCCATTGCACTTTACCTCTGAGTAGTACTCCATTGTATAAATGTACCACATTTTCTTTATCCATTCTTTGATCTAGGTTGCTTTCAGGTTCTGGCTATTACAAATAATGCTGCTATGAACATAGCTGAGCAAGTGTCCTTATGGTATGAGTGTGCAGCCTTTGGGTATATGCCCAAAAATGGTATTGCTGAGTCTTGAGGTAGATTTATTCCTAGTTTTCTGAGAAACTGCCATACTGGACTCCTAAGTAAATTAGGAACATAGGGGAAGGGGTGAGGTAAGAGAGAGAGGAGGGGAGACAGGGAAAGGGGAAGGGGAGGAGAACATGAGGGATCAGGGAGATTGAGTTAGGGGAAGGACAGAGAGGGAAATCAATGAAGGAGATGCCTTGATAGAGGGAGTCATTATGGATTTAATGAGAAACCTGGTGCTAGAAAAATTCCCAGGAATCCATGACTAAGAATCTAAGCAATAGTGGAAAGGCTACCCTTCCTTATGAGATTGATGCCTACCTTAAATGCCATCATAGAGCTTTCAACCAGTAACTGATGGAGGCAGAAGCAGAGATTCACACCTAAGCACTGGGCTGAATTCCTAGAGTCCACTTGTAGAGAGGGAGAAGTGATGAGCAAAATGGTCTAGACCATGCTTGGGAAACTCACTAAAAAATGTGACCTGCCTAAGTGGGAGCTCACTCACTCCAGACTGACAGCTAGGGAACTTGCATAAGATGAAACTAGGCCCACTGAAAATGGGTGCCATGTGGGAGGCTTCATCAGTCAAGGGGGCCACTAGCAGTGGAGCCAGTATTTATCCCTAGTGCATTAACTGGGTCTTTGGAGCCCATGTCCTATGGAGGGATACAGGGGAAAGGGTTTTTTTCCAGCCCTAAATGATGAGACAGACATTGATGATTGCCCATGGGAGGCTTCACCCTCTCTGAGTAGATGGGGGTTGGGATGGGAAGTTAGTGGGCTGAGGAAGAGGGCAGGAAGGAGAGGGAACTGGGATTAATACATAAATAAGATTGTTTAAAAAAAAAAAACGTTAATAAGCCAGGCATTGGTAGCACACACCTTTAATCCTCGTACTTGGGAGGCAGAGGCTGGAGGATTTTTGTGAATCTGAGGCCAGCCTGATGATCTACAGAGAGAATTCCAGGACAGGCTCCAAAGCAATACAGAGGAACCCTGTCTTGAAAAACAAAAAAGCAAAATCACAAACAAAAAACCCAACCAAACAAACAAGCAAACAAAAAACAAAACTAAACAAAAAAGTAAAATATTAATTAAAAAAAACACCACATGGAGAACCAGAAAGAAAAAGTAAATACGTTAGAAGTATAAAACAGCTATAGTGACAATAGGTTAATACCATGCAGTTATACCTTGATAAAATGTCAATGTATATGCCAATGTGTGGGTGGGGTTGGTATATGTGCATGCATGTGTGGAGGGCAGGAACATGTTTAGATAATGTTTCTTTGGAACTCTCTACATTGGTCTCTTTTAGACAAGGTCTCTGACAGGGACCTGGGACTCACTGATTGGGATTGGCTGAAGGACCAGTGGACCCTTGGAATCTTCGTACTAGAATTAAAAGCATGTGCCACATGCCTGACCTTTTAAAAAAATCAGTTTCTGTATTCTTTTATTTTTGAAATTATATTATAATTACATAATTTCTGTTTTCCATTTCTGCTCCCCCAAAATGTTACCATATACCTCTCAAGGCTCTCTTTCAAAATTTTGTTTCTTTTCTCTAATTGTTGCTACATGGGTACATGTGTTAGGAGTTGGTTTTCCCGGCTGGCCTGGTCCTACAGCCGCACCAGCCCCAAATAATTTACTGAGAGGCTGTATTAGATATAAAGCTGTTGACCAATTACTAGTTTCTTATCAGCTAGCTCTGTCTTAAATATTAACCCATTTCTATTAATCTAAGTATTTCCACATGGTATTATCTTACCAGAGAGAGGGGCCGGCATTCTGCTCTCTCCATCCTCCATCTTGAATCTCTTCCCAACTCTCCCTGAATCCTTCTTCTCTCCTAGTTCGACCTATCTTGTTTTCCTATTGGCCAACAGTGCTTTATTCATTAACCAATATGAGAAACATATTTACACAGTGACATCTCCCATCATACATGTACATGTATAACTTATGTTCTCTCTCTCTCTCTCTCTCTCTCTCTCTCTCTCTCTCTCTCTGTGTGTGTGTGTGTGTGTGTGTGTGTGTGTGTGTGTGTGTGTGTGTGTTCTACTTGTGTGTGAGAAGCCTGAGGACCAATGAGGGTATTAGATATTCTGGAGCTAAAGTTAGAGTTCCATGTTAGTGAGCTGGCTAATGTGAATGATGGAAATAAAACTTGGCTGCTCTGGAAGAGTAGTGAATGTTCTGAATCCCTGGTCCTGTGACCACCAGCCTGCAATAAAAACACAGAGACTTATTAACTATCAAAACTCAGCCTTAGCTTAGACTTATTCCTAACTAGTTTTTATAACTTAATCAATATTTTAAGACCACACTAGGGGGGCAGAGGCAGGTGGATCTCTGTGAGTTCGAGGCTAGCCTGGACTACAGAAAGAGTTCCAGGACAGGCTCCAAAGCAATACAGAGAAACCCTGTCTCAAAACAAAACAAAACAAAAAACAAAATAAAACAACAACAACAACAACAAAACCTACCTTCTTTCATGAGGCTTGTTACCTCATTTTCATACTTCCCGTGCTTCTTCCTTTATGTATGGCTGGTAACTCAGCCTTTCTCCCTTCCAGGGTCCTCAATTTCTCCAGAAGTCCCACCTAACATTTACCTGCTTTACCTATTGGCCCTGTAACTTTTTATTATACCATTCACATCAATATATATTCATTCACACTGTACAAATATTCTATAACAGTCTCATAATATCTTTATTTGGGCACTATTAAAAAAACCTTACTTGCCTTATAGTTATTTATTGTGGTTTCTGAATTTATTCTTTTACTGTTTGTGTGAGTATGTATATGCGTGTATATATGTATGTGTGTGTTTATATGTGTGTGTATATGTATATATGTGTGTGTGTATGTATGTATGTATGTGTGTGTAGGTGTGTGTGTATTTTGTGTATGTATGTGTGTGACATATGTGTATATGTGTTGTGTGTGTTTACTGTGCTTCTTTTTCTTTTCTTCTCTGCTTGTGTGCATTGTTGTGTTTTTTGTTTGTTTGTTTGTTTGTTTTTGTTTTTTAGGTAGATAGAGAAAAAGGACACTGAATGGGGTGAGTGAGGGGTTGGAAGAATGAAATGACGAAGGGGAAACTGGGATCAGAATATACTGCATGAAAAAATCATTTCAACAAAATACTAAACAGAGTTGGCCTTAGAGGTGAACACTTTCCACGGTCTGGCTTAAGAAGATGTAGTGCATGGAAAAAAGAGTTCAAAACCATGGTAGCAGGAGGAATATTCTGACCTAGTCAGAAGAGTCAGAATAGAATGTGCATTTCACAAGAGTGCTCGGTTTAAAATAGACTTTATAATATTACTAAAGTTTAATCTTGTGGACTAATGTATTTACTATTTTTCTTCAGTCTCTGTTTTGAGTCTTTAGAGCTGAATGAGACCTCATTACCTCATTAGACTGCTACACATCTATAAACTTCTCACAAATCACATCTGTGTGGGCATTAGAGGAGATAAGTTCTAAAAGAACTCTAGGATAGTCTCATTTCATTCCATCCTATTCTCCAGATCTCATATGTGAGGATCAGAGAATATTTTACATTTTCCTGCCTAATATTTTGGATGAAGTTTTATTTTGCATAATTCTGCACTAAGGTGCAAAATTTCTCAATTGCAGAAGGAGAAATACTGAACAATGATTAAAAAAGAATAAGCATCCTGTGCCACAAATGCTTTTATGGATTCAAAACCCCAAAAGTAGGTTGCAAATAGGTTTCGTTTTTAGGTTGTCACATAAAGAATGTTTTCTTCATGGGCTCTAATTTTAGCAATTTAAAAACTCCAGGGTTCACCTGTGTTCAACATTATAGTTTCACTGATTAATTCACTCTACCTACTAGTGTCATTGAATAACCTTAAAAGCTAGAAAATGAGGAAAGTTATGTATTTGAACGGGGGATTGTTCTTGTTGATAGATACATATATCCATCTACTATGTTGGAATTAGCTACTGTTTTTAATTAATGTCTACCTACATTTAGCTAAGTGTTTATATATAAATGACTTGGTACTAGTTATTCTCCAGATGACAAAGCTTGAGATGAGTCCCAGAACACCTTCCTTGAACTGCATATCTGATTTTACTAAAACCTGGAAGGAAATAACTGATGAGTTTCCCTCAAAAGTGAAAACTAATATCCCTTCTATTTCTCTAGATGATGAAGGACAAAGATCAGAATGAGGGATTAGTTATTTGGACAGGAAGAGTAGAGCAAAGATAAAGAATAGTAATATATGGTGTTATTTGCATAGTAATAATAAGGAAGAATGACAAACTTCTGAGAAAAATACACTGTTAGGCTTAACATTTTGAAATGCAATTATAGGTAAAAAAGCTGCAGAAATCAAAATGGCTCTTTTTTGTGTTGTTATCTAAACACATAATTTAGGAGTCTAATACATCCTTTGAGTGTAAAAGAGTCATTAAGGAATCATTCATCTACAAGAAATAGCAAGAAAGCAATGAATCCACATGCTTATGAAAGTTTTATTTTAGGAAATATTCAGAGATACAATATATCCAATTTAAAATGAGGGATGCAAAGACGCAGGAAAGCTATTTCATCTTAATTTAGTAAACATTCTTTTCTTGAAATAGAAACAAAACTCCAAGATATGAAATTCCAAAGATCCTTACTTTCGAATTTAGCATAAATCTGTTAAATGTCACAAGAACTGCAGGGTTGTAGAAAAGGATATTGTGCATGATAAGAATCTGGTTTTCTTCTCTCTGCATTGGATAAGAGTATGTGTCCATTGTATAAGAATATGTCTTCAAGAAAACGGAAAAACAGTTTTACTCAGAACTTAAGTATGATATGAAATGATATAACTTTTGTGCAAGTTCAAAGATCAGTGCTTTACCAATCAAATACCTTTGTCCTGATGATAATAATTTTTTACCTATCTGATTTTGGACATTTTATAAAACAAGTAACATAATTTATTATTCTTATTTTTTAAAGATTTATTTTTGTTTAATTGTCTAATGTGTTCTGCATGCATCTAAAAATGTATTTACATGTGCATACCTGGTTCCCTGGAGGACAGAAGGGGATACTGGGAACCAGACCCATGTTCTCTGTAAGAACAGCAAGTTTGCTGAACAACAATTATTCTCTCCAGGACATCTTCAGGACTGTAACCATATTCTAGAGAAATCTTATAGACTTCTACTATTGTTACCATTGAAGACAAATGTATCATCCATTCTGACAAGGATTCATAGATTTGACACCCTTCTCTATTCCAATCTGCCAGACATTCAGGCAGCTGCTTGCCCCTCTCTACTTCAAGGAATGAATAAGTAAACCAGACAGGGAAAGAAGAAATTCCTACTACATGGTGACAATGGCTGGCTCAGTGATGGATTGATAGATCATCATGCAAATCATTTGACTAGGTCCAATCATGGCAGGGTTCTGCACAGACACTGCAGAGGACCAGAGATGAAAAGGCAATAAAAGATAACAAAAAAGAAGAATCCAAAGCTGAAGTCTCAATGGCTATGGGTGGCTGCATATGAATTAACAGCTCAGCTCTTTACACCCCTCAAGTGGGAAAGCATTAACCAAGTCAGTAAAATGCACCACATGGCAGAATCACAGGGAGCTCAGATTGTCTCAAGATCTTCTTTAACAAGTACATTCTGGGAGGGAAAAGAAGGCATTTTACATCACAGTGTAGGGAACATGAGGGTATAGAGATACTGAAGGAATTTCAAGTGTGAATCCCTGTCCTACAGCCCTCTGCCAAGACTGTGGAGCTAGTCTATAGCTGGCCTCTTCTGGCATGACTCTGGCTAAAAATGGTAAGACCATGCCCTGTCTACTGGACTTCTAGGGTGTCTCCAATACAGCCTAGCCTCCTGCAGCAATCTTTGAAATCCTTCTTTGTTTTATTCTAGTTTGGTTGCTATCATCAGTCTTTTTTGAAACTGTTTGGACATCAATAGCTAAGGTTACCTGTTAAGAGTAGGTTTTTTCCTGCTGGCTGGTCTGGTCCCACCACCATGCCCCCCACCCCCACAAATAACACGCAGAGACTCTGTATTTGATATAATGCTGTTGGCCAGTTACTAGTTTCTTATTGGTTAGCTCTGTCTTAAATACTAACCCATTTCTATTAATTTAAGTACTTCCATGTGATCTTATCTTACTGGACATAGGGGCTGGTGTTCTCTCTCAGTCCACCATCTTGACTCTCTTCCCTACTCCTTTCTCTTTCCTCCTAGTCTCCTAGTCCTGCCTATCTTGCTTTCACATTGGCCAACAGTGCTTTATTCATTAACCAACATGAGAAACATAGTTACAGAATGATATCTCCCATCAGTTACCATACAAATTATCACCTAGTATTCTTTGCACAGTAAAATATACCAAGCAATAGTTTCTGTGTGTTATACTAACTACACTGGAACACAATCTTTAGACTAGAACTATTGAAGAAAATCCAGGGGCCATGGTTGTTCTATCAATGGTATTAACAATGAAAACAAACCTTATGTTTGTGTCACACAACATCCTACCAACCTTTTAAAATTGCTTAAATCTTCCTCCTTCCCAAGCACTCTTTTTATTCTACCTTACTAATGCTTTCCCTATTACTTTTTCTACTATAGAAAAGTCCATTTTTTTCAATTTTTTTGTCTATGATAGGTTATCCTTTTTATTTTGTCCATATAATTATAGTCTTTCACTACACCACAACTATGTTCTTTCTTCTAATTGATACCTTTCTTATATGTTTTAGATTCAAATATTTAAGGAGGATTTTAAATTTCTTCTTAGATATTCTCCTGACTATTCCCTCCCAGTAGTCCACAGAAATCCTCCTTCTCCACAGAAAGTGGTTTCACCAACTTAGAAACTCCATTATGGCAAAGGTCATATCTCTATAAACCACTGCTGCTTTTGATGTATCAGCTCAGTCGTTGTGTCACAATAAACCTCCATAGAGATCTGTAAATTGAAAATAAAAGTAATTATAGTAGTTAATTATGACTGGTAATATTGAAGATTTTAGACCATTGGTTATACAACTTCTCATTTTTCCCAATAAACAATACACTCCTTCAAAAATAGATCAATGTTATGACTTCTTTTTTAAATTCCTGATAAATTATGGTATTTGTGTCATTTTGCTTATGTAACTTCTTTGATCTGAACCAAACTTCTATAGCACTAGAGATTTTAGATTTTTATTTAAAAATTGTTCTAAGTACCATGTTACCTAAAAGTATCCTTTGAGTTCTGGTTGGAGGCTTTATCTGTCTAGAGCATCTTATTTGAACAGTAGTTGTACATACATACATACTTTTGTTGTGTACGCATGTGTGAGATGTAGAGATGTTCCCTTTATTTCATTAATGTTTTAGTATTATGCCATACAAATGACCAAAGGCATTGCATCAATACTTCTAAAATGGACTTTGGAAAAGCAAAAATATTTTATAATATCATCCATTTCATATCTACTTTCTTAGCATTCATATATGTAGAAATTTTACCTATAAAACTAGAGCCATATTCAGGTAACAATTTTACTAAATTTCTATCTTTATTTTTTTAAAACTGCAAGAAAATATTAATAAATGCCAATGGAAAGAATGCATGCAAATACAAAGAGATGTAGAATCCATTAAAGATTTTGCCAAGAATCAGAAATTACACTGTGGGCTTCAGACACATTGTTTAATTTAAATTCAGTCCAACCACATCCCTATGAAATACACACTACATTTAATTTTTTAAATGCCATTTTGGGGGGGGAGAAATAAGGATAATACATGACAGATGAGCTACATTTACAAAATTAAAATGCAAGCATTTTTAGGAGCATCACACCAAAGAACAATTTTATCTTGAATACAAAGAAAAGAATAATAGGTGGGAGAACCTACCACAGTCTCAAAGAATAGCACAAGAATTACATCCTCAAGAAATATTAGAATAGTGAAAAATTATTCTACTAACAGGTACTTTGTCAAACTTACACAAAGAGTCATAAGAGATATTAGCAAAGACAGGGAAATTAAAGGACTGTCATTAATTTATAAAGAGGAATGTTAATTAAAACCTGAAAGAGATCGCACATAAATTACTTCTTTTATTTATTTCAAGAAATCTTTTGAACTGCTAATGAGAACATTTGGATTTTCTCAGAAATAATTGCTTCAGTATTTATTGTATCAAATTATGATTTCTAAAGTTAAGAAAAGTCAAAGAAAATAGCTGCAAATGAAAAAAAAAAGAGCGAGAGAACCAAATAGTATATAAAATTTAGTAAACAAAAAGTAGATTAAGTTTAGACCTAGGTAAATAAGTTAGACCTAGGTAAAATGTAGAATAAAAGTTAGGGGTTTTCCCTCTGCTGGATTTAGTGTGAGCATCTGGAGGCTTGTCAAGATGCTCACCCATGGGCCTCCATACCAGGAGTCTTACACACACACTGATGCTCCATACATGTGGAAGGATGAGACATCAAGAATTCCAGATCAACGCAAAAGTGACCACCAGTCTGGGACTGCAGGGTCTACTCATCTGTTCATTCTTCCTAGTTCTGCAACAAAATAGAAATCATAGTCCTTTTCCCTGGTTCCTGGCACAGAGCTCCTAAAACAGTCTCCCAAATGACAGGCATGTTTTTGGTGGTCTGTAGTCACTCTCAACCATCTCTAAGTCTGTCCTGCTAAGGAGACTGGGGCTGGTCTTGCACACCATATCAGGGCAGAGGCTTAGAGCCGGAGGAGCTACCCAGTTGATTGGAAAGTTCTAGAACTTCCAATAATGCTGTCCAACCTCTAAGAAGGTGAGGGAAATTCAGAGTCAGTTGGTCACCACCAAAGGTCCTAACATGCTTATACAATTACATCTCAACAGAAATCCCTCCAGGACTGTCAGGGATCTAGGAACACCCAAATTTGGGAAGAGCATCAAGTGCCTCCCCTCAAGGTCCAGAGGCTTCTTTGCTCAGAGCTTCCACACTTGGGAAGAACACAGAGTGGGGGAATGGTGTCTCCCTCCACAGTTCAGAGACTGTAACATCTGTTACCTGTCATTCATAATAAAAGGCAATATAATATTTTCATGATTGGGGAACTATGAAACTGTGAGGAGGGGGTTTTGTAGCCACAACAAATGGAAGTGGGAGTATCTTCTGAGTAGCAGGTCAAGGACAATGGAACTGTGGGACTAAGCTCCTGAACTCATGCTCACATGGGTAACAGTGAGATTTAGGTGACATTGAAACATTCACAGTTGGTGTCAAAGAATTGGTTAGATGATGGAAACATCTGTCATGATTACTTACATTAACATATTTTGGGGGTACTGGAGACTAAATCCAGGGACTAAGCAAGGGTTCTACAATTAAGCTGCAACCCTAAAGGACTTATTTTATCTGCAAAGCTCAACAATAGCTCTCATCTTCACAGATCTAGAAGTGCTGTAGTAGAGGAAAGTCTCAGGGTGTGCCTGTGAAGGATTATCTAGCTTGGGTTAATTAATGTGGGAAAACCCATCCTAAATGTAAGTGAAACTGTTCTCTTGGTTGTGGTCCTTGGCTAAATCAAAGGAGCAGAAGGCAAGCTGGGGAAAAAATGTGAAAAAAAATAAAGTTAGGGTTTTCAAAAAATATCTAGAATTGAACAATTACAATGGCTTTAAACTTTTTGCTGTGGCACAGTCCATAATAGTTTCCCATTGAAATATCAATATTAGTATTAGAAGAAATACAAGGAATAGAAGGATTAGGAACTAGAAGAGAAGTAGGAGGAACAGGAAGAGGAAAAAGAGAAACAGGAATCTCACTAAAAATGACCTCTTAAAAACAAGCAACTTTATAATCCAGGAAATTTTTTGTTGTTGTTTTTCCAACTATAATGTCAAAGAACCAGCTGGAGGAAAGAAATTGAGGGTGGATTTGATTAATTTCAGTATACACATATGGAATTATCAAAGAATACATAAACATAGAAAAGTAATAGCCCTTATGCAAAGTGTTCTTTATCTGGAACTAGGGAATTTTACCGAGATCTATAAAGATGACCCCAACTAGAATTCTAAGCAGTAGTGCAGAGGCTACCTTAATTGCCCTTCACCTAGAATGAGAATGACTACCTTAAATGCCATCCTAGAGCCTCCATCCAGTAGGTGATGGAAGCAGAAGCAGACACCCACAGCTAAGCACTGAGCCAAACTCCTGGAATCCGGTTGTAGAGAGGGAGGAGTGATGAACAAAGAGGTCAAGACCACACTGGTAAAACCCACAGAAACAGCTGACCTGAGCAATTGGGAACTTACAGACCTCAGTCTGACAGCTGGGGAATCAACATAGGACCAAAACAGGCCCCATGAATGTGGGAATCAGCTAGGAGGACTGAGCAGTCTATGGGGCCTCTGGTAGTGGAACCAGAATGTATCCCTAGTACAAGAACAGACTTTGGAAGCCCATTACCCATGGAGGGATACTCTCATAGCCTAAATACATGGGATAGAAGTTATTTGGCCCTGCTCCAAAAGACTTCACAGATCTTTATGATCCCTGATGGAAGGCCTCATCCTCCCTGGATAGTGGTTGGGGAATGAGATATGGGGGTTTAGTGGCGGGTATGGGAGAGAGAGGGAACTGGGATTGATATATAAAACAAATTATATAATAAAAACCTAAATAAAATAGCTCTTTATAAAACTAAATAAAAAAGAAGTTTAAAAGTTTCTATCAACCAGCCAAGTGTTAGTGGCACAAGATTGATCCCAGCACTCGGGAGGCAGTTTAAGGCCTACCTGGTCTACAGAGCTAGTTTCAGGGGGAAAAAAAGTTCAGTGGCTTTATCCGTTCAGTCTTGTTTTTCCCTTTCCTCTACTCCTGAAATGTACTTCTCTCTACATCTGGAAGCAAAAAATAAGAAGTGAACCAATGATCTTCAACATATTGCTCATCTTTAAAGAGTTGTAAGTTGGGGAAGAAAAGAAGAAAGATTACTGAAAGTGTTTTACAGTTCTGTGTCTCTCACATGCCTTTGACCTGGGGAGCAAATATCCCTTTGAGAGTTCACACTACAATCATTTATACATGAAACTGCTTGGGTCTGTATATAGTAACCAGACCATCTATGATTCAAAGAAGTTACTCAATACAAATGACAGAAATACCAAAGGAACAAACAAATGAAAAAAATTAAAATACTTGAATTGTGAAGTAGTTATGAGATTAATTCAGATGCACAGAGGTCAACACATATTGCTATGAATAATCTTTCCTCCATTGGAGAGTGTATTCATGCAGATTAAAAATAATTTTGAGATAAGGTAAAGCAAATAGGCTGAATTTTGAGTCTGTGCGGTCTCATGGAATATTTCATTTATAAGATGTGAGGAGCTTCTTGGAAAACTACTTTGTATTTTCTATATATATTAAAAATATCCCTCTAAGGAAACAGGTTGGAATATAAGAAAAACAAACACAAACAAACAGTTGTGGCTGCCACCTGACACACCTTTTAACCCATGCCTTGGGAAGATGAATCAAGCTTATATGAATCCTTGAGAAATTACAAAGACATATTTGAGGAAAATGTCATGTGTAACAGAGATAAAAATGAAAAGGAGAAATGACAGGAAGTCTGTTCAAGAGAATATTAAGAATACTAGAAAAGTTAAAAACATGTCAAAATGAATGAGTGGAATCCATGGAGAAATTTTTGTGGAAGAGGCAAGGACAGTCTTTTGGAGGTTCTTCTTTGTAGACCTCTCTGATTTTCCTCTAATATATACATTAACCATTGTATATATTATGTACAATATATCTCAAGATTCTTGAGAGTATTTCTAGCCATTTTTCAAATCCTTCCCAAAAAAGTAGTTTGTTGTTTAATTTTCTTTTCCCTAGCCCAAACACTAGAAATCCACTTGTTTGTTCTTTAAATAACCCATTGTCCATTGGAGATAATCATCTCTTATAACCTTCTATGATAGAACTTTCTTTTGTAAGATATGACTACTACACAAATTAACTATAAATTGATTCCTATATACCTGAGATAAAGATGGTGATTTATGTCCCCCTTCTGTTTGTCATCACATGTTAACTGCCTTTAATGTAAGTAATATAATATTGAATATAAGTAGTCTTAGGATGTATATTAATGTATATATAGAAGGTGGCTCCGCTAAATTTTTATTTAAAGATATTGAGTTGTAAGATATACATAACATAGTATTTGCCATTTCAACCATTTGAATGTGTGTGGATTATTAATATAAATGTATCTACATCTGTACCCTTCATCACATATGTTTCCAGAACATCTTAAATCTTCCAAAACATCTTGCAAACATTAAGTGAACATTACTCTTTGGTTCTTACTTGCTGTCCCTGAAAACTACCATTTACTTTCAATTTTGAATTTTACTTATCTGTGCATCATATCTGTGTAAACACATAGTATTTGTATTTTGGAGTTGGTTTATTTTAGTAAGCACAATGTTTTAAAGGTTTATTCATGTTGAAGTGTGAAAATGTATTATTATGTTTTAAGATATAAATAATCTTCCAGTGTATAAATGCACTTCACTTCATATTTTCTTTTTGGTATTCTGTGCTTATTTGAATTTTTCTTACACTTTTGTTATTATGAATAATACTCAAGGAAACATGTATGTGGTTCCAGTTCTAAACATCTGTTGAGTCCTTATTTTTATTGCTCTTGACATACACGGGGAATTGGCACTGTAAGATCAGACAGTTATGTATGTTTTATTTAGATACTTCCACAGTGAGTACTCCCACTGACATTCCTAAAAGTGAACTGGGTTTACCAATTCTTGGAAATTTTATATTAAATGTTTAATGGAATAGTAATGGTTTGAAAGGAATGAAAAGGACTAGAAGACTCTTGCAGCAAGTAATTACAGAATGTGTCTTGACTTAACAAAATATTCAACAAAAATTTAATTAGCATGCATGTTACTTTATCTTAAAACTGATTACACATTATTATAAACTACTTTTCTCCTCTGCAATAAAACAACACAACCAAAAGTAGAGTTTGTTTTGACTGGTGGTTTTAAAGGGCTGGAAACTCATAATGGTGGGAATTTCTGGGTCATCTTCACAAAGTCATTTGGGAAGTGGAAACCTCAATTAAGAAAATTACCTAATCAGATTGGCCTGTGGGAAAGCCTATGGTACATGATCTCATTTACTGCCCAGTCTACTCTGGGCAGTGCCACCCCTAGGATGGTGGTTCCTAGGATCATAAAAGGGGAAAGAGGAGGGTGGAGATCTGCTTTCAGGGACAGGAGCACTGAAAGAGAGGCAGAAAGAGGGAGGAGGAAGGATGGAGGAAGTGAGGAAAAGAGGAGGGGAGAGAGAGAGAGCCAGACAGAGAAAGGGAGACAAAGGGAGGGAGGGAGACACCGAGGGAGGGAGAGAGGGAATGAGAGAGAGAGGAGAGAGGAGAGAGAAGAGAGGAGAGAGAAGAGAGGAGAAGTGAGGAGAGAGAGAGAGAGAGAGAGAGAGAGAGAGAGAGAGAGAGAGAGAGAGAGAGAGAGAGGGTTGGCAGGGCCCTTTTAAAAGGGAACGTAGTGAATGTGCACAGGTGGTGCTTTTAGTGGCTGCAGATGAGGGTATATCCTGTCAGAACCCCAAGGACAGACCAGTAAAAATGCTTAAATACTAACATTCCTCCCTTTTTATTTATTATATAAAGGTAAGGAGTTAGAATGGAGTATCAGGTGGGGCGACTATGAGAACCCTGTGTTCTCAAAACTACTCCCTGCTGACCTGGGGCATCGTTCATCTTTGGGGGACCCAGAAAAGCTGGGGTGATAGCCACATCCTGGAATACCTTGTTTCACTGTCTAGGCTTGGAAATATCAGGTGCCACCTAGATTTGGCAAAATGCTGTCCAAGATTGACCCATGTGGACTCCCTAGGGATTAAAGCACCTGATCCATTCCCATCAACATAGCATCAACTGACATATTTAGTAGTCTTGCGCCTTCAGCTCTATGGACAACAGCTGGTAGATCTGCAACAACTGAGTATAAATCATCAGTGTGCCTCCAGAAAATATCCCAATGGGAGCAAGGAACAATAGACAATGGCATTATCTCCCATGAGTGAGGCAGAAAATTTTCTGTGTAATATCCAAGGGTCTGCAATTCCTAGAGTTTCAGGAATTCAAAGAGGGGGGATTTTGAATGAGGCACAGACCACCCAGTAGGTTGTCACTCAAAGTATAGATTACAAGGTCTCTGAGCTTGAGAGGCCCAATCACTCATTACCAGGATTTTGAGAAAAGCCAGAAGGCAAGGAAAGGACTGTGCTTGAGAAAAGAAGCCTTACATCCAGGAGAATGGTCAGAAGTAGATAACCCCACCAGAGACCCAATTGTTGGTATTGTATGGATGGAAGACAAAGACATCAGTGAATAAAAAAGCAGATTTGTTGCAGGTGGAAGAGAGCAGATTTATTGAGGGTGACGCAGGTGTGTAGGGTCCCAGCATGAAGTGATTACAAAGTGCTGGGAAGCTGATATTTTAGTAGGCTTATTCCCCATGAGTGAGGCCAAACAAGATCTAGTGGTTCTTATTAAGCAAGAATCAAACTAGAAACACACAGGCCATGGCGATTCATCAATAAAGGGGTGTGACTGAAGGACCAGAGGATCTGGGACTGGCAGAGGCTACCCAGTGTGTCCTCAGGAAAATGGTGGGGCCAAGGGCTCAGATGAGTCCAAAAGAGCTGTGGTTGCCTGGCACCAGGACTTAACTAAGCCAAAAGGTGTGAAACCATGCCGGAGAGGCAAGACAAGTCCTCACTTTTGGGAATAGCCAAAAGGAAGAAAAGCCTCACCAATTATGTCAATTTTGGATGGAAGGGCCCAGCGATCTGGAGAGGCAAGGCTGTCATGTGTAGTCTGGATTCCAGAGTTCTGGCAAGCCTCAAACTGCCTTCAGGCAGAAGAAAGCACAAGGAAAGCCTTCTGGGTGTCAGGGAACCATTCATGTAATTTTGAAAAAGCAGCTCAAGGGAGAAAGACACCATGTTACAAAGTTCATGTGAAGTTTTTTGTTTTGTTATTATTTTCTGTTGGTTTGTTTTCAGGGAGTAGGATTGTCCAAAGGGGAAAGGGGAGAGAGGAGACAAGCCTTCAGGGGCAGGAGCAGTGGAAGAGAGGAAAGAGAGGCTGAGAAGCAGAGAGAGAGAAAGACAGACAGACAGATACGAGAGACACAGACACAGAGAGAGGAACACACAGAATAAGGGAATGAAAGAGAGAGATAGGAGGTGGGCAGGGCCCTTGTAAAAGGGAACATAGTGAATGTGCACAGGTGGTGTTCATAGTGGCAGCAGCTGAGGAGGTATCCTGTCAGAACCCCAAGGGCAGACTGGTATAGATGTCTGAATACTAACAGTGGACAAAATACAGAATGGGTAGTAGAGGAAGACAGATACCAGTTAAGGTCACATGACCAGTTTCAGAAATGAGAACTGACAAGCATGTTTCTACCCTATTATTTTAACTACATTATTTGTGTCTGTATAGACATCTATTAAGCAGATGTTTGTGTTTTCTTTCCCTTATTTCTTTATAATGTAAAGTTACATCATTTGAGAGCATATCAGTGGTTAAATATGCCAAATCTATATTATCATATTTAACTTATTAAGCACTAAAAGATGAATCATTCTTAAAGGGATTTTGTCTCATTCATATATATATATATATACACCAAGTTATGGCTGTATGTGATGAACATATTCATTTTGGGGGGAATTAAACAAGATATAAGGATATGTGATTGGAAGTAAAGTATACAAAGGGTATGGACTTGTGGTATCTAGTCTTGATTGCCAGTGTAAATGGATCTTCAATCTACTAAAATGCAGGTCACTCAGTACTCAAATGAGGGACTTTCTTGATCAGATTATTTGAAGTTATACTCCTACATAAATATGGCCAGGATGTACTGGTGGCAGACCATATGAAAGGTCTTGGAAAAATGACACTTTTGCCTCTTGCATACTTACCTTCACTCTCACTGGCAAGTTTCTCTATGCCGTGGTTGCAGTGTTCATTCCCCAATATTACAATGGACATGGACAGAAAACCAGAGCCACTCAAGAAATTCAATGCCTGGGGCTGTGTCATCTGCTCTCCAGTGTACGATACCCATTGTTGGAGTTTTCAGACCCTATTGTGTAAGCTAATCTAATAAAACCCATTATTATACATTCATAAACATATATGTACACACACACACACACACATTTTATCAGTTCTCTTTCTCTAGAGAACTCTAACACAGTGGCTAAACTTTTGGTACTGGTAACTACATATTATAAAAGACACATATGTCCTCATATTGTTCTTTGACTTAAAACTGTATATTAGGGATATAGGAAATATACTTCATTGATTTATAATGGTCTTGTCTTGGGTGACCAGCTATGAAGATGTGTGTGAAGGTGCTTTATTTGAATGCCTCCAATTGAATGCATTAAGGGACAAGAACAGTGATAGTGGGGAGAAAGAGAGGAAAGCTAAACATGGACACATTCTCAGTAGTGTGAGTCAGTGGGAGACATCTGTATCTGTTTAGGGAGTAGAATTTTTGTCCTGGTTGGGAGTAAGTTTGTTCAGTTCTCAGAGTTGTCTCCATTTAATGCATTGGCTTTCATCCTTCCTAATGCTGTGACTCTTTAATACAATCCTGAATGTTGTGGTGACTTCCAACCATAAAATTATCTCCATTGCTACTTTAGAACTGTAATTTTGCTACTGTTAAGAATCATAATGTAAATATCTTATATGGATGATACCAGATGTGCCATCCCTGTGGGGTTATGTCTCACATCGAGAAATATTGAGCTCCAGGAAAGAGCTTGAAATATTTAGCTGTCATGTGTAAGGTAGGAATATGCCATTTCCACTTCTCCCATGTAGGAGTGTAAAGCAAGTTCTGGAAGCCTAGGGCAGTGCTGCAATATAACGGTGTAGCTATAAGCAGCCATGACAGAGTAAAACTTGGAATGTGCAGAAAAATGTATAAGGATGTAATAAGATATGACAAAGTATTACCCTTGATGTAAAAAGAAAAAGGTCATAAGTATCCTGAGTGCAGGTACAGACAGCTAGAGTGAATCCGAGCTGGGGGACTGGAGGAGAAGAGTCACTATGAATAAAGTGAACAAAGAATTTTGTATCAAAACTTTATTTATTAAACAAAAAATGCACCATTGGAATAACATTTCTATAAAAAATGAATATGAGACTGTTCTACAGTGATTACAAAACCCCCTTTTCCTCATGAAGTGTATACAAGTTCATGTGTAGAAACAGTCATCGTTTTTAAACCGTAGGCAAGCTTCCTTTCTCATAGAACAACATTTACACTTAAATATTGCAATCGCTACTCTAATTTGGTTAACAATGCTAGAGGCTGACAATTCCAAGGAACTCTTTGTAGGCTCAAAACACCTTTCAATTAAAAGGCATTTTGTAACAACAAAAAGTTTCCCTTTTCCACTAAGGCTAGTTAAAGCTGTAGTGTACCCATTTCTACAAAATCAACATATCACTATCACACTAACAATTTGAGTTGCAAAGCCCTTTGAGAGAATGAATAGCACTGATCTGCAAAATGATGTCCGCATTATTTTCAGTGTGGTGTGATCTTCTTTGAAGCCCTAGAGAAGGAGAAGTTGGTAAAGTGGAACTTCAGTGAAGGCTTTGCTGGGCTTGGGCACTTCAGCAGTGGACAGTTCCTTTCTAAAGTGATCCCTCTGAGATACAAAACACTGCAGCTTTAACAGCCATGCCTAGATTCCAACCATATCTCCCTTTGTATCATAAATTATCCAAAAAGAAGCCACTTCTAAATAATAAATTAAATATTACTTATAAAAAGTACCCCTCAGACCCACCCACCCTTCCCCCAAACAAGCTGACAACCCACAAAGTTGAGAATTGTCAGATTCACCCTACAATAAAAAACACATTTTTCCTCCTCTCCAACATTCCTTCCTTGCAGCTTGAAAATACACATTGAACACACAGTGAGATCCCTTGGCCCATGCCTCTGTAGTTATGATTTCTTGTCCAGTTTTGCTGTTGCTCTCCTATCAACAACAACAACAACAAAATCATAAGATGGCAATGCACTAAGCTGAGAGCAAGAGAGAAACACCCTTCAGAGTGTTGTTGGAAGTCTTCCAGGGAAAAGCTATGCAATGACAGTGTGGGCCAGAACAGATTCATACTCATTTGCTGATACACGCATTGCATTGCCACCTATCTAATCTCACTGACAAGAAATAGAGCATTTCTTTTGCAAATCAAATATTTTACTAACAAGGTAGACTGAGACATGAGGATACATATTTTCAGTTGAATGGGGTGTTACACAAAACAGCTATCTGTGATTTTCTAAAGTATCCATCCATATTACTTTAAAAATACAGGCTAAAGTGCAAAGCACTCTTCTGAATAATATTAAAATGATTCTGAAAGTCATTAGATAAATACAAATTATGAAGAGAGCATTGCTTTGAATTTTATTTTGGAAGAGATGTTTGTATTTGACTGTGTGGTGGCAGCTGCAGATCCTTAGTGCCATAGGCTTTGCAGTCTTCAAATCATGATAAGTAGGTGAACCCAGGTATCACAGGCCATAATACTAAAACTTGGGGATAGACTGTGATGAATAAAGACAACTAGGTATAAAAGGGAGAATATATATTCTCTGTATTGCCGTTCTTCATATTTTTCAAATTCGTATTACCTTTATTTTCTTTAAATTAATTCAAGACTTGAAAGTTTTCAATTTTCCTGTGTCTTACTGACTGGAGATGAGCATTCCAAAACCAGTATACCTCTGGGTTTTGGATAAAATTTTATGTAAAGTTTCAGGCAACCTCTTAAGTAATCTTTTGTTGAATTTCATGGACAGTTCATCTACCATGACTGGCACACTGTGTTCCATTGGTGGGTGGATTTAAGACACTTATTTGAACCAAGTCAGAAGGATCCAGAGAGGAAAGGAAAGTATCAACAGTCATCTCAGTACAAAACTTGGTGGAAGGGAAGGGGTCCCAGAAAGACGTGTGTAGGAGAGGTTGCTTATTGAGAAGGCCAGTGAATGCCAAGCCTTAGTTTTAAAAGCTCACTGTACTCTCCTTTTGTAAATGCCACCTTTGCAAAGCATGATGCACACTCCTTAAGTTTAACAACCTTTATTTTGAAGAAACCCAAACTATTATTACATCCAATCCCCAAAAGGAAGCCTTAGTGAGCCTGCTTACATCATTAACCTGGCTTCTTTATTTCTGGGTCATTCAACTGAGTATGTATTATAAAAATAGCCAAAGATAAAGCTGTATTGTTTAAATATTCTAGAAGATTATGGGTCTATTATATAGAGGCAGCTATAGCCAGTTTCCCATTGAATATAAACCACTAAGAAATACTTAACTTTTGACTGGAGCATTACAGAAATTCTTTGTATACAATTTGAACTATCCTCACTTTCGTCAGTTTAAACAAATGCAAAAATTTCTGGAGGAGTGAAAATAGCTTTCTTATCAAAATGAAACAGAAAAAAATAACAAAGTTCTTCAAGAGCAGGCTCTTGCTTTGAATTTCAGCATAATATAAGGAAACCCCAGTCCTCCTACCAAATTTGATTTTCTTCCTTTTCACAGAGAATTGATTCTGAGTAGCAGAGATGCTAGCTGCATGGTCAACCTTGCCCTATGGGAGTCAAAGAAATTTATAAGTTTAAAGTGTCCTACATGCCATGATCTTGACTCAGAAAGAATCAAACCAAACTGCCTCACACCAGTCACAGAGTCCATCTTGTCAAAGGAGAGCAGGGAATTGAAATGTTACCTGGAAACCTGGGTAAGCTTTTGTATACATGTGAATCATTGAAAGCAATGTGGGATTAAGTGTTCTGAAGAAGCCACATTGAACTAAATGTACATTAAAATCACCAGGCTAATAATAACAAGCTCCTGAGTATGTGTAAATGGATTCCATTGTATAGACAAGACATGCTAATATGACTTATGAGAATCACTAACTGATAAAATAAACCATTGCATTAACTTATTGAAAATTTTCAAGGTCGTGGGGCAGACCTTTTAGCTACCACTAAAAATGGATAACATACTTCAAATTACTTTTAAATATTACATTTCCTAAAATTATTGACTAAGCAGAAAGGCCTAAAATTTTGTGAAAATCCCAGTAGTCTTGACTGTTCAAGAATTTACAGAACAACATTCTATTTTAACTTATTCCCTGAAATCTAAGTTTTGTAGCATATCCCACACTGAAACTTGAGTTGGCATTCATAGGTATCAAATGCCTATAAAAAAAGTGGTTTCTTTTTGCAGAAACTAAAATGGGGAACATATTCTAGGATTTTTAGAAAGTTGTGTTAGCTTAGTAAATATTTTCCAATTGGCAATAATGAGTAATTTTTTTCTAAAGTATTCAATGCTCTATTAAGAAATGCTTTATTTTAGGTCAGAGTTATCTACCTAAGTGCCCAGATATTGAACAAAAACATTCTGTTCCATTAAATAACATCACATAGCTCTTTGAAAGTACTTCCAGAAAAATCTCAGTAAATTGAACAAGCACTCTTGTTGAAGGAAACATTTTGCAAATGGACCAGACTTTCTAATGAACCATTTGAACAAGCCCTCTCTTTGACATCAGATTTCCTTCCCGACATAAAACTGTAAAAAAATAATCTGAATTATTATTTCTGTTACAGTGCCATTTTGCTCAAAATATTTCATTCAGGGATTCATATATAATTACCCACCTAATAAAAGGAGCTATTAGGTTGTAAAGATCCTATCCTTGCCATGCTCTTTTAAAATTATGACCTACTCAAGCTTGAAATCAAAGGCAGAGCTGAAAGGAATAATTCAGCTGAAACTCTCATTGGGTTTTCAAGTCACCTAACTGATAAATATGCAAACTAGCTCCCTTTTTGGCAACTCAGCTGCATAAATAGGGATTAACTCCACATACAGCTGAAAATTCATAAACTAAAAGGGAATGCACAGAATGTTCTTAATTTCAGCTAGTTTTGAGCTGTAGATAACATGGCAAAAGTTTAAAATTCTAGTCCACAGTTTAAGATGCTGCTTTGAAAAATACCTACATGAGTTATGATGTGTCATATGTCAAGTGGCACCCACCCCTCTCTCCTCCCTGACTCTGTCTTAGGTATGGTATGGAAGATTGCCTTGCCAACAGAGCTTGTGGGCAACATTGGTCAATGTTGCTTTAGGCAGCTCAGTAAAGATGCTACAGGTGGGAGTGACATCAGACAAGAAAAGGTGCTCTTGAAAATGGTCTTCCATGCTCCTTTTCCTTTTATTGAGCTTGCTCTCAGGAAGTCTTCTATCTCCACAGAGGGATATTGGGGACACAGGATACAGGATGCATGGAGTTGGCCATTTTACCCAAGGCTGCTTGCCCAGGAGAAAGAAATAGAGGGAAGATGGGATGGAGGATTATAGAATACTTCTGGCCAAATGCCTGAAGAAGAAGCCTTAGTGAAACTCAGACAGGCCATCACAGTGTGGAATGGCACAGAAGCCACTCGAGTTGAAAAGTATCATATTACAAGCTTAACTACACAATCACCAAGTGTCTGAGAAGATTGCATATTGTACTTTCCTTCTAGAAAGGTGGTGTTGTTGGCAGAATGTCATCAATTGAGAATTTTTGTTTCTATACTCTAGACATAAATGTTAATCATGGATGGATTTACAAATACTTGCTAAAGTTGGTAAAAATTTTATACCCATTCACTAATGTCTGCCACTTGTGTGAGATGAATCATTGGGCTGTAAACAAGCATTCTTTGCCTTTTACTTGTTCACTTGATTTACTTTTTCTGCTGTCAGGAAAATATCCAGTCCTTTGGTGCTATGGAGTGAGGGAATTACAATGGATGCTTTGTAGTTTAAAATTGAAAATAAAAGTGGTGAGGTTTTTTTTTCCCATTTATTATGGCATGGTACAGGCTGGAATAATGCACTTGTATTTTGTAAGACTAGACCTACACAGAAAATGGAAGGTATCACTGAGAGAAAATGTAGGAATCAGTGATGACACTATGGTCACTGTAGTGAAAAGACCCAGAACTATGCTAGCAACTTCAGCCTTGATTTTTCAGTGAAGATGCTTCATTGCTTTTGCTTAGGGACCTCATGGCCATCCTTGTCCAATTCCTGATGTCCATGTAGGATGGATGCTGATTCCTTCTGAACTGCTCCAGATGTTCCTTAACTGAGTGGTCCTGACGGTTGACCTGTACACTGGTTAGAGTTTTTGGACACAGGTGTGCTGTTTATGGATAATGGGTATGCTTTAAAGTTCCCACAAAATTTCAATGCTTCTACAATATGTGTCAAAAAGCTGAACCTGTGATGGCATTAAGTTGCTTCATTAACCCTTCCAAACTTGCCATTTGTTCACTCAAGTCATCCTGTTCATATACCTAAAAAGAAAATGAGAACAGAGTTAGTACTATGTCTTTATAGGTTCCTAATTTGGTAATTATTTGGGTCACTTATTATTCTTGAATTTGACATGAGAACCTATAGCTAGAACTGTTCTCAGAGTATTTTAATTGGATGAACTTATGATAGAGAATGAGATAGTAACGACTGACTGGATACTACTGGCTCTGTATCTTTGATAGGGAAATGGCTTCACAGTTAAAAAATATCTTAATTTAAATAATATTCTAATAGTTAGGAGAAAGAAAAGGGGAGAACAGGAGGGGAGAGGTAGTCATGAGGGAACAGGAAGATTGAGACAGGGAAAGAATAGAGAAGAACAAGAAAAGAGATACCATAATAGAGGGAGCCATTATAGATTTAAGGAGAAATCTGGCACTACAAGGACCTACAAGAGACCTACAAGGATGAACCCAACTAACAATCTAAGTAATAGCGGAGAGGTTACCTTTAATGCCCCTTCACAATAATGAGATTAATGACTACCTTATATGCCATCCTAGAGCCTTCATCTAGTTGCTGATGGAAGCAAAAGCAGACACCCACAGCTAAACACTAGCTGAATTTCTGGAATCCAGTTGCAGAGAGGGATACTTTCTCAGCCTAGACACATGGGGGAGGACCTAGACCATGCCCCAAATTATATGACAGACTTTGAAGATTCACAATGGAAAGCCTCACCTTCCCTGGTGAGCAGATAGGGGATGGGCTGGGGTTTGGTGGGGGTGATAGAGGAGGATGGGAAGGTGAGGGAACTGGGATTAAACTATAAACCAAACGTTTCAAATTTAAATTTAAAAATAAATAAATCATGTTCTACCAATTGTTACCTTTGTGGTAAAGAACAAGTTACTAGATTTCTCTAATGTATAGATTTCCTTTCTTACAAAATGATAATGAAGTCTATCTCATAGTTTATTCTCAGCATCCTGTGGTATGCTTCCTGCAAGTCAGAGTGTCTATCATGTGATTCATCTTAAATACACTAGTTCCTTTACATTTTGATAGACTGTCTACAACTAGGCATCACAAGATGAACATCACAAGTTCTTTTATATTTGTAATATGACATAGGCTTTAAGATTTGCATGGCAACTTGAAGGTCCCTTGACTGAAGATAAATGTGTGGATCATGACTTCAGCTTGTGAGTAGAAACAAAGTTTGTGCACAAAACCAGAGTGCTTTGCATAGGTGTGAAGGAACTCTTGCAGCATGATATGAATGCTGTAGAAACTAAGAGTCTGACCTGCACAGCTCTTAGCAAATGCATTGCCTCTCATTCACTGTGAGTCACTTGTATGATGTTATTTCCTAGTTCCAGGATTTATACTTATCCAATGTCCTCAGTTACTAGCCTTAGAACTTTTGACTTAATAAGGAGATGGTTTAAATATTTGTATACTTACTATTTTTGAATCAGTCTTTTTATTTGCCAAATGAAACTAGCAAGCTTGTTTTTAAGGGCTGCCTGCTGATAAGTAGTCAGTAAATAGTAAATAGTAACTCCTTCACATTTTTTCCTTTCTTAAATGTAGTGTTTTTTGTTTTAGTTAATACAGATACAATATTCTGAATTATCTTCAACCATCCCTTGCGATCACTTATACAGTTGAAACAATGATCTGAATCCTTGTTTGTATTCCGTGTAGCCAAGAAGCATTACTTATTATCATAGTAGAGAGCCCTTCTCATCCTATAAGCAAGTGTCCATCACTCCCAGAGACTCAGGAAAACTTGTACTACAAGATTCTCATAAAGCCTTATCATCCACAGAAGAATGTTCCAGACAAATTGGTACATGGTATTAACTAATGATCTTTTTGGAATGGCCATACACCATTCAAAGCTGAGTAGGGATTGAAAAGTAGCCTGTTGGTCCAACATACTCTTTTGTATAAAAAAAAATAAAAATAAAGTTGTAGTGATATGATTAATTGATCCATCATTTCCTGTTCCCTCTTTTCCTTACTTCCTTCTTTCTTTCCTCCTTCCTTCCCTCCCTCTCCCTTCTCTCTCTCTCTCTCTCTCTCTCTCTCTCTCTCTCTCTCTCTCTCTCTCTCTTTATGTTTTTGTGAGGCAGGTGGTCTCCAGGATGGTCTTGAATTCCCATCTGCCTCTTTCTTTTCAGAGATAGGATTAAAGGTATGTGACACCACACCTGGTCCTTGGTCACCTATTCTCAAATATTCTGTTTTGGTTGTCTGGGTTATGTATCTTAATTTAACTACTGATTTGTGAAATATAGTTAGTCCAAATTCAAATGTATTTCATATATAAGGCACACAGCTAATTATGAATGCATAATGTGAAAACAAATGGAAAAATACTGTACTGACAGTTGTTTCATATTTACCAGGTATTAATTTAAACTTGGAAAATATTAGATTAAACAAAAGACAGATTAAATTACATTGAATCAAATTTTATGCTTTTAATATGGATACTAGAAAATTTAAAATTATTCAGGGGGTCACATTATCATTTTATAGGAAACTGTTCATTTAAATTTGCCCAATTTCTTGTTTTTCTTTCTTATATTTCTTACAGCTTTGGATACTATGTATCCTTTGCTTTCACCATTTTCAGTCAACCTTAAATATAAAACAGGCCTTTTGACATCAGGACTAGAAATTCTAATATAAGAAAGACTTTGTAAATTTAGTATTTTGATCTAATTTTACATATGGGGACATATCAATTGACAAGATACACATTGAAATATAATTGTATTCTGAATACAGAGCAGTAGGGGTCTTCATTTGTGATCTTATAAGCATATTAATCATATAATGTCCTTCTGCCACACATTCAGATAAAAATACACATTACTGATTTCCTTGGTTGCTCTGTGGTTATATTACTTTATGGTTCATAGTGTTTAATATTTTTTAAAGTCATGGAAAATGTTTGTTATTCAAATGAAATAATATTTTCATTTTGGCAATCAAATTTCTGATGAAAATAATTTTATCCAAAGAAATTGATAGTTGCATGACTTATTAGAGACTGATTACACTTGCATCTTTCATCTCTGGGTATTATTGAAGATTTATCATTGTAATATTTGCAAACTTGGTGTAAGTCTCAGATTGTGCATGAGGTAACAGAAACAAGTTGACAGTGGCAAATTTTCTTTTCACAGTCTGTGCTTGAGAAAAATATTTAATAAGATAGTAATTTAATATTTTCTAAGATTTTCCCCTTAACATTTCATGGTAGTCTAGGTATCTGATATGTTAATTCTATAAATTTATTTGAAATGTTTCTTCTTGAAAACTTCTCAGAAGTACACTGGCATTCCAAACAGCCAACTTTAGGTAGCCTGATTATAATCTCTTTCATAAGTCAGTTTTGATAGAAAAGGTTTTACTTTTCCTCTCAAAATTTCCATTTCCCCTTTATCATTAATTTTTCTAAATTAATCATATTTGACTTCTCTCCTTAGATCAGAAATTTCTGTTTCTTAATAAATGAGACTTTCCTTGTATTTTCTAAATTTGGTTTTAATTAGCTTAGGTATGTATCTTTTTTTTTTTCCTGTAAAGCTTTTATTATCACATTCAAGTGTAGGCAATGCATAAACACGGTGGTCTGATTTGATAATGTGTGCTAATTGTTTTAGCCCACATTGTACCAATAATTCTAAACACAGGCCCTTACACTGGCTGGATCCTCTGTTGGCTTGTGAGTCTCCTCAGCCACTTCAGGGGCTGTTGGCACAGAAACAGGAAGCAAAGGGGACCTTGCCTTTCCAGCCAGCCCAAGAGAGGCTGTTTTCACATGAGTCTTGGGCAGAGTAGGTCCTGGAATAGAAAACAGACAGTTATGAACGTAATGTATAGGACATTCAAATAGCAATGTCTGTCGTATAAACTGAATCCAGTAGCCTGTCACGTTCTTCATTCTGTGGGTAGTGATGGATTCCGAAACTCAGGGCAGGCTCATTTTATTTCCACTGAATGGAAGACAAATTGTGAGAAGGCCTTGCTGGATGAAGCTCTGTGAATCATAACTAATTTCAAGTGGATTCCAAATTGGGCACGGAGCTCCAGACTTTTCATCACAATCTACAGATTATCATGTGTGCTCATTATTTTTGAGTCTCTGGTCTGGGCTATGAAGGGCTGTACAATAATCCCTACATAAGTTCTAAATTATATAAGAGTGAAAGATGAGTGAGTCTAGAAGAAATGGCTACTTGCCTATAAAGAAATGCTTGATATTTTCATAAAGGAAAGTCTTGCATGGATAAACTGAGAGAATAATATTTTTATCTATTGGATAAAATGAAATATTTTTCCTGACCAAAGTAAACTATTAATTGAATATATTTTAATATACATCAAAAACTTTCATGAAAATATTTTTTCATCAAAGTTAGAAATTTACCTTTAAAACTTTGCTTAACTTATAACAGTATTTCTGCTTCATTGCTAGTAACTTGCAATAAATGTTTATAAAGAACTCATTGAACTGGACAGCAGATCTCATAGGACTAAAGAGTCATGTCTACTTAGCACTGAAACTTAGAGCTTTAGCACAAAAGTTATAATGTGTCAGAGAAGCCACACCCATGAAGTTTCACCAACATGTCTGTCAGTCAACATAGGCCCTGTCTGAGGACAATACCAATAGATAAGCTAATGCAGAAGGGAGCAAGCTTATGAGGTTTCAGCTGCAGATAAGGAATTAGAGGCAACTAAGCAATGCTGGAGAGTGGGAGAAATAGCCTTCTCCAATGAAGAGTGTGTACATCCATTGATTATCCAAATACTAAACGGTCAGCCCTGAAAATGTATACATGTAAGTAACATTATCACACTGAGCAGGTTGTATTTATATGTAGTGACATATTATTTCTGATTTATTGAGGATTTAGTAAAGCAAAATTAGATTCAAGCCACAGAGATCAGGAAGTGGTGATACACACTTTTAACCCCAGCAGCCAGAAAATAGGAAGTGGTGGTACACACCTTTAAACCTAGGACTCAGGTTAAAGAGACACATGGAGCTCTCTGAGTTCAAGGCTGCCCAGATCTACACAAGAGTGAATCAGAGTAAATGAGAATTATTGCTTACACCTTTAATCCCCACATTAGTGGAGTATTTAAGATAGAAGCAAGGTCTCAGTAAAGGCATTCACTCTCTAGCCATGCTGAGGAGAGACAACAGTCTGTCGCTTGGTGAGAGCTTATGAAGACAGGATCGGCCCTTTCAGTCTGAAGTGAAGGTAAGACACTAGTGGCCAGCTACTTTGCTTTTCTGATATTCAGTTTGAAGTTTGAACCCCAATATCAGTCTCTGGGTCATTTATTTTTAGTGTTACATTTATATATTTAGAATACCCTTTCACAAGCATGAGCACACATGTATACACACACACACACACACACACAAATATAAAAACACACATATCAATCATTGGGGCCATCTGGGGAGGGGTTGGAGGAATAAAGGGGAAAGGAGAAAATGATATAATTATATTATAATCTCAAAAACCAAACAAATTTAAAACAAAAACTTTAAAAAGAAGGTATAAAAGTGTTATGTGCATGTTTTTATCCCGCCGCTGGTCTGGTCCTGCTGCCCCGCTATCACGCCAGCCCCCAATAACACTCAGAGACTCTTTATTTGATACAATCCTGTTAGCCAGTTACTAATTCCTTATTGGCTAGCTCTGTCTTATTAACCCACTTTTATTTATCTAAGTATTTCCACGTGGTCATCTTATCCGAGCACAGCAGGCCGGCATCTTGCTTTCTCCATGCTCTACATGCTGACTCCTCACTACTTCCTCTTTCCTCCTTGTCTCCTAGCCCTGCCTATCTTGCTGTCCCATTGGCCAAACAGTGCTTTATTCATTAACCAGTATGAGAAACATATTTACAGAAAAACATCTCCCATCATAAAAGCTTGCCTTAATTCTATTCTACCACAAGTAATCTCACTTTAGTTCTTCATTCTACTGATCTTAGTGGGGTAGTACAGTCTTTGAAACAGACCCCTATTTTAATAAACACACCAGGTTTAATGTACTAACTGGGTTAATGCATCTGTGACAAGAAAAAAAGGGTCATTTGTTTATTTAAAACAATGTAAATACTCTAATAAATTATTAGTCTGCTAAAAGCTAGACACTGTAAAGTGTAAATTTGAATATGAATTTATACTCCTCTGTCCTGATGACCTAATGTGCAGTTCTTTTTCAATATCTTTTATTGCTAAACCCCAGGAACTAGTCACAGAAATCCTGCATATTCAGTGATTACTGGTTATGCAAACTCATCGTTTTCTGAACCTGTCCTGACTTGTTTATCTGCAGAATGGTAATGACAAAAGTGATTTCTAAGTATTAAATGAAATTACACATTTAAAGTGGTAGAAGACTAGAAAGATGGCTCACTCAATAAAGTTCTTTCATTTGAACATCAGTTCCTGAGTCTGAGCTCCAGGCACATGTAAACACCATGGTTGACTGAACATGTACTTGTAAATTCAATGCTGCAGAGACAGAGTCAGGTAGATCTCTGGGGCCCACTGGTCCACTAGCTTCCTTAGTTACCAAGCTTCAGGTCAGTAGAAAGCCTATTTTAAAATAAAAATGATGGACTATGTCTAATGAGTGAATAATATCTGGCATTCTCCTCTGGCCTCCACATGCATGCACACACACACACACACACACACACACACACACACACACACACACACACACACACACACAATGTAAAGTAGTTAATACTAAGTTGTACAAATAGGACTACTTTTTAGTATTTAAATATCAAAATAATCATAATTATTATTATTCTGAGCTCACACATAAGAATGTAAAGAACAAAGCAAAAAACAAGTAATTTCAAAGTTCCACATTTGGGCAGACAGTACCCTTAGCTTGTACCTAACTGCCCTGGACAGGAAAAGGTTTCCTAACTCCAAAAAGTTGTCTCTAAAGTCCAAGATCATGTTATTGTGACAGATGTATCTGCACTCATACATACATATCAAACACACACACACCAAAAACAATAATATAAATAACAACGATAATACCTTGTTAAAAATTGTAAGTTGATTTAGTCATTCATAAGAAGAGGGAAGTTGTTGGGATAAACCAAATATACCACAAGAACTTTTCAATACATGACACAGACATTTTGTGTTCCACACCTATGATTATTTTCTTTTACTACCATTATGCTTTAATCAAATGATAGTCAAATCTTCATCCTTCCAAAGATTGTAATGTTAGCTTGTCTTCACTGGAGGTGTACAAACCATATGTGTATTATAGTTATCTGTTCTCTATCCTTTTTCTATAGCCAGTTCCTGCACATAGGGTGTTCCTGGCATGATCTCCCTTAAAAATGGAGACACTAAAACATTAGTTATACCCAAGTTCTCAATTGGATCTCCATGTGATCCTCATGTTTAATTTATATTGATATTTTTATTATTATTATTTTTTTAATTTACATTTTGATCCCAGCTCCCTCTCCCTCCCTCCCTCTATCCCTCTCTCTTACCTTCTCTCCCCCTCACATACATCCTGACTACCCTCCCCTCCCCTCCCCCTACCCCCATTCAACATGTAGGGCTATGCCATCCAGGTGGGGTTATCTAAATCTGTCGAGTCATTTGAAGTAGGGACTAGGACTTCTCTCCTGTCTCTAGGTTAAGGGAGTATCCCTCCATGGAAGACGTGTCTGCAAGGTCCTTTTGTGCACCAGGAATACACTGTCTGAAGCCCCTTAGACTGCTAAGGCCTTCTAGCTAAGACCCATATTAAGGGGTCTGAGTCAGTCCCATGTTGGATTCCCAGCTAACTAGAATTATATTGATATTTTACATTATTTGGCTGGAGATGTAAATTAGAGTTAGATTACTTGCTTAGTATACACAGAGCCCTGAGTTCAATACCCAGAATTATTATAAATGAATGAATGAATGAATGAATACACACATACAAACACACAAATGAAATATGGATACTATCAACTATATTTAATTGAGATACACATATTGTAAAGGAATTCTCAAAGTTAAAAGTTGATAAAATAATGATGGCATGGTAGTCCACACTATTTTTATCCAAGCAAGTTGGAGACTGAGATGTGGAAAGCATAAGTTCAGAACCAGTCAGGTTATGTAGCCTGCTTCTATCTCAAGCAACATGTTTTCTACCTGCTATCCTCCAGACACACTCACAGAAAAACTACATCAAAACATGAAACAAACAAAGAAAATGAACAAACAGCCCAACCAAACTAATAACAATCCCGAAAGAGTGTTGTTGAACTCGGGAATGAATGTCTGTTACAGTCTGAGTTACAGTCTCCAGATTGTGTTCATTTATCCTCCTACAAAGGTTCCCAGGTTCTGGGTAAATCTGAGTTGAGCATTATTCTCACAAAGGCAGCATCCTCACCTTTCATGGGTACCTTTTATGCCTTACTATTTCCGTGGAGGAAACACAACCTAATGACTGTTCTCTCTATGGACTTATTTGTACATACTTATCTTTTTTTCAATCATGAATTCCTTGATGATGAAAACAGATTTGCTTTTATTTTTAAGGTTTTCCAAATGTTTTAAAGGAACTTAAACTAAGTCTGTGAACTTTATCAAATGCACACAATACACTCAGTAAACACTGGAAATAAGTTCTCTTTAATGTAGGTATTTACAAAGAAAATGTAAATGTGTATCAGAGAAATGAAAGGGCATTGGCATAGCTAGTGGTGGAGGATATGATAGCAGTGTTGGTTTTTGTTTTGTGATAGAAAACATATAAAATAAATATTCTTTTAGAATTTACCAGGCTCGATCATATGACCGTTAATATTTATCTTTGTACATTTTTGACAGCTTTGCACATAGAGAAAATGTGATGCTTAGGAATGGTTTAGCATTATCATTACAGAAATACTCTGAGATACATTTGCCATATTAATATATTATACTATGACACAGGTGTGCCTAAAGACTACCTTAACTCAATTTTGTTTTTTAAAAAATGAAGATCATTATGTTAATTGATTTTCGCTAGTGATGAAGCAACAATTATTCACTCTTTCAGAATGTACTGAATATTATGCAATGACAAGACACTATGAACAGATCTCATAAATTCTGCATCCAGACCACAGGGAGCATGGATATCTGAATGCACCTCCTGTTCTGAAATACCATTTGCAGCATCACAAATGTTTGGAACTCTGGAACCTGGGGGGGTGGGGGAATCTTGATCCTATCCAGTGACCTTCTTTATTTGTTTTGCTGAAAGAAACACGAGCTCCCTAGAAACCAAGACACTGTGGTAGTACTAATCTCCCCATAATTTATATAGGCAATGAATTTGAGCACTCCTCCAGAGTTTATTATTAGAAGGATTTGACTGTGCAATCGGTGGCCTTTAATGTTTTTTCTTTCCATATGATGAAGAAAGGGGTAAAGATGTGTGTATAGGAGGAATTTCACAGAAGTGGTTTATTAACAACCAATTAGACAATGTTGATACCAAAACAGTTCTTTAGTAAAGAAGAAGTGATTTCCAGGAGAGCTTTTGTGCTGGGAAGCTGACTCCATTCTCCTCGATGTGCATTAATTTTGTGCCTATGCTCCAGCTCTGTTTACACAGATTTAGCATTTTCTGCTTCAGGCCACAGATACTGGAAGTTGGAAGCTGGAAGCTGGAATCCTGAGTCACCCAAAGCTCATCAAGCTGTGCTTTCCCCTTCATGTAATTTTTTGAAGCACACTGAGAATTCTTTTCTGATTTGATTTTCTACTTTGTATCTTTAGTCTTCTACCAGGCTACAAGTCAGATGCAATTCTTTACTGTGTATCTTACAACTTACCAATCATCTTCCCCAGGGACAAATTCTGACCCCATCTTATACAGCATTGGAGCCAAACATACATCTTTATATAAAATAACTAGTTTTGTGGCATATACCATTTTGAAGTGAAAAAGGCGTGCAATCCTCTGGCATTGACATTAGTGAGTGGAGCCTGGGGGCTTTCCCTAAACTGAAGACATTTCAGAGAGAGCCATGCTGCTGTCTCTTACTCAATGATGTACTGCTGACATTGAGAAAACTGTTAAAGCTCAGTTCTTTGCTCCATGGTGAGATTTCCTAGATTTCATCTGCAGATCAGGCTTTAGTATACTTCTTAAACACTGTCTGGCTTTTTTTACATTGTCCTTGGTTATTCACATGGAATTGTCAGCAGGAATCTTCAGGATTCCTGCTTCTTGCAGGATTAAATTCAAAGTCTTACTATTTGCTATGGGATGGTGGCCAAGGATCTTGCTTAGTTTACTGTTCACTTCATGCAAAATAGGTTTCATTACATAGATGACATAAATGCTGTGTAGTGCTTTGAGATCTAGAAATGCATCTATAGGATATACAGGTTCATCTAAAATGTCAAGGATCAAACACACAAGGTGCAAGGGCCAGCCAGGCACAGCTATAAAATTCTTTGGTGTATTATGGTCCAGTAAGACACATGTGATCCCTGACAATGCTACTGTCAAAAATAGCCTGTACTGTAAATGTAAAATGCATTTTGAAGATTATTGGGATATTATTGCATTTTCACACTCCACCTTGCCCAAGCAGGCCATCTTTGAATAACTCGATAGAGAAAAGTGTTATCGGGGATTGGGACAGGAAGCCACAGAAGGCTTTGAAAAGGCTAAAATCCTTGTAGGATAGGCTAAATAGTCATGTGCTCCACTATCATCATGCCCCTTCCTGTGACAAGTCACCAGGAGTGCAGAAGGTTGTACTGGGGTTATGGTAAGAGCAATGAGTTCTAATAGGGTTTTGATATCAGTCATGGAAAGGAGCAGAAGCTCTATGCACAGCTTCAGAACAGCAACTGTGAGCAACGTAAAAGAGAATCACCACAGGTGGAATCCTCAGCTGTTTCTCCCTCAGTTACTCTAAAAACAGCTGGCCCAGCTTACCCAACAGGGACTTAAATTGAAGACTTTCTGTCCAAACCCCTTTCCAGTTCAGCACAGAAGCAAACCTACAAAGGTGGCATGCATATGTATAGCAATGCTGTGTGGTGTCTGCAAACCCCATCACCAATGCCATGTAGGCTGCCTTAGGATCAGAGTCCTTTAATGCCATTGAGAATTCCCCAGTAGGTGAATCAATAACTTTGCTAGATAAAGTGCTGGGGGGGTATCACCCATCCCTATAGATGCCTGGTACAGAGATGGTACTAGTAGTCACACCAAACAAAAATGTAAGCTATAGAAATACAAATGATTACAGATGCCACGTGCCTGGAAAATGTAGCCAATGACTGAGTTAGGAGCAATGTGGATTACAGTAACTCATTAGACTTGGCTTGTGAAAATCTGTATTGACAGGCTCTGTTTAGAATCCTCAGTTCATAGACAGCCCAGTGGGAAAAGGAGGATTGGCAGATCCTGAGTTGGCCCCTGTGGGTACAGCAAATATAAAAAGAAATGTATAATAGAGTTCAGCTTGAATCAGAAATCCTGGTAGTTTTCCATGTGGCAGACCACAGCTTATCAAATCTCCCTGGAAATCAGGAAGCAGATGCTCTTTTCAAAGTATGGGCTGTTTCCCCTCAGCTACCCTTGGAAGCTGCCTACTGGGTCTGTATAAAGTCTGGTCATAGCAGAACCAATACAGGTTGGGAAATATCTAAGGCTGTTGGCATTTCTGTGAAATAGAATGCTATTTTGCATGCTACCAAAATATGTGAGGACTATTCTCTATTATGGCATCAATGAATGAAAGACCTAATTGGACATGAACATAAATCAACCTACACCATGAGAAATTGTCAGGTAGACTTAATAGGGCCTGTGCATGCCAGTGAGAGGTACAAATAGGGCTTCACCTGTGTGGACACTGTTACAGGCCTCTTACAAGCATTTCTGTGCAAGAGAGCAACATGTGAAGCCACTATTAAGGGTTTCACTCAATTCAGTGTTACACACTGGTGTTCATGAATAATCAATAGTGACAGAGGTAGCATTTCACTCACATTGGGATACAGAATGGGATGAAGATAACCAGGTGTGGTGATAAGTCCACCTATCTTACAATTCTCTGATGTGGGTTAATTGAAAGGAAAAAAAATGGTGTTAAAAATAACATCTAAAGAGTCTAAACACAAAAGGTACCTCATGTTCATGGGAAATGAAATTCCCAGAGGTCATAAGAAGACTGAATGAAAATCCCAATGTCTAAGTTGGCCTACCTCTCTATAAAGTTGTTGACCAGGGAAGCCACTGAAGGCCTACAGAATGTAAAGGCCACTGTTGTGGTTGTATGGCATATTTAGATAGTAAGACCCTTCTTGCTGAAGACATCACATTTGCATACTTTGACTACAGGGTATGGAGAAATAAAGCTGGAAATTAGCTGGAAACTCCCATCTTGCTAACTGGGTTTCATGGTGCCAGATTGGGAGGGCCTATGGGCTTCTGGTAGAGAACTGACCCCAACATGCCTGCTTGGCAGTGGACACTGCATGCTAAGATACTGACGTGCCAGGCATGCTTATTGCTGTGCTATCATGAGTAAGACCAACAGACTTTGGACTGTATTTAATTCCCACTCCACCAGAAAGAACTCATAAACTGGTATTGTAAGCAAGAACAAAAATGTGACTGGTGATCATAGTGCTAAATAGGAAGGAAACTTCTATGATTTTACTAGGTGGATGTCAAACTGCCCTTTAGAACAAAGGTGTTTATGCCTGTAGATCACATTGTTGTTAGCATCAACTCAAACAATGGTGAAACTCTTGAGAACAATTGGTTGTTAGTGTGATGCAGTGACCTAAATTTTAGCCTTAGATGGACATCTTTAGCCACCTTTCCTAATGCTCAGGAACCATTGCTGAAGAGGGCAGAGAGAGGAATGTAACACATAAGAGGAAGAGGTAGAATGCTGCTCAGAGATAGAAACATTCCATCCTGCAGACAAGCTCTTTAAAGCAGAAGGCAAACAGGTCAAAATATATCCAGTAGTCCCTGAAATCGACAAGATTCAGCATCACCCCCCAAGTAAATAATATAGAAGGCTGTCTATATTGGAACCAAACTGTGAAGATATTTTCAGAGCAGCTTTTTAGAAGAAGCAGAAACCATCTGGAAGAAGTTTAGATCAACTGAGTCACATAGGAAGGATTCGCCAATCTTTTGAGTACCCTGCAGGCAGTGGTGGGCTTCAGATTCCTAATTTTGTGAGCTGTCACCCATGTGGGGGTTGACTATGGGGATGCAGCTGTCTTCGAGTCATTTCTGCTACTGTATGTAACTCTTCCTCCATATTCCTATAATTACCTCTAATAAAACCTATTGGTTCACCAAGTTGGACTTTGGTGGTATCAGTATTTTAGTCTGTCCTGGGTCTTGAGTAGACATGTGTTACATCTCTCTAGGAATCTTATCACAAAACATTCTAAGTGAACTTTTAGGGAGGAGTCATTCATGCACCAATTTATGCCATGTAAATATAGGCACATATTGATTAAAATCACATGTATTATAAGTGGGAACACATGGTAGAAATGAAGTCATATAACTCAATCTGGTAATTAAAATAAGGAACCACCACACAGGCTACTGCCCTTAGAAACCAATCTGTTCTTTTTTATTGAACCCCATAAAAGAAAGACCTAAAGAGTAATCAAATTCCTTTAGCACCCTCACTCATGTAGCTGTCAATTTTGACAGTGTGTTTCTAATCTACCTGGTTCATTTTCTTTGAATAAACTCTGCTAGTACAAACAAAACAAAACAAATAACATTTTATATCAAGTTTTTAAGAGGCTAAGAACCTACAATAATATGGCCAGATCCACAGACCACAGTTAACATTTTGACAAAACAAAGAGGGCTGCAACCTACTGTCCTAAGGCATTGCTGGAAACGTAGTGAGTAGAAAACAACCCATTTCATGAGCAAGCTCAACTCTTGTGTTTCAATGTCTGGAAATGACAGGATTTTCTATGTATTTTTTATTTTATTTTATTTTCTGAAGTTGGCAGATATCAGCTGCAGCTCACAGGGATGACTTCATGTTTATTTCTTTGTTTTTGAGAACAGCACTTACCTTGATAACTAGCATATGCATGAACAATTTCAATGAAACTCCTATGGATTAACTGAGAGCAATGTATCAAAGGAAAATAAAAGATAAATAGAAAAGAAATCCTTTTATGACTCTGAGCTTCTGATGTAATAAAATGGTAACCTTGTAGTCAACATACTCTGAGCTGTGTTCCAGAATGAGATCAGTAAAAGGCATCTTACTTTGGAAGGATGAAATAAACATGCATGTGGGTGATAGCAAGTGAGAGAAAGAACATCCCTGGAGTTGCAGAAATTGGAAAAGTCATCTGCTTGCATTTAGTTTTGGATGGTTGGGGGGATTCCCAACCAGAAAAAGTAGCTGATGGACAATATGAAGGAGTTTTGGTTCACTGTATTATTTTCTCCATATGAACTATATGTGATTTATAAAATGAAGTCCTCATAAATGCTGGAGAAAAATGGGGGGGAGGGTTTCATGGCTTTTGCTAGGAGAGTCTGTTTCAAAGGCAAGAAACTTTGGACCATGTTTTCATAGGCTTGAGTACATGGTCACTAGATTTTATTGTTTGGAAACCTGTATTGAAGAGTAAATCATTGTGCGAGTGGGTTACAGGGAAGTGTTTATCATAAGGCAAGTGTTATGTGAAGGGAGGGATAAAATCAGGAAGGGACACAGGGCCCAAGATATCCTTCCAGGTGATGTTCTCGACTGACCTAACGACTCCCTTTCAGGGGGTTCTGCCTCTGAAGTGTTCCAGCAGTTCCTGGCAATGTTCCAGTCAAACAAGGAAGATGTTAAGACAGGCTTTGAGGGACAGGTTTCAATGTTGTAACAGTGAAATCAATTAGCCTGATAGTGTAATTTCTTTGCCATGGTTTCCTCATATATATCAAAGTTAAGTAATTTGCTCTCTACATCATTACCTATAAAAATAATAAAGGAGGCTGATACAGATATCCTGCCTGTATTTTATTTTTATTCTGTTTTTAACAACTTAACTTTCTATTTAATGTCTTGCCTCTCTTTAAAAGAATCAGCCAAGCATGGTGACATGTCCCTCTGTGTAATCCCAGCATTTGGGAGGTAGAGACAGAAAGATTACTTCTCATTAAAGGCCATTCTAAGCTATAAACATTGAAACCTGACTCTAGAAAAAAAAAAAAAAAAAAAACCAAATTAGAAAATATTAGATATTAGTTTAACACTTTGGTAAAAGTGCATCCAAAACAGATTTCTCATCAATTTATAATACTTAATTTACAAGTGGTAATAATTTGCCATTAAATCAGTGCTTTATAGGAAAAATTCTTTTAAAAAATCATTAATGCAAACCTATAGCACTTTGGCTTTCTTTTGCATTTTATACTTCAAACTATAAGTTGCTTAAGTAAAATGATGCAGTGTTAAATTTCTATGAGTCTAAATGACCTATGCTTAATTGAAATGTTTCAAATGGTTGAAGTCACTGCAAAATCTTCTGTGCCTGGGGTACATACGGGAGAATCACTTTGAGAAGACCCTCGGTGCAACACCGAAAGCCTCTGTGTTAAATAAATGCTTTTACATGGTTATACAACTAATTAAGTGAGCATCGCTTTGGTTTAATGTTGTTTCCTCAGCAGGACCCACTAAGCAGGGAAACACAAATGATGTTGGAGTGTTTCGATGGGCCAGCAGTGTGCATCAGGGGAAGACGAACAGCCTCAGCAGGCATTTACTGTTCTAAGCTTTATTTCCACAGTGCAGTTATTAAACATTTCATTTGCTCATTAGGTACATAATATATGACTGCCAGGTGCGGCCTCCTGCTAGCATCTCCTTGCACACATTACTCCCAACTCCAATACCATTTATGTGGGGAAACACCAGACCAGGCTGCAGCAGAAATGCATTGTACAGACTCACCTGGGGAAGATCAGAGGCTGCGGTGCACCCTGGGTCACTGATCTTAACTCCAACTTTCATATTCTTTCCTACTTCCTCCTATAGCCAACTCTACTTTTTGTTCCTTTATTTTTTATGAATAAAATTGAAAGACAATTTGTCTCTCACTTATTCTATAGTGGCAACTGAAATGGGCTCTCATTGTCTAGTCTTGATGTGAAAAGTATTCTGATTCATATTTATTTTTAAGTGACCTATCTGCTTATATCCTCTGTGGATGATAAAAGGTGTTGTAAAGTCACCTACATGTTTCATATGGGACAAGTTTTGGTGCTATGGGAGAAATGTGAACTATGTGTGGGAAACTCTATATTCTTATTCTTTATATTTTATGCTCACAGAATATTAAAGATAAGCAAGTAGCTCCATTTACTTTATACAAGAGTTACAAGGTTATTTACAAGTGGCCTGGTTTCAAATATGTATGTTTTTGTATTGACCTTAAGGCATTTTAATTCACAACACACAAGAGCAGACAGCACTTTAAGTAGTAATGAGCATTCAAGTGATCCCTTTATTAAGAAAAGACCTGTTCTTTTCTCACATTCCCATTGCTCTTCAATGAAGTTAAAAGTAGTATACCTGCCCACTAGGGACATGCTGACAAAGGGTCTTGCTTCTCTACCCACATATACTCCCGTAAAAGTATATGTAAAAGTATATGGGTAAAAGGAGCTACACTGAGTCACAGGTAAGTGGCTGTCACATGATAAGATTGATATAGTAAATGTCATTACTTAAGTTCTTAAATCTGCATGTGACTGACATAGAAAACACCAATGCATTTATTAAGCAACTAGGAAAGGCCTGCCTCCAGTAAAGCAAGCCAGCAGTGACATGGTTAGGGAGAGAAAAGAGGTAGTTGTTCCTACCTAGTTGATCAAGAGGGCCATAGCCTGCTGGAATCTAAATCTCTGTTAGTCATCAGTATTTTATCTCTATATTGAATATGGGCCAGAACCCAAGGGAAAAATGTAGGTGTTACCATCTTTTCTTAGAGGTACACAAACTATGATACTCCATACTTCCTTTGGAAATAGACTTCTATTTGAAAATAAAGCACACAGTAGAAGTCATTTGAGAACAGACTTCCAAAGCACACTGTATTTTGTTGTCTTGGGGACAAGAACATCCAAGTTCAAAGAAGACAAGGGAATGCTCAAGTCCACTCAGCTAATGTCAGAGTTCATGGATTTCTACTATTAAGATGTATGTTCATTCAAAGATTAAAATAATCTAAAAATTAACAAAGAAAATATAACTGGGAATTAGAGTGAAGACACAAGCCAATCTTGGATCTGTGAAGAAGAATGGGGCAGGATGAAGACATCAGCATGTTGTTAGCAGTTCACAGGGGAATAATCGGAAGAAAGAAGAGGAGTAAATACTGCAGATTTATGCTCCCCTCTCTCTTCTGTCCCTGGGAATGTGACCCAAGATCAAGCACAGGATAGCATGGTGCTCTACCA
The DNA here is from genome assembly GCA_030556225.1 of Cricetiscus sungorus. NCBI lineage: Eukaryota > Metazoa > Chordata > Mammalia > Rodentia > Cricetidae > Cricetiscus > Cricetiscus sungorus. The sequence goes on along the minus strand of JANBXA010000651.1, from coordinate 94,290,497 downwards.
CTGAAGTCCTACAGATCCCGCTTTGCTTTCTTTATTCCTACTAAATGTATTTACTTCTAGTAGAAGAAATAGTATATATATAACATCAAAGAAATGAAAAATTCCAAAGGCTAAGTAAAATATAGTATTTGTGGGCCGATCTTAGTTTGAGAAATGCACATCAAAAAATGTTTCCACATACTTTTCCTTTGGTTGCATTCTTTCTTCCCTTTTAGGAACCTCTCCTCATCCCCAACACCCTTTCTACACACTTAATATTTGAAACCCTTATATTATTCCCCATGACAGAAAAATATTAACCCCAAAATGCAACCAATGACAAATCAGTCATGGCTTTCTAACTGCCTTGTTTCAAATTTTAATGATAAGTGATAGAACAGTAATGTTAGCAACTAGAAGGTGTTCTGTTGCTAATCATCTTCCTGTTTAAGTGATGCTCTGTGTCCTAAAACAGCTCTCAAATATGGTGGTAATGTTTCATTTTCCAGCTCCCTTTTTCTTCGACTGAACAGAGAACTCATAATCCAATAAATAACTTATTCTCCTGTGGTTACATTAACCATCTAATAAAGCATCTAGTAGTCTTAATGGAAACATAGACTTTCATGGTTAAGTTATGGTTTAACTCCCCACTTTTGCATATTGGAATCTAAGTACCAAATCTACTAGGCAAATTAGGGACCATTTAATAGTAATGGGAGAAAAAGCTAGGAGATTCCAAAATAGCAGAGTTAAGAAAGTGGTCAATATTACTGGAAAAGCAAGTCTAAGTATGGTCCCAGGTGAACTTGAAGTGTAGGGCTTCTATATGTGAAAAGTGTTTATTTTGCATTTTGCAATGGATGAGTGAAAAGCTTATGAGAATTTTAAAGATTTGAAAGGAGTCAGGCTTATTAAACGGATCTGGTATAAAGTTTACACTGGGAAATAATGACTAAGCAGATGGGGCAGGAAGTCCGCATGGGCAGATCACTGTGCAATGCTGCTATGTACTTGGGATTTGCCAGGGGTCTAAATCACTGCGAGCAGGGTCAATACTGTGCTTTGATGGAAAATTATCCATCAATAAAATGGAGGTAGACAAAGGCAAAAAGAAACCTAAGAGGCTGCAGAATGTTAATATCAGCAATTAGCCTTGCTTCATTATTGAGAGGTGTCATAGACTACCTCTCAAAGAAATCAGCAGAGATCTTAAGAAGTGGATTCACCTGAGGCCGTCCATCTATGATACTTTTCTGAGGTTTCCAGTTCAAAGTCACAAATACCCAAAAGATTAAAATGACAATAAAAACTCTCAATTCTACACTGGTGTTTTTAAGGGCACTTGATCAGTAATCAGGAGTAAAGATGATCATTCCAAGGTCTATCCATTACTTTCTTTAAGGGGTCTGCCTTGAATTCCTGGTAGTTTATAATTTTCAACAATGTCACCTCAAGATTTATCTCCATTTGTTTAAGAACTATTCTGAATCATTTGGCATGAAAGGGACATTTCTTTCTTAGGCTCAAATAAATTCTTGGACTTTTCTTTCTAATTCTGTTTATCATTTTTGAAACAAGAAGCAAAATTTTTACTTAATTTACAATCATTCAGATTTATTTATTTTGTGCTACAGTAGATTTTCAGTTTTATTCTTTATGGAACATCTTTCCTTAATATCTAAATTTTGCCCATATTCTAGTGTTAAAACTTCAGAAACATTGCATTCCCAAATCATAAATAACACTGCAATGGTATCAATATTATTTAATAAAGTATTTTGAAATCAAGAACTACATAGACATCCATATTCACACTTCCTAAAACTTTATTAATTAGATATAATTGCAATATTACCATTCATAGTAGTACACACTAGTTTGTGCTTCTAGTAAATATTTCATGTGCAGTTTAAGATAATAATTTTCAACTTTCAAAATTCCCAATATTGTGTGTACACTGAAACTATTTCCCCATATGAAGGAAAACAGATGGCAAAAAGGACTCTGCTTTGTAGTAAACTCTTGACTTGCAAGAACTAGATTTCTTAACATTGGGAAATAATTTATTTGTTGTTATTTAATGAAAGTCAGCAAAGAACCTGTGTGCATGTGCACAGACCTACACAATGCACTCACTAATGGGCACACCTCACAAATATGTTTAGAATGTCACTTCAAGATTACAGTGTGGTATTGGAAAATTGCTACCTTAATTCAGTAACTTCCAATTTTTATATGTGTATGTCTTTGATTGTCTGAGGCACAGCATACATATTATTTTCAAAGGAGACTAAAATTGTCACATAACTTCTATTAGTCAATATGTTTGGCTGTATATTTTAAAACTATTTTCAAGACTAAGACTCAAAAATTACCATCTTTTGAAATCCAAAAAAAAAAAAAACATTGTAGAAAATAAAATCTGGTATAAGCTTTGCTTTTATCAACACTGAACTACTTTTTGTGCATTTTGCCACTGTTTCCCTAGAGATGGTCCACAAAAGCATGTTATAACTCTCTCAGCTACTTGGTTTTGCCCTCCATAGCTTCTGACAATATAGTTTCAGTATAATTTCTTTTGTTTTTGACATTATAATTATAGTCACGTCATTTCTCTCTTCTCCTTCTTCCCTCCAAACTTACACACACACCCCTTTTTGTTCTATTTAAAATTCATAGCTTTGAGTGGATGGTGGAAGGGCATGCCTTTAATTCCAGCCCTTAGGCGGCAGAAGCAGGTGGATCTCTATGTGTTTGAGGAAGCCTGTACTACAGAGTGAGTTCCAGGACAGGCTACAAAGTTATACAGAGAAACCCTGTCTTGAAAATCCAACAAAAATGTCATGTCTTCTTTTTTTCCACTAATAGCTATATGAACATGTATATATATATATATATATATATATATATGTACATATATATTACTAAATGTAACCTACTTGGTCTATAAAATGCTATTGGTTTGTATGTTTTCAGGGCTTTTCATTTGAATTGAGTAACTGGTTGATGTTCCCTTCCCAGGAGAAGACTATTTCTTCCTTTCTCAACATACCTTTGTTGCTTGTGTAGGTTTGAAGCCTCGTGGATTTCCCCCAGTTCACATCTATTGTTGTCCTTGTTCAGTTCATTCTATGTAATAATGTTTTTGAAGGTTTTTGGTGTAGCTCCTAAAATTACTAGGAAACATGGTCTAACAGAAAACTCCCAGATCCTCTAGCTATACAACATTCCCACCACATATTCCAAAATGTTCCCATAGTTGTTTTGCAGATGTATCCATTGGGATTGGAATCCACAACTCTACATTTTTGTTGGTTGTAGTTTTCTATAATAGTCTCTATCTATTGAGTTTTGTGAAATTGTTATGGATTTTACTTCCCTCCTAAAACTGACAAATTAATGTACAATCCAGAGACAATAGCATTGTATATGCTTGCAGAAATGTTCATGAGTGAAGCAAATTGATGTTTGCAACTTTAAGCACTAAGAAGTAGTGAAATGTTATATATTATAAAATGTCTAGGGTGGGAGATGGCTCAGTAGTTCAAACATTTGCCATACAACAACTAAAAGTGAGATGCTTGAATCTATATTTATGTTTGATGGACATGGTGGCTTTCCTATAATTCCAGGTGATCCCAAGTAAGCTGGTTAGAGAAACTAGCCATATTTATGAGCTCTGGTTTTGATTCAGTGACCCTACCTCAAAATAAAAAGGTAAGAATTGATTAAGGAATACTTGTGACAACAACCTTGAGCCTCCACATGCTCACACATGGATGTACATGTAACCACACCTGTACATGTATCCACACATATTTGAATATGTATACATGCACAATAACATGGCATGCTTATACATAAAAAGAAGAAACATATTTTAATGGCTATGTATATAAATGCACTTTGTTCTCTTGTCTCCATTCAATTCTTGTCCTAACTAGCTTCTTTTTGATGCTTTTATGATTTTTTTTCCTGTGTATGTGTGTAAGAGAGACCCAATTAACAAAATATGCTCCCCTTCTCCCTTAGCAACCATGAACTTCCAAGAACTCATCAGAGTTGTGTAGATACCATTGGGTTTCTTCCTAATTAATGAGAGGATATGGCCCGGTCTAATATTGCTAGGTCTTAGTCAGGTAATTATTACTGATAAGGGTTCAAGAGTACAATGGCCATGTTAGTCTTTTTTTTTAATTTAATTTTACATTCCACCCACAGTTCTCCCTCCCATCCTTCCTCCCACCACCCTCATCTCCTTCCCAGCCCACTCCCAATCCACTCCTCCAATAGTGGATCAGCAAAACCTGTCAGTGGGACCAGGATCTTTACCTGGTGCATGAGCTATATTTTGGAGCGCATCCCTATGATGGGATTTCATGCTTAGCCTTAATGAAGGGGAGACATGCTTGGTCTTGCCTTAATTTAAGGTGCCATGTAAGTCTTAGTAAACTGCATTCCATGGTACTCCAACTTATCCTCTAGCTCTTTGGTTCTTTTCACACCTTCCTCTATGATATACCTTGAATTTGAAGGGAATGATATGGATGTCTCATTCATAAATAGTCATTCATTCCTACAACTTTGAGCAGTTATGAGTCTTTGCAGTTACATAGGGCAACTGCAAAATAAAAATCTCATCTAATCAAAGCTGACAATAACACTAATCTCTGCAGTAATTTAGAAAGCAATTTGACAGACATGTCATGCCTATTTATCAAAACAACTATAGTATGTTCCATAGGTGCTAGGGAATCTAGCACCTATGAGTTCCACAGACACAGAGAAAAATGACCACATTTACAGTATCAGACATGAATCACTGACATAGTAGTGGACAACCAATCAATTCATAATGTGATGAGTAACCACCATTGAAGATTGGTCACTGTGGCTACAGTGCACATCTTGTCTGTCAGGTCTATCATGAATGGGCAGGGTCCACAGGTGAGAGTGTTGCATCACACTTTCTGATACTATGAGGACTGGCAAGTAGGGAAGCTGCTTCTCGCTTAATTCCTGATGAATGCTGTATAACTTCTGGTCAGAGCATATAGTACTTTTGGCAATACAGTCTTATCACGTAGTAAACAACAGTGTCTATCTTCTGAATTGTTGTGAGAGCCTGGAATGGTTTCCAGAAAACAGCTCATAGGGAGGTAATTCACACAAAACACTGGTAATTTTCATGTAATCAAGTATGGATTCAGGGAATAGCTTTATCTACCCATACGGGGTACCTGCATTCAAACTCCTTTTTAATTGTTTAATTTTGAATTAGCTTACCATTTATCAAATTCCCTTGTGGCTCTTCATGCAACTTTAGTTTGGGTAGATATTTTTATGGTAAAATTTTGTAGGAAATGTCTAAATGACAATATCTTTGCTTGAAGAGACTACTATATTTATAATGGTTGTTTTCTTGAACTGCTTCTCTATCTTGTTTTCTGCAAAAATTAAAGTTTTATCTCTGGGACATCTTTTTGGTTTTTTTTTTCTACCATAAAAATGGATATTGGTCCTCAATCAGTTTTTGAAACTTTGCTTTTACCTTCAGGTTCTTTTCCTAAGAGTTGGCATCTTTTTATTGTTACTCCATGCGGAAAGGCTCACTGTCTGAAGTTGATTCTCTGCACTCACATGTCAGCTGTGACTGCCCCATGAATGCTATGTCTCTCTCTATATGTAGTTGATTTGCTGCTGGATTCTCATATAACCTCTTCATCCTCAAATTTCTTCATTTTCACAAGAAAACCTTTCCCAGTTCTTTATTCTTTCTATTTGTTTATAAAAAGGTCCCTGAAGACACAGGGTTAAAATGGCAGTCACTGGAGACTGACCTTTCTCATTCCTCCCATCTTATTAGTCACTTACTCAACTGCTTCTGTTTTTGCAAGGCAACTCTCACAAGCGTCATCTCTTATTTTCTCTCTCTGCCCTTCAAATGCATGGTAAACTTTCTCTGTCATTCTCAGTTTATTATCTGACCTTCCTCAATAACAGCTCAGTTATCATTTATCACACTCTGCCTTTTTCCAGCTTATAAACTTACTATTACCCTGGGCATCACACTCTGAAATCAGACGATTTTACCTATAAACTTTGAAATACCATTGCTGGACCTTCCTGATACAATTTTTGTGACTCTACAGCAATCTGCGACTAGGGATTCACACTGATATCATGCAGAATGAGATTATGTTCTGCCACTGCTGTTTAGTGACTGTGAATTCAGAGGTCACATTTTATATTCTCAGAGCTCTAGGTTCCCAATCGAGGAAAATGGCATGGCTTGCCTTAAAGTTGCTTTGTATTATAAAGGCTTGCCCAGTGGCATGCTTCTCTGTGTATATCTAATGGAGAATTAATTATGAATAAACATACATATCATACAAAATGATTTGTTTTATCCTTATTTACCCAGACTAGATTCTCAAAAAAAAAAAAAAAAGTCTGTCTGTTGGATATTCCATTCTTTCTTGTTTGCATGGCAGGTGTCAATGAAAATATCAACCCATTATTTTAGAAACAGGCAAAGAGACAACCTAGTAAAGTCACCACATGGGGAGTTACTAATGAGGGCAATATGTGTCTATCCGATGCTTAGTACACTCTTCACTATTCGTATCTTCCTCCCACTTGGAATTCTCAAATATTTCATCTTTATACAGAATGGAAGCCAATTCTGAAGCCAATTCTGGGTTTTGAAACCAGTTCATCTATCTTTAGATTTTTTTTTTACATCTACATAGATACTTATTTTAAAATTCAAATAAGAAAATACAATCTGTACATATTGGAAAAAATACCATAAATAAAAATATCACAAAGTAAAACCCAAACAAATATGTGAACAATATGTCATCAAACAAAAAAAAAATGACCAATATTTGGGGAACTTTGGTTGTTGTCTTTGCTCTACAAATGCAGAAGCTAGAATATTGTGGATTATTAGACACATTACAAAGAAAATATTCGAATAGTTGGGGAAATATTTATACATTTGCAAATGTATAATATGTCTAGGATATAGATTCATGACATGTGAATTTGTTTACCTACTATTCTGTGACCTTCTGTTTCTATATATTATAACATGATAATGTAGAAAACAGACTTTGTGCCTAAAATACACTTAGGTTCCAACCCTCATTCTGATGGTTACATACTATGTGACCTTGATGTACTTCTTACATCCTTTTTGAGCCATTTCCTCATGAATGCACTGAGAGAAGTATTTTTCCATTTGTGCTTCTCTGATGAATGAATAAGAACATGAACTTACAGTAATGTGTACCATGATGGCAATTAGCAATAAGAAAGTCTACAGATCCCATTGTTAGAATCCACGAATGTCTTGTGGGACTTAGTACATACTATACATTTCTATGGTATTAAAGAATATTGAGACTATGTGTTTTTACAGTCTTGAATGTCAGTTTTAGAAGACATTCCTTAGAAACAAAATATTTCTTTAGGATGGATGAGTGAAGCATTACAACCTGGGCTTTGAGGTAAGGAGGAATGAGAGGTGATGTTTACTGTGTGTCAGCTGCAGGTGGTAGAGGAAGGATTGGTAGGGAAGCTGTCTGAGTAGTGGTCATGATCTGACTGATATGAGTCAGATTCCCTAAAACATTTGCTATGTATAATCATATGTGTCCAGGAACTCTCAGCTATCCAGACTTCTCCAATGTCAAAACCATCAAGAGAGCTCAGAAAAATTAGCTTTTAGCATTTGCAGGCTGTAAGTCCCATGGTTCACCACTGCTTCTCTCTGGTCTGAAGTCCTTACATGCACCTGCTACCTCATGTTCAGCTGCTCTGAGAGCAGAAACCACTCTTTCCTGAATACAGAATCTCTGAACCTGGTAAAGGTTGCTTTAAATGTCACATCTGGATGACAGAGGAGGAACAGGTGAAGAACAAGAAGAAAGGAAGAAAAAATTTTATTTCTTAAGTAGTTACTAGAGAAACAGTATTAAAAATTCTCCCAACCTGTTTTTATCAGGAACCTTTTTGAACACATATTTATTCTTAGGTTTATTTTGTGGTTAATAATTAATTATGATAATATCTTAAGGGAAATTATGTAATTTATCTTCCTTGCTAATCACATAAACATTACTTTTAATTACATCTTATTTGTTGTGATTTATATTATCACTTTATGGGTTTACTTACCCTCATTATCACCAGAAAGAAAAATCTAAGTTAATTTACAGATTACCTATGATATTCACCAGGTATGACACTGAGTGAATTGGAAATTTTTATTGAACCTTGAGTCACTGATCATGTAAATCAGTCAGTCTTGCAGGAGGTACTCTTCACTGTACCATGGGATCATGGGAAATCTATGAGACTTTATGACTACCTCCAAAATGACAAGCAAGTTCCTAGATTCCCACAGGAGCTCATTTGCAGAAAAATTCCTATAGAAAGTTTTAAATTTTAATTATCAGTCTTTAGTTAGACAATGAAATAAGAGACACTTCCAGAGTAGGCCTTCATAAACATATTTATATATATTAAACAAATTAATGCTTTCATAAGGCACTGGATTTTTTAAATTTTTATATGGAAAGTGGAAGGTTTAGTTCTACACAGAATCATTTGAGCAGAGGAAAAGATACTCAGTTCTTGGCCCTAGGCTAAGGAAAGGTATTGTATCAAGGCTTGAAAGTCGAAAACTAAACTCACATAAATAGTTATTAAACCACAGCAAAGAGAAACAGACCTTGATGATGTTCCATAGCTGACCCTACATGGGGTGTGATAAACAAAGTAAGTGATCCCTAACCTAACACATGTAATAAACAATGTGATGATCTAAACAGAGTGGAAATTTAAATATCTGTGAACCTGTAGGTATACACACACACACACACACACACACACACACACACACACACACACACACAGGAGAGAGGGTCAGAGAGAGGGTGGGAGGAAGGTAGAGAAAGAGAGAGAGAGAGAGAGAGAGAGAGAGAGAGAGAGAGAGAGAGAGAGAGAGAGAGAAGTAAATTTAATTTCAAGTGACTCATCAAGCATACTAATTCTTCCACAAACCACAGGTTAAGAGCACATGATCTGTTCCAACGCTATTTTGAACAATTAACTACACATTGAGCAGCCGCAACATTCCACATCACCTAGAATCCCTTTAGAATCTCAAGATGTTGGGCTGTTCTCCATATCCACTACATTGGAACCTGCATTTGAAGATTTGCAAGTGACTCCCCAACACGTGAAATTTGAGACTTGTTGCTACAAAAAAAAATCCATGATAAATAGAATTAAAATTGTCTCAAGTCTCAAACCTTCTAATATCAAGCAATTCAAGCTTTTGAAAATTAGAAGACAAATGTCTTGGTAAGATTTTACACATAATCAATATGAAATTACCACTTTGTTCCATTGGCTTCTTCTCACTTCTTCAATCTCTCTGCCTTGGCATTTTTACTGCAGAGGAATAGCTAAGTTGAAAGTCTGATCTGTGACTGGTAGATTCTTAGTAACATTAAACACATTAGATTGGTTCCTAATAGGACCATTTCAGGGAGATGCAATGCTTACAAAACCAGGAAGGCAAACATGTTCCCATCAGATTTACCACAGTGCAGAAGATAGGGCCTTACTGGAACCTACACTGTTGCAACAGAAGCCAGTTTCCTGGCTGTTGGATGGATTTATGGTTTGAGAGTGAGTACTGCTCCAAAGGATGACAACCTACATCATTGTAAAGCCAAGCAACCCTGTTCCAAAGGCTCTGTATTCTCTTTACTATTTTGTGAAACAGCTGGTGATCCATTACACATACGACCATTATATCCTACAAATATATGCAGGGGGTGTGGCATTTCACAAATTACATCATGTTTAACCAGGTAGTGACTCCCCTCTTTTCTTTAGGTCTTGAAAATGCAAAAGAGACCAATGTGTAAAGGGCTAGAGCTTACATGTTACAATAGATCAGAAGTTCTTAAGTCACACACTATTATTTTTACAAGCACAATTTATGTTTATAGATTTGGAATCCCTAAAGTTGTGCAGCAATGCCTTTCCAGGTTAGATTTTACTTTATTTATGGTGGGATATGAAGCACAAGGAAGATAAATGACAAATTGAATAACCTAGGTAGTCGGCATTAGACAGAAGTGCAGGGCTTTTGTTTGTTTTGTTTTTTCCAGTGAGTACTTTTCTTGAGATTTTGCTCATGATAGATAAGAGGCAGGGGAGAACAGATCAACTTCCCTCAGTCTTCCAGTGGCCACACTGTTCTGCTGTGTTTCCTAGACCAAGGAAGTGGTCAGCTTAGTCTTGTTTACCCAACAGCTTATTTCTCCTGAGAAACCAACTCTAGAGCACACCTAGAGATAAATAAAACAAGCACAAACTATAATTGTAAGTGCTACAACGAGGGAAATTAAGGTTTAACCCTAAGACCTGTGATTTTAAGTATACTAGGTTAGCACATTACTGTGATTTGAAAAATGCTTGCCATATTAGGAAATCATGACTCACTGACTGTGCAAATATAAAGGTGCGTACACCTTATCAATCAAAAGAAGCAGAGATATGAAAGACAAATTTAAGACAGTAATTTCTAAAAGACATTGAAAATGACTGCCATTCCAATCTCATTATTTCTATAAGCTGGCATGTACAATCATGTTTTAATATGCCTCTCATTTGAAATCAGTGGTTTATTTATCATAATAATTCAGATACACACACACACACACACACACACACACACACACACAGATGTTGGAATTCTCCTTGCTACAAAAGATAAAGGTATTTTCCTCTGAAAGTCTTGGCATTCCAGTTAATGAGATTCTAGTAACAAGTAATCAGTCCTCCTGGATGTATAAGTTGAAAATCAATGTTCACAAATTTACAAAATGTCTACCATTGTCTACATTGTTTACACAGTATAAGTATTCAGACATCAGTACTGGCCTGTCCTTGGGGTTCTGACAGGATATACCCTCAGCTGTAGCCACTAAGAGCACCACCTGTATACATTTACTGTTTCCTTTTAAAAGAGCCCTGGCTACCTCCCATCCTTCCTTCTCTTTCTTTTCCTTCCTCTTTCTGTCTCTTTTCCCTCCTGTCTCTCTCTCTCTCTCTCTGCTCTTTTCTCTTTCTTCTCCATATTTCCCTTCTTCTCTCTCCTGCTTCTGTCTCTGGAGGACAGTCTCCCCACTTCCCCCTTTTTTATGATCCAGTTCCCTAATAAAAATCCCCTCTGCATGAACCCTGTCGCACAGAGTCTTTCTCTCATGCACAGCCACTTTTCTTAAACTACAACACACATTCCTGCCAGCTAGAAACATACTATAAATTATCATTGGATCTGTCGCTAATTTTACATAATTTTCACTTTATTATAGGTCTTATCCTTATATCTTATCGGTAAATTCAGTTCATCTCAACACAGAGCCTTTCTGTTTATTTTCAGAATTACATTTTTTTTTTCAGAAAATGTATTCAACAGCTTATTAATCAATGAGGTTAATATGAAAACCTATCTCAACCTCCCCCATGCCTTCAAAGAAAGTTCTAAAATCTAATACAAATTAATGAAATAAAAAAATTAACTCCTTATATAACTGGGATTGCATATAATGTTCTTTAGAATCTTTTTAAATTGTGTGCATGCATGTGTTTGTGTTTGTGTGCTATGTCGGTGTAATTGAACACTGTACAATCAGTATGCAGGTACCTACAGAGGCAAGAAAGAGGATACTAGATTTCTTGGAACTGGAGTTTAGATTAACTGTGATCAGCAAGTGCTCTGAATTGCTGAACTAGCTTCTGAATCCCTAACATTTGGAATTTTTAATCAAATTAAAACCTTTCCCATATTTTTATGCTTTCCCAAATCAAAGGAAAAGGAACCCAAGGAGAATGATACACTCTATGTTTTCAGTACCCAAGCATGTAGAATTTCAATTGGTCCATTCTTAGAGTGGTATCTGATCACACATATGAGTAAAGTAGGAGTGAGAGGAGAAACATGAATTCTTCTGCAGGCACAACAAAGCTCACCAACTTAAGTGGATTGACACTGTCTCAGGTTTCAACACAGTGGATCTTACTCCTCTATGATGTTTCGCTATACATGGACCATGGCATGTCTATTTTCTTCATGTAATTGAACTAATCAACGGAAGTTCTAGGATATGTGGCTTCAAATTGTTCCAATCTGTGCTAAGATTTATTGCATTTGTAGCACAGAATGTAACTTGTAGTTTGGATCATTTTGTATTTTATGATCAACAAGTCACAAATTTGGAACCTGCTTCATTTTTTATTTGCTTTTATCATTAATAAGTATCTAATCATTCTATTAACTCTCAAATTGCTTTACTTTACCTTAAATATTTGGATTGAAATATTTTCAAATTCTTTGCCCCCTTTATTGTTTTAGGCTGTGAAACTAAACAGGCAGTTGAATATTCATTGCATGTTAAGGTTTGCATGAAGACATAAAGAATATTGACACAGTACTCTGGAAAGTTTACAGGGTGCTCTGCCCTACTTGTGTTGGTTATAGTGGCTTCTCAGTTAAGTATGAATTTATTATTCATATTCATTATGAATTATAACTATAGTATTTAAAGGTGTAAGTTCATTCATTTCCCCTATACTGATTTTTATAAGAAACATTTTGTTTTTCCAATAGTACAATGTAGTATCATAATGAAAGCACGTGGACCATCAAGTTCATAAGTTATGCAGGAGGATGGTGTAGTTTGAAGGTAACTGCTACACATTCTTTCATTCCACCCTTCTCAGTCACCAAGGAAACTGTGGAGGTTCCAATAAAATCCAAGGACAACCTTCCTAAGGAACATGCTTTAGATTATCTTATCAATGAAGTTAACCAAGTTTTGAACATAGACCACTGTAACTGTCTTTTATTATTACTTATATAGCATTTTGATATTTTAACTTCATACTTCAATCATATTAAGTTGACCATTTACTTACTCCACATGTGATATTATTGATAAAATATCTTTCCTTCTTTCCCTTCTATTTTAGTTGAGAATATTTGATCAGAGGGACTCAAAGTTTGACTGTGTTATCACTCCTTTATTCTCTCCACAATAATTTTTAAATTCTGAATAGCTATGAAAATACATACACTAATGTCTTGGTTTGCTGTCATACTGTCTCACCCATAGTGTATAATATTCCCATGTCATAACTTCAATTCCAGTTCTTTACTTCTGTCTGGAAATCTGAATTTTCCTTGTAGGACTTTAAAGTTCTGGCCATCAGAAGTACTGACAGCAACAGATGCAAGGGGCTGGCTTTCTGCCTATTGCAGAAAATGACTGGTAGCTGGGACAGGTGAAGTTTCGACAGATGGCAGTGGTTTCAGAGCTCTTTGAAAAGTTAGTATTCTTGCTATAATTTCCTTCTTCTATTAAATTCTAACATGGGTGCTAAAAAGTTACTCTAGAGCAGGCAAGAGCAATTTCTTTGTGAGCTCTGTGCAAGGGTGATGGCCTAAATTTTAATTCCTGGGTCTCACAGAGAGGTGAAGGATATGACCTACTTCACAAAAGTTATCACACTTCAAACAAAAGTTATAACCCACATCATAACATAGTGCACAAACATACACACAGATACACACAGCATGCACACTCACACAATAACAAATGAACCAATTATAAAATCATTACACAAAAACTAATGTAATTATCTTATCTGCCACAATTTTTTTTGTAGGAAATATTTTTGAAACTAACTATGAAGGAGGAAGGAAGGAAAGAAAGAAAGGAAGAAAAAAGAAAGGAGAAAATCCATGTTTTTTTGTCAATGTTATTATATTTTCCTGAATTTTTGATGTCTGGTTTCAAACTCAGTTTTTATCATGGGAAACATTACCAGTTTTGAGTTTCCATTTTATCATCAATATGTGAGGTATCAGGATTGCTTATTAAATCTCCTCTAGAATAGATGTTCCTGTTTTTAAGACAATTAACAGACTTCTTTCCTATTTACATGTCAGAATACGATTTTACAGGAAATTAGTGTTTTCCTTAATAAACACCTGTTAGGTTACAGGGTGACAAATATTAGGTATGGCTAAGAAAAAAATTTCTTATTACTTTTTACTAAAGTTTAATTTAGGATGATTAGATTATAACAGATCAAATTTCATCTATTGCAAGTGAGGCCAGGAAAAATGTTAAGATGCTTGTTAAAAGCACAGATGAGATATGACATGAAAGGAAATATATTTAATAGGAGGTGGTGTGATTTTCCTCTCCACAAGTAATTCCAAGTCAACACATTCCCATTTTTAGTTGTAGGAGTGATTTATGTACTGTGATTGACCCTAACAGTGATGGCTTTATGATACCTGTTAAAGGATATCTGATCTCTCATCACCTCTGCCTGTGACTGATTCTAGCAGGATGGAAAACTCAGGTGACATTGTTAAAGAACATTCCCAATGGTGGTCTGAGTATGGGGTATTAGAATTATTGAAGTCATTTGTAAAAAAGCACTTTCCTGGCCACCTTGTTCCATATTTACTGAAATGAGGCCTGCCAAAAGATTGAGTTGCAAAGGGAATACATGATTTCCCAAGAAGCCATAAAATATAAATTAAATGCCTTTTCTGTCCACTGTCATCCACATATACCCACACCTTGTCGTCAATCCACAGACAAATTGAAACAGATGCCACAGTATGTAGGGGGGAAAATCAAACTCAATTTTGCTATACAATGAAGTGAGTTTTTTTTTATCATGTTCACTGAAGTATTGATCACTCAAAGACAGAAAAGATCGGGATACACTAGGCTTTAATATAGATGTATGGGTGAAAGAATTATAGGATTCCTTTTGTTTTACAAAGATGCAAGGGCAGCCTAGAATCTCATGTTAAAATATCTCAACGCTGTAAACATCAGTATTTGAGAAGTTACATGCCCTTTGCCTGTACAATGATAGTTCCATGAGACAAATGGGCTCCTGTTCTAAGCTCATTTAAAGTACTGCTGGTTCTTCCAAAGCTAAGATATTTGGGAGGGAAACCACACACAAGTGCATGACACCACCCGTGCGTGCGTGCACACACACACACACACACACACACACACACACACACACACACACACCTATCTTGGTTCTTTTTATACTTTATGTGAAATTTATAATGTAATAAGCCCAACACTACATCAAAAATTTTCTATTTAACCTGAGAGTAATTCAAATCACTAATATTTTCACGTCTGTGATTTTCAAGGTACAGTGGCTGCTCTGAGGAATTTGTAAAGCCAGTGCAATTATTCACCCCCATGATATGAACTTTGGTACAGAACCGTTTTTATCACAAGATGAAGATGAAATTTCAAAGAACACCAAAAAGATCCTGGAGTCTACCAAGCTAAATCTTTAACTCAGCGGGTGGGAGGGGAATTGAAGAAATGAATCTAAATTTGCAGGTAGGCAGAATTCTAGTCATTATGACAACAGAATGCTTCTCTAATTACCACCTACCCCAGCAATACTGCACAACGCTGTGTGATCCCAGGGAGATTGTTACTCCATGATTTGTATTACCCTATTCCTCATATATGAAGCTGTTGCAAGCACAGCTCTGCATATCTCAGTGGGAGGCAAATTGAGGCTGGGACCCTTAGCACTGCTCATGAAAAGCCACATGCAGAAATCCTATTGAGGGGAAGAGCGCCTTCACTGATGCTAATCACAAAAGCTCTCAAAGCAGAGGAACTTCTCATTTAGCATAATCTCTAAAAATTAGAGCAATGCCTCCCATTACCATATTCTAAGGTAATTATGTGCAGTAAGTAAAGACAAATTCATTACTAATTACACAGTCTTTTATTGTGAAATTCAGAGCAAAATTATTTGAGGTATTTTCTTTTTTAAGCTGACAACAGGATGACTTTACTTCATCAATCAGTTTGACTAAAGTAATGATTTTCTTGGAATTAAAATTTGTTGAAAGCGCTAAGTGTTTCATCTTTTGGGCTAAGAAGCGTGTAGTTAATGTCACCACTAATACATTTGTCAGTCTGCTAATTTTCTTTTTCTATTAGAATAAGTAAACAGCAGCCCTTTTAAAAAGCATACTATCTACCATGTGTCAGAAGCAATGTAGGGAGATTTATTTGAAAACCATGAGGTAAGGCATTATGAGATGCACAGGAATCACAGGCAGACAATGAAGGGGAAACATAAAAGGGAAAGACATTTAATAATTCCAAAGTGATGGTAGAATAAGTCTCACAAAGCATAAAGGAAGAATAGCATTTAGAGGTGAATTATAAAAAAAAATCAAATCAAATCAAACCAAGAACTCAAGCCAGAAGGAACAGAAAACATGAAAGGAAAGACAGATCCTGACAGAGTTAAAACAAAATGGGAGCAATAGTCAAACAATAGAAGGCTCCTAGAGGACAATGGATATAGAAGCAATGAGGCGTCGCTTTTATGGCATTCCACCAGTCCTGTTGTTACCGCTACAGAAGCACTCATTATTTGATGGAATATGGTCAGGGACAGTGCAAGCAACTGATTCTATTCCTAAGGACACAGTTCAATCAAGTAGGCTCCATTGTGTTTAAGTTAGCCTTGGTAGTATTTTAATTAGAACAAAACAATACCTGGTAAGAAATGTCAGCTCTCTGCTCTAATATCTGTCCCACCAAAAACAAATGTTCCTTATGATAATTTTGATATCCCAGAGCTCCAGATTGCAGCCTGATCTCCACATCCTGTGACCTCAATCAAATGTCACTTTTATATGGATTTTTTCTTTCATTTACAATAGCATTTAAAAATTAATTGGGCTTTTATTTTGCCCTATAAAAACAAAATTATCACTTGAAAAAAATCTTTCCTTCTATCATCATTTATATTTGAGTGGTGATGCACTTTGGAGATGGTAGAACTCATAGAGGTGGTGTCCCGTGGGAGGTCTTTGGATTATTGGGGGCATACACTCAGGGCATACGCTCAAAGGGAACTGAAAGACCCTAGTCCCTTCCTCCTCCCCGTCTTTAGTTTCCTAACGATGATATAAATGTTCTGCTATGCTTCATGTACCTATCATGATGCTCAATAAATCATGAACTGGAATCTTTGAAACAACGGCCCCAAATAAACATTTTCTATTATGTTTAGTCATGGAAAAATAGCATTCATGACTGAACCAAGCCAAGAGAATAAAAAAAAGTCCTATTACATTTAAGTTTTATGATGTTGTATAATTGGTCTCTTTTGGTATAAAATATTACACTGGTTTGTTTTCAGTATTAAAATGTGGATGAAGATGTCATATAGAGATATAGGACTAAATGCATAATTATTTAGGAAACTTCTTTTTTTTCTTTTCAAAATTTTGGAATATTTGATAGAATACTTTTATATCTGTTTTTGTAATTAAATAAGTTGGGCATCAACCGAGAGGCACATATGAATTTCTCATATTTTAGAACCTAGGTAAAGATGCAATAACTACCAGATCTGTGGACTGAAATGAGTTATTTAAGCTACATGCCAGTTTCCTTGTTACTTTCTAATCATCAATAACAAACATAAGCACAATGGGCAAACAGTCTACCACTGAAACCACACATAATACCTAGGTCTTCTCCAATTCCTTTCTGGACCAAAGTAGAGCTATCATTGATAATAACAGTACCTTGAAAAGTATCCTGGCTACTTACCCGGCTGAGACAAAAGTGGTGTGTAAGGGACTTTTGGTTCTATTGCATTCATTGGTGGAGGTAGCAAAGGGTTGGCAAAGCTGCGGAGTGGATGAGTTGGTCGGACACAGGCTGTGGGGATAGTTCTGCTGGGTGCTTCCTCGCTGCTGGGATGTTCAGGCTGAGCTGGGGGCAGCATAGGCTGTTGTTGTGTGGTTGGTCCTTCACTCACAGCTGTAATGGAGATAAAAGCCAGGTGTCATTCAAGATAAAGCTTATTTCTCCCACACTTCCAGTATCAGTCCAGGGAAAAAAGATGGTATCTGCTAATATCTTCTCCATATTACAGACATTTTTATTCTTCAGATCTCTTATATGGACAGAAAACAATCAGCTCATCACATTTCAATGGTATAAACAGGTACAGTAGGTCTAGGTATGTCTTTTAGGGACAGTAGTACAATTTAGTCACACTAACTATATTGTATGAACTGTCTGAATTCTGAAATCATAAGAGATGGAGCAAGAAATAAAAGAGTTATTTATCCTTTTCTAAATAGTAATGTGTAATGTTAGTGAGATTAAACATCCTGAACCCAGTTACAGCTGCATTATTATCTACCAGCCAATATGCCAATTTTCCTGTGATTTAAACATGCCATGTTAACTGTCAAACAAATGAGAGTACAGGGTTCTCAGAGGCATTGTGAGAAATGATACAAATAATAGCCACTATCATTATCTCCCAAAACAAAATAGAAGCACATTGAGCTAAAAGTTTCATGAGACACGATTCTACTGGAACAAGTTGCCTGAATACAGAATTATGATTTTTTCCCTCTTTGGTAGCAAACCTTGTAATTTTCAAGCAGATTATTATAGTTGAAGAGGCTTCACATAGTCATTTGTGACAGCCTTGGGATATGTGGACAACTTTGTATATTTGATTGCACCTTTTGCTCCGAGGAACAGAGTTGAGTGAGGCTAAAATGTTTTCAAGGCTTGTTCTGTTGCTAAAAGCAGGGTGACTCAATTTTAATGTTCATTCTTATTCAAAGCTAAGGTCTAAGTTAAACCACAGATGAAGAGATCGCTGCCTAGTAGGTATAGATGTTGTTGACTCTAAGCAAGTATTTCTAGTTATTTATTTCTTAGGAAAATTACTTTGGGTTAAATGGGAAAATAAAATGTTGGTATGATAGTGTCTTAAACATGGACTTGTTTCAAGATAATAAGTTTAGGGGATAATTTGAGATGACTCTGAGAAGCTCACTATGCAAAGGGCAGAGGAGTCAGAAAATAAGTCTGGTGATGCTGAAGGAGCAGACATGAAAGATAAAAAGATCAAGGTATCTTATGACAGATATGCAGAAGTGATGCATACTTTTTGTTTCAGATAGGGTTAGAGGTTCTCTGGGTGGTCTCATTATTCAGAGATGGAGGTGGAGGATGCACAGTTGGCTGAGGAAATGATAACAGCCAAAGCTCAAATTCAGACTTTGTCAGTATTCATAGAACCCTAAGTAAGAGAGCCAAGTATTGAAACTGCATATAGGTCTCACAGGAAACTAAACTATTTGCATGATCACAAGGTAAGAGGAACATCTTTGTATTTGTGTTTGATCAGATTCTATCTTGGAATGGTTGAATATTTAATCTTATAGAAGGATAAAATATTAGGTTTTAACTTTAGACTTTGGTTTAATCAGAAGAAGGAGAGCAAAGGCTGATTTTCAACAAACAGGCTTAATAATTTATTTCCACACGGGCATTTTTGCCCCTTTGCCTTAGGGTGGAGGCAGAGTTGTTCCCTCGTTCTTGGTCCTTTGAAGATGGTAGGTTTACTTCTTTCTATATCCTTCACACTTCAGGTCTCAAGGAGATTCATTTAACTGCTGGATTAGAGGAAATGACTAGAACACTACAGGCTGTTTCAAATTGGGATGATTCTCAGGCTTTAGAAGGTTATTCAACCCAAACAGTTTACAACTTCATAGGAATGGGGATTCTTGGGAATATTGCCCTTCCATTAATTGAGACTGCCAATCTCATATATGAGGTTCCAAAGGTTGGTTTTCTCTGATGTCTTTTCATTTATGGTGGCTGGTTCTTAGTAATGGAGCCATACCATAACACTAACTAATAAGTGCAGGAATAGAAATTTCACACCCTTTTCTTAGGAATTTGTTTTAGGTAACTATCTCTATGGAAGATGTCCTATAACTAACCCCTACCTTATTCCTAGACCTCCTGCAGCATTGAAGAAATCATAGAATGTTTTAATGTTTCTTTTTTATTTACTTTTCTTTTCATTCTTTTAATTCTTTTTTCTTCTCTGGTATACTAGGCATGAATATTTCATGATCAAATATTATTGTAGACTTGAGTTTAATAAAATGTATATCCATCATTTTTTACTATCTTGAAATTCAGTTTCTCATTATGGCAAAACCTTTGTATGACACATAAACATATGCATATAATTTACTAGAAGTATTGAGTATTGGCTAATTGAGGTACCTCCTAACACATCAAAGTACATGCTGTCCTTCATGCTTACCCAGTACCTGTGGTTCACCACCCTCTCTTCTTTCAACCCTCCCATACCCTAAATTTCCCTAGCTCACATGTTTCTCTTCCTGAAGACTCTCAATACTACATAACCTTTCCATTTCATCCATATACACTCTTGTCCTTTCTCTTGGTTCTTCTCTCTCACCATCTCCCCACCCCTACCCTCACGGCTCCTTCCATTCTGCTGGCCATGCAGCAGTCTTCTGCTTTTTCTCTCTATTATGGACTCTTCTAAATGCTTCTAGCTGTTCTCTCCTTCATATCTACAATAAAAATCTTTCCTTTCAACCATACCTTGGAGTAGACCTCACTTCACTCATTGTGAAGACACTCCTAGCCACATTCTCTCATGCTATTTCTTTTCATTTGCTTCAATGAGAACTAAAAGCCTTTTTATTCTAAGTCCTGTATCTCTAGCCTTCCAGCTGTCCAGAAAGATTCCCACTGGGATCACCATGATGGCCATAACTACATTGGTGATATCCTTTGTCTAATACATCCTTAATAATACTTAAAACTATAATGTGAAACCTAAGGCATGAGTGAGACGCTTCATGTTTGGAAATTAATAGAATGCTACAAGTTTTGGTTTGTTTAAAACCAATATGGTAGAAAAAGGTTTCTAGGTAATTCATAACTTTTGTATTTTAAGAAAGTGCTATTTGAGTTGGCTGGCATTTAAAGCAGGGAAAATCCTCAAATAAACAACATAGTAATAGCTCCAACTGAGAAATGCCACATCTCAGATGTGCCTGTTTGGCCAGTTCAGACACCAGCCCCAGGACATCTATGTGAAACAAATTGGCTTAGTGACATGGAATTTATCTGTGCTAACAGCTCTGAAAGCAAAGACAAGCCCCTTTCACCCACAGAATGCAGGCTCCCTGCAATTCAGTGAGAAGCAAATGGATGTCAGCAAGGCACTCATTTTCAAATGATGAAATAGTCAGAATTCATTGTACAAATAGCATACAATTACACAGTGGAGTCAAATCCCAAGGTACTTTATAATAATTAATGTCAACATACAAAATACTTGCTACAGAATAACTGGGAGAATTACTGCAAAAATGGAAATGAGGATTTTTCTCTATCTGCAAACTGTGATGCTTGATAGATATACAACCCACCAAGAGCACGAAGCAGACCCCGAGACATGAACACTTTCTCTAGGAAGCTATTTGACTCATTAATCTTAGAAGAACACCATTATGAACTGTTCTTCAGTAACCTGGTTCCTCATAGTTTGCTTTAAGAAAAGACATCCCTAGAATAATAAATGAATTCTTCCATTGTGCTCCTGATTTTATCTGGGACAAATTCCATTTGGCAGTCAGTTTCCAGTTTGTGGGAGAAATGGATCAGAAAACCTGCATGGGTAAATCTGAGAAGCACTGTGGCAATGATAGAATAGGAAAGGCTTAAACTCCTCTTCCATGACTTGTTTAAGTGTTGAGAAAAATGAAACATTGTTTTGTTAAGGTTTGCAGAAATAAAGTTCCAAGACTATCTGTTTGGGAGATTTTCAAAGATCAGTATTGATCTCCTGGGGCAGCAACTTACCTGTGGGTTATGATAATTGTGGACAAATAACACAAGCAGGGTTATTTGTCCATCGGTCAGGAAATATGTAGAATGAAAATGTTTTTAGTGTGCCTCTCCTTTCTTTACAGTTGCAGAGAATTCCAGCTGTGTTTATGACTTCAGGCTTTGGGGCAGGGATTTAGCATTTCCAGGCTTAAGGTTCCACAGGTTTTTGAGATAACTTTGGAGAAGAGGTGTCTTCCCCCTGAACCACATCAACTTTATCTCTTACTATATGCCTTTCCCTCCTCCCAAATGACACTAATAAGGCATCCCTACCCAGAAATATGGAGTGTTTTCTTCTTGAAAGAGAACAGGGCGTATAGTGCTCCCTGAGGCATGTGGAAACCAATACCGAAGAGCTAGATGTTAACTATTATTGACAGTGATTTAGAGAATATTCTGTTTCCTAGAAAAGTGAACATTTATCATTTATTTTATCATTCCTTTTTTCTTCCAGGCACTGGCTTGAAGCATATTAGATGATATTTCTTTTGTTTCATGTGTATTTATTAAAAACTACTTGCTGAGTGAAAGAACACATACATTTTAAAGCAATCTATAAATCATGGCCAGGGATAGAATTTTCATTGCCTTGTAATAATTTGGGTGGAACTCAAAAATTATACAGTATTTAGCAAAGAAAGTATAATGATGCACAAATGTTCTGTTAAATATTTTCTATTATAATATAGGATTATCTACATTTGCTAAATCATATTGCTGAAAGACTACCAAACTCAAAATCTACTAAAGAATTTAAATGTTTTGATTGATGAACTTTTAATGTACTTCATTATTTGGAGTTTACAGAAAAATTGATGGGAGGTACAGAAATTTTCCATATAGCCCCAGTATTCACACTTCCTATTGGCAAAATGGAGCTTGAAAGAGTAAGTTTTTTCTAATCACAGACCAAAATAAACCAAAACCCAACAAACAAACAAAATATTTTTTAATACCTGCATATTTCTTTTCCATTGATTTAACTTTTGAATGATTTCCCCAGAATCCAATTAGAGACAATTACACATGCTATACTTACCCAAGTGGAGAAAAAAGAAGGCATGGGGCAAAGGAGATGAATATATTTATAGACTATGCTTCCCCAAAATTGGAAAGGAAATGAAGGCAACAGTTACTAAAAAGAAATAATTTCTAATAAGAAAAACACTGACCTATGACATCTCAGCTTTGCCAGGAGGACCAGAACAATGTTATCTCCCAGATCCCTCTTCAGTGTCCCAGAGAATGAAAGGAGGGTAGTAGAATATCATCAAATGAAGGGACTTCTATTTAGAAGCAAAGAAGGGACTTATGGGAGTATTTTGATTAGACTCCCATTTGTAGTTGTTTTGAGATGCAGAAATTTGTAGGTGTTGGATTTCCCACATGCTTATCATTTCCCTCCCTTTATAGTGATTTTAGACTCCTTTCCCCCCTAAGATTTAGCACACAACTCTATTTTGTCGATGTGATGAGCAGTGAGAAAAGGGAAATGAATCTAATTCTTGCCTGACAGATTTTTTGATGCCTTTTAATTTTCACCTTGCTACATTTGGACGATTTATGATTTCTTTGATCTGCCCCTGTTGAGTTGAGGAAAAATATAGCTTACCTCACGAATATGTTTTATTGCTGTGCTATCATATCTATTACAAAACTTCCTCTTGCACATGAGCTGCTGAGTCACCTGTTCTTAACTAAGAGATGAGAGCTATAAAATCGACTTAAAGATGCTGTGCTCAAAGTGGGAAGGCGGGGTATCCAATGGCACAGGAGAAATCACCAGGATGTATATGAAAGCTATCGTCTCTCTTGTTCTCTTCCTAATAAATGATGGTTTATTCCAGCAACCATCACCCCTTCGATAGTTAAAAGTTGAGTAAGTAGTACTTAAGCAATTGAAGAACGCAGATTCTTTAATATTCAGCAGATATTTGTTCACTGGGACTCATTGGAAATATTTCAACATAACCAACAGATACTAGATACAAACATTAAATGCATTGGACTATACTGTTTGATTTATAACTTCTTGGTTAGCAGGGTATTGTTTTAAACTATATACTGCACCACTGTGTAATGGAGCCATGTGTACTTTATTGCCTAGCAGACACATTCTTTTTCTCTGTGGAGTCAGCTGTGGAAAGAGCATGTTGCTATGGCCCAATAGGTTAGTATGCTGAGAAGGAAAATTCTTGTATCAGGGTCAACCATAACCAGTGTTTCCAAAGAAAAAGAATATCAAAACGATACACAGAGGAGATATTGTTGTTGATGTTTTTTTTAAAACAATAAAGCAGAAGAAAAATGCATTACACTGACTTCTTCCTGCTCCAAAACCTCGATCCACAGACAGCGTTGGGAATGGTACTGGCCGGAGAGTGAACTGGGGATGGGGATATCCACAGGTAGGAGAAGGGAGGATTCCAGGATACTGGGCACTTTCTAGTGTTGGCACAGGAATGGCACTGACAACAGCTGCAAAAGGAAAACATTAATTATTTAAAAATTCCTATGTATACACCTAGCCTATATCAAAGGAAAATGGATATTATTTACAAAATTTCAAGCCAAGGTATAGTCTCCATGGATTCAATGACAGTCTCTTAATTCTTCCTATAACTTCCTTCTTGCATAGGAAAGACTTACTTTTAAAACACCCTATAATGGTGATTCTCCTTCCAGTTTAAAATTATGCATGGTTCTGAGGAAATAATGGTTATAATAGAGGTGCCTCAATAATCCAGTTTTTGTATTCCAGTTATTTTGTTGTTTGTTTTAGCCTTTCTTCCAAGGAGAAACATGGAACAAGATGTATTAGGCTCTGACAAAGGGAATTTATGTTGTATAGTGAGTTTAGCAGGTGTTGGGAATTGTAATTTAATCCTGTAAATGAATACATTGCTGTCAAGAGGCAAACTGCAAATATAAACACAAGCACACTCTCAGTATCTATAACCAGGGTTTATCTTTAAATAAATAAAATCTTTCTAACACTCAAATGAGTGCACACTATTTAAAGGTAACTGAATGTTACCTGTGCATACCAACAGGGTGCTTATACAGGCTGAAAACCACAGAAAAGCCCTTATGCAATGTTTTGATATTTAGATAGCTTTGCTCAATATAATTATTCAAATGTTACTGATCTTTATTATTTTATGAGATGTTTTTTTACAATTTTAGTAAACCTTAATTTATATCATTTGATAATTACCTCATAAAATGATGATTATTCTTTGTCTCTTGTTAACAAAACATGTTCTTTAAGCGAACTATTGATATAGTTAATTTGAATAGTATTTTCTTGCCTATGATATTAAACTTACCTTCCTTTTATAAATGATTACTTACATTCTAATGCCATCTCTGGGTTCAGTGTGCATATGTTTTTGCATTTACCAAGGGAATTTTTTTAAAAAAATCATATTCTTCATTTTATTAATAAATCACTATTGTAGAAATGATTTTAATAAACTACTGTACTACACAACTAAACAGAAAATGTTTTTAGTTTTATTTATAATTGCTCCATTATTCTCAGTACAATTTATTACTGATTTGTCATCTAGAGTGAGAAAATGTCAAAAGCTTTTATCAAAGAGCAAGATTAAAACCACATGGAAGCCCAAATGATTACACCATACATTAAAAAAGAAAATTATAATTTTGCTATCTTTGTGTTGTTCAAAGCATAGTAACAACATAAGCCTTATTTTTCTGTTGTGTAATAAAAAGAAGTTGTTAGAGTACTTGTATTTTGATATTTGAACTCATTGGAGAATTTTGAGGTCACTGTATTATCTCATGTCCTGGAATATGTAGTTATCATAGTAATACTTGTAATAATAAACAACAGTAAAGATACAATGAAAGTATTTATGAAAAAACAGAAGTAAAATAGTATAATATCTCATTTTTATGCAGTTCAAAATGTTAGTGTGTGAAAAAGTTAATTTAGTTCTTTTTAAAAATATGGTGTATTGATCTGTTGCAGTGATCATTTCATTAGACATGAACCACACCCATCCCACCAACTGCACATATCTTCTAATCAATATTATTAAACTATTATAATACCAGCAATTATTTTATGAGCCAATATTGAACACCCCCATTTGGAAAAAGAGATTTCTAAAGGTCTTCTGGAATAAGGACAAGTAGATATGGACAAAGAAATAAAAATAAAATCTACAATTCATAGAATTTTCATAGAGGAAATGTTACAACCAGAAAGACTGAAATTAGGTTCCAACCCTGAGACCTTAATGGCTAAGGAAGTTTACTTTTTATTTAGGCTACTGATTATGGTAGAAAGGTATTGTGAAGAATAAAAGTTTTGAAAGATAATACTTTTTAGTATTTTCACATGTTAAAAATGCTTATTGTCTTATTTCCTGGTGTAGATTAAGATATTCAGTAAATGATCGCTTTTGTTTTAAGGTATTTTGATCTGTGACTCATGTTTTTATTTAAAAGATTCTTATTGCATTCTGTATGTGTGTGTATCTTTGTGTGAATGTTTGCATGACCGTGGGTGCTCACCGAAGCCATAGAATCAGACTTTCCTTGAGTAGTTGTTACAGAATTTTGGTAGTCAACAATGTACATATTGAAAGCTGAACGTGGGTCCTTCATGTACATGTACAAGTTTTTAACTGCTGTTCTGTCTCACCATTCTCTGTGGTTTATTTTTGAAGGGACTAGAAGCAGCTGACATTTATTTGTAAAACAACTGGCACAAAAATTATTAACCTAGTCAGAACCTGGAGACCTACATCTGTAATGCCAGGTACTCAGGAAGTTGAGATTGGAGGACCTTCAGTTCTAGGCCATCTGGACTATGGAATGATATCTAAATCACCTTAGGCAACTTAGTGAAACCTTGTTTCAAAGTAATGAAGAGAGGGCTGGGATATATGGTCTTGTGATAGTGTGCTTATCTAGCATGCAGACATCCCTGGGTTAAATTCTCAGTAGCTTTGAGGTATATGTGTGAGGAGACAATCACATGAGCCTAAAATAACTTGAATAAAATATTATTTACTACTAGTTCTTTTATTATTTTACCACAAGACATTAGTTTTCTGACACAGGAGCATTTTTGCATTTACACACACACATGTATGCATACACCCACATACTCCCACACATGGGTTTTTCAGCATTCATTACACTGCTGTGTTTGTGTACAACAGCTCAAAGAACAATACTATCTTCCAGTTTCAATAAATCTCAGCTCTGTTGCCAAATATGACTAGAAGTCTCTTCTGACACAGCTTGCTGGCAATTGAACTTATATCTGACACTGCTGCACAGAGAGTTTTCAAGAAGAAATTCCATCAACAAATAAATACATAGCTCCATGAACTAACATGGTGGCATTTGGAAACTCTTAAAACCATCTTTAAAATATCATCACTAAGTGTAACCTACAGGAACTTTAAGGTGAGCACTAAATTTAATGCTGTAAGTTTTAAGAACTAAATCCTCTTTAGATATTTTTCAACATGAGGTATGACAGAACTGAGAAGGGGAAAATGTAACAATAAAAATAATAGTATGTTTGAATTAAGGAGCAGCAATGAAACTGTTTCTCATGCTGCCTCTTTTTATGGCCAGGTTTCTACAATAACCTATATATATTTTGGGACATTGGAACATTTCATGTGGATTGTCCTTGCTAATAAATACTCATATATATTTAGGATGTTCAGATGTTCATTGATAAGGGAGTATCAAAGATGTACTGATTGTTAATTTATAGCACATGTGTATATTAATGCTTATTAATACAAATTAATACATATTAATATAGAGGTCTTTTTTAATTCATGTTTGAACCTGAAGGGCTTATGACCCTGTAAGATTTTGAGAGCAAAGGAAAGGTGTTTTCCCAGTGGGAAAGAGAAGAGGGAGGGGAAATTGAAGTCAGTATATAAAAGAAATGAAAAATGCTATTTAAATAAGATAAAAATAAATAAGAAACAAACCCAGAGTTTTATTACTGATGTGGTCTTATGTATACCATCTGCTTCAAACCAAACCCCTCTGAAATCCTAGTCCTTTCTACTCTGAAAGTTTGTAGAAGAAAATGAGTTGGCATTGGCTACACAGTCACATGCTGTTGAGAATACAGTTCCATTGATGTAAAGCAAAACTTTCCCACCTGTCAAAGGGAGACACTTACCTCTTCTGTCCTTCTTGAGCCTGGTCTGCATAAAATACAACTGGTGCTATGGTTCACAAAGCCTGCTCCAGCCTTGTATCTAAAGGCTAATCCCAATCAATTTCTCCCTTACTCTAGTCTTACAGTACTTAGTTGCACTGCTATTATTCCAGAGAGTCCTCACTGACATTCTCCTTTGTCCTCCCATCCATATATTAACAGTCTGATTGCTGGAAAAGCCAGCACATGACACTTTTTAATCCTGTAAACTTATTAGAAAATTATATCTAACCCTTCAAATTTATTGCTGTAATTACTTCGATGGCAGTAAAAATGACATTTAATACTTTCTTAGCTACTGTAAAAATTGTCCCCTACATCTTATGGGCAGACGACAGAATATGTGAACTGTTCACTGTGTTCTCTTATTATCATCAGTGGTCTTTAGCTAAGAAATGTTTCAGGGGAGGCTAACTCTAAAAATTATTTTTCAAACAAGAAGTGTAATCTTTGGTGAATAAGTACTTTGCTCACACATAAAATTAAAAAGAATTCTCTCTAAATTTTTCAAACCTCAAACTCAACATCAGATTAAATATGTTTTATCTAATAGATAATACTGCTTACTACCATACTATAGGTAGTTTTAATGATAAATCTGCCTCTGAAGCTTAAGTACTTAAATATTTGGTTTCCAATTGTAGGTATGTTTGGGGAGGTTGAAGAAGAATATAGATAGGAATTGGATCCTTGCTAGAGGAAATATGTCATAGGGGAGAAAGCTCATAGCCTTGCAACTCCTTAAGTCTCCTCTCAGCTTACTGTTCCAGTAGCCACTCTCTAGAACCTTAAGCAAAACAAATAAACAAACAAAAAACAACTATAGGTCACTTGAATAATTCTGTTTTATAATAGCAAATTATAACTAACAAATATGTTAAAAATGCAAAGAAGAAATAAAAGTAATCCCAGAAAAAATAAGATTTCCTAAGCAGAACAGCAAATGTCTTGATATGCGTCTACAAAATGGACTGATGCTATAGCTTTGCTTTATCTAAAACTTGGTAACAGAGTTTAGACCTGAATAAATCCAAGTAAATTCAAAGAGGCCACTGGCAAATTCACATACTGTACTGAGAGTATTCATAGCCTGCCATGTTCTGAATTACAAATTTTAACATTATAAGGTTATTTAATATCTTTGTCAATCACAATAAATGGAAATAGAATATTTTATTTAGCAGATGTTTATGAATTATTCTGAAATTGACTATGGTCACATATTGAAGTAATTTTTTTTGTTGGATGTAATTTCACCAATGTAGAAGTTCACATAATAACTAATAATTCGATGTGACAGTATTTAAAAGAATAGGTATCCTATTGTGTCATTATTTCTTACTGCAGTATGAGCTACATTTGGAAAAACTGGGACATGCCAAGCATAGTGAGTGAATTTATATGCATTGTATTTGCATCCATAGTACAATAAAGAAAATAAGCCAAAGCCTTTTCATTGTCCCCTATAGTTATTCATAAACTCCCTTCAATACTGATTGCTCTTGGCAGGTCTAATACCATACATAACTTTATTTGTTTTAGCACTTTACATAAAATGACCCATACAGATCTGTTAGGTTTCTCTTTTACCTCATTATATCTTTGAAATGTTCTATATAGTCTTATCACTTAGTTTACTCATTTTTATGACTGCATGTTATTGTATAATATGAATATATTATAGTACATTTGTTCATGGTAACAGAGAAGTACTACAACTGGATATAGCCTTTGGTAAGTATAGTATGTCCTTATCTAAGACTAGAATGTACTCTAGAATGGGATTATTGGACCAGGATTTCCTTAGAAAATCTTAAGTTAGTAGATTGAAAGTGGGTATATGAAATACTAGAAAATTAAAATAATAATAGCAAAATCAGTTGTTGGTCATTGTGCATGGGTCCAACTAATGTGAACTAAAATAATACAAATAAGACAAGATTAGTTATATTATGCAGACTGAAACTCAGAACTAGCTGAGAGTATGAAGCAGACATCATTAGATAAAATGAGTATTGGACTGTTCTCCTCCTTAATTCCCATGATTATACCTGATATGATACTTTCAAAAGCTATTTAAAACAAAGAAAAAAATTTAAAAGAGGTGTATAATGGCAAGCATGAAAGGCATCTTTATCTGTGAAGAAGCAGTACACACTAGAGATTCAGAGTGTGTGCTGCCTTGTTCTGGCAAAAGTTCTGCTCTTAAGTACTCCAAGACTTTTTTACCTGTGTGCAGCCAGAGCATTCTCATTCCATTTTGATACTGTGAGAATTGAAGGGAATTGTGAATGACAATCAAAAGGTCTCAACATTTACTAATTTCACTTTATTTCTTTCCCTTTTAAAAATCTATATTTTTTATAGTCAGAAAAAATTTCAACTACCTTTAGTACACCGGAACATTTGCCAGGTATTCTATATTTCTGATACATATGAACCTTCAAACACATATCTGATGCAAACACAAAAGGGATATTTTTAAATTCTCATATATATCATTCATTTATTTGACAAATATTTAGTGGGCACCCACTTTTGCAAGGTAATAAGCTATACAATTTGTGAATATGAAGATGAATTAGCTATATTGCCTCTCTGTCATGAAATAATTCACAAACTGTTAAGAAAGAGAAAATTTTGACTTGAATAGCTAAGCATATACAGCAATATTCTATGTACTAAATGCCACAAAGTGTTTTAAACACTGTTATTCCAATATAAGAGAGTGAGCCATCATTTCTAAATGAAGTGACTTAGAAGGCATTCATTATATCATGCATATCTCCTCTGGTGTTTGAAAGCACATAAAACTTTGTTGGGTGTAACTCTCTATCAAGTTATTCTAAAAGCACAGAGGAAAGCAACACATTCAAGGGAACCAGCAACCAGTCTTTTGTTATGAGAATTATGTCACCTGTCCATAAACCAATTGAGAAGAGTATTTTAGTTCAAGAGGTGGGGTTTTACTAGGGATAGACTTGATCGAGGAAGAGGCAGGCCTTATTTTGGAGGAGCATCAAGTGGCGGTGGATATTAGCAGTGGTTTATGACTCTGTCCAGTTTCCCCATTTATTCTTTAATATTTCTGTGTGGATTTTGTTTGTTTATAATGGTAAAGAAATAATTTATTTTTCTTCTTTGCAAGAGCTGAAGGTCTAGTAGTGAGAAACCAGATTTGATCTGATAATCTAATACCTTGCTGAGTTTGTAATATTGTGTTTGGTTGTTTTGTTTGTTTGCTGATTTACTGTGATGAAAAAAATCAATGTGATATGAAAATTTGTTGGATAGAGCACTAATTTATGAGTCTAATGTTATCTAAAACCTCCTGAAGCACAGCTATGTCTTTTGAAGTAACATGTTCAGACAGAATTTCCCTACTAGCAAAACAGCAATTATATTCTCAGAAACAAGGCAGCTAAGTACAGTCTTAGTCAATATAATGAAAGGCATGTAAGAAAGAAGATAGCAGTTTGAGGAGTATTGCAGCTAGGAGAATAATAACAACTAGAACACTGAAATCAGAATTCTGACTATAATTGCTAGCTGTGTGAACTAGCTACTTAATCTCTCTAATCCCTTACCTCTTGCCTCAGTTCATTAGGTATAACAGTAGTACTCAGGGGCCAACCTTTACATTCATTATAAAAACAATATATACATCATACATAAACACACACATAAAGAAATTGTATCAGCATATAATGAAAGTGTATCAAGAGAAACAGACATACACAGAAAGAGAGACATAGACAGAGAGAGACAGAATTATCCATGCAAAGAAAACAACAAATGCTCTTAGTATGTACCTTTACCTAGTTTACCTGAGATGGTGTATGATGCTGCCCAAGCCACAGAGAGAAGGGTTACATGTGGTAACCTTGTATTTATTCTTTTATTTATTCTCCAGAATAAACCTACATTTATTCTGGAGTAAGATGAGGTGATACAGCTATTTGGAACTCTGCTCCTAGCTAACTAACCACAAGATAAACAGCTAAAGTAGAGAGATAAAATTTAAGCATATTGCAATAGACTATATAAAATGATAGAATGAGTTTAATGTCAAAGAAATAAAGGTGGGAAGAAAAGGTGAAGTAATCAGACAAATAGAATAGATTGAGGAAATGCATACAGGATGAAGTGATATATTGGACTTAAAATGTGAGAGAGTCTGGATAAAGAAGCACAAGGTGATCGAACGACATCTTAGTGGTGAGGAAAATTTGCTTCACAAATGTGAGGATCAGAGTTTGGAACGCAGCACATGCATAACAGCCCTGGTGTCCAAAAATCACCCGTAACTCCATATACGAGGTATCTACTGCCCCTTCTGGCCTCTATGCATGCACACACAGAAGCAGATACACACATAAGCAAATGTTTTTAAAAATGTCTAACATGAGCTATAACTATGAAACTTCCTACAAGCCACAAAATCACACAGTAATGATACAGCCATCTATTGTGAGATAACTCAGAAGAATTAAGGATGCTCCTGATGGATGAAACCAGTACAAAAGTTGTACCTGGTGCTATAATCTCATGAATGAACTGGCTGTAGATTCTTCTTGTAGCTTATCCCTTTCTGTAACAAACTTGGGATTTACTTCTCTTCCCACAGTTCAGCAGCATCTGATTAGTTACTGGGAACAAATTTCTCCCATGCATTGGAATTTCACTGATTATACTCCCTAGCTATGTGTAAATACCTGTTCTCTTTAACAGGTCCTAATTTACTGATTACATTCCTTAGCTAAGTATGAGGCCTGTTTCCCACTATCCACTTCTTGTTCCCCTCTCCATTGCAATTGAAGAGATATGCCTTCCTGTGATTAACTTTATTGACAGACACTTGGTCAATGTTTAGGGCCTAGGCAAGAGAACCTCATCTAAGACATTCTCTGATATCCAAGGACATAGAATTACTACACAGCCAAAGTTGTTAACTAATAGCTTCCTAGATAGATAGAAAAAATTACCCTGCCCTGCTTTTACCTTACTTGCAGATAGAGAAATGATAACCTCAACTAACCCTGCACTAAAATTCTCAAATTTCTTGTTTTATTAGCTCAATATTTTAGCTCAGAGATTTAATGCTCCTACCTGTTTCCCCTGAGAAGATAAAGACAAAGGTAATAGGACCATTTTCTCATCCTCATGGAAAAGTAAACTTTCCTGAAGTCCTGTGCTGCCACTGAGGCCAGGGCTCTGGAAGGCTCCAGGTTTTGTTTCTTCTACAAATGAAACCTAGACCCTCTCTTTGACCTATATCCATGTCCCTCTGTCTATGAGTGTTTTCTCTCTCTCCTACTCTCTCTCTCTCTCTCTCTCTCTCTCTCTCTCTCTCTCTCTCTCTCTCTCTCTCTCTCTCTCTCTCTCTCTCTCTCTCTCTCTCTCTCTCTCTCTCTCTCTCTCTCTCTCTCTCTCTTTGTGTGTGTGTGTTTCTCTCTGTCTCTTTCTGCCCCCTACTGCATACAAGAATTTAAGCCACATTCAGCTGACAGTTGACTATTTGATGAGAGAGCATAGATATACTGACAGCCTTAACTACTGTGGTGGTTTAAATGAGAATTATTCTCCAAAGAATCAAGCATTAGAACTCTGGGGCCCTAGTTGGTGGTGCTATTTGGGGAGTTTAGGGGTCTGGCATTGCTTAAGGAAGTATTAACTTGGGATAGTCTTTGAGGGTTCACATATTCTTTATAGTTACAGTTTGCTGTCTGCTTTGTGTGTGTCAATTGAGATGTGATCTCTCAGCTTTCTATTATGGCCACCTAGCAACATTATGGACTCTCCCCCTGGAATGATAAGCCCAAATAAACTCTTCCTTCTATAAATTGATTTTTTCCATGATGTATGATCATAACGAAAGAAAAGCAACAAAATAGCTACCATGGGTTCAGTAAAGGAGTATAGAAAAATAATCAAAGCAAGCATCAGAAAGAAGAATATAAATATACAATTATATTTTCTGTGCAAATGAGTACTGGAGTTTGGGTTAGTGGGAAAGAATATCTGAGTGATTGCTGTAAAATAGGGATTAGGCCAGAATGTAAATGTTTACATGCTTACTGCAATAAACATTAAAAAGGAGAATTGATGTGACACATGGGAAAGAGATAAGCACAGGAGTGATTCACATATGTGTGATGGGTTAGCAACATACTCCTCCTTTGGTAACATAAGCACACCCACTGGGTTTGTTTTAACAAAAGTACCATTTTCTCAACACTTCTCTTTGTGGAGTGACAAAATAAGAAAGATGATGATGTTGTTAATTATTACTACCATTCTTGGTTTTGGTGTTGGTGACTGAAGCCAAGCCTCTAAGGCTGTTAGGCAAACAGCATCCCGAAGTGTTTCGAAATATTATTTTAACTCTGGTATGAAGATACTTAACTCTGAAAAATCAGGTTAAGTTTGACATTCATCTTCTTAAATGAAATAATAAACAATTGATGAAGTGTAGAAGCAACTCCAGATGAATGCTAACCTCAAACTTGTCTTCGAACATACCCAGAAGGCAACTGAGCATTGCTCTCCAGACACATTGAACTGATAGAGAACAGGGCACAAATTAGTGGGATTCTTAATTTAATCATGGTTGATTATTTTTGTTTCTTTTCAGTTGATTTTTTCTATCTTTTCAAGTGAATAATGGTGAGAAGGAGGAACAAAGCAGATAAGGTATAAAATAAACATTGAGGACATATGGGAGATGGGTACAGAGGGATTGTAGAAGAGTTAATGAATTGGCAGTCTCATATGCATGGAGGAACTATTGGCAAGGAACAATAAAATAAGTGAGCAAAAAACTATTAATAAGGCATTAGAAGGAAGGATGATGGAAACTGACACTATGCACTGGTTTAGTGTGACATGGAATTGATGAATTGAGGTGGGAAGGAGCCAATATCATTGAAGGTACCATAAAGAACTAACAGTTCAGGGAATCAGATGGATTGTCTTCATGAAGAGTGTAATTACCAAGATTGATCATTGAGGTAATTGGAAAGGAAGTGATCCCCAGATGCTAATTTCTTCATTGAATGTAGGAGGAAGACACAAACCTTCAACAAGGAAGGCAAATGAATGACTGTCTGATAATACTTGCTTTAATAAGGCGAGGTAGTGCCCTCATGAAAACTGGCCACCTAAAGTAGGAAAAATTAAGCTGTGGTAATGATAGAATCATCTGATAAATAATATCAGTGGACATTTCAGCTATAAAACAGAAGTTCATATTATTATAAGTACTTTCTTCAATTGTAACCATGTTTGCTTACACCAGTGATATAGAGACATAATTACCAATGGCATGACTAATAAGTATTAATGATATGGTTTGCAACCCTCTTCAATTATTCTTATTCCCCTATAATAATCACATAAAAGATAATTATTTCTGATGATTTGATATTTACAGAAACAAGGCAAATTGAATGTTTTTCCCCCATTTTTAACCAAATAATACTGACCAGGATTGTTGGACTGAGCCTCCATGGGGATCATGAGCTTTGCCCTGGTGGCTCTGCGAGCTGCAAGGGACCTCTCCAGAGTGGACATGGAGCTTCCTGCTTCCTCAGTGTCTTGACCTAAAAGTAAAACTTAATGGTGATAAGAGCAATAGTAATAATCTCCAAAGAAATATATCTTCCTCTAGGTAAAGCATTCCTATATGTAAACTATTTGATTTTATACTTAAAAGACTATCTACTTCATCAGAAAATCTCTTAGATTTGATGTTTTCATCAAAATGGCATGATGTAATACCAAGATAAAAATATAAAGATCAAAGATGATGATATCACCACACATGACATCAAGTGTACCTCAAAGGCACAGTTGCAAAAACTATGTGGTATGTGGTACTGGCAGAAAAAGAAATATGTAGAATAGAATGCAGGGGCCAGAAATAAAGCCACACAGTTATAGCCACATAACTCTCAAAAAAAGTACCAAGCATGTTTGATAAGGGAAAATGGGTACATCCAAAAATCATTAATTCTGGAAAATATTTAAAAAGAAAGTATCTTTCCCCTGTAGAGAATTTACATCTAAAAATTCAATAAAAAAAGAAAAGGAATACAGGACTGAAAAATATTTAAAGGTAAAACTTTGCCAAAACTTTGCAGCAGACATGCATACATTTATATAATTAATACATTTAAGATCCCTTATGTCTAGACTTGGCAAGGAGTAGGAGCATTTTGTTGGCTGAGTAGAAACCATACAGACTGTTACTCATGCTTGATTCCTCTTGCTGAAGCTGCCTAAGTACTTTCACACAGCAAATGGCCCATGACTTTTCATGGAAAGCCCAGAGCTGATTTCCAATTGTATTAACTTGGACAACAGAGGAATTCCACAAGTGTGGGTAAAGAACTCATACTAGTGCATCATCAAAGATGCAGCATAGGGGTGTTATTTAGGAGCCCATCCCCAGAGAAAAGCAGTGAAGAATTATAGGAGTCAATTTGAGTCTTCTTTTTTTCATCATGACATCTGTCTCTCATGTGACCAAAGAATGGAAAGGCAGGGCTCTGAGGGTTATTTCTTAACTGTTACTAAAAGGTCAATGTATTAGAAACAAGGATAGCAGCCAGTGGGACTACTGGGATATGAGGGAACAGTTAGAAAGAAGTTAGGTGGTTCAGAACATTACAGGGGATCTTGGGAAGTCACTCTCTTCTTGTGTTGCATTGTCTTACCTTTGTGTCTGGCATCAAGTAAGCCAGAATAATCTACCATGTATTCCCACCATGACTGATAGTGTTGTCATGACCCCAAAGCAACAGGGCAGGCTAACATGGACCAAAAGCCCTGAAATTGTAAGCTGGAATAACCTTTCGTCTTTGTAGCTCAATTAGTCAGGTATTTTCAATATGGTAATGGAAACCAGACTAACAAACAGGGAAACACATAAGGTGATTCTAGAACAGACTGTGACCCTTCTGCCCCATTTTAGCATTCTATTCTGCTTGATTATCCTAGAAGATTAAAAGAACAGGTTATAAACACAGTCTCCATATTCAAAAGTCTAGTTAGCAATGATGAAAGAGAACCTTTAAATTCTAGATTATAGTTTTCAATATGGCCAGGCAGCCTTTGAATCTGTTCAATATTACATTTAAGGACTAGGAGAGGAACATTTAACCTGTGCTAGAAAATCAGTGACTAAAATATTTGTTTTAGAAATTTTGAAACCATTTGTGCATTCATTTGAAATATTGCATTTAGTTTTAAAAGAGAGGCTCCTCATTTAGCAACCACACTGCAGTATTGATTTTATGTGCTATTGTACTTCCAGTAAACAATTAGAAAATACCATGACCTCCAGAAATCAGCCTATTTTAGAACACCTTATTGAATACTTAGTGATCACTGGATATGATTTATTATGATTCAGTCTTAGGCAATTGGCATTTCTTCATTTTTCTCTGTATACCAACAGCTTTAAAGTGACTTTATCCAGTGAGAGATCACACAATAATGTGGCTGGAGATGACTGTTGATCTCCATAGTAATAGATGCCAAAATAATGATATTTTTCATTCTTCAGGTGTTCTTAATGTAATTTTTTAAAACAGTTGATCAATAACAAATTTAGAATAAATTTTTAAATACCCACTTAGATTGAGAATTGGAAAAATGTATGGCTAGCCTCAAACTTCATTTCCTTAACAGTACTTTTGTGAGAATATCATTACCTGAATGTGAGGCGCTTTTGCTTCCCATCTGGGTTTCTGACTGGCTGTGGCTAACTGGTGTGAGGTCTTGGCAGCTCTGGATGGGGGAGTCCCTTCCTGCAGGATCAGTTCCTGCAGGCTTCTCAATATTTTTCATTTCCATTTCTTCATGATGTATCCAAAGATCAGGAGGTCTGAGGTCCTTTTGACTGCCCTTCCTCTTGCTCACACTATGGGTGGCCCGTTTTCTATGTGACAAAGTGAGAGAGGAGGTGTGAGTCCTTCTACCCAAAGGGGCTTCCTCTCTTTCCTTTGTCAGTTCAGGTTAGCAGCAGAGAAAAGAAACAAAAGGACTCCCAGGAGTAATCAGACGAAGCCCCAAAATTGGCAGACTTGTCTTGGCTGTCTTTTCTCTTTTCCCCTTGAGCCTCAGCACTTTTCTAGGAGATGCTGAGCTGAATCCCCAGGGTCCCAGCAGCTTGCCAGAAGCCATTCTCCAACTTCAGCAGCTGGAGATTCATGCACAAAGTGACAATGGGTTAGTGGGAGCCATATGCCAATCTTTGGAGGTGGGCATAAGGTACCTGACTGCAACATCTGTTTCACAGATAAATGAAGGAGTAGCTTTGAAAGGGCAGCTAGAAATAAAAAGGCTGGAATTTGTGCCAACATCTGAGATCAGAGCTTAGAAGAAAGTCTCTACCTCAGCTGTAGGATTTAATGTGCAATTGGGATCCTTGCTATTTGAAAACAAAAGGTCTCATGAGGACATTCCTAGATGAATAAAACTCTCCCTTGGAGTCATGTCTGGATCCAAACACAATGAGAGTTGTCTTTTAAAATTAGAAGAGAAAGAACGGACTGTTCTCTGGAAATGTGATTCCAATCTCTCTTACTTGCTACAGTAAGATTTTAACTACCACCCCCCCCCTTTTTCAGTGATAATCACATCTCAAGGTTACTGAGAGTCAAATGCTATCTGTGCACAAAGAAAAGTAGCACAGTGCTTATACATTAACCATTTGCACCAACAGCAGGCAATCCACAAAACCATATCCCACAGGCCAGATCTGCTCCTACCTGTCTTGTAATCTTATAAATAAAATTGTATTGAAATGTGGGGCATTCCTTTGCCTTTGCACTGCAGTAACACAACTGAGGACCTGTGTTGAAAGCTATATGTTGAAAATTTAAACTGGGCTCATGTTAACTTCAGAACTACTTTCAACTGTGTTTTCTAATCTAGTAAGTGTTATTCTCTACTTATAAAAAATAAATAAAATAGAATGCAAATAGCTAAAATCTGGCTTGGACTGAAGCCCTTAAAAGTCCTTAAAACATATGTACGTTCCTCTTTACTCATTTAAAAAGTGACCCCTTTATTAAGTAAATGGATTTCAAAGTTTGTTAAATGGCCAAGACAAATTAATCTGTGTGTGTGTGTGTTTGTGTGTGTGTGTTGTGTGTTGTGTGCATGTTGTCATTCATACAAAACAGCCTACCTTATTTTCAATGAGGGTCCTAGAAATCACCAATTAGGCTAGGCTGCCAACAAGCCGCAAATATCTGCCCATCTCCATACTCTCAGACCTTGACATACAATGCCAATGTTTATAATAGTATTAGAGATACAACTCAAAACCTTATGTCTGTCAGTACTAGCACTTTACCGAATAAGGCATTTTTCCTGGGCCACAAACAAGCTAATCTTAATGAAAACCAAAACAAAAAAACAACAAAAAATTGTAACATAGGCAAAACAATTGGGAATGACTACTTTCTCAATTGCTCACTTTGAAGCTTTGCAAATGTTTTCTAATTAATGTTAAGTGGTACAATTTGTTGAAACTTCCCAGCATTCTTTTCTGTCTTTCTGAAGTATACTGATGAGAAGAGTAGACAAAGAACTTTAGACTTACCAGCTGCTTTGTGGTTTAGTAGAGAAGAGCATGCATTTACTTCTCTACTGACCTTTCAACAACTTCATGGTTGGGTATCATAACAGCAACCCAAATTGACCCTGTCCATGGTTGATCCTAAGTCCTAGGTAGCGTTCTGGTGCCTAAAACAATAAACACTGACCTCCATTATATGTATCCATTTTTCTACATTTCACCTGCTCTCCTCAATAGATCCATGAAACTCATAGAAGTATATCTTGTCTACCCCTAGTGACAGTATATATTTTGTTACTGTTAAACAGATGACCTTATTGTCTCTTTCTTTCAAACCAAGATGCTAAATGACTTCAGCATCCCCATGATTGTCTTCAGAGAAGTACCATTCCCTCAAATAGAATAGCACCATGCACCATGCCAAAAACTTTTTAGTGATATTAGAGAGAACTTAATGATCTTTCATAGGACCCAGGTTTGATTCCTAATAGCCTAATACACAACGATGTGCTACTCCAGCTTTAGGGCATCTGATACCTTTTCAGGTCTCCTTTGACACACACATACACACACGCACACACACACACACAGAGAGAGAGACAGAGAGAAAGAGAGAGAGAGAGAGAGAGAGAGAGACAGAGAGACAGAGAGACAGAGAGAGAGAGACAGAGAGAGAGACATTAAAAATCTTTTCTGTTCTGGTGGAAAGCAAGGTGAGATGGGTCAACATTCTAATCCAGCATTTAGGAAGCTGATGAGTTTCAGGGCTACACAGTGAGTGGTAGGCTAGTATGGTTTAATGGTCTACAACTGAAACACTTTCTCAGAAACAGAAACAGATACACAGAGAGAGAGAGAGAGAGAGAGAGAGAGAGAGAGAGAGAGGGGGGGAGTTGAAATATTTTTTCTTTATAAACCAGTAGTAAATCCACAATTCTTGTTGTCTCATGCTTAAATGTATGCCATGTTCATCCATCCATTTACACCTATCTCTCTAAGGTCAAGCTGGGATTTTCTGTAATTTTAAAAAGCTCCAAATCTGGCACTAGGGAAATGTCCATAGATCTACAAGAATTAAGACAACTAACCATCTAAGCAATAGTGAAGAAGCTACCATAAATGACTAATGAGATTGATGACTACCTTAAATGCCATCCTAGAGCCTTCACCCAGTAGCCTATGGAAGTAGCAGCAGACACTCACAGCTAAGCACTGAGCCAAACTCCTGGAATCCAGTTGCAGAGAGGGAGGGGTGATGAGCAAGGGGATTAAAACCAGGCTGGAAAAACACAAGAAACAGCTGACTTGAACAAAGGGAAGCTCATGGACCCCAGTCTGATAGCGGGGAAACCAGCATAGGGCGGATCCAGACACCCTGAACTTGGGTGTTAGGAGGACTGGGCAGTCTATGGGGCCTCTGGTAGTGGATCAGTACTTATCCCTAGTATACGAATGGACTTTGGGAGCCCGTTCCACATAGAGGGATACTGCTTCAGCCTAGACACATGGCCTAGTGCCTAGGCCTTTCTCCAAATGATATGACAGACTTTAAAGATCCCTTCCTTTTAGGGAGCAGAAAGGGAGTGGGTAGGGGATTGGTGGGAGGCAGGGGAGGAGGGGAGAGAGAGGGAACTGGGGATTGACATGTAAAACAAGCTTGATTGTAATTTAAATAAAAAAGCAAAAAAAAAATGTAGTTGGAGAAGGGGGAAAAAAAGCTCCAAAACTTGGAAAAGGCAGCAGATTTTTCTTGGTTTTGAATCATGAACTTAACCAGGAAAGAGAAAGTCATAATTCCTGATGGGCTTTTTTCAGATGTACATCTTCTCTAGGCCACTCTCACTCTCAGCTGACCAGTGAGATGCTGGGGAGATCCTGCAGGAGAGTCTCTAAATAGGTTCATCTGTTGTTTGTGTTATGTTTTGTCAGGTCCCACTTACCACTTCACTACTCCTCTTTGCAGAATGTCTGCTTTTCAAAAGGGGAGACTTCTGCTCAAAATGTTTCTCTCTGGTCCTGCTACATGCACTGTGGCAGGTGTGCAATAAACCCAGCAGGTGCTCATAACTAAAGCTTCTGAAATTTGTTATCAAACTCTACACAGGGCAGCTGTCACCCTGACCTTCTGACCATCTGTTGTCTCCCTAGCTTAATGGCTGAAACTATGGAGAACTCAGCTCTCTGGTTTCTACAGTACAATCTTCATAACATGTGTGCAGATGAATCCTGTGAACACTTTCCAAAGTTTGGCCCAGGAGCAGAGCCAGAGGGGGCAGTGCCTGTGAACTTGTCAGGACTACTGAACTAGAGGACATAATGGGGGTGGAGTAATCTATGATTTAACAGGCAAATATAATGCCTGTAAAATACTGCTAGTGGATTTGTTTAGTTTAGTTTGCTTTTATTTTAAATTTGATGTTTCTATTAAGGAAAGAAATACCACAGTTAATTCTCCAGTCAAAGGAATGCTCAAGGTCCAGTGGATAGTGCAGAAGGATGCTTGCCCACCTGTGTAGAGAGAACATCAGGAAGAGGCTCTGTATGATTGAAATCATAGCACAGGCTGTGCTGAGAAAGGAGGATGGAAAGTATCAAGAGTTCCCCTCTTTCACCGACCTCTGTGATGATCATTTTTCTTTGACTAGTGGCTGTTACCCTGTATTAGAAACTCGGAGTATGTCAATGTTTGACTATACCAGTGTTTTCAAAGCCAAGTTAATTGGTCTTAAAACCCTAAGTAGTTGCTAGAAAAACTTGTAAGGTGAATCTGACAAAAGCAGTTAAAATGCTAAAAAGCTAAAAAATCAAAATTTCAACTAAATATCACATGATGTTTAACTGGCTTTTAATGTCTGTAGGAAATTTTGATTTTTCAGCTTAGTATTGAAACCAGTCACTTTTGTCAAGATTTGAATATATGCTATTCTTTAAAACTTGCTACGCACATTAAATTAAACACATTGCTCAGCCAACAACTCTCTGTATCTGGGGACAAGGCTTTAAATTTTTATTTTAATTTAATGTAGTGAGACAAGATTGCTGTCTTCTCTAATAACAGTCCTATGAATGTAATAACCATGTGTTCTGAATTTCTAGGATAGGTTCAATATTAACCTTTTAATCTTTATTAAGCATATACAGATTCAAACTCAGCTGTATGTGATTTCTGTGTTCACAAGGAAAATAATTCTTGCCAAATTAAAAAGCACCACATCCAACAAAACACACTTCTTTTTTACAATGTTCTATTGTAATCTTGCTAACTGAAAATGTGTAAGGTGATTCTCATCCAAATAAAAATACTTTAATTACTGAAACTATGCAAAATTACTTCTATTTTCATTACTCTAAAGCTACATGCTGTTTTTTGATTTTTTAATTTACAAATATTCTATTTGTGATTGCTGTGTTGGATGGACTAGATTATGGAAATATCTGTGTTGGTTTTAAGGCTGAAGACACTGATGTCCAATGATGAAGGACTTGTCCACATTTGACACATATGGATAAGAGGTATCATAAACATCAAGAGCAGTAGAATTTAGATGGAAATATTGGTCCACTACTTCATATGATAAAATTGAATCTTACCCACTAACCTGTGATTCAAGTAGATAATCAGATTACTGTTAAATATATGATACTTATCAATAGAAATATATCTATATTAATTCAAATAAGAAATCCCTGATAAAATAATTTTAATTTATTGGATTTAATAATTTGCAATCCTCTGTAAAACATGAAGAACATGCCATTCTTCAGCTGACATGGTTACAGACACAGCTAAGATAT
This sequence comes from Cricetiscus sungorus, assembly GCA_030556225.1. NCBI lineage: Eukaryota > Metazoa > Chordata > Mammalia > Rodentia > Cricetidae > Cricetiscus > Cricetiscus sungorus. The sequence continues at coordinate 94,247,026 of JANBXA010000651.1, read as the reverse complement.
GTTTCCTATTCCACAGCATTTCACCCCTGCTTTCTGAGAACTCAGTAAAGGAGCTTCTTTCTCTTTCAGATTGGAATTGATTTTGCTTTCCTCTGTATTAATTGGTTCTAACATTTCTATGGTATAGATGGTGTGGGGGTAGGTCCTCAAGAAAATAAAAACATTAATAAAACCCATAAATAATTTCAAGGAAAAACATTCTTTACCCTTTCTCTTAACATTCATCTTAAAGTACAATTATATTATTCTAGCTCTGTAGTAGAGCTTGAGATCAGGGATAGTGATGCCTCTGGAAAATCTTTAAGTACAGGATTGTTTTAGCTAACTTGTTTTTTTTTCTTTGAATATGAAAGATTTATATTCAAAGAACATGAAGTTGAAAAGGGTTGTTTTAAGATCTGTAAAAAAAATTATGTTGGAATTTTGATGAGAATTTCATTGAATCTGTAGATTGCTTTTGGTGTGATGATACTATATTAATACTACTAATCAAAGAGCATAGGAGATATATCCATCTTCTGGTATATTCTCCAATATTTCTTCAAAGACTTGAAGTTCGTGTCACATATGTCTTTCACTTGCATAGTTAGAAATTCCCCAAGATATTTATATTGTTTGTGGCTATTGTGAAGAGGGTTTGTTTCACTGATTTCTTTCTCAGCCCTTCTATTGTTCTTATATAAGAGGATTACTTGACTACTGTTTGTTTTTTGTTTGTTTGTTTGTTTTGTTTTTTGAGTTAATGTTTTATCTAGCCACTTCACTAAAGGACTAAAGGTGTTTGTCAGTTGTAGGAATTCCCTGATAGAATTTTTGGGATTGTTTATATATACTATTATGATATCTGCAAACAGTGATATTTTGACTTCTTTTCCAATTTGTATCCTCTTGACCTTCTTCTGTTGTTTTATTTCTTTAACTAGAACTTCCAGTACTATATTCAATATATATGAGGATAGCTGACAGCCTTGTCTTGTTTTCTGAATTTAGTGGACTTTCTATGAATTTCTCTCAATTTAATTTGATGTTTGCTGTCAGCTTGTTGTATATTGCTTTAATTATATTTTGGTATGTTCCTTGTATCTCTGATCTCTCCAAGGTTTTTATCATGAAGGAGTGTTGGGTTTGTAGAGAGCTGCAAAGTGCCACACCTTAAAGATGGCGCTGGCTTCCACCTTCCACCTCCCCAATGGTGAGTGCTCTCTGGCGTAAACAAGTCCTTATTTGGTTAAGCCTGTTCAGCCTGTTTGCTTCCGCGTTAGAGTAGCCTATCCTCAGGGTCCACTTGGCTCACTGGGGTTGGTCAGCACAAGGGGATTTAAGCCTGTGCGGGCATTTCCCTGGGGTCAGAAGAAACATGTTCAAGGATCCTGATTAAAACTGCATGAAGAAGATCTTCCCGGAGTCGCATCTTCCTTGCTGGTAGAGGGTAGGCACATTACAGGGTTTTATCATAGGCTTTTTCAGCATCTAATGAGATGATCATGTAGTTTTTTCCAGTTTGTTTATATGGTGGATTACATCAACAGATTTTAATGAAAACAGCATGGTATTGGAATATATGAAACAGATGGATCAATTGAATGAAATCTAAGACCCAAACATAAATCCACACACCTATGTGTTGGGAACCTGCAGTCTCCTGTCTCTGTCCCTGACACTGGGTGGGATGCTCATGGCCATGTCATCACTATATCAGGCTTTACCTGGCTGTTCAAGCCTTTACCTGGCTGCACAGGGGACCCAGTTACACATGCGCAAGCCCCCCTTTTAAAGCAAGTGCAGCAAGCACACCTCTCTCTCTCTCTCTCTCTCTCTCTCTCTCTCTCTCTCTCTCTCTCTCTCTGGGGCCCCTTCTCTCTTTCTTTGACTCCCCTCCTCCCCTGTTTTGGGTTGGCAACCAGCTACCCCCCTTTCTCTCCCCTCTCTCAATAAACTCCACGTGGGCACTGAGTCTCGTATTCATGTTTCTTAGTCAATAGCTGCAGCAAAAGAACAACACTATGGACACCTGATTTTTGACAAAGAATCTAAAATTATACACTGGAAAAAAAAGAAAGCATCTTCAATAAGTAATGCTAACATAACTAGTTTTCAGCATGTAGAAGAATTCAAATAGACCCATATCTAACACTCTGAACAAAATTCAAGTCCCAGTGGATCAAAGACCTCAACATAAATCAAATTACACTGAACCTGACAGAATAGAGTGGTAAGTAACTTTGAACGAATTGACACAGGAGACCACTTTCTGAATAGAACACAAGTAGCACAAACACTGAGACTGACAATAAATGGGATCTCATGAAACTGAAACGCTCCTGTAAGGCAAAGAATGGTGTCATAAGGACTAAATGACAGTCTACAGAATAGCAAAAGATTTTCATCAACTCCACATCTGACATGGGGCTGATATCTAAAATATATAAGGTACTCAAGAAACTAGACACCAAAACAACAACAGCAACAAAAAAATAATCCAATTCAAAAAATGGGATCCAGACCTAAACAGACAATCTCAACAGAAGAATCTCAAATGGCCAAGAAACACTTAAATATTCAACATCCTTAGCCACAAGGGAAATGCAAATCAAAAGGACTCTAAGATTCCACTTTTTACCTATCAGAATGGCTAAGACCATAAACCCAAATGACAACTTATTCCAGAATGAATATGGAACAAGGGGAATACTTCTCCATCTCTTCCATTGCTGGTGTGAGTACAAAATTGTACAACTACTTTGAAAATCAATATGGCAGTTTCTCAGAAAATTAGGAATAAATCTACTTCAGCTATACCACTCTTGGGCATATACCCAAAGGATGCTCAATCATGCCACAAGGACACACTTACTCAACTATGCTCATAGCAGATTTATTCATAATAGCTAAAACCTGGAAACAATCTAGATGCCCCTGAACAAAAAAATTAAATAAAGAAAATGTGGTACATTTGCATAATAGAGTATTGCTGAGCTGTTAAAAACAAAGGCATTCTTGTAGGTTTCAAGGAGATTTAAAGTGCTCTCAATTGACTTGCAACTTTTAGTTCTACTCCATTAGAGATAAGTCATTTTCCACGTAGAACTTAGTTCAACAGTGAGTATGTCCATAAAATAATGAGGGAAGCAAGCAAAACAGAAACTCCAAACCCACTACAGATAGTATCATTGAATTTGGTGTTCTTCTGAAATATGCCAATGTTTTAACAACTGCTTAATATTAAACACCTATCTTATTGACCCTTCATGTGAATTTTCAGATCTGTCTCAGACAGGTGATACATTGATGATACACGATACCCAGTCTGAACACCCCTTTTCAGGAATACCAGACCAAGAGGCTTTGCAAGAGTTTGCTGCCATGATTTTCACATAGTTTGTTTTAATGGAAACACATATTAAGGCTAATCCCTCAAGGAACAGGTTTGACTGGTATTATTTCAGGAATGGTTCAGATTTTATTGTCTTGGTTTCCCCATCAGGAAAGTGGGTTCACGAAACTTTTACCTGCTGCCTGTCTTTCATGTTACCCGTCTTCTATATCTGCTTACTTGTTCTACTTTGTCACCTTTCATGTAACCACAGTAGGTGCTCCTTACCCGAAGTTAACACATGTAGTACTGTGCACTTGGACTCCAGAATATTGAATCCAAAATAAACTTATATTCTTGAAACACAATCCAGCTCCAGGTATTTATTATAATGGCACTCTAAATTAATTATTCTTGTGCCTGCCTGGGGTCTTTATCAAGTGTTATAAACTCTGAGAGACTATGCCTTCTCTCAGAGTTCCCACCTAAGACTGACTATGTTAAGCTCATTCCATCAGCTTTCTCCTTCCATGCAGTAGACTGGTTCACCAGTAAGTACCAGTTCCAAACAGCACCACCCATGACTGCAGCTGGGCCTAAACCAAATGCTCAGGCTGTCTGGGCCTCTCTGGTGCTTTACTTACGATGCACTCATTGCCTGTTCAATTTCCACACAGAGTGTGGTGGGACACAAAAGAAACCATCAATGGAGCCATAGAGGCATAGGGTGTATGGGCAAGTGAGAGAAAGACCAGGCATGAAAGAAGCAGGGAAATGAGATGCTGGAGACTCTTTCTTGACAATGGATGTAGAGATTAGCTGTCAAACCAGCCACTCCAGCTTAGCCTCAGGCTTTAAGTCAGCACAAACCAAAGGCCAAGAACAATACAGAAGGAAAGGGAGCAAAAGGCATTCAAGCTAGTGAGAGAGTGAGTGTTGCTGAAAATACATATGAGGCTGGATATGAGAAAAACTAGAGAGTCAAATGGCCAAAGTTACTGTGGTAACTTTGGAATCTGTAACACGGGCAATGTGCTGGTCCTGAGGAATGGCTGGAAGGGATGGGTTGTGTCCAAATATTACTTATTTTCATTCTAAACTTTGTACACGATACAACCTTCTGTATACAATAAAATCATGAACTGTAAAATATGAAACTATTTTGAAGCCATTAGCAATGTTATTTCCTGACATTTAAACATAGACAGGAAATAGGAACCTTTTCAAATTGCTGGGCTCCTCTTTCTTTTCTAATGCCTAAGAGCTAAGCATTCCATACATTTGTAATAACAGTGACTTGATACGCTGTATTTAGTCATCCATTCAACAAGCATTGATTACCTGCCTGCAGGACTCCATGTCAAACATGATAAATAAGTACTGTGGAGGAACAATATCTCCAACTGTCTAGAAGCAATTACAGAGAAGGCTAGATCAGAGGCATGGTGGAGTCTCTCTCTAGGGCTATTTACAGAAGAATCTGCCCCTGAGAAGTAAAAGCAAACAGAAATGCAAGATTGTCTCTGGGTGTGAGTTTTTGTTGCAAATCTAAAAGTCTGGTTGTAATTTAATTATAGGTTTACAGTGGACAGAATTGGGTTTAGTCCAGGTCAAGCAGTAAGTCTCACATGGTGAATTATGAAGGCATACATACATACACACACACACACACACACACACACACACACACACACACACACACACACACTCACACACACACACACACACACACACACACACACACACACACACACACACACACAGAGGAATATAGTCAGAGAAGGAGGAGAAGGAGACTCTTGAATCAATTGCTACTCACTTCCTCTGCTGGGCTGAAGAGCGCCGGGTGCAAATCACAGCTACAATCACCACTACTAACACTGTGAGGATGCCAACAGTGACCACGGTTATCACAAGCAGGTTGCTATTCTTCTGAGGAGTGACACTGCCATGTGGGGGGTGCATCTGTCCAATGGGTGGTTCTGGGGGAAAGACAAGTATATACAGTTCTGGTTTAGGGAGGGGTTGTCACCACTGCTCAGCCGACTGTAAATTGAAGAACTCTTACTGTTACAACCTGACCAGCAATGAAAACTAAATAATCCATTGAAACTAAATATATGAACTTGGATAGAAAAAGTTATTCAAAAATAGTTCAAAGCAGAAACAATGTAAATGTGGATTAACTAAAAATGGTGATATATCCATTTAATACAACACTATCCAACCATAAAAAAAATGAAGTTCTGACTTATGCTACAATGTAGAGGCTAAGGAAAATCAATTAAGGGCTGAATAGCACTTCATTTCACTCATAAAATATCTAGAGTAGGCAAATCAATGAAAACAGAATACATTGGTGTTGGCCAATGGGTGCAAAGAGTGGCCAGTGGGAAAGGCAGATAATGGTACTGAGCTGCATTTTCACATCGCAGTCTGTTCTAAATTAGATAGTGATTGTGCTAGCATAACCTTTTGACTACACTAAATATAGCCCCAATTGAATCAACTCCAAAGGTAAATTCATGGCAAAGTTATATCCTGATCAACAAAACACAGCGACACTCCATTGGATAAAACTGATAATCTCTTTTCCAGGATGTATTTCTTCATTAAAGGTAGGACTTTGTGTCCATTTCCCCATCTCAGTTTTGGAATTTTGTAGTGTTTGAAGTTCTTGTGTGCACTGCTAGAGGCTCAGTGAAGTCAAATGTGTATCAGTTACATTGTGTCGAGAAGGCAAGGCACAGTTGCATTTTCCCTTGGCATTAAAATATCTGCAGGGAACGCGGTTGAGTTCATACTAAAAATTTATTAATTTCAGAATATCATTTAACAGATTCAGGACTTTATATAATATAAATTTGAATAGTTGAAAAGGTGTTTGCATTCTGAGAGAAAAAAAAACACGGTTTTCATCCGATATCCTTTGTATGTCAATTTAAAAGAAAATAAACCAACAACTCTGAATATTTATAAATTAATTAATATTTCATCTTATTATTAATAAAAGCAAATCAAAGCACTGGAACATGTCAAGTTTAACATTGTTACAAAACTGAGGTCAACAGAATAATGTTATTAGGATCTATAGATCTTTTGATCAAATTCACTAAACTGAGTTTTCAAATCCCAGGCAAAACTACTAGCAAAGGGAATTGGTGCTTCGTGGCAAGTATAGCAAGACGCAGTTGAAGTAATTTTCATGGTGGTTGTCTTTCAAACAAATGCAAAGTATGAATTACGTTTGTAGAAGTTGAAGCATGATTAACATTATGAAGGAATGTGGATATATTCTAAAAATTAAATGCATCATAAAATTGAAATAGGACCTGACATAAGAAAATATTTAGGATCTTCTTCAGCTTCTACAATTTAATTAGGGGCATTCACTTATGAGAGAATTTATGAAACATAGCACTACTTTGGGGATATTTGTTTGCTTGTTTTTTTTTTTAAGTTTTTTAAGTTTTTTTTTAAAGAGGGAAAAACCACCTCCTTCCAAAACTTTAACACATTACTAGGCCTTTAACTGGGAATTTTAGTTTTCATAGCCCTTTGTGGAGTTGTTTATAATAGCCATGACTTGTGTCAGATCACATATTCACCACAATTCTTCTGCTAGCAAAATATGAAAGAGATTAAGTTTTTCCTTCACCATCCATGTGTCCTGTGGTTTCCAGGTCACTGTAATCAATCAGTGTAATAATTTGTCTCTCCAGTAGTGAATCTAGACACATTGCAGGTACATCATTAGTCTCATTCACTTAGCATAATATTTCTAAAACATCATGAAGTGATTGAGGAAATTGAGGATGGATAATGGCAACAGTATGTGTGAACTGGCTGGAAGCCACTGAATGCCATTATCTGTTTTGCCTCCATGAATATTCCCTGTCAGGTAATGTTCATTAGGTCAAATTTAATTGTAACTTCACTTTCACTAGGAATCTTATTCAATAAAAAATAAGCATGCAGTGGCCTGCATTTCATCTAACATTTTCCCTTTCTTCATCTTAGGACTTATTCCTTTAAACAGGGGAATTCTCTTGATTGACATATCCATGCCAGATTTAGTTTGGGGCTTCTTTTTGAATTAAGATTTCATTTTATTTTGAAAGACAACTTCAAGCATTTTAACCAAACTTCTAAGTATGGTTATTACAGGGGATTGCAACGGTTAAAAATACAAGAAAACACAAGCTTTTGAGAGTAATCTCTCATTTCTTATGCATATACCTTAAGAAGCATATACACACTGAAAATGAAATCTCTTGTAAAGGATTTACTTATGTCACATTCTTAGGCAATTGTGAACAAATTACACTTTTAGTTGCTAAATCTAACATTATGCAAGACCGCATCCTTTATGACTCGTAACTTCTGAGAGGAGACAATTTTGTCTGTGGTTTACACTTACTCCAACTTTAACATTTATGCCCACTGCTTAGCAATATTGCAAGCTGCAAGGGGATAATTACTCTTCCCCCAATATCCATATGGTTTTCTTCTTTAAATTTCTGTAGTTCTATCCTGTGATCATACTCATAACTGGGAATTGGCTTCATAAAATTGGCAATTCGAAATTGGTGTTTTAGGATGATTCTAAAATAGTATCATTTACTAGTATGTATGAATGCATGAAGACACACACACACACACACACACACGTATGCATTGGATGTATATGTGTGTATGTAAGGGAGCATGCATATGTAGGTCAAAAGACCAACTGAGAATTATTTCTTTCTTTTCACTACATGGTACAGGGATCTAACTCAGGTCACATGATTGGCAGCTAGCACCTTTATGCACTCAGGCATCTTGTTGGCTCTGTAGGATAATTAAGATGGAATGCTGATTTCCTAAGAGAACTCTAGAACTAGTATCTCTCTTTATTAGGGATATACATACATACATACATACATACATACATACATACATTTATATATATATATTTATAACACACATATATGTACATATAGAACATATGTATGCATATATGTTATATTTCCTCAAACAATTAAACAATCTTTAAATAAAGACCAACTTCTGCCTATTCATGAATTTTTCTCACCATCTCACCTTGGTTGTTTAATCATCTGTCCTTTTACCTGGATACTTCTTTACGTTAGGTTTTTGTTCCTGGAGTAGTGCACTTTTAAACATGTGCCTGTAGTTTATTACTAGAACTCTACACTCAGTGGAGTCTTAGTAGCATTTCTTCAGTTACAAAACGTATGTTTTATATATGTGTATTGTGCATACATGAGTATCTGTACACAATGTACCTGTAGTGCCCAAGGAAGAAAAGAGATGATTTAGAATTCTCTGGAACTAGAGCTACAAATAGCTGTTAGTTGTCATATGGGTGCTTAGAACTAAATCCTGAGCTCTGCAAGAGCAGAGAGTATTCTTAACCACTGGGCCATTTCTCAGTTTCATATCTGGTCCAACGACTTTTTAAACATAGCAAGTTTGTCTGATACAGTGTTAAGTGGGAGTAAGTTAACTAAACTGGCACCATTTGGTGGACAGAACTGTTAGTTCCCCCACTGCATGGGGGAGGCCACTGGTCTGTTTTCAGGTCCAGCACATGACTTTGACATTAGTGTTGTGCACTCCAGCCTTGTGTTGACCAGAGACTGAGTTAGGTATTAAGTTATGAAGTATTACAGAAATGGGAGTGTGGCTTATGAGAAAGAAAAGGAAGATGTGGACCTGCTGGAGGAAACATCCTGGGTTTAACCTTACTTAGACTTGAATGGAATATGTGTTCAGAACTTTCTCTATCTTGATCCACCCAGTTATTGTGTATGTTGAAATCTAATCTCTATCTTAGTGAGATTCTGTGGTAGGCTTTCTAGTTGTGGTTATGTGATGCAGGCAGAAATTTTATGGATTGAATCGGTGTCCTCATTAGAGAAGCCTAAAGAATCTAGTTCCCATTTTCACCAAGAACAGACACAGAATACATCCACCATGTGTAAAGTTTTCCCATATGCACATCCTACTGTACTATGAACAAAAGTTGATGCTATTTACAAATTACCCAATGTGATAATAACAGGAATGGATAAAAAATGTAAATGAAAGTAAATGTATTTGTCTACTAAATAAATGGCATTCCCAGCCCTTGGAAGAGCTATGAACAAAAATTTGATGTTGTTTACGAATTACCCAATGTAAAATTTTCGTGGAAATAACAGGAATAGATAGAAAATGCAAATGAAAGTAAATGTATTTGTCTACTAAATAAATGGCATTAATGGCAGAGGAAGCTATAGAAGGAGATTGAAAAGTTTTTAAGTCATTTGCTGTGGGGCAGTGTCCCAAGCATCTGGTTGTATAAACACACACACATACACACACACACACACACACACACACACACACACACACACACAAACATTGTGTACATACTGATATACTGATACCTCTTGGAAAATTTATGCACTTGATTATAAATACAATATAGCATACAATAAAAAGTAATCACTTAATTTGTCTATTTATTCTAATTTTATAACCAGAAAACAAATAATTTTATTTTGCCATCCATCTGGAGTTGTTATTAGGAAATTACCCAAATGAATATGTACCTGTTCATTAATCAAATCTCTCATGCAATCCTACTGAAGTGGTTAAATAATTTTGTTAGTTATAAAATAAAATACTGGACAGCAGTGAAAGAAAATGAGTGAGGAATATTTTTAACACATGAATAAATCTTAACAAATTTAAAGATAAAGACAAATTATAGCATGATCCATAGAAGATTTAAAAGGTAATTGGTATTTTTTATAAAACTATAAATACGTGAAATAATATATTATTTCTTTACATAGTCATATATAGGAAACATCAAACTGAATAGAACATCAAAGAACTGAAATTGGACAGAAAGCATGCAGACACATCCCAGAGATTTCAACTAAATCATCTTAGATGTTATTATATTTTGATATATAAAAAAACAGATTTTATTATATTCTGAATATGTGATTTGTTTTTAGTAAATCAAACCAAGCAAGAACAGCATATTTTCCAGTGATAAGCATGTTATATTCGTCCTTTGTTTAGAGTTAATTTATCCTTTCAAAAATTATATTTCATCAAAATAGACAGCTTCTGTATGTGGCTTTCAGTCTGCTTCATGTTCATTACCTGGTATTTCTTCCAAGTGGTCCCCTAAAAGCCCATAGTTATATGGAAAAGTTTTCCTGGAGGAAGCAAGAAAACTGCCTAAACTTGAGAGTATAAAGGACAACTAATAATGACATATTATAGGATTTAAAGAGTAAATTATTATTTTTTTAGTGAAAAGTTTCAGTAACTTTATCAAACACAGTTGGTTTCAAGCTAATCATTGGTTATCATCATTGTTCAATAGAAAAGGCTGTCCTGAACATTGTAAATGAACTATCACACTTAAAAATGTAACTATGCAAGAAACATTGTGCTGGTTACATTGTGTCAACTGGACACAAATGAGGGTAATCTGGGAGGAGGGAGTCCCTACTGAGAAAATGTTTCATTACACTGGCCATAGACAAGTCTTTGGCTTATTTTCTTGCTTTATGATTAATGTGGTAGGGTGATGCCCACTGTGTGTGATGCTACTCTTGAACAAATGGTTCTGGGCTATAGAAGAAAACAAGTGAAGATATCTACGAACTAATCCAGTAAGAGGCGTTTTTCCACAGCTTTTGCTTCAGCTCCTGTCTCCAGCTTCCTACCTTGATCTCCTACTGTGATTTCCCTTGATGATGAACTATAAGCTGTAAACTGAAATAAACCCTTTCCTACCTACATTGTTTTGGTCAATGTTTTCTCACCACATTAGAAAGCAAACTAGGAAAGACCTGTATCATTTGTGGGATGGCCAGTACTGGAACTTGTTTAATTATTTTTCATGCACCTGCCACCTCTAATTATCATCATTTTCTGGTAGAGTGTGTGAAATGTGCTAATAACATGATTTTTCTATGACCACAGTAAAGCCCTAAGTCCACAGTCCTTGCCCTTGTCAATAGAAAATTTATTTTGGATACTGTAGAATTAACTGTGTAATTACTGTATCTAATCCAATAGAATTCAATTTACATACTTACCATTGAGAGTGCTTCTATCAATCAAGTTCGTATCTACTGGCCAATAACCTCCATCTCCATGACGACCTGTGTATATCAGCACATTAGAATGTTAGTGGATATAGTCCAGGGAACTGCAAACAAAACAAAATAAAATGGCAAAGAAAAAATTCTAAATATATAATGAATGAGCACAATTACTTGGACTTATTCTTTATTTTTCCAATGGCTAAGAAAAATCTGTCATGCTTAAACAAGTGAAATTCAATTCTCTGGGATGTGGTCTTATTTTCACAGTCATATTTTCTTTCTTTTACCCCCTTTAAATACTTAAAATATAGCACCAACAAATAAGCACAAAGGGCCAGCATTGCCATACTAAATGCTTATCTCCTGAAGACATCAGAACAAAGATGGCCTGAATTATAGATCCTAGGTCTAGCCAGCATTTATTATCTCTTACTTGTTACAGACTTTTAGAAAGTTCCCATTGCTGTCCTACCAGGCCAAGACTTGTTTTATTTTAAATTTGCCTCTGAGTACTTGCAAGTATTTCCATGTGCCAGGTAACATGACTGAGAATAAATACTAGTTAGAAAACAAAGAATGTGTTCAAGATCCCCATGCACATAGTCTATACATTTGTTGCTAACACAAAGTAAAAGAAGATTCCTTCATTGTGGTATCATTGGGAACTCTGCCTCCCATAGGTGTGAAACAGATGTGAGTGTGGTATTTAAAAGAATTGAGTCACAAATTAATCAAAAAATACTTATGTGATAATGAAAAGTTAACTAATGATACTGTACTACAGATAACTATTTAAAAAAACTGTAATTATTTGACTAGCTTTGGGATATCTAGGTAGATCTCTGATATAAAAAAAATTAAAGATTTGCCTTTACATACAAACATATGCCAGCAAACAGCATTTGTTACAAAGTAATGCTAGTTAGGGTGGTGACTAAGGTGTTGACCACAGTGACAGATGGTTTTCTTAGGTTATATTGATAGATTACATGTTCCATTATCTTTCTGACTTAACAAGTCAGCTTTGTAACATTCCTTTGTATACCCAACAATCTTCTCACTGATGTTTTCCAAGCATTTCATTATTTTATTTGCAGAATAATGGTGGAAAAGCAACTTAGTATTTTGTTCCCTGGCTCTTTGAGCAGAAATTTTTAAATTCTTTGGATATCAGTTCAGCTCAAGATAGCATGGATATCAAGTTTCCAACAAGCAATGAAAGAAATTAATTCAATCACAGTGAATTATGTTTTTCAAATAAAATGGCATATTTAAACTCTGCTGGGCTTTTATTGTGTGTGTGAAAGAAAATAGAAGTTAGGGTGAGGTTTCTATTTGTATGTAGTAGGGAAGCTGGTGATACTCTTGTAAAAACAAACAATTTAATGAGAAGATATTGTGGACATTTTGGTGGGTTACCTACACCAATAGACAGTTCTAACCTTTCCGCAGATACCTGGCTTATGTAACAAACACATCTCAAGTTTCAATGAACACAGGAGATACTTTGTCCATAGTACACTGTGGGATCGGTGTTGGAAGAAATGAAGTAAAACAGAAGTTCTGTATGGATATTAAGAATATTTTGCAGCAACTGAAATCAGCAAGCAAAGCAGTCAGCCAAAAGACATGCTAACAACCTAATCACTTAGGCCAGTACTAGCAATAAATGACTCCTGTAGGGAGTAATCCTATATTGGCTGGAAATTAGGTGGATAGCCAGGGAAAGATTTTCCTTTATTCTTCAGCCTCTTGACAAATGTCTTTTTAATGAAGTTTCTAACTGTCTTTGCTAGTCTGTGGCAGGATGTAAAAACAAGTACACAAGCACATCCATGTATTAATCAGACAGGAAGCCATATGTGTCTGGAACCCTTTGGATTTACCAGGCTATCAATTACACTGAGAATACAGTAAGTAGAAAATACCTCTAATATTATATAGGCCAGGATGTTGAACAAGATAACAGTATTGCAAAACTGCTTCTAAATAGCATGGGGCTTAAAACTTGGACATTTTATACCAAAAAAAAATCTAGTGTGTTGACCTGCGTAGCCTTTTGTTATCACTAGATTGATATCACAAAATAAAAGTAACTCACAATGAACCCAAAAGAAAGTCTTGTTTAGGAAAAGAGCTAATATCAACAAGGAAAATTGGATGGACTTATGTAATTTAGATATCTTGTAGCAGTTCATGGGGAAAGCACAAATCTCATTTCCAAACTATTGATGATCTAAAGACATAGAATTGAGCTTTAATTTTATTCTAAGGTTTCTCTCCCCTAAAGACACTTTTAAACTCCAAGGAGGCTTTCCTGATTGGGAAGTAATGAATAACTACTAAGAGATGTAATAGCAATGACAGAAAAATATACCTCTACTACCATTAGGCAAGTCCTAGGAAGTTAACAAATAAGAAGACACTAGAGAGCTAAAGAAAACGATAGCAATGGTGCTGTTGCCAGGCAGGCCAACACATGTTTGAGGACTTATTGCTGTGGAAAGTTATTTAATGTGTTCAGTTTACTTGGTTGATTTCATAACCATTGATTCACAGAAATAAAGGCTCAGTTGGAATTGAAAAAGATCATTGGCGTGAAAGTCAGTGAATGTAAATATTACATCTACTGCCTTATCCCAAAGGTCTCAGCTTCATTAAAGGAGAATTAAATGGTAATAATTTATTCAAAATTTATTGAATGCTTGCTACACACACATACAAAACATATTCCTAGATTCTCAGAGAAGCGTGCATTAGTTTTGTGTCCTATGATGTCAGCTAGCATTGGTTCATTATGTCTAAAGCTTAAATAATCCTACTCATAGTTAATAGCAACAAGCTATTGGTGGTTTGTAATTCACTCTGGGTTTAATGGTGTAAGCACTACTTAATCCATCTATCTCTATGCAACACTGCCAGATTTTCCTAAAAATGTTTTTCATTTACCTAGTGTCTTTAAAAAGAATACCTGAAAATTTGTGATATTTTAGCAGTACCATATTATAATTTTAACGATTAAAACATTGAACTCCTTCAATTCTTCCAAATTTAAAAAATCCTCCAAAATTTAAGAGTTTGTGAGGATCCCAGAGTGAATTTTAAATAAGCTCAAATGTCTGTGACCTCCCTGTCATTTGCTCCCAGGATGAAAGATGAGAAGGGCAGAAGTCTTACGGCTGTCTTTGGGGAGTATGGAAATTAATTTTTCCTTTAGGCTGACTCCAGTGGCACCTACAATGCTTTCACTACAGGAGGAGAAATTCCTGTCAATTAAGATGTTTTTCAATGCATTGATAAATACTGTGCATCTTAATTTATTGCACTTTACAGTTTTTCCTCTCAGAGGCCACTTAAAATATTGCTTCTATATTTTCATTTTGGTATATATAATATGTGTAATACATATGTGCATATGCATGTCTCTCTTTATAAAATTAACCAGTATTAATGCTCATGTATTCACTTGCAGCACAGAAGAGCAGTATTTCCCATGATAAATAATTTTCCAGCACTTACAAAAAATGAATTATGTTGGAGTTTGGTGCTATGGTCTGTTTTATTTCTGTGGGTGTTTAAGATTTCAGAAAGAGGAGTGGGATATTAACGTACAGAGGCCATTTAGGAAGTTGGATATGGTAGATGTAATCTCATCTTTAATCCATCTTCTCTGAATGGGGATTCAGAGGGACCACACTATCAATCCCCAGAGAAATACATATGGGTCATAATCTAAATCAAACGGGCAGATTGGTCACTGAATGAATACTTGGTGCACAGCCTCCCAAGAATGCAGAGCACACAGTCATCTTCCTGATCTTAGAATTGGTTTTCTGAGAATAATTCTGGAGGTAATGACGAAAATTGCATTGATTTTATGTCTTGTACACCAGTGGATAAAGAAGATCCATTAATGCCACCTGAATACAATTTTACTGTCCAGCACACAGATCACATTGAGATATATTTAAAACAGATGATTCATCAGCAGCAAGATATCTGTGTGTGAGAGATCAATTCATCATGCAGTTGATAATACTTCTGACTTTGAGCAAAGGTATCAGGGCATCAAACCCCAGGAAACAAAACAATAACGAATGCCTGAGAGTTTTCAAATACATATTAATAGAAAGTAGCTGCTTACTCATTCCTAATGTCCAATGCACTATGTTTAAATAAACACAAAAGAAATCACCAAGTGAAGGAAAACATTACTGCTTCAGATGCAACAGCAGCTAAAGTTCCCATAACATATGAAGTTTGATGCTAAGTAAATCCTTGGTGTTTTCCCTTCTTCAAAACCCTTGGTTGCCATTTGCCTTCTGAAAATATTCTAAGAACAATAATTTGCAAAGTAGGTGGGGGTTGGTGGATGACTGAGTTGCCTGGAGTTAGAAAAGCAATGTGTACATCCCTCTCCATGCAGTTTCATCATAAAAGTTCAGCTTTTTTTCTATTGTAATTTTTGTCTGTACAGCATTGACTGTTAATAGGATCAGCTCTTTCTAAGAAGAAAACACATTTGTAAGAATTCTTAAAATCAAACTAAAACTTAAATGAGAATTTCATAATGTATAATATGAGTACTATGACCAGATAGTTGTGGAAAACAATGTACTGTAAGAAAGAAAGACAAGGACTAAATTGGTGTTGTTAGTCATGACAGTCGGTACATGAAAAATTTATATGGATGATTCTTTTATCCTAAGTGCTTGCTCTTGGTGAACATCTGAATTTTATTCTTAGTATTGACATCTTGAGGCAAATTCAGAGTTTAATCAATACATCGGGGATGGTTTCCTGAGAAACTGCTTAAGGTAGGAAAAAGAAAACTCTACAACTAATGCCTTTTTGTTTGTTTGTTCTTACATGAGTGCTAAATAAAGTCAGCACTGTCAGAGTTATCTGGACTACTTAATCTACTTAATATTAGTATTCAGGCATCTCTACTGGCCTGTCCTTGGGGTTCTGACAGGATATGTCCTCAGTTGCAGCCACTAAGAGCACCACCTGTGCATTTTCACTATGTTCCATTTTAAAAGGGATCTGCCCACCTCCCATTCTCTCTATCATCCTCTCTCTCTCTCTCTCTCTCTCTCTCTCTCTCTCTCTCTCTCTCTCTCTCTCTCTCTCTCTCTCTCTCTCTCTCCTTCTCCTTCTCCTTCTCCTTCTCCTTCTCCTTCTCCTTCTCCTTCTCCTTCTCCTTCTCCTTCTCCTTCTCCTTCTCCTTCTCCTTCTCCTTCTCCTTCTCCTTCTTCTTCTTCTTCTTCTTCTTCTTCTTCTTCTTCTTCTTCTTCTTCTTCTTCTTCTTCTCCTTTCTTATCCTCTCTCCTCTCTCTTTCTCTCTGTTCCTCCCTTTCTGTCCCCACCATGTCCCCCTTTCCTTTCTCCTGATGCTCCTATCCCCAGAGGCCAGACTGCCCCTCCCCTTTCCCATTTTTATAATCCCTTTCCCTAATAAATAATAACAAACCCTATGCTTGAACCCTGTCACATGGTGTTTTATCTCCTGAGCTGCTTTTCTTAAATTACAACACTAAATATGGGGAAGACAGATGCCATTCAATAAAACACTTTAATGCAAACATCTTATTTCACTAATTAATTATGTATATGGATATAGCTATATATAATTTATATGCCATAGTACAATATATAGTATAAATATTCATGCATTTATTTATAAGCATTCTTTCACTTCTGAGCCTCACATTCTTGACACTAAACTAAAGTGGGCAACAATTAAAAAGGAACCAAAGAGCCCCAACAACAAACAATATTTTATAATTACAACCAAGCAGCTAACTTTCTCCTTCAAGATATCAAGTAATGAAAATTCATAATTTATGTACTTTATGACCCTTATAAATCCATATGCCTTACTGGCTGATGGTGAAGATTTGCTACCTGACCCTGAAGATCTATATTATAACCAGCCATACTTAAAATGTCCAGTACTTTACTAGTTGTTGTAAACATAAATTTAGATGCAGCACAAATTAACAATACAGTTATCAATAAAACAGAAGCCAACTAACTGTTAATAGCATGGAGGTTGGTGGAGCTATCTGAAGTTGTTTATTTATTGGGGTCTCTCCTTATGTCTGTTTGTCTCCAGAACATCTGACATAATGGCAATTAGAAGGGTCTCAGAAATTATTTTTAGATTCAGCCCTGTCCTTACACAAACTCTAAAGTATCATTCTGTTTTTCAATATGTAAGGGCTCTCCTGGATCACAAAACCTTCCTAGGAGCTCATTTCCCTAACACCAACAACATGGATGATGGGGCACAGCCTAATGTAGTTTATAAAATAGAAACGGCTCTCACAGTCCACAGAAACCTCTAATAGCCTCTTCCCAGAATGCTATTCAAGATTATCCCAAATTCAAATTTTAAAAGCTCTTGTTTGGCTGAAGCTCTAAGTCACACAGAGAGAGGATAGAAGAGACAGGGTTCATTCTTCCCCAAGGGAAAACCACTGAATGAAGACTTTAAACCAGGCACATTCTGCTAGTGGATATAAGTAATGGGTCTGTTGAAACTTCCTCTCCCAAATATCTACCCAACTCATGTATTCAATTGAAAAGTATTTGTTGTATTGTGTAGTTGTTTCCTTGAATAACAAACCAGTCTACATCACAGGTATGCTCCTCAAGACAAAAAGAAATTACTCAAAACAGTTACTGGAAGTCACTGAAACTGAGAAGATTCACTAGGCTCATCGTTCTCCAAAAGAAGACTGTTGAAACTCATTCTAAGACAAGACAAGATGTAGAAAACACTGATACAAGCTCAGCTGCCTACAGTAAGCAGGGACCAGGTACATTTCCTAAAAGAAACAAATATCTGTCTGGAAGAGGCTCAGATCAACCAAATCACCTGGAAAAGGCAATCTGTAACCTATTGAGCTGACTGCATGCTGTGCAGTGTGTTCTAGTTTCCCAGCTTTTGTGATAGGTCACCCATGCTCTAATGGCCTTTGGTGATAAAGTTGCCTTTGAGTCATTTCTGTTCCTGTTAAGTACTTCACCCACATTCTTGTGAGTAACCTCAATAAAATTCATTGGTTCATCAAGTTAGACATGGTAGTATCTGTATTTTGATCTGTCCTTGCCTTCTTATCAAAGGTGTATAGGTTTGTGTGTGTGTGTGTGTGTGTTCATGGCCTCACCACAGGAAAATTCTGTCACACAACAAGTGAATTTACTGGTTGAAGAGGTAAAGGAATAAAATGGTTATTGTAGATATGTATACATTATAGCAAAGGGAAAAGTTTAATGAGTTATATTAACCCCTTGATCATTAACAAATGTTAAGACTTAGTTTGTAAGTAAGGAAACAAAATGGGACATTGGGTTTATTAGAAATTCAGGACTATATAATTTCTGAGAGGTTTTTAACCAGACATGGAACTTGAGAAAGAGGTTAACTAGCTGAATTCTAAAAGATATAGAAAAAAATATTCCTTATATAGTCTATCTAAAAGTTTTCTTAGAGTTTATCTTGGGCAAGGCAGAGACCCACTTAGGGAATTTTTGCACACATTCTATCTGTTTGAGAAAGATTATGCTAATTAAGTATGAAGAGATTTAAAGAAGCTGTTGCAGTAAGTAGTGTGAGAATAATGTTAGCTATGGATCTGTAAAACAGACCATTTTATGTATGAGTAGATTATGCCTTAGGAAGATGACTTTACTCAGGATCACATTCTTAAGTAGATGATTCTGATTAACTCTGGTGATGGTTTTTCTACAGTGAATTGTTAAGTACAAGAACAAATGAGGAGGGGGATTAATGTACTAGATCACACCGAGTCACGTATAGAATGATTGTATGAGCATTTAGGAATCTGTGATGTGAGACACATCACCTGTATTCTCCATAGGACACACAAAACAAGGTAGGCTTTGTAAAAAAAAAAAAAAAAAGAAAGAAAGAAAAAGAAAAGAAAGAAAGAAAGAAAGAAGAAAGAAAGAAAGAAAGAAAGAAAGAAAGAAAGAAAGAAAGAAAGAAAGAGTTTTTTACCACATAGAGCACAGGGGAAAGTAAAGTTTCACTTTACAAAGGGCATCACAGAACCCAGCATAGTTGTTCATTCTATCATCCCAGTTTAGGAGATGGAGAGTTTGCTTTGATTACTCTGTGTCTCTGAGTAAAAACCAGTCAATCAATCAAAATAATTGTCATGAATGCAAAACATGACATCATAAGAGGACAAAATAGGCTATGAAATGTGGAACATGACTAACACTGAAGCAACCTCCCTACAGCAGGTATCTTATTCTTGCCTTGCCCCATATTCTTAAGAAAGAAATGCTTAGCACTATCGGCCAAAGAAAAAGTGGTTTATATAGCCATGGATGGATGGGAGCGTGGAGGTTGTTGGAGTCTAATGCAGTCAGTGGCTCTCTGATGTTTTGTAGAACTACTATGTTAGATAAGAGAGAAATTAGAAAGGCCTTTTTACAAGTTCATCTTCTGCCATAGTGCACCGCTCCACATTTCCTTGGCTGTATCCTGAACCAATTTTGTACTTATAATTTGCTCATGTTCTGGATTCCTGATCACTGATTCCCAAGATTTCCTTAAATAGAAGTCTACTCACAATTTTCCACTAAGGTTTTATTTATACATTAGTTCCAGTCAAGGGTTTAAGAAATCATTTTTTTTTTATACTCTAGCTCACTATGATTTCCCATCTGAAATCCTAAACTATCCATTTTAGTGGTAACAACAGTTTGTCAATTAAAGTTTTCACGTTGGCCTGGCAGTGAAATACCTATAATGCAAATTTTCTATAATACAGATTGCTTGAAAATAGATCCAAACAAGTTTTTGTTTTTTTCAAGCATTTCTGTTACTAGCCTCATAGTAGATTCACTACTATTTATAAATATGTTGTTAGAAGCAAGTCCAGTTCTTCTGACGTTTTCCACAATTCAATTATTCACTGGTACCTATAAGTTTGATTTTTCTCTCTTTAGCATTACAAACAACTAGTAAAATTTAAGTCTATATTTTTTCTCCTAACCACAAGAAAGGTCAGAGATCAAAGAAAGATGGTATAGAATCTTTCAGAGAAAATTATGATTTCTTAATTTTATATTTATTATTGTTTTTATAAGTGATTGTTGAATTTCCATATTTTAGCTAGAAATATACTCTTACATTTTATTCATCTTCTTTCTGACATGAGCCACACGTCAGATCATCCTCCCTATCAATAGATTTTCCAATCTACACTTTTTATTAGACAGGAAAGCTTTTGATTCCTAGATGACTCCACTTTCCTAGACACTTGGGTCATTTTATAAATCAAAATACATTTATTTAATAACTAATATAAGTTGGAAAAATTATAGAAGTGACAATGAGCTTCTAAGTAATGTTCTACATAGAGATAATTTGTCATCTGACCACTAAGCTAGGAATGATAGTAGTAAATGATTAGAAATGGGAACACAGCGACACATAGTTGAGCATTGTGCACACAAACAAGAAGAAAAGACAAGAAATGTAATAAAAAATATTGCAATACATAGAATTGGGAGGGAGTATCTGGAAGGAAGAGGGATTTGGTTTTTTTGTGATATTATTTTTTTATCATTTAAATGTGAAACAAGCTTGTTTTACATGTCAATCCCAGTTCCCTTCACCCTCTCCTCCTCCCCTGTCCCTGCCCAGCAACCCTCATTCGATCCCTTTTTTGCTCCTTATGAAGGGTGAGGCCTTCCACGGGAAATCTTCAAAGTCTGTTATATCATTTGGAGGAGAGGCTAGACTCTTACCCATGTGTCTAGGCTGAGGGAGTATCCCTCTATGTGCAATGGGCTCCCAAAATCCATTCTTATACTAAGGTTAAATACTGACCCACTACAGGAAGCCCCATAGACTGCCCAGTCCTCCTAACTAACCACATGCAGGGAATCTTGGTTGCTCTTATGCTGATTTCCCAGCTATCAAACTGGGGTTTATGAGTTCCCCCTTGTTCAGGTCAGCTGTTTCTGTGGGTTTCTCCAGCCTGGTCTTGACCCCTTTACTCATTACTCCTCCCTGTCTGCAATTGGATTCCAGGAGTTTGGCTCATTGTTTATCTGTGGGTGTCTGCTTCTGATTCCATTAGCTACTGGATGAAGGTTCTAGGATGGCATATAATGTAGTCATAAATCTCATTACTGAGGAAGGGCATTAAGGTAGCCTCTCCACTACTGCTTAGAATCTTAGTTGGGGTCATCTATGTAGCTCTCTGGACATTTCCCTAGCGCCAGATTTCTCTTTAAACCTATAATGGCTCCCTCTATTATGGTATCTCTTTTCTTGTTCTCCTCTATTCTTCCCCTGACTCAATCTTCCTGCTCCCTCATGTGCTACTCTCCCCTCTTTTTTTTTTCTTTCTCTTTCTCTAACTCCCTCTCCCTTTCCCACATGCTTCCAATTTCCTTGGGATATCTTGTCCCTATCCCAGGAAGAAGGATTTGTATTTACTGTTTTGAGAAAGGAAGAAAATATTGTTCTGGATGAGAGAATAGCACCAATTATAGCAAAACCCAGGTGGCTATTTGTTTTTATTTCTACTTCTTAGTGTATATTCAGAAATAATTTGACAGTCAGGTTAGAAAATATAATTTTGTTCTGATGGCTAGCATTCTAGTGCCAAATAACTGAGTCTACTCTGCAACCATTCTATAAATATGTGTCCTTATATACACAGATACATATAGTTTTCACTCCTCATGAAGGAAATTTTTAAAAATAGGCAAGATACCACTATAAAATAACAAAAACAAAAACTACAGTCAAAGTGTAGATGTTTGGAGCCAAGTCCCAGTGGATACTTCTACAAAACACGCCTGCACCTAAGATCAGAGAACACTGCTTAAGAGAGGGAAAAGATAGTAAGAGCCAAGGGCAAATATAGTTTTCTGTGAGATTGTGCCTTTATAGCATCAGAAGCAACAACCATAAAGTCTCACAAACATGACTTCCCAAACATGAGCTGACCATAGATGACATCGATGGATATTACAAATTGGATGAGAAACAACCCACAAGGTCTTAACCCTTCATAAGGAACTAGGCAGATGAGGAAACTTGGGAGTAAGAGAGGTGATCTTCCCTAGGAAAGAGCACATCAACTGATTGTTCAGCGCCTAAGAGTCATGAAAACACACATACAGGTAACATTATATAGACTGAACAAGATATATAGAGTTTATGGAAGGGTTTGGAGGGAAGGAAGGAGAGGGAGAAATGTAATTATATTTTAAATAAGTACATAAATAAACAAAAATATTACTCATTGAGCAAAGAAACAAACATAATACTGAAAATGATAATGTAGAACTGATAGATGAAGACAAAGTCAGAGCCAGGAGGAGATTTGTCAAGAAGAACCAAGCAGGTTAGCAGTAGAGAAGCTGCACCACAGGAAGTATCTGTGCCTGAAATATTGTTCAAGATTCTTTAAACCAAAATTCCTGCTTAGAAATTCCTCTTAGAAAGTTAATAATCTACATAGATTGGGTAAATCCCTCTGGGCAGTGCCTATGTTTTTTTCTTCCCAAGTTACCTATTAAAACATAAAGATTTCTGAGAGGCAGAATTAGGCAGCTTCTTGATTGCTTGCTGGGAACATGGCAGGCACTTAACACTCTATTAAAAGCACATTACTCATTTTCCACCTCTACTTTTTCACCGCTCATAATTTATAGAATTGCAAAAATTTAAACCTGAGTAAAACACAGGTGAGAATAGCATTTTCAAGTGGGTATAGCAAGTGGTTGAATAATAAACTGGATTGAAGTTATTTACAATATTATGGTAGAAAGAAGCTTTAATTTTCAATTAAACTGCTATCATCAGAAGGTGCAAAAGGTTTAAGTTTTTCAAAAAGAAAACTGGATGTTTCAATCTGAACCCTACAAAGTCTGTATTCCATCAACTAAATTCAAAACATGACTGCACTGCCTTGACAACTCTAGTTCATTGAAATTTGAAATAATTAAGATTGGGCTAATACATGAGAGTAAATAAAATAGCTGAGGTGCAAAATAGGTGTGGTGTCAAGAACTTTTCAGGAATACTCCTTTTGAGGAAAACGAACTCTTTAAAAAATGATGATTTAAAGTTATGCCTCCAGAGTTTAGCATTCTTTATAACAAAGTTAGATTTAATGAATTGCCTGCATTTCCAAAAATTATACAGTTGTGTTGAACAAAAATTTTTAGGTAACATGGGCATGCATCTGTACCTAACTAACTACATATACAGATACTTAGATCCTTTTACTGGATTTTATCTACCTGTTAGTTTGTAGTGAGAACTACATTGGCTAATACATGTGAAGAACATAGTGCTTGATGCCTAGTGGGAAAACTATTCATAATTTTTTGTTATGAAAAATTGCTCTTCCTGAGTTTTTAAATTCTAATTCCAGTATAAAAACCTAGGAATCTTAAAGATAATTTGCACTACACTCACCATTTTATAGGCGGAAATGCTTAGAGAAGTTAATTTTCAATCCCACAGTCACATAGCAGGTCCCAGTGTTAGGGCTGTTCTGGGAGGCTCTGATTCCATTCCAACACTCTCAGAGCACATAGTTAGTGAATGCTGACAGGGAATCCCAGAGACTTCTCAATAATTGTTAAGATTCTAGGGGGACTTACTTTCTGTCCTCAAAGTGCAACTGAGTTAACAAGATCATTCTTTATCTCAATCTGCAAATGGTTGCAGCTCTATACTTCTTTATTCTGAGTGTCTCAACCCTCTCTCTGGCCATGGAGAATCAGCAACATGTGAAAACTCTGGAGTGAGAACTTTTTTTTGTAGTCTATCTTGGTAAGTTCCCATCCTCTATCAATTGCTCTGATATTGCCATTGTAGCCACTCAAACATCACACTGGCTAGGTGTGAAGAAGACACAAAAAGTCATAACGAGACCAATCTTCATAAACAGGCACCTCTGTGTGGAGCATGTATTTGTGGTCACATAGAATCACTATGGAAAATGGGCAGGACAACCATTAAAGGTATTCATAAGAAGCTCTAAGGTTCTACTATTATTTCAGAAAAACAAAATTCACATGTTTGTGGCACCAATCAATGCACAGTAAATTGTGGTTTTAGAGAAAAGCACTTGGCTTCTAGCACTGTCAACAATGGCTTGTGGGATTTGGGGCAATGCACTTATTATTATTACTGTTGTTGTTGTTGTTATGGTCTAAAAACTAGGAAGACAATTAGTGAGGTAGTGAAAGACATTTCTGTTTTAACGTGAGGACATGACTTTTTGAGTACTTAGCATTACACATGCCCACACAGAGATGCGGAATGGCTCCATCTGTTCTCCAAACACACTTCACAGGGTCAGATTGTGTGACTACTTCTCTTTCTCCCTCCAAGAAACTTAATCACTAAAATCTTAGAACTAATTTCAAACATGTAAAGAATCTTCAGATTATTTATTGATTAAGTGATAATAATAATAGTGTTTTATTTCAGTACAATGCCTAGTACTCACATTTACATAGGACTTTCTTATGCTGATGCTGTAATATCTACTGTTAACTACATTTACGTATACTTTGAAGCAAAGCTATTAAAGGCACAAATGGAGAGAATTGATTTAATAGTACATATGCCATTTTAAGAAAAGACCTCAAATACTCTCTTCTGCCTAGTTCCTGAGGCCATTTTCAGCCTTCACAATAGAGCATCCCTCATAACAATCCATAGTCCATGAGCTCCCACTAACTTGGGACAACTGTCTCTGTGGTTTCTCCCATCATGCTCTTGACCCTCTTGTTCATATGAAACCTCCTTCCTCTCTTCAACTGAATCCAGAAGCTCAGCTCAGTGCAGTACATAGCTGTGGGTCACTGCATCTGCTTCATTAAGTTATTGGATATAGGTTCTTGATCTTTTTTTGGGGGGGGGAGTAAGCATGACTGGCTGTAGAACCAGGAACTATCCCAGTGGAACAAACTGGCTTTTTGGAACTCATTTCCTATGGAGGGATACCTTGCTCAGCCTTGACATAACAGGGCAGGGGGGTCTTGCCTCAAGATGGTAT
Source organism: Cricetiscus sungorus (assembly GCA_030556225.1). Taxonomy (NCBI): domain Eukaryota; kingdom Metazoa; phylum Chordata; class Mammalia; order Rodentia; family Cricetidae; genus Cricetiscus; species Cricetiscus sungorus. Next base: position 94,221,512 of record JANBXA010000651.1, on the reverse strand, counting down.
GCCAAACTTTGTTGACTTCCCAAGGAAGGCCTTACTTCCTCTGAGGATTGGATGGGGGATGGGAATGAGAGTAGGTGGTAGGGGGCAGGAGAACGGGAGGGAGAGGGAATGGGGGTTGCTATGTAAAATGAAAAATAAATTTTTTGAATGAAAATGTTAGGATATAAATAGGGTTTTTTTTTTGGTTTTATTTCTACAGGCAAAATATTTAGAGTTTCTAAGCTTCATATTATTTATTGCTCAAATGGAAATAATAATAGTATCAGCCTCAGTCAAGTTATGATTTAAGTGAGTCAATCGTCCATTCTTAAAATCGTACTCAGTGAAAAGTGCTTCATTGGATCCAATTAAGCATTATACACACTCATACAGAGATGCACTACACTATGGCTCTTGTCTATCCTCTGCTCACATTTCATAATATTTGTGTGATTACCTTCTGTGAAACTTAACTCATTAAAACTGGAGTTACTTTCAAACATATTGGCCTATTGTACGTGGAAATAACTGGGAAATGAAATAAGAGAGGAATATAAAAAAGAAAAGTACAACACAGATCAAGATTAGAGTGAAGAAAACACTGGATACAATCCACTGGCATGCAAGGGTTGTGATTTTAATACGACTTTTTCTGCTACTTAGAAGAAAGTGACTTCCTTACTCCCAAACCAATTCTTATTTTGACTCTATTTATTTATTTATTTATTTATTTATTTATTTATTTATTTATTTATTTATTCTTTATAGCAGGTGTTAGGTTCCAAGAACAAGTAATTGTGACAAGAAACCGCCAAGGTACTTTTTTAATAACACTCAATGCTTTTCTTATGTTTTCACTTACAATTCAATTTCCTGCTTCTCTACTTAGTATTCATATTGCCAGGGTAAGTCTGATTTAAGGTGTCAAATTTCCGCTAAGAGGGAATTTATTTTTATTAATCCTTTAATAATTCCACTTGTATTTGATGTTATTTACCTCCTACTTCTTCCCCCAATTCTTCCAGACAAATGTCTATTGCTCCATCCCACCAACTTCCAAATTTTTCTCTTTTAAACAGTCTACCAAGTAGAACTTGTGCTGCCCATATTCTCATGGGTGTGGTGCCATCCACTGGACTGTGGTTCACCTACAAGAGGCCACATTATCCACACAACCAGAAAAGCAGGAAATAAGGAGGACCCTAAGAGAGATATACATAGTTCCCTGGAGAAGGGGAAAGGGACAAGATATCCCAAGCAAATTGGGAACACAGGGGGGTGTTAGGAGGAAGAGGAGGGGAGAGGTGGGCATGAAGGAGCAGGAAAATTAAGTCACAGAAAGAATAGAGGAGAGCAAGAAAAGAGATATCATAATAGAGGGAGCCATTCAAGGTTTTAAGAGAAATCTGGCACAAGGGAAATGTCCAAAGATCTACAAGGAAGACCCCAGCTAACAATCTAAGCAATAGTGGAGCGGGTATCTTTAATTTGTTTCATGGATAATGAGATTGATGACTATCTTATATGCCATCTAGTAGCTGATGGAAGCAGAAGCAGACACCCTCAGCTAAACACTGAGCCAAACTTCTGGAATCTAATTGCACACAGGGAGGAGTGAGAGTAAAAGTGTCAAGATGAGGCTGGAGAAATCCACAGAAACTGATGACCTGGACAAGGGGGAGCTCATGGATCCCAGTCTGATAACTGGGAAATCAGCATAGGACTGACCCAGATTCCCTGAATGTGGTTAGTTAGGAGGACTGGGCAATATATGGGCCTCCTGTAGTGAATCAGTATTTAACCTTAGTATAAAAATGGACTTTGGGAGCCCATTGCACATAGAGGGATACTCCCTCAGCATAGACACATGGGGGAGGCCCTGGGCTCAGCTCCAAAAGATATGACAGATTTTAAAACCTCCTCGTGGAAGACCTCTCCCTCCCTTGGGAGCAGAAAGGACATTGGATTGGAGTTATTGGGGGGGACCAGGTGAGGACAGGAGGGTTCAGGAACTGGGTTTGACATTAAGCTTGCTTCAAATTTAAATAAAACTATTATATAATGCAGAGAGCTGCAAAGTGCTGCGCCTTAAAGATGGCACTGGCTTCCGCCTTCCACCTTCCCACTGGTGAGCGCTCTCTGGTGTAAACAAGCCCTTATTTGGTTAAGTCTGTTCAGCCTGTCTGCTTCCATGTTAGAGTAGCCTATCTGCTGGGTCCACGTAGCTCACTGGGGTTGGTTAGCACAAGGGGATTTAAGCCTGTGCAGGGGTCCCCCTGGGTCTCCTGCGAGTCAGAAGAACATGTTTCAAGGATCCTGATTAAAACTGCATGAAGAAGATCTTCCTGGAGTCGCGTCTTCCTTGCTGGCAGGGGTAGGCGCATACAATATAAAAAAATATACTTAAAAAAGAGATAAATGACATTTCTGTCTCAAAAACTCATCAGTAGCTCCTCAGTAAAGGTGTGGTGAACTCATCCAAACTCCATGCTAGAATGTTGTCTGGCTAAGCATTTATCTCATCATTAACTCAGTTCCTGTTACAAATTTATCAGAAGAACAAAGGTCTACCAGTGAGTATGGTAAAAAGATTCAGCTCACTTGCTTTTTGCTATAAATGGGAGCAGTTAGAACAGCCTTTTTAAATTATTTCCATCACTTTTAAAGGTCTGTAATGTGGGATATTTCCCACATACTTGGTTATAAACACAGGTGAATGATATTGGTTATATCAAGATTTTGGTGGCCAATAGATTTTATGTAAGAGTCTGAAGATATAACTACCACTAACCTAGCCATTACCATAACTTTCCTTTAATGTGTGATTGGAATAAACATGACGTAAAATGCTGAGGTTTAAAAAGGCACCAAGTAGTATATATGAAAAAATCGTTCTATGTAGAATTTAAAGGAAAATAAACACTTGGTTAAGTGTTTATGTGCTTAACTGGGGCAATAATGCTTGGGATACCTTTTCTTCTAGAAACTGGCCTTTTTTCACTGAATTTGTGAAAATCTGAGTCTGACTTGTAGGCAGATAGAGGCAACCTGGTTAGAAAGATGGGTGAGTAATTTATTTAAATAAATTATTTATTTAACCAAACAAATATGCATTGGCTGGTTTAACATGATGTGAAGGAAAGGATGAGGTTTGTACCTCAGTGGCTAGGGATGTCTTTAGTCGCTATGAGGTCCTAGGTTAAATCTCCAGCACCAGAAATAAAAATGAATATAATATTAAGCAAAAAAAAAAAAAAACTAACTGAAAACTAATTACTAAGCAATACAAGTTGGAGTCTACGATTTGGGGATTGGAATGCTTTAACAAGTAAGTGGCTAATTTAACAGTTAGTTGAATGACTCAATAAATTTGTGCTACACACACACACACACACACACTTTGGGTTCAAATATAATTAAAATTTAGGAGCTTTTAGTCTATGGGTGTTCCAAATTTTCTTCAGAGAAGACCATTATGTAAGACCAATTTAATTATTTTATAACTGATATAATTAGATAGCTTCTAACTAACTGTTCTGGGTTTGTATTTTGTCAGCTCTAGTGTTTCGTTTACTTAGGGAAATACATGCAAAGTGATATTATTCATCATTAATATTATTAAAGATGTTCATCTCTGGTAGATATGGCTCATAAAAGTTTCTCCCCAGTGGAAGCATTTAGGAGCGGCTACAAACTTTCATGGAAATCTTGACTTTGGGGAGACATTTCTACAGTGTCACTTCTATAATGCCATTCACATCGTATTAAAAAGAAGTGGTCCACATTAACATAGGAAAACACAACCTCAAAAACCAAATTTATCATCCTTAGTCAAAAACACTGCTCAGGTTGGGCATCCTCCACCATTAGTAAGAATAGCACAAAGATGATTGCGATCTGTTAAAACATGCTGCCTATTAAGAAGAACTTGTTCTTTAGGAGCCTCATAGTGAGCTTTTTATACTGATTGTCCATTCATGCATGCAAAGAAAGAGACAATTTACTGTTGAGCCAGAAAGCACAAACAGGGATACAAGCAGTTCCAAGGGCTCAAAACTATCCCTGAAAAGGATGTATGGGTGGTCGGGCTGGGGGGGGGGTGAGCACAGGAGTGAGGGTGAGGGGGAGAGAGGGAGGGAGGGAGGGAGGGAGGGGAGGAAGGTGGGAGGGAAAGAAAGAGTGAGGGAGGGAAGGTAAGAGGGAAAAAGGGAGGGAGGGAGGGAAGGAGGGAGAGAGGGAGAGAGAGAGGGAGTAGGAGGGTCCTGGGATTGATATGTAAAATAAGAAAAAAATAAATAAAGAAAAAGAAAATAATGTATCCTCTCCTGCCACTATGAAACTCATCCATTCTCTTCTTTTTACTTAGAATTCTATTAAATTTCCTTGGTGTAAAGATAATGGAATACTAATTTATCAATCAGTCTACAAATTATGTTAATAGGAAATTCTTCTCTACTTTTGAGTTGAAGGACAATTTATATTTATCTCCATTTTTTTTTTATTGGGTGAAACCAGTCCTGTTTTTAAATCACCTTTTAGTAATGAGGGAGAAAGCAAAGAGAAGACCTTCATCTTCAAAATGTACAGCAATAATGCCCTAAAAAGTTAACTGAAGTTTGTATTTATTTATCAAAGAAATTTCCTTGCAGAGGAGAAGTACCCATGATTTATGTAGTGCAGCAGATCCTTAATCCACAGCTCAGGAAAGGGTGCAAGAGCAGCTTGAAAATTATACTGAGCTTAATTATACTTAATGTGAATTATTCAGAAGTGCAGACAGAGACTAAAAATTTATTTCATACAAAGAAGCTTGACATTTTAATTGGTCCTTCAGAAGAGAGACAAAACAATTTCCTCTCAAGAAAATTTACATCTTCCCTATCAGACCCACAGCCTCAGCCAAGCAGAACTTCATTAACAAGATTAACCATACCAGTGTCTGCTCCATCAGGTGGAGGGCTCAGGTGAAAGCAGGAATGCAAAGTAAGGGTTGATGCTTTCAATAGATACCACTGCTTTAAAGACACAAACAACAAAACACTGTTGCACTGTACCTTGGTCATTAGCCATTTTATCAGGGTGTTCCACTGTGGAGAGAAAAATAAATTATGTTATCGCAGTGTAAAATTTATTATGAGAAAGTTGGCTTATCAAGTCCATAATGTAATCATCATTTCTTTTGGATAGTCAACCAGAGGCAGCAAAACCCTGAAAACAATATTTTTGCTGAATAAATTATCTTCTAAAATCTAGTTATCATTTTTTCTAAACATAAACTCATTTGGTAATTTGATTTAAAATGGGATTGATAGTAAAATAATTGGAAAGAGCTACCAAATCATACTTATTTGATGTAAGCTACAACACACACACACACACACACACACACACACACACACAAATATATATATATATATATATATATATATATATGTTTAAAGAATGTAGAGTCCAGTCTAAATCTCAGAAATTCTTAATGTGATGTGCAAATTAGTGTGACATACTCAATGGGATATCCTTCATCATGGTAACCACCACCAGTGGAATAACCATGATGACTAATTTTACACCTGGTGAAGTTGTCTTTTGATTTGCTCACAACTGTAAAAGAGTTGTCATTAATCATTGGTAACAAATTCCTTTACAAATGTAAATATAACTCTGAGTTAAGATCTGGCTTCTTTTCCTTAAGCAGAAGAAATTAAATATTAAACCAATAGTATCACGTTTCTAAATGCAGTCTTCAGGAATGTTTAGTCACTGTCCACTTTTGTAAAACTCCATCAATTTTTATGCATATCTGAATTTGAGTTTTGTGTCTTTTGGGCACATTTAACTAACTGAACTCAAAAGCTGATTTGCTTCTTGTATATGTTTTATTGAAACTTAGAGAGAGAAAGTTGCAGTAATTTACAATGTAGTCATTCATTAATTCTGTGTACCACTCTTGTTGTGAATCAATTACTGTTGTTTGAACAAAATAATAACCTAAAACAAATATTGGGATTTGACAGACAGCTGGGTTAAATTTTTGTTTTTTTGTTTTTGACAGATTATCACATTAAATACTGACTGCATAGTGAATAATAAGAATTTTGCCTTTCTTTGGTTTTAGTTTTCTGAACCAGGTCTCTCTGCATAGACCTAGCTGTCCTGACTCTCTACATAGGCCAGACTGTAACCTGTGAAAATAATATGCTGAGTAGTCTGAACCAGTATGTCCACTTTTCAACAGTAAGGGTGCAGAATACTTCAGGGACATAAATAGCTACACAATCAGAAACTGTAAAAAATTGAGAATCAACACAGTACACATTTATATTTAAAGTGGTGATGTATCTAATAAAAGTATATGGAATAATGTCAAAAAGGAACAAATGGAAAAAAATAGAATGCCAAATTTATTTTCTCTTCATCCTTAGATTGTTCCTTTGAACTGTTAATTGCATTGCTTTCATTGTCTGTCTGACATATTTTTAGTAAGTGATGAATATCTCCAGATTTCCATTGTTATTAGTCAAGTTACACTGGATATAATGTGATAAAATTTCAGGTTGTAAATTTTTTTTTATTAGCTGGGTATGGTGGCATACGTCTTTAGTCCCAGCACTCTGTGAGTGAGATCCATGCTAACTTAGTCCACATATTAACTTTTTGGCAAGAAATATCTATAGAATGAAACTTTGTCTCAAAAAAAAAATGGACATTACCTTCCAAGAGACAGAGTGGATTCTAATAGTTACTTTTTATCAGACTTTTAAGATGTGATTTGAATTTGTAATTATTCATGTCATGTGACCAAAACCACCATGTGTTTTGTCACAATACAATTCAAATTCTAAGCCAGTCTCCCATACTTTGTAACATAGCTTTCAGTGAATTTTATTTCTGGGTTTGGGAGAGTCATATTTTAAAATTCCAGTTAAAGATTTCAGGAGAATAGAACATGTTCTACTGAGAATTCATCAGTGAACACCATGCTCCTTTGCGTGTAGGAAGTGATGCTCTCTCACTATATGAGTTTTCTGTCATCTACTACTTTAGGAGCACCCTGCTTCCCTAGTATATCACAAATATAATTGCTACTTTTGACTGTCAACTTGACTAGCTCTGGAACTCAAATCCAAGTGTCTGGGCACACCTTTGAGGGATTTTTGCTGATTGAATCATTTTTGGTGGAAAGACACACTGTAAAATTGAATCTTTTAAATTGGAAAGATCCAGTTTAAATTGGGGCCACACCTTCTGGATACAGCCTATGTAGAGGAAGAAAGAAGTGTATGGTCTTTGGCTGTTTGCCCTCACTTTCCCTGAAAAGCTCATTCCTTCACTGAATTCTGGCACATGCTGGGAACCAGACTTTGTGGACTGAACAACTATTAGATTCTTGGACTTTCCACTGGGAGACAGCCATTGTTGAAATAGTTGGGACATTACTTGTAAACTACTCCAATAAATCATATATATTATACCGTATGAAGGATTTATTATATATTAAAATTAAGTCTAAAAATCACACACAAAATACATATATGTGTGTAAATTATTACATATAATATGTTAATATAAAATATATTCTGTTAGTTTTGTTTCTATAATGAATCCTAATATAATAGGTGAACATATCAATGAAAATTTCACTGGGGGTAATCCACACAGAAACATACATCTTGAAATATTTTAAGAATATGGGAATTTCTAAATAGAAGTCAGTGAAGCATATGTAGCAGGGAGGTGGGAATTTGCATATTCCTATGTAGTCAAAAATCAAGTGAAACATCACCTTAATTAAAATTTCAAATAAATAATTAGATACACCACACACATATGGATATATGCTTTCTAATTATAAATGTGTTTTTTTTTTTTCATTCATCAGTGACTACTTACGAAGTCTCCTTAACCCCTCTGACTGGTTGCTGGTTGCTAATAGAAAAAGACAAACTCATATCTCGAGTACAAAATGCTACTTCTTTGACAAATCCTGAGTACCAAAGAAGGAGGCTTGGGGACACCTGCCTGGGGCATGATTTGCAAGAAACATTTATTTCTAGTCAGTAGACCTTAGGAACTTCCCTGGGCTTCAGGAAAACATCAGAACCTCTCTCCCTGTCAAACAAGGTCACACACTGATGAACAGAGGTCTGCTTTTAAGCAGCTTTGGAAAGAGAAAATCTTCAGTTAGAGCAACTCCATGATTTTGTCTTTGGTGTAGCTGTGGTTCACTGAGATGTCAGATCTTTCATAAGAGTAATCTATTGCTCTTAATCATTTGTCATTTAATGTGACATAGAAAGAACATTTTTGCATAACTCAGGTTTTATTAAAGATAAATAACACTAGGGTTATTTTTGTGAGTAATTTATGATTTCCCCAAGACATGAAAAGATTTTGCTGTGTGAGCAAATTTTATTCACCTAATGACTATTACTCATAACATGGAATCAGTACATTGGAACTAATTCTTCTAGATCATTTTTAGATAAAATTTGGAGCTGGTCTTCAGCTTAGAAAATGACCTCACAGATGATTCTAGAAGACTCAAGATAAACAGTAACAAGTGAAATGTTAACTTCATTAAATAACCTACAGGATGGCTATCAATGTTTGCCAGTTTATCCTGCGGCAGCTCATCAATCTACCGTATAAAACATTCAGAATCCTAAATCACCATAAACCCTCCCTGACATCTCTTGGCTGGCATGCATAGTGAGCATGAAATTAATTTGGCACCTGCCTATAGATAAAATTTAGGCAGTTGCAAAACATTATCTAGTTACATCCTATGCTTCTATGAAATGAACAACTGGCTGCTTTTCAATTGCTCATAAAGTAAAACCTGATTTAGACACGAGGTCCTCAAAACCTGGACAAAAACTAATTCATTTGTTCTTCACCTCCCTCCTTACTGGTACTCTGACATGAAGAACTGTCACATAAGCTCAGGATGAATGCTTGCTTGTGTAATTTTGACAAAATTTCAGGTAAGCTGCTAACAAAAAACAGCTTTCTAATAGCTTACACATGAGAATTCAAAAGTTCACTATTTATTAGCATATCTTCCTGAAGCATTGAGAAGTAGACTATGAAGTTACTCTAAGACCCTTCTTTAAGCAAAACAAAGAAGTGGGTAGAATTGTTGACCATTAAGGTCCCTTTAATGTCTCACTTGTTTGCAAGCATGTCTTCATTTTTTCTGGAAGACATATATACATAATTTAATCACTCATTTACCACCTAAGCTGTCTGCCCTTGTATAAAACTGTGATCACAGTACAGTTAACATACATCTGTAAATATCAGCTATGGGGCATGCAAATTATTTCCCATAATTGATTGAGACTCTTGCAATAATTTTATCTTGTAGAAAAATATTATTTGATTCTAAAAGAATAAGGTTGTTTTATGTGATCTATATTTGATCTCAGTATTTTTTAAAGACATCAACTATCTTTAAATTGAGTACACACACAAACAAGAATGTAGGGTTTTATTTAACCATCATATTGAGTGTTTTGTTTTATGTTTTTTTAGATCTGTGGTCTCAGCCTGCTAACCACATTTTTTTTTGAAATTTGTTAGCTTACCTTATTAAAGTTTTCTGTAATACATAACAGTGAACATTTTAAAAGGAAATAAAGTTATTAGTTTTTGGCCTTATACATAATTCAATACATCTACATTTTTATTCCCTTATATTAAGAGTTCTAAGGATTCACAGTACCTCAAATAAAAATGGCATACATAAAATCAATGCAAAATGCTGGAGGGCTATGAGTAAAATAGTAAAAATAAACATGTCTGCTGAGATTGATGGCAGAAAAATATGATAAAAACAGAGATCTTCCTTGACATATTGACTCTGAGTTTAAAAGTCAGACTTCATTTATTTTGAATGCCCACTTCAGGTATTTTGGCCAAAAAAAAAAAAATGGAGTAGGTTTTTCTTTGTTGTTGTTATTTTCTAACATAGACTGTGAAGATTTTCTGTGACTATCCCCAAAGAAAAAGAAAGAGATACCTTTCAAAGTCCTGAAGAGAATGGGATCAGAGAGCGGGCCAACACCTTTTACATTCCGTGCTTGAATTCGAAAGTAGTACATAGTGTCAAGGTTGAGGTCCATGATCTGATGGGTCAGCCGATCACCACTTATAGTTTCCATAATCCAGTCGTCTATTGGTATATTCTTGTCCAAGGTATAAAATAGGATGTAAGCTGTATAAATAGACAAATGCAATTCTGTTTGGTGTAGTTCTTCTTTCAAACACACACATTTCTCAAATATAATTTGTAATAATTATTATGTGTCCACAATCTATAAAGCACAGCATTCAGTTTAGCAAACAATGACATTTTTTATAAATATTTCAAGAATTAGATAATAAATGTTTCAATGCACAGAATCAGAACATGGAGTAGGCCATTACAAATAGAATATGTCATCTTTAAAAACTGGTGCCTTAGCTACCTATAAATTATGATTATTTTTTTCTCTAATATATAAATGATTGTGATAAATGTAACACTGAATAACATGTCTGCATAATACTCATGGCAGTTCAATAATGCAATTAAGTTATATTCATTTTGGCTGTGTTTAAATAATAATGATACATTAGAAAGTATAAAATACTTTTCATATTTAGAATAATATAAAAATGAATAGGAATATTTTATTTTTGCAGTGACCCAGTGAAGTTAGCAGGGTCTGTGTTGTGCCCCTCTCAGAAATAATGAAGCTAGTTGGAAAAAGTGCTGGAGTGAGATTCTCTACACCATACAATCTAGGATTATTTCTCCTGTCCAGCTTAGGTAGGCAGGTAAATATCACTGAACTCTAAAGTTGGCTTAGTTGCTATCTCAAATATGAGTACATATCATTGGAGGGCTTTAACTCTATGTTTCGGGAGTATGTTAGTAGAATGTTAACATTGTACTCACTTATGATAGTCTAATATGAATGTACACTGAAAATCAGTTAGCCTTATGAAATATGCATATGTGGATATTACTTTTAGCCCACTTAGGTGCTATCTCTTATTAAAAAGCATCAGTAATTTACATATTACATTGTTAAATGAAACTGGATGGGGCTAATACTGTATAATTTTTTATATAAATATAGTGTTGTCCTTCATTTCTGCCAAAATTCTGTAAATAATATTCACCTTACATACAATACTATTTATAAGTCTAGTAATTCTGCATAAAAACAATTTCTTTCATATAATTTCCATTGTTTATATTAACCATACAGTGTACTGTGTGTTACATAAGAATATGAAAATTGCTTTCTTTTTTCTTGTGTGCTATTAATATTTCTTAAAATTTCATTTTACATTCCAACCACAGTCCTCCCTCCCGCCCCTCCTCCTTCTTCCCTCATCTCCCCCCTCTAATCCAATCCCAAATGGTAAGGTTTCCCATGGGTAAGACCTCCCATGGGGAGTCAACAAAGCCCCATGCATTAAGTTGAGGCAGGACCAAGCCCCTCCAGCTGCATTAAGGCTGAGCATGGCATCCCATCATAGGGAATGGGCTCCCACAAGCTAACTCATGCACCAGGGAAAGATCCTGCTCCTACTGACAGGGTCCTCAGAGAAAGCTTCACTACTGCCTCCCACAAGTAGAGGGCCTATTTCAATCCAATGGAAGCTCCACAGCTGTTGATTTGGGTTTATGAGTTCTCCAGGAGTTCAATTCAGATGTATGCTTTCCTTTGAAAGGCTTTCTTTATAGTGTCTCTTGCCCCACCTAGACTGGGAATTGTCATGTATATTTTCCGCACTTAATTCAGAGTTTTCAGACTGAGTTCCACCAGTCATTGGAAGTATCAGTGCCATATATGTACTCTCAGCCAGACCCTCACTATGGGAAGATTGTTGCTTGTGTATCCCTATTCTTCCTCTTTTTGAGTCACACCAATCTACCTTCCCTTACGTTCTGTATCTAAACCAATGCCATAGAAGTCCTGCTAAGTTATTTATGACACTTAAAAACTTTCATTGGCCACAAGTTTTCTTTCCTGTAAACTTTGTGTTTTTACTAAATTAGGATAACATCTATTCATCTGTATCACTCATTATACTGCCTTATAGTATTTTCTTGGATGTTTGGCTCACCATGCTTTCTGGGTCTAAATTGTGAATTGCTTCACCATTGATTTGTATATTTAAACTAAACTACAAAATCCAACATCGCTTAAACATTATCATAGAGAATATATGTCCTATACTCCAGGAAAGTGGACTTAAGCCGTAGTTGGGACAACTATCTAAAAATGGAAGAAAAGTAATGGTTAGATGATTTCACAATCTGAGATATTTTCAGGAAAAGGAAATAGAGTATCACAAGACACATAAAACAGAGTCCACCTTCGTCATAACAGATACACTGCTTTATTATTATTATTATTATTATTATTATTATTATTATTATTATTATTATTATATCAACATCTTGTCCCTTCACCAAAACGAAAAAGTAAAGCAAAAGAAAAATTCTTTATCTCTGGAGCTACATCTTCTAGTATGTTTTTATTCCTCAGAAAACTTACTAATTATCAATACTAAAACTCATTGATTTAATTAATTTCTATAGCACAGTTTTGGTTTGGTTTGGATCATTTGAGACAGGGTTTCTCTGTGTAACAACCCTACCTTCCCTGGGACTTGCTTTGTAGACCAGGCAGGCATGGAGCTCACAGAGATCTACCTGCCTTTGCCTTCTTGGTAATGGATTAAAGGTGTACACCACTACCACCTGGTAATTAATGACTTTTATTGAAACTAACATTTTCTGTGATGTTGTAAGGACATGATACATATGAAACTTGAGAAATATTCTCCCGCTAAGGCAATTATGCTTCTTTATGATTTTATTCATTTTTTAGAGCAAAAATAGTATATTTTCAGTCACTGTGATTTATCAAAATAAAAATTATTTCTTGAAGTATTTAGGATGGAATTGATTGACTAAAGCTCCTCTTGTGTCGGGTTCTGACAACTCAAAATTGCCATTCCACCAGTTCATAACATTTATGGTGACACTGAAGAATCTCATTTGTTTTCTCAGTTTTATGATTAAAATAATTCAAACTCCAATTAAAGATAGCATTGACCAATGTTAAAAAACTTGTCTAAGAAAAAGCTCCCAGATTCATCTGAATGTGGCAGGTTTGGGTATATTCTAAAGCTCCATCATCTAAAGTTTTAAATTACAGATATTCACAATCACACAATCTCCTTTAAAAAACCAGTCTGTCTTTTGGCTTTTGCTCTCATCTCATTTATTTACTTGTCACAACTGACCAAACTAGTAAGGTTTCATGTGAAATCAGAGTTTGGAGTCTCCTCTGGGACCATTGGTGTAACTAGGAGCTCTCATCTTGAAATAACAATTATCTAATATGCATACAATGTATCACCACACAGCAATCACTCTGTTTCTCTTCAACCAAATGGGCACTTGAAATTCGAGAAGCAAAGTGTCAGAATTAATTCAATTTCTTCTCTATACTTTTTATGTCTTTCTACATTTATTGCCTTAAGCATTAACACAGAGAATAAAATTTCCTACAGTCTGGGACACTGGACTTAAGCAGTCATTGAGACAACTGTGCAAAAAATGGAATTAAAATAATGGTTAGATGATTTCACAGTCCAAGAGACTTTCAGACAGAGGAACTGGTCAGAGTAATACAAAACATATCAGAGTCTACATTCCACAGAATAGATAGAAAGCTATGTCCTGGGAAAACCAAGGTATGTCATGTGATCTCTGCCAAATAGTAGCTCAACCATTCAGGACCTTCAGTATTCAGCATGTTTAGTGGACCATCTTGGTAATTGCACCCTTAGTTGTAAAAAGATGGAATGTGACTTTGGATGTTTGGATGAATTACCCTAGAATTTATTGTCTCATAATTTCTTTACAACAGTAGGGGGATGTGATCAGTTACCATCTTGTTGCTTTTAGCAGAATACTAGGTATATTGTAAATACTTATTCTGTTGTGAATGTTATTTTTGGAAAACGTGAGTCTAAATTCCTTGCATTAGATGAGCTCAAGATCAGATTTTCCTGGCACTGGTGTTACATGAGTTACCTTCTCAGTATTAATTTTTTTTTAAATCTATTTATTCGTTTTTCGTCATTTCATCTTCATGGAAATACTTAGATTTACACCAGAGTTAGAAACATCCTGGGTGCAGTAACCAATCCCAAAATACAAATATTGCATGATTTTACATTTATTGAGCTTTTAGCTCTTAAACTTTAGAAATGTATATTCAAATATGAAAAAACAACATAGGTTATATAGCCATTAATGAATGTTGGGGAGGAGAGGAATCTTTCAAGGAGAGAGAAAAATACCATTTACTTCTGTTATAGAACATAGAAAAACTGATGTGTGTGTGTGTGTTTGTGTGTGTGTGTGTGTGTATGTGTGTGTATGAGTTTAAAGCAGAAAAATGAGACTAATTCAGTGTGATCATATTGGGAAGATGGACCCCAATATATATATGCCTCCCCAGTCTATCTCCAGATTCCTAGCATGAGGGTAAGCTTTAAATAGAAGATGAGATTTCTTAATATGGGTTAGCATTCTAAGCAAACTTAAGGCTTTTCATTTCAGAGCTGAAAACACATTCTGTTGTTTACTTTGACATGCTGAAGATTTATTTGAGTAAGAGTAAATAATGTAGTGGTGGAAATGTGACTCATTTCATTTTTCCCTAATCATAGTTTCCATCACACATTGTTTTCATTTAGAAAAATTCTATACTTTTCTTCTTAAAATATTATCTATTTTGACATATGTTTATAAACAATTGTTTATAATGAAATAAAGCATAAATAAATCAAATGCTAAAAACTTACTGAAATATAAAGAAAGGAAGTAGCCCAAATCACTGAGAAAGAGAATAAAAGAAATATGGAACGTACCAGCTTGAGTTTGCAAAGGCCTGGCACTGACAATTTAACACATATTCTCTTGGGGCAGAGATTTCATGCTTCTGTTCTGCCCCATCTTTGTCAGATCATATAAAAATTCTGTTTGCTATTACAATAAGAGCGACTTCCTAAACAAAACAAATCTTCAACTTAAATTTCAATCACAGAAGCTTCATATTACCTTTTCATTAAAAAAAAAAAAGTATTATGCCAGGCATTGGTGGCATAGGCCTTTAGTCCCAGCACTCTGGAGTCAGAGGCAGGTGGATCTCTGTAAGTTCTTGTCCAGCCTGATCTACAGAGCTAGTTCCAGGACAGGCTCCAAAGCCACAGAGAAACCCTGTCTCAACCCCCACCCCCTCAAATAATAAACACATCGTGCGATGTAAAGTGAGATTGCCATCTGAAACTGCTTGATCATTGCTTATTTATATCAGAAAGACTCAGATACTTTGTTACTTTATAGTACTGCCATGTACCTCTTGTATATACATGGAGAAGAATAAAGAGACTTGTAAATTCCAAATCCAATGGTTCTACCTCATTGGGCTATAATGTGCACATTTAGAGTTGTATAATAGAGTTTTTCATAATAAGTTAATTCTATGGAGATGTCTATTAGAAACCTAAATTGATCATTTGAATGCAAACTCTAATAGAACTCCATTATGTATTTTTATATACTAAATTAACAGCATAGGCTCCTAATGGATGTTTTAATTAGGCATTTTTGTTATCAACAATATTTGGTAAAATAAAATCTGTCATTGTGAAATATTCATTATATTCAGTTTCTTCTGTCAGTCAATATTGAATATTTTCTGAACCTTATTATTTAAGAATTTAAGAATGAAGCTAAATGATAAATGAGAAGTTAAAAATTCTAAGACAAACCTCCTTTGCGTGTTACACAAAAATACAAGGCTATCAGAAATCTTTATATTCTGTAACTGTCAAGCAATAATCATTCTTTCAGTTATTTATATTCCAAGACATTTCATAAGAAGGTTGTTTTAGTGGTCCATAGGATAAAACACAAAATGTCTGTCCAGACTGAAATATGTATCATTTGCACAGAAACTTCAAGAGAATACTTATGTGTGTGTTCTGTTAGGAACTGTAAGAAAATTCTACCCTCAGTGGGGGACAAGAAGCAAGAAGAGCCAATCAGAGAAGATGAGGAATGAACAAAGATGCTAAGACAGAAACTCCACACAAAGAGCAAGAACAGCAGTAAAGCAAGGAAAGTAATAGACAAAGGTGTGGCAAAGTTCAGGGAGGAAGCTGGATGCTTACCAGTGATTTTCCCATTGGCTTCCAAGGGAGGCTGCCAGCTCACAATGACAGCACGAGGCTTCCCTTCTCGAGTAATGACTGTCAAATCCTTGGGAGCAGAAGTCGGGGCTGTGAGATGAGACAGAGACAGGTCTTGTCATTGGTTGTGAAAAACAAAACAAAACAAAACCAAAAACAAAACATTGGTGGGTGTATTGTTATGATGCTAACAATCAGGACCTATCACTAGGCATAATATATCGTGTTTATTTTGTCTTTTAGAATTCATTGGAAGTATTTGAATGGCATGAGTGAAGGCATAGAAATGGTAGTTTACCATGGAAGTTCAATACCTTCCAAAGGTGTGAATATAAAGAGGAAATACGGAGCTGAAGAATGCAACAGTGTTTTCAAGAGAGCTCATACTCGTGTATGAACTCTTATGCTTAATGAACTAATGAACTGCATCCTTTCTATTATGGAATCGACTACTACTGTAATGTATAATTGAAAAAAATCCCAGTTATTTTTAGAAAGAGAGACATAAACACGCAAACAACAAGAACAAAATACCATAAAAAACTCAAATATTGTAACTTAAAAAATGTACTAGATGTTTTCTAAGTTAGAATGGAAATTGAGAAACAAAAGTAGAAAAGACAAGTAATATATGAGAACTTTGTATCAATTGGGCACGAAACAAGATAGCAAGAAATCCTTCCCTTTTCAGATCTGTTTCTTCTATATAATGTGCAAAATAAAATGTAAATGTATTCTAAAGACAGAACCAAATGAGCCCAGCTAATCTAACATCCTCCAGAACTCTGCTGATCTGTTCATTTATCACTCTTTTGAAGACAGTTTTCCTTCTAAGTAGCAAGCATTGTTCTAAGTCCATTATCTTTGTTATCATTAGTTTGAAGCAGGCACAGTCAGAGCTATCTATTCTTTCTGTGTCCTACTAGAATTTTCTTGTTTCTTAATAGGACTCCAGTGATTAAGATAGATATAACTTGATCTCTATTTGGACCCATCCTCATTCTCTTCTCCTTGGTATTTCTGAATTTCACATAGGCTAAGTCAGCACATTAGCTACACTCCACTTCCAGAATATCTTCCTGTGTATTTAAAGATATGAACCAAATTAAAAAGACAAAATCATTTCTATCTGTCATATTTCTTTTCCTCAAAGGCCACTGGAATGTTGGTTAATCAAAAGTTGAGGTAATTTTGATATGTTGTCAAACACCTAATATATTGAAATTTTCAAAGAAAAATGGGGAAGATGGTAACCCAAAGGATGAGGAAAAGAAGAGGATAATAAGAAAGAAGAGGGCTGGGATTAGATGGAGAAGAAGCAAACTTATGTCAAGAGGCATTGCAAGAACAGCACAAATTTATAGCAAAAAAAAATCAAAGAGGTAATGGCATCTTACAAAAGGATTATTTACTTAAAGAGTTCTTTCAAGATATATCATGGTCCATGAATAGAAAGATTAGATACAGTCAGAAATTGACTTAGATAGTGTACAAACCATATAAGAGAATTTTTAAATTATGAGAGAAATAAAGGAATTTTATTTTGTCAGAATAATCACTTTCTTACCTGTGTTAAAATTGAAATCAATATTTATTTAGAATACAGATAAAGGGTGATGCTTAGGTTCCTTCATCAGTCAGCATGGGTATTTAAAAAAGGTAAAAAAATTCTTCTGTTTTTTTGGCTATAATAAATACATAGTAATGTACTGAGAGGTTGGTTACTCAAAACACTCTGCTAGTTCATCTCTTTCAGGTATGTTCATATCTTTATTCTTAAGCTGTGTGAATGATAGAAAATTTGTTATTGTACTCATTAGATAAAATATTTAAAATTTCCTTATCAACTACAAGTGTGTCCCTAATATCTGAGTAAGAAATGGACTTAATCATGCCTACGATCCACACTAGTACCCAATGATTTCCTTCAGGCTGTGACTAGGTATTTCTTTTGAGAAACTTATCCTAATTTTTTCCATTGGGAATTTGTACTGTGTGGCATTTTCTATAATTTTAACATATCTCAAACTTAGTGACTGCATTTCTTGTGTTCACTTTTTTAAATAATTGTTATTCTCTCTAAAATAGAGATTGTATCCTTTTTTATTGTTTATGCCCAATATCTATCATATCTATCACAGGCTCTGGAAGTTACAAATGGACTCATTATGTATATTGAGCAAGTCCCTATCATATCTGTGGCTCTCAAATGTACCACCTCCTCCAGATTTCAATTTCTTCATTAAACATATGAACAGAGGGAAACCTTTTAGACTTAGAAGACTGCAGACATAGAAATAACATTAATCTTTTGTTATTTGGATTGCCAACATTCTTTTTCTTCCCTTCCTTTCAGAGAAACACATGGGATTTTTTTTTTTTTTTTTCAGAAAAGACTGTCTCTGGGTCATGCAAGCTTCATGGCTACATGGATTTGTAGTTTAGTCTCTTTAAACCAGCTTTTATTTAGCTTTATTTGCTACCTATCTCAAGACATACACATTAGGTTCTACTCTGAACAGTTGAGTATTAATTGATACAAGCAAGGAAGACATGCACGTTCAAAACATAAGGATGATAACACTGTGTGGGCAGTGATAGCTACTTACAGCTGTGACTGGCTCCTTCTGGCACAGTTATTTTAATTAAGGTTATCAGAATAAAACAAAAGATTGTCCATCTGGACAGAATGAACTATTTGGACTTAAAATTTTGCCAGCTACCCTTAGGTTTACTACGAGCCCATCTCAGATTGTAGCAATGAAGCCATGGAGTTTACATCTTATTTCAGAATTAAAGCATTCATTCACCTCATTTCCTCCTCACAGTTACAGAATCTACAGACACTTGTGAATTGCTTCTTACTTCTCATCATCACTCAGGGATCTCTTCCACATGCTATTTACACCTTTGTTCAGATCATTATCTGATTTGACAATCACTCTTTCTACTACCATAGGCCTCAAACTTATTATCTTTTTATCTGCACTGAGACTCACAATTGGTGTCTCTACAAGGCTAGGTAGTTGATGAGAAATTCATAGAATGCATTTTTCAAATTAGATGCTGGTGTGCATTTTATGTTTATGAATGGGAAAATGGATGAAATTGCTTGCTTTAAGTTAAATGACTATTATTTCAGTCAAGTCATATCAGGTTTTGCTTTTGTAATTTTTTCAAAATTTCAAAATTGCTAGTTTATATTTGACTCCATTCCTGTCCTTTGGTTTAAAAGGAACAAGAGGAGTATTTTATGGCCCTCATAGTATGTAATTCACTTGTCTGATACTAATTTTCCTTATAAACTGCAGACATGGGCATCCAAGTCTGAATTAACAGAGGAAAGCTTAATGTATAATAAGTAAACTAAAAGAAAGAATGTTAAAATGAGATTATCTAGAATGATTTTAATAGATTGAAGTACCTACAAAATGTAGAGGTCTAAAAATTTAGGCAATAATCCTCAATAGAATTAAACTTGCAACACCAAGGAACAAATTCTAGTAAAAAAACTAATAAACTTTACTCACTTGAGTAGAAGTTTATTGCTGTAACTTTTTAAAATTCAATAATGTTTAGTGTAGCTCACACCCAAATGTATGCATGTGTGTATGTATGTATACATATATGTGTGTGTGTAAATATAAATATGAAATAAATTAAAAATAGATACTATTAGGGCTTGAGTTGACTAAGTGGCTAGAAATAAACATATTACTCTTGAAGAGGAACTGAGTTTGTTTCCTGCACCCAGGTATGTGGCTTCAGGAAGTCTAACATACTCTTATGGCCACTGTTGGCACCCTGTACTAGTATGTACATACCCTAATACAGATATACAATATGAAAATAATAAAATCCAAAATAAAATATGTCTTAAAAGATATTTTTTAGAAAATGTGTTTTGGTAAACTAAACTGCTGAATGTGAAAATGTTTTAAACTATAGATTTATTATTCCTAGACAATTTGATTCTGAACTTTGCAATTACAAGCCTTGGTCTTGATCCAAGCTCTCTCCAAGTGCATAAAGGTCTCCATTATGTGACCCTATTTCCAAAGTATGACCAAGACCACCTGGAAACACTTCCTATTCTAGCTACCCAAGTTAGAATAAATATCCAAAAGGCCAAATTTGTACTTTTAAAATTTTGCCTCAAATTACCCATTATTAGGACTGTTGTTCAAAGCAACCCTTGTATCAGATAGAGCTCAGTAACTAGATTCCTGCCCTTTACTTAAACCTATTGACAAGAATTCATTTTCAGATCCTATCAGTTAATGTTATAAAGAACTTGTTCTAAAAATTAGTGACTAATCATGTAGCCAGATTGTTTAATCAGTTTGATACCCCTCTTTCTCTTCTGTGGAAGTGGAATAATGCTATTAGCTGCAGAAGTTCCATGTAAAGTACAGGATACACTATTTCATGCACGACAAAGTATAATCTTGAAACCATGCTAACTCTATGTCTTAAATGGCTCCCTAGATCAAACACGAGCCTCTGAGGCCAATGTCTCTTCACGTACCAGCTTCATAGGTGGTGGCGTGTGCAGTCATGCTCCAAGTGCTTGACCTTCTGTTCTTTGTCACCATGACTGAGAATTCATACATTGTGTTGGGCTTGAGGCCTGTTGCTGTGTAGCTGAGAGATGTTGTATCTTCTGACTGTACAAACCAGAAATAAGCACAGAGATAAAAGGAATCAATTGTCAACTCAGTAAATAAAGACATGTGAAACAACTAGCATTTAAGTCAGCTAAAAGTGCATTCAGTTAAAGTAACAGAAGAGCTAGGCACTGTCTGTGCCAGCCAGTATACTCTGGCTGGTCATACATCTGAGACTTACTAATACAATCATGCACTGCTTTGTTCAAAGGGAAAGCCAACTGGGTAAGTTCCCTGAGCCTGCCCATAATTACAGGCAGAGACAATTTCTATTCTCAACTCCATTTCAAGACACTTTCTAGTCAGACCTGAATTAAATTCATATCTTTATCATTGTTTTCCGAGTTTTGGGGGGTTAGTATTTTATATTTTCTGTTGGTCGTCGTCATTTTCGACTGCCAGTAATTAATTTAATAGCATTATTGTGGTTAAGATGTTTAAAATTAAGATGGAGTTTCAAAGTTTGAGTGCTTCCAAATATCTATTTATCAAGCAGAGCAAGAATGTGTGTCACATGCTGTGATACTCTCCCTTCATGGATGCTTCACATGTATGGAAAGAGCAGCAATTGACCAGAAAAGAAACAGAAAATTTGATAAATATTAAAGGATAAATTGCATTGTAGAATGTTGTTTTTGGCTTTTCAGCTCATTGGCTTACTCACAAATAAGTTTAATTATTTTAGTAGAAAATAAAAAAATCGTGTCTTTCTTGCTTACTCAAAGAGTTAAAGTGATAATAATGAAAAAAGATGCTAGTCTCAGATAAAAGCTTATTTTCCACATGACTGGCTTATTTTAAATGATGTAAATCTCTCAGAAACATCAACTTGTTCTTGGTATTTAAGTCTTTGTCTTTTTTCAAAACTAAATACTTCCTATTGCTTCTATATTTAAACATGTATTAGGTATTTGCAGCTGGAAAAATCATTGGTTGATAATATAGGCATCTCCTTCTTATTGCTATAGTATGGCAAAAAGTATTAAATTGTACATCTACCATAGGTTAGGCTATATCTATAAAAATCCTAAATATTTTTATATCAAATAAAATTTAAAAAACTAATAACATTTTGATGATATGCCCAACCATTCTATTAATGTGAAGGTCTCAAACATCAAGAATGCTTTCTCTGGACACTATCAGAAAATTATTGCTATAATCAGTTGTTTAACCTAAAAATACTTTGGAAAATCTTATCTGGTTGCAGTTATGAATACAGGATAGCTGGGTAATATCATTCTGAACTCTCATTTTATCTGTAAGTTTCAGCTAATATGTCAGACTTTATATCACCAGTTACTGTGTGAAGTAAGTGAAGTAAAACAGTGCCTGGCCCAGAGCAAGTGTTAATAAATGCGATCTATAATACATTATACATTGTTTCCTGCCATTTTTCATTATATTAACTGTGTTAAATTCCATATTGAGTTCTATCTTGGGGAAGGAGAATGAGTCTTGCAGAGCCTTTCATATTCTATTACATTCACAACACATCTCCTAGACACTAGGCTACTACCAATAATTATATTTTGAGTGGAAACTCATGTAAAACAGAATGTGACTAAATAATTGTGAAAAATTGAAGTTCATATTATTATAGGAAAATCAATTTTGAGATATAAACAATGAAAATATTATTTTCAGATTATTGTTTACTTAGAGGAAAATGAGACCGTAATATGACCAAACTTAGAAAAAGCCGCTCTTGAATCCACGTTATTTTATTCTAAAAGTGCCCTTTGTTCTATCATGAATATGTCTTGCTTGTTATATAAACTATAATGGAACAAAAGTTGTAGTTTAGAATTGTATATTATTTTAAAACTGTAAAGTAAAAAAACCAAGTCATCTATTACTAAGAACTTTAAAATTTTATATATCTTTCTCATAGACCAGTTGTTCTCTTTCTTTGTGATTGTTGTTCAACTGCCCAACTTTTTCCTAGAGACCTCTTCAAGTTAGTATTCAGAAGTAGTCTTGGTGGTGGTGGTAGTGGTGGTGGTGGTGTGTGTGTGTGTGTGTGTGTGTGTGTGTGTGTGTGTGTGTGTGCATGTGTGCATGTGTACTTGTGTATATTTAGAGGATTATTAGTAATAAAGTAAATAATGCCTTTCACTAGAAAAGGCCCAGTTAAATTCTGTTTTGCTTGGTATTCAGATTCTTTGTGTGTCTGAGTAATTCCATGTTTGTTCTACTAACCATTTAATTGAAGTTATTTGCCTCAAGAAATCTTGGATTTTGTCATTCAAATGAGGCTGAAGAAAATAATCAATTAAAAAGATATCATTCCACATTCTGGCAAAGTCCCCATGGTAATTCTGCAATATGTATATATCTCCAAAGTAAAGTAATTATGAACATAACAAGTTTAAAGTAGGATACATTGTCTTTTCTAAATGTAAACTCAAAACCAAGCAATCTATAGGTAAAGATATTTTTTAATGTTCTTATATATTCTCTTGTTTTCTTTTCTGATAATGTCATCTTTATATATGGTTCTGGTAGGTTTGAAATCTAATACTGTTATGAGATAGATACAACACTTATATCTTTTATCACAGATATTGTATGGACTTTCCTGGGAAATATTTTCCAACACTTGGTCCATCAGGTCAGTGGTATCAAACAAAACTATGGTTTTTGATTATCTGTTTATTGTTTCAACTAAAAGTTGACTTATAAACCACAAGGTTCTCACCACTTAAAAAATGAAAGATACTAAAGCATTTCAACATGACTGCACATAGAAGAGGTAGAGTTATGAAACCAGTGTGATTTTGTTTTATCTCCAACTTTGTGGCCAGAAAAGTCCCCAGACAGGTGCATCTCCAAAATCTCCAGTCTTGTAGCTGTATTAAGGGATATAGTATTACAGTGAGAGGAAGGGAGCTAAATTCTCCTTAGTGTCTATGCCTGAGAGGGGCATGCACAGCTGCAAAAGTGACTATGAGAAAACTGAAGATCTAGGTTTAAGTGATTGGATCCCTTAGTTTTGGGGTAGCATTTACATTCTTCATCTTGTTTTGGAGAAGGTCTCATATTGTAGCCCAGACTTATCTCAAACTCTTGCCAATCCTCTTACTTTAGTACCAAGTGCTGGATTATTATGTTAAACTTTCTTTTTTATTCCCTATTATCATCTTGTAAACTATTAACTTTCAGCTGTGTTACTTATGCAAACCATATATAGATTTTTTTTCAAGCACACATTTTTTTAAGATAGGTGCATGAAGTATTCCACATTATATTTGTGAAGTAAGCCAAATTAAAACTTCATTTCAGAATAAATGATATAGAACTGTTATAGATACAGAACAGGTGCATGTTGATATTTCTAATTTGTTGACACTGTCTAACACTTAAATATGTTAACATGGTCTGGGATTTTGGAAGGCTGTATGCCTTTTTTTGCTAGTAACTCTTCATTAGAATTTCCAAGCTTGGGAAGGGAATGGAAAAGTGAAATGACTGGCTCTTACATATCACTAAGGATTTCTGGAATGAGTATTAAATATTTTGGAAATTATTATGTAAACAGGAGGCTGGTATAACTTTGGTTCATTTAAGGGAGTTTCCTTAGGACAGGAAGACAGCTTCAAAACTAAATAAGAAAATTGATGTTAATCACATACAATACATTCCTAGGATGTAATAAATTATCTTCACATCATGTACTCCCTGTTATATTCTCTCTTATATTCTCTCTCTCTCCCTCCCTCCCTCCCTCCCTCCCTCCCTCCCTCCCTGCCTCCCTTCCTCCCTCCCTCCCTCCCTCCCTCCCTCTCTCTCTCTCTCTCTCTCTCTCTCTCTCTCTCTCTCTCTCTCTCTCTCTCTCTCTCTCTGTGTGTGTGTGTGTGTTTGTGGTATTTAGACAGAAATATAGGTTCTAAATAAAAGTAATCATAGAATCAATTTGTGAGATGATCTTGGAGTCCTGTAATTACCATAGGAAAATGGCTTTCTTCCCTACAGAAGCAAAATTCTGGCGGTGTCTGATGGTATTCAGACACCATTTTGCAACTTTTGATATTTTCCTACCTTGCCTATTGTTGATCTTCAAAGCACAATTTTTCTTAATTAATTTTAGATACTCAGTTACTAAAATGCCTTGTTTTAGTATGGGAAAATCACTGTGGTTTGGGACAGACCAGAAAACATTGAAAACAACACATCAAACACATGGAAGATGAATTTAAATTTCGTGCAATCGATTTGACTTTCACCTTGTACTTGGCACTGGTGGAAAAGCTGGTCCTCCATCGGACAGTGTAAAGTCGCACATCGGATGTCTTTTGGTTCTTCGGGACAGAGTTGTCTGCCCAGCTGACCCTCACAGCCTCATGGGTAAGAGCCACAGCCTGTACACCTACTGGTGGGAGCATGGGGGTGGAGACATCTGGGCCCGAGGTGGGGAAATCATCAAGCAAAGGATAATAATCAACTGGGTCAGTGGGATCTGGGTTAAAAACCCATCAAATGAAACAAACAAATGTGTACACAAAGAGTTAAAATAAATATCAGTGGTAACACATCACAATGAGTTAAATGCATGGCAATAAAGATGAAAGGGAACATGAGAAGAACAGAAAAAATGCAATTAATTAAATAGTAAAATATAATAGGAACAGTATTTCTGTGTTTAAAATAACAGTATTTCCTCAAATTTATGTCCAATTAGATTATAAATCTTAAAAGCCCATTTGTTTGAATGTTGCACATTGTTTCTTACAAGATTTTATATACTAATTTATCAGGTTCATGATTCATCAAAGATTTGAAATAACAGTGAAAACAATATTTCTGATTATTTTTCCTGAAATGGAAATAAATGCTATTGGACATCTTAATTTTCTCCTTCATCTCTGGTTTTGCTGAGATTTTATACTCCTTTTACTACTGTCTAGATTGTATCTCAATAAATATTGTTCTGTCAACACACAAACTATATGAGAAAACTTTGATATATATATATCAGTATTTCTGTCAATGAGCACATATACATGTTCACATGGGCCAATATACATCTGATGTTCAGGAAGCTTGTGTAAGATGGCGACTGGTAAGCAGGTTTCTTAGACTGTAATATTAAACTGTAAAAGTGTTCATCTCCCTGCTTTCTCATGCACAGGTTGGTTCCATTTTCAGTCCAGTCAAGCATTTCTGTATTACATTCTTGATTCTAAAACTGCAAGTGCAGTGGAAAAACTGCACCTCCGTGGATAGGAAGACAAATTAACAACCTTCAGAATGATGAGATTGCCACTGAGATATGTGCGTGCTTTGATCAATAACATGATTGGAATCTGAAGAATGATGTGTGATTTTACAAACTTCTCCAAAATCCCCTGAACTTATCTTATGCTGTGACAACCACATTCTTTGAAGCTTACTTTGTGGCAATAATAATCATTCTATTTTGAGACACTCCAATTTATAGATGACAGATTTAAAAACTGACCTTTTTATGAATCTCACTAGCAAAAATCTGAAACTGACAGAGCATCTCTAAGACTGGACATTTGATATCATTTAAGGGAATGAGATCAGAGAAAATGTACAGGAGTGTCAGAAGTTTATTATTTTTTTAATAGCCTAGCTCAAAGCTGAGTGGTTCTTGGCCAGTACATTGATTACTGCCTTTTTTCCTTGAATCTCAAATTCTCAGTCCCTATTCCTCACTCCACTTTGCAATGAATTATTTAGCATGATAAAAACTGAAGATAGAAACAGGATAAAAGGAAAGAAAAGGAGATGGAGAGAGAGAGAGAGAGAGAGAGAGAGAGAGAGAGAGAGAGAGAGAGAGAGAGAGAGAGAGAGAGAAACCTGGTATTAAAATTGATGACGGAGCCCAGTCTTTCCATATTTCTTTAGATATCTCTTCTCACTAAAATTTCATTTAAAGCCAAATGGATTGATAAAATGATGAAGAGTGAACAGGAGACAATGTAGCCTCAACAAGAATTTCAATCATATAGCAAGTTTTTTTTTTTTTAAAGCAGGAAAACTTCCTGCTTAAAAACCTCCACAAATTCTAAATTCTGCCTTTCACATTTTTATTTTTGCCTAACTTTGAAAGAAGAATTTTATGCATAGAGGAAGAGTAGTTCAATGTATGACTTCTCCATGTCACGGACTACCACTTATATTATTAATTTGTTTTATTTAGTTGATGTAAACATATTCTCTCATATGCCTCAATTTTTAATGATTTGAAGTCTTGATCCTATTTAGGAAATGATAAAAGTCAATCCTAGTCGTTATGATTTTAGAAAATAAAAATGTTCATGGCTATTATTTATTGACTATTTTAAAGTCAATTACAGAATAATTCTACTGTATTTAAAGCAATGTCCCTCTAGAATGTTGCATAATATAATACTATGTTCTATGGCAACTATCAATTTAAACAACATAAATAATTATTTGAACATTTATCCATTTTTTTATGACAGCCAGTTTCAATCATTCAGTTGTCCTAGGTGCTCAGGGCCCACTATAAGGGTCACAGCAGATAAACTACATCTCCAGCAGAGAACATTCCCGAAGACAGCAAGACACAGTGTGAAAATACGCTACACATGTTGCAAGTGATCTTTTATTTTCTGACCAGGAATTTTTGAGTAATTAGATATAAGCATCCTTTTGCTACTAAACCGTTTGTCTTCAAAGATTGTTCCTCTGTGAGGATGTCTTGTATGCTCTTGAATTTCAGAGGTACGTAAAGGTGTAAATGTGTATGTGAGCATATATGTGTAGGCAAATACACACACATAAATATATACATACACACACACACACATATATATACATATATATATGCTGCTGTGATGCAGCTGCTATGGCCTAAGAAACACAAACACGAGATTCAGCGCCCACGCGGAGTTTATTGAGAGAGAGGAGAGAGAGGAGAGGAAAGAGGGAGGTAGCTGGTGGCCAACAGAAAGCGGGGAGAGAGAGAAGCAAGAGAGAGGGAGGTTTGAGAGAGAAGCAAGAGAGAGGGGCAAGAGAGGGGGAGACGAGAGAGAGGGACAAGAGAGAGGGACAAGAGAGAGGGACCAAGAGAGAGAGGTGCTCTTGGCACGCTTGCTTTAAAAGGGGAGCTTGCACATGCTTAACCCAGTCTCTGTGGGGAGGTAGCTTGGGCAGTGGGGCTTGCGCATGCGTAACCCAGTCTCCGCCCAGCCAGGTGAAAGATAGGTAAGGCCTGACATAGTGATTATGTGGCCATAGGCGTCCTGCCCATCAGAGGCGGGGCCCACAGACTGCCAAGCCTCAACATTCCCACCTCTTATTACTATTAAAAAGTTGGGGGTTGGGCATGGCCCAACAGGGTGAGACTGCAGGTTTCTAACAATATGTATATATAATTTTGCTGAAGAAGAAACAGTTTCTAACATCATTTGATAATGCTCATTTTTATTCATTATACTTGTTTAAAATGGGCTTTAAAACTAATAGTTTTCAAGTGGATTATACTTCATTTAAACCTCACTAAAATGGTTAAAAAGAAACTATTTCAACGAACAGACTTCCTTAACTCCTGATCATTATTTGCTTTTTTCCTTCTCCAGGTGGAAAACACCTTGTTTTTACAAGAGATAAAGAGGTTGATGGCAGGAGAGAAATTTTCCCATGAGGGGCCAAGCTGGCCATCTTAGTAGCTTGCACTGATATGTCCAGTCTGAGACAAGACTCCAGAGCTTACCAAGGGCTACAAGCACATGCATTTAGAATGCTCCAGGGCTTGATGGCTACATTATCCTGATGCTTTCATTACCTTTGTGTTTACTGTTTGCTGGAATTTCCCCAAGACTTCTCATGGGAATATTTTGCAACAACTCAAAGATAGAGAACAGTTTTTACTTGAAAATATGACACGTTTATTGATAAGAGATTCTCTCAGAGCCTTAGCCTTTGATTCTGTTTATTTGTCCTTTGTTCTCCATGTTGTGTGGAAACATGTAAATAATTCTACTACCAGGGACAAAAGTATACTATTTATTGTGAAAAGAATGCTTCATACATTCCTTTGCAGCCCATCACAGGCTTTTCTTCTCTAAGAAATTTCCTGACAAAATTTCCAACTTTAGTATCACTTCATTTCTCAGATCCATTAGAGTCAGAGTAACAACATGAAAATAAAACTTATGTTATGGATCACTGGTGTTTGAGAATACATCGTGGCAATGCCATATGCTAAGAATTAAAAACTGACAGCAAATACCACAGAGAAATCTGTTAATGCCACAGATACTTCCTTCTGCACACCCTACCTTCAGTTTATCTGAACTCTGCCCTCTTCACTACTCGTATGTTCTACTAGAAAACTAACTTCCATGTTTATAGCCAGTAGTTCCTCTTCCTGAGACATAATTTTATTATTAATAAAAGAAAAGCTTTGAAAGACTGGCTTTGGGGAATTTTATGTTACTGGATCATAGCTCAAAGTCAGCTTGACAAGAAGAAACTGCTTAGTTTCCTTATTAGGAACAGGAAGGAGCTGACATACATAAGGTACAGTGTATGTAGGTTTTTCACAGGGAGCCTCACTTTTGAGATAGTCTGACAGAAAGCAGTAGTGAAAAGTCCCAAATGCTCACTCATTATTCTGTATCTTAGTTTCAATTCTAGAATTCAATACATATCATTTTTCCTAACTATGAATGTGATGCTTTTGTTAGCAAACAGTTTCCAGGGTTCTGTTTATTCTTTCTGAGTATTCATAAACACCTTTGGTGGCATAGCAAAAGACATTGTCTTAAATGATAGCTCCAAGTTTTGTATCTTTTTGTGGTAGGGAGGATGTCAGACTTTAAAACCAATGGTCAAGAACTGAAGGATTCTGAAATAACAACCCTGCCTTTTCAGAAAGTCTGGATAACAATAAGTGCTAACCTAGTTGGAAATGCTCCCCAAAATCCATTGTCATATAGTCTGAGATTGGCAACTGTGGGTTTGAAAACCAAACTGTATAAACTTCATGTAAAACTAGGTATTAGTGTTGTTCTTTTGCTGCAGCTATTGCCTAAGAAACACAAACACGAAACTCAGCACCCATACGGAGTTTATTGAGAGAGGGGAGAGAAAAAGGGGGGGTAGCTGGTGGCCAACCGAAAGCAGAGAGAGAGCAGGGTATGGGTGCTTGCTTTAAAAATGGGGCTTGCGCATGCGTAACCCGGTCCCCTACACAGCCAGGTAAAAGCTTGAACAGCCAGGTAAAGCCTGATGTAGTGATTATGTGGCCATAGGCGTCCTGCCCATCAGAGGCAGGGTCCACAGACTGCTGAGCCCCAACATTTAGTAATATTTATTCTTCAGCCAGTCATACATCCTCATCTGGAATCCATAGTCCAGTAATTTTTCTCCCTGATGTTTGCTACTAAATT
Source organism: Cricetiscus sungorus (assembly GCA_030556225.1). Classification (NCBI taxonomy): domain Eukaryota; kingdom Metazoa; phylum Chordata; class Mammalia; order Rodentia; family Cricetidae; genus Cricetiscus; species Cricetiscus sungorus. Next base: position 94,191,205 of record JANBXA010000651.1, on the reverse strand, counting down.
TGAAGTTTGCTTTCTTAATCTATTTATTCTAATTAGAGTGAATATTTGTGGGAAGTCAATTGAAGCTGGAAGAATGTGGTTCTCTAAGGGTGCCGGGGGGATAGGTACAAAGTATTAATTGAAAACATAAAATTACATTTTGTTCATGTTTTAGAAAAAGTGTTTGGGAGCAATACTCTTAGGAACAAGATGGAAGTGTGATTTTTGTGGGTATCCACGTCCTCCATTTTTGAGATAAACACAGTATTACTAACAAATAACCTTCATCACTGACTTATATCTCACCATCTTAACACTGTACCTTGTTCTTCGGCTCTTTTGGTCTTGCTCGCTGTTTTCCATTTAAACTCATATAGCTATTCTTGATGCAATGAGATTGGAATCAACCAGTCTCTTTTGTGTCTACTGTCAGATGTCCTATGTCCCATTTTAATATTCATCTTTGTGACTTGGACTAATCCAATCCTCCAAGGTGCCAGCTTAACCTTGTCACCTATCTAAAGGTTCAGGTTGAGAGAAACAAATGCCCATTGGATATTTTAAGCCTAGATCACATCATACCTATCAAATGCAGTGTATGAAACAATCTTGTTAGCAGAATAAGGAATCATAACAGGGCACCAGACTATGAAACTTGTAAGATGATTGGGAAGGCAAGAGCTAAATTTTATAAGTCTACACACTTATGTATAAAATAAATATTTCTCATTCATTTGGTGAGTCAACCAAATGATCAAAAGATGGTGGGCATGTATGCATATATATGTATTTGTATATAATATATGTATATATGTATATATTACATACACATATATGTATATAATATATATGTATATAATATATATTCATGGCAATATACTCATACATATCTTCATGTATTCATTTTAAATTTTTTTCTTTTACATTTTGTTTTCTTTTTTAAAATTTGCTGCTTCTCACTATAATCCAAGCACTGACCTTCCAGTCAAATAGGGTTGACGACGGGTGCATACCTGTTATGGAGCGTGTGGTGGCACTTTCATAAAGAGGGACACCTTCTCCTGCATTGTTGAAAGCTTTTAAGGAGATTACATAATGAGAACTTGACTCTGAAAACAGAAACAAATTGGACATGTGAATTAGTGTATTGAAATGCCTGTGGTGAACATTTCTTGAAAATAAATTTAATATAATGTTTTAAATAAATTGATGTCTGAAAATGAGTGGATTGGATTCTGGGAACTACCATCTCTAATGGAGATAGAGACATTCGATCTTCTTGAATCCTCACATGAGCAGTGAATGCATAAGTAGGTGGGGAACCAAGAGCATTTAAATATTCTGTATGAGATAGGTGATGACATTCATCCTACAACCCTAAAACACGAGGTTTTGTGAGTTTTTAGCTGACAGCACAGTGACCCAAGTGTCAGCCATGCCTGTGTCAATGAAACCAAAAGTGGGCACCAGACTAGAAATGAGAACACTCCTAAGAAACTGGGACATACTAGTTTAGGGAACAAATACAAACACTTAGAACTGACCAGTGAAAGTTCTTCTCCAGGACAGGGCCAATTATAGTTAAATTATGTCAACTTGACACAACCTAAAGCCACCTGAGATAAAGGAAATTTCAATTGAAGAATTGCCCTGTCAGATTGTCCTTTGATAATTTCTGTGAAAGATTGCCTTATTGATGATGAATATGGGAGTGTTCAGGCTATTGGGGGGAGCAATACAACCCAGGCAAGAGAGAGTGGGTTGTATAAGAAAGATAGCTGAGCACGAACCAAAGAACCTAGGTAGCAAACAGCATTTCTTCATGATTTATGCTTCAAGTTCTTGCTTCAGTTCCTATCCTGACTTTCCTCAGTGATGGGCTGTGACCTGGAAGTGCATATTGAAATAAACCCTCCCTGAGATGCCTTTGTTCATGGTAGTCATCATAACAACAGAATGAAAAAAAATCACAGGACTTGAGTAGGAACCTATTTAGCTCACAGATGCAGAGGGAGGAGTAATTGTGTTAAAAATGAATGGTAAATAGATGAACAATCTCAACACAAAGAGTAGAAAACAAAATGAAGATAGAACAAAAATAAGAATTTATATACAACTATCAACTGTGATTTTATGATGTCATTATACTGCAAAATTAATATAGATAAAGCAATGAAAAAATATAAGGGTTACAATTCTACATCTACTGGGCCATTCTAAGCAAGAGTCTTGGTAAAGATGTAAGGACACATAGACTTAGTATATACTAGTTAAACTCCCATATTCCTAAACTTGAATTAGAAAGAAAAATGTTCAATATGTTTTCTGAAAAGTGTTTTATCTCTCCGCAAGATCAAGCTCCTTAAGATATCAAGAAGCATTGCCTTGTTAGCACAAAGCTCATCTAATGCATAGGCTGCAGCTGTAACAGGCAAGAGCTTCCGTAGAACTGGTCACACAAAGTCTGAAGATGGAAACATGGCAACTGAGTCTGTATTATCCTGACATAAAAGACAGGAAAACTAGCCAATGATAAAGACAATTTCCTGTCAACAGATTCAAGGATTATTATATAGAGGTTTCTATTGATCACCAAGGACAGTCATAACCTGATGAACTTCAGTGCATCAAATCTCTGAAAATACGTGAACATACCAATTTTTAAAGATATCTTAAAGAATAAAAAATGTTGATCATTTCTGAGACTGGCAGATAATCACATTACTATATGGGAAACTGGTAGGGAAATTGCCATTTATTATATTTTTCCTAAAGAAACTTTGTTCAAGTGTGACTGAATACCATGAGGATCACTTTAAACATTCCCTAAAGAAAAAATCTGAATGAGAGAAATGCAGTATTGCCATTCTACCATCTCAGTGAATGAACAAATGGAATCATTAAATATTTGCAATTGCTGGGATAAAACCAAAGAACAATTATGCACTAAGAGTCTTGGATGAAAGTCATCACTGCCCTCAAAAATTCTTCTACAGGGACTAGCCTCTAGCTGCCAGAATAAAGTAAACAGAGCAGAAAAACTTGCTTAACCCAGTTAAAAGCAAGAATGTAACCACACACGTGTTGTGTGTTTTTCTGTGCCAAGGTATTTACATAAGAACATAAATGAGTGGTTCATATTTAATGATGATTTTTGAAGAACTATTAAGTTGCTTTTTCTTTATGAAGTTTGAATGTCATTTAAACGCATATGTTAAAGACAAGGGCATTCAAAATAATAATGTCCCCATGCTACAATGTAGCAAGAACTCTGAAGTAATAACATATCTTATGCAGGACTTAGACTTCCATGTGATGAATTGTTTCTTCTTAAAAAGAAAAGTGTGTGTGCGTGTGTGAATGTGTGTGTGTGTGTGTATGTGTGTACGCGGGCACACACACATGCATATATTTATTGTCAAAGTAGTTTACTTTTAAGGAAGTAATCAATAATCAAATGTCAAATGTTCTTCAAAAACTGGTTGTAAAACATGAACCTCTCTTATTAGCTTAGTAAGTTAATTCTGAACAGGGGAAAAAATACTACATAAAATTAAGCAATAAAATATGCAGTATGCTCTCCAAATGCCAATTTAGACTAGAGGCCTGAAATGTTCATGAAGGATCAAACTTAGAAGGGTTTTCAGCAGATATTTACTCTGAAGGTTAGTGGAAGAAAATGGTGTCTGGGAATAGAGATCGAGATCATAGAAAGTAAAAATATTTCAAGGAAACACACAAAGAATCCTGAAAATACACTGAGGTAAGGTAGAAAAGGCACTTATCTACTGTGACAATTATCCATTCCAGTTATGGCAGTGGCTGCTAGATCTAATTTCTAATTTCAGACAGATGTTTCATCTATACATTAAGACATAAACATTTATGTTATGTGTAGGTTTTTCCCGCCGGCCGCCTGACCCACTCTTTGTTCCTCCCCACTCACCGCCTGGTCCTGCCGCCACGCAAGCCCCAAACACTCAGAGACTCTGTATTTGATACAATCTTGTTAGCCAGTTACCATTATTGTTTATGGGCTACCTCTGTCTTAATTATTAACTCATTTCTACTTATCTAAGTATTTCCACGTGGTCATCTTATCAGAGAGCGGCAAGCTGGCATCTTCTTTCTCCATGGTCTACATGCTGACTCCTCCTTCCTACTTCCTCTTTCCTCCTTGTCTCCTAGCCCCACCTATCTTGCTTCCCTATTGGCCACAGTGCTTTATTCATTAACCAGTATGAGAAACATATTTACAGAATAACATAATTTATTTTAACCTCAGATACTTATACATTTGTATTTATCTAGGTTTTCTTTAAATCAAGGTTGTAAAAGTAAGACCAGAATTTTTGTATTCACATACACAGGATCTAGGCTATTTGTTTGCTTTAAGTTGCTTCTAGATTTGCTTCCTTTTATTTAATGAGCAGGAACAAGGGAGAGTAAGCCAGACTGGGTAAGTGCATGAGGAATAATAAGGTAAAAAGATTCCTAGGAGCTATGAACTATTATTCAGTTTGAGGATATTATTAATACAAAGAAAGTGGTTTCAGTGTAGTCAAATTCTCTGGCAACATAGGGTGAGAACCACACCCTTTAAATGTTTGTAAGGAATTTAGATGAATTAACCAATTTGTGCTAGCAAATATAACCTTATGAATCTAGACCTAGGTGGACTGGAGAATGAGTTTAATGTTGAGTACTTTATGTGAAGGTTCCATCTGCAGGCATCCTTCTTTCCAGTCCCGAAAGGAGCTGTGAATCCCTGGAGTGTGAATCCCTAAGAAGTCTGGCTACTAGAGGTGGTAGCTTTGGGCATGCCTGTAAAAAGGACTTTCTTGTTCTCTCCCTGGTCCTGACGGGAAGTGTAATCACTTGCTTCTATAAATATCACCAACATTTTCATCGGCACCCTGATATCCAGCTTTGGGCCTCTCTAGCGCCCACATTATGCCTTTGTCCTCATTCAGCACCTACAGAGGAAACAATAGGCATTCCACTCCCCTCAATTAAGCTTGATCCTCTACTGGCAGTGCCTGCACAAGGCAGATAAACTTGTTAATCGTTTATTGGCAAACTTATGGAGAGCACAGTTTAATGTATTTTTATATATGGACAGAAGGACATTTTTTGAATGTGTCTTGAGCTCAAGACACCTTCAGAGTGTACAGAGAAACCAGAATATTTTCTCTGGCAATTTTCAAGAAATTGATTTTCGTATTAGTTTACCGCTAGAGGGCAATGTGGAACTATTTTTCTGCACATGCTCAGAGCTTTTAACATTTAAAGTCAGTAACTTAGAAAAGAATGGCCTAGAATCACTGCCACTATGGAAGCATCAAATGAGTTAAACACATTTACTATTATCATAATGAATTTTCCAAATGAATTAATCATTAATTATGGCCAGACTCCATTGTTCAGGAATATGCTTAATGACAATTATGACAATAAATTTATTTTTAGGTATAAGCTGAAATGTTGAGAGACATAGGCTTGACAAATGTATCAATTGTCTCTGCACATAAAGTGTGGCAGTTTCCTCATTTGAATTTAATGTGATTTAATCATACAGGAGGTATTTGGATCTTAGTAGATTTCCCTGGGAATTATTGTTGGTTATGATATTCTGTGGTAGTCCAAACACTTAACAGTATTGAGCAGAATTTTTTTGTTTTTAATCTTCGATTGATCAACATTTCTTTTACATCAGTTCGATGTGGAATTAAGCAAGTTAAAGACATCTGAGCATGCGCAAATAGATGACTCGGGCCATTACTGCTTGAGTGTCATGATATGAGGGAGGGGGCAAATAAATGCACATTTAGAGGGTTGTAAAAGGCAAGATATTCATTATCAGAAGAAGTCTTGGTGTCCTTCCCAAGGTACATGGCAGGGAAGATACTCATTCTAGGGACCTCTGTTAATCCTTTTCTGGAGGTTAGAGATGCATGCTGCTCTTTGGGAACCAGGAATGAGTCCCAAATCTTTACGGGGAGTCTGAGATGCTATGCATGGTAACAAGTGCCAGTATGAAGAACTTCATCATTTTTAATTAATATTTTGTGTGAATTAAATGCCAGTGGCATGTGCCAGATTGACAGCCCAGAGTCTTTTAGTCATTACAGAGTACGAGCTTCACTTGTCGGGGTCCAGAATCTATGTCCTTCCATCTTTTCCCTTCTCTGTCAACACTGCCAACAAGTCGATTAGAGAAAATTAGAAAGCTAGCGTTTTCTGATGCAAACACCTGCTCTTTGCAAAGGACCTGGGTTACCACAAACACAGAATGAAGCCACAGGATCATTGTGAGACACTGGGTGTTTCTGGATACCTCTGATTCACCTAGCCAGGAACTTTTTAATTAAGTCTAGTGGGTAGACATAAATACAACTGACACCATTGATCTCTGAAAAAGACAAGCGATTCATACTTGAAAAAGATGTAATTCATATAACACACTCAATTCAACTTCACTACATACACTTCTTTGTAAAATTTAATTAATACCTAACCTAAACCACTCTCTAATAAAGACTTCATCTCTCTTTTCCAGAAACACTATGCAATTGAAGGTTAGATTACAACATGACTTCTTCATTAGCCTGTTTTATACATACTAACTGTGTCCTTAGTCACTATGAGAAATTATTTGAGAATAAGGCGTAAAAACCACGGTATATTTTATTTAATTACTTAACATCTACTATCAATAAGAACATCAGGCAAAAAATAAGAATTATTTTGGTGCTCAGTAGATAGCACTTAAGCTACAAGTGTGCATTATACTTGGATGCTGCTCAGTGAGAATTTAACCATGGAATGAGCAGACTGAAATATGAATATGCAAGAGGGGAAAATAAAAATGGCTGATATCTTAGTTTTACTTTTCTATGAACTAACAAGAACAGTGACTTCAATTTTAGGATAAGGAAATCTGGTTTATATGTTGAATCTGGGTTCATAGCAAAATAAGAGTGATGATTATTTTTTGCATCTAGTAACACCCAGATCATCTTGCAGCACTGTGAAATCTAGCCAGCAGCAATAATGCTTCCAGGTCAGAACCCGTTTGACTTCTCTGCTGTCTATTCCTCAAGAGTATAGGTTTTCAGCATCAAGATCCAGAGAGTAACCAAAAGCATTGGCAATAGTCCATGTTTGTGAAGTGTAAAGGAACTTATTGGCCTGAAACTCCAAAATACACTTTTGGTACCATGTTTTTTATTTATTAGTTTTGGTATCTAATAGGTGTGTGTGGTGTGTGTGTGTGTGTGTGTGTGTGTGTGTGTGTGTGTGTGTATGAAGCTTCTACACTAGTAGATTTCTGTATTTTGTTTTTTCAGAATTAAAGTCTGATAACTCTTAATGAAGAAACTGTTGGAAATCAGAAGAATATTTTGGAGTTAGTAAGGTATGTGGATGGTAGAGATTTAGAAATTTCATTGACTACTTGGATGATCAATTGCTGGAGTAGAAGCAGACAATAAGCAAGTGCAGGTCAAGTTCATAAAGGTTTTGGCATCTTTCCTGTTATCACTAAAACTGGAAGACAATGGTAACAGTCTGCCACTTTGTCTGTTCCAAATTCTTCTCTTCCTCTAAGTACTGACTTGTTAGATGACTGGTTGAGTCTTTGTTGGGATCAAAAAATGCTCAATGTGGGTCCTCATTCCACAAATAAAAAACAATACAGCTCACTGCACAGCTGTCCATAGTCTCACAACCAGGTTGCCCTAAATTGTAGGCAGCCATTATTTACTTCACCATAAAACTAAGACAACAATATTAAGATACTCTACTCGAATTTGTCCTTAGTCATAACTTAAGGCTTCATAAATATAGTCAAGATCACTTAAATATCATTTATTTTTACCAAACTTCATGACATATTGATATACATTACAATAACTACTATTTAAAACATATCTTGCCTTATGCTAAACAGACACTGAGACTCTGTGAACTCTGTGTGTGCACATGTGTGTAACATGTGGGTTGTTGAACTCGCTTCCTCTGTCCTTGCTTTCACTTGACAATTGTTTTGGTTTTGTGAATTTTAAACAATTAGCATGCAAAATAGTTGACATTCAAATAACATCCCATTTCTTACACATATTTGTGACTATTCTTTAGTTGTACAGTTGTTCTTGCTTTCTGAATTCTTCACAGAAAAATGCCCACTTAGGTAAGCCATTATTTACTATAAACAACATTACAGTCTAGTATTTGCTGACATTTGGTACACACTACCATGTGTTGGTATGATACATGTTCAATTCATTATCTCATCAATACCCACTTATAGCTGTTGAGCATAATGGAAGAATTGTTTGTTTGTGTGAGTGTGTGGGTGTGTGTGTGTGTGTGAGTGTTGTTGTTGTTTTTTTTTCTTCATTCATTTGGTTGTGTATATTTTGTCCTCAAGGATTGAATGCAGGACCTTGCTCATGGGAGAAAAATGGTCAACTGCTCAGCCACAGGCTATTCTCCATCTCATTAAAATTTAATGCACTTAAATTGGTGCATATTACAGTGGCTTCCATGTTGTCCTGCACATCTACATAGAGTCTTGAATCTTATCCCTCTAGTAAGTTTCCATAGTTACTGAGTTGAATGTAGACAGCACCATTAGTATACTAAGATGATGAAACATAGGTGTTCATGAAGTTATTTCTACCTTTTTCTCTTCAAATCTGAGGAAATTACAGATACAAGTAATTGCCACCTGTAGAATGTTAATGTTTAACAAGCTGTAAACATATATTACACTTGGAAACAAGAACAAGAAGGCATTGGCTTAATACATGATTTAGTTTCAGTTATACAACAAAATATTTCTATCCTTGTAGCAAAAAATATTGGACCAAAATGATATTTTATCTACTCCAAATTTTTGAATTTGTGCTCTTAATTTTGAAGGTAATATTTATTTCAGTATATACTCCAATCAGGAATATATGAATATATGGAAAAATAACATTTGTTAATCATGGGAAAAACATTGCATTAATATTTCTCTGGTGGTTATAAAACTAAATTTATTTTAATGCTGAGCTTTCATAAAACTTGGCAAAAGAAAGTAGGAAAAAATGACCTGTTGAAAACAATAACTTCCAATGACTAATGGAACAGAGAGTGCATTTGGAACTTGATTATGAGTAAATATACCTGCTGATAAAATTGTAGAAAAACAAAATCAGTATGTTTAATATATCTTGGAAATATGTGGGAGTATTGAAAGGTCATACATGTACACAAACTAAACTCCTAAATTAAATGAAATTAAAGCTAAATCAAATTAATTTAACATGAGTAAACTGAGAAGAAAATAATTGGGAGCATTAGTATCAATAGTCAGTAGGTCACTAGGTAACATTCATAAGGAAAATATGCTCCCAACATGAAGACAGAAGAAAAGCTAATAGCACAAAAGATGAACAAAAACATTGAAATACCCAACAAAAATACTGAGTCACATTCCAGGGTTGTAATTGAATTTTTAAGTCTATTTTAAAACATTTTTAAAACTCTAGTTAAACTCATTTGAATTTTCATAGAGAATTTTATACAGGAATGACTTATATTGGTTAAGATCTTTAAGAGTTGTATGTTTGGAAAGTTTTATTAGAATATAAAAACAGCAGAAATGGCTTATCCAGCTGTGGTGAATTAAAAATCTGTACTCTTAAGTGTGGTTGAAAGTAGCCACTTGTTGCCGAAATACATTCTTGTAAATATATTTCAGTTATGCATCGTTTTAATGTTTTTATCATGTTATGTTTAGATTTATTTATTATTTTACTAATGACTTAATACTTGATATTTATTTGATAACATGGAAATGAAGGGACACACAAAGCAAATTCTAGGTCTTTCCTTAGATGAGTTTAAAATGAATTTTAAAGCAATAGAGCTAGCTTCTAAAATCAAAAATATATTTGGCCAGGAGCTGCTAATGGATATACAGCATAAAGCAAATGGAATGCTTGAAGATGACAAGCATAGCAGCCAGACAATGGAAGTAGACTATGATCAACTGAGACTAGTCAACCCAATGGATTCCCTTACACTGCATGAGAAATTGCCAAATGACTCAATGTGTAGAAGTTTCGAAGATTGTTTGGGATTTGAAGCAAATCAGTGTAGTTAAAATGGTCTGCATGTTTGCTTCATGAACTAATCTCCAAAGTGAGCTGTCATTCTAAATGCTCTTCATCCTTTGCTCTATTCAACAACAAGAAATCATTTCTCTATCAGATTGTAACGTAAAACCAAAACCTGCTAAAACTGATGCAAAAAGGAGAATTTAAAAATGGTTACATTATTAGCAATAACATACTGATAAATGAAGGAAGCCATCAAGATTATTGCTTCAATTCATATAAATAAAAATTAACTTCTTTTACTAACCAAAATATTTAACAAACTCTGCTTATAATAAAAATATCTCAATGCAGATAGCTGGAAAGACCTTAGTGGTTAAGGACACTGTTAACCTTACAGAGAAACTACGTTCAAACCCCAGCACCTACCTTCTGTCTAACATCTGTCATTAACTCCACTATGGAGATCTGAGCACTCCCCTATATTCTATGGATATCAGACATACATATGGCACACAGATATTTGTGCAAAATGACCACTCATACACTTAAAGTATTTTAGAAGTTATCTCAAAATAACAAAAGTCACATATAAGACAAACCAGAAAATTTCTTTCTTAACTGTGAAAAACTAAAAGCTTTTTTATGACATTGATAGAAGGCAACCTTGCTCACTTATAACAAATGCACTTGTGAAGAAAGTAATTAAAAATTACAAAGGAAGAAATGAAATTATCTCTTTTGCTACATGGCATGATCTTGTATGTATTAAATAACAAAGAGTTTTCAAAAAGCAAGACTATCTAGTGGAGTTAGTAAATTATTTCCATAAAATTGAAACATACATTTAACAGAAAAATTAGTTAGATTTCCCTACATTATAATAATAAAAAAAAAAGTGAGTTTGAGACTAGTCTGGTCTATAAAGCTAATTTCAGGGTAGATATAACTGTCACACAAAGGAATACTGCCTTGAAAAACCAAAAAGGAACAAATGAAAAAAATCTATAAACCAAAGCATTGAAACTATAAAACACTAAGGAATGAACTAAGGGGTGGGGGTGGGTGGGAGAGGCAGGGGTTGATGGGAGGGGACAGGAACTGGGATTGATATGTAAAACAAACATGTTTCTAATTTAAATAACAAACAATTATATGATCAAACAATGATACTTATAACTGTACCCACCCACAGAGAAGAGCAGATCTTCAAATAATCATGAGTATTCCTGGTTTTATAGCATTATTTACAGTTGCTAAAGCTTGGAGAATCGAGCTTAACATTAAAATGTAAGGAAACACTGACATACGGTACTGTGTCCCTCTTAAAGACAACATATAGCTAAAATTAGACAAAAAGCAAAAATATATTGTCTAATTTAAATGAAATTTCATTTTGTAAGTTAAGCATGTCATCAGAGACAAGCAGAGAAGTGGTATAAAAGTTTAAAAGTGAAGCAGAAAAAAGAGCTGGAGAAGGGCCTGGAAATGTATAACAAACACAGTTGGAATGGAAATAGTCCTGAGGAAGTAGGAACACAGTATGATAATAAAAATGAATAAGCATTAAATAACTATAGGGGATGGATTTGGAAACTCACACTAAGTAAACAATATTTAAGGATCTGGAAATGCTAATTATTTTAGTTCACTTATTGTACACTGTGTATAAATGTATAGGTGAGGAAACAGTGCTCACAAATAAGATGAATTAGTGTCTATGAAAAATTAGACTTACTAATAACGAAAACAGAGGAACCTGGGGACTTTACAGAAGAGACAGTGGTGTGAAATGGTATGGTGGTTCTACAGTGAGTGAAGAATGGGAACATGAGCAGAATGAGGGATGGGATAGGAGCAGTGACAGTATCCAGTAGGTATTGTGCTCATCTTACAAGACAGAGAGAGTTGTGGGGTTGTTGCAGGGTGGTTGAACAACACAAGGAATGTATTTAAAACACTGGCTGTACACTTATAAAACATTGGTCTAGATACCATAAAAATTGGCACATATGTACGATTAATTCAAATTCTGCTTCTAGACTTTGTAAAATATCCAAACTATTTGTGCATTCCCAATACTCAAGATTAAATAAAAAGTGTTAGAAAAGGCTAGATTTACAGTCTGGTTCTTATAGAGAATGCTGTAATTGTTTTGTTGTGGTTCAATAATTTTATTTTACTGTGTGTTATTTGAAATAAGAAGGTAATACACAGAGGCAAAGTTTTATTTTGTTTATCCTTTGTGAATCTATGCAGATAATACTACATTGTGATTATGAAGTAATTTGGCTCAAAGTAAAAATAAGGAAATAGAGAAGTGGAATTAAAGAGATATATCTGAATAATAAAATAGTAATTTCTAAGATGGATCAAATTGTATTTTTCACTGATGACCCTGATAGCATATATCCTTTCCAGTATTATAGAAAACAACGAAAAGATAAACTGAGTATACTGCAAATGTATGTATGAGTGTGTGTGTGTGTGTGTGTGTGTGTGTGTGTGTGTGTGTGTGTGTGTGTGTTAAGGCATAAAATTATCATAACAAAGAACAAGCAAATAAACACCACCCCAGGAGCTCTAGTGAATCAGAGTTTAAAGTTTATCAGTGTGCTCTCCAGACCTCATTTTGTGGTACTGCTATAATCTGAGGCTTCCCTAATGGTCATGTTCCTAATCACTGCCATGAGTATAGGAGAGAGGCAAAACATCAAGTATCTACATGTTCTTTCTTAGGTATTCTATGGGGGTGAGGGGGGCTGAGATGGCACTGTTACAACAGCACTTAATAACAGATACCTACCCCTGTCCAGATGCTGTGACCTGCTCTTTAACTGGGTAGCTGTGTCTTGTTGAAAATCAGGTAGGTGATTTATAAGCGATATGTATTTAAAAAAAAATGGAACCCAGAAAAGTCCATCCAGAGTATTCTTTCCCAAAGGACAGTAACTAGGATGTTTCAAGACAGTGTCAACTGTTGATAAATAGTAATTTTAGCTGAGGAATCCCATTGCTCTGCAGGTAGGAGCCATTTTTTTCTTTCTTTTTTTAAACATTTCTAGCACCGTCCACAGTTCCTGGCATCTGGTAAACACTTAAAAACTATTTACTCACTTAATGAAAAAAAAATCTGGCTAAATAGAGCAAATTAAAAGTTAAAAATTATCCTCCTAAAAATAAAGTACTAGCCAAGGCCCAACAGCCTATTGCTGAGCTTCAGGGTACAACACGTATATCTCTGTAGTTTTTCTCTAAGTGATTTGTCCTCAAGAAAGCTCCCATGATGAAACAAGCCATCTGCCTCTGAGAACTTCCTGCTCAGTAAACTGGAATATAAAATCTGTAATGACTAGAGCTTTTTCAGTAAAGCATTTGTTGTATTTCTTTTGTGGAATGTGAAAAATACTCATGTCGGTCTCATAAATTTCCTGAGCAATCACCCACTGTTCGCATAGCCTTTTGGATGTCAGGGAAGTCTGTGGTTGACTGATTCTCAAATGAATAATTCTAACAAGAAGGCTCATTTCCAGTGTGCTGCACTTTTGCTTATGATTAGAACGAGTAAGGTTAACTCTTGATTAATGGCTGTTTTAGTAGTCCTCAGTACTAGAATACTCACATATACTGGGTCTCAACCTTTACCTATCAGCCATAGCAGTTTCTCAACTGATCCTTCCCTAAACCATTAAGTCTAGTAATGGAATAAAGGGGAATGTTATCATGGTTTATGTATTATTGGAAACTGAGGGAAATAAAAGGGGTTTTATTTTGTTAGTTTGTTTTGCCTTTTATTCATCCTTGAAAAGAGAACTAAGAGTTTGGTAAATATTCAAAAGGGTAAGTTTTAAAAATATGGTGTCATCTGAACACCTGTACAAAGTAGTTTTACTTTCTATATTTTTTAGAGAAAATATGTGTGCAAGTGTGGGTATGAGGAGGACAAGCTTAGATGTTATAAAACTATGCTCAGAATTTATAGTCTTTAAAGTTAGAAGATTGTATATTTTGGCAAAAAAGTTGTGAAATCTAGAAAATGCAAGATATTATAACACCACTAATATGTATGTCTAGAGATGGAACATAATTTAAGGAAAATTATTAAAATATTTCACACAAATCACCTTCTCTATCAATTTTAAGTATGTAAAAAGAGTTCATGAATTATATTTTGTGCTATGTCAGGTTTAGTAGCAAACAAACAAACAAACAAAACAACTAACAAAAAAACCCCTAAGTATTCTTTCTGTTACATTCTCCATTTCCATCTTAATTAGAAAACACATGGGCATTACCTGTTAAAATGTTGCAGCAGGATAAAGTCAGCATTTTCTAATCAAATTAGACTTTTGTTTTTCTGAGAAAATGAGAATTATTTCTCTTCGGTAATGAACAAAAAAATAAATTATAATAATATGCCAAATGATTTTACACTATTTAGTCTCTTTAAACTTTGCAAAAAAGCCTTAAGTCTAGAGATGGCTTGGTGCATGAAAGCATCAGCCATGTAAGTCTAACCTAGATCTTTAGACTCTGCATAGAGGTCAAGTGTTTGTAAACTCCTGTGTTCCAGTAGGCAGACATAGGTAGAGACAGGACAGTCTCAGGAAGTTGAGCTGAGGATAAAGAGAAATCATATAATAAGGGTAGGGGTAAAGAGAATGAAAAAGAGGTTACAAGTATCTCCACAGGCATGTATAATGTTTACTCATAGGAGAGGATGGGTGCTGAGGTGAGAAAGGGAAGAAAGGACAGAGATGAGGAGGGAGAGGCAGGGCATTGTATCTCTTTGGTGTTCCAAATAATAAGTGTTATAATTTTCAAAAGTGGCTCGAGAGAGAAATATACCATATGACAGTGCTTGTGAAGAGGTTTTTTGTTTTGTTTTGTTTTGTTTTGTTTTGTTTGTTTGTTTGTTTGTTTTTTAATTGGGGGAAAGTGAATGGGGAATGTTGGGATGTTGGGAGGGGGTAGGAGAGACTGTCTTCTAGGGAAAGGAGAGACAGAAAAGGGAGAGAGAGAGAGAGAGAGAGAGAGAGAGAGAGAGAGAGAGAGAGAGAGAGAGAGAGAGAGAGAGAGAGAGAAGAAAGGAAGGAAGAGAGAGAGAAGAAGAAAGGAAGGAAGAGAGCAAGAAATAAAGAAAGAAAGGAAGAAAGAAAGAATGAAAGAAAGGAAGATGGAGGTAGACAGGGCCCTTTTAAAAGAGAAAATAGTGAATGTGCACAGGTGGTGCTCTTAGTTGTTGCAGCTGAGGGTGTATCCTGTCAGATTCCCAAGGACAGGCCTGTACAGTTGTCAGAATACTAAAATAACTATATTAGTACATTGTATTTATTGTTACAACCTTCAAGTGGATAGTTAAAACTTTCTGAATTGAAGCTAGATAATAGTGGGCTTACTCTAACTCGCTACTTCAAAAATTCTAGTGACTAAACTAATTCTGAAAGAACATTTAAGTTGATAAATGCAGATGAAGAAATGATTCAAACTTTGCAAATGACTAGAATTTGAAAAGGATTAGATTCATTAACTAGATATTAAAACTGTAGTGAATGTTCATAAAGTACCCTGAATTATTCGGTGTAGACACTTTGAATGAAGTGTAGAAAATGATCAAAGGTACTTTGGAGTCTTGCAGATTTATTCTGGGTCTATCATATTGTAGCTAAAAATAATGGCATATGTCTCTGGAGACTTCTCAGACTCTGTTGAACATTCTGTTATTGTTGTTGTGTTTTCTACAATATGGCATCAATGTGAGCACAGCTGCAGTATTATTTTGGAGATAGAATAGAGATATAAATGTATGCATGTATGTATGATACATTAGATGTTGGCATAAAGTAAGTGCTCAATAGATGTTATTTATTGTCACAGTTATGAGCTAAGCTTTCCCTTGTTTGTACTAAATGTCTTTTCAGTCTTTTCTGCAGTTTAGTGCTCAGTAGTGTAAAAAACAATATATGCTTGCTTTATTAAACATCTTCAATATATAATGTGTGGTGGCTTGAATGATAAAGGCCCCCATTGGCTCATATATTTGAATACTTATTTCCTTGTTGGTAGCATATTTTTAAGGTAAGAAGCTGCTTTTCAATCAAAATAAAACAAGACAAAAACTGATGATTAAAATAGAAAGAAAGCACATTTTGTTTCCTGAAATTACATGACATTATTTATAAAACAACCTCATCTTCTTAATGATATCTGTGTTCTTCATTCACATTTCTTATAAGGGCTAGAAGAGCTGGTCATGTTCCCTTGAAAGACTGAGAAAGCCAGGATATCAGGATGAAGGAACCCTACTATCAACAAGAAAACATTTGATTCACAAAGGTCTCCCTCTGCAACTCAAAAAAAGCAAGAAAGTACAGAGGGGAAAAAACCCTCTACATTGTCTCTCAAAGTTATACATGCCTGGTTACTGTGCCATTTTTTGGGGTGTGGGGGGTTTTCAAGACAAAGTTTCTGTGTATTGCTTTGGAACCTGTCCTGGAACTTGCCCTGTATTCTAGTCTGGCCTCAAACTCACTGAGATCTTCCTGCCTCAGCTTCCCCAATGCTGGTATTAAAAGCATGTGCCACCAATGGCAGACTACTGTGCCATTTTTTTAAAAATGCTTATTTCACACTATTCTCATCCCTGTATCCTATTTCTATATGTTATCTACCAGAGATATAGATTTGTGGTCAAAATTATGATTTCTATTATTTTAATATAAATTGGAAAATTAAATGATTTTATCCATAATCAAAGAAATTAGCACTTAAATAATGAATAGTATGAAATATTGTATTACAAAAAGACAATATAGATAGCAGTAGGGTCTATTATAAAATGAAAATTTAATAATTTTTCTTTGTCAAATCTACAAACTCTCCTTTCCATAGTACAGTTCTTCTCTATACAATTAGAGTATTTCCGAATTTCTGCTAAGACATGACTAATTGGTTATGCAAGCCTTGTTAATTACATTACCATTGGGCATTCTACTGTTTCAGGTAAAATTCTTGGCTCTCTATATTTCTTCAAACTTTTGTTTACTTTGCTCTCATTGAATATACTCTTAGGAAAACAGTCTCTGTAGACATTCATTGTGTTCTTTTCAAGTTCTGTTGTTCTATTTCTTGTTAGATAACAAAAACCTTACAACACTAAAGTAATGTTTTAGTGAATTTCCTATTCATTTCCTGGAACAAATCTGCTGGGATTTAAAAGAGGAAGTTGACCAACTGTAACATAATTCTTTCAGATGACTGAGGCAAGACTTCCTTGATTGCCTTAACGCCTTATTCCTGTCATCTCAACACCAAACATGATCTTGTCTTCCTACTGCAATATTGTCCTACAATAATACTGTAAGTGCTTTTAGAACCTGAAAGTTTTAGAACTATTGTTCATGTTGCCTTAGTAAGTAGGTGCTTCTTGACTCAAAAATTCAGTTTTAAAAGTTTAGGCAATTGAGATCAAAATTAAGTGAATATTGTACGTTATATTTAGCTATTGTGGGAAACAATAGAAGTTGTTCTCTTGCAGCTTAGACGGTCAAAGGTCTACAATCATGACACAACTCCTCACTTTGGGTTCTCTGTCACTGTATCATTCCAGTGTCCACTTGGTCTACACCTCCCCTTCTTCTGTTGTCTTGGCACTGTGTGGCTCCCCAAGGATATTATCATGTAATTTATAATCCATTGTGTAACCTAGTGTGGTTTTGATAAACATCCTTAACACAGTCCATTTGTGAAGACTCCTCATAAAGAAGTCACATCCACAGGGCTTAAAAGTTAAGAGACATTTCTTCACTGAGTTTGACTTTCTTCTAGGGAAATTAACATTACACAATCATCGTTTGGGGATGTAGGTTTAACTCAGTGACAGAAATTTTTCCTATCAGATACAAATCTGACACAATATGGATAAAGTATTACTGCTTTTTAAAGTGTCACTTCTTAGTTAATTTTTAAGAAATTGATTCATGCCGGTTGGTGCAGGTGCATGCCTTTAATCCCAGCACTTGGGAGGCAGAAGCAGATGGATCTCTGGGAGTAATAGGTCAGCCTGGTCTACAAGAGCTAGTTCCAGGACAGTGTCCAAGTTACACATGGAAACCCTGTCTCATAAAACAAAACAGAAACAAGCAAATAAGTAATAAACAAAAAATAAAAACAAAAACAAAAAAAGAAGAAAAGAAAGAAAATGATTCACAATGAATACAAAAGCAATTCAGCTTTTTCCATCCTAACAGTACAACATTTATCACTTACTCTGTGTCACAAGCACAAAGAGTAAATGTTTCCAAAAGAAAGGAGTGTCATATTGATTGATAAAAATGTATATATCTGACTTATGATTGTTTTTACTTCCCAATCATATAAGCTAATGTGTAATGGTACAATAAACACACAATTAGCAATTTATAAAGTAAATCATATGATTAGTTATAGTCACCTTAACAAGATCTAAAAATCACCAGGAAGATATACTGGCTTATGGGTGTTCTTTAGAGGAATTATTTTGGTTATATTAACTGAGATGGAAAGGCTTGTCCTCTACATATGGCATCACTGATTACCTGACTGGGATTTGAACATATATATATGGAAAAGGGATCTGAAAAGTAGCATGCATTCATTGTTGTCTGTTTTTGGTTGTAATTGAGATGTGACCAAATTCTTTGAGCTTCTGCTGTCTTGACTTCCCTGGCAAGATGAACTGTCCCTAAGGAACGTGAGCCAAAATAAAGTCTCTCACTTGTCATTGCTTTCATCAGAGGATTTAATCATGCTAATGGGAAATAAACTGAGAAAAGCTCTACTATGATGTTTCTGAATTATATGGCCATACTTAGTCGAACAACAAAGTCAAATATATGATTTAATGAAAAGCAACACTATTTTTTGGTGAATAGAAGTCTAACAAATATACAGTATTTCTAAGTATAGTTAAGGTTTAGAGTGCAAATATGCAATAACCTCACAATATTTATAGCTTCATAAAATGATTTACACAGCTATTGTATTTTACCAAAAAATATATGTTCCAAGACTGATATTGATAGAACTACTTAGAGCAATAATTTCTATTCTGTTATTGTCTTCAATTTGTCAAATTTATCTGTACTAGCTTTATAACTGGTATGGATATTGTGTTCTATATTTATGCAGTAAAGTACTGATTATTCAAACATACTTTAGAAACAAGAGGTTCCTAGAAAAATAATCCAAAGACATATACTATCACCTTTTTCTTAAAATTTTTAAAAATTCTGACCTATACAAAGCTTACTTACATAAACTACACATCAATATACATCACAGTTCAAACAATTAAACATGGAGGCATGACTAGTCTTTAAGAAAATGCTAATATAGGGAACTCATTCCCCATGGAGGGATACTCCTTTAGTCTAGAGGCAGGAGGGTAGGCCTACACCCTACTCCAAATGACTTGTCAGATTTTGATGATCTCTCCTGGGAGGCACCACCTTCCCTATGGAATGGGGGAGATGGGACAAGGGGGGGGATTAAGAGCATGGGAGATATGGAGGGAGAAGGAATTGGGATTGTTATGTAAATAAGAAAAAATAATAAATATATAAAAAATTTTAAATGCTAATATTCATGCCACCTGGGGACACAGGGATAAAGGGAATTGTGTGTTGAAGAAAACAAGCATGACACATCTGGGGTCAGCATAGCATGCATTCAGGTAGGACTCTCCAAAGTAAATGTAATTAGAAGATAAAAATATATGTACATAAAGGAACTTGAAAGTCTTCCCCTTCAGAAGCTTTGTATTTAAAAACAAGTAATTTTAAAAAAATGAACAAACTGTATGGTATAATGCATTTGGTGGTAACCATGGCTAAATAAATAATGATGTGATAGTTGGTTTTCATTTTTTATATTCATTCATTATAACAGCATGATGGGGAAATAACACTAAACAATGATTCATTGTGTTGGATAGTTTTGGTTTTATTTGATTGTTAATTTGATACAACCACAGGTCATCTAGGAAGATGGAACACTAACTAAGAACTTCCTTCAGATAGGCCTATAAAAAGTCTTGGGTCATTTTCTTTATAAACAGGAGAATTAGAAGAGCCTAGCCCACTGTGGCCAGTGCTTTCCATTGGTCGTATCAGAAATCACATCAAATATGACATAGGTAGCGTGCCAATAAGAGTACTTCCACCCAATTGTCTCTAATTCATGTCTCAAGGTCCCTACTTTGAGTTCCTTACCTTGTTGTCCTCAATGGAGTATGATCAGGACTTGTAAGCCAAATAACTCCTTTAAACCCAGAGCTTTACAGGTTTTTGGTTATGGCCTTTATCATGGCAGTAAAAAGAAACAAATGTATTCAAAATGTTATGGAAACAGTTTTTATATCCTATCAACTAATTGCTTATTACTCTCCTGAACCAACATAGGCTATTGCTATTGCCTTTGGTTGCCTCCAGGAAAGTGATGGTAAATCTCTATTGCTACTGCAACATAGAAACATTGAACATAGGGCTCTGGAAATTGGAATTGAGTCCTTACTCCCAAACCTCCTCTCACAGGAGTGGAAGGTGCGAATAGGTTCAGATGAAAGGCTACAATACTATCCCTCTCCTCAGTTGTGATGACTATGAAGCACAATTACCAGAAAGGGAAGATGTCCCTAAAGGTGCAATAGTCACATTTACATCTTGACAGTAGCCTACAGCATCGTCAACTGATACTGCAATCTTCCCAATCACCCATGTCTATTGAAGTCTTGAATCTCAAAGGAGAACATTCTGCTATCACTTTATCAAAATAGGATAATTCTTCACTGCATTCTCGATATCTATCTTTATGCCAGCAGATAAGTATAACTCTCACCCTTCATCAAAGCTTCTTTTACAGCATACAGAGACCATTACAGAAACATGCAATTGGTTAAAATGCAGAGAACAACTGACCATTAGGTTCCCAGCCTCAACTGATGCACCCACTACTCAAAACCCTACAGCTAAGGTTCAGAGAATATCTCAGAAGGAGGGGCAGAAACATTACACATGCCATAGGACCAGAAAGACTTGCAAAATTGTGTTTTAGATATGATTGGGAAGATATGCCCATGATCTCAACAATATCCCTGCTAAACAAGACCTAAACAATTGCAACACCAGCTGACATATAAAAGGAGATGAAGAAATATCATGGTAAGGTCCACCCCTAGATGAAGGGTAACAGTCAAGATTCCTGAAAGGGTGTATTGGTTGTCTCTCAGAGTGACCCTAACTCAAATTAATCAGATTATCCAATACAAAGTTCTCAACATTAAAATGTATACATTCAAGTCAGGAAACGTTAAATTTATTTGGTAAAATGTTCATACATAATACATACACACATGGGGGGGTCTATGAATCTCAGAAGGAGCAGGGGCCATGGTGGAGTTTGGTGTTATTAGATGGGGGTGATACAATTATACTTTAATTAAAACAAGATAACTTTTAAATTTCTTCACCAGAAAGAGACAGTCCATGTAATGACCATCATGGTTCAGAGTAGCTTAAGTTCTGACTCCATATTCCATTGTTTTAGAAGAGTTATTTTTAAAATATTTAAATAGGAAATAAGATATATATTTATGAAAGAGTTGAATATAGTAGAGTATATCTTCAATCTTAGCAAGGAAGAGTCTGGGGCAGGAAAGGTGAAAGTTCAAGCCAGATTTGGCTATAAAGCAAAAATATTTCAAAACATAATAAGCAAATACTCAACAATAGCAATCCTCCCTAATATTTTTATTTTATCAACACCAAGGTGGTTATTAAACACAAACCATGTCATCTAGAATAACTGTGGAATAAGTAAATCCCAAAGTAACAAGGATTAGAATTTTAAGCCTTCTCTAATTTGTACTCATTCTTTACCTATTTATTATATCTGCCATTAATTTTTTTGTTTTGTTTTGTTTTGGGGTTTTTTTTGGCCAACAGAGCTTTATTCATTTACTAGTAAGAGAACATATTCACACTGCAATTACCCTTTAAAGAACTTGTATTCATGGTTCAACTGGTTCATTCACTAGACTTTGGACTTCCCTTGTTTCTATTTGACTGCACTGTCATGGACATTATATTTCACAATTGTGCCCTGAGAATGATATCTACCTTGACTTATTAGTAAAACTTCCCCATCTTTCATCTTTAATAAAACTCTTCTAACAACCTCATATCAAAAGTAACATTTCAAACTGTGAATGCACAAAGTAGTGTAGAGTATGGCGTTCCTTTTACTCTTTGCAAGAGATATATTTCTTTCTATTTGACATATGAGGCTTTGTTTGCCTGTAATATGCTGGACAGCAGAAGCATGGGTTACATTTTTTAGTACTCCATACTGTTCTCTATATGATGTCTTGTGCTTAAAGTCACTTAGTAGCTAATTAAATATCATCAGTTTGGCAAAAAAAAAAATATTGATACAATGTTTAATCTTGTAGCATACTTCTTTTCCTTAGTTAAGCAAAGGTTTGCAAGTGAGGAAGTCGATCCATTTGGTGTTTGAGAAAATGGACAAAAACATCTAAAAATTAAAGTGAATAAAATAATAATGTACTCATTAATTAGTTCATTCTATCTGTAAAAATAAAAGATTTGAAATATAATAATATATATAAATATAACAAGTTGAAATATCAAAAGATCTTTGAATTGTTAAGAAAAGAGGAAAAATATATATTCTTTTATTTATTAATTAGATTCCACATTCCTTTTCTATAAAGAATGTAAAATTAAGACCTGTATTGTATCAAGTAGAAATGGTAAGAACACAAGTAAGAAGCATGGAAATTACTGATGTGAATGTGAGAATAAGTAATGATTCCCTGGGTAAATATGATAAATTATAAAATAATATAAGAAAAATAAGTTGCATTTCTTATATAAAAACTTTGTATGGCTTTAATATATGCATTTTCAATAGTCTGCTCTTATCTCATAATCTAATACAGTACTTTCTACTACTGAATTGAAAATATATTTTCAATAAGAAATTTAAGGATAAATAAGAGGGAAAAATCTCCCCTCCTTCTTGCTTTCTCTACCATGAAATGACTTATTTCTATTGGGCCTCTGGAGTCAGGTTTTTCTAGTCCAGATAAAAGAAATCATTTTCCATAATTATTCTTATACCCCTTTCCAGTAATAAAAAGCTGAATTTTGTTAACCAATACCTATAATATACTTCACTTCAAAATAATAATATGTCTTTTCCATGTGGTTTGTTTTTTATTCATGTATGTTGATTATTCTTGAGACTACTAAAGTGAACTGATTTTTATTATTTAAAAGGTTTGCATGTCATAAACTAAAACTTTTATATTCAATGCATGAAGGATTTTTTTGATGGAAGCATGCTGAGCTTAACATGTAATTTACATTGAACTCACTGAGTTTCAAATGCACTCTGGGAGTTATAAAGGTTCATTTCTCCACAGGCTAAAAGATATGTTTCCAAGAGCACTCAAGTTAAATTTATTCCCCCCAAAATGCAATATGACAGGATTCATTCTTGATGAGATTAATGGTAGTCTCATCAAAAGATAGGTATAATACATGTGGCCTCTTTGCTATTTTTGCAAAGCTGATAATTTTGGTACACTGATACAATAAAAGTTAGGTTAACCATTATTTAAAGCCTCCCATTTCTAATAATATGGACTAATGGTGAGTGGATTTATTCATCTATTTTAGTTTAAGAATAATGGTGCATTTAAAAATTTTGTGATACTGGATATTGAGTCATGCAGGTTTATGACTTCTGAGACAAACAAAATTGTATAAGCTTTTTAATTCTCATCTTTAACCTGGAGTTTCCAGACTGCAAGAGAGGAGAAAAAGAGAAAAAACCAAACCAACTATAAGGTATTTGGAGACCTCGCTCGATGGAGAAATTGTGTGGTGTCCAAAGCAGTTAGTGATTATAGGGAGAGTACTATGAGAAGAATTGTAGTCCGGAAGGCTCTGGTCAATTATCTTCAGCCCTTATCTAACAGTTCTCAGCCACTATGTGAGAAATCTTCACAGTACTTGATGATAAAACACATAACAGGACCAGATTCAAAAATTCTTAGTACTCTCAGAATCCAAAACACATAAAGCTCTGAGCATAGCCCATGGGATAAGAATACTGTACCTTTATGTTTAAACTCTGGTCCTCATCCCCCCAAACTCCAAATGATATACTGTTTAGTCAAGAACTTTAGGAGTAACATCTTATATCACTATACTAGATTATACTTTTCTTGTTAAACTGGAAATGCCTTGATTATTATGCAGCAGGTGTAACTTCCCTCAGTCTGGCTGTATTTGACCTCTCATGTCTGTCTATACAAGAAGCCAGGTCTATTTTGCAATCTCCACTTAGTACTCAGATAAAACACTGTCTTTACTTAAAATAAGAACAGATTTTTATCTTTCTTTGTTTTCCTTCATTTTGAAAACTTCTGTAATACCTGCCACTGGAGAAAACAAAAAATATGTTGATGATAATTTCACAGTCCTTGGCAAAAATACACTGAGCAGCTGTTTGTAAACACTGAACAGCAAGGATAATTGAGGATGGGATAAGACATTTTCTAGAAAACTGAACAAGATACGAGAAACTTTTGTTGTTGTTGTTTTTGTTGTTGTTTGTTTCTTTGGAAGAGAGATCAAATAAACACACACACACAAACACGCACACACGCACACACACACACACACATATATATATATACTGTGCCTCAATGAGATGATCTTTCCTCCCCTTGTTCAATAATAGTATTCGTCTTTTATAATGGATTTTTTTCAAATGGCTTTAAAAAATTCACCAAGTGTAAGACATGCATCTGCTTTGGACCTCAGAGAGTAGAGAGTGAGAAAGGTGTTATAAATAGAGGGAATGCATTATTAATGAACTACCCTGCAGCTGTCCTTAAAGACTGCCTGAAAATGTCTATACATTTAGAAGACACTCACCTGAAAAAAAATGCAGGAGAGATAATATCCATTCTTTCTGTTATATTCAGAGCAATGTTCTTATGGCTTGACCTTTTCATATTCCCTGTCATTTCTCCCTATGCAAGCAGTGCTCTTGGTGAACAAATGGAATTCTTTTCTCTGGGACTTATAATCAGTATTGGATGGCATTAAAACAGGGAGTTTATATTTTTGTCTTTCATATGAACTAAAAGTCACTGTATTGTGTTTTATTTATGTCAATTTCAGTAAACCAATTTTACTATATCTGATTGAAACTTTGAACCTCTAAACTATTTTTAAAAATAATAGTCTACTAATAGTCTACAACTAGCATACAAGATAACAATAAAAATGATGCATTAATTACATATGCATACTTTAATTAAAATTGGCTCCATAGTTATTATCCCAACTAAGCTGAATAAACTAGAATTTGTTTGCAGTTCTAGAATAGATAATTGAGGAACAGAGAGTTCAATAGCATGGAGAGAAAAAGTTATCTCTGTCATGAGTGACCACGATTAGGAATAGAACTAAATTTGATGTTACTAGGGTATGGTAAACTCTTGAAATCTTTTATATAAAGGTTACAAAATAAAATATTTCTGAGTACTTAAAATTATTTTGATACTATTTAGAAGTAGATAAATTTATCCACAATATCCAAATACTTAATTTGATAGAGTTTTATTATCACTGAAACAGTCAACCCAGAATTCATACTTATATCTCTAAATCACTGACTTCCAAAACTCTGTTAGTGTTTGTAAACTCTGTGAACTCTGGTGCAAGAATGTAAGACAACAGAAAGTATCCTCCTCCTCATTGTAATAGATAGATGTTCGGAATTCATATCCCCTTGTACATTTCCATTCTTTTCTATACTTATTTACTGTTTTCTTGCTTATAATACATGTTTTCAATCACTAGTATATAAAACAGTATCTCCTGCAATAAATCATTAAAGTGATAATAGGAATAAAAAGAACAGTAATTAAGAAAAGTTCCTTAATTTTTATACACTAAAACAATTTAAGAAGCAAGAGCCATGCAATGGAATACAAAGGTTTTAATTATCTAGCCTGCTAGTTTTATGGAAATTGTAAAATTCTGAGAACATTTTCTCCTGTGTCTCTGTTATAACCAATAGTGGTGTCAGATTTCCACCTGATGTCATGAATATGTGAATGTTTGACACTGTTAAGTAGTATTGTGATATTATCCATAAGTCTGGGGCAGCTATAATAATATTAAGTAGAACAGTAAGAGAGACCAAGAATATTAGAGTATGGGGATAAATGATAAAGAGGCATTTAGAATAAAGATGTAAATTTTATGAAGTCAAAACAATTATAACTTTACTGAAGTAAGAGTATTTTCCAAGATGATTTTGGTGACTAATCTACAGAATCATTGGTCAGAAATTTAGGTAAGATGTTGAATATCTTAAAAATACTCCCAGAGGTTTTGTTTTAAATCAGTTGGCAATTATATAAAATCTAAAAACTATATAGTACTTATTATATTCAAATTTATGTTAACCAGCACATTTACCTGATGCTAATCTATAAAATAATATCAATAACTTTAAAAGCACTATTATTAAAGAGTAGTTTTTAGACATGAAGATAAAAACCAAATGCAATGGTAGGAAACCCTAAACTATGAAACTCTAAATAACCTAAGACATTGAAAGGCAGTGTAGAATAAGCTTGAGATAAGTCATTCTAAGGACAATAAATAGAAATAAAGAAAATGGAAGAACACTCTTAAAATGTATAACCATCAAACATAAACCAAATATTATAAATAGATAATAATGAATCAAATGTAATTATACAATAAAGGGATGATGACATTATAGGATTTGTCTGAGAAATTCAAGTTTATTTCCCATTCAAAAATTTCACACTAAAAAGAAAAAGTAACCTTTTAACACATGAAAAATAACATTACAAGCAATCTAAAATATTTTATTGAAATTGCCTGAAAGCTAAGGGATGTATAAGCTTTCCTAAATGTTGGATAAATGACATATTTAAGAAACCACCACCAATTTCATGGTGAATACTGAAAGTTTCTGCTAAATTAGAAATTAGTCAAAGATGCTTGCATCTTGCAATTCTACTTCACTGATCTTACTGACTATTGCAATAAAACAGGAGAAAGAAACGAGAGGCAAAGGTCCCAAAAAATATGTGTCCAAGTGTTTCCCCTTTATATTGTTTATGTATAAAATTTCATAGCATCTACAGGAATGATATGACAGGGATTGAATAGCTATTAGGATATACAATTAATGTTAAGAAATGTGCTCATGATTTTAATTAAATATCTAGAAAACAAATATAAAATAGAATTCTACTTAAATTTTTTTTCCAAACAAGTTTGGGAGTATTAAATCTGAAGAAACATTAATCATCTTCACAATATAGCTGAGAATATTTTTTAAGCAAGGGCAGAACAATTTAAGATCATATTTATACAATATATATATCATTTAATTAAAAAATCAGGCATGTATACATTACATATATAATTTATTATACAGAAATATCTACATATATAGAAAGAATGATAAATCAATATGTATGTAGCTCTTTATAAAATAATGTAGTTCTAGTGTAATTAAATTCAAATTACATGGATCTCCATTATGAAAATATATTTAATCTGGCACCATGACCCTTTAGTCAAACACGTAAATGTCAGCAGAATAATTACAAATGACTGATGGAAAAAATGGTTAATGAGACTGTACACTTACACTAGACAAGGTATTCCTTTTCAAGAGGTGAGAGTAAATATTTTTCAGATGATCTTATGTATCCTATCCATAAGTACATTACCTGGATCACTATATTAATATTAAATAATTATTACCCATAAGCAAAATGCTGTTTATAATTTCTGGTTCTCCTCTAAGAGAACAGGTTTGTTTGCCAATCATAAAGCAAGCAGCTGTCACATAGTCTAAAGACCAATTTCAATCCATTAATTTATGACTGACCTCATGGAAAATTATTTACTAGCTTTCTTAATATCTAGTTGTACAACTGTTGTGCCACACTTAAACTTTTTTCTTTTCTTAAAAATAGGATTTGGGAAGAGTTGGGGAAAGGGAACCATAGAAAGCATATGTTGTGTCTACGGCCATATCACCCTGAATGCACCCAATCTCGTCTGATCTCAAAAGCTAAGCAGGGTCAGGCCTGGTCAGTACTTGGATGGGAGTAAGTATATATTGAATAAAAAAATCTATTTTCAATAAAATGATAAAACTAAATTCTCAATTTATCAAAAGGAAAACATATATACTAGATAATTTTATGGTTCAGATAATTTAAAAATTATATTGGTTGTCTATATGATTGAATTGAGAGATACCTAGGAAATTGCTAAAGCATACCACTGCTGTATTTATGAGGATATTTCTAGATAAGATAATGGAAGGAAAAGATGGCCTTACTGTAGATAGAGACATCCATTAACTGGGGGTCAGGAAGAATAAAAGAGACAGGGAGGGGAAGGGGCTACAAAGACATCCACATCCAGGCCTCTGTGACATACTTGCTCTCCTGTCATAACTTCCACATCTTTTGAAACAATGATCAGTATTACCTCCCTTAAATGGTTGTCTTTGGTATTTCATCACAGTTACTTTAGAAAGTGACAAATACACTTAGTGCTTAACATCATATATGATGCAATTATTGCATAGTCTATTGACATGCATAAGCCGTTCAACTTATTATAAACAAATCAATCTTCTCACCCCATTTAATAAAAATATCATAGCCTCAAGGCACCCTAATAGACAAAAGCAAAATATGCTTTAATTCCATGTTCATGTCAGTATTTATATTTTAAAAGTGCTCTGTGTGGTAATATTTATGTGTATAAATGCATGTGTGAAGAGAGGAACAGAGAATGTGTGTATATATGTATATATGTGTATGTGAATATGAATGTATGTGTGTGTAAGTTTATACATATGAATTTTCTATCCAAATAAGCTGTAAAGAACAAATTCCTGAATAAAGTTACACTTTGACTTGCTCTTTTCATCCAGACAAGGGTTTTGTTGCTGAGGTTCACCTCTGCCTTTCTCTTTGTTCTTTGGAACACGCATTGAGAAGATGTTTTTCTTCTTGGTTAACATTTAGGAAAATCTGCCAATACTAATATTACAAAATGGTGACCCTTCACTAGATCTCTCATGTCTTTGTAATGAAAAGAATGATCATGAAATGACATGGTGAAATCATGCAGGGTTCTTTCCAGCTGTACTGTTTTTGCACTGCATCCATTCATACAGCTTGTGCATTGCCATGCTAACTTGCCTTGTCTGGTTAGTGCAATAAAGATGCACTGTCAGAGATGGTGTATTCTGAATAATGGATAACTGAGAGTCCCCTGACACAGGTTTGACGGCCATAAAATATGAGCTTTGTGATTGCCCTTATATTCACACTCTGGGACTGACTGGGGGATATTATTTCCAAATGCCAAGCTAACTCTAATTGTGGCCAGTTTCAGTAGGTGATTCTCTCATTAATGTTTGGAGCAATTACTGAGAAAATGGATTGGTGCAATTTTATTTCTGCATTGATAGAATCTATTCTTACTACTGCATTTTAGCCATTCAGATTCAAATCAGGCTTCTCATCACAAATGCTCTGTTTGCAAGGAACAGAGCAAATGACTAGAGCTTCCCATTCCTAATCAAGTTTGATTTC
The DNA here is from genome assembly GCA_030556225.1 of Cricetiscus sungorus. NCBI lineage: Eukaryota > Metazoa > Chordata > Mammalia > Rodentia > Cricetidae > Cricetiscus > Cricetiscus sungorus. The sequence goes on along the minus strand of JANBXA010000651.1, from coordinate 94,161,370 downwards.
CAATGAGGTCAATGTGTTTAATTGCCAGCAATGTCATATTAAATCAACAGGTAGAATGAATATTCCTTTTACTTTGTGACGATTAACTTATTATCATCCTGATATATCATTTATCACTTTCCTATCTTAATATTACAATCCCTTACAACATTGTAGAAAATCAGAAGAAAAAAAAAACCAAATGAAAGATTTATACACACAACTGACCTTACAAAAGACAATAATGGAAACAGTGGATTCATGCAAAATGAAGCCAACTGTAGTAAGGGGTTTGGATTGAGAAGAAAAGATAAATACATAGAGAAGAGATTTACTGTCTCGAATCAAAAATGTCTTTCGTCACATATTCCAGTCAGGATGACCTAGCCACAATGCTTTACCTACAGATACTGAAGGCAAACATGTTACTGTGATTAGACAACTAAGAGGAAAGAAAAATTAATAGAAATCTCACTTACATGTACCATAAAGTTTGTTTATACCTTAAGTATTAATATCAGACATTTCCTCAATGGTCAGAAAGAGAAAACTTATCCAATGCAATTTGTATGTCCTATGCATATAATGAAAGGCACATAGCATGGTACCATTTGTTATAGAAAGTTAGAGATTGCATTACAGAGTCCTCTAGATCAGCATCCCCAAATTGATGAGAGAGAAAAAACAAAATGCAAATATGTGTGTGTATGAGAGAGAGAGTTTTTATGTTTGTGAGTGTTTAAAGAATAACTTTTAATACATGGTACATGTAAAACCATAATCTTCAAGACCAAATTTCCAAGAAATAAAATAATTAAAAAGAGATTACCTTCTACTCTTACCAGAACAAGTGCCAATATCTACTCACCTAATCTCTCGATGGAATAGTATCGCTGCTTACTGTCCACACGCACTGTCTCAGCATAAGGGCTGCCAACACCATACCCAATAATATAACCTCTCACTACGATGTTTGGGTTAAGAGGAGGAGTCCAACTCATGATTATGCAGTTTGTCTGGGGTCTCACATGAAGGGAGCTTGGCTGGTCAGGGACTTGAGACTCTAGGATTTAAAGACAAATTATCATTGGCAAGACTTATTATTGAGTTAGAAGAATGACAAATGTCACATTTAAATAGCACAGAGTGTTATTCCACCCAGACTCCAAAAACAAACCACTTATTATTTAATTCTTTTTTACTAGCACATACTAAATTTCCATGTTTAATTTGTTGCAATATTGTGTGTGTGTCTATGTCTGTGTGTGTGTGTGTGTGTGTGTGTGTGTGTGTGTGTGTGTGTGTGTGTAGAGGTACATATCTATGTCTCCATCTGTAGGTATCTACCATGTTTTTAAAGACAGTTCCTCTCACTGAACCTGCTCCTCACTCACCAGATTGGCTTACTAGTGATCTCTGAGGAACTGCTTTTCTCCTGTCTCAGCACTGGACATAGAAATGGAGGGAGGGCCTAGTCCCTGCCCCAAATGACTTGACAGATTTTGTTGATCCCTTCTGGAAGGCATCACCCTCCCTGTGGAGTAGGGAGGGGTGGATGGGATGAGAGGGTAGTCAGGGGTCATAGGAGGGAGGGAGAGAGGGAGGAAAGGAGAGGGAACTGAGATCGATATGTAAAATAGAAAATAAATAAATAAAAAATAAATTAAAAAAATGTATACTTGAGGGCCTGGTTTTTACATCGCTGTTGGGAATCCAAACTCCAGTCTTCATGTTTACTGATAAGACTATCTTTCCTTCTGTATCAGGAATTTCTTAAATTTCATCCAACATATTTTTATCATATTCTTTCCCTTCCCCCAAAACCTCCACGAAGAGTTTCTCAAACATTATTTTTGCATGCACTTGTAATATCATGCATCTTTATTTGAATAGCCTGTTTCCTGTTTTCTTATATTTTTTAAGTTTCATTAATAAATAAAACAATTAAGCCAAATAAAATGATTTAAAAAAATAAAATGACCAAATTGTCTAGTCCAAATCTTTACTCAATTTAAACAAATACAAAAATATATGTATCAATCCTATTTTGAGAAATTGTTAGAGGAAGCTGGATAGATTGCTCAGCTACTGTCAGCTAGTACTGCTCTTGAAAGGAATATACTTCAGTTTTCAGCATCAATGTTGGGTCACACAATCACCTGTAACTCAGACAACTTCCTCTGACTTCTATGAGAGCCCACACAAATGAACACATATCCCATTCTTACATAAGTATATACATACAATTTAAAAATATAGTATAATATTTTAACAAATGGATTGTCGAGGTAGGCAAAATGGAGTTGTGACCTGCCCAGCAGGACTAAAAGCATATGTGGTTCACTACTTGTTGACTCTGTAAAAATATGTTATTTGAGGAAGGAGACAATATCTGGATTGAAGACACATAGGTCCAGATGTTGGAGATTTTTTGCTTCATATCAAGTTCTGTCATCCACTGGCTTCATTTTCCTACTTAAATCGACATGCCAGGTAGTGCTTGATTCAAGTGAAGAAAGAGATAAAGTAAATTCTGCACTAGATTCTAGATGCAAGACTGTAAGTCCTTGCTTATAAGTCTCTGTTCTCTCAGCTGCATGAAGATAAAGTTGGGAACAATTTCATAGGATATGGAAAAGATGTAATGAGAGATGATGCATAGAAATTCTTATGAGTACTACCTAATTTCTCAAGAGATATTGGATATTAGCAGGAAAATTCCTATTGTAGTAAAACATTTTCTTTTAAAGAAAAGGTATATAAAAATAATGGATTTTACTACTAACATGATATTACTGCTACATCATCATTCTAAAATATAACTATATTCTTAAAAGACACTGGCAGTTGTTCAATTAATACAGATACTTATACAACATCTCACATATTGGAATATAGGTTATTGTTATTTATTTATATTTGATTTAGGATTTCTATTGATGTGATAAAACACTGTGATCAAAACAACTTGAATAAAAAGTGTTTATTTCAGATTATACTCCATTGCTGAGGGTAGTAGAGCAGAGGAGGCCATAGAAAGGACCACTTACTGGCGTGTTCACCTTGCTTAGTTATATATTCTAAGACCACGTGCCCAGGGGTGGCACTGCCAGCAATGGGTTTGGGGGTTCCCATATCAATCATTATCAAGAAAATGCCCCACAGGCTTATTTACAGGCGAATCTTTAATTCCCTTTTTAAGTTTTTTTTTTAATTTTTATTTTACATCTTGATCCCAGTTCCCTCTCCTTCCCTTCCTTCCTCCCTCTCTCTTTCTCTCTCTCCTACCGTCTAATACCCCTTTCCCACCCTCTCCTCCCATCCCTCCCCCACTCCCCATATAGGGTGATGCCTTCCAGGAGGGTTAATCTAAATCTGTCAAGTCATTTGAAGTAAGGACTAGGCCTTCCCTCCTGCTTCTAGGTTAAAGGAGTATTCTTCAATGGGGAATGTGCTCCCAAAGTCCTTTTGTTCACCAGGAATACATCCAGGTTCCACTGTTTGAGGTCCCTTAGACTTCCCAGGCCTTCTAGCTAAGATTCATGTTCAGGGGCCCTGAGTCAGTCCCATGCTGGATTCCCAGCTATCAGTCTGTGTGTGTGAGGGGGCATTAGCTCTTGCTTCTTCAGGTCAGCTGTCTATATGTGTTTCTGTAGTCTGGTCTTGTCCTCCCCCTCTGCATCTGGATTCCAGTTCAGCTCAGTGTTTAGCTGTGTGTGTCTGCTTCTGTTTCCATCAGCTACTAGATGAGGGTTCTATGATGGTGGATGAGTTAGTAATCAATCTCATTACCAAGAAAGAGCATTTATGGTAGCCTTTCCACTGTTGCTCAACTTGTTAGTTGGGTTTAGTCATGTAGACCTCAGGTCATTTCTCTAGGTTCAGTTTTCTCTCCAAACTTATAATGGCTCCCTCTGTTTTGGCCTCTCTCTCTCTCTCTCTCTCTCTCTCTCTCTCTCTCTCTCTCTCTCTCTCTCTCTTCTTCTTCTTCTTCTTCTTCTCTTCTCTTGTCTATTCCTCCCTTGACTCAGTCTTCCTAGTCCACAGGGGAATCTTACGTAGGAATTTCCTCAGTTGTGTTTTCTTCTTCTCAGATTCTAGTCTGTGCTTGTTTAGACAACAAAAGCAACCATGACAACAGGGCCATGTATTTGTAATAGACTATGAGGGGGAAATGGTAAATAGAATATCTAAATTCTTGTAATTCTTGTAATGAGAAAAATATCTACATGAAAAAAATATTTACAGGAAATTATGATAAACATTTTTATAGTGTGTATGTGCACATGTGTGTGTGTGTGTATGTGTGTGTGTGTGTGTTGTGCGTGTGTGTGTAGGTTATGTTCTAAATCAGTTAATTACTATAAGGAAAAAATGATCAAGTGACTATTTTAACCCTGATATTCTATTAAATGCTTAAATTTAGTCCCTAGTAATCAACAAGTTACCAGCATAGGACTGATCCAGACCCCTGAATATGGGTGTTAGTTTGGAGGACTGGGCAGTAGATCAGCCTCTGGTAGTAGATCAGCATTTATCCCTAGTATATAAATGGGCTTTGGGAGCCCCTCTCAGCCTAGACATATGGAAGAGGGTCTAGGCCCTGCTCCAAATGATATGACAGACTTTGAAGACCCCCCATGGAAGATCTCACCCTTCCTGAGGGGCAGAAAGTGGATGGAATGGGGGTTGAAGGGGGCAAAGGAGGAGGGGAGTGAGAGGGAACTAGGACTGACAGGTAAAACAAACTTCTTAAAAATTTAAATAAAAAATATCAAAACAAACATAAAGAAAATTTGAACTTTAATTTTTTAAAAAATTAACAAGTTACTAAAAACAAACAAACAAAAACACGTGATTTGAACCCCATTCAGTAACTGTGCTCTTTATCTCTCTCAAAATATTGGAGATAGACATTGCAAATGTTAAATAACATGATTACTCAAATAACAGTATAATATATTTCCTTTGTGATTTGATATCAAAAGATAACAATCTCCCTACACACTATTTTTATTAATATTCCACTTGACAGTTGTAGTGTATATGGTGAACTGAAAAATGTTCTTAAAAATTATGAGACTAGGTACCATATAAAAATCATTATAAAAGAGACTAAAGATGTTGCATCAACAGAATATTCTAAAGATTGATTCATATTCCTAAAAGCGTCTTTTTGTGAGCAAGAAGGGACAAAATATAATTTGTTTTCCATAAAGAAGAGTCCTATACAATATGCAAAGGCATCATTAAAAATTATGTCTCAAAATTTGGTTATAAATCTTTATAGCAGAAACACAAAGTTTGTGAAGTATTTCCATAAGTAAAGCAGTAAAAGAGATGAAATAGATGAATTAATATTTTCCAACCCTGTTGGTATAGTCTTGCACCTGTCTTTAGGATGTGATGTGTTTCATAGTCTATTATATTTAGCTTATTTTAAGTTTTGAAATAACAAAGCAAAAAATATGCCTGATTTTATTACAAGAAAGTCTAAATTTATATCAAGAACGTTATTGTTGATGCTTTCTGCATTTATGTCATGTGTGTGCACATTTATGTGTATGTACATTCATGCAGTGTGAGTACATTTCTGTGTGTGTGTGTGTGTGTGCGTGCGTGCGTGTGTGTGTGTGTGTGCATGTGTGTGTGTGTGTGTGTGTGTGTGTGAAATGGAAGTCAGATGCTCACATAAGACTTTTTCTCAATCACTGCTCCAGTTTTCTTCTGAGACAGTATCTATAACTGAGCCTGGAGCCACTAGCTCACTAGACTGACTGTCTACAAAGCTTCAGTGACTCTCCTGTTCCCACCTCCTCAGGGCCAGCAATACAGACTTAGCTACAATACCCACCTTTATGTGGGTGGAAGAGATTCATGTTTAATCAGTTGTGCTTACAGAGAAAGCACTTCACTGACTTAATCAGCATCCTGTCCAGGCCCTGCATTCATGACTATTTAAAAACAACATGAGGACATAATTATTTGAATGATAATAATTAATATCTTTTAGGATAAAAGGACATATAAAGATGTTTCCATAAGCATAAATGTTCCTCCAGTTTTCTGCAAACTATAGAATTATTTCACTATCTTGGTTAATTTAGAAACATTTTTTATTTTAAAAAAATATTTTTTATTTTACATACTAACCCAAGTTTCTCTTCCCTCCCCTTCTCTCATTCCTTCACCTCTTCCCTTCCCACCACTATCCACTCCTCAGAGTGACCTTCCTTGGGAAGTCAACAAAGTCTGATGTACCAAGTTGAGGCAGGATCTAGCCCTTCCCCCCCCCCCGCCCCTGTATCAAGGCTGAGCAAGGTATCCCTTCATAGGGAATAAACTCCAAAATACCAAATTCATACACCTGGGATATACACTGATGCCACTTACAGCCACCACAACAGATCAATACACATAACTGTCACCTACATTCAGAGGGCCTATTTCAGTCTTATGCAGGTTCCCCAGCTGTCCGTTCACAGTTCAGGAGCTCCCACTACCTCATGTCAGCTGTCTCTGTGATTTTTCTCTATCATGCTCTTGACCTCTCTTCTCATATGATCCCTCCTCCCTCTATTCAACTCAGTACCAGTTGTTCGGCCCAGTGCTTGGCTGTGGGCCATTGCATCTGTTTCCAAAAGTTACTGAATGTTGGTTCTATGATGACAATTGGGGTAGTCAGTAATCTAATTAAAGGGGAAGGCCCAATCTGACACCCTCTCCTCTACTGCTAGGAGTCCTAGCTGGCATCTTGAGTGTTAGCCCTAGAGCAGTAGTTATACATAGTAATGTGTGTTCAACTTGTCCCTCAGGACCTGGTGGGAATCCTCCTAATCCATCATTAACTGGAATATCTTTAGTCTTATATACAATCCTCAAGATGATCTCATCATAGTGTTTTTGCCTTGTCTTACTATATTTCGTTTTGTCCTTTTTGGCTGTTGTCTCTTGGAGGCCTACTCTTTTTTGAAGAGGAAATAGAGTGGGGAGGATGGATCTGGGGAAGAGCAGAAGTGGAGTTGAGCTGGAGAAACACAACAAGTTGAAACTATGATCTGGCTGTATTGTATTAAAGAAGAATCTATTTTCAACAAAAATTACATATGCATATATGCATTTACATATGTAAGAAGAAATGATGGGAAATACCCTTGACTTTCTCTGTCAGGTAAGAAAAAATTAAAAATAAAAATAAGATTATAGTTATATGAGAATTTATACTTAGAGGATTTTTGACAGCAAGGTAGTATCATAGGATAGAAGAATAGTATCTATCAAGGCAATATTAGAATCAGGATTTCAGATCCATAATATGTGACCTCCTATAATAACTAGGACAGGGAATAGTCCATAATTTATAAGAGCCAATTCATACATACCTACTCACTTCTTAATGAGAAACAGAAATAAAAATTTCCTTATTACTCTTCAGAATGAACTATCTCTCACACATTTAATCCTATGGGTCATGAAAACAGTTATTACTAAAGTGAACTATAAAATAACAATCCAATGATTTCTCAATAGAAAGTATGTGACATGAGCACCACTTTTTAAGGATCCAATTTTGAAATTTGCTGCTCAGAAGTACTTGAAAATTTTAAAAATTATCTCTAGGAGAGTGAATGCATATATAAAATATAGAGAATCTACCAGAATAATTACTGAGATAACATGAAACCAAAGAGAGCTCACAATACCTAATGCTCAAATTAGTGACGCTGCAGTCTTTTACCTAACATGTGTGATGATGATATGGGTGTCCAGTGCCATTCTTAATTATGACACAGAATGTGTTTCTATAATGAGTATGTTATCTTTAAGTAATGATTATAGGTTTCTACCAAAGAATAATGCTTTTGAAATTAACAACTGTGACATTTCAGTTTTTCAGCAGCATCTCTAATAGGCCAATTTTAATGTAGATATTGTGTCAATGGAAGAAACAAAAAAGCAAATAAACAGAATTTAAAAAGAAAACAGGTGATCTTGCTAAATGCTATTCTAACAGTTTAGTAAGTAATACACAAAGGATATTTGTTCTTACAGTCCAAAGTGAGTGTTAATGAAGTCTAGGACATTTGTGAAATTTGAAGCAATGAACACAACTGCTACAAAGACCTGCTAAGGAATGTGTTTGGTATTTCAAGAAACTAAAGAAACTAGAAGTATGGAGTGCTGAATAGAAAATTCAAATGAGTTAGCTTGTGAGAATGTTAGATAGTATGGCTTCAGTTTCCCCATAAATTTAATAGAATTGACATGATTACATGATTTATTTTCTAAATATGGCTGTACATATTTATATATACATGAGCATGGTAAACTGTAAATAAAATATTCATATGCCCTTGCTCATAGCAGAAATATTTATATTTAATACCATTGACCAAAAGTAGAAAGAATGGATTCATCAATCAGTGGATGAATGTGTAAGACAATTTGACAAATCAATAGACTATCCTTCAACCTTAGGAAGGAAACAACCTTTGAACATGAAAATGTCAGTCAAATTACATAGCAACAGAGAACTAGAATTATTTCAATTTATGTAAATTGGAATACTCATATTAAACATCTCAATTATTAAAATAATTGCACATTGTATACTAAAGGTGAGTTTTATGTTATGTCTATGTTTGCACAATAGAGATTGGTGAGGAAGATGTCTCAGCTAAGGTAACTACATTTGTTACCTAGCTTGACATGGGCTAGATATCTAGAACCCATGAGGTGGAAGGAAAATACCAACTCTCACAAGTTGTTCTCTGGCCAGCACAGGTATCACACATCACACATCACACACACACACACACACACACACACACACACACACACACACATACACACACACACACACACACAATTCATATAACCAAAAATAGGAATGGATGGAGGTGAAGAGCATTCAAAGTGATTAAGAGATGTGGAGAATACTCTACATTAAACAAGACAAGAAGATGTTGAATGGTGTTTCCTAACAAGGATGTGATACATACATTATGATCTATTTTCAATTGGATTGCTATTTTCAATGGATGGTTTTATTACATTTGCAGTAACATTGTGGAAGGAGCACAGAGAACAGAGACAAACAAAAGGCTTTAACAGTTGTCTGGAGAAGTGTGCCAGAGGATTCTGGTTAAGCAACACAGAGAGAATCTACTGAGATGAAGAAAAACAAACAGTTTTGAATCAGTTTAAATTTGAGTGTCTGATGGCAAGTGTGCGAAGGGAACAGAGAAGCAATTAGACATGTAAGATTGGGTTTTGGGTGAAAGGTTGTACTTAAAAATATATTTATACATATACAAATACAGACATGCAAACACACTCTCACACACACAGCACTAGAATATAGATGGCACTTAAAACAAATGTATAAATACATACATACATACAGCATATGTGAGTAAATTAAACAAGAATGCAACCAGAATTGTGTTATTACTGTGTTCAAATTCTGATACCCAAATTTTCTTCCCCCAAGTGTAAGGTCAGAGTCTTTTAGGCCATTTGTGTTCTTTACTTTTGCCCCTGACATTTCTGACCTATTTTTTTCTTATGATTCTCCTTTAATAAATTTATCCCATTCTTTGCTTCACACTGATATTAGCTATACTCAAACCCACCAGATACACATTGATTATCCCATAAAGTCTTATGTATGGGAGACATTTCATCCTCAGGAATAGAAAGGAACTCTACATTTCTGATTTTATGATGAAGTAAGTAGTTGAGGCTAAATATGCTGTTCTGGATTATGAACAATCTCTTGGCTTAGCTATTATGATAAGGAGGCATTGTATTATTGATAAGGCAGCCTAGTTCTAACATTGCCATAGTAGATGCCTTCCTTTTGTCCCTATGATTGTAACTGATTGATAAAAGTGTCATTAAATATCATAATATAGAAACAGCATGCACTTGCACTCCTGCTTTTATAATGATGCAATAGCCTTGAGGTATACATACAGAGAGACACCTTTGAATGCAATAAAGGATGAAGAGGTGCCTCAATAGTTCAGGAAAGCCTTGCTGAATTCTCAGGACATGTTGTGCTTACAGCTGTGACGAACATATTTCTCTGGGTACTAACTTAACCAGGGGGGCCAGTCTTTTTCAAATCATTGCTCTCTTACTTTTCCTGTAGGATTTATTCCAATTTTAAGTAATTTTTATTTGCTTTTCATCTCATTCCCTTTTATGAATTCTCAAACTCCTGCATCAACAACAGTTCCTGGCACACAATGCTCAAACATATGGGTATTGAGTCAGTATTTTCTATAATGTTAAACACAGCTGTCATTATGTATAAAATCACCACAATTTTCTATAACTGTATCCACAAGATAAGAATTTTAAAGGAGAAAGAGAATAATGTAGAAATGAAATCAGATGAAAATACTACTGTTATTGATGCTTTTTTCTCTTTCTTTGTAATCAGAGAGATTTGTCTCTCCTGGCACTTTTTAATGAAAACAATCTGTGTGTATCATTCTGCTATATATAGCACTACCAAGGAGGGTCAGGAAGCTGGTACTTTGGAAAAATACTTATTTGTTCTCCATTCACTGTACTGCACTTAGTGGTTCATTTTAGGAAGAATTTTGTTACAGTCCTTGATAGCCTACAATTCTATACAGTAAATTACAAAAGGCAGTTGATATATCCATGTTCTGCTTCTTCAGCACAGTTAATATATAGTAATGTGTTCATGCCCACTTGGAAGACTTCATTCCACAGAGATACATGATAACCTTAGGCCACATCTGCCATACATCTTGAATATAGTTTGTGTGTTTACCTTTGAACTCTACCATATAGATTTCTTAATAATTAATTACTATCATTTTCTTAGCTTTGATGCTTTAATAGCTTTCAAAAGTTATATGCCACAAAATTCACTCAGTCTTAGCCAACTTTGTGAGATCTTGGAAATAGTAACTTTCTTTAGCTGTTATCCCATCATCAAACAGAAAGAAATGGTAATTTGTTCAAAATATACTCATATTGATCCATTATAGTTAGGATAGCTTTCTCGACTCTGTGGGTATTCCAAATGAGAAATACAAACTCATGTCTAAAGACACAAATTGAACACCAGCAAATAAGAAAAAAATATAGGCATTTTTTTCTTTCTGGAATGGGTAACCTCACTTATGATGATTGTTGAAAAGCTGAAATATTGTTGAGATAAGTAGTATCAAATTTATCAAATCAGTATTACTTCACACTGTGTAAAATATTAAATGAGATGATATTTGTGAAATAGTAAGCATACCACACATGTAATTTGTATCAGTAAAGTTTAGTTATTATTTTAATAAGAAACCTAACAAAAACCTACATGGTATTTAATGCTGAGAAGAAACATGAATAAAGACTTGCCAGAAAAGAATTCATTTCAAAGAACTGCAGATGAGAGGCAGTCCAGTCTTTATACCTATCTTCACCAAATGGTATGCTAAATACTTCAATATTATTCTACTGAACGTTATTCTACTGTGATTTGAAGATGTACCACTGTACTTTTAACATTCTAAGTCAAGGTACTTTTCAGATAACTAGCACCTATGTCTAAACTTTTGCCATATATTTTCAGAGAAAGATAAAGCTAATGATGCATCATATAAGTTTATGATTTAGTATTGGGATATATACATAGCCATTTTTGGAAGCATGAAGTGTGTGAGCTATGAACGGACATATCTATTTCCAGTGCTTTGTTTTTAATTCAGAACAGAAGGGAAGGGTGACACAGTCCCGTTTTTGAAAAGTGTAATAAGTAGAAGAATATATACATCAAGCTGTAACTAAAAATTTCTGACATTAACAGTAGCTATGAATGAAGAAGTAAACTGTGTTCTATTTACAATCCACATATTCCCAACTGTATTTTTATAGTCACTTGTCTATCTACTATGCAACATAGAATGAGTAAAAACATCTAGAAGTTCAAGACAAATTGAGGTCCTTGGTATTAGTCTAGGCAGAAGAATTTGACCCCAAGATACAATACACAACCTAAAGTGTGAAGAAGATAGACAAGATGATTAGAAAATATGCACCTTAAATCCTGTTCCCAGACAGCACATGAATTCCAAAAGCTTGAGCCAAGCTTTTCTGTAGCCAAGTATATGTAGCTGATGAGGAAATGAGCACAAGACTAGATAGCTGACATCAGAGTGGAGGATATAATGGGCACAAATGAAGGTAAGCTTGGACAATGAAATGATATCATCATGTCTCACTATAAGCAATCAATTTGCTAACACTTTAGTGTCTGGGATCCAGGAAGAAAATGTGGTGGCAAAAGAACAGGCATGAAGTTACTTTCAGGTGACAAATGTTAACAGGCTAATAGGAAGTATGGTGATGTGAATGTAGCTGACAGAATGGACAAGGTTAGAATGTAGGTCATGGCTAACAAAAGAATACTGAAACAGTGCAATGGAGGTAAAGATAAGTGCAACAGGCTGGGGCTTTATGATTGAGGAATGGTACCTACATGTAGTCTCAAGGAAGAGAATGCAACTACTAGTTCTTGTTTATTTTTGAAACAGAAACTTATACTCACCAATGGTATTAAAAAGTAAAACAAAAACAATCAAAGCAAAAACAAACCAACAACAACAAGAAAGCAGTAACAGTAAATTGTCAGCTCACAGCTAATTTGGGCTTCACTCTTTTATCCTGATGTATCAAAAGAAAGAAACTATAAGTCTCTTGACTAGCATTGCCTTCCTATTTTGAACTATGCAATGAATGATCTTGTCACCTCTTTGACTTAAATTCTAGCACAGAGTCAACTACAATAAACTATTATTATAGAGAAAACATTGTATGAACTATCAAAAAGATTGGCAGTGGCCCCAGCAACAGTCAGTGACTAAACACCTTGTGACTAAAGTGATAACTTGCTTTTACATTTAGTTCTCAAATATCCACAAAGAAGTTTCTGCCTTGTATTCTCAGTATACACTGATTTAATTATGTACTCCTATGCGAGATAGCCTTATATTGAATTTTAATTAGATTTTATAGCAAATGTTAATCATACTTTTGAAACTTTCTTGGAAGTCTTTTACATTTATTCTTCATATAAAGTTGACTGTGACTGGAATTGCATTGAATTCATCATTAATGTGAAAGAATTAACATTTACATAGTGCTCATATTGTCATCCAGTAATGAATATTCTCTATTTTTACACATATATATTTTTATATTTATATATGCAGATATATGTGTGTGTTATCATATATCATTTTATATTTTTGTAAAAATGTAAATAAATATAATAATGAAAATAAATTTTACAATAATGTAACATATTTCTTTGAACACATTCATTCTCATTTTGTTAAATATAACTGTAGATACAAAGTTTTAGCTTTTTGCTTCCTTCTTTTACTGATTAATATAATTAATTAATGCTACCAATGCTACTTAACAGGAAAGTAGCTTATATATTTACATATAAGATGTTTACTGGCTTATAAATATATCTAATTATTTACAATGGTTTTAATGTATTTCATTGAAATTTCCAAATATTCAATCTTTTTCTATACACAGTAATCTTTACATTTTTAATCCCTGAAGTAGTAGTAACCTTTGCCAGCCCCTTTAGATTTGAAAGAAAATATTTTAATTATTTCATGATTTAGCATATTTTCTGCTCTAAGTTTCTTAATAAAGCAATAAACATTTTAAATGCTGTGTATATTCTTGTTAACATGAATTTTTTTATATCAATGACAATTTTACAATTTTCTCTTTAATATTAGATATTACTGTATTAGTAGATGATGATGGGCTCTCAATGAGTTTAGAGATATGCCCCCATTTCAATCAAAGGTGACAATCCCTGATTTCTTAATGCAAACTAGATGCATCACAAACAGATGCATCATAAGAAACAGTAAAAATATTTTGTTATTTTCTCAAAATGAACTATGGTCAAAGGCTGGGAACTAATATGCCAAAAGCAATCATAACAACACATGCCAAGTACTCTATTGTTGTTATAGTCAATTTCCATTATGACTACTGAGAAGCATTTAATTGTTATAACTTTTTATACGATTAGACTTAAGTCTTGGAAAAGTTAAATTATTCTGGAGCATGAGAAGACAATTATTAGAGAAGGGCTCAAGCATAATGAATAAGAAGCCAAACCCATCTAACCTGAGATTGTATGTGTTGTACAGAATAATTGATCATTTCACCAACACAATTTATAAGGACTTCAAACATTCTATGAACTTATTAAAGTTTGCTGTGCCTAGAACAGGACTCAAGTACTCATAATTTTTTACTTTTTTCCAACTCTAAATAATGTCTGTTTTTCCTTTATAGACTCTTGTTCTGAAATTCTGATAGGCACTTGGCTAAGAACTGATGCAGTTTAATTTCTTAGAAAAATTAGTTTTGGCTTTGCCTACTCAAATCCTTGTACAAAATGAACTCTGCTTGAATTATAGTAAGAGTCTCAGATTTAAAATTGTGCTATAACAGCAGCTGAGGACTGATTTTGCCAAACCTATCTGCCAAAAAAACCCCACTATCATAAATGACTTCTAATAAAAGCCATGGAAAAAGTGTCATTTCTTGACTTACACATTTCTTCACCCATCAAACACGACATGAGCATCAAGGTAATTTCCCAGGAGAAAATATGCTTTTGCTATGGATGCAAACTCCACTCTTTATCCTAACTTGTAACTATTTACTTAGATGCATTTACATAGTTATGACACACACTTTTCATTTTAACTAAACTAATGCTATGCAAATACAGCTTTGTAATTTGTCAAAAATGAAAATCAGTTTTATAGAGCATCATGAAGTATTCTTAATACAGTAAAGCAAATATGAAACCTGTTTGCCTGATTATCAGGTCCTAAAAATTTCTTTTATGGGTAAACATACATTTTACTTGGATAAAAGTATTAGTTGCAAGTATGTTTTCCTATTTACAAACGTATTTGGTATAATAGTATGGATTATTAGTTTAGTAACACCACTCATTAATATGTTTAGTTTGACCTCAAAAGTTAAAATCCAGTTCTTTATAGCTCTGTAGTAAATAGTCTTTCATGACTTGAAATATTATAAAATGTGATTCTAATTTCATATTTCAATTATTTTGGGAAAAAATCTCTGCATAATTTGCTACAGTTTTTTTTCTGAGTTTAGCATTACAATCTATGAATATATTCTCACTTACAAAAACAATTTAAATTTATGAATAAATAGAAAGTAGAACTGAACATAATAATTATAATGGCACCACCATAATAATTAGGTAAAAACAGATGTTAGAACAAAAATCCCATTTTGCTCATATATCAGAGCGGAAGAATGGGGTGGTGGGTGACTGATGAGAAGAGTGATAAAATCATATGCTATGTGCTGTCCTGGAGTGCGCTGTAACTCTAAAAGTTATTTTTGAAGTAATTTGAGGTATTTTTGATGGAACTTTTAATATGATCAGGATATGAATTAAATTGATAGTCTTTAAACTATTTATAAAGGAAAACAATTAAATGTTGTTTGAAGTTCAGGTTGTAACATATATGCACATACAGTATTATTCATTATAATGACTAGGCAACTGTATATATGTTCTAACAAATTTATATTATATATAAACAAGATTTATGGGATAATGATAATCTGATATACTTTAGGAAATGAGACTTTTCAGCCTGTTCACTATATTTTGTATCTAGAACTCTAAATTGACTATCTTTGGGATGTTTAAAGAAAATTCAGAGGTCATTGTATGTCTTGATACTTTTCAAAACTTGCTTAAAAGTGCTGTTTAGTTCTGATGCGTGCCTAGAATTCTTATTTTATTTTATTTATTTATTTACTTTTGAGACAGAGTCTCATTAGTTCAAGGTCATCTTGAAGTCACAATGTAATATAAGGATGACCTTGAGCACTTATTTTCTATCCCTTTGCCTTCAAAAAATGACAGGATTATAGGCATTTGTCTCCACATCATGTTGATTACTCAGTGCTGAGGATGAAACCCAGGGTTTGTTTTGGGACTGTGAGACAAGCATTCTAACAATTTCTTCTACAGATTCAGCCATCACTTATATTCTAAAATTGACTGTGGAATTCCAGATCAGCTCCTCATCCTCTAACTCATATAATAATGCTTTATGGTTAATTTTGATTTACTAGAATTAAGAAATAAGTAGGGCACTGCATTAATGGCAGGCATGGCACCTTTGTTTGCCGTGGCATTTACAGACAGAAGTGGAAAATGAAGAAAGCACACTAAACTCAAGTGTTTATCTCTCTCAACTTCCTGAATGTGGACACAACATTATTTGGTCCTTCCCACTTCTACTTCCATTCATTCTTTGTCATGATACTATGTATATTAAGTACTGTATATACTAACATCATCATTAAACTGCTTCACATTAGAGATTTGTTCACAGAACTGGAAAAAGTAACAAATATGCCTTTCCCCGATAATTTATTTTTGTTTCATACTCAGTGCTTTGATAAAATTTGATCTCAAGTAATAGTAGTAACACAAAGCTAAAATATAACAGAAACATAATTTTCCATATGGTATGGAAATCTATTCATTCTGTATACAATTTTGTGGATTATTCAAATATTATTAGACTTCATGGCAACTGTACTAGCTCACTAGCTGTTATATTTGTGTGTGTGTGTGTCCTGCTGAGCCCCCTTAGTATTTTTTCCTAGGAATGTGTTTTCACAGCTGATCACTTTCACAGGTGATTAGATTACCATTGAAGGGGAATCATCTGGTGGACCTCAATTCTCCCTTTCTCATCAGTCTTCAATTGCCTGTGTCATTTCATCTCAGGGTGTGATCCCATGAAATTTTTTTCGCATCAACATTGTCATGTCAACTGGTCTCATCATTATTCAAGTTTTTTGGGTACCCGTACTGTTGGGTTTTCATGTGTGTATCTTTCCTGTTACATACAAATCTTCCTGTTCCCTCTTTCAGGATATTCCTGAGTTTTAGGCATATAGGTTGTATTGTAGATGTATCAACTGTTGACTGTGGCTGTGAATCTACAAGCTTCATCTTCCCTTGTTTGGGGCATTGCTTAATTTCAACTGCATATTTTGTCATGCTCACAACTGCATCATACTTGTGAATTCTTGCTTTACTCAATTAATTACTTTAATAACTAAATAGGGTACATGGTTATCCATGATAATTTGCCTTCTCAGAACCCTATATAACTTATACCTACAAAGTGTCTTCTGACATGAAAATGAAAGGCTTTCAGGGGATTAGTGTTCAGATGATTGAGGAATTGCCTTCCATCAGCATATCATAATTCATGTATTTTCTACCATTCTTTATTTTCTCCAAATTTTTCACTTTACTAAGAATCACATTGTCATGCTTAGTAATTCTTTAAAAGGATCTTCTATTTCATGAATTTTTTCTTAAGTAAAAATCCAGCATCTTTTCGTTGAAAGTAGACTAATCATCATAGGTTTTACCATAATTCTGAAAATAAGCTTGACTATATCTTCCTTCTCCATACTTGCCATCAGATAAATGGCACACACTGTTCTAGTTCCAAAGCACAAAGTTGCCTTAGTTCATCACATCGTCAATGAAATGAATGTCCAATTAATTCATCTTCCTGATTAGAGGAACAATTACCTATTTCCTGAAAGCAGAAAGCTAGAGTAGTTCCCCGATCCCACATTTTGCTTCATCATTGCCATACTTTAAGAGTCTGTGTACTGCTGGTGTTATGATGATGTGTGTGAGGAACATTTGCTGATTCTATGGCATGTGAGGGCGACTGAGGAGTGGGGACAAACAGGCCAAGTAGGCAGATCTTAGAGTGGAGTTTTATTGGGGGGGGGTAAAGAGACACAGCGACAGAGATAGAAGAGAAGAGGGAGACAGGAAAAGTCCTGTCTGTCCCAGGGGAACAGCAGGAAAGAGAGTTGGGGTAGACAGAGGGAGGAAGTGAAGAGAGAGAGAGGGGGGGAGGGGGGAGAGGGAAGGGGGAGGGGAGAGGGAGAGAGGGAGAGAGGGAGAGAGGGAGAGAGGGAGAGAGGGAGAGAGGGAGAGAGGGAGAGAGGGAGAGGGAGAGAGGGAGAGAGAGAGAGAGAGAGAGAGAGAGAGAGAGAGAGAGAGAGAGAGAGAGAGAGAGAGAGAGAGAGAGAGAGAGAGAGCGCACAAAGAGAGCTTAAGTGGAAGGAGGTCTCTCTTAATTGGGTCCTTTGCACCTGGGCTGACCAGGGGACTGCCTGAGTGCATTCTGCCAGGTGTCGGGCAGGCCAGGATAATGCTTTAATTCCTGAATACTTACACCTGGTATTTTGCTAGCCAAGCTACTCCACTTAATGGGAAATGTTTAATTTTAAATCATGTCATCGTCGATGATGTTTGGCAATTCCACCTCTTTCTGCCCTTAATAAAGGCAGAATAAAGAGATCTCCAGGTTCTATTTCCTGAAGGATACCTCCTGAACTTCATAAAACATTTCTTAAATTTTTATGTAAGGCTCTTACATAAAAACTTCAGTGAATTCTAATTTTTTATGTGAAAATCTGTGGTTCAAAATAAATATTTCAAAACTTCCCAACTGCCTGTAATAGCAGTGCGATTTCCAGGGAACCTTGAACAAACAGTATAGCTTAGATTTATAGTTACTTTAACAAAATGTCCTAATTAAAAGGACAATCCATGAGGATTCCAGTAGCTCTCCAAGTTACTGTTCATTTTCACACAGATTAAGCCAATTAGAGAAGGAAAGAGACGTGCAAGAGTCCAAGAAAGGAAGAAGGGGACACTGAAAATTCAGCAAAGAGTACTTTCTCTGCTTACAGACTCAAAGTTCAGAGCATGGTCATGGACACATCTCTCTGTAGGTCATTAGGAGACCAGGGAGATGGCTACATAGCAGATATCTGCCAAGAGTGCCAATAGAGGTCTCTTCTAGTATGGATTTATTTTGGTGTGGAAAACAATACTTTTCATTTTACATGTTCTTTTTAAATGGTTGTTTCTCCCTTATCCATAAATTAGGGTAGATGAAAGCAATTCTATGTAGTTATTTTTGACTTAGGCATGATTTCTACTCAAAGCTTCCCAAAACCAGTATGAAAGCTGATGTGGAAGTCATTTTCAGGTGATTTTTATAATCAGCACATTTACATGAATCAGTTAAAATTAGATAAATGTTTAAAGAAAGTTTATTTCATGTAAACGATTATAAAATTATATATATGTACACATAAGTGTGTGTATGTGTATGTGGATATGTTATAGTGATGCCTGGTACAATCTAGTTGGTACATTCATCAGTATAATTATTCCTACTTTATATTTGAATGGGGCAGTGAAAAGTAAAATGAAAGGAAGTCAGATCAAATATGTTTTTAGGACTTATAAAAATCATCATGGATCAAGAAAGCATTAAAAACAACATTTCTAATTTCTTACAGTGAAGGAAGCATTGCTTTGTAGAGAGAGTAAAGCTCGTCTTGTTTTTATAGATAAATTGTTTGAAATCTGTTAGTTTTCATTATGCTTCAAATAATCTGATGTCATCTTCCTTAACATCACTTGGTCAAGAAATGCCAGCCTCTCCCGGCCCTTCCCCAGCATCCTTTGTATGCAATCTGTTTTCACATTACTAACCTGTATTGTGAGAAGGGTCAGAATTGGTTTGGCAAATACTATCAAGATGAATGTATAGAAGAATGCAAAATATGCAAAATTGAGCTGTGTTAAGGTAAAGAGCTTGTAAAAAAAGAGTAACGTTCACAGAGCTATAGATGCCCAAGTGGTTAAAAGAACTCCATAACTGTGAAGAAATCTCTACTTTTGCTCCCACCACTGATATAGAATCACAACCTATCTGTGACTTCTCCCTGGGCATCTGATGCCCTCTGATGGGGCCCACATGCATCAGGCACACATGTGCTGCACACAAATGCACCATACATGATGGCAAACTTTCAAAGAAAATAAAAACAAACAAACCTTACAATAGAGTAACCCTCACATAAATGAGTATAAATTTTTCTGGACCAGTAATATACTAAAGGGATGCTTTTTTTTTTAAAGAATATTTGTTTCTGTTTAATCACACTTGTTTAAACACCCTTTCCTTAAAACACCTATTCTGAGTACTACTCATTTTAATGAAATCATTTCCAACCAGTGCAACCATTATCTATGCATCAGTAAAGCTAGTCTTACCAATACTTGCTTGTACTACTCATGACTCAACATACTAGAGGCTTTTAATTACATTTTCTCATAGTTGCATCAATAGTGAAATAAAGAAAATGTAAGGAGGGTCGCTGAATGGAGAAAAAAAACAGCTTAGAAGTAAAGTGTGGAAAACTCAATAAGCATAAGCATTTAGTATGGCTCTACCCATGAGAACTACATTCAGATTATTGACTATACAAGAGTAAGAGAGATGGGAAGTGATTTATATGCAGATGGCTTAAGTATGAAAAAAAAATGTAATTGGGGGAAGGTTGTGGTCCATCCAAGAAGCTGTGATTTTCTGTGTTGGATCCACTTGGAATTTGATTCACTCAGAGTCAGAGAAAGAGCACATATGTCAAGTGCAGGGTCCTTTCCATTCTGGGTATTTTATAGGACCCCCTGCACCTCTGCTCCATTTATTTTCACTCCTTCCAGTAAGAGATATAGCCTCTAGGTTTGGGTAAATGATAAGATCTCACTCCTTCAACTGTTTGCCTTGAATCACTGCAGCTCTGTTTCATAAATTTCTACAGCAGGGGGGTCGTTGAAGTCTTCTCACTGAGCACTGGGCCTGGATTCACAGAAGCAGACCCTGAATTCTCCCTGTTGGTTCCCAGCTGACCTGATCATTTAGTGAACGATTTTATATTGTTATTTTTCTTTGAACTAAAGCTAATAATATTTATTTCATGAAAATGGATTAAAGTATTAAAAAAGAACAGCACAAAGTCTTTGAATATTATTCCTGATTTAAAATAGAAAAGTGAAACATGTTAATTGTTTATAATTCTTTAACTAACACAGATGGTAGCATTTACGAGCCTGGTTTCATTGATATCTTTGCAAGTAGAGCTCCAGATTTTGGACAAAAGAAACTTCTGTGTCAGGAAAACTGTTGTCTAATTACTCACTCGGTTGCTCTCTCGTTTTCTTATAGTCTGTACAAGTTTACCTAATCTGAAAGATTTTCTTCTATACAAAATGATACTCTGTAGCCCTTTCTACTCTCTCCATAATGCTTTCTTTTTATATTTAAAAAATAATCTTTACTGTTTTAAAAGGTGTCTGTTTATGTGTATGTTGTGATTGGTTTTGTGTCCCAGAATGAACATAACCACTAATGCCAGAGGTATTGGGTACCCCAAGAGCTGGAGTTACAGGTGATTGTGAGGATTCCCATGTGGGTACTGGGATATAGATTTTTTGGAGGAGCAACATACACTCTTAATGGTTAGTCATCCCTCTATTCCTGTTTCATTTAAGTATTTATCACTAGGCATCTCCAGGTGAACAAAATATATATTCCTTGATAGCAAGAACCTTATTATTCTGCCTGAGAGAAAAAGAACTACTTTGTACACATATGTTCTTATGAACTATCCACTGGTCTATTACTGATATATGAACCTTGTAACAATGGACTTTGTGTCAATTATATAAATCAAATAAATATTTTAATTTAGTTATTTCTGTGCAAACCTCTAATGTTGAACAAATATGTGTTGGTATTCAACAATATGTATACATTTTCATGCTTTAGTTCAATCTTTCCAAAATGTAATTATAATTATAGCACTTCTTTAAAAATTAGCCATTTCTTTAGTAAAAACTAGTTACTGATTTAAAGGGAATATTAATATTTTAAAGATTTACAATATTTAATATCTGGTAAAATTTCATCTTGTCAGAATTAGAACCAATCTGTGTACAAACTTAATCATGTATTAAGTATCAATCTAAAAAACCAGTGCTGTATCATTATGCTGTCTATAGTAAAATATGCCTTACATTTATTAACTCCTCTGCCACTTCAATGTTACAAATTTCAATTTATAGGAAATTATCATTTGTCTTCAAGTACTAGTTTTATTTACATTGTGTGTTTTTTTTGATAAATGTTCTCCATCTTCAGACAAGCTAGGATCGAACTACTCATTCTCTTCCTTGTTAGCCTGCCAAAGGCTGTGGATATACTCAGTCATCAACATGTCCTAACTCTCAATTTTAATTTGACTTTCTTTCATAATTCATCCATCTATTCTGTCTTAGATTATAGAATACCATACAAATTTTAACATGGTTTACTCTATAGTAATGAATATTTCCTACAGTTTAACCTTTTATGTCTTGGCTATACTTTGAACATGAAGAGAAAAATTCTTCCACAATGCCTACTCTTCAGAACATCACACCATGCTTGTCATGAAACAGATTTTTATAAACTAATCTTTGAATGGATGTTTTGGTCTGTAGGTGAAATGACACCCAAAAAGCTCATTTGTCTGAACACTTGATTCTTGGCTATTTGGCAAAAAGCTTTCAGTTTTAGTGTCTTGCTATAGGATTTGTGTTACTAGGGCTGGCCCAAGTCTTTGTCCCATTCACTCTCTGCTACCTGATTTTTGTTGCAATGTGACCAGCTCTTCTGCATCTGCTCCCATGCTATCTTTTTTACAAGAGGATGGCATCTTAGAACTCTAAGGCAATCCTTTCCTCCCTTAGGCTGCTTCATGCTGAGTAATGAGAGAGGAAACTCATACAATAGCTACCTACCACATGGCAGTGATCATCCCCATTGTGAAAACATCATCTGCTCATTGTCTTATTGACATCACAATTGTTTTCATTGAGTCAAATCCATACAATCATGAATAACTAATTTTACAAAGATAAGATGGAAAATACTGAGGGAAAAGAGAATTAAAAGAGATCAAGAATATAGTGGAAATATTTGACTGTATTAGAAAAAAGAATAAGATTACAGGTAGATCAGAAAAGGAAAACAGAAGAGGGAGAGGAAGAGGTACTTTTTAAACTTTATTTTTCCTCAGATCATTTTATTTCCAAACTTAAAAACTTAAGAGTTTATCAATATTTACTTGGAAGCCTTGTATGATCAAATTTTCAACACATAACAGAGTTTCAGTTTAATTCAGTTTTTCTTGGTCTTAGTTTGAACACATGACTTTAAGTACACAAAGTTTCCTTCTATATTGTATTTTGTTACTTATTTCCTTTTTATTTTAGTCCAAATTATTCATGGCATCTATGTGTTTTATAAATTGAACTTCATGTCTTATTCATTTTACTCAGTTTTCTTAGTTTTTGTTCAGCCATGATACTTTTTTATTGAGAACAATTTCTCATCCTGGCATTTCTTTGACTGTCTGTATTTAATTTATTGCTGCACACATTTTATATGAACCAGAATGTCTTAACTCATAAAGTTTCAAGGTAACTCTCAATTAAGCAAATTAAGTAGGCTTTCTTTAGCACAACAAACATTGTCAAAAATTAATGCTATTAGAATCATGTCAAAAATACTTGTCTGCATTTTGAAGAAGCATTCTTAAAAGCTCAGATAAGAGAAACAGATTGTGATTATTGTCAGACAATGCAGAAATTCTTATGAAGAAAACAATCAAGGTCAAGAGTTTAAAATACTATAATAGAAAACTATTCAATTATACAAAATGTATGAGCACAATAATGAAGGCACAGTCAATGCCACTGTACTATACGTAAACCTTTTTGAATACTCTTTTCACAAATGGTACTTTATTTAAACAAACATTCTTAGAAATGGAGAGCATTAACTTTCCTACAGGATCAAAAGCTGAGACTAAGAACTAGACAAACAATGTCTTACCATCTAGGTCGTTCTCCGGAGTCTCTGCTGTGTACCAGTTGGAAGGTGGTCCAGTGCCATTAACAGTCATGGCCGACACTTGGAAACTGTACTGACTCCCTTTCTCCAATCCTATGGAAGTATTTTCACCAGAAAAAAAAAATGTTACTGAACAATGAGAATTTCCAACCGGGTTTCCAGAGCTTTAGAAAATTCATGTCAATAATTTGAAGTTTTAAAATATTGTGATTGTTTTGATAACTACTGTTAATTTGATTATATGAGGAGAAATAGCATAACAGGTATTAAAATTATATTTCATAAATTATAAATTCTTGTGTATTTTTTCAGTTTGTACAAATGTATCATTGAACACAGCCTCTGGGTAGATGCAGAATATAAAATATGAATGATGAAGAAATAATCAAAAATAGCAAGAATCATTTTCTACACTGTTCTGAGGAGCCCTGCCTATAAATCAAGAACCGTCAGCTAGAAAATTTATGCTCCCATCATTCATTCAAGGTCAGAGATGATATTTACATTGGGTCAAGAAAGAAGAATCCAAAGTAACTGGATTTCAGCAGAAAATAAACACAGCTTTCATATTTTTAATCCATCCTTGCTGTACATTTTACTTTGTATCAGATCCCACAGTAGAGAGAACTCAGGTGAATCTCACCCATAATTTGGGTGTATTATATTATCCACAAATATTATTTTTGAAATAAAAGAAATTACAGGTAGAGGAGAGAGGCCTCACAGATTATCAGCATTATGAGTTTAATTTTTTAGCTAAAAATCTTTTCTTTTCTACAAGTCACAATGGTATTCAAAAAATTGACCAATTGTTATAAAACAAATAATTTCTGTTGCTCTGGGTTTGTTGTTTCTTCCAAAACTCATGTTGAACTTTAATAGTCATTTTTCCAGTTAAAAGAGACCAAAAAGTATGTGATTAAACCATGAAACATTTGTCATTATCCATGAATTAATGCTGCTGTGGCAAGGGGACAGGGTTACATCAAGAATGAGATCCTGAAACAAAGAATGAGTTTGGCCAGACTTATCTTTTATACATTGCTTGCACATTTATGAGGTGACTCTCACCATATACTGGCACTATTCTCTCAGCCTTCAGAATGATGAGCTAAATCATCTCCAATTATTTTTTAACCACCAACTTTGTGCAATCCCATTGTAATAGTAGAGGTATATAAAACATATTCTATGTGAAACTCAGTTCTTTGTCCAGTTCCTACTTGCCAATACTCTTTAGAGAACCATGCATCATTTTTAAGACATTGAGACCTCTACATAAATTCCCCAATATTTAGATCTCATTTATTTGCAGAGCTTTTACAGACATTATAATGTTGCCTCATTCTGTTTTCTACTTTTCTCTCCAACAGTAAGAAACAGAACATACTCTTCCAAGTTATGTAGAAATTTAGCCACAGTTTTTGCTCAAAGTGAATAAATGATGGTATCAATCGTGCACAACAACTGCTCTCTAAGGCCATCTGCAATCATCAGCATTCGATGCCAAATGGGATTGGCTTTGGCATCCAGTTATTGAAGCACTAATCAAATGTTGCAAGACACACATTTTGTGATGGTGCTCCAGTCCATATGCAGTCTTATGATATGAATGCTATTTAATGATCACATCAGAAGAGGTATTAATATCAGACCTTTGTATGTCTCTGAAGCAGAAATTCTATTCTTGGTCTCCAAATTCTGTTTGAGAGGCAAAGCCTGCATTATGATGACCTCAGGCCATTCTTTTTGAAATATGTCTTTTTTTAAGTTCATGAAAAAGAAGGACTAATTATTTATTTTTTTTAACAAGAAGACTTAAATCTTGACAAAATATTTGATACTGCAGGGCACAAAGGTTCTTTCACATTTTTCAAAGTTTATTGACATTTTGACTATATTTTTTTCATTTTATTGAAAATATTTTTTTCTCAAATAATATATCATGATTACATTTGTCCCTTCTTCTGCTTCTCCAAGTTTCTCCTCATCTATCCTTTATTTGAATCCATTTGTTCCCGACTCACATTGTGAAATAAACAGGATTCTAAGAGATAATGAGAAAGTTAAAAACTATAATTGTTCATGTTCTCTCCTTATCTGGTTTAACCCATACTGAAATGTCATTTTGTAATCTGAATGAAGAGTATGAACGAGTTATTTTTGAAAATATGAATTCTCTTTTGTTTATTCACTTGACTTTGAATAAAGTGATTAAATTTCATTTAATTTTTGATTTATATATTTTAAGTTCCAAATCTATCTGAGTCATTAAGTTTTGAGTAAAACAACAATAGATAACACTTTGGTGACACTCCCACCATCTATTGTTATCTTCCTGGTGGTCTCAGAGATGGGAAGGCCAACCAAAATAATTTTTTTTGAAGAGTTCCAGGCCAGTGACAGACACTGTCTCAGAAAACCAAGATATGTAGTAAATGAGGAACAACACTCGCAGTGCAGTTGACCTCTGGTCCTCAGTGTTTGTACACATACATGCATAGGTAGCCACACACACTCATGTCTAAGCAGAACACACACACACACACACACACACACACATACACACACAGAGATTTTGTTTTTAGTTTTGCAATTTTTTTATAATAGTCGTAAACTGTGGAATATATATCAGTACACCTTTTTAGACATGCCTGTTTATATATATATATATATATTTAACATTACATAGTAATATTAATGTAATATAAATACATAAATGTATTTTTTTACTTAATGAAGTTAAAGGAAAGCTAATCTCTAGGTAAAAGTTATTCCTGTGTTTATATTTCTATTGTATTTATAAATCAGTTGGGAAAAATTTTGCTTAATCTGTTCTTGTCATCCAGGTCTTTGAGCTGAAAAATTAATCATCACTCCTTACCATCCAACAGATATCTCTGCATATCCTCCATCTTTTTGTCTATCCCTCATTCTTGTATATATCCCTCATTCTTCTATATATAACCATTCTTCTTCCTATCTCCATCCTCTTTCTATTTCCCCATCCTTCTGTCTATCACCATCCTTCTGTCTACCCCATCCTTCTGTCTATCCCCTATCCTTCTGTCACCCATCTCTCTGCCTATCCCCATCATTCTGCTTACCCCCATACTTCTATCTATCTCCACCCTTATCTGTGCTTAAACAGTTACTCTTTCATTGCCTCAGTTAGACACCATTTAATGATTATTTAAAAGTTCAGAATATAAGACTTGCAACAGAATTTGGTTTGAATTTTTCTTTCAGCATATGGCTATATTATCTTGCAAATCATGTTAGGTCTCCCTGTATTTTCTCATCAAGAAAACGGAAATGGGCAAAGCACAAATTGTTATAATGATTGAATTTTAAAGCATAACATTTCTAGCGTAGATCTTACCTACAAAAATTTCCTAAATGATGATGGTTGTTATTCTAATGAATGGCAAATAATCTATTTGGTAGCACTGATCTTTCCTAGAATAATATAATGAAGTGAGATACACAAAAACACACCAAAAATGACATCATGGTATCTATAAGGGGTAAAAGCCTAGGAGACAGAATATCAACAGTACAGTATATGTTATCTCCTCCTCTGGTGGTAGAGCTCCCATGTGATAGTTAATCTCTACTAAGAAAGCATTGGATGTCATGCATCTTGTGAGTTCTACAATGTTTAGTGGATCTCTAAATCACAGTCTCTGTCCCTCACATGTCCATTAGTCTGTGTATGAATCCAAATGCATTTAATTATAAAACTATTCTAAAATATTGTGTATCTATCTTTAGTCATAAAATTCTATCATTAAAGCAGATTATTCCTGTCTATTTTTACTCTTCAAACTGAGAATCATTAACTACTGTAATTTCTCTCTTCTATTTCTAATTTTATACACCATAGAGTAAAATATGGTACACTATACTCAAGCAGCATAGTTTCCCTTGTGTTAGCCTTGTTATGAAATTGCTATGTTGCTTCAGTTTTTATCTCATAAAATACCTATGTATATTTATTATTATTATCTCTTTTCTGTATAGACCATGAAAAATAAGAACACCATTCAATTCAGTTCCAAACAACCTTTCCTGAAGATCATTCAGAAATTAAACATATCATTTTAAAATTTAGTTTATATGGGTTTCCAAAATACCAATGTCTGCAATTTAAAGTCCTTGTTAGAAGTATAAATTACTTTGTTACTGCAGCTGTCCCATTATCATAGTAAAACAATCATATACAACAAAACACCTGTCTAAAAATTAGAGGTTGTAAAAAAGAAAAAATGGTGCATTTCTACCCTTCAATTATACCATACAAAAAGAAAACACTAAAGCATTTTCAATTTTCTCACATCTAAATCAATACATCCACACATGTTGTAGGCACTGAAAACATAGGGTCAAATCCTGCACATTTTATAACACCATGGATTTATATTGAAAATCAATGCCTCTACTTAGTAACTATAAAGAATATGAGTTCCTAGATACATTATAGGAGAAAGCCTAAATCACAGTAAATCTTCAAGTGTGCAGTACTTGCTGAATCCTTATGGCTTTTAAAACCCTGGTCCAATGGTCTAGAAATATAACAGGTGTTCCCAAGTTCAAGTTATGAGGCAGGTAAGAGAAAAATCACAAGCTGTGTCATATTTGATTTACTGATTTCTGTTGTAGCTTCAATTCAAACCAAAAATAAGGATGCCTGATGTTTTGAAGGTTCATATGAGATGTAGTTAAAATTCTTTTTTATTGTAGTATGTTTAAATTCACATATGTATTTATCTAATTTTTGCCACAAAGATTTAATGGTAGGGATAGCAGCTACAATTTTGAATTCAGATTTCGTCAAGCCCTTAAAGAGGCAAAGTGACCATTATAACCAATTCCCAATAATGAGCTAATTAGTTTATGTCCTGGAATAATAGTGGAATAATAAGCTGGACTACTGATTAGATGCTCATATCATCTAATAGAGTTCTGAGAAATATAAATGCAGAATGGAATTAGTTATCTCTGATTGAGCAATTTTTATTGGAGGATGCAATTTAAAATAATTGTGCTTGAGGGGAAAAATAACATGTATCTGTAATAGTGTGAAGAGTGTCTTTCCCAAGTTCATATGGAAGAGGAATATTTGCATCAAACCACACTTGCCAATAGGTCCTTATGTACAGAATCAGTGAAAGAGCTCAAGATGTGGTAATTCTGGATTTAAGGTGAGCACAATGCAAAAATGCAAGTAAATGATATTTCAATATTTAACATGATTTTTATTTGATATATTGATTCTACATGACTTTCAATAGATGCAAATTATCCTTGATATGTCTTTGATTTTAAAAGGCCTATTGACTGAATTTGATTGTAAATACTATTTTCTGTGAAAGTATTACTCTAATGAACTTATATTTTGTTTAAAGTATTGCAAAGATCGAATTATAAATTAGGATAATTCCTAACATTTGGAAAACTGGATCTGTGTTACATATCTGTTTAAAAATGTGTGCACATTCAGGGTGGTATGACTTAATTTAGAGGCAGGAGGGAGGGCCTAATACCTACTTTAAATGACTTGACAGATTTTGTTAACCTCTCCTAGAAGAATCACCCTCTCTGTGGAGTGGGGGAGAATGGGATGGGCGGGTGGTTGGGGGACATGGGAGGGTGGCAGACAGGGAGTGAGGAAGGGAGGGAGAGAGTGAGGGAGAGGGAACTGGGATTGGTATGTAAAATAAGAAAAATAAATAAATAAATAAAAAGAAAAACGTATGCATACAGTGCATATATGCTTATCTGCCTGTCACCATAACATATACACATTTTTTCCATGAACATTGTAGTATGTTATGGCCTAAGACATTATATGAAAGTACATATTAATCATGTATTTTCTGAATATTGCCACTTATATGTATTTTCATTTTAATCAAAAAAGTAATGACCAATTTCATGTCTATTTCTTTATTTGCAAATGAGATTGATCTTTTATTCATGTCCTTTTATTTTCAGCTTTGAACTGAATTTCCAGTCCATAGTATATCTGTTTTATGCTCATTCTTTATTTCATATTCAACATTTATTTTATAATTTTAATGTGTTTATGTGTGGAAGAATTCCAATAACAAGAAATGGTCAAGGACCCAAATCTCTCTATTCTATGAAAAATAGATTTGAAATGAAATATCCTTAAAAGTCTTTATATATAATGTTAAAACATTAAAATATTTTCAGCAAGAATTATGAAAATTCTGATCTTTTTCTCAAAGTAACCACATATCATTTTAAGTGTTCTAATAAGCCTTACTTTAACACAAATTATTTTTATCCCTCACATTATTTCTTTGTGGATGGAGAAAATACATCACAGCTTGAGAATTTTTTTATAGCTTGATTTTTAAAATCTTTATAAATAGTGTGTTAGAATGTCATAACTGGCTTTTAAATTCAACAACATCTACCTAGAGTTTTGTTCAGTTTTAAAATAGACAGTGTTATGCTCTATAATCTATCTTGGTAACATTCTAACAATTACCAAAGGATTGTGCAGACAAAATTTCCATGGGAACAAACTATGTTATAATGAAATCAATGAATATAAGCTAAGGAATAGACAATAAGTGTATTTGTGTGTGTGTGTGTGTGTGTGTGTGTGTGTTATTTACATGTGTGATATAATTAAAAAATAAACATTTGGAGGATATCTATCCAGAAGAAATGGAAAAATAAGTGATTAATTTCCCTACTGTGAATGATATTTTATTCACTAGACACACATAGATTTCCATGGAAAATGAATGACTCTACTTCCTTACTTACTATAAAGAGCATCAATTTTCATTTGCCTCTAATCACACAATCATGGGCTGTGATGCCGTGAAGGTTTATCTTCATTGTCAGCTACACTTGATTTAATTTAAAGTTACTCGGGAGTTTTCCTCTAAGAAATCTGCAGCAATTTCAGAGAGGTTTAACAGAGGCATGAAGATCTACCCTGAATGTAGGTCCCCATGGGCTGGAGTCTCAAGATGAGTGAGCTGAATACTAGCATTCATTTGTCTCAGCTTCCTGACTGTGCCCACACTGTGACTATTCCCTCCTGTTTCTACTACCACAAATTCTCCTTCATGATGGACTTTACCTTGAAAATAGAAGTAATAATAAACACTTATTTCCTTCAATTACTTTTGTCAAGTATTTTAACACAGCAATGAAAAAAGTAACTGATATATAAAATTGGTCCCTATTAATTGGAAGATGATGTGATGAAACTGGTCGTATGGCATTTGGGCATTTGGAATAGTTTTGTGGGAGGGATGCAGAAAAATTTAAAGCTGGAGTGTAGAAAAGCCCTTTAAGCAATTCTGGCAAGAGTGTGGAAATATCAAACTCTCAAAACGGCATTTCTGCCAACAGAAAAACAGAGAGTAATGTTTGTGCTTGGTGCTTGTGAGGTTTCAGAAGGGAATAAAGACTCTATTGGGAGTCTTTTAATGTTTTTCACGTTATATTCTGCCAACAAATATGTGTGCTTTCTATCCATGTCCTGAAAAAAAATAAAGTGAGACCAAATTTAAAGGTAAGGGATTAGATAGTTTGCTACATTAAGAATATATTATGTAGGCTGCAAACCTGGTTGGAAATATAAATAGTAATTGTTAAAGAGATTGATGCCACCAAAAAGGAACCTGTTCTTATGCACTTGCAAATTAGTAAAGGTGTCTTGAGGCAACTCATCAGGGGTTCTATGCTGTAACAGTGCAAGTACAATGAATGACAGTATGGATTAAGAATTACACTAAAAATGGTTCCCTGATCAAAACAAAAACTTCAGGGAGTTCAGTCGCTAAAATAAATTGAGGCTACAGTAGCTATGGCAGAAGGCATTCAGAAAATATCTGCATCTGGTAGCAGTTATTTCCTGTAGCCAGGTTTTCTAGCCATGCCAAATGAAAGAGACAGTGAGTATAACACTCAGGTTATAACCAAGGTTCTAGAAAGTTGTTGAGGCAATGAGAAACAGGGTTAGATTCTCTGTAAGAAAGCTTGAGCTGTGAATAAAGTTCTATTGCATTAAGCTATGAAAGTGAAAATCATTGCATTGGAGACTTGGCATGTTGCTTGTATCAGAGACACGAGTTAAATGCTTAGGAAAGCTGGAGTTAGAGAGCATAACTGACACAAGGGGGAATCACCATGATTTTGGCTGGAAGAGGGGTTGGATGCATGAGGCTGTCCAAGCACAATGGAGATCAGATGATGACTTCCAGAGTTCCAAGATGCTGACCATGCAGCTTAAGGATTTGGGGGTTGTCTTTGTCTGTATGATCTTGCTTTAAGATGATCTTTCAATATTATGTGCCAAATACTCTTTCTTATAATAGAAATGATTGTGTTTTTTCATTTTATTTTTTATTTTTATTTTACATATTGATCCCACTTCCCTGTCCCTCCCTCCCTTACTCCCTCCCTCTGTGCCTTCCTTCCTCTTTCCCTCTCTCTCACCCTCCATTCCCCTCCCCCAGTCCATCCTCCCATTCCACAAGTAGGGGTCACCCCCTTCCAGGAGGGGTCATCTAAATCTGTCAAGTCATTTGGAGTAGGGACTAGGGCTTCCCTTCTGCCTCTAGATTAAGGTAATATCCCTCCATGGGAAATGTGCTACCAAAGTCCTTTTATGCACCAGGGATATATC
Organism: Cricetiscus sungorus; assembly: GCA_030556225.1. Lineage (NCBI taxonomy): Eukaryota > Metazoa > Chordata > Mammalia > Rodentia > Cricetidae > Cricetiscus > Cricetiscus sungorus. The sequence goes on along the minus strand of JANBXA010000651.1, from coordinate 94,128,775 downwards.
CTGGTTCCAATGTAAGAGGTCCCTTAGACTGCCCTGGCCTTCTAACTGAGTCCCATGTTCCGGGGATCTGAGTCAGTACAATTAGCTCCTCCTTGTTCAAATCAGTTGTCCCTGTGTATTTCTGTAGCCTGGTCTTGTCATCCCTCTCTGCATCTGGATTCCAGTTTGGCTAATCAATGAATGCAACCTATAGGGTATTAACTCATATTTCCTTATAACACAATGGGTAATTTCATTTTTCCATATTAGTGTTTAAGAAGTCCCATGGTAAAAGTGAAACATGTTAATACTAACACAGAGAGAGTGAGGGGGGAGAGGGAAGGAGAGAGAAAAGGAAAGGCTCAGTGTCATGTCATTTTTACAATAAACAAAGCAAAGGACAAATATTGCTTGATTTATTTTTTAAGTGGATATTATATTTTAAGGGATGAAATCCATAATTAACAAAAGAAAGAGTAAAGAAGATGTATGGTAGGTTAAAAGTCCATGGTAGTAGCTTGTCTATCATTATTTGTCTTTTTATAAGAGCTGTGCATTAGAAGAGGCTATGCTTTGGGCCTTTGAAAAATGTTAGCATCAGTATTTTGAGGATTTTACAAAAGAACTAATTTTTTTCTATTATTAGAAGTCCAGAAGTTGTTGAAGACCAAATATGGAAAAATATTGTTTCAAAATTATGTATTTATGTGTCAATATGGCAAGGAATGGACCTTGTGTGTATTTTAGGGGTATATGTGTACAGATGTGCCCACCCATGTGTGCATGGTATACATGTGTGCATTTAGGCTAGCAGTTTACATCAGGGATCTTCATTGATTAATCTCTAACATTTTTTGAGAGAGTCTCTCACTTAATCTAGAACTCATTAATGATTATGTTTTTTGGCCATTGATCTCTCGAGGGCCTGATTATTCTTATTCCAGAATGCCCTGGTACCAGTTACATATGGCATGCCTCCTTGCCTGGGTGCTACTCATTTATTGTTGAATTCTTGTACACCAACCATTTTCCTTACTGAGCCAGGAATTGAATTTGGATAATTAATCTTCACTGAGTATTAACTTCACTGGAATTTGAATCATTTAGAAGACACATCCCTGGGGATGCTTTGAAGGAATTGCCAGACTATAGGCAGTCCCACCTTGATTATGAGTGATTCAATTACAAGGAATTGGGACCCTGACAAGGAAAACAGAAAGTGAGTGGAATATCAGCATGTAGCTCTTTCCTTCAGACTGTGGGCACAATGTGACCCTCATATTCCAAAGGAGTCCCCAAGCCTTCTTTGACTTGGTGCACCATACCAGTGCTTCTCTACCTTCCTAAAGCTGTGACCCTTCAATACAGTTCCTCATGTTGTGGTGACCTACACAATAAAAATATTTCATTGCTGCTTTACAACTGTAATTTAGCTACTGGTAGGGATCATAATATAAATATCTGATAGGCAGGATATCTGATATATGACCCCTTGGGATCACAATCCCCAGATTGAGAACTACTACGCGATACTCTCCAGTAATCAACCAAAGCTGTTTCTTAAGCTGTTATTGTCCGACATTTTGTCACAGCATTGAGAAAAGTAATGAACGTATGCCATTGCTGTAAAGATTCAGGCATTACGGTGGCCTGCCCCTGCCACCTGGCAGAATGCACTCAGGCAGTACTCTGGTTAGGACCCCTTTAAAAGTCAGACCCCTGCCCACTTACGACTTCTTTTGCTCTCTTTCCCTCTTTTGTTTTTTGCTTTCTTTGCTCTCTTTCCACCTCTCCTCTCTCTCTTTGCTCTCTCTCTCACTCCTTTTCCCTTCTGTTCCCAGTGTCTCTATGTCTCTTCCCTTCCCCCTCAGCCTCCTTTCTAAATAAACTCCTCATTTAAGCTCTATCTATCTGGATCTTATTCCCTTTGCCTAGATCACTCTCATCTGCTATAAAACCTGCTATGTTCTCCCACGTGGTCCCCACTCACTCAGGACCACCCCCTCCAGTTTTAACCTATAACTGTTAACAAAAGCACAACAATTGCTAATTTGCTTGGTAACTATTTTGAATAACTGTGGTGTGCCATTATACTATGCTTTGTGGTTCAAGCCATAGATATGGCTCTAACAATTTCTCGGCCTATAAATGATGCTACCACCATCACATACTGGTGACAGACAAGAAGAGAGCTCAGATTAGCACTCACCAAATGCTCTGATTTTTCAAGAACTTGCCTTGAACTATGTAGTAGTAGTAGCCTACCACTCAGCCAATGACAGAAATGAGAAACTGTGCACTCTTTATCAATGCTACTGATGGTTGGACAGAGCCACTTTGTAGGATCTCCCAGAGTCATTCCATCAAGTGCTACAAGCTACGTATTTGTTCCAAAGTCATGGCCACCCAACTAAATAACATATCTCCAACTTTTTATATCTATCTCCCTGTCCCTCCCTCTTTTCTCTTGTTCACTCAGTCTTGTATTCCTGAGCACACACCCTCACTGGTATGACTTTAGGAGGCTTTCCTAAGTCTCTTTACTAGGAACTTAAATTAAGAGGACAAATGTATAAGAAAATAGCACCGTCATTCATTTTATAAGATTAAAAATCGTCTTTATGAAAATTGGATCCAATTTTTCATAAACATTGACCTCCTCTGTTTTCCATGGCTATGCATACAAAAATAGATTTACTCATGTATTTATAGAAAGTAAAACAGTCTCCTCCTTTACTCCCTCCTCCCATTTTCCACTTTCTTTTGACATTTGTGGTAGGGAGGAGGATGTAAAGTTACTTCATCAATATTTTTTGTTGTTGTTTTTTTGTTTGTTTTCCAAGTTGTTAACTAGGAAGTTAAAAATTAGTAGGCAATAAGAGATGCTGAGTTAGCAATTCTGAGAAACCAATATAGAAAGGCTTCTGTGACACACAAAGATGATGATGCAGGGGGAAAATGCACAGTGAAGGCATTACAGAGCATAAAAAGCTAAAGCATAAAGGTTATTCCGTTCAGGCCAATAAATGTCACCTGCCAGAAAAGAAGTCGATGTTCCTTTGAAGTGAGAGTATATTTTATTCCTAAAGCATTTAATTCATCAAAGGCTTGCCAGACTGCTCTGTATGAACACTGACCTGTGAACAGGTACCAGAGGTTATTTGGTTCCAGTGTTTCCATCTCACCCCTGCGGGTAGTCTTTCTGTGTCGAATTTTATAGCCAGTAATAAATCCATTTTGTGTTCCTGATGGGGGAGGAAGCCAGCTTACTTTGATACTCTGTAAAGTAAAAAAAAAAAAAAATGTAAATTAAGACATTGAAGAGAGAAGGACAACTGAACAGGGTCAAAGAAGCAACCCCAATACAACTGCAAATAAAACACAGAAGCAAGTATTGCAAGGCATGGCCTTCAAATAAAATCCTTCCCTATAATCTGACAGCATTCATAACTGCTTTATTTTAATAAAATGTGTAAAATTTATTTGACTGATTACATGCAATATCATGTCTCCCTTGCAAGCACCACTAACATGATAATAAAGGATTCTAAATACTAAAAGCCACTAAAAAGCAAGAATAGGACATACAAGATGAGAGACAGCAGCAAGTTGGAGTAAATTTGGAAGCAAATGAGAAAACTAAGCCTAAGAACATTTAAAAAAATATGTTAATGGAAACCAAGCCAATTTCCATTTAAAAATCTAATACTTGGTCATTTTGCTTCCTATGCAACATGAACATGGTACTAAGGCATGCTGCTGCAAAGAGAGATGACTTGGAAAGCTTGAATATGAGTTAAACTGCAGCTTATTGCATGAGTGAGCTAGTCCACTGATGTACTGATTGGGGTAGCTCAGAGCTCAGTGCTCAGAGTACTTGAACACAAAGGCCACAGATTCAGATAAGAGGGACATCAGTGAGCAGAAATGGAAAGGGTTATCAGGGCCAAGATGTGAGGTGTCCATATGTTCTTTTCTCAGCCAGTACCCAGTGGGACTTAAGCTGGCTAGGAATAAAATCAAATAACCCTCCATGGCAGAAAATTAAGAACTTTGAACTAGACAAAAGGACTAGCCTGAGTCTCCAACAGTGAAGCCATAAGGTAACAAGTTCCTTACAGGGACCAGCGTTTGCTCTTTGTAAATTAGAACTCGGAATGTCATTTTATTATAAACTGATAATTTCATATGACTTGATATCAAGCAAAGTCTTACACACACACACACACACACACACACACGTAGGAAGAAGTACACAGTAAGTTGACATGAAAGAAACAATATTATACCTAAGAGAGTGCTGGAAAATTTAAAATTGTACACCAAAAATCTAGGAGAAAATGCTGGAGCTGAAGTTTAATGAAAAGATATGGAGACTGAAATAGTAACTAAGCCTAAAAAATATGACAGTAAAAATTAGGAAGCAGGAAAGATTGTGATGAATTGGAGAGAAAGAACACAAAGCTATTCCTTATAAAACTATAATCGCCAACATATAAATGTTGAGAGACTAGAAGATGACAGGGCATGTGTTAGAAAATTAGCAATAAATAAATAAATAAATAAATAAATAAATAAATAAATAAATAAATAAATAAATGAGGAAAAATACTAAATAAAGTTACTTGGCTTCAGCTTTCCAATAAAAGCCTTTGCCCTGAAGAAGTGAAAAAAATTGGGACTATATAATAAAAAGAACCTGAGATACTTAAGACAAATTAAAAAGGAGTATCACGTCAAAGCTGTAGTTGTGTTAACCAGCATGAGGGGTAGCGGGGTAAAAAAATTTGCAGAGTGACGGGTGGGGGAAACAGGTCATATAAAATAGACCCAGAAAAAGAATGGCAGTAGCCTTCTTAAAAGTATTTGAAGTTATAAACAATGCAATTAAATGGAGAAAATTCTAGTAGAGAAATTTCAGTGTAGCACTCTATACTGTAAGACAAAGAAGCATAAGAAAGGTACATATTTGGGCAGTCCATGAGGCCCCTGGTAGTGGTCCAGGATTTATCCCTAGTGCTTGAACTGAATTTTTGGAGCCCATTCTCTTTGGAGAAAAACCTTGCTCAGCCTAGATATGGGGGGGGCCCTGGTGTTCCTCAAAGCCATGTGCCAGTCTTTATTTGACTCCCCCTGGGAAGACTTACCTTCTCTGAAGAGTGGATGGGGGATGGGGTGAGGGGAGCTATGCAGAACAGGAGGAGCTGAGGGAATGAGAACTGGGATTGGTATATAAAATAAGAAAAGAATGCTTTAAAATAAATTTAATTTAAAAAAATGAAATCACATATTCATATCATGGAAGTCTTCCGGGAAAATAAGGTCCCAATGAAAGAGACTTAAAGTCCAGGCCATCTGAATCAGAAGCATGAAGTCTCAGGAAGACAGGGAGGAAGAAGCAGGAAAAGTAGAAAAGTAGTATCACTATTTTATCTGGAAAGGGCGACACTGAAAGGGATGTGGGAACAATAAAGAAAAGCAGGGATGCCTGGAAGAGCCAAGTGGAAATATGACATAACATATACAATAGGAGTATGCTCATTATGTCACGGAGTGAAAATATACTCTCCCAAGAGCCATGGATTATCTAACAAAAACCCCATTGGGAGGCATGGGCAACCTCCCTTCAAGTCGTTAGAGGAGTCCAAGAGAGACCCAAAACAACACAGGCTTTAGCTGTTGTCATTGTGTGAAATGTAAAGACAACACACACTGTAGACATGAGGTTGGAACCACCCTGGAAACCTCCTTCTTGAGGACTAGCTAGCTTTCATATGACCAGAAGGTGCTATACAAGCTGCCAAAGAAGGAAGACAGTGAAAAGAGTGGGGAGCCATGAACACTAGGGAGACCCTCTACTGCAAAGTTCCAAGACCAGTACAATTCTCAGTTACATTCAAAGTACCTGTTGTATTCTCTAGATAAGTGTAGTTCTTACACTCATATCAACTTGATACATGCTAAAGTCATCTGAGAGGAGGGAACCTCAATTAAGAAAATGTCTCCATATGATCAGGCTGTACACAAACTTGAAGGCTTGATGGGAGAGACGCTAGTGTATTGTGAGTGATGCTGTCCATGGGCTGGTAGTCCCAGGTTCTGTAAGAAAACAGGCTTAGCAAGCCATGGGAAGCAAGCCAGTAAGTATTACCTTCCCATGGCCTCTGTATCAGCTCTGCCATGTTTCTGCCCTGTTTGAGTTTCTTCCCTGGTTTCTTTCTCTGATGGACTATCATATGGAAGTATAAGCAAAATAAACCCTTTTGTCCCTAACCTGGTTTTGTTCAAGGTGTTTCATTATATCAATAGTGACTATCAACAAGGTATTGCTTATCAAAGAAGTTTCCTTTTGAAGTGGATGATGACCATCACAGAAACTATACTTGGTAAAACTACAGGGGCTAACTGTGGGGTTCCCAGCCCGAGCTAACACTTCTATGATGCTGACACCTAAAGCTCAAGAAATATGGCAAAGGAGAGGCAGAAAAACTGAAAGAGCCCAAGCATGCTGTAAGACAGTGTCTTCTCTACATGATATCGAACTGAACACATGGCAGGGGAGGGTCATGAAGTCAGTAGTTAAAAACATATCCATATTTTCTCTTTACTATCACTTTGTCTCTACCCACAAAAAAAAGGGGGGGGTGGCACTGTGGTTGCATCCAATTTCTGGTACTAGACAAATGTACCACCAGTGAGAAATATTCCTATCTCAATTCTTGTGGGCATTTCATTTGTTTTGTTTTTAATCTGAGTCATTGATACTGGTAATATCCACCCTGTCCTATATTCTATTGTCAACTTCTCTAGGTTTTTGTCCCATAAAATCTTTTGCCACAAATACAGTAACAACCTTTCCTACTCTTTGGGGACATTTCTGTATGGTCTTAGCTCTAGTTTTCCTAATAAAATATAGTTGTCAGTCTTTACCTCAGTGTGCAAAATCATAATACTATGTTCTTATCTTGCAGTTATTTTTATTCTTGTCCCATTCTGCCAGTATGCCAAACCCCATTTCTAGGAAACAAAAACTGTGTTATTGATATGAATAATTCTTTCTTTTAAGACTTGTTCCAAAGTAATACATGTGCTTGCTATCAAATTTTCATTAATCTTTTCATTTTAAATCTATGTCTAACAATCATCTTACCTAGAACATACTTAATTGAAGATACTGAATGAATAAAAGAAAAAATTTTAATGAAAAAATCAACTGTACACAACATAAGGAATCAAATAAATACAAGATAGTCCTTAAAATTTTTATTTTTGAACATAAAGTCCCAGTGGATTATGAAAGATGATAAAAAATGCAAAGTTTAAAGTAATTTTTATGAGTTTAGAAATAGATTTTGAGTGTGCTTGGCTTCAAGGCAAGCTACCATGTTTTTTTTTTTTGTGTGAGGGGGATTGTTGTTGTTTTTTTGTTTTGTTTTGTTATTTTTGGAGGGGGGAAATGTAGGTGGAATTCTCAAAATATAAAAGTTATCTTTAGGCAAGGTAAGATGGTAGAAGTTACCAGGTTTGGGGTTCAAGGAATAACACCTCATGTCTTGTCCTGCTGAGTACTTTTCCCAATTCCATTATCCTCTGTAGACAGTTTCACATTGGCCACCAGCCCACAATAATAACACAGAAACTTATTATTATTTATAAAAGCTTGGTCTTAGCTTAGGCTTGTTTTTAACTAGTTCTTATAACTTAAATGAACACATTTCTATTAATCTGTACTCTGTCACATACCACTCCTACTGCTTCACCCACCTGTGTCTCCTAGAATCTATCTTGGGCACCCAGATTTCTCCTACTATTTCCTTTCTCTGCCTGGAAGTCCCACCTTTACCTCCTGTCTCACTATTGGCCATTCAGCTTTTTATTCTACCAATCACAGCAATATATCTTCACACAATGAACAAATATCACACAACTCTTCCCCCCCCCCTCTCTGCCTTCTGAAATGCAGGAAACAGCTTTCTCGGGATCCCCCTTGTATCTAATGGTCTAAATAAATCCCCTGTTAGGCTGGCTAGCAAGCATCCAGGAAGACTGCCCGACCAATTGGTGTAACCTACAGATGTTTTACTCCCTTTTTGAAAATCTCAGCAAGCACCACTTGATTCTTCCTTGTGCAGGGAGCCTATAAGCTTCAACTACCTACCTGGCTCATCTTTGAATATCAGAGTTTGTGGAACTCCCATTTGCTTATACTTTAATAAGTTTGTGAGCCTTCTTGCTTTCACAAGAGAAAATACTAATTTGTTATGAAGTTTGACATCTACAGAAAATGTTCCTAGCTAGCAGGGCTCATAGGCTACAGAGACCTGCTGCTCACAAGCAAAATGGCAACCTTCACTGTGAACGAGTGTTGTAAAAGTGGAAGTTTTTGGAAAGGAGGAAAATAAACTAACGGAATAAATGGAATTGAGAATATGGATTTATTCCTTGTTGGATCAAAAAAGAATAGCAATTTCTTTTCTATGGCAAATTGACAGTGACACCAAGAGAGATGAATTAGCTAGAAACACATTAGGAACTACTGTTCTTCCATCCATATTTGTCTTGCATGAAGTACAATTCTCATTTCTTATATTAACAAATAAAAACATCATGCTTGGGTAGTGAGAAAACATACAGGAAGAAGAAAATCAGAATAACACATAAAAATAAAGATACTCAGCACATACTTTTTAAAGTGGATATAAAGGATTTTTTTCTGAATTTCTTTAGTAAAATGAAAAATAACAATTTAAAAGCGTATGTGTTGGGCATAAACAATTCAGTAGATTATAATAATCCACAGGTGTAAAATTTTCTGATAAACAATCCATTTAAAAAGTCACCAGAATCCATAGCAATCAGAGAAATGCAAATTAAATCTATGCTAAGATTGCATCCTAGCTCAGTCAAAATGTTTATGATCTAGGAACCAACCGACAACAAACACTGACAAGCATACATGGGTTGAGAAATATTCATTCATTGTTTGTACTACAACTCCCAAAGGAGTAAGATGTTGAGTCCTCTTGGCATGTGCCAAGAAGTGCTATAAGTGAATTATATGGTAGGTCTACTCTTATTACGTTTTTAAAATTCTATACTTATTTTCAGAGTGCATAAAGTAGTCTACAAACTTCACATTCTGTCTTATGTGTAACTTCCACCTCTCAGTTTTCACATGTGAGTACATAACCTGAAGTAACTTCAAAGTAAAAGAAAAAAGGGGAGGGGATCATGGTGGGAGAGGTGTATAGAGGGGGAGTTTAGTACATAAGTGATCTAAAAGGGGACACACACACACACACACACACACACACAGAGGCGGGGGTGGGAGAGACTCTGTACTTGGTTACCTCCCAGAGTGATGTTGACAACACAATGATAAGGTGCTATTGACATGATTCATAAGACATAAGGTGGGGAGGAATTGAGTGGGAACAGACCTGGAAACCTCCTCCCACAGGACAAGCTCTCAGAATGTCTGAAGGTGCTGTACAAATTACCAAGGAAGAAAAGCAATCAATAGTCATACGTACCCTGTTGTAAAACCTGTGAACCATAACTCTAACTACCCCAACAAAGTACCTCCAGTGATATAATCTTGATGTTATACATTTGGCATAACATCTTTCTATTAAGATTTAAAATGTATTCAGTATGAGGGAATTCATGCTTGGTACTATAAAACTTGCTACTTGTAACTGGAGAGGCCATACTCAGATGATAATATACTGCTGCTATATTCCTAAACTAGTATAATCTAAATATATAAATACAATTTGCCTCCTAAATACATTTCCTCATACCCAAAGTGCCCAGAGTATCTCTCTTACCTCTCACCAAACAAACTTTTGGCAACACATGGAGACTATTGCAAAAATCTAAAAGTAAAAGTGCAGAGAACTACCAAAAGCAACTTCTAAGTTTTCATTTAGAATAAATGACATCAATAACAAAAGCATAATGAGAAGTGTCTTATTTTCTTTTCCTGATACTTTGACAAAAATGCTGTGATAAAGGCAACTTAAAAAGGTAAAGTTCATTCCAGCTCACAGCCACAGTAGCAGTAGCTCCAGGCAGGTAGTCACAGTAAAGATAGAGAAAGCAGATGATGATTGCATTCTAGGGTTCAGTTTACACTGTCTATTTTATACAGTTCAAGATCTACTGCTCAGGGAAAGTCCCCACCAAAAGTTAAGATGGATCTTCCAACATCAATTAACATAATTATGACCATTCTTCATAGACATTCTAAGAGGTTGACCTTAATCTAGGCAACCTTTCACTGTGTTTCTGGAAGCTAGAAGTAAATACCAATGATCACGCATGACAAACTTTAAAATTTATCTTAGAATTACTACATCCTCTATCGAAGTTGAAAACATCTATTTGAATTTTGAACTGGAATAAGTCTACTAAAAAGTAATATTTTAAACTCAATTATAGGTTTACATTTGTTAACAGCACCTAAGCCTTTTCTTCCTTTTGATAAGCTACATAAAACCTACAAACTCAATAGAATATCTATATAAAACTATAAACTTTTAGAGCTAACCAAGTATAAATTTGAAAAAAATGTCAATAAAACATCACTATAGCCTATATATTTTTCTTACTGCTATATACTATTTCAGTGATTTATTATTATTATAAATATAATCTATTTTGAATAAATAATGTTAAAATACTGAGTTGTGTATAAATTTTGTATTTGTGAATTCATGTGAGCAACTATTACTCAAAGTGACAAGAAAAAAATTGGCAAGCACATTCAAAGCAAAGCTATTAGAAACTGAAGTCTGTCACCAGTCTATATAGTTTATAAAATCGTGTATAAATGAATACATACAAAATAATATTTGATTTTAACTGAGATTTTATAATCATGTTTTAATTAATATAAGAAACTGTTCTGTTTAAAAATAGGTGAAACTTATAATGATCTTATTTTGTGACAACAGTATTATGACCACTTCTACACTGATATATTTATTTACCTCTGAATAATCTTACATATATTTTTGTTCAGTCTTATAAATAGACACATTTACCTAGAGATTAAACTAGCTTTTGTTCACTGCATAAAAATCATGCTCTCACTTATGTGAGAAGCCCAGGCAAACAGTGGTTAGATACTGTTCTTCCCGGAAGTGGTGGGCTATTAAACAGAGTTTCCAGAGTGAGGAACCCAATGCCTCTAAAGGAGTTGCTTGTTGGACAGCTTTTAGAGCTCACTTACTGCTGGCAATAAAAGCTGTTGTCCACCTTTTGTGCATCCTAAATAAAGAATAAGACCAAGGTGCTGAAGGTACCATGCAACCTTGGTTGCAAGACAGAGGAAAGGTAAGTTCAGAACTGAGCTGAATGCTTCCTACTTGCTGGCTTTCAATGTGCTGAAACAAAGAGCATGTGCTAGGAGAAAAAAGGCATTAATTAGCTCTGTCTGCTGAGAGCCTTATGAACCACATAGCCAACTTCCCAGTGAGATACGCCTGTCAGCCCCATTGGGGCAGGAATGCTGTTAGAATAACCACCTACCTTTCAATTTGATTTGAGGAGGGAACCCATGCTAATACTAAAAACCTGGTCAACAACCCCTTTCAGAAGAGAATTTAGGTCAACTTAGCATTATTGTTTAATTGACTTAGCAACCCACCATCTAAACATCTCCATATATTATCATAGACAAAAGATACCCTCACCCTTAATAATAGAAGCCTGTATTTGCAATAAATTTAGATGAATGTAGAAATTAAGGGCTGTAAAGATGATCCGAATAAATAATGGTTTAGGCCCATCACAGAGCAAGACATTTCATATCACCTACTTTAAGACTCAGGGAATATTGCAGAAGTAACAGGAAGAATGTAAGAGCTAAAAGATAAAAGAAGCTCTCATGAACTCACAGTAGATTTTAATGCTTACCTTTATCCTCCACCTGACTATCCCCAAGAACAATCAAAGTTGGGAGAAGACTTGTGAGTATCTACCCCATATGAGGAACCATTGGCTGGTGACAGATTCTGGGAGAAAAGGAACCACTGTTTTCAGTTTTGAAGAACTGGTGAACCCACCAGGTACCAGTGAATAGCTCCAAACCCATATTTACACAGATAACTTTGGTTAAACTCAGTGGGTCACAAAACTAAAGAAACAGGAATGTGAGGAGATTTACTGAGAATAGGTGGAAGGAAAACAAGGATGGAACTGCGGTAGTTAATAGAAGGTGGAAGATGAGAGTAATCAGTATGAATTACATAACTAAGAAATTGTCAGAGAACACATTTAAGTTTAAAAGTAATACTTAAAAACTATCATTTATAGATGAAGCTCTGAGGTTTATAGGAGCTTCTAAAACGATACGGTTAATTGAATTCTGATCTCAAACTTGCACATTTGCTCAATGTAATCAATAATCAAAATCTGTTTAAAGATTAATGACAAGTTTAGTAAAACCAAATGCTAGGTATGGATATAGAGAAATATGCTTGGGAGATTCTTAATTTGGATATCTTGTGCCTAGAAAATACTATTAGCTATTCTTTGGCTAATGGGCATCTAGGTTGTTTACAGGTTTTAGCTATTATAAACAATGTTTCTATGAATATACTTGAGCAAATACCTTTGTGGTATTATTGTGCATCCTTTGTGTATATATGTACAGGAGTTGCTGGGTCTTGAGGTAAGTTGATTCCCAATTTTCTGAGAAACCACCATACTTATTTCCAACGTGGCTGTACATCTTGAAATTTGCAGGCAAGTGGATGGAACGAGAATAAGCCTACCTGAGTGAAGTAACACACACCCAGAAAGACAAACACAGTGTGTATTCACTCATAAGTGAATATTAGATGTAAAGCAAAGGATAACCAGGCTACAATTCACAGCCCCAAGGAAGCTAGGTAAAAAGGGGGACCCCAAGAAGGACACACATGGTGGGCAATAGTTAAGCACTCCTGGGTAAACTGGGAGGAGCATGTACAAGTCATGAGAACTTGAGGGATAAAGAAGAATAAGTTGAGGGACAGATGGAGGAGAACAATGAAAGATATCTCGATAGAGTGAGTCATTATGGGGTGAGGAAGAAACCTGGTGCTATAGAGATTCTCAAGGAACTACAAGGATGATCCCAGCTAAGACTCCTAGCAATAATGAAGAATGTGTCTGAATGGACCTTTCCCTTTAATCAGATTAGTGACAACTCTAATTGTCATCATAGAACATACATTCAGTAACTGATGGAAGCAGATACAGTGATCCAAAGTCAATCACTGGGTTGAGCTCCTGGAGTTCACTTGAAGAGAAGGGGGAGGGATTATATGAACAAGGGGAGGGGATCAAAGTCATAATGGAAAAAACCAAGAGACATCTAACCAGAGCTAATGTAAGCTAATGGACTATGGACTGACATCTGGGGAAACTTCATGGGCGTGATCTAGGCCCTCTGAATGTGGGCAACACTCATGTGGCCTGACTGTTGGGGAGGCCCCAGGCAGTGGCACCAGGACCAATCCCAGGAGCTTGAACTGGCTTTCTGGAGTCCATTCTCTATGTGGGATACCTTGCTCAGCCTTGTTACAGTGAGGAGGTGCATGGTCCTTCCTTTACTTGGTATGTCATACATTGTTGACTCCCCAAGAAAGGTCTTGCCCATTATGAGGACTGGATGGGGGGAAGGGGCCAGAGGAATGGGAGGGAGGAGGAACTGGGGTTGGTATGTAAAATGAAAAAAGTTTTTTAAATAAAATATGAAGAAAATACTATTAGCTGCACTGTGCTGCATTGTTATTTAGAAAACGAGAAGGCAGTATTGCACTGACAAAAGACATTCACTAAGAATAGTAACACCAATGGACAAGAGACATCCTATTCTTCCTTGAGGTTGTCAGGGATTTGATCAGTATTATGGGAATCATTTTCCTAAAGCATCATTGTCTGACACAGAATCACATCTGCATCCCATCCTGTGGTTGAAAGGGCTTAGAAAAGCTTTGTATTGTAAACTACAAACCTGTTTTAATTTTACTTTATAAAGCCTATCGGTAAGTATGAGCCACTTTTGACACAAAAATCCGAGCAAGCTTTCAAATACTGAGTCACCAAGCCATGCTCTTTTATATGTTTGGATTTTACAAACCTAAAAATAAATGAGTGAATAAGAAGCTGAATTTCTTTATAAAATATTAATCTGATCACAACAACCATATCATGAACCTTCCAAAATAGCATTGTTTTGCAAATCAAACCCCATTCACTGAAATATGGAGAGCGATGTTTCTTTAAAGGTTGAATTTGCTATAGTTTGATTGGTGGTACAGTGATTTAACTGATTCCTCAGTGCTGATTCTCAGGTAGGAACATATAGCTCCATTTATGGGAAGAAAAGTCAATTAATTGTTCCTGCCACCTAAGCTGTCTTCAAAAAACAACATATAATTATCCCAACACTTGTAAGCTAATGAAGGATATGATTTGGAATACAAAATATAGTGCATGGGAGAGAGCAACAGAAAGAACACATAAATAAGTAGAGCTCAAATAAATGTATCTTCTTTCTGCTTTAAGATACTAGACTTCAAATAGCATTTTCCATGTATTTTGTTATTCATTGTCTAGTACCCAGGCCAGCTTTTGTATGATCCCAAAACCATGAAACATAATTTTAGGAGGTGTTCACATTTTGACAAAATTCCATTACAATAAAGCAATTTTGTTGCTCTCCAGAGTTCATGATAAGGTGAACTGATGTGTAATGCATTTTAGGATTTGTCAGTGTCAATAGACTTTATTCTGCAGTACTTAAGTCATTCTCTAGAAGTAAACCATGGGTTTAGGGAGCCTCACTGACTCTTGCAGATCACTAAGTCTTTTCTCAATCTATTAATTTCTATCAAATGAAGACATTAAATGTAATAAAATAGCCTTGATATCTGAGTATCACAAGAAAAGTAGAAAAGCCCATCAAAGCAATTGTATGTAGAACTATACCTTCCACAGGCACAGGAGTACAGAATACATCTAATTTAAGACAAGAAATACTGCATTTATCAATTTCTTGTTCTTTTTGTCATTTTGGAATATGAAAACCAAGTTATTATTTGAATAGTCAGATGGATAATGTCACTTTAGGATACTGATTTTACAAGATGGTAGAAAATCCTATGAAAAACAAAAAAAGCTTCAATACTCATTTTGTTTTTTACCTACTGTATATACCCATTTATTCAGAATAACTATGATGAATTAAAAATATCATAAGCACATACTAAAATGTGTGTGTCATGGTAACTCAGGCTTTTAAAGCAAATATTAGTTGCCTAGTGCTTGACCAGTAATAGATACTATAATTTTTATACTTTAATGTGTTTTTAAGTAATAGATCAGAGCCATTAAAATTATTATAACAATTTTCTAGCTGGTGTTTGATGTATAATGTAATTGTCAACCAATCTTCTCCTCTAGAATACATTTAGTGATGGCAAATATTTAGGAATGAACACATACAGTGAGGTCAATAATGAAAAAGGCAATAAGAGCATATTATAAAACATTTTTTTTCTCTTTAAAAGCAGTACAAGTGGCTATTTAACAGAGGCATATCTTCAAGCAAGCCATCAAATTAGTCCTTAAGTAATTAATCTCAGAAACCAGCAGGCTTTCCATAAGAGAGCAGCCATCTCAAAGACAAGACTTAACCATGTAATTACATGGGACATTACAATGTATTTATGAGGTCATTTGTTACAATGTACAGTAATTACAGAGTACTTACATAGCTATTTATGTCTCATAAAATGAAGTGAGACTAAATATTTTAATTGTATGTAGAAATATGGGAAATATTTGAGTTTAAAAATGTCATGTAAGATTACAGGTCAGATTCACATAATTCATCTTCACAGCTGAGTGCCTGCAGAACCAGCAGCCTCTGATAGTGCTCTTCAGTTAGGGATAGAGGAAGGAGACGTTTTGATAAATATTCCTTCTGCGGATATAATAAATGGAACTGCTCTCTCCAATTTTCATCTTCAGGTAATGCCAGCAGACATCTGGCTCCATGGTAACATTCACTGTGTACATCTTATTTCCAAACCATATATATCCAGGTGTCAATAGAGCCACTGGATTAAAAACAATGTCATATAAAATGCTTTCATAAAAGGGCACATGGTCTAACTATAGAGAAAGATAAAATAGTTATCTATGCTTAACATGGCAAAAATTGGTATTGACTTAGATGTTCACAGGCTAATACTCAAAGACACAAGTCAAGATACATTTTTATTTCTTACATAAATGTATGCTTCTTTCATAGTTTTGGAAGATGTATTGCTGAGTTTTATCATTTTCTATAAAGTTTGTGACATCATTTTGGTTTATAACTGGATGTTTTTTCTCAGGCTAGGAGATGAGTCTTACTGTTAATTCAGGATGTTTTGTTATTTGTTTGATTATTTTTTAATTAAATTTGAAACAAGCTTGTTTTACATGTCAGTCCCAGTTACCACACCTTCCTTTCCTCCCCTGTTCTCCCAACAAATCCCATCCCATCCCCATTTTGCTTCCAGGGAGGGTGAAGCCTTCCACAGGGAGTCTTCAAAGTCTTTCATGTTATCATTTGGAGCAGGGCCTAGGCCTTTTCCAATCAAATGGATCCAAGAAAAAAGTGGGTGTAGCAATCCTAATATCTAACAAGTTAGACTTTAAAATCAATCAAAAGAGATGAAGAAGGTCATTTCTTATTCATCACATGAGAAATCCATCAAGATGAAGTCTCAATTCTGAACATCTATGTCACAAACACAAAAGGCACTTACATTCATAAAATAAACATTACTAAAACTCAAATTGCACATAAAACCTCACACACTTATAATGGGAGATTTTAACACCTCATTCTCAACGCCAGACAAGTCCACCAGAGAGAAACTTAACAAAGAAACAAAGGAACTAACAGAAGTTATCCAATTGGGATTAACATACACTTATAGAACATTCCATCCAAACCCAAAAGAATATACTTGCCACATGAAACCTTCTCTAAAATTGAATTCAGTATATTTTTAATTATTAAAGGGACAGTGTTGCCAGTATATGCTTAATCTGGTGAGCTAGGTACCTCAAGTTTGGATTATCTCTTTATGTTGTGATTTGTAATTATTATTTGATTTCTTTCCAGATAGAATTTGGCTACACAGTCTATGCTGGCCTGGAATTCAAAAAGTTCCTGCTTCAGTGTCCCAAATGCCAAAACCATGGATTAGTGCCACCATGTCTAGCTTACATTGCTGATTTTGAATTTAAAAAGAAACAAAAATATAAGGCTTTCTCTGTACTAATGCCATACACTGTCTTTGTATATACAGTGCAAACTGTGTTGTTATCATGAGTTATCCATTAAGCATCTGAAGTCCTTGCTGTGCTCTCAGAATAGCATTCAGATATAATCATGTTCACTTAAAGCACTTTTCTGGAAGAATGTGGTCATTGTCAATGCTAGATTCTTATACTGTAGGCCAATTAGCTTAATCATATCCCTTAAACTCACTAGAAAACAACAACATCATATTTTTGGTTTCACTTTGAAAAGAAAATCTCATTTTATGTTGAGAATTTATAACACAGTCATCATGAAATAAAAATCATATCAAGCAGAATTTACTTATTGATTATTCTATTATTACAATCCAATAATTAGAAAATAAGGATCAACGTTTAGTTGTAACATTTTCAAATTAATGTATCTTTGCCTGGATTGAAAGCTTTTCAAATCACTCAGAAGAAACTTTATTTTGAAAGAATACATGTCAAATCATGTTTGCAATATGAATATTATAACCACATTACTGCTATGAATACATGACCAAGTTAATGTCTTTGAAAGCTAACCAATAAGTGGTTAATGATACCTATTGCAGAATCTTGCCAAAATGGAGGTGCTAGCAATGTTTAGTGGCTGCTATCTTCCTATATAAAAGTGTCATAATTTTTCAAGTCCAGACTCCTAGGATTTACAGAAATGTCTATATTGCTTGTTTCTGCTAATATAAAAATAAGCCCATTCAAATATACATACTAACAATAGGCAGGCAGATCACTTATGATTCATTATCTCAACTTTATTCATATTTGCAGAGGGAGTTTGCCCAGACCCTTCCATGCTTAGCAAACTGACTGAGTATAGTTGGAGAGTTTTCTCCGTAATTAATTCTAACTTAAAAACAACAAGACACAGTTTACTGTTGAAAAGCATGAGCAACTATCAATACTTCAATCAGCATTTCAATTAAATCTGCAATCATAATGCATCTAATTGATTAACAATTACTAGCACCTGTAGTGTCTATAATTTTAATTACTGATTGAGTTATGGCTGATTGCTTAAAATGATACTTGTATGAGAATTGATAAAAAAGGATAAAATAATTCTAAAATAATTAATCAATAAAATTGAGATCATTGCCAGTTTGATAGAATAGGAGATATTTTTAATTTGAGCAATGTCAATGGATTGTTCTCTAAAACACAACATAAGGTGAAGTGACATAATGATCATTTTAAGCCAACTAACCATTCGGTTCAATAACCCTCGTGCATACAAATGACAGACTGAGAATGAAGTCAGGAAAACACCTTTCACAATAACAAAAAATCACATAAAATATCTTTAGGTAACTTTAACCAAGCAAGTGGAAGACTACAATCCACATCCCCCAGAAAAGCTAGGAAACAAGGAGGACCCTAAGAAGGTTCCCTGAAGAAGGGTAAAGGAACAAGACCTCCCAAGCAAATGGGAAGCATTGGGAGAGGGAAGAGGGAGTTAAGGGGATGAGGAGCAGAGAGGTGGGCATGAGAAAGCAGGAAGTCAAAACTCTTAGGAATATCTTAAGATGGAAAAATCTCCCACACTCATGGATAATAGAATTAACATAGTAAAATGATTATCAAATCAAGCATAATCTATATATTCAGTGTTATCTCATTAAAATTCCAACACAATTCTTCACAGATCTCAAAAAACAATTCTCAGATTCATATGGCAAAACAAAACAAACAAACAAAAACTGGATAACTAAAACAATCCAGAACAATAAAAAGAACAATTTGAAGTACCTCCATTCTCAATTTCAAGTTGCATTACAGAACAATAATAGTAAAAACTGCATGGTTCGCATAAAAATAGACATGTTGACAAATGGAATCAAAGTGAAGACCCACACTAAATTACAACCAACTCTGAACACTGGATATTTGACAAGGTAGCCAAACATACACACTGGAAAAAGACAGCATCTTCAGTAAATGATGCTAGCTAAACTGTATGCCTACATATAGAAGAATGTAAATAGAGCCATACTTAATACCCAGCACAAACCTCAAATCTAAATGCATCAAATGCCTCAATATAAAGCAAGATGCACTGAACATAATAGAAAAAAATACGAGAAATATCCTTTAACTCATTGTCACAGGAGACTTCCTGAACAGAACACTGATAGCTTAGATACTAAAATCAACAATTAATAAATGGGACATCATGAAATTGAACAGCTTCAGCAAGGCAAAGGACACTGTCCTTCAAGCAAGGTAGCAGCCTACAGCATGGGAAATGATTTTTCCCAACTCAACATCTGATAGAGGACTAATATTCAAAATATATTAAAAAAACTCAAGAAACTATACATCAAAAAACTCCAAATCCAATCAAAAATTGGTATACAGAATTAAGCAGAGACTTGTCAATATAGGAAACTCAAGTGGCTGAGGAACACTTCAATTTTCTACATCTGTAGCCATCAGGGAAATTCAAATCAAAACGGCTTTATGATTCCATCTTACAACTATCAGAATGCCTAACATCAATAACACAAATGATAGTTTATGCTAGTGAAAATGTGGGAAAAGAGGAACACTTACTCATTTCTGGTGAGAGTGCAAGCTCGTAAAGTCAGTAAGAAAATCAGTATGATGGCTCCTCAGAAAGTTGAAAGCCAATCTACCCCAAGACTAGCTATACAACTCCTGAGAATACACCTAAATTAACTTCATCCTTACACAAGAACACTTGCTCCACAAATTTTAATATTGCTCTATTAACAGTCAGAAACTGGAACCAAACTAGAAGTCCCTCAGTGAAAGAATGAATAAAGAATGATATGATAGACTTTGAAGACTTCCCATAGAAGGCCTCACCCTCCATGGAAAGCAGAAATGGAATGGGCTTGGGTTTGGTGAGAGGAGGGGAGGGGAGGGAGTGTGAGGGAACTGGGATTGACATTTAAAACAACCTTGTTTCAAATTTAAATAAAAAAAAGGGAAAAAGAATGAATAAGAAAAATGTCACACATTTATACACTAGACTTTTATTCAACTCTTTAAAAAAAAAATGACATCATGATACTTGCAGTCAAATGGATGGAACCAAAGTAAATCATCTTGAGACAGGCCACCCATATCCAGAAAGATAAACACGTTATAGATTCATTTATATGTACAAATTAGCTATTAAATAAATGATAGCTAACCTACAATCTAAATCCCAAAGAGGTTAGTTTAAGCGAAGACTAGGGGACTAGGGAATAGGCACAAAAATCTCCCAGGGAGGGTGAAATTGAGACAGTGGTTTGCTCTCCATAAACTGACGGTGAGGCCCCATTGTTAAGGGGAAATCTAGCTAGTGCCTACATGGTGGTGCCATTACCCTACATTCTCATTTCTGTGATGTGGTAAGGTAATAGGCAGGCTACCAAAGGAGAAACATAAACACCAACCCAGCCACAGAACCTTTGATACAACCTTCCCTCCCTTTAAGATATGGGAAAGCTATGGTGGCACAGAGCTTGTGGGAGTGCCAATGATTTCTGGTTTGATTTAAGGCCCATTCCATGAGAATTAATCTGTACCTAACACTGCTTGAGTGACTAGGAAACAGAAGCTAGCCCAGAGACCTAGGGTAAAAACAAACTATTGGTCTAAAAGGAAAATCAGTAAAATGACTCCTAATGATATTTCACTATATTCATAGATTGGCACCTTACTCAGTCATCATCAGAGAAGCTTCTCTGACAATAGATGGGAACAGATGCAGGGATACACAGTCATATATTACACACACACACACACACACACACACACACACACACACACACTGAGTCTAAAATGGGTTGTATCCATCAAATCCCTCCTCTCAAACCTCACGAGACTCAATAAAAGAGGAGGAAAAAATTTAAGAGCAAAAGGGGACAGAGGACTCCAGGAAAACAAAGCCCTCTGAATCAACTAAGCAAGGCTCCCAGGAACTCACAGAGACTGAGGCAACAGGCACAGAGCCTTCATGGATCTGCTGCACCAGGTCCTCTGTGTGTATATTACAATTTAAGCTTAGTATTTTTATGGGACTCCCTGATTTTTGTGCCTTGTTGGGGAACTTTTTCTTTTTGTTGGGTTGCCTTGTTCAGCCTCAGTGTGATGGATTTTGCTCTATCTCATTAGACCTTATCAGGTTTGGTTATAATGTTGAAGCTTGTTCTTTGCTAGCGGGAGCTAGAATAGCAGTGTATCCAGAGAGCAGGGAAAGTGGGAAGGAACTGGAAGGAGTGGAAGAAAGGAAAACTGTAATCAGGATATATTATATCTGATTGTCAATAATGTCTTGGTGCACAAACGGCTACTTTTCCACTTTGTTATTATGAGAGTTTGTTTACAGCACTTTAGGATACCATTTACACCCTGGGAAATATAACTCTTTAAAACTTGAAAAACTTTACTCAAGTGTCCTAATTACAGTATAAATTTCCTCTGAGGAATGGAAACCACAAGAACCCATTATGTAATATTTTATATTCTCTTTGTGATAAATGAATTAATATTTGTACATTTGGTGTGGCTTTCACAGACTCTGACAGTTTGACATTAATTTGTTATTTGAAACTCTTTGTTAGTTAATGTATCTAGAATGCCAAACACCACTGTATCACCCTTCACTTGAGTGCAATAATAATACTGAAGAGAATATAGAGAAATTGGAATCAGTGCTTTGGAAGTTATTTTAGTATTGATTGAAAATATTTAACATAGAATTTATCATGAACAAGATATACTTTCCTAATTGTACACACAAGATAATTAACAACATATAACTGTGCAAAGTTATGTGAAATATTTATTAGTAGCATTGTTCAGAATAGAAAAAAAGCAATGGAAATATGCCAAATGTCAATCATCCAATAAACAGGAAAAATTTAATGTATCAGAACAATGGAATAACATTTAGGCAAGACAAGGAACAGAATATTCATACATGCTGTTTTGTAAATGAACATTGAAATGCCAGTTAGTCACATGTGACACAGAGTACAGAACTCTAAATGAAGTGTGATCAGTTAGAAAATCTTTAGAGATTAAAACAAATTAAAAACTGCTAACAGTAGATTTAGGGATGGATTCTAAAGAGAAAAGAGATGCTATTGAGGATTACAGTACCTCTTTAAAATATGATGTGAATTTTACAATTAATATAGCCATGGTTGCACACATTTTAAGCGTGTGTCATGGATCATGTAGAAGACAACATAAAATGAAGGTCTGAAACATTTACAGAGAGCTTAGTTGTTGGATAGCACTAACAAAATCACAAAATCAGTGCACAAAGCATGGATATTGTGATCCCTCCTTTTTTCTCATTCTTTAACAAAACAACAGGGAGAATGTGCCCAGCAAACAGAGATAGTTCAAGTCTCACCTACAAATACATATATGAAAGTAGGCATGAAATTATATGCACATTGTAAAAGAAAAACTAGTGTACATTCTTGTTTATTTGCTTAAGGCCAAGAGTATGAAGTTAGAACTACTTAATGTCTTTATATGCTACATACTCTTCTTTCAACACCTATTCCCATTCATTGTCTGGGCATATGATTTGTATTTTTTTAATTGGAACTTAAGCTACTAAACTTTTGCTGCCTTTTATAGTAGGGTTCTTAAGGACAAAAAATACCTGAAATTTTTAGTGCATTTTGTTGAAGGTATATTTATTAATACAGATGAGTCATAGTGGAGGTTTATTTTCATTTACTCAAGCTTTACTTCAAACAGCAGTTCATGCTTTCTTTGTTAGCAACATATTCCTTGATAGTACACTCTGGAAACATTTGGGATAATTTTAGCTACATGTGCAATGAGAAAGTAGTGGAACAATCATTGGATATGGTGATAGCATGTGTACAGTATGACAAAAATCTTGAAGAAATATTTGAAAGGGGATGAAAACATGAATATCCTTCTAAAAGGGACTGATTACCTAAGTACAAGTGACGTAAGTTACAGTACCTGATTCAGTTTCATAACTTTTCCTAGAGAGAGCAAAGAGCCTGAGCAATATTATGGGGAAGGAATGGTAAGAGGAATACACAGAAATTTGAAGTGTCCTAGCCCAAGGTTTTGACAACCTAACTTAAGGAATTGTGATGTTGTGGAGCCTGATCTTGGAAAGCAGGTAAATCTCCAGTGTTGACGAGCTATGAAAGCTCATGTAAAGCCAAGCTGCTTAAAGGGCAAGCAGGGAGCAATCACACCATGTATTTTGTTTGTTTTGATAAAGCCATAGGGTGAGAAAGTATGCACATCCTCATATACACTGATAATTTACAAATGCTAGTTTTAACTTTCCATCATATACCTTGAATGATCAAAACATGTCGATTGCTTCCTTGTGGTTCAAAGACAGGCTAGAGGAATATTGGAGTACCCATAAACCAGAAGTTTTCTTTTGATAATCTACTTTTAAGCTCTCATTTGCATGTATTGTCTTTCCAAATTAGATCAAAATACAACGAAACCATGCTTAAATAATATTATGCAAGTCAATAGCACCTTACTTTTTTGATCTTTTCATTAAAGAGTCTATGGAAAATGTAAATAGGAAAGATATATGAGACATAAAAGAAAGACTGATAGCTGGGAATCCAGCATTGGACGGACTCAGACCCCATGATCATGGGTCTCAGTTAGAAGGTCTCGGCCGTATAAGAGACCTGTGACAGTGGAACTAGGATATACCACTGGTGCACAAAAGGACTTTGGGAGCACATTCCCGATGGAGAGATACTCCCTTAACCTAGAGCCAGGAGGGAAGTCCCTACCCCAAATGACTTGACAGATTTAGATGGCCCCTCCAGGAAGGCTCCACCCTACATGTGGAGTGGGGGATAGGAGGGTGGTTGGGGGGGCATGGAAGGGTGAAACAGAGGGAGGGATGGAGAGGGAACTGGATCAATATGTAAAGTAGGAAAAATAAATAAAAGAATCAGTAGAAAAGAAAACAGGAAAAAAAAAAAAGAAAGAATACAAATTCTAAACTGCAAAAAGAGAATACATTTGCTTAGCTTCACATTTACCTGAAAGCCAGTACACAGATAAATATTTCAGCTGTGTAAACTTGAGGACTATATTGTGAATGACCTCTGTGGGAAGCTACTATTTTATGCTCTAAACTTTATGATTCACAAAAGATACATCGATTTGCTTGAATGAAAGTGTTCCATATTTCTTGGAAGCCTGTATGTCCACTGTGAAAATATTCACTTTGCAATAATTAGGTCAGTGGTGATTTGCATTCTTTCCGTTGTATTCATTTGTCCTTTTGATCATTAGTGAGTGGTGCAAAACGTACAATAAGGCCATCTGCAAACATTCTGTACACATTGATTTTCTGTTTAGGATTAATGACTGGGGTCACTCAGAGCAGGCCTTTAAATTTTGTGCCCAGTGGCATTTGTTTAATTAGAAGACTATTTTGCTCCCTGCACAATTCAATAACAGGAGGCTCAGAGCTATTGTTGTTTATCTTATATCTTAATTTAGAGTTAAGGATACATCCCTTGTCTTCACTTTCTTGGTTCCCACTTCCAAACAAAGAGTATTTTAACCACTAGTCTTTAAGGGGCAGATAGCAGGACGGATGTGATGTTTACGTGCGTAAATTTGAATATTCCCCACTTATATCAGTATAATAAGCTCCAAAGATATTATGTGGCGTTTTCTCTATGTCTCCTAGGCTGTAGTTATTTTTCAAATGAAGACATGATGACAAGATCCTCTTAACCCTCTCTATTATGAATTATACAAATCACCAATTTTCTAAATATCCCCCTTAGAATTCTTTTTCTAACCATAATTTCTGTCTCTCTAATTTGTGTTAGCTTTACTGCAGGAAACATATGTTAAGGATAAGAAAGGAAATAAAATCCAAATAATTGGACTCCTCAGCTGTGGTATAGAGTAGGACAGATCAGGTTTTATCCAGCACATTCATATGCTTCTCAATTAAAAACAAACAAACAAGCAAAAAAACATAAAGAGGAAAACATAGATATAAACTGGATGTACTCTTTCTAAGCTACTCTGATGGCTCAATACTGGTTCTAGTCCCTTAGTGACTGCATGTGACCAGGTAAAAATATGCTAGCCTAACACACAAGGGAGTGGAAACAATCAGAAATTGAAACACATCTGAAATTAGGCATACTACTGAGGGTGTAGTCCTTAAAAATGGAACCATGATATTCTGGGATCCCTTGGTATTAGTAATGAGATATTTGTGTATTTTTTGTGGGTTTTTAAAACTAATATTATTTTACATATTGATTCCATTCCCTCTCCCTTCTTTCTTCCCATTCTACACACCATCTCTCCCCCTCATCACTCCTTAGAGAGGGTATAGCCTCCCCTGTATTTTAAATCTTGCTTTTATGTTTGATGTGCTCTTGTTTCTCAAGGCAATGTCTTTCTGTGTAGATCAGGCTAGCCTGGAACTCTTGAGTGATGAGATTAAAGGCTTAATACACCACCATTATTCACAGGATTCTTGTAAGAATGCTATAAATTAATGATCAGCAAAATGCAGTAGGTGTTAAGGCAACTTTCCCTCTGTCTTTCTGCCAGCAGTATTTATGGAAAGGATGGGAAGCAAATTCTCAATCGCGGTTTAGACAACTGTCATTTTCAAGTCATTTAATTAACAGTCCTTCAACTGCTATTTTCCCCCCTTAGCTAGCAGTCCATAGTACTTCCCATTTTATTTTTTTAATGAACTGGCCTGCTTCTAATAAGAATTAAGGCTTTTAAGACCTATGCTGTAAATACTAGTATAGTGAATTCTGTATTAGTGCCAAAAATTTCACCCAATCTCCTCTCTTCCATAATAGTTGGGCTCTATATCCACTTTTTAAGCTTGCTCATTCTTATCCAAAAAAGGGATATAATAAACATACACAAAACTGGAAGTTCTAATGAGACAAATTGAGATTAAAATCATTGCAAGGTCTTTATATAATGTTTTTATCTAATTCACCTTATTCACCATCTGAAATATTATTAATTAATAGACATTTAGAATTGCAATATTGTTTATTGCTGTTGTTTTATTGTACTTATCAGAGCTCCTTGCATTTAAAATACTGACCATAAAATTGAAATTAAGAGTTTCAGCAAAATAATTTTAAAATGACATTTACAAAGCATGGAAGATTGTGGAAACATATTTAAAAAGAGAAATTTCTAGCACTGTTTATAAATACGCAATGGTGTCACATAGCGTTTTATTGAAATACAAAATGTCAAGAATCCATGTAAGTCATCCTCACTGATTCCAGAAAACCTAGCATTATATGGTGTCTCAGGCTTTCTGCAAAAGGAAGATATATCACATATCCCCGTGTGCTCTATAAAAGGACATTAGATCAAATTATATTATCAGCCTGATATATTAGGACACATAAAATGGCCAGTGATCACCTGGATTTGAACTACAAATGTGATTATTTCATGTTTCAATATAATGGCAAAGCTTGGTCCTTTAAACAGGATAATTTCTTCATTATGTAAAAAAGGAATATAAAGCTTGGGATTCACAGTTGGTTAGGTGAAGTGTATTAGAACATCATTTTTCGTAATTTATAGATTCAGATTCAAAAGCATAATGTTGTGCCAGGAGTGGTGGTGCACATTTTAATCACAGCACTCAGGAGGCAGAGGCAGGCTGATCTCTGTGAGTTTGAGGTCAGCGGTCAGCCTGGTGTACAAGAGCAAGTTCTGGGAGAGCCTCCAACGTCACAGAGAGACCCTGTCTGAAACAAACAAACAAACAAAAACCAAAATTATCATGTTGTTTAGACTGTCTAACATGTTAAGAGATACTCGTTTTCAGAAAGGAACATGTTTCACAGCAGAGAAAACCTGCCAAGCAGGAACCCATATGAACCAGGACTCAGCAAGTAAATAAGAGTTCAAAGAGCAAGTCCTCCTGGAGTCAGGGACAACTTTCTCATCCTGTTCAGGAGGCTTCACCACTGAAATCAGATAACTATCCAGTGAAAATACCCAGCGAAGCCAGGAACAAAGTTTGCTATTGTCACATAGGACTTATATATGACTTTATTTATGACTATTTTTTTCAGTATTGTTCCAAGCTAGCAACAGAGACAATGATAGAACCTAAGGAAACATTAGGAATATATTGAGTAATGAAACTCTAGGTTACTAAAGAGTAAACTGAGTATTAGGGAAGGAATAAATATAACCAAATGAGTATAAGCAAAGGGAGGGAATGCCAATAGCAGATTGCATATGACTAGGTTGAGTTAGCAGTTGTAGAGACCTTGCATCTTCTACTTATTCATTAAATGAAGTGAAAGATGTATTCATTTAAAAAATCATCCACATGAATCAAAATTAGCCCAAATTTTGATTATAACTTCAACACTCAACTGTGAGATTGTCGATTTACATCCTTAACTCTCCTGAGTTTTATTCTTCCAACCATGCAATAGGAACAATAAAACCAATCCAGTTCTGTTAGGAAGATTAAGAGGGACAGTGGCTATGAAGCATCTGTGAGTGCCTGGTACACAATAAAATGGAGAGCCTGTTTATCACTGTTGACTCACTTTCCTAGTGCTGATGGTTATTGTTTAGGCTGCGAGGAAGGAAAGACATCTATAATCTATAGTCTTACCCTGCTGATAACCATACAGACAGCAATACTAGTCTGCCTAGCAAGATGTACCTACTTATTCAATAGTGATATAGCTGCCATGTTGTTAGCAACCACTCTCTGATTAGTTAGATGCTTACTCCATAGGAGGAAGTCCATGGTGTGAAGGTGTATTAGACCTTAGTGGTTCAGTTACTATGGTGGTTCAATTAAAGAAATATAGGGTCAAACTAAATATTTATGTTTATACATGTCCTTTTTTCCCCTCTGGTTTGGCCTGTGGGCATTTTAATGATTTTTATGGGAGGGCTTGGCCCATTGTGCATAGTGTCACTCTTAGGTGGTTAGTCAAGGGATGTAGAAGAAAGCAAACTTCGCTGAGAAGAGCAAAGCCAGTAAGCAACATTATTCCATGGATTCTGTTTCAGTTTATGTCTCCAGATTTCTGCCTTAAGTTTCTTCATGGTGGATTATAATATAGAAGAATGAGTTTTAAAAAGGCTTTTCTTTCACCAAGTTCATTTTGGTCATGGTATTTTTATCACAACCATAGAAAGTCTTACTAACACAATACTCATAGAAAAATATATAATCAGCCTTAATTAGAGGAACCTTGCCCTGCAAGGAACTGTGGGTATATGAACAGTCTGACCATGATTCATTGCTTAGCCCTAAACAATACATTTACATCATTAGTCCACATCCTCTAAAGCTCATGAAATATCATGGAATAGAAGTCAAAAAGAATATATGAGGCAGATATAGCAAGAAAGGTTACAAAATGATATATGCTAGATTTAACATGGCAATTGTAATCATTATCCTCATGGCGCATATGGTGTCACACACTGGCCTGTATAGGCTGTCATCAGTCACCAGTCAGCCATGGAACAGGGAGGAAATCCAAACTGCTGGACTATTGGCTATTGGTGGACAGTGAGGGAGGGGCCAACATTATCTTCATTGTGTATCCAGATTTGACTCATTGGTTTCCACTGGATAATTTCAAATCTGTAGAGATACTGACAGTCATGCTTAAACTCAGGGTATCACAAGACAAAACAAAAAACACATGGATGTGAAAAATTGACTTTCACAAGATGGGTTGATATAGTTGGGAAAGAGTTAAGAAAGGATGGAGTTGAGAGCAACCAGAATGCATTGCATATATGTATTAAACAGTCAATGAAGAAAATTAATGAAAGTTACAATGCAACCTCTACATCTAAGACTTAAGGGAAATTGCAGAAAAGGAGATGGAAAGATTACAAGAGGATATTCTAGGCATGACAGGAGGTGTGTGTGTGTGTGTGTGTGTGTGTGTGTGTGTGTGTGCGTGCGTGTGTGCGTGTGTGTGCATGTGTGTGAGTTGGGATGTGTGTGTATAAAAATAATAAAAAAGAGTTCATGAGTTTAAGACAAAATGGATGAGAAACAGGGAAGGCAAAAGGATGGGAGGTTTTAAAATGATATAAATACAGTCCTTATGTATGAAGTTCTCAAAGTTAATTAAAAATATGGAAAATTTATACATACATGCTATATTTATTTATTTTTTAAATAAAATGGACATTTGGTAATTAACTTGCAGTGCAAAGAAATAACAGAAATAATAGAGGGAAAATGGGATAGTCTAATTTAAAAATATTCATTGTGTATATGGGTGCACACACATGTGTATGTGTGTGTGTGATGTGAATTTGTGGATAAGTGGGGAGGTCAAAGAATAACTCAGTGCAGTTGTTTTTTCCTTTCATCTTTGTATGGGTCCCATGATTGAACACATGTCTTCAGGCCACATTGCAAACACCTTTATCCACAGAGCCATCTTTACACTCTAAAGATGTGTAAAGATCTTTCTCTTCTTCATATTAATGCCCAAATAATAAAGATAAAGCCTCATAATTTGATAAAGTTCATAATTTGACACAAGTTATAAATAACATGGGTTGTGGAATTCACATTCCCTAAAGCTAAGAGTAAAAATTTGCCAAGAGCATCTTACTCTATTAGCTAGGATTTCTCCCAATGTAAAAGAAAGAATTTTTTACTTCCTATATAAAAAAAAAAAATCTAGTATTTTCTAGAAAGTGAGAACAGTACTTATCTCTTACATTCTCTTCTCACACAACTGCCAAATGTGAATGAAGGATCCATGAGCCTAATTACTGAGATATTATAATACAGGTTGTTAGAAACCTGCAGTCTCGACCCTGTTGGGCGATGCGCAACCCCCAGCATTTTAATAGCAACAAGAGGTGGGAATGTTGGGGCTCAGCAGTCTGTGGACCCCGCCTCTGGGCGGGAGGCCTATGGCCACATAATCACTACCACTATGTCAGGCTTTACCTAGCTGCTCAAGCTTTTATCTGGCTGCTCAAGCTCCCCTTTTAAAGCAAGCATGCCAATCGCACCTCTCTCTTGCCTCTTGCTCTTTCTCTCTTGATATCTCTGGAGCCCCTTCTGTCTTTCTTTCTCTCTCTCTCCACTTTCGGTTGGCCACCCGCTAACCCCCCCCTTTTCCTCTCCCCTCTCTCAATAAACTCCACATGGGCGCTGAATCTCGTGTTTGTGTTTCTTAGGCAATAGCAGCTGCAAAAGAACAACACAGGTATCATAATAAACATTGACATGCTTAAACATCTTCAGTGGTTGTATTAGCACATTCTATGTTAAGTCATATAGTTGAATATTCAAATTTCTTGTTACTTATTAATATGCATCTACTCATGAAATAGCCATCTTCTACAGTAAAAAGCAAGACCAACCTAAACTCCCTGAAGTTTCAACCAAGGAGTCAGGCAGGAGTTTACTAAGGGATGATAACTGACTGAACTCATGGGTGACATGGCTGCTAATCTAGAGTAGACAACTAAATGTTTAGAATGCAGCTAGGAATGATACTTATCTAGAACAGTGAGGATAGTTAAGTTCTCTGCTCTCATTAACCTGTAAGCTGAGAACTCTTCAAACTCTGCTCTATTTGAAGATGTTTTTTTCTGTTCCATCTGGTCCCATAGCTGTTTAGTTCCAAATAAATACACAGAGGCTATATTAATTACAATTGTTTGACCAATGGCTCTGACTTCTTGGGTAGGTCTCTCTTTATTATTATCCCATCTTTATTAATTTACATATCTCCATTTTGTCTTGGCCAACCCATGATGCCTGGCTCTCTTGTTCCCTTGGCAGCTACATTGCATTTCCCTGGTGGCTCCTCTCTGCCTTCCTCTTCCCAATATTCTCCTAGTCTTGTAGCCGCACCTATAATTCTTGCCTGGTTACTGGCCAATCAGTGTTTTATTCATCAACCAATAAGAGAAAGAGAAACATATATTCACAGCATAAAGAGGACATCCCCCATAATCCGTTTACCTCTCCCAAGTAGCAGTCCACTGAAGCCACATCTACCATCAGGATGAGCTACACAGTACTTTATCATACGTATCAGGACAGTAAGCAGTTGCACTGTGAAAATACAAGATGCTCTTGGCAAGAATGTCAATTAAAAAGAATTAAAGTGAGTGATGAGAAATAAACTAAACTAAACTAAACTAAACTCTATGGATAGAAAGATTACTTTTAAAATGCATTGGTGGCCCATGCCTTTAATCCCAGTACTCTTGAGGCAGAGGCAGGCAGCTCTCTGTGATTTTGAGGCCAGCCTGGTCTACAGAGTTAGTTTCAAGACAGGATCCAAAGCAATATAGAGAAACCCTGTCTTGAAAAAAAACAACAACAAAATGTATAGAATGCAGCTAGGAGCGATACTTGTCTAGTACAGTGAGGATAGTTAAGTTCTCTGCTCTAAGATCTGTGACCTCACTAGCCCAGGGGATGTGGCTAGGTGTTTATTTTCAGGTATGATTTCCCCAGGTTGAATAGGCCTTAAGTCTAATTAGACAGCTGTTGCCAACCAGCAAGGGCTAAATGTCACTATTGCATCTTTAGGGATTTCTTGCCATCCCATTCTTTGTTGTGGCTCCTAAACTTCACAGCTGCTTAAGGCTATAGATGACTTCCCCCCATTGGTATCCTACATGGTAGTTTCTGGTATTCTGACAGCTAAACCACAGGAATTAGATTTGAATTTGTTCTGTTCATGGGTCAGAAGTATGTGGTGTATTATAGGGACTTTTCAGCTTCTGAGAAGCAACCAAAGGCAACAACAAGAGCCTTTATTATATGTGGAATTATTTGAATCATGCAGACCCTAATTTGAATTGTTTTAATTAAAAAAGAAACATTAAATTTGAAAAATAATAATAATGAAACAAGGAAGAAATAGTCACATTCCTTGTTATTTTTAAAAACAAAATTTGAAGTCAAAATGCCTATTGTCTGACTTAGTTATAAGAATAATGTACAGCAATTAAAAAGAAAAACATTGTCAGTACAGTATGAAAAAAATCCCACAAAAACATTAAAGCCTATAATACAGTGTGCTAAAACATGTTATTGTCTTTCTCTTAAGTGGAAACATCAGGGGCCAACATTGGCATCATATGAACTATATTATAGCTGGTGGCCATACAAATGAGCAGAACAAATAAGGCAAAGTCGTCCTGGCTGTGGAAATGACAGCTTGTCTTCCAATCTTTAGAGGGTTTCATTTCTTCAAATGATTAAAGGATCGCATGGTTTTAGTCTATGGAAAGAGGAAAGACTTCCCTGGGAGAGGAGCTTGAATTGTCTGTTCCATTGTGTTATCATGACAGCCAGCAAAGGGGAATTGAGGTGGGGGCAGGCAAGGGGTTCTTTCACAGCTTTGTCAGAAATTGAATGAGACAAACTCATTCCATGAGATTCTCTAATTTTGTCAAAATTATATCTGCTGTCAAGTCAGCTCTGGGAGCATTGAAGTTGAAGTGAA
This sequence comes from Cricetiscus sungorus, assembly GCA_030556225.1. Taxonomy (NCBI): domain Eukaryota; kingdom Metazoa; phylum Chordata; class Mammalia; order Rodentia; family Cricetidae; genus Cricetiscus; species Cricetiscus sungorus. The sequence goes on along the minus strand of JANBXA010000651.1, from coordinate 94,095,932 downwards.
AGTGACAGTATTGGATGAATGTTCAGGTTGCACTCCCATTTGCCAAGCAAATAAGGCCAGTGAATAGAATAGCAAGGACCAGAAGAGTAACCTGGTCACCCTGCAGACAAAGCAAATGGAGCTTCAAGACAGATGAACAAGGTTACTAAGCAGTACTCTCGGGTGCCTGATCTGGCCCAGTGGCAAACAGGCTTGCAATTCTATTCCTGGCTCAGGTTTATTGCTGACATTTAAGCTGGACAATACGTTTTTCGCCAACTTGGCCTGTCATTTACAGTGAAATGTACCTGGTGAAATGATTCATTTAGAGTTTCCAGGGTTCCAAATTGCCACTCCAAATAAGACATACAGCTTAGTCAAATCACACTGTAAGTACCTCAGATGCAGACAGACACAGTCTAAATCCCCAGACAACTGAATGGAGTTGGGTTTCAGGCCATCTCCTTTTCTGAAATTCAGTTTTCAACTTTGTTTCCTAAATTCCTCAGACAAGTAGGTCTCAATTGGCTTAATTTAAAGAGAAAAACACAAATCTGACTCCCTCATCTCTAACACCCTCACAGGTTTAAATGTTATTCCAAAATATCTCAAATACTGTTTGTGGAAATATAAAAATGTGTGATGTTAATTAGAAAACTATTTTCATTTCTGTTTACGTATTGTAATAATTACATTTATCTTTAAATGCAAATAACATAAAAATATTTATCTTTATTTTATGTGTATGAATGTTTTACTTCTAGTTCTATATGCCATGTGCATGTAGTACCTGCATAGGACATAAGAAGACACTAGATCCTTTGAAACTGGAGTTCCTATAGGTTGTGAGCCATCACGTGAGTGCTAGAATAAAATCCAGGTCCTCTACAAGAACAACTAAAGCACTTTTCTTCTACACCATCTCTCTAGGTCCTAAACCAGTTTTAATGCAGTTAGAGTATCATGGTTTAATTCCTGTTTGTCTGTAGCACAGGTTAAGTGAGTTAATTTTATAATACCCTTTCTAGGTACATAGTTTTTTACTCAGTTTCTATGGCTGAATATATCATCAATTTCTGTATACCACATATGTGGCTCTGTTCTCAATAATTATCCACATCCCAAAATTAACCTCTCTATCTTGGTTCCTTGCATATACAGAAAAAAAAAAAAAAACCACCTATAATACTAGCTCTAGTATAACCGCGTCAGCCATTTGGTGCTTAATTCTTCCAGGTTTCTTTGCATCCAATCAGGTCCTATAATTTTTGTTTTTTAGGTGTATCCCAGATCCACTTCTTTCTACTAACTTAGTCAATGCAAGATTTCAGCTGCAGTCACAGTCTTGAGTTGCATCAATACACTCCAATAGCACTGGAATTCTACAGGGTGATATGACAATATGGATATCATATACTGGCAGACAACCAAGGCAAAAGGATATTTAGAGTCACCTAGTGTTGCTATTATTTCCCAGACAATTCTGAACAAAATTATTGTTCCTATTTTTCTTTTATTTTATTCAGTTTTTGAATTAAAATATGATTACATAATTTCCTCTCTTTTATTTTCTCCCCCTACCTCTTCCATGTTCCATGAAACCTCTGAAATTTGTGGCCTTTTTTTACTTATTATTAGACACAAAACTATAAATACAATCCAGTCTTTCTATTTATTATTACTTTTATGTATATGATTTCTAAGCTGAGGCTCAGTATTGAATAACCAATTAGGGGGCTCATCAGTGGGGAAGTCTATTTCTCCTATTGTCACAATTCCTTAGCTGCCTGTAGTTCTTTGCCAATGGAAAGGGCCCCATTAGATTTCCCTGTTTCTTTGTTAGGTTGTTTATTTGTATTGAGCTTGTTCAGGTCTTATTTAGTTAGTAAGATTTTTGAGGTACCATAGCTGAAGTATCCCTGTAATATCCAGGAGTCAGTTTCGTTTTGTTTGAGAAAGTTTTAGTTATGTATCCCAATTGCCCTTTAATCTATTAGTCTACTACAAGTATTCTTCTACCCCAACCTTACATGTCTGTAATTTAAGATAGTTAGCAAGATTTCTGTAGGTCATTCCTTTGAAAATGAGAAAATGTCAGAGTTTATAGTTTACTACAAAAAGCATAATAAGTTTTTATTATTCTCCTCCCAATCTTATTATAAATTTTCTACATTAAAGTACAAATAAATACCAGCCTTGACATCTTCTGAGTTGTTATTAATTAATGAGATAGATAAATGTATCAATTACAACTCACAGTTTTCAGGGTATTTGAATTTTAAGAAAAAAGACATGATTTGGAAATTGTAATGAAATTGCACTTTCTTTGAGAGTGAAGACGCAATGGTCTGAGGCTCTGTAGGAAACAAGAGTCAAGGATATGATGGTGGAGGTTCAGGTGGAAATCAGAAAGTGGTAGTTGGGTCTCAAGTGGGATGCTAGTGGGGCTGCTGGCCCTGAGAACCCACAGTGAATAACAGGGACCTATGTAGTTTGACAATAACAACACAGGCTTTTAGTATCTGAATGGAAACAGGAACGTCATTTTAAAGCAATTTCTTCTCATTTATTGGGAATATCATCAAATGGATATTAAATGTAGCTCAGCCATTCACACAACTTGAAATAACTTCTTTTCCCACAACAAAAGTACAGAATATAAGGGCACTAGCATCTAAGCCTCTTTGTAAACTAACCAAAACTCATGTCAAGTTCATTTTTTCTTTTATCTAATAGAAGACCTTTATATGTCTATGACCTATGTTGGATGTGGTTTTGACTATATATGGAAAGATTTTCTGTTATTCACTTTCTATTCCTTGGTACCATATATTTTTCAAAGTGTCATATATTGTTTGAAGCCCTCTTCAATTTGCCCTTAACCTACATCCATCCCTACTTAAAAATAAAGATTCACTTCCCCTTCTTTGGTCTAAAACAATTGACTGTGAGCACAAAAGATTAAAGAAAATACTACTGTAGTAAAAAGTATAGCCTCTGGAGACAGATACGGATAAATTCATTGAGCCATCCTTGTGGTGTAACACATGGAAAACAAAGGCTCCCAATATATTTTATACCAAGCCTTATAGTTTGTATAGGTACACAAAACAGTTGGCTGCAGAGAAGCCGTATAGACATTAATTGAGATAATGCCCTCAGGGACAATGGAAGAAGAGTTAATATTGCTTTAGCAAAGGAAGCTCAATCATTTCTGAATAAACAATGATTTTTTTTTCTATTTGAGACATTGACAATAATATGGAGGAGATGCAAATAAGAAATGTTCCTTGAAGATAGGCATTCCAGTATGAAAGCACAGCAAGTATAAGAGTCACAGAAATAGTACTAGTAGAAAATATACACATGACAATGAACATTTCATATACTGTTTGTGTGTTTGTGTGTGTATGTGTGTGTGTGTGTGTGTGTGTGTGTGTGTGTGTGTGTGTATGATGGGAGATGTTATTCTGTAAATATGTTTCTCATACTGGTTAAACAATAAAGCACTCTTGGGCCAATGGGAAAGCAAGATAGGCGGGGCTAGGAGACAAGGAGGGAGGAGGAAGTAATTAGGAGGAGTCAGCATGTATAGCATAGAGAAAGAAGATGTCGCCTGCCTGCAGCTCTCTGATAAGATGGCCACGTGGAAATACTTACATAAGTAGAAATGGGTTAATCATTAAGACAGGGCTAGCCGATAAGGAATTAGGAACTGGCTAACAGGATTATATCAATACAGAGTCTCTGAGTGTTATTGGAGACTGACATAGTAGCGGGGCAGAGGGACCAGACCGGTGGGGAAAATGTGCTCGTTACATGTGTATGTGTTTGTGTGTGTGTGTGTATGTGTAGTAGTAGTAGTAGTAGTAGTAGTAGTAGTAGTAGTAGGAGGAGGAGGAGGAGGAGGAGGAGGAGGAGGAGGAAGAGGAGGAGCCAGATAAAGAAATACAGAAATAAAATCTAGAGTAAAAAGAAATGGAGCTTTTTTCTCAACAGCAAGTCAACTAAGTCAAAAGAACAAGGAAAGAGAAGATCCATAACAGACTTTAGACTTGAGGATTAATCCAACTAGTTCTCTCTATCATGTAAGAGCTTGTGTTTCAAAGAAGGGCAGAGATCTAAGTGCCACTTTGCTTTCCACTATAACTTCTTACATGTTCCCTGTCTAACTAACATCGTGTTACTATCAAACTTATTAAGTAATGATATCTAGGCATTGAGGAGTATCTTGGCTGTTTGTACTAAGTGTTTCAGTTTTCATTCAAGACTGCAGTGTCAGAAAAACTTAAGACCTGTTACTGCTGCTACCCCACCTACTCCACATCTAATTTGACAACAGACATGAGAAAATGCTAAAGAAGGGAGAGGTGAGTTGTGTGACATGCCCTGTGTTCTCCACAATTCTACCTGGTAGCACATATGATGACAGCACACTGTAATCAGTTCTTCCATGATCTGCAAAAATAACATTTCCCACATAACACCATGATGAAAGAAGACTTTAAGAGCTAGTATTACAACTTGACAAAGGCAAACTGTATGATGTAGGATCAATCACAGCTAGGCCCTGAACAGACTGCATGATGGATAGTACATGTTGTGATCAGCAAAATTGATTGGTCCTTGACACTCAGTGCCTTTTACTAAAATATAAAGGAGTTTTAGCTTACAAACAAGAATGTGTGTATCTGTAGTCTACTTAAAATAAAAGAAATGCCTGATAATGTCTTTGAAAAAAGTACAGCACACTTTGCCCTGTCATTCCTGGCTCTTCAAGTGCTTACTGTTTTTAATATCATTATGAAAAATTCCTTTTAAATCTATCCTTCTACTGGCTGATGATGCCGCCTTACTCTGCATCCATTAATTAACTCTTTTCCTTGGGCTTGCCTGGGGTTCTATTGATTTCTTCCAGCCTGATGGTATTATGAGTAGGAGAAATGCTGTTTTATCTATGGTGTTCAGGTGCTGTGTCTAGCTGAAGTGCAAGGGCCATATATGACATATGGATTAAATCAGATAATTTGCTTATGTAAGTAGAGTAAACCACTATTGACTTGAAAAGTTTCATACTGAACTGAATGTTGTTTTCAAAAGCCAACAAAAAAGTGATATGATTGGGGAATTAAACTAACAGCAACACACAGGTAATAGGTAGAAAAACAATAATTTCAATGGCACAGAAACCAAGCAAAGGAAAGTAACTGTAAAACTTGATTGCAGCTTCCAGGCAATGCCATTTAATATTTAATGTAAGGATGACCTTAGTGCCCAAATAGTTCTAACCAAGGACTATAAATTCAATAGAACATTTTTCTTTCAAAAGCATTTTAATGATATTTTTTCCTTAACCATTTCATACTCTGCTCATCTTCTAATCAGATTCTCTTTAACATAAGTCATTCTCTCTCTCTCTCTCTCTCTCTCTCTCTCTCTCTCTCTCTCTCTCTCACACACACACACACACACACACAACATGATGCATCATTCAACCATTATATATATATATATATATATATATATATATATATATATATATATATCAGAATCCTATTAACCACAATGGTAAGAACACAAAAGTACCAAATTACCAAGTGAAAGGAAATTCTGAGATTCATCTACAATTTCATTTCATGAACTCTAAATCATAAAGTTATTATTAATTATAAAAGCATGCACTTTTTGGTTCTGTAAAACTAAATGAGATTGTGATATCTTAAATATAATCATAACATCACTGTATTTAATTCACAAGTCTGCAGCATTTGTCTGCATGTGGCCTATCTTGGAGCTCTTTAAAATTCGGGAATAATCAAGCTAAATTATTTCCACTTAGTAATGGATCATTATCCCTGCTTTACTATTTGCAACTGACTCATAATCAAGGTTTCGATCTAATCAATAATCGTGTTTTTCTTTTCTGACTAGGGTTAATTTGTATTTCTATGTTTTTGTTGAATTTCTTATTTATTTTTATATAAGAATTCTTTCCCTGAGAATAACACATTTTTTGTTTTTTGTTTCTTTGTGTGTGTGTGTGTGTGTGTGTGTGTGTGTGTGTGTGAGTGAGAGAGAGAGAGAGAGAGAGTTGCTTCTTGAAAACAAAGGAAGCATAATTGGTTGAAGGTATTTTTTGTATAAAAACATGCAGAAGTAAGTTTTTTGTTTTAACTTAGAACAATGTTCTAAACATACTTAAATTCAAACGTTTTTAATAGTTTCAAATAATGTGTAAAATTATGTTATAGTTCTTAGAGATGTTTGAACTACAGTAAGCACTCCATAAATATTTTTGAATGGTTTATATTAAAAATCAACTAAAATTTCAAACATGAGTAAGTAAAAATAGGCCCAATATTAAGTCATCCTACAGATGAAAATAATTTTGTAATATACCTAGAAAAAAGATTCTGATAAAGCATCTCAGTTCTTCCTTGTAGTCTACTGTATTCCCAAAGTATTTATTTTATTTCTTAATTTTTAAGCTAGCATTGCAAAATAATGTTTCTGTTTTAATTATGGCATCTTCATACATGTATGTCATCCACTTTATTCTCACTTCTTGTCCTTCCTTATGTCCTTCCTTATCAGATAAGCTGTCCTTCTGTTCCAATTATTTTATTAATTAGTCTCATATAGTCACATGTTGGTTAATAATGGGGATATGCTTACCAAAGAGGTGTTAAGTGAGGCCATAAGTGTGCAAATATCTTATAAAGTATAGTTTTAAAAACAATACAATTCCATAAAATATTATGGTATCACAGTTGTCTATATGGCCTATCGTTGCATGTAATGTTACTGTTACATATGCAACTGTAGGTGCCTTATGATGATATGGAAAGTAAGATGAACCACAGCTACTCTTATCTGGAGTCTGATAATCTAAAGTTCAAGGTCTCATCACCTGACTACCTCAGCTAATCAGACTTCCACCTCAGAGGACTCAGAATGTCAAGCTAGTTGCTTTACCAGTTTAACCATTTGTGTAACCACTTCAATGAGTTGATTCTGCCAAAATCCTATCTCTGAGCCATATAATTGAAGGACTGTTTACTAAGATGCAGACTATGTAATTATAACATCTATTCAAAACACAGCAAACAAGAGGAATTGCTATGAAGCTAATGGAATCTACACAAATGGCCTGTTCCATAAAGAAACTTTGCATAGAAATAAGTTGTACATGTGTTAACTGTAAAATAGGGAAGGAAACAACAGACTTGATTCAGTGCCACCTCAAAAGATACAAACATAGGCTGTCAAGGAAGCGAATGTTGGTGGCAGCCTCAAAGACGGTGCCCAATGAACTTGGACAATTAACATTCATGTTCCTGTCTTAGCTGTATCTACTGACCTTATTCTAATATAAAGAATGAAGCAATACTGATGGTGACAATAAGACTGTTGCTTATGTCTTGAGTTGACCTGTCTTACTATAAAAGAAGTTACCCACAATGTTACAAGATGTACCATGGAAATGTTCATGCATTGAAAAAATGATAGCTCTAGACAGAAGTCAATGTACTTGGACACTGTAAACAACCAACTGTGACCTGTGAAGTAAACTGACTCCAGTCAAGCTCATGGCCACAGTTAGGACTCCAGCAGATACCTTGGTGTAAGCCTCATGAGAAGTTGAGCCGCCAGCACTTGGATAAATCACCCAAATTTCAAACTCACAAAAACTGGAAAATAATATATGTAGGTTACATTAATTCACTGCCTTTTGAAGTAGTTTTTGAAATGATGTAAGGGAGGGTTGGGCAGCCCCTCAGAGTTGTTGGAGGACATGGTATGTGTTGCGTGTGGTACCAAGAGAACTAAAAAAACAGTGTACATAAGCAGTATAACAATGCTACTTGCTTATAATAGAAATGAATCCCAAAGAGCTTTTGCTTAATTATTGAAAAACATGGATGATATCTTAGCAAAATTACATGATGAATAACTTGAATACAGTTACCATTTGTAGAGGTTGAGATCACAAAAAAGCATTCTTAAAAACTAATAATGCTGTATGATATTTGGAATTAATTACATTTTCTGCACCATGAAGTTACAAAGTAAAACTATAGAAAGTAGGTGTTTGAAAATTTTGTCTTCTAATTGTTTTAGGTTAAAGTCTAAATCCTTAAAACTCAGAGAGCAGGTTGACAGGCATATCATTAAATACACTTATAAATTAGCCATCTCAATGACAAGATCTGTCAAAATTCAAGGATTGAGGCCATATAACTAGTCACACATAATTATGGTTTAATTTTAAACAGTTTTCCCATGTTTTAGATCTATATAAAATTAATGCTTTACCTCTCCCTAAATTAAAAAGACAAAGAATGTCAGAATGTTCAAGTTGGCAATACTTTAGCATACTTGAAATATACAGACTGTCATCCTTAAATCATCTTTCAACAATATTAATCTAAAATGTTTGAATAAAAGCACTCAAGAGCAAACATTTTATGGATAGATATTTTTAAAACTAATGGATAAAGTACCAATACCTGGCATTTGTCCTAAGAAATGAAAGGCAAAATAAAATATAACAAATTTTGCATCCATTTTTTGACTTCTCCAGCATGCAACAGCAAATGAGGCTCCTGTTGACAATTTACAGCATTACTGCCCCTTTCCCAGTTTGCCATCGCCAAGTTCTGTGATGGATTAGAACTCATTGAAGAGAACTAATTCTTGAGGGCATTTATAGGATCATTGTTAGATTTAGGATATCGACATGAAAACTCTCAGCTTTGAAAATGAAAGAATAGTTTATATATGTCTGTTACTAAAATGTAATGACAAATACTAAAATCTTCTATCTGTGTTAAAAACCATAACTTGTTACTGTGTAGAATAAATAGAATAAATGTAAAAAAAAAAGTTCATTTGCTTTTCATCAAATTGACCAAAGAAGCTAAATGTTAATGTATATATGTATGTATATGCACATGTGCCTAGAAGCACACAAGGAGAGAGAGAAGGGGAGGGAAAGAAGGGGACGGAGAGAGAGAAGGAGAAAGAAAATGAGAAGGAGGTCTCTATCAGTACAATATGAAATAAGATATTTTTGTGACTATTAAACTTGAGTAAAACTTGTTCTGTGATGCCATTCTATCTGTACCTAATGGACAGTATTCTTTCCTCTAAAATCACGTGTTGGGTGTGAATGACCTCCCCTATACTCTATAAAGAACAATTTCCCTGTGTCTCAAAGTGATATTTGGAGCCTTTTCTCCCTTTCTATTAATCTTTCCTTATTCCCTACAGCCCCACCCTCTGGCCATACTGACCTTCTGCCTTTCAGCTAAAATACAGAGACAGAATTTGTGCCCCTACTCGGGTTGTCACCATTACCACAGGATGGGGACAGATCAGAAGCAAGGCTTCGTGAAATCGATATGACAGCCCTAAGATTCACTTATAAAAATCCGGCCATTTTATACTTAGGAGAGTGTGGCATTGGACAGAGATATGAATCTTGTCATATTTTTAAGGCTACATAACCAAGAAAAGAGAGACAGAATGGCATGGCAAATGATAAAATTGAAGGCTGAGAAATCTTGATTAGACACATCCTCCAGGACTTATTGAATACATAAGAAATCATTTATAGTGTAATATTTTCCTGGATTAAAAGAAAAATATTTCATACACTTAATCAAATGTGCCTAAACAGCAATAATTCTTGATATTAAACTTTATTAATATTGAAAAGACACACATTTCATCCTTCACAAATGTATTTGAGGCTAATTTAGATTTAGTATAGTCATTACATGTTCTATTTACTTAAGTCTTTGTAAATAAGACTTGTTTTAATTTGAGATGCTGACATTGTTTAATGTGATGTTTCAAGGTACAGAAGGAACGTCTCCCCAGTGAGGAAAAAAATCTCTCTGAAACACAGCCCAATACAGCACTTAATATTAACCTTACTTCTCACTAAATTTACCTCAGAGACATTCTACAAACTCATTTTTGCTACCTGTGTTCAAGTGGAAATCAAATATTACAGATACAATGGAAGAACTTGGCTATCTTCAAAGTAATAATTTTGCAATAAGGTGTGCACACTGGGAAAGCTTTGAATGTTTTAAGTGCTTATTTTTTTATAACTGCAAAGTAATTATACCTGCAGTTATAAAGGAATCCTTTTCTGCTTTAAGCAAGCTGTACTGAATTTGAATAGCATTGAATATAACGCTGTGGAAGTCTGCTTCTTACAGCTCAGTATCCACTCGAGGACAGAAAGTAAAGCACAATGCTTTCTTCATTAACAGCATTAATTTATGCTTTGAAATGTGAGATCCCGAGAACCACAGTTTACAATAAAGGTAAAGATCTTATTTAAATGACAAGTACAGTGTAAGAGGAAATCACCAGTCTTATAGCCCAATCTACAGCTCTTCTAAGAGGAAACTCTGCAGCTGTGAGTGGTGTAAAAAAAAAAAAAAAAAAAGGAGCAGAATTCAGTGCATCTCAAGGTGGGCAGATTTTTGGAATGTTTAATCTACTACTACTTGTAGAAACACTCAATTTTAGAACAGTAAAAGGAAAATTAGTACACAATCAAATAAAGACACCAAAACAAATCTAGTTTGAAGGAAAAGTTTGAAAAAAGTGGCATTATCATTAGCCATAGTGACATATAAGACAACATTGACATGTATTTTAGCTTATATCCACCAAATGTACATAATAAAACACAAAATATAGTAACAAAGACTGACAAGTATGAGGAGATACTGAAAGTGTCACCCACATCTGGTAAGCATTAGAATGGTGAAGCATTTGGAAAACAAAAGTTTAAATGGAATCATAATACTGTATTGGTTAGTGTTATGGGCTGTAGGAAAAATAAGAGTGTTCCAGATAGAAAGGATCCCAAGAAGGAAATTTTCATAGTACATCAACAAGGCTAAAGAAAGAGGAAAAGAAAGTATGGCAAGAAGTCAGAAGATGGGAGCTGTGCAGTGCAGGGTAGTCCAATGGGTTTGTCTGAGGACTCTGGTAGCAGAGCTCACCATAAAAAGATGGGAATTTTGGAATTGGAGTCAGTCTTAGGGGAAAAATTCCAGGGTTTAAATTCCCTGCTTTAATATATTGGTTTGAAGTAATAGTAATTAAGTCTATATGCCCCTCAACAATCTAGATAACAGGTTGTTTACGAATCTGCTGCATTTACAGATATGATATTGCTTTGTGAGTGTGTGTGTGTGTGTGTGTGTGTGTGTGATTCATTTATTTCTAGAATGTTTCAGTGTGTGGGTGTTATTTTTTTATTCTATATCAACAATTGAAAGCCAATGAACTATGCTAATTTTGAATAAGCTAAGATCTAGGAAACCAAATGTGGTCAGTTAGTAAGAAGTGTGAGTGGGGCTATGGTGTGATTCAGTAAATAAAGAGCAGGCTGCTCAACCATTTGGACCTTGGGTCTGATTTCCAGAAAAAAATGAGGGTATAGAAAAAGCTTTTGACTCCTCCTAGTGCCAAGGAGGATTGCTGGGTTTTGTAGGAATATCATTCTAGCAAAATCAGCAAGCTTCAGGTCAGTTCTCACTGTGTCAAAAACTAAGACATCTTATATCAATCTTTGGCCTCAACACTAAAGTGTACACATGTGAACTTACATGTACACACACACGCACAGAAAGAGAGAGAGAGAGACAGAGACAGAGACAGAGACAGACAGAGAGACAGAGACAAGGACAGAGACACAGAGAGATACAGAGAGACAAAAGCAGGAAACAATGTTTTTTAATTCCCTACATATCATCTTTTAGCAGAAAAAAAAACAGGTGCTGTCAAACATCCCTATGTTCATTATTTGATAATTGTGAGTCAACAGTACTGTATCTTGTATGGACTGCATGTCCATAGAATAACTGTATCTCTAGAGTTCATCTCAGACCTTATTTATGATACGGGGATTTCACCTTTCCCCTTCAATATCTCACAAGCTGTCATTTCTTTTAGTAATAATGAGCCTAAAATATTAGCTCTAACGAAGCTGAGGCCTTAGATTCTCATTAAAGAGCAGGTGAGGAGAAAATATTCTATTTTCTGTAAACTGTATTCTGAAAGTTATCCAGGCACTCAGGCATGCTGTATTTAGACCAACCTCTTCAGATATGGAGAAAGTACAGACCTGATGGCAGTGCTCACTGTTGAACACACATCAGACATAATGGAAGGAAACAACAAACACCCAGGGAGCACATGCTGTTGAACACATAGGCAAGAGTCTTGAAATGAAAATTGTTAGGAAGACTGATTTTGGCAGTAAATCTTACAGAATAGCTCTCCAGTATCTTCTTGAAAAGGGACTAACACTTTCTAAGAGTGTGACATAGGTTCCTTGACTTCATAACATACTGCACATTTTGCATTTTGTTTTTTAATTCTTACTGTGTTTAGTGAGAAATGATGAGAAATTTCCCCAACCTAAGAAGAAGATGTGTTTCAGTGCACAAAATGCCTTCAGAACATCCAATAGACTGGACCAGAAAAGAAATTTCCCTTTACATATAATAATATAAACACTAAACACACATAAAAATAAAAGAATATTAAAAACTTCAAGGTAAAATGACAGCATGACATATAAAAGCAGACCTATTAGCATTATATCTGACTTCTCAGGGGAGAATCTAAAAGACAGAAGGGCGGGTCTTCTATAGGTTCTAAAAGACCACAAATGCCATCACGGGCTACTATATCCAGCAAAATTTTTAATCACAATAAATGGAGAAACAAAGAAAATGAAAGGGGAAATATAACAAAAAATACCAAGAAAATCCAGAGAATCCTAAGAACATACTTTAAAAACCTTAACCCAACAAAACTGTAAAATCTAAAAGAAATGGGTAATTTCCTAAATACATATCACTTACCAATGTTAAACCAAGATCAAGTAAGCAATTTAGTCATACCTAACACCCAATGAAACAGAAGCAATAATTAAAAGTCTACAAATAAATGGGACATGTAGTTGCAGCAAAGAATTCTACTACACTTACAAATGTCAATACTCCTTAAATATTCAACTAAAATCAGGACCAAGTCAAGTTATCCACCCTCAATATAATTATTCAATATAGTACTTAAAGTCTTAGAGCAATATGACAACTGGAGGAGATAAGGGGGATTAAATTAGAAAGGAGAAGTCAAATTATATTTACTTATAGATTATATAATAATATAATAATTGAGTAGAGGGGTCCCATGGGATTGGTTAAGCAACCTAGTCTGTTGCCCAAGGTACAGGTTGCCCTTCACAAACTGACTGCAAGGCTCCATTGAGAAGATAACATCTAAACAACTAGTTGAACATGGAGAAGTTGAACTGGTGCCCACATAGTCTTCACCCCTAAGTTCAAATGAAAATATGAAAGACATATATAAAGTTAATAATAGACTCCTGTCTAATCCATTAAACACTTCATCTCTATCTCTACCCCCCCCCTACTTTTCTGTGTTTTACAATTTAGTACAATGCTTTTCTAAGCAGGCCTACAGTTGGGGCTTCATAATCTTTACTTCCAATTCAGCATTAATGATGGTTACCATCTTCTTCCAACTGGCTGGTATTGCATGCAAAGACATAATTTTATAAAAGGTGTCTTTCATCTTTATCTGTCAAAATAATATATAATGGGTTAATAGTTTTGTTAGATTACTATAAAAAATAAACTAGGCAGCAACTAGACTACTATATGCAGCTAGAAATACATTATAATTATAATTATAATTTTTACAGTCCTTTCCCCTCCTGTAGTTCCTCCCAAATGCTTCTTCAAAAATGCAGTTTTAAAATCATGCATTCTGAATTAAACTGAACTCATTTAAAAGAGTTGATATTTTAATTGTACATATGCACCTTTATAAGCACATGTGTATGTCATGTTTATTTTTTTTATACTCTAGCCATAGCTGGTCCTCCTAGCCTCTACAGTTATAAGTGGAATTTTTCATTCCTGAATGTCCAACAATAGAGAGCCAATAAACCCATATTTTCCTTATTTGTATTCATAAAGATGCGGCAAACTCAGCATCTAATATTTGTCATCTTTTGTTACAAATGAACTACTCTACTCATTTTCTAGAAATCTCATGAAATCTATTCAAGGCAGAAATTGATTTCAATATTTTTATCGGATAGCAGAATAATGAATTTATTGACCTCATGCAAACATTGTGACCCTTTGCCACTTTCTACTCTCCATTATAGCTCCTTAACCTCCTTAGAATTCAGCACAACTGGGAGACCTCTGATCAAGGACTAACGGAGAAACCCAAAACAGCAAAGCATTTTATTTATCTTTCAGAATTTATCAGTATGTTGCAATAGATAAAGTAGAATACCTATTAAATTATGTATCCCCTTGAGTTGTGTTATCTCTCTGGGGATCCATGTACAATACATGTTTAAATATGTGAATAAAAATTTAGCAAACATTATGTGTTCTGAAAGTATAATAAGGTCTGCTGAATTTGATAAGTTTTTAATGCCTGGCCAGTAATTCAAGGAACAAAACACTATATGTAATTTATCTACAAAGTGATGAAATATAAATGTCATCCTCCCTTTTCTAATAACTCTCTGAGTCCAATTGATATTGTCCACATGCACATGGGTATGGGACACCCTAGTGGCAGACATACTCCTTAAGATAAATGACAGGGAGGTGGGAAGAAGACAAGCTAGGCGACAGGTTGGAAGAAGATGAGAGACATAGGGAACTGAATTACAGACATTAAAATGTCAAAGAGTAAACTCAATACATTCTTAAAACAAACAAACAAAAAAAGGAAATGAAACCCAATAAAATTATCTGGTTAGCATGGAAGGTACTCAAATACCTGAATCTGATAAAAAGAGAGCTTTGATGTTGGCCTGCACATACATTGTTTTATTTCAATTATACTTCTCAGGGGAGAAAAAAAGGAAGTATTGAGTGTGCTGTTTCCTCTCAGAATCCAAAGAGGACTAGTTCAGTGACATGGATTTAATACAAAATAATTACTTACTTAATTGTTTATATAGTATTTGCATATAATCTATAAGCATTATCACTATATTTGTTACATTATCTCTTGAGTAATTTTAATAAATATTACAGTAGAAATGCTAGGTCATATACAGTCCCCAAACAGTAGGAGAGAGACATTGAGGCTTTTAGGTCATTAGGACTACCTACAGGACACAAAAGCAGGAAGAAGAGACATATAATTTGCCAGGCCCTCACAAGGCTACAGAACTGAACTAACTAGGGTGGCAGGGGAATGAAGAAGGGACAAACACTCAGACACAAAGAGGAAAGCTGGGACTCAGTGGTGTGGACACATGGATGGTGAAATCACCCTGGGAATTCAGAGTGTTTATTATATAGAGTAGAGTATGGAGGCAGGGCATTATGTGGCTTATAGTGTGCAGCTGAATTGAGGAGGCATGTTTAGCTAAGCCAGATAGGAACAGTCTCTACTAGGGATCAGTCTTCAGGTCATAAATATCTAGGCAGAGAAAACTACAGTGGACATTTTCTGCACAAACTGTCTATGAGGGAAATATTTGCTACATTCCAGAGCCTGGCCTAGTAATGGCTTTGCGATTTCCTACAGGTTGAAGATATTAGAGTCCTTGACACGTCCAACTTCATGTCAATCAATGCACATTCATTTGTTCACTCCCTACAATAATCTAGTTCCTTGGCTTTCTCAAATAGTGGAATTGTTAGAATGTTACCTTCTCTGAGACCAGTATAGAAGCCAGAAATACAACAGGCCCCATAAATACAGTATACCTCGTCAGGTTTGAGCCAAACATTGAGGAATACCCAAGAGGCCGTATGTGACTGCTTCCCAACAAACAGCTGTGAATGTCTTTGTCTCAAGAGAAGAACACTTTCAGGTGCAGCAATATTGGTTCTAATAGCTGATTGTGAGTTATTTGCAATAGAGGCAAGAATTATCATACCCTGAGCTAACCTGAGACAGGGGGGTATCCAATTCCACTCTTGATTAGGATCAGTATTAGGAATAAAGTCCTACACACATAAAAAACATTGTGAAGGTGTATTTAGTTAAGCATATGGAATTTTACCTTATTGAAAAATATTCATGCATTTTATAAAAATGCTAGGAGTGAATATAAAGTAAATATCCTACCATCATCCAGAGGTGAACCCTGTTCTATTAAAGTTAGTGAATAACTTTATCTTCTTCTGCTGTTATTTTCATGTCCTCACTCTACCCCACACATAATGCAAAATACTGTGATCTTGCATGTTATTCTATGCTAAGCACAGTGTTGCCCTCAGACTTCTGGGTGACATCTAAGCCATCTCCACAAAGAGATCACATACTTTGTACTATATGTAAATGTATTTAAACATACAAATATTAAAAATAATATCCAAGAAAAGTTGATTAGGTTTTGTGTTTCTGTCTCTATTGTTTTCTACCATAATAATAATTTTAATTGATTAATAAATAACTGATTCATTAAGAATAAGAAAATATAAGTCCTAATAATACATTACTAAATTGTTGTAGGATGTAGGGTTTCTTCAATTAGCCCATTACCCCAATGGCTAGAGCGGTATATGGTTCCTTTGGTTGTTGTCATATATATATGTTTGCCAGATGTTTGCTTATTTGTGCATATACAATCCAAAATTAGAAGGAAGGCTGAGATATTAAAAACAGGCTTTTGTGTAATGGGATAAAAGACAGATCTTATTTTGCAGGATAATATCTGTCTGTAGGCAAGGGGAAATCCTTAAGCAGGGAACTAATATAATTACAGAAGTGATTTAACTACAACACAGTGAAAGTAGAAATATGGAGGGTTAGATTCTGTTTTTTTATATATATATATGATAATTTTTTTTAAATTTGAAACAAGCTTGTTTTACATGTCAATCCCAGTTCCATCACCTTCCTCTCCTCCCCTGTCCCCATGCTAATACCCATCCCATCCTCTTTCTGCTCTTCCAGGAGGGTAAGGCCTGCCATGAGGGGTCTTCAAAGTCTGTCATATCATTTGGAGCAGGGCCTAGACTCTCCCCCCATTTGTCTAGGCTGAGAGACTATTCCTCTGTGTGGAATGGGCTCATGGATGTGAGAAATGGGAGGATTTCAAGTTGAAAAGCAATGCATGAAGCTCAGAAGTCTTTTGAGGTGAGTGGAATCAGCTATGTGTTGGTGACTGACAAATTCCTCTTCCTAGATTGTTAACACAGTGGGGCTAAACCACCAACCAAAGACTCTTCAGTATATGGCTACTTATTTCCCAGCTTTCTTTATTTTAGTTTCTTGTTTTTAAACCAAATACAATATTTACATAACACTTCAATGTATTTAATTTTGAAGTGACATATTTAAATAATCTAGCTGTTGTATCTTTAAATATTATATAATTTCTCTTGACCTTTTATGTTTGTTTGTTTAACATCTGTAGAACAAACCAAATAGAGAGCAACATCATTCCAAACTATTTTCATTTTAACACATAGACTTTTCTCATCAATTTGCAGAAGATTCATAGGTCCTCAGGATTATAAGAAATCTATACATGACTTAACATGTACTTATTTTTAAATATTAATCCATTTATATACGAGACTTAGGCATCAGAGGACTATCATAAATCCTAGAACATTGTCCACAGGCTCTGATTATCTCAGTTACTATTCCTATTGTTGTTATGAAAGACTTGGACAGAGCAAAATAAAACAGTTAGAGGTTATCTGGCTCAGAATTTAAGGATACAGTTTATCATTCCTGGGAAGTCAAAGCAGAAGAAACTTAAAGCAGCTAGTCACAGCACATACACAGTCAAAGAAGCATTGAATGCTAAATGCTCCTCCATTTATACTCATCAGAATCCAAGTCAGGAGATAGTACCACCCACAGTAAGTGATATTTCCACTCTCAACTTAGCAATAAAAATAATCCTCCACAGGCATACAGAGATACTTATCTCCCAGGTAAGTCTTGATTCTGCCAAGTTGACAATTAACACTACTGGTCATACTGAAATGATGTCTGTCTTTGTTTGGTTTTTATTGCTGTGAACAGACACCATGGCCATGGTGATTCTTATAAAGAAAATATTTAATTAGAAGTATCTCACTTACAGGTTCAGAGGTTCAGTCTGTTATCATCATGATAGAGAGAATGCTGGGATGCACGCAGATGTGATTCTGGAGTTGAGAGTGTTACATCTTACAGGCAATAGGAAGTTAACTGACTGCCACAATGAGGGAAGCTTGAGGAAAAGAACCTCAAAGCCCACCCCACAATGAAACACTTCCTCTAACTAGGCCTCTCCCAATAGTGCTACTTTCTTTGGGGGACATTTTCATTCAAACCTCCACAATGCCCAAATAAGAACAGAGGTCCTCTAATAATCCAATTACCAATATATTCAATCTACTTCCT